>OX359267.1:24953497-26230997 GCA_947179155.2 Hedera helix
GTTCTAAAACCAAGCACAAATCCATAAAAGGAATTGTACAACTCAACCACTAATATGAGTCCTCAATTAAAAACCCACAAACCTCTAATTTTTCTTATCTAAATACGAATTCTCTCCATTCATATTTTAGCATATCTGCCTCATTACAAGTTCATTTCTCTAGATCACTTCATGATCTCATTAGCATTTTCTTTATGCTTCTCAAAATCTTATCATAAGATATTTTTCTATCATTTATTCAAATTAGGTACAACATGACCTTTTTCATCTCTCTTATATCTTCTCAAATCCATCTTTGGATAATCTTCTTTATATGAATTTTCCAAATTCATTTTTTATTACTTAAACTCTTCCGGAGTTTTATTTATTTTACTTATCTTCTACTACGGTTATAGCCTAAGGTACTCTTACCTAAGGTTTATAACCTATCAGCACTAATACCAACTTGTGATGACCCCAAATTCGGGTTCCTTGAACCTCGGATCCAGTTCAACACGAGCACAACCTTTTTCTTATTGTTCATGAATTACAACAATATTATAATTGGTAAATAATCATTTATTTACACTTTTACAACATCTCTTTCTATTTCAGAATCGAAATCTTTATACATTCCTAGTATGTCTTAATATCATACACAATACGACATTCTATTACAATCAACTTGTGTATTTAACACTTATATAACATACTAACTAAAGTCTTATATTGCACAATCATTTACCTGTCCAATTCGGACTAATATCTATAACAAATATTTAGATCTTTAGTGAAAGTAATATGTTTTCTTGTTCCTTGATCTTTATCGAGAACTTCAAATAATTTGCACTATCTGAAAATATTGGTTTAGGCAAGAGTGAGCACGACGGCTCAGCAACTCTAACAGATAGCACATAACACATAGTTCATGTTTATACAAGTTTCTCATGCTTCATGCATTACATTATATGAATGTATCATGCTTCTCATGCTTTGCATTTATTCATGCAATATACTAATCATGCATTGGAATGAATACATGACATACAGTTCAATTATTCAATTAATTCAGGCTTTTTATCATATAGAATCAACACACCTCATATGGTTTCACAAAAATATATTTAAGTCAAATTCTCACATGCTTCAAGTACACACTCAACAGTTATACACATAGAACAATATTTGAAAATTTTGTCTGGTTCACTTCTACCAGTTATGCTTATTTGCATCTTTCGTTCAACCTACAATTTATATAGGAAATTGACATAATCAACAGATGCAATGACTATTACTTAGCCTTTATATAAGACTATAACTTTAAATTATTAACTCTTAATATGTCCGACAAACGAACCCTTAAGTTCCGGACAATACCCTAGCCCTTGAACATGTCGGGTATGCTCATCTAACATATACATTCACTACACGTTCATCGTACGACCTACTTTGAATAAGTTGTCTAAATTAATCACAATAGACTATTTACATTGTTTAATTTAATTAAACATTCTTCTTTTTCATAACTTAATGATTCAGACATTTAATAATGTACAAAATATCTCAAAATATTATCTACCTTTGATAGCATACAACTATATTCAAATATTATTAACCATTTAATAATATTTTAAATCTCTTACTAATATTATTATTCATTTAATAATATTTTAGTCATTTATTAATATTATCAACAATTTAATAATATTTTAATCAGTTATTAATATTATTATCCATTTAAAAATATTTTAATCACTCATTAATATTATTAACCATTTAATAATATTTTAATCACACATTAATATTATTAATCATTTAATAATATTTTAATCACTTATTAATATTATTAACCATTTAATAATATTTTAATCACTGATTAATATTATTAGCCATTCAATAAAATTTTAATCACACATTAATATTATTAACCATTTAATAATATTTTAATCACTTATTAATATTATTATCCATTTAATAATATTTTAATCACTGATTAATATTATTAGCCATTTAATAATATTTTAATCACACATTAATATTATTAACCATTTAATAATATTTTAATCACTTATTAATATTATTAACCATTTAATAATATTTTAATCACTTATTAATATTATTATCCATTTAATAATATTTTAATCACTTATTAATATTATTATCTATTTAATAATATTTTAATTACTGATTAACATTATTAACCATTTAGTAATATTTTAATCACATGTTAATATTATTAACTATTTAATAATATTTTAATCACTTATTAATATTATTATCCATTTAATAATATTTTAATCACGCATTAATATTATTAACCATTTAATAATATTTTAATCACTTATTAATATTATTAACCATTTAATTATATTTTATTCATTATCTAATATTATTAATTATTGAATAATATTTTATTTATTATATAATATTATTACCCTTTTAATACTATTCTACTCACTTATTAATAAACTCCATATATTAGTTTTGTGACGACCCCGAATCCGGGTCCCCCGAACCTCGAACTCGGTTCAACACGAGTACAACCTTTTTCTTATTGTTCATGAATTACAACAATATTATAATTGCTAAATAATCATTTATTTACAATTTTACAACATCTCTTTCTATTCCAGAATCGAAATCTTTATACATTCCTAGTATGTCTCAATATCATACATGATACGACATTCTATTACAATCAATTTGAGTATTTAATACTCATATAACATACCAACTAAGTCTTATGCTACAGAATCATTTACCTGTCCAATTCGGACTGATATCTACAATAGATATTTAGATCTTCAATGGAAGTAATATATTTTCCTGTTCCTTGTTCTTTATCGAGAACTTCAGGTAACTAGCCTTATCTGAAAATGTTGGTTTAGGCAAGAGTGAGCACGACGGCTCAGCAAGTTCAACAGCTACACATAACACATTACATGCTTCACATAAAATTTACAATTTATACTAACATCATGTTTTTCATGCATTTCAGTTTATGACATACTGCTCATGCATATCATGCCTCGCATTTAATCTATGTTTCATGTCTAACCTCTATCATGACATATAGTTCAATGCAGAACAATTGTCTTAAATCAACTACCGCATATCAACAGTTCAAATCAACTTATTGCACAAAGGCACATTAAAACATCTTTGCACATAACCACGTATGAGCACATCTCAGTTTAATAACAAACTTATAATTCATGCACATAATACAACACATTCTGAAAAACTTGCCTGAACTTGTATAACCAGCTTACGTTAATCTTTCACGTTCCTTGCACCACCTACACGGTATGTGAGATCAACGGTGCACAATATCAGTCAAAGTTTGACTCAATACTAAATCTTATTTTAAAGATATTTATTTCTTCTTATCATCCCCTTTATTTAATAAGGTAAATTTCATATTTTAGTCTCTCTTTGACTTGACTCAGTGTTTCATATTCAACACCATAAATCTTTTGTTCGAAACTATGCAATTATGACATTTATTAATGTCACTGCATTAAAACTTGGACCCTATATTTATTTAGGTCGATCCACCAATTAATCACTAATGGACCATACCCTTGGTTTAACTTAATCACATCATTTATCTCGATACTTATCATAATATTACCCACCTTGGATAATATTTTAAATTTTACTATCAATTAGTAATAACTTATAACGTTGTTTAATTGTTAAATAACACTTTAAATAATCATTACTATTATTAATTTATTTTTAATAATAGTTTACCTTAATCATTATGATTAATCTTTTAATAATAATTTAATTGCTTGCTAATATTATTACCCTTTAATAATATTTTAATTGACTTCTCATTATTATCAATCATTTTAATAATAATTTAATTGTTCATCAATATTATCAATCATTTAATAATATTTGAAATCCTCACGTATCATTAGTAATTATTTAATAACGATTCAACCCTTAACTATTATTACCCAATAGTTAATTACTTGTTAAACAATATTATTAATTCTTTAATAATATTCTAAATCTTTATTTATCATTATTATTTATTTAATAATGATTTAACTCTTAATTATTATTATTTAATAGTTAATTAAATGCTAAATAATATTATTAATCCTTTAATAATATTTTAAATTAATTACATATCATTATTAATTATTGAATAATGATTTAATTCTTAACTATTATCATTTAATAGTTAGTCAATAATATTATCAATATATTTTAATTACTTAATAATCTTCTTTCGATTAAGTAATAATTTATTCCACTTAATTACCATTTAATTATTATTTAATATGAATTAAATAATAATTAATTAACTAATTATCCGAACTCATTATTTAATATTAATTAAATAATAATTAATTAATTAATTAACCATACTTATTATTTAATATTAATTAAATAATAAATAATTAGTTTATTAACCTTAATTATCCTTTAATTATTATTTAATTAATATTAAATAATAATTAATTACTTAATTAACCTTACTTATTATTTAATATTAATTAAATAATAAATAATTAGCTTTCTAACTTTAATATTCTTTAATTATTATTTAATATTAATTTAAATAATAATTAATTATTTATTTAACTTTACTTATTATTTAAGTGCAATTAAATAATAAATAACTAACTTATTCATCTTAACATCCTTTAATTATTATTTAATATTCATTAAATCATAATTAATTAATTACATAACTTCATATATTATTTAATATTTATTAAATAATATTTAATTAGATTATTAGCCTATTTATACACTAATAAATAGCTAATATATAGTGAATCACTCCAATAATTTCAAATTTTATTTTATAACACTTAACTAGCATGCCAATAGGTCAAATATTATTTTTCTGAAATTAAAAATAATTTGCCCATAATTATTAGCAATTTAGTAAGATTTAATCCACAATTAATTCTAATAAATACCAAATTACAAAAAAATTCGGATTTTAAATTTTGATAATTTTCTTTATAAAATTATAAGCATTTTCTCTTTTGGAACCAATCCAAGAACCGGCTTAAAAATGCCCGAACCGGCCCTACCTAGAAATCATGAAAAACCGAAAAAAACCGAACCGGCCGGTTTTTTTAAAAAAATAGGCAGATTGTTTTTTGAGTTTTCCAGACTTGGGATCTCCGACGGGAACTTGAATAAAATGAAATCCACAAGTCCGATTGAGGCCTATTTGGTATCGATGGATTCGTAACTTCCCGAACTACATTTTTCTGTCATCAAACATCAAATTTGGATTTGTTTTGGTCACGGAAATTGGCTCCAAACCGGACTGTTGTGCACAGCCCTAAAACAGTGGGTGTGTTTTGGTTGAAAAATCATAACTTGCTCATTTTAAATCGGATCGAAGTGATTCCACTTGGAGAATCTTCATATCCCACGCATCTAACACCAGAAATTTACGGATCATGAATCCGACTTACGGATCATGCCCAGAAATTTCGGGAGTGGCTGCCATGATTTTGGTTACTTGGTTTTCGTCGGTAAAAACTTATTTGATGATTTTGATGAAATCTTTCCACATAAATACACCCAAAAATTCATATTAAACCCATGTAACCCTAGATATATCAATCTAGCATGTTTCTACCTTTTTAGATTTTGAAAATTAGTTTTCTACCAAAGAAATTACATAGTACCCAAAGAACAATACCAAGCTAGAATGTTTTATACCTTTTGTTGATTATCCTCTTTGTTAGAACTTTGAAAAGGCTTGGATGATCAATCTTCTTACATAGATAGCTTCCTCTTGATGAAACCTCCATCTTTAAACTTTGCTCCAAGATCATCCAACCATCAATGCTTACAAGATCTAACTTTCTTTTTCTTTTTCTCTAGAGTTCTCTCTCTTTTCTCTATTGAAATTTTTGTAAAATGGCTAACCAACACAATGAATTGGTGAAGCACTATATTTATAGTACTTCCTTAATCTCCATTAGCTCCTACTAATCAACCAACACTTGGACATTTAAGGCTTAAACTCATGCTTACTATAGCTTGGATGGACAAGATGATTGACAAGGATGAATGACTCCTATCAAGGTTGCTTGGAAGCAACTTTTAGAGTGTAAAACAAGCAAAATAAAGCCACACTCAACATTTTCATGTGGGGCCCCCTCCAAAATTCGGGATTTGCCAATAAATTACACCAATTTGGCTTTATTTTTATATCCTATATCATTATATAAGTATCAATATATATATATACCAATGTATATATATTGACCATAACTTTGACTACCATTTGGGCTCCACATTGGATCAATTTAATATTTCTATTGGGCTCGTCAATTAAATTTGTTTGGGCTCAATTTAATTACTACATTGGGCTAATATTAAATACCCTATGTTACATTTAATTAAACAAGCATTGGGCTTGGTTAATTATTACATAAATCCATGTTCAAATTAAATTATATGGACTACTAGGTTAAATTAATTTGACATAGTTTAATACCTCAATTGGACTTATAATATAATCCAATTAGATTTGCTATAATTAATTCTACCACATTGGGTTACTTAATTAACCCATCCACGGTTAATTCTTAACCCCACATTTATTTATCTAGCAATTAACCAATGATTGATTAATGCTATCTCTCTTGTCAACGAACTAGGGTTATTCAATTAACTAGACACTAGTTAATTCTCTACACTCAATCAATACTTGAAATGCTTCTCCCAACCATTGACCATCATTTGACTTTTAATGGTTTGGGCTACATAACTTACTTTTTATTGGTTCTCTTATTTAATTACCCATTTCATGCAAATATCTCCATATTGGGCTTACATCTATAACAACTTATTAATTAAGTAAATTACTTAATTAATTAACTTCTTAATATTGTCCTTCTATGCAATATTTCACTTCCCTACTTGTTACTCATAACCTTAATTCATAACTTATATAATTAATTCAATTAATTATATTACATGACTTTTCTTTTTAATCCATACTAAAACTAATTAATTTATTAGTTTTATTAAGTATTTAATTTACTTCACACATCATCTTGTTTGACTAACAAACTCAACTATAGGTGTATATATATAAATATTAATATATTCACCTTCACTTCTCAATTGAATTTCTTTCTTAAATAAATTATCTACCTGCATCATTAAAATATTCTCACATTTAATTTCTAACAAATAATTTATGTTAAAAAAAAATGTTTACCCATTTTCTACACATCTTCCTTCTCACCTTCTAGGTTTAAACCTTAACCTTTAATAAAATCAATTAAGATATTATTTAAAATCTTGAAATTATCTGGAATATTACAAGTTTATTATATAAACACGCTCATTTTACACTTATATGAACTTAATTTTTCATAAAAATCCGACCCGGACCGTCCCGGACCAAACCTGTTCAACTAGCGTTTTACCGGTAAAGCTCAATATAAGCATTTATACTATTTTCATGCAATACACACATACCAAAACATGATATAAAAACATTAAACCATGAGTATACATATATAACATAGTTTAAGACTTCTAGATTATCCAAACAAGTTTTGATCGGTTGAAAATATATTTTAACTGATTAAATCATATCTAAGCTACAAAAAATAAAATATAGAAGGGTTGGAACACTTTTAAACCTTGATGATTTGTGTGCTCTTCTTCTTCTCCTACCAAAGTATGAAATGAGGCTAGTGGACATTCACCAAGCTCCTCCTTTTGCTATTTCTCACAACTCACAAGTGTTTATCTCCTTTTCTCTCTCAAATGCTCTCACATTTTCTCTCTAAATATGTTTACAAATGAACTAACCAACATAACACAAGTGTAGAGTACTCTATTTATAGCAATATACTAACATTTCATTAATCCTCCTAATCCACCAACATAGTCAAATTAAAGCTTAATTGGGATTACTATTGCATGGATGGACAAATTGAATGACTAGGTGATTGACTAGAGTTGTTCACCTACTTTGACATTGTGTATAAAAGAAGCAACATTGCAAAACAAGCCACCCCAAGGGGCCCCCCTAGCTTGACCAGCCAAATGGCCTTTTATGACATTTTTCCTTTATTTTTTATGCTTTAATTATACATATATAGATCTATATATATATACACACTTATATATATTAATGTTGACCAATCTTGACTTTCTATTGGTCTCCATATTGGACTCTAGTATTTAATATATTGGGTTCATCCAATTAATTTGGTTGTGCTCAATTTAAATGTTCTATTGGGCTAACATTTAATCACCTATGTTACATTTAATTAAATCAAGCATTGAGCTAGGGTTTAATTAATTACATGAACTACTAGGTAAATTTAATTGACCTAGTTTAACAACTCATTTAGATTTAAAATATAATCCAATTGAATTTTCTTTAGTTAATTAATAACATATTGATTCATTGCTTTAAATAAATATACATATATACAAGTATATTCATTCAATTATCTAATGCACAATTAATTAGTACAAAATTTTTAATTCATTGCTAATTATTTAATAATCATAATTACAATGTCTAATGAAATTCATGGTCATTACATATGCTAAGTCACACTCATTTCCCACTAACACACTAACAATTCTCCTCCACATAAATCAGAAATAAGGCATGTTTCCACCAACTCTAAAAGCATTCTCAACATTTTTTTTTCTATTCCACATGCCAAGCAATTCCACTAACATATATTGATATATAATACCTATACATATACATATGATACATTACCTATATTAAACTAGTATATGCCTAATACACTTTAGCATACGAGCCTTATTCTAGCAATATTTCAGTATACCCACTTACTAAATCAATATACATGTAAACGTAAACTATATATAATATACATAATATGCAATCAAGCACTTCACATTATATATATACATAAATACGTAATATGTATATATATAATTCGAATAGATCACAAATTGATAATTTATACCTTTATAATTATGTATAAAAGTTATTTTACTAATTATGAAATTGATTCATAATTAATTTAACACTATTTGCGTAACGAATTAACTATTTAAAATAATTAATATTCTCCCATTAATTATTTTAATTAAATCATCTAATTTATACCATTAATATTGTGACCATTTAATATTCTCATTCCTTCCACAAATTATCTCAAACAATTTATTTATATATTATATTAATTAATATTTTTAATCATAAATTAAATATTAATTTAATTTACTAATTTGACATCCAATATTTATTTAATAAATATTGGTCGCTCGCCCCATATTTTTAATTTACATCCATTTAGCATAATATTAAACATTATACTATTATATCTTACATTTAAATTATAGTAACATAGATCATAACTAAATAAAAGAACATAACTTTCTTTATTCAAAAATCATATATTAGCCCACTATTTAATTTGAGCCTTAAATATATTAAATTTATTTAATATATTTACACACTAAATTAGTTAACTCAACTAATTAATTTAATAGTTAAAATAACTATTACATCTCATTATTCCAATATATGTATATATATATATATATATATTTCACCCTTGAATATATACATATCTAATTCACCTCAATTTGATATAATATTAAATATTATACCCTTAATAATGTTACATTTTTAATTAGTGTAACATAATTCTCAACATTAACTAAATAAAACAAGAAAAAAAAACTTTATTTATTCAATTAATTAAAGTTAACATATTCATCCACTAATAAAGATTAATGAATTACTAAATTCATTTCATATTTAATTTGTTTATGTTTGGCATAATATAATATATATTCATTAATTCACTATTTTATTTAAGTGAATTAATTACACGTTTATGAAATTTAATTCATAAAGACTCCATTGCCATTCAAGGCTTACAAATTATATTAATTTATATTATAATCTTAACTCAATACCGATTAATTAATATTGATTTAAGTAATTTTTCTTAACTTGACTCTTATATTTCATTTCCTTGGTTAATTTAAATCAATGAATTCAATAGTTTATTTAACTATAAATTTTCATTTTTTTCAAATATAGGTGTATATATAATACATATAACCATATTTTCCATAACATAATACAATTTCATAACTAATTTCAATTAATTAATTAATAGTTTTAATTAACTATTAAATTTTCTTTTAAAATAATTGTATATATTTCACATTTATATATATATATATATATATATATATATATATATTATCCACCACATATATCACATATTCCAAAATAAATATATATTTTATTCATTTGACCCATTTTGTCTTATAATAAGGATTTTATATATATTAAATTCTTATAAAATATATTCAAAATTTCGGGTTGTCACAGGAGATTAGAAGATGATGTATATATGATACAACCAGAGGGATTTTTTTTCAAAGATTGGAACAAATCAAGCCTGTAAGCTACAACGATCCATCTATGAATTGAAACATACTTCTCAAAGATGGAACATCCGTTTTGATGAGACAATTAAAGAGTTTGATTTTATTAAAAATGATGATGAACCATGTGTGTACAAGAAGGTTAGTGAGAGCACTGTCACATTCCTAGTATTATATGTTGATGATATATTACTTATAGGGAATGATGTTCCAATGCTATAGTCGATCAAGATTTAATCATTTAAACACTTCTCCATGAAGGACATAGGAGAAACATCCTATATTTTGGGAATAAAGATCTATAGAGATAGATCTAAAAGGATGCTTGGCTTGTCTCAAAGAACATACATTGATTTGATACTAAAGAAGTTTAACATTAAAGATTCCAAGAAAGGACTCATGCCGATGGGTCTTGGAATACATCTCTCCAAAAAGCAAGCCCTAAAAACACCTAAAGAGAGAGACCGTATGAGTAAGATTCCTTATGCCTCGGCAATAGGATCTATCATGTACGGGATGATATGTACAAGACCTGAGTTTGCTCATGCACTTAGTGTAACAAGTAGATATCAGTCTAATCCTGGAGAAGAACGCTGGAAGGTAGCGAAAAATATCCTAAAGTACTTAAGAAGAACTAAGGATATATTTCTTATCTACGGTGGGTCTAATTTGAAACTAGAGGGTTATACAGACTTAAGTTTTCAAACTGACAGAGATGACAACAAATCCATTTCAGGTTATATGCTAAACGGTGGCGCATTGAGTTGAAAAAGTTTCAAGTAGCAAACAGTTGCTGATTCAGTGTCAGAGGCATAGTACATAGCTGTAAGTGAAGCTGCAAAGGAGGCTTATTAGTTCTCGTTGACATAATTATGATCTAGAAGGGGGGGGGGGTTGAATAAATCATTAAAAACTTTTTTCATTATTATTACAAAAGTATATTAGTTATGATAAGTAGAATCAATTCAAGCACAACAGAATATACTTTAAGAACCCCTTCATGATCTCAATTTAGTGATTTAATCTATAGTATGGGTAATAGCAGATATAGTAGTTATTGTGCATAATGTAAAGGACATAAAGTCAATGACACAAGAGTTTTAAGTGGTTTAAAGACTGAATAACTCCTACTCCACTCTTCTACTTCGACAAGTAGAAAATTCACTAATTTGGTCACTAAGACAATGACACATCTTTACTTTCATCACTAAGATCAATGATCTTAGGTGGAGCACTTCCTTCATTTTTATTTCCTGAGAATTTCACCATTTGTCTAAGACAAGCACTCTGTCTTTTTGCTGGCTTGATCTTCTCAATTTTCAATTTCTTGTTGGATATTTTGAAGAAATGAATCCAGAGGGTAGAGACTCATTAGATTGTGACGAATCATCTTCCCATGTATATGCTTTCCTTTTTCATTTGATTTCTTTGGAAACCTTTTTGCTACTACTGCTAGACATCCTTAATCTCTTATTCTCCATGGGATTCTTTTTCCAGTTGTTAAACAGTTTGGGAGACATAATCTTGTGGACATTTAAGGCTTCTCCCTCATCGACCCCAATCTTGTTTTGTAGTTTCCTCTTCAGGATGATGCTTAAGAATCTTCTATAGAATACCTTTGATACTGACTTCCCTAGTGCCTTTATTTTTCCAACCTCCTTGACTAACCAGTCATATAGTATAACACTAAAGTTTATTGTCTTTTTTCATGACAATGGTAGTCATGAGTCTTAGTTGAGGATCACTTACAGTGTCATGAGTGGTATCTTTGCATAAGATACATTTACCTACTATCTCTACCAGGAACTCAAACTCCTCTGGAAACTCCTTTTTCTTCATTCCATCGAGATGATGATTCTTTACATACCCCATCAATCTCATACCTTCATTTGTATCTATTTCTTTGAGAGATGATGAATCTTTAATGGTGATTCATAGACATTTATTGATTTCAGTATCATCTATCCTGAGCTTTTCTCCTCTAACTTTTGTAATCAACTCATCATCGTTTACTACTGCATTCTGATAGAACTCTTTCACCAGATCTGAGTAGACTTTGGTGTTTTCCTCCAAACATTCTGAGAACCCGACTTTTCGTAATCTTGTAAGAATATCCTTGAATTTCTTTTCTGAGTTCTCAAACTTGTCGAAGCTGAGTTGGATGCCTAAGACAACTTGACAGTTTTCCATATCAATGGTTTTAAAAAAAATGGGTTTTTGGTCAAACGAAGGTTTTTGGGTTTGTTTTGTGTTTAGGGTTTAAAAAGTTTTGGGTTACAACAATGGTTTTGATACAGGAAGGGTTTTATGGGATTTACACGGTTTTGGAAAATGGGTACTGATAACTGATGGGAAAGGACAATTGTCAATTTGAATTTTGACTTATATTAGTTCCCTCTTATTTTTGCAGAGGACACGTGTCGAACACTCATTTGTAGAAAGTGGTCTTAACTTTTGCATCTTCCGTAACTGACGCACATTAGTTCTCCTGACCCATTTGTGTTTAGAGAGCGTGAACATCACTTCCCCTGCTTGATAGTTAACTTGTTCAGTTCGTAGAGTGACATGTTTTTCACTCTACGATCATCCTTTTTGAGAGATGACTTTGGTAACTGTGTGATTTCTGATGACACAGTTTACTTGAGATTTCTTTGCTCATTTTTCTTCTCCTGTTTAAATAGTAGGTGCCACATAACTTGATGGAGGTAGACTTTGGTTGGAGTAGATTCTTTTTCCTTTAACATCTTGAGCTCAGAAGGAATACAGGTGATGCATATCATTCAGTCTTTTATCAGAGTTAAAGAAGCTCAGAAAGGGCATGTCTTTTAGTTTGAAACTTAGGGCTTGATTTTTCTCTGATGTGCTTTATCTGAAGAAAGATTATTTTAGTATGGAAGAGGGAATGACAATCACTATATGACATGAACTGTGGGCTGGTAATTTGTTATGATAAGTTTATGGTAAGGATGTTTTTATGGAGTGCACTCGTAGAGTCAGTATGCTTTATGATCTGGATGTTGATCATAGTGACTCTATGATTCGGAGCGATATGGCTAATTTGGCTATCAATCGTAGAGTTTTAGAGACTCTACGATTTGGGACTGAAGATTTAATGGGTTCTGATAACTTCTTCACTATTTCTAGACTAAGCTGATAGTTGCTCCCCCATGGTCAATGCTTTCATCTCTGAGGTAAAAGGTCTTTTAGTGAATCTTCACCTTTGGTTCATAGAGTATTTTCCTTAGCGCTGGCTACTCTACAATTCCTTGACTGATGATGCGATCGTAGAGTTGACTTGCACTTGATGTGAACCTCGTTCTTGCATTCCTCTTTGATTTAGCTGCCAGCATTGATAAGTACAGGTCTTCTAGAAGAAAGTCGTCCCTTTTTTAATTTTGACAGAAGATTGTTGATGAAGATTGCGGATTTCAAGTTTCCCTTTAAATGATCTTTAGAGAGGATAGATTAGCTATGATACCTGCAGGTTAAATAAGTTTCTAACATGGTACCCACAATTATTTAGGTCCTGTAAGGTTAGTACTTTTAAAACCAAGTCTTTCATCTTATTGATTTACAATGTGCATAGCAGTTGATTTTAGATGACAGGAATTTTATGCTTTATGAGAGTGTGTGTGGTAGAGGATAAAATTGAATGAGACTATTGAGGATTGTTAAACCTTTTTCTTAGAAATAGCACTTTCATCACTTACTAAGTTTTTGAATTTTAGTGGAGTGGTTATCAGTTTTAAGTATTGTGCTTCGATGGCTCGTAGAGTTGATCAGTCACTATGATCCTTCAGAGTACAACAGTAGATATGACTACACTCTACAATTCATCAAAAACTCATATCATTGATGAATGAGTCGATAGCAAGATTAAAAAAATAAAGGTAGGATAAATATCAATCATAGCTACCTCTTTGATTCTTATAAACAACAGAGTCAAAGTAAGGAGGTGAATAGCTAATGATAATTCTTTTTGATATTTACTCATCCAAGGTGAAAGTTTAATTTTCAATCTCAAAGCTAATTTTGATTAAAAGACTATACTTTATCAATTGATTGGTTAGCCCACACAATAGTACAAGTAATTTATTTAGTAAAGATTATTACTTGGTTTAACAAATGTATTTTAGATATCTTTAAGAGCTCATTTTTCTAAAATGAATGTGAATAAAGAGAAAACTAGTTTTAAGTTCTTCAAAGCACTGATTCCTTTAAGGGACTCTGAGATATATGGAAATGCAATATATGCTATTAATTAATAATGACAGCAATTAGAGGAGATGAAATTAACTACCTCATTGATGTCAATCACTTAACAGTCAGTGGTTCTAATTTTGATGATGTATCTTGCTGTTGTTTTAATGGCTTGCAGTCTTTCGGGTCATCACCAGTGTCATCATTATTTTCTTCATATTGCTGCATAGGCTGATGCATCGAGCAAATTCTTTATGATGTAGACATAGTAGATTTTGACACCCCTTATTCCTAGATAAGCTTGAATGAAGATATTTCCTTTTAAGCACATGGTCCAGTATGGATAGCCTCAGGTAGCTTGGTCATTGGATTTCCTGCACCTATAATTTTCAACTTGTGAGCTCATATTTATTTTGTCTTTATACCTAATACTGACGTTTAGAACTAATCTAAATTTGTGTCATGGATCCACTCAAAGCATAAGCTTTAACATATTCGTGAGAACCTGCTCTGATACCAATTGTTAGTTCTCGTGGACACAATTATGATCTAGAAAGGGGGGGGGGGGTTTGAATAGATCATTAAAAAAAATTCATTATTATTACAAAAGTATATTAGTTATGATAAGTAGAATCAATTCAAGCATAATGAAATATACTTTAAGAACCCCTTCATAATCTCAATTTAGTGATTTAATCTATAGTATGGGTAATAACAGATATAGCAGTTATTGTGCATAATGTAAAGGACGTAAAGTAAATGACACAAGAGTTTTAAGTGGTTCGGAGACTGAACAACTCCTACTCCACTCTTTTACTTCGACAAGTAGGAAATCCACTAATTTAGTCACTAAGACAAGGACACTTTGCCCTCCACAAGTCCAGCAGACTTGACTTGTTTTTAGCCCATTGGGCAAGGATCCTTTGACTTTCCTCAAGTCCAGCAGACATGAGTTATTTTTAGCCACTAAGGCAAGGATCCTTTGACCCTCCTCAAGTCCAGCAAATATGAGTTATTTTTAGCTACTAAGGCAAGGATCCTTTGACCCTCTTCAAGTCCAGCAGACATGAGTTGTCTTTATTTGTGCTGCTAAGTTAAACTTTGATCTTTTTCATCTTCAGATACTTCGCAACTGCTTGTGATCATTCTTTGGATGTTGCTGATGTTTGTCGTTGATGCTCTTCTCATTCAGGTATTCAGCAGCAACCCATGATCACCCTGATGTACTACTGAGTTCTTTAAATAAGCTTTGTGCTCAGCAGTCTCTTCGAACACTCTCAGTATGTTCTTTATCATTTTAGCTTAGAGTGTTCTTGGTTGATCACAGAGCTATTCTTCTAGATTTGCCTTCAGTTCATTTGATCTTGGCTTCTTTGGTCGTTCGACTCTTAGCTCATATGCCAGCATTTCGGTATTTCATTTTGTGATATTGGTGAAGCTTTTTAATCGATAGGTTGTATGTTTTTCTTGTTTTTTATCCACTCTTCTTTCTTTACAGATTTGCTCTTTTGTAAATTTTGAATAATCTTCCCGTTGCAAATCTTTCTATTGGAACCTATTGTTGTAGACTTCTTTATGAATATTTTATTCATTTAGTCAGAGTATTTAATACTCTGCTGACTCTGACTTGAGTTGCCTTCTTTTCCTCTAAGAAGGGACATGTCAGTGTTAGGTTCTTACCAACCTTTATAGAGAAGATAGGTTTTTCAGAGAATACGACTGTTTGGACACAGTCTTCTATTTTCTTGAGCCTGATGCGTGATACTTAAAATCTTTGCTCTGATACTCAGCACGCCTAAGTCAGTAATCTGACATTTTTGACTTTTACTTTAGCAGAGGCTTTTAGATGTATTAATGTAGATATTTCTGAAGTAATTAGCTGCTTAATTTAGGATTACTAGCTTAAGTGCTTTGATGTATTCAATTCTTGATGGCACTTAAATACTCTACGATCGATTCAGTTGTAACCTTTTACTTCTGATCGTAGAGTCATCTACTGGCTCTGTTATGTAGCTCTACGATCTTACTTGTGACTTGGACTGCTTTGGAGATCGTAGACTAGTTGACTGTACTAACTCTACGATCTTATCTGGGCGTTGCTATCCTGAATATATGGTTAAGCTTTTACAAGTGCTTTATCATAGAGGACTTATCTATGAACTTCGGGTTTGCTCGTTCTTCTTGGCTTCTATATCATTGAGGATTGCTCTATGATCTTCAGGTGCTGGTGGTGCTATATCAAAGAAGACTGCTCTGCGAACTTCAGTTGCTTTCTCTGCTGCATATTAAAAGCTGTTTAAGTCTGGTAGCGTTTGAACATTTTCGGCTCAATTCTACGATTGCTTGAACGTTGAACTTCTGCATTTTCTTTGCCACTCTACGACCTTGCCTATGTTGCAAGTCGTAATGCAATCGTAGAGTGAAGGTTTGAACTACTCTGCGATCTCTGTTAGAATTTGATGCTTTAGATGTACTCAGAGATCTTCGTCCATTTTGTTTGACAGTTCTATGACAGCCTTCTTGATAACCTTCATGAGGATTGCTTTCTTGATTCTGAATGCTCATGTAGAAGTTGCTCTTTGAATCTGATTGGTTCGTAGACTGTCCTATGGAAATCGTATAGTGACTGACTATACTGACTCTACGAACCCGATAGTTAGCTTTATGATGCTGAGACAACTTTACGAACTGCTGAGAGGACTTTTTGATCTGCCGAGCCTTATTCTGCGTATGCCTGGTAGATTCTACGAACTTCTCGGAAGACTCTACGATCTTCCTCTGAGTGTTTACATGAGACTTCTTTCTGAATGGCTCTTCACTTCCTCAATCAGTCTTGCTGATAAAGTTAGTGCCTGGATCTTTAGCTTACTTGCAGACCATTCAGGGAATTCATTCTGATAATCTTCAAGTAGACTGCTCTAAGATTCTACCTTTAGAAATGTAGGCGCATGAATGATTATGTTGATTACTTGCAGACACTACGATCCCAAGTATAGTCTACGATCCTTGCTTTGACTTTCTTGCCAGATTTCTTGTTCTTTGATGCTGTTCTTTTTTATCGTTCAGGCCTATCTATTACAGCTTAAGATCAACCTAACAAGTTTGATCTTTCTATTCATAATCCTTATACATTGTGATCTTCTGAAGGACTTTACAAAGCTACTCATTTATATTAGATCAACCTAACAATCTTGATCTTTTCAATCTAAGTTATTTGAACATAATATCTAACATCTATTAAGGACTTTATAGCTTTCATCAATGTAGACATATTTGCATATTGATTCATTTATCTTTCATTTAAGCACATCATCAAATTTTATAAAAGAAGAATAACATTCACATGTTTATTCCAAACAAGGCTGTTTAGATGAAGAAGTTCATTATAGAACTTGGAGTGGTTCCTAGCATTCAAGGACCAGTGCTTTTATTTTGTGACAACACGGGAGCTGTTGCACAAGCCAATGAACCCAGGTCTCATCAGAAATCTAAACATATGTTGTGGTGCCTTCATTTGATTAGAGAAATTATTGAATGAGGAGATGTCGTCTTGGAGCGTGTAAACTCTCTTGACAATATAGCAGATCTATTTACTAAAGTTTTAACTCAAAAGTAGTTTGATCGTCACTTAGAGAAGATGGGTAATAGATACATTAACGATTGGCTTTAGTGCAGGTGAGAGATTAAAAGTAGTATACACACAAGCCAATCATATTTGATATGATGTAGCATGTATTTTATAATCTTATTCATTTATTAATAAAAGTTTATTTATATAAAAGCAATTTCTTTATCCATATTTAATAGAAGACATTAATTATGATAAACTCATAGTTCTTGAGCAATGCTTTTAGAATCATGATGATGATCATGCTAATGAGATCTAAATCAAAATAGTTCAAAACTAAAATTATTCATAATCGTGGAATTACTAAAATAGGGATTAGTGAATCCAGATAGATTAGTACATACTATGATTGCTCTTAGGAAAATGATGATTGATCTCATAATCATTTATATAGAGACATTAAAGCAAGTATGTGATGACCCCAAATTCGGGTCCCTTGAACCTCAGAACCGGTTCGCACTGTACAACCTTTTTCTTATCATTCATGACTTATAACAATATTATAATTGCTAAATAATCATTTGTTTAAAACTTTACAATATATCTTTCTATTTCAGAATCGTAATCTTTACAACACAAATGATTATGAGATCAATCATCCTCTTCATAAGAGCAAGCATAGTATGTACTAATCTATCCGGATTCACTAATCCCCATTTTAGTAATCCCACGATTTGGAACAATTTTAGTTTTGAACTATCTTGAATTTAAATCTCATTAGCATGATCATCATCATCATTCTAAAAGCATTGCTCAATAACTATGGGTTTATCACAATTAATATCATCTATTAAATATGGATAAAGAAAATGCCTTTGTATAAATAAACTTTTATTAATAAATGAATAAGATTACAAAGTACATGCTACATCATATCAAATATGATTGGCTTGTGTGCATACTACTTTCAATCTCCCACTTGCACTAAAGTCAATCGTCATGGTATCTAATACCCATCTTCTCTAAGTGACGATAAAACTGTTTTTGAGTTAAAACTTTAGTAAATCGATCTGTTATGTTGTCAAGAGAATCGACACGCTCCAAGGTGATATATCCTCTTTCAATGATTTCTCTAATCAAATGAAATCGCTGCAACACGTGTTTGGATTTCTGATGAGACATGGGTTCCTTGGCTTGTGCAACAGCTCTCGTGTTGTCATAAAATAAAGGCACTAGTCCTTGAATGCTAGGAACCACTCGAAGTTCTATAATGAACTTCTTCATCCAAACAGCTTCCTTTGCGGCTTCACTTGCAGCTATGTACTGTGCCTCTATCACTGAATCAGCAACTGTTTGTTGTTTGGAACTTTTCCAACTAACTACGCCACTGTTTAGGGTAAACACATAACCCGAAACGAATTTAATATCATCTCGGTTAGTTTGAAAACTTGAATCTGTATAGCCCTCTAGTTTTAAATCAAACCCACCGTAGATAAGAAATGTATCCTTAGTTCTTCTTAAGTACTTTAGGATATTTTTCACTACCTTCCAGTGTTTTTCTCCAGGATTAAACTGATATCTACTTGTTACACTAAGTGCATAAGCAACATCAGGTCTTGTACATATCATTCCGTACATGATAGATCCTATTGTCGAGGCATAAGGAATCTTACTCATACGGTCTCTCTCTTCAGGTGTCTTTGGGGCCTACTCCTTCGAGAGATGTATTCTAGAACCCATCGGCATGAGCCCTTTCTTAGAATCTTCCATTCTAAACTTTTTTAGCATAAAATCAATGTACGTTCCTTGGGGCAAGCTAAGCATCATTTTAGATCTATCTCTATAGATCTTTATCCCCAAAATATAGGATGTTTCTCCCAAGTCTTTCATGGAGAAGTGTTTAGATAACCAAATCTTGATCGACTGTAGCATTGGAACATCATTCTCTATTAGTAATATATCATCAACATATAATACTAGGAATGTGACAACGCTCCCACTAACTTTCTTGTACACACATGGTTCATCCTCGTTTTTGATAAAATCAAACTCTTTGATTGTCTCATCAAAACGAATGTTCCATCTTCGAGAAGTTTGCTTCAATCCATAGATGGATTGTTATAGCTTACAGACTTGATTTGTTCCAACCTTTGAAATAAATCCCTCTTGCTGTATCATATATACATCCTCTTCTAGTTTTCCATTGAAGAATGTCGTTTTCACGTCCATTTGTTAGATCTCATAGTCATGATAAGCTGTAATTGCAAGCAAAATATGAATGGACTTGAGCATTGCTACTAGTGAGAAGGTTTCGTCATAGTCAACACCTTGTCTTTGTCTGAAACCTTTTGTAACCAGTCGGGCCTTATAGGTTTCTACTTTACCGTCTACTCCAGTCTTTCTCTTAAAGACCCATTTACACCCAATAGGCTTAATGCCCTTAGGTGGAGTAGCCAAAGTCCATACTTGGTTCTCATACATGAAGTTCATCTCGAATTTCATAGATGCTAGCCATTTTTCTGAATCTTTATAACTCATTGCCTCTTCGTAAGTCAATGGATCATCATCATTTATGATACATACCTCATCATCATCTTCTATGATGAATCCATACCTATCTGGTATCTTCAGTACTCTTTCAGATTTACGAATAGGTTATGGTACATTGAGTTATGTTACTTGGTTAGGTATCTCACTTTGACCCATGGTGATTTGTGATTCTTGAACTTCTTCAAGATCTATCTTGCTTCTACTGACCTCTTCAATGATAAACTCCTTTTCCAAAAAGAAAGCATGTTTCGCAACAAACACCTTTTGATAAGTTGGATGATAGAAATAATATCCTAAACTTTCTTTAGGATATCCCACAAATTTGCACTTGTCGAATTGTGTCTCTAGCTTATCATTCTCAAACCTTTTGACTTAAGCTGGACAACCCCAAATCTTAACATACTTAAGACTTGGTTTCCTCCCTGTCCATAACTCATATGGAGTCTTTGGGACGAATTTAGAAGGTATCTTGTTAAGTAGATATGCAGCCGTTTCTAGGGCATAACCCCAGAATGAAACTGAAGGATTGGTAAAACTCATTATAGAACAAACCATGTCCAACAATGTTTGATTTCTCCTTTCAGATACACCATTCAATTATGGAGTACCTAGTGGAGTCCATTGTGAGATTATACCATTTTCTTTGAGATAATTGAGAAACTCATTGCTTAAGTATTCACCATCTCGATTTGATCGAAGAATCTTAATACTCTTACTAGTTTGTTTCTCTACTTCACTTCTGAATTCTTTGAACTTTTCAAACGATTCAGACTTGTATTTCATTAAATACACATATCCAAATGTTGAATGATCATCAATGAAAGTGATAAAATATGAATACCCTCCTCGTGCATATGTTGTCATAGGTCCACATACATCTGTGTGTACCAACTCTAACAACTCTGTAACTCTTTCATGGTCATTTTACCCATGAGACAAGATTTACAAGTTGGATATGATTCATAATCAGATAACTCTAAAAGTCCATCTTTATGCAACTTGTTTAATCTAGTTTCATTAATATGACCGAGTTTACAGTGCCACATAAAAGTATAATTTACATTATCTCCTTTTCTTTTCTTAGTTTGTTCAATTTGTAATATATTTTTGTGTAAGTCAAGTAAGTAAAGTCCATTCAGTAAATTGCCAATACCATATAAAACATTATTTTTATAAATAGAACAACTGTTGTTCTTTATTATAATTTCAAAACCATATGTGTTCAACATAGGAATAGAAATAATATTTCTAATAAGTACTGGAACATAATAACAATTATTTAAACTAATGGATTTGCCCGTAACAATACTAAACAATAAGTTCTTACGGCTAATGCAACAACCTTTGCTCCATTCCCCACGCGCAGGATGACTTCATCTTTGTTTAGCTTTCTACTTCTGCTTAGTCCCTGCATAGTATTACATATGTAAGAACTACATTCGGTATCTAATACCAAGTAGAACTTTGACTTACAGAAATATTTATTTCAATCATGAACAAACCTTGATCTGTGGTTGAAGCTTCTCCAAGCTTCTTCTGCTTTAAACTTGTAATATATGCTTTGCAGTTTCTTTTCCAATGACCCAGCTTGTTGCAATGGAAGCATATTCCTTTGTTATATAGATCTGTCTTCTTATTATGCTTTATTTTCGCCTTGCCTTTAGCCTTCTTGGATTTCTTCTTTTGAGAAGTTCCCTTGGCCCTCTTCCTTTTCTTGGAAGAATCATCTACCAACAAGACTTGGTTCTTTTTAGATGAGAAGTGACCCTCCACAGTTTTCAACATATTTAGTAACTCAGGCAAACTGATGTCCAGGTTATTCATGTGAAAATTCATAACAAATAGTGAGAAGGTGTTCGGGAGTGACTGCAAGATCAAATCTTGGCTCAACTCCCCATCCATCACAAAACCTAACTGTCCAAGTTGTTCAATCAGATTGATCATCTTGAGGACATGAGTCTCAACGGTAGTGCCCTCGGTCATCCGAGATCTAAAGAGCTCCTTAGATATCTGATATCTAGCAGTCCTACTTTGCTCACCATAAAGATCTTTAAGGTGCAATAGTATAGTAGGAGCATCCATTTTTTTCGTGCTGACACTGAAGCTCATTAGTCATGGATGCGAGCATGATGCATTGAACCACAATTGCATCATCTTGCCACTTCTTAAAAGTAGCAACTTCTTTCTCAGAGGCATTTACTGTAACAGTTGCAGGGACATACGAATTTAGGACATAGGAAAGCTTTTCAGCAGTGAGAACAATTCTCAAATTCCTTAACCAGTCCGTGTAATTCGGTTTGGTCAATTTGTTAGCATCAATTATGCTACGCAATGATAGTGAGTTAGACATTTGTAAAATTCTGCATGTGAAAAATAGACAACATTTTAGCATACATTCATTAAATTAATTATCAAAATAAATTATGTCTTTATTTAAATTGGTATCTCCCACTATTTTTCATCAAACTATATTACCCTATTTATATATTTCGACAAATTTAATTAAAAAAAATGCTAGTGAGATAAGGATCATATTGACATAAATATAGCCTTGTGTGTGCACAACAAATTATAGTTTATTCAATAGGTAAACAACTCCTTGTCAATTACATTGATATATATGTTGATAATAATAATAATAATAATAATAATAATAATAATAATAATAATAATAATAATAATAATAATAATAAACCCTTCATACTAATCGACCTTGTAAACCATCTAAACCCTTCATACTAATCTATTGACAATTAAAAAAATTAGCCTTTTGTGATAATACAAAGAAAAAGTAATGCAAATCAAACTAAGAAGAAGAATATACGTACATCAAAAAGCATAACATTCCTATTCGAGTATATAGTTGCGATCAATGCCATCAAATCTTTGAGGAAACTGTACATAGCAAAAAAAAAAAAAATCCAGAAATTGGGTCCATCATGAAACACATGGCTTCTCTAAGTGCCTTGCTATTGTTAATGTAGTGATCACAGTCTACGTTAAGAAGAGAAGGAGCATTTGAGAGAATTGCTTGAAACCCGCACCTAAAAAGCCATAACAAAAGGGCCAAGTAAATCTAAAGTTGGTATTTTATGACTGGAGTGTAAAATTGTACCTTGAGACTTTGTTGAGATATGGTACCCCTAACTTTACAATATAGCAGATTGCTATCTAATGGTACAAGTAATAGTGCAAAACTATATGTTGAATCAGTTTCGCAATGCTAATTATACATTAAAAGATACGATTTTGTACTAATAATTGTATCAAGAGGTAGCGGTTTGCTATATTATAAAATCAGGTATCTTATCTCCCAAAATGATAAACATAGGATATAATTTTGCATTTTAGTTGTTTTTTATTGTATAAGATAGAGAGCATGAAATGGAAAGGGCTAATAGCATATCTAACCTGAAATATACACTCATTTACAATTGGGACAGCGAATTTTTAATCCCGCCCCCAAGTACCAATAAATAACCGATATTCACATTGAGGGAAAATTCTGTTAAAAAACCAACTAGAAAGACCACAAGCTCCGACAACGTGAGTATATAAATACAATATGATTATGCATTATTCAGTTTAATTGTATAAAAACATGTACATAATACTCGCATACAACTTAAATTGTCAGGATCCGAATTTTCGGAATTATTTAATAAGATTAAATAAGAATTTAATTGATAAAATTATCAAGGTTGTTAAATAAATTATTATTTTATGTTATTTAAGGTATGTGAAGGGATTTAATTGATAAATTAAATCTGTACAGAGATGGTGGTAAATGGTGTTGAATTGAAATAATTGAAAAGTAAATAAATTGTTTTAAAACAATTTATTAAGAATAAGAGAAATTTCAGGTAAATGTACAATAAATTGTACAATTAAATTATTATGGAAATGCAAAAAAAAAATTATGATTTAATTGAGGTTACGTGGTAATGTGAAATATATTAAATTAGATATGTATATATATACATTTGTGTGTATATATATATATATATATGTATATATATATATATGTATATGTTTAAGTGATAATTATAAATGCTATTAATTTTGGAAATAAAGGGATTAATAATTAAATTAATCCAAATTTAAACAAAAAGTGAATGAGGGAGTTGGTAAAATTGTATGTGTTGATTTTAGATTTTATCAAGAATTTTGGAGGAAGTTTAGAAATTAATTGAGAATGAAAAATAATTATATAAATTATATAATAATAAATTATATAATTTATATAAGGAAATTAAAATAAGGTATGAAGAAAATAATAATTATATAAATTATATAAGAATAATTATGTAATTTATATAAGGTGATTAAATGGAATAAGGCTGGAGAAAATTAAGAAATTATTTAAGAAAGGAGAATGTAAATATATAAATTATATAATATTAAGTTATATATAATTTATATATATAAAGAAATTAATGTGAAATGTAAAGAAATGAAATTAAATGAGGAAAAATGACTGTTTTAATTTACTAAAAATTATGTTTATGTATAATGGAATTATTATGACTTTTATGAATGATAATATTTCGGAAATGTGAACATGTTAATGTAACATGTTGTCCAAATAACGAAGTGAAAAATTATGAAAAATAATTTCTATATGTTATATGAATTATTTTATGAATTTTGGAGCTATAAATTACTTCATATAAGTACATGCATGTCATTATGCGTGTACAAAATTTGTCAAGTAAAGTACCTAAAAGAGGTATTAATATTATTTAGAAATCATGTTATGATTTTTAGTGAATTAAAATAAATATTTTATATACATTATATAAAATATTTATTACACGATATAATTACGTAATGTATTAAATTAAAATTATGATGCATAATTTGGAACTTTCAAGAGATGGCTAGGTCGGTTGCATGCATAAGGCGGTGGTAATTTTTTATTTCAAAAATTTGTTAGACATGTGGGTTTATAAAGGATAAAAGGAGAAAAGAAATAAAAAGGAAAAAACAAGCAACAAATATAAACCATCTCTCTCTTGCTCTCCTTCTACCCGACCACCACCAACCGAACCACCGAAAAATCTCCATAGCCACCGAGAGGGAGAAATATTTGGTGCATTCAAGGAAGGATTAGCAAAACTTTAAAGGTATAAAAATGAAATTATTTGATTATTTTTGGTATTTATGGTATTAAATTATTATTGTGGAAAATTGATAAATAATTAAAATAAATATTCTAAATAATTTATGGAAGTGTATTTATGAAATTTATCATGTTTGGTGTAATTATATTGTGGAAAAGTAAAACAAAAATGGTGTAAAAATGGAGGATTTAATTCTTGGTTGGCTACTGTTACGAACAGGAAGAAGAAGGGAAAAAAAATGGCTGCCCGCGCATTGCGCAGTGGCCAAATTTTTTTCTGTTTCTGGGAATTAAACGGCGCCGTTTTGAGGCGTAGAGTTTCGGTCGTCCGCGCAATGTGCGGAAGGAAAATTTCGCCACGCCAAACGACGTCGTTTGGCGTAGGCAAAGTCGGGGAAAGGGACATCGCGCCATGCGCGGCCGAGCCTTTTGCTGAAATGACTGTTTTGCCCCTGAGCTTTTTACATAATACTCAGCGTGTCCCTTGACGTGCCGAAATTACAGATATGCCCCTTACCTTTCCCAGAAATACCGAATGATTCCTTAGAAGCGCGGTAATTACAAAAATACCCCTGGACTTTTCGGAAAATTTCGATTATGTCCCTGAAGCCGCGAAAATTACCAAAATACCCCCAGAACTAGTTTTTAATGAAATAAATGTTTAAAATTTATTTAAAAATCATAAAAAATTATAGAAAAATACTAAAAATATAGAAATGCTGTTTGGGCATTAAATTTAATATTTTTGTAAAAATATTAAATATTGGAGATTAATATTTAGATATTTTAAATATTAATTTAATGTGTTTAAAGGTTAGAAATTGATTGAATAAAATTTTTGGGACAACCAGATATGTTAAAATTTGTCCGATGAGCCGGGTTGTCCGAAGTGAAGGAGTTGATATTAAGTTATATTAATATTTAAGGGACGAGGTTAATATAATTAACCATATAAATTAAATAATTGACCAGAATTTGTATTAATTAATTAAATTAATATCATAAGAGGATAAATAATTATTATTTGATTATTTTATGATCATAGGTTGATCGAGTTAAGGGTTTGAGCTATCAATTTAAATAATTGGACTACAGGCAAGTTCTTCAGTCCTTTAATGTTAATTGTTGCCCGTTATGATATGTAAATACTTGTTTAAATGCATATAAATTATGTGTTATGTGATATGTGGTTAACATGACAACTATGTGTACTTTGTGCAATGATGTGGGATATACTGCTATAATAGAAACACAATCACATGAAGTATGACACACACTGAGTATGTTAAGGTATGTGCTACGTGAAATATAAATTGTTAAACTTGCTAAGTCGTTGTGCTCATTACTTGCTTAAAATAAACTTTTGCAGGTTAAGAAATGAATTTCAGAAATATCGGATTATATTAGAGATGGATCAATCTAGAAGGTTGTAAATGAAATGGTTATATTCAATATGGTAAATTGCAAAGTTTATTTTGACGTTTTTGTATATTCATATACGTTGGATCCGTATAGGATGAATAGAGTTAAATTGTGAACCGTGAATATTTAAATTAATTGTTACAATAGAAATTATTATATGTTTGATTTTGAATAACGCAACAAGGAATAATTGTATGAATGTAAATAATATTAGATTTTGAATGTGGAGTATTATGATACTAGCTACAGAAAGAAAAAGTAAAGGTTGCGATCCAGGGACTAGGATCCAGATGTAAATATTTTAAATATCCAAATATTTTAATACAATGATTGAATTGAGAAAAAGAAAAAAAAAATTATACCGAAAATTTGGTAATTGATGATTTTAAAATCAATCAAGGGATTAAAGAAGGTGATTAAAGATTTATTAACGATCCAAAATTTGGACGTAAGGTAAGTAATGTATAATAAATATGAAATTTAAGATAATAAAGATGATAGAAATTTCGAGGTCGTTACATAAATACTGTTCGTGTCAACATTCTGATGGCTAAATTAGCTGGACTTAATCTACGTAAGGGAAGCGTAGCTCAGCTAAGCTCAATTCAGCTCAGTTTGCTTTACATCTCTACCCTCGTACTCTACCAAATGATATATTGCGTGATAAGGACCTATGCAATACTGGACTACACTTGCATGGTTAAGTGGTTTCTTATATGTCGCTTCCTCTGTCCCATAAAAGATAGCTTTAAGTACACTAAAATGTTTGATACTCTCTCCTCCTGTGTTACGCAGACTCAAATACGGGAATTGGGTGCGGGAAGCATCTAAGTGTCGGATTTATCCATTCTTAAAATCATAGGATACAGGGACACGACGTTAAACGTATCCAACATGGGTAATTACTACAAGGAAATTTCACCCAACGAAAGTAAAAGGATCCACGCGGCACCGTGTGGTGTCGTGTCGACATAGGTCCGTGTAACATAGTTCTCCTCTGCATAAAACATCTACTAGTAGAGAAACAAAATCATCACCTGGATCATCCCAAGATGGTCGCGGACGTTGTTCCCAGGCTATGGAATTCCATCCGGCATTGTCCAACCTTCTTCAAGAAACCTTCTGTGCCACCGCAACCAAATCATTTATTCGAACTTTGAATTCTTCATATTCTCTCTACACCCAAAATACAATCCTGAATAATAGCACCATTAAAGAACCTAGAATAGTTTATGACTAATGACAAGAAGCATAAAATTAAAATTCTCATACATGTGATTCAATACTTGTGAACAATTCAATTCGAATATATATGAACAGTTTGCACAGAAGCTACAGGACCAAAAGTATATATGATAACTGACTTTACAACATAGCAAACCGCTACCTCGTAATACAATTAGCAGAGAAAAACTATACATTTTGAGTCATTTTTTGCGCTACTAATTATACATTAACCGTAAGGTTTTGCACTAATAATTACACTTTGAGGAAGGAATTTGCTAATTAGTCAAAATATCACACAGACACAAAAGCAATTGACATATGGAGAAAATATTGGACCTTCATTGCGCGCCTTTCCTTCACAAATCCTGGATGAATCTTGTCTTGCATATAGTCAATCTTCTGAGAAAAATACCATTCGGGGGCTCGTGGCTCAATATTAAACTTTTTGCAAAAAGGAACCCATTTTTTAGCAAATTCAGATGTCTCAGAAATTGCTTCAAAAGTTAGCATGGCTGCACCATCATCTGAGACATAGCATGCGACTTTATCAACCCGATAATCCACTGCAAGGATGGACATAATCGTGTTTGCAGTGATCAGAGGAGGTTTTTTTAAGGGGACAACTGTTGTTACAAAGATGTCTACATCAGCTAACTCGGATGGTTTCCCTTCTTTCCCATACCTAACGAGTTCGGAATCATGGATGAGCAACAAAAAAAATCTATGTACAAGGTTAAAATTAATAGTAATAGTAAATAATACGCCCTCTGTCTCATAAAAGACGAATGCAGTACAACAACACAAATTTGCCTCATAAAAGATGGCTAAAATGATACTCCCTCTGTCTCATAATAAACGTCTTAATTTGATTTTCATGATCAAATTGATCATTCTTAAAAATTAATAAACCTTTATAAATATTCAACATATACGTTGAGATATTATAATTATAATAAACTTCGAAGAATGTACTGTTAATATAGAGTTTTGTAATTTGAAAATTCTATATAAATATTTTTAATTATCTCTATTTTATGTTTTTTAATTTGCCTAAAAAGTGTACTTAGGTCATCTTTTTTTAGGCAGAGGGAGTACCAATTACCTCCTACAAGAAGAAATAAGTGAGCTAGGGGATATAGCATGAGAGGATTAGATCATGGTAGGAAAATGAGAGAGAGAGAGAGAGAGAGAGAGAGAGAGAGAGAGAGAGGGGTGGGGGGTGGGGGGTGGAGGAGGGAGGGATAGAGACATTGAAATTGATCATCATTAACAAAGAAGTGCTTTAGACTAGATATCTAATGTGATGCCCTCGGCCTGGAAACCTCAAAACTAGACCAAGGTCCATCAATTTACAGGCAACAATATTAAGGTAAGTTATAGTTGTTTGGTGTGCAGATTGACAAATCGCGGAGTGGGTTTCGAGGTTACCAGGGTCGGGGACGTCACATATATAGGCCTCACATACCTTAGTGAAAGCCGATCAAGGTATGTTTCTCGTTCTATTGGGTACCATTTTGGAAACTAATTAAGAATCCATGATATAGCAAACCATAGTTCACATATAACTGATGTCAACCACATAACATATGCATCATGTACCGGATGGACAAGTCTATAATGAAAGAAGAAGCCCAGAATAATAAGGCGGAGCAAAAATTATCAATCTGTATGGGTTTATCTTGCTTGAAGCAATAGGTAACTTCCTTGATAATGGTTGTCTACCTTCAACCATCCTGATATAGCACATCAATAAGCTTGTAAGACCTTACAGTTAAGTAAGTGAATGAGAATCCGATAAAAAGAAAAGGATTAAATACACTTAAAAGTTAAAACCTTTAATTTTTTCACGTTTTATAACTCAAACCACATTATTTTAATTTTAAGACGTTGAATCTTAAATTTAAACCCCAATTCAATTGATAAATTACATTAATTCATATCGTGATAGAGTAGGACATTATCTATTTTAGAAGCAAATAAATAGTTTATACAAATTAATGCTTATATTTCGCTCTGCTATTGAGAATGTAACATTCAAATGATAATAGACAAAAGTTTACTTGTTCTACAACAAAACACAGATTATAGTATGGCTGAATTACAAAAGTGTACGCCCAAGTTGCACTCAATATCAATTTGGTCTTTTTAAGTGGTAAAAATCTCAATTGGGTCTTTCAAGTGACCAATTTGATTCAATTGAATCCTTCAAGTGGCCAATTTCATTTAATTGAGAGATTTTTGTCACTAAGGATTTAATTGAATCAAATTGGCTACTTAAAGGATTTAATTAAAATTTTTGCAACTTAAAAAGCTAAATTGAAATTTGATAACAACTTGGAAGGACACTTTTGTAATTAAGCTTTATAGTATATTCACCACTTTGCAATAAGAAAAGTGGTAGCAACTCACATGGGAAAATCCAGATGGTTGATTATCATTATCAACATATTCTTTGCCTCTGTGGTTTCCGTGCAGTTTGGTCACATGAAGATTTTCACTCTGTTTTCTCTTCCGTTCCTCCATCCTATTTTTCCATGCCACACTTCCATAGCCATAAAGTGTTATGTCTTTCTTTGGAACCATTGGTTTTTTGTACTACAAAATCAAAAGCAATATTTTCTCTTCCTGAGGGGTGGATGTTCAAACAACAAAGATAAAAGATATGACAAAGCAATAACTTATAGGATATTTTTATTTTTATTTTTTGAAAATTAACTTACTGGACATAGATGTAGCAGCGTAAGGCAATGGATGAATCATATTCCCATGACCCATAAGGGAGGGTAATATTAGAGCATGTTGAACAGAGAAAATCTCAGCATCCTAGAATCATAAACATAGAATGAAAAATTAATTATAGTTCTTCTAGATGCAAATGGATCATTATTTCAGGCAGTTTAAAATAGGCAATACATTTGGACAGTCTATAGAAACACGTTGCATTTTATACAGAGAGTTACATTCAGGTGACCTTTGTTATACAAGAATATACGATTACAACTCTCTACTATATACTATATTCGTTCTGAAATATAAAATCATTTTGAAGTTATTTTAAGACATTTTTATACTCAAAATTGACATATATTTATTTTATTTTAGTCAATACAACAATTAATATTATAAACTAACTAAAAAGTACTATAGATTTATTATTTTATAATTTTTAATGAATCATCTTAATTTTGAGTTTGAAGATATGTGAAATTGACTTTGAAAATTCAAAACAACGATCTTATAATTTAAAATGGAACGAGTATATTGCAACTTATTTCTATAAATTGCTCAAATAGACTGTCCATTTTAAAGTGTCTAGAATTAAGATCTGACGCAAATAAGTAGCCAAGTACCGACTCGGACACAAATACTGAAAAACATTTGTCAACGACGCACACACAAATAGCAAAACACACAGGAAGATCACTTAGAGGCATAGTGAGATTCACCTCTTCAGGGTAGGTCAGGAGAGGGATTTCAGGACCAGGGGAAGAGAAATCATGTTTTGAGAATGTTAAGAATTCAGAAGAAGTAGCCTGATCCTGCTGGTCAGTGCTATGGCGTGGTGTGCCAGGAGTATGGCAGCTGCAAGTTTTTTATGTGTGTCCACTGCATTATAATTCCTTAAATCAAACTCATGCTCCAAGTCATCAACGTCATCTTCTTCATCATCACCCTCAACCCTTGGACTACCTATAAGATAGAGGCTGAAATAGAACAACATTTCAAAAAAAAATTGTACTACCTCTGTTCTATTTTATTTTATATATATTGACTTTTACGATTAAATTGTGCATTTTTTATTTCATAATTGCCTATGTAAATTATAAAAAAAAATTAATTTTCATTTTCCCATTAAAAAAATAAACGAGTTTACGGCACTAAACTTGCAGGAGAGACTGGCATAATCTAACTATCCATAACAAGAATGTACTAGTCAACTTATTGAAGTAGAGCCACTATATACAAGTTATGACATAATGCATTACAGCAACATGAAATACAAATTTAAAAGGAAAAATTACAGATCTATCCCTCTAAGTCACCAGCTAGTATCAAAGTACTCAATTACAAAGTGAACACTTGCCTCTCGTTATCACTTAGTGTCAATTCTGTTTCTTTGGTCGAATTTTTCCCAATGACATGTACTGCTCATGTGCCTGTTTAATGATCTTTATCATTTGTCAATGTAAAATACCCGGTTCACGTTATAGCTATGAGAACTAGGTAATTTAATTGTCAAATAACAAAGTTACCCTTACGTAACAGGAGCATGACTATTACCAGACACGAAATTGGGAAACAATCAACTTAAGGAACAAAATTGGAATTAAGTGACAACTATACTTTAATAATTGAGGGGTTACTTTAAAATTAACTAACTTAGAGGATCAGATATGTAATTAAGGCAATTTTAAATAATAAAACTATCAGTAAAAATCAAAATAAAATACGTCAAAGGAGCTTTAAAAAAATCCCCCTAGTTAGTAAGATATGTCAAGTGGTCAAATGGGTATATTTTTTTAGCAAAAAAAAAATGGTATATTTTCATAAACAAAAACTAATATTAATAAAAATGAATTTGCAGAGAGTAGCAACTCTTACCCTTCGAATTTCATCAGCAGTGATAAGAATAAACTCATTCCTTATATGAGACCCTGCGATAAGTTTCCCTCTTGTACTATCCATCACCAACACCAAAATCCCAAAAACCCATCTCCTAAATTCAAAAATCCATCTTAAAAATCAACCTTTCAGGGTTCCCAATTCCTTAAAAAAAATTATATATATATATATATATATATATATATATATATATATATATATATATATATAAGAAAAAACACCAAAATAACACTCAGGTTACCCACCATTAATGGGATATGTGTCTCTGTTTAATGGTGTGTTTTTCTCTGTTCTTTCTCTTACACATGTGTTTGTGAGTTTTTTTGAAGAAAAGAAAATAAGGAAATTTATTTAAGAAAATAATATATGTCAAAAATCTCACAACAAATTTGGATTACGATTACTGAAATATTTTTAATTATAAGATATAATAATAATACGTGAGCCCCTTCTTAATTCTATTATATCGCATGCATATATTCATAGACATCGGTATTTATTATCGAAATTAATTTATTGTCATATGTAATAAGAGTAATTTATTTACGAGAGAAAAGAAGTGAGAAGGAAAGTAAGTTTTAAAAATAAAATTGAATTTAATATTAAAAACTAAAAAGGGAGGTAAAGGACTCCACGTTTAATTGTGTGAGTTATCATATAAAAACGACGTTTTTTAGAATAATTGAATACATCACTTCTCATGTTATGTATAAAAGGGTATTTTATAATTTTTCATAATATTCTTAATATAAAAGGCACCTCCCTAAGGTTACAAATCGAACCAAACGGTTAGGGCTCGACTCGAAAAAATATGAGCAAGACTCGAATTCGTTAACAAAATGATCCAAATCTAGCTACAAAAAATAGTTTGAATAAAAATACAAATAAAATTTAAATAAGGATATACTCGACCCGTTTAGGATTTAAACTATTTGAATTTTTAATCATGATTCGATACATACTCGATTGATATATATATATATATATATATATATATATATATATATATATATACTCTAGATCTCTAGATACATTCTCTTATAATATATACACAATTAAACAAAATTTGAATAATTAGTTATTATTTATTTTATTTTTAATTATAATTTTATATTTGTAAAGTGTAATTATAATAATATTTTCTCAGTTTTAAGTAAAATAATTAGTTCAATTAATAATTATATATTATAAAGCTAGTTAATATGTGAAAACTCAAATTCGAGTTTAAATTTGAAATTTGCAAGTAGTTTGAATGTAATTTAATCCAAGTCAGATCGAATTCAAGTAACGAAAATTTAAGATGAGTCGAATCTGAGTAAAAAAATTTAAATATAATCTGAGTCGAATTTGAGTAAGAATTTAACCTTATGAGTTAAATCCAAACAAATTAGAATTCGGATCCATTCGACTCGTTTACAACCTTACACATCACCCAATAACATGAGATGTCCCTCACTTCACATGCCCTCAAATTATAATTAGGGATGATTTTTCATTAGTCCTTAAACTATAGCTTCTTCTTTTTTCCTTATGTTTAATCTCTCAATTAAATTTTTTTTCTTCACATATTTCATTTTAAACTTTATAATTTTTGCAATTTTAGTCCAACAATATTAAAATAAAATAAAAAACATTTAAAGTGGACTAACTATGAAAAATAACTATATATCATTTAAGGACTAAACCTAAAAGAACTATATAGTTTAAGTATTAAACGTTAAAGTTACTATATTTTAAAACTAATATAAGAAAATATATAATTTGAGGATGAAATATGTGAAAAACTTAAGTAAGGGGCTGTAGACACTCAAATTTCACTTTTTCGCATTTAAAAATAAAGAGAAATACCAAAAAGGGAGAAATATGAAAAACACAGTATTTTAGGGTCTAAAACAGCAAAAGTAGAAAAACTTAAAGCGAGAAGAGAGAGAAAAAATGACCCCAAAGTAACCCATTTATGCGGCCTTAGCTTCAGAGCCTACGCCGCATACCTATAAATGGCTCAGGGCCAAAGTCAAGTACTCATACGCGGCTTTAGCCCCGTATCCCTTTAGGTATATATTAATCCCTTGCTCCTTCATTTTATGCACACAAAAATAGGGATAGAAATGCTTCCTAATAAGAGAAAAATCACAAAAAACACTTAAAAAAAGAGATATATAAAGACAAACAAAAACAATTCAAAACCCTTCATCCCCATTTTCCAGTCCAATCACCAAAGGAAGAAAGGAGGCCAATCCAAGCACCCAAATTAACTCTTATTCTCATAATTAGCAAGGTCCAATTCTACTATTTATAAATCCTTATTGAATTATGTAGAATTGTCAATTATAAATTTTTCTATATCTCAGTTGGTATATATAAATTAGGTTCCATTTTGAATGATGTGAAACTTTCTTGTTTGAATAGCTTGGATATATTCGTGTATTATAATTTGATGATATCCTAAGTAAATCTAAGTTTTGTAGGCCTCTATCCATAAAAATTAGACTTACCCCAATATAAATCTAGAAATTAAATTCATATAATTATTTTAATTTAAGTTATTTCCCTACTAGTGAGTAGGAAAAGGCCCAAGACCTCTAAATTCATATTTAGAGGAATTGGAACACTTTTCTAATTATGGACTTTAAAATTCAATCGTATCAATTTTGTTTAACGTGAATTTATTGAAATTGTGAGACTAGGAGGCAACCTAAGACATCTAAATTCATATTTTAAGGAATTAGGACCTTACTCCCATAATGAATATTTAATTTGAGTTGTAAATGGCTATTAGTTCTTGTAACTCATTTATGGGCCTTAAAACTATTTGATTTTCATCCCTGAATGTGGAGTTTAAGGCCTAAATTCTAACGCCCCCAAATCCTTGTACTCTCTACAATAGATATGGCACGTCACGATACACAAATTGTTAATTTGCAAAGACAATACATACATTAAATCAAATTGATGTAACGCAACGGAAGCAGGCATAAATCATATTTAAAAAATTTCTACAAACCAAATTATAGGATCTTTCTTATGCAATACTTATTAATTGAGGAATGATAAAAGATTATACCTTGATAGATTCAACTCTTGAATAGTTACGATTTCACCTCGCATTATCCTTCGTGTTCTTCTTCAAATCCACCGATTATAATCTAAGGATCAATATTATATACCCAAGCATGCAACATCTAAAAGTGATCCACTAGGAGATAATATAAATTGAAGGAATAGATTTAGATTTCTCCAAACCTTGGGTGGCTAGTCCTAATTTTCTCTCTTCTAGTTCTTTTGATTGTAGAGAAAAATATGAAGTATTCTCTAATACTTCAATTGTGTGAGAAACCCCTAATCCATAATAAGACCCCTCTTATTTTTAGATTTGTCCAACACTCCTAAACTCTTTAGGAATAGGGTTTTAATTTAACTCATAATCTAATTAGAAACTAAATTAATTTATTATAATAATTACAATTCTTAAACCATTAATAATTTATAATTAGTATTTTAAAAATACATAATTATAAATATTAAGCTATTTAATTTATTCAATCACCATAGTATAAATTAAATATAATCAACTTATTATTACCATTATGACATCCACTTCTAAAATAAATATTTCTCTTTTATGATGTGACCCTTTAAGTTTTTCATATTAAACTGGTTATATTATAAATAAATTAGAATCATTCTAATTTATTTATTATGAATTAAAATCCTTTAATTCAAAATAAATATATATATTTATTCTATAATAAGGGTAATCCCCCTTTGCAACTCACGACTTTTCAGATAATATGAATTTTAACATTTGATTTCAAAGAACCTATTCCGTAAATAGTTGTTGTACATTTCATTTATTCTACCACACAATATCTCAATCAAATATAAGACATAAAATTACTGTTAAGTCTTATTTGATTTGATAATATGCATTTCAATTCTTAAATGCACAATTCTAATATAAATTAGAAACTCGTTTCTAATTTTTATTCCATCTTGACAAAGGATTTTTGAGTTGCCATTTATTGAATTACATAGGACATTCTCTTCCTTTACTAGAATTAGTAGATCATTTGTTGATCAAACACCTACCTTCATGTACAACTTATTATACCAGACATATCATTTGCTATACTCATATAGTCTTAAGGAATATGGCAAATTGTAACTCATCATACACAAGGTACTATGATGATCTCAAGTTCAATGATCACATGTAGTACTATCACGTTAGGAACTCCTAGTCACAGGTAAGTAAAACTCCATTACATGTTTCTTAAGCGAGTCATGTTCAATAAACTTATTCTCCAATAAGTACCTACATACTTGCTTTAGTGTTTCCACACAAATGATTATAAGACCAATCACCATCTTCAGGAAGAGCTAAGCGATGTGACATACCATTCGGGAAAGCTCTTTCCAAGGGCTACGCAATGACATAGAACTTGACCAACTTTGAATCTGGAAAGTTAGAGCACAAGTATAAACATCCTCCTGAAGACTCTGGTCAGTAACTTGTCTTGCCTTGCGTAATCTGATACTCATAAATTTTCGTGAAAGCTTTTATCATAGCTTTTTTGACAGCTTCAAGCACGCCTACTGAGATTCGTCATCCTTTCTCGTATGTCTGGGTGAATCTTTAGTATCATAATATGCTGAAAATATTAGATCTATGATTGATCTAGAGTTAAATCAAGTAAAAATTGAATCTTTAATATCGTAAGTGTAATATCCCAGATATTTAAATGAATTAGAAATAAAATATTTAATATTTAATAAAGGTTGGAGTTTGATAACCTAGTAGTAATAGATAAATAGAGGTCCAAATTAAATTTAACGGACTAACTTATATATAGTGTTATCAAAAGTTTTGATAAGTTAGCAAGTAAAGTGATAATTCAATAAACTTGACTAACAACAAGTTTAATTAAATTAAGAGAATTAATTAGTGGAGTTATGTAATTATGCGACGTGGTTGCGTGTAAATTAAATATGTATTTATATGAATATATATATGCGTGCATATTTAGTAACATAATTTAATGGTTAATTAAATTGTGATAATTAGATAGATTAATATTAAATTAATCCGAATTGAATTAAAAGGTTTATTATGGAATTAATTATATTCATTAATCAACAATTATGCAAATTGTTGATAAATTATTTGTGAGGAATAATTATGTAAATTATATAATTATAAATTATATAAAGTAGTTGAATTAATTAAGGGAGATTAATAATTGTATACGTGTACAATATTTAATTTCATATATATGTATATATATATATAAAAGGGATTAAATTAATTGAGTAATTTTAAATAGTAATTGAATATATTAAATGAATATATTCTATAATTAAATAAATCATTGTAAATGATTTATGGGAGTGAGAAATTTTATTATACAATTATTTGTGTAATATTAATTAAATAATTAAATAAATTATTTAAATAAGAAATTGAGTAAATATATTATTATTTCAATGTATTTTCGGGTAAATGGAATTATTTCCATAATTGATGAGAAATGAATTATTTAATGTAAATGTATTAAATAATTTAATTTATGGCCTAAATAATATATATTAAATTATATATTGTATTTATTTTAATTTCATAATTTATTGTGAAATTGTTTTCGAGGTAAGGTAATGTGTATAAATAATATATATAGATTATATATATTATTCTTAGCAAACACACTCTAAAGTTTTAATATCAAAATAATTGACAAGTTGTCATTAATTAAATATTCAATTAAATTGAATATAATGAGTGAATTAAATTTTATAAATTAATTAATATGATAATTAATTAATGTAAATAATGTAAAATATTATTAATAATATTATTAGTCCATTTAGTAATTTAATACTTATGGGTTAGAATATTTAATTATTTATTCAATCTAATTATTTATTTAATCATGGATTGAATAATTAATGTGTAAATTATTAAATTAACCCAACATGGGTCAATTAATAGCCCAAATGAAGAATAATAAAAGTTGACAATTTAGTAGCCCAAACAATTTAATTAGAGCCCAATTGGTATTTTAAATAAAGCCCAAAGCTTGAGCCCACTTGAAATTAAATTGTTTAAACTATTAAATATTCAAAAGTGACATGTGACAAACATTTTGGGACATTAGAAGTGATGTTGCCGGCAAGAGAAGGAAAAGGATGAGAAAAAGATAGTTAGTTGATTGTTATTTTATTATTTAATTATTTAATAATTAGGTTGCTTGTTTTAATTTTTGGTGAGTCTTTTCCCATAAAATCCTCACCAACTAAGGCATGGGTTAACTTTATTGTGTAAGTATCCAATAGCTAACTTGTGTTGGTAAAATTTCATAGATATAAGATATATATCTATACATTTTGGAAGACTTAAGTCATTAGAGAGAGAGAATTGTAAGTCATTTTTCTTCTTTTACTTTTCAAATTTGAGAGAAAATATTTGAGAGCAAGGATAAGGAAGGAGAAGGAATTCTTGGTTCATGCCATCCTCCTTCACAACCCATTTTGGAAGAAAAATGAGGATAGCCATTAGAATGAGGTAATGATTATTTTAAATGTAGTTTATTTTTTTTTTATTAAATAAACCAACATGTGAGTATAAACATGTTAATGTAGTTAATAATATGTGATAGTAATATTTATGTCATGCTTGAGTTTAATATACTTGGTTTGTGTTTTGGTATAATTTATATGCTAAAAACATGTGATTTGTGGTGTTAAATCAAGTCTCAAAGTAATGACAAGAAATTAATTTTTATAAAATTTAGATTTAATGTCATAATATTATAGAACATTAAATCATGAGAAAAACAAAGTTTGAATCACTCAAAATGGAGTTATACATAAAAAGTTATGATTTGTGGTAGTTTATGTGATGTAAAAATTTTTATAAATTTTTTTTTTATATTAAATCATGAAAAAATTAAATTTTCATGTTATAAATTGTTGTTAAGTTATTGGTAAATTTTTTGGATTTTTATTGAGGAGTTAAAGTTTATTTGAAGGTATAAATTTTATTAAGTTGTGTATTAAAAAGCACTGTTCACCTTCTGCGAGTGGAAAAAAAAAAAAGGGCTGGCCGCGCAATGCGCGCCAGCCAATTTTCTGAAAAAACGCGGAGCCAAACGACGCCGTTTGGCGTAAGAAAATTTTACTCCGCGCGCAATGCGCGGAGGCCAATTCCTGTTCTCACAAAACGGCACCGTTTTGGTCCGTTTATTTGGTACGCGCGCCATGCGCGGTAATAAAATTTCCGACGAAATTACCAGATTGCCCCTCCGGTCTTTTTCTGCGTAATTACGAAATTGCCCTCGTATCAGTTTTTCGACTTAATTACAGAATTGCCATTCTGGATAATTTTAATTAATTTAAATGTTTAAAAAATAATTTAAAATTATAACAAAAAATAATAATAATACAAAAATGATATTTAGGTATATAATATTATATTTTTCAAATATAATAAGTATTTAGGATTAATATTTAAATGTTGTAAATATTAATCTAGTTATTTTAATATTATATTTTTCCAAATATAATAAGTATTTAGGATTAATATTTAAATGTTTTAAATATTAATCTAGTTAATTTAATATTATATTTTCAAATATAATAAGTATTTAGGATTAATATTTAAATGTTGTAAATATTAATCTAGTTAGTTTAATATTATATTTTACAAATATAATAAATATTTAGGATTAATATTTAAATGTTGTAAATATTAATCTAGTTAGTTTAATATTATATTTTTTTTAAATATAATAAGTATTTAGGATTAATATTTAAATGTTGTAAATATTAATCTAGTTAGTTTAATATTATATTTTACAAATATAATAAATATTTAGGATTAATATTTAAATGTTATAAATATTAATCTAGTTAGTTTAATATTATATTTTTTCAAATATAATAAGTATTTAGGATTTATATTTAAATGTTGTAAATATTAATCTAGTTAGTTTAATATTATATTTTTCAAATATAGTTAGTTTAATATTATATTTTTCAAATATAATAAACATTTAGGATTAATATTTAAATGTTTTAAATATTAATCTAGTTGGTTTAATATTATATCTTCTGAATTTATGATTAAATTAATTATTATTTAATTAATATTAAATAATAAACAAGGATGATAAATTAATTAATTATTATTTAATTACTATTAAATAATAATTAAAGACAACTAAGATTGATTATTTAATTATTTATTATTTGATTAACTTTAAATAATAAATAAATCTAGTAAGTTATTATTTACTATTAAATAATAACGAAAAGTAGTTAATTACTTACTATTTAATTAATATTAAATAGTAATTAAATGAAATAAAGAAAATGTCTTTTAACTCTTTTGTTTAAACAATTATAATAAATTGTTTAATAGTTTAATAAGTGTTTAACACTTGAGAAAATTATTTTCTAACTTATTAAATTATTAACCTAATTTGATTGAGGGTCTATAAGGTTAATAATATCGTTTTGACTGATGTAAATTATGTGTTAGTACTTATGTGTGGTAGATAAGTTTCTTAGTGAGCGTATAGTTGTACAAATACGCTGTACTAATTATTAGACCAACTTTATTTAATGTTAGGTCTTTCAAAGCCAGTTAGTTAAAGCTAAACATTTATTGTAGCTGAGCAGACAGGCAAGTTTCCTAAACCCTACTCAATTTATATTCGAGCAGGATATATTATTTTATTGTTCAAGTCCCTAACTCAAATTCAAGTTATTACGTTTCAAGCATGCTATGGTTTAATTTTGTATAATTATTCCACATCTTAAATTGTTGATTCGCACATAGTGCTTGTTGCATGTGTTCATCAGGTATGAAAGGCTGATCACCTTCATTACCATAAGGTTCAGTTAAAATTGTTCATGGTCATTATTGACACTCACATTACTTGATTCAGTCATTCAATTATTGAAATTATGATTCGTACTCTTTCACAATTATTATATTGTTGAAAATCCGAAAGCTTGTTCTTTCTTTCAATCATGATATATCGTTATTGTATTTAAACTTGCTGAGCAAAGTCGTTGCTCACTCTTGCTATATCATGATAACAAATTTCAGAATAATACGAATGTCCGAGGAGAGACGGAGACAGAAGCAAAAGACAAGATTATAGTGTTATTCATTATAACTAACTTGTTATATGATGTAAGTAATTTTGTAAACCTTTTTATGAATCTAAAGGTATATATGTAGGTTAAGGTTAGAAACCTTGGGAAATGTTGTAGAATAAACAATTTATGTTTATATATTCCGCATTAGTTATAGAACGTGTATGAAGATGATGTATCGTGACGTACCAAGTCTAGGGTTAAAGGAACCCGGATTTGGGGTCGTCACAGGTTGGTATCAGAGCTGATAGGTTATAGTTCTTAGGTAGCAGTACCTTAGGCTATAATCATGGAAAGATAATGAAGACAGTGAAAGGATAAACTCAGATAGAGTTTAGAAATGAACATATACAGTTCATAAATGAGGAAATAAATCTATATAAATACATAGATATATGAAAAGATTCAAAGAAGGATCTTCAATGAGTGTAATCCAAATAAATGGAATAAGAATCAGGGAACACTTGATTCAAGAATTTAAAAAGAGAAGGATCGTACAGTAAAATGATCAGAGATGAATGATAAGATGATAGACGATCCTAGAATAAAGAAAAAATAGTACAGTGAAATCAATTGTATTATAAGATCACGATGATCATAGTAAAATCATGGAATGACAAATGGTCTGTTAAATGATTAAGAGGTTGTGTTGATAGCATGGTGCTATAACAATGAAGATACTGAAATAGTAACAAGTGGACTCTTGAAGTGTTGAGTGTGATAAGGCATGAATTGACAAAATTCATATCAAGTTAAGAGAAGTTAGAGGTTTGTAGGTTTTTAATTGAGGACTCATATTAGTGGTTGAGTTGTACAATTTCTTTGTATGGGCAGGGGATTTGTGCTTGGTTTTAGAACCGCTTAGCTTCCTATATTAATATAGTGGTTGAGTTGAACGAACCCTTGTATGGGCGGGGGCTATGATATGTCAGCGAACCAATTTGGGAGATGCTGCTGCGAAACTTGGCACGATCAGTGTGTATCGTAGGATAAGCGTATGCACTGATGGCAGGTGTTCCTTACAGTGTTGAACAGTTGGGAAACTGATATATTTGTTCTTGGTTTAACGACCGCTTAACTTTCTATATTGATTAGTGGCCAAGTTGACCAATTTCTTGTATGGGCAGGAGATTGTGTTTGGTTTGATGACCACTTAGCTTCCTATAGTGATAATCGATTGAAACCTGGTGTCGCGCTATTTGTTATATGAATGTTGAGAAGGTGATTCTTTTCTCATGTATAACGAATAGGTAGAGGATGTTAAGTTAAGTTCGTGTTCTGAGAACCGACACGCATGGAAAGTTCGTGACTCATAGTTATGTGGTGGAACCCCTCAGCGAATGGGCGAATTTGGCCTGACTAGGACAAGTTCCTCAAACCATATGATTGTGGTAAGTTCCTGAGCCCAAATACGTGGTAAGTTTGATGAACAGTGAGTATGGATATATTTAAGTAGTCAGGTTAAGGCTATAATAGATATAGTTATTAAGCTGGAAAAGAATGTGGAGGAAAAATTTGAGGTGTTTTGAGGTTTTAGGGTATTCCAAATCTTCTAGCTATGCTAGATTTTGAAATTCTTAAAATCGTGCTAAATTCGCACTTTTGTGCTTTTGAAAAGACAAATGTATTTTTGAAATCATTAATGCATTTAGTGCAGAGATGATAAGTGATGGAGTCATCAATGCAGAGTGACCGAGTGTGGATGTTTAAAGCCCAATATGGTACGATGTAATATGACAAAGTCATAAAATGATTTTCAGTATTTTGAAACGTGTAAAAAAGAGTCTATGCTAATTGTTTCGGCTAGACAAATTGATTTAAAAATATCAAAATGTATTTATAAAATCATCCACGCCATTAAAGCCATGGTGCAGAGATGAAAAAGACGGAATCCTCAACGCACTGTTGCAACGGTGCGGTATCATGAAGTCCTAAAAATGAATTACAGTTATTTTAACTAATCTAAAATGATTTTTAGTTCGTAATATACGAACAGTTCAATGATGAGAGTCTTTGTCATTTATTTTGACTGGACACTTTTAGTCAGAATTGACTCAAGTTTATTATCCAATCCAAATTATTTTGGAACGGAATTTTGTAGTAAGTCTGAGGTGAACAAGTGCAAAAAACAAATATATTCTGTCAGCTAAAGCAGATGTATTTGGTCGGCATATAGCTCCGACTGGCGCCCAACTCAAACGTTCTGCACGACGTGTGGTACGATAGGCTGATCACCTAGCGTACACCTATGGAATGTTTCCAGTCCTTGTGATTGATAAACACTCTGTTTGTAAGTATTTACAGGGATAAATACTATTTATTCGGAATTCAGTTAATTCCATGTTCACAGTCTTGATGACCCCTCAGCATAGTATGAAAGTTTTAATGAATATTTTGATTTTCAATTTATTCTTCTGTAAGATATTGATTTTCAATTTATTCTTCTGCAAGATATTCCATTGTTCTGGAATTATGAGTTTAGAAGTATAAACTTCCTAGAAAAGGGTGGTCATAGAATTTGATGAGTAAAGAGTTATACTCAGAGATGAAAAGTTGTAGAAATGTGTATGAGATAATTTCGGGGACGAAATTTTTAGAAGAAGGGGTGAATGTAATATCCCAGATATTTAAATGAATTAGAAATAAAATATTTAATATTTAATAAAGGTTGGAGTTTGATAACCTAGTAGTAATAGATAAATAGAGGTCCAAATTAAATTTAACGGACTAACTTATATATAGTGTTATCAAAAGTTTTGATAAGTTAGCAAGTAAAGTGATAATTCAATAAACTTGACTAACAACAAGTTTAATTAAATTAAGAGAATTAATTAGTGGAGTTATGTAATTATGCGACGTGGTTGCGTGTAAATTAAATATGTATTTATATGAATATATATATGCGTGCATATTTAGTAACATAATTTAATGGTTAATTAAATTGTGATAATTAGATAGATTAATATTAAATTAATCCGAATTGAATTAAAAGGTTTATTATGGAATTAATTATATTCATTAATCAACAATTATGCAAATTGTTGATAAATTATTTGTGAGGAATAATTATGTAAATTATATAATTATAAATTATATAAAGTAGTTGAATTAATTAAGGGAGATTAATAATTGTATACGTGTACAATATTTAATTTCATATATATGTATATATATATATAAAAGGGATTAAATTAATTGAGTAATTTTAAATAGTAATTGAATATATTAAATGAATATATTCTATAATTAAATAAATCATTGTAAATGATTTATGGGAGTGAGAAATTTTATTATACAATTATTTGTGTAATATTAATTAAATAATTAAATAAATTATTTAAATAAGAAATTGAGTAAATATATTATTATTTCAATGTATTTTCGGGTAAATGGAATTATTTCCATAATTGATGAGAAATGAATTATTTAATGTAAATGTATTAAATAATTTAATTTATGGCCTAAATAATATATATTAAATTATATATTGTATTTATTTTAATTTCATAATTTATTGTGAAATTGTTTTCGAGGTAAGGTAATGTGTATAAATAATATATATAGATTATATATATTATTCTTAGCAAACACACTCTAAAGTTTTAATATCAAAATAATTGACAAGTTGTCATTAATTAAATATTCAATTAAATTGAATATAATGAGTGAATTAAATTTTATAAATTAATTAATATGATAATTAATTAATGTAAATAATGTAAAATATTATTAATAATATTATTAGTCCATTTAGTAATTTAATACTTATGGGTTAGAATATTTAATTATTTATTCAATCTAATTATTTATTTAATCATGGATTGAATAATTAATGTGTAAATTATTAAATTAACCCAACATGGGTCAATTAATAGCCCAAATGAAGAATAATAAAAGTTGACAATTTAGTAGCCCAAACAATTTAATTAGAGCCCAATTGGTATTTTAAATAAAGCCCAAAGCTTGAGCCCACTTGAAATTAAATTGTTTAAACTATTAAATATTCAAAAGTGACATGTGACAAACATTTTGGGACATTAGAAGTGATGTTGCCGGCAAGAGAAGGAAAAGGATGAGAAAAAGATAGTTAGTTGATTGTTATTTTATTATTTAATTATTTAATAATTAGGTTGCTTGTTTTAATTTTTGGTGAGTCTTTTCCCATAAAATCCTCACCAACTAAGGCATGGGTTAACTTTATTGTGTAAGTATCCAATAGCTAACTTGTGTTGGTAAAATTTCATAGATATAAGATATATATCTATACATTTTGGAAGACTTAAGTCATTAGAGAGAGAGAATTGTAAGTCATTTTTCTTCTTTTACTTTTCAAATTTGAGAGAAAATATTTGAGAGCAAGGATAAGGAAGGAGAAGGAATTCTTGGTTCATGCCATCCTCCTTCACAACCCATTTTGGAAGAAAAATGAGGATAGCCATTAGAATGAGGTAATGATTATTTTAAATGTAGTTTATTTTTTTTTAATTAAATAAATCAACATGTGAGTATAAACATGTTAATGTAGTTAATAATATGTGATAGTAATATTTATGTCATGCTTGAGTTTAATATACTTGGTTTGTGTTTTGGTATAATTTATATGCTAAAAACATGTGATTTGTGGTGTTAAATCAAGTCTCAAAGTAATGACAAGAAATTAATTTTTATAAAATTTAGATTTAATGTCATAATATTATAGAACATTAAATCATGAGAAAAACAAAGTTTGAATCACTCAAAATGGAGTTATACATAAAAAGTTATGATTTGTGGTAGTTTATGTGATGTAAAAATTTTTATAAATTTTTTTTTTATATTAAATCATGAAAAAATTAAATTTTCATGTTATAAATTGTTGTTAAGTTATTGGTAAATTTTTTGGATTTTTATTGAGGAGTTAAAGTTTATTTGAAGGTATAAATTTTATTAAGTTGTGTATTAAAAAGCACTGTTCACCTTCTGCGAGTGGAAAAAAAAAAAGGGCTGGCCGCGCAATGCGCGCCAGCCAATTTTCTGAAAAAACGCGGAGCCAAACGACGCCGTTTGGCGTAAGAAAATTTTACTCCGCGCGCAATGCGCGGAGGCCAATTCCTGTTCTCACAAAACGGCACCGTTTTGGTCCGTTTATTTGGTACGCGCGCCATGCGCGGTAATAAAATTTCCGACGAAATTACCAGATTGCCCCTCCGGTCTTTTTCTGCGTAATTACGAAATTGCCCTCGTATCAGTTTTTCGACTTAATTACAGAATTGCCATTCTGGATAATTTTAATTAATTTAAATGTTTAAAAAATAATTTAAAATTATAACAAAAAATAATAATAATACAAAAATGATATTTAGGTATATAATATTATATTTTTCAAATATAATAAGTATTTAGGATTAATATTTAAATGTTGTAAATATTAATCTAGTTATTTTAATATTATATTTTTCCAAATATAATAAGTATTTAGGATTAATATTTAAATGTTTTAAATATTAATCTAGTTAATTTAATATTATATTTTCAAATATAATAAGTATTTAGGATTAATATTTAAATGTTGTAAATATTAATCTAGTTAGTTTAATATTATATTTTACAAATATAATAAATATTTAGGATTAATATTTAAATGTTGTAAATATTAATCTAGTTAGTTTAATATTATATTTTTTTTAAATATAATAAGTATTTAGGATTAATATTTAAATGTTGTAAATATTAATCTAGTTAGTTTAATATTATATTTTACAAATATAATAAATATTTAGGATTAATATTTAAATGTTATAAATATTAATCTAGTTAGTTTAATATTATATTTTTTCAAATATAATAAGTATTTAGGATTTATATTTAAATGTTGTAAATATTAATCTAGTTAGTTTAATATTATATTTTTCAAATATAGTTAGTTTAATATTATATTTTTCAAATATAATAAACATTTAGGATTAATATTTAAATATTTTAAATATTAATCTAGTTGGTTTAATATTATATCTTCTGAATTTATGATTAAATTAATTATTATTTAATTAATATTAAATAATAAACAAGGATGATAAATTAATTAATTATTATTTAATTACTATTAAATAATAATTAAAGACAACTAAGATTGATTATTTAATTATTTATTATTTGATTAACTTTAAATAATAAATAAATCTAGTAAGTTATTATTTACTATTAAATAATAACGAAAAGTAGTTAATTACTTACTATTTAATTAATATTAAATAGTAATTAAATGAAATAAAGAAAATGTCTTTTAACTCTTTTGTTTAAACAATTATAATAAATTGTTTAATAGTTTAATAAGTGTTTAACACTTGAGAAAATTATTTTCTAACTTATTAAATTATTAACCTAATTTGATTGAGGGTCTATAAGGTTAATAATATCGTTTTGACTGATGTAAATTATGTGTTAGTACTTATGTGTGGTAGATAAGTTTCTTAGTGAGCGTATAGTTGTACAAATACGCTGTACTAATTATTAGACCAACTTTATTTAATGTTAGGTCTTTCAAAGCCAGTTAGTTAAAGCTAAACATTTATTGTAGCTGAGCAGACAGGCAAGTTTCCTAAACCCTACTCAATTTATATTCGAGCAGGATATATTATTTTATTGTTCAAGTCCCTAACTCAAATTCAAGTTATTACGTTTCAAGCATGCTATGGTTTAATTTTGTATAATTATTCCACATCTTTAAATTGTTGATTCGCACATAGTGCTTGTTGCATGTGTTCATCAGGTATGAAAGGCTGATCACCTTCATTACCATAAGGTTCAGTTAAAATTGTTCATGGTCATTATTGACACTCACATTACTTGATTCAGTCATTCAATTATTGAAATTATGATTCGTACTCTTTCACAATTATTATATTGTTGAAAATCCGAAAGCTTGTTCTTTCTTTCAATCATGATATATCGTTATTGTATTTAAACTTGCTGAGCAAAGTCGTTGCTCACTCTTGCTATATCATGATAACAAATTTCAGAATAATACGAATGTCCGAGGAGAGACGGAGACAGAAGCAAAAGACAAGATTATAGTGTTATTCATTATAACTAACTTGTTATATGATGTAAGTAATTTTGTAAACCTTTTTATGAATCTAAAGGTATATATGTAGGTTAAGGTTAGAAACCTTGGGAAATGTTGTAGAATAAACAATTTATGTTTATATATTCCGCATTAGTTATAGAACGTGTATGAAGATGATGTATCGTGACGTACCAAGTCTAGGGTTAAAGGAACCCGGATTTGGGGTCGTCACAGTAAGACATCAAAAATACTAGATTTAAAATAGATCTATACATATAGCACAAAAGATCGAATCTTTGACATAAAATCATACAAAATACAATAGATCTAGCCTAGATCTACACAAGAGTTACATAAAAATTGAATCTTTTTGCATTTTCAACATTGCAACAAGTAAAATACACGAGATCTATATTAGATCTAAATAGCAACCCGTAAAGGTTGATTTTTTTCACCTTTGGGGTGATGGAGCGATCCTCGGAGAGCGTGAATCTTGCAGAAATCACTCAAATTTATATTAGGAATTCACAAAATATAATAGATCTAGTGTAGATTTACTATTTTTCTTTCTAAATTATACTTTCTCTCTCTAAGATTAGAGCTTCTCTCTCTAAGTTACAAATTTTATCTTTATAAAAATGACTATTTTTCTCTTAAAATGAGCCGATTTCGGGTTTTATAATACATTGGGCTTGGCCCCAGGTACACCTACGATTGGCCACGGGTACACCTACGAGTGGCTGTGGTGGGTCCCATATCCTCGGTTCTCGTGCCACGGCGTTGATTTTTCGTACTCTTGTGTTGGAACGTTCGTAACTTACAATCCAGGTAGAGTTATGAGACATGTCATACCATTTCGGAAAGCTCTTTCCAAGGGATACACAATGACATAAGGTTTGAGCAACTTTGAATATGGAAAGATAGAACAAGAAGTATTAACATCCTCCTGACGACGCCGGTTAGTCATTTTTCTTGTCTTGTGTAATTCGATGCTCGTAAATTGTCGTGATAGTTTCGAACATAGCTTGTTATGACAATTTTGAACACACGTACTAAGGTTTGCCATCCTTTCTCATATGTTTGGGTGAAACGACGATTTTTCCCTTTTGCCATGATTAGAATACAGATGCAAAATTTTGGGTGTCTACATGTTTATGGATATTGATATAGATGAGTATATTTAAAAGATATTAATATTGAAAGAATTTAATTAATTAATTTTAATTCTAATAATTCTAGAGTGCGACTATAACTATTTACTGAAATTAGTTATAATTAATATAATTCTAATTGATTAAAAAGTTAATCAGAAATTAGTTTTATATTGGAACTAAAATTATATAATCTTTTTTTATCATCACTCTAGCTCTTATTAAGATATAACAAAAAGGTGGATAAAATATATCATATATATTCTATCACTCTGCATATTTTGAGCCCATACCCAGAAAAAATACGTGATATCAAAATAACGGTCATAGAGAGAAAAATCAAGAGAAGAGTTCTTCATCATAATAAGCCAAAAAATTTCATTGTGCTAAAACCAAGTACAAGGTATGTAATATTTTTTTGATTATGCTAAATTATGAAGAAAAAAAATCTTGGAATAATAATTTTTAAAAGTAAAATTATTAATTTATATAAAAATCATTTCGTGTAGTATATTGGATCACTTTCTTACTCAAAGATTAACTTATTAGATTGAGACTGTATCATATTTATTTATTTATTTACACTTATAATTTATTTATTTTTTATGTATGATTTATGTGAAATATCTAACAGAGGATGTACATTTCCACTCACTTTCTTAAAGTGCTTTCTACAGTTGTTTAACATAGAGTGCGCAATTTTACGAATCGATAATTATATTTGTCATCAAATCTCTCGAAAGCAAAGAGATCCTAAAGTTTTTATACCAATTTACCATACAGAAATGGTCGAACAATTGTGAAATAGTGACAACACCAATGATCCACTACTGCTACCTTCTATAATTATAAGATTTTATTAAGAAAACCGTACAAAGAATAAGTATATATGTAGCCAGTGCAGTGATGCGTATTAATGCATCTTTCATGTATGAATGAACTGAGCCCAACACGTGGATAGTTATGTAGAATTAATCGACCAATAATAGTACAATTCTATGGTCCCAAAATATAATTGCATGAAACTTGATATAAAAATTACTATTATAAAATGGAAGAAGTCTTATTATGGTGAGAATTTTATTTTGGAAGGTTTTCTTTTTTGATAAAAATATTTAGTATGTGGAAGAGTGTATTAGATTAAGGAAAGGAGATTTGTGGGTACTATGTAAATAAATTCTTATATTTAGTTAATTAAATATAGTACAATTAAAAGTCGTGCAAGTATCCTAAGGATTGAGAGTGGACACGAGTGAATATTGAGTTTGTGTGGCAAAAAAAGTTTTTACAATTTTTACATTCCGCCCAAAAAAAATATATTGTGAGAGAGAATATTTTATAACTTTTATTTCGTGTAAAAAGTTGAACCGTAGAAATTATAATTTGTGTAGCCTCAAGTTTTAAAACATAAAACTTGAAAAAATATTGTAAACCCATTATTATTGATATAATGCAGATTCTGAATTCGACCCATGATTTTTCTCTTTAAATGGTTTATATGTTAAATATTGTGTTATTTTATCTCTTTTTATTTTATTGTTTAGTTTACATTGACTTAGTTCCCAATAACAAAATAGTGTGCCAAAACATAATTATTGATGATTTATCGTACATAAGTCAAGTAATAGTTATAATTAATTACAAATATCTATTTTTAGTACCAATTTTTTAGTTATCAAATCACTAATTTTTTTAATTTTTAATTTTTAATTTTTGTTGTTGCTAAATTCAAAGCACCCTTACGTATAAATCAACTATCTATAATTCATTCCTTAAACATAGTTCAGAAAAAAAATACCATACATGTACTGAATACATAAAATTTTATGTACCTCATTTAGAATCTATTATCAACGAATAATATCGCGGAATAAATTTCTTACGAATTTTCTTATGAACCAGATACTACTCCTCTGTTGATGTTCTTGATGCTGAATAAGAAACTGAAAATTTTATTTGTTCGTATAGTCATGGGGGACGAAGAGGGACGACCTAATTCTCTATTTTCTGATCAGTAAAATTTGTTGCCTTACTCACAAGTCTAAATATTTATTATATAACTCACACTATGCAACTCATATTAACTCAATTAGAGTCCAGCATGTCACCCTTAATTAAATTATGGGAATTGATATTTTCACAAGTAAATTTAATATTTTTATAAGAAAATTGTCGCTATAGGTCTATAGTAACATTTTTAATTGTCGTTGAATGGTTATAGCGACGATTTTCTTGTGAAAATATTAAATTCTCTTGTAAAAATACCAATTCCCTTAAATTAATCAGTCAACCTGGTTTGACTGTATAGAATTAATATTATTCTACCTATTCTTACAAGTTATATTAGGTGACTTTAGCAATATTTTATTTTATTTCTGAAAGTCCAAATGACATATATATTAAAGCTGTAACATGTTACAGTAATAAAAATATTACGACGACAAAAAGACTATAAATTCTTTCAAGGAAATCGAAAAAAATTATTGATTGTAACAATTAGTGAAAACTAAATTTTTTAGCAATAGTAGTCAAAATTTCTTTAAAATTAATAAAATATACATATGTGAGCAATTTAAGATATAAGTGGCAGTTTAACATATCACATGTTGAGGAACTGCATTCTTTAGTACAGTGAATTTAGTAGCCAAAGTTGTTAACACTACCTCTAATATTGAATTTTTTAAAGCCAATTGTAAATATTTTCAATCTTAAAATTAACATAAATTTATTTAATTTATATTAATATAGTTATAAATATCATAAACTATCTAAAAAATAGTACTAATTATAAGATTTATTATTTTCAAAACTTAAATAAATCATGTCAATTTTAACTTTAAAAATATCTTAAATTGACTTTTAAAAAGTCAAAATTAGTCTTATAATTCATAACAAATGGAGGACTATATTGAGTACATACTGTCAAATCTTAATTAATTTGTTCAATACAGGACTTTTATATAATTGATTAATATTATGAATACAAATTATATACATAAATTTATACACCAACAGTACAAAAAAATATAAAAAAATAAGTAGGGCCTATTATTGGATGTTTTACACAATTTTATTGATCTGAGTCTTACTTTTTGTGCATAATTTTTTGTATACAATTTGTGCACATAATATTATTTTATAAAGTTATATTCTTAGAAAATACACCCGCTATTTACAAGAGGTCGAATGAGATGCACCACTGCATATAAATATAGATTCCTTACTCCTTGTACACTTTCGAAGAAAAGATAGATGCCTCATAACTGGCAAAGAAAAACAGCCTCTGGTAGAAGCATCAAGTAAAGAATCCAAAAAGATCATTGGATTTTGTGAGTTTTAATATACGAGGTCTTTTGAAAAGGTAGCAAATGTATGTTTTAGGCTATACAATGTGAACATAATCATGTTCATTGCCTGCTATATAAATTGGTAGAGAACAAGCACTTAATGTGTGATTAACTTATTAAGTATCATTGAATTATTTTTATCTTGACCCATAACAAGTTCATCCAATAAATTATGATGTTATACTTTTAATAGTAATCTCAAATCTTATTTGAAACAATGATTTTAAAATTGGACCAGCGGATTGAACTGATTGGGTCGGGAACTAGGCCTACGTCTAGTTTAGTCCAGTTTATCAATTTGGTCAAAATTTAAATTGAACCGATTAACCACTAGTTTAACCTATAAAACCAATCAAATTAATTCAATGAACAGTTTTTATTGTTTTTTTAATAATTTTTTGGTACTAATAATTTTTTTATATTAAAATTATAGCACAACTGATATTTAAATTTATCAAAAGAAAATATGTTTTAAAATTTTAATAATTATTAATAATATATATATTTTTTATGTATTTATGTCGTTACTGTTATTAAACCAACGATAACCAATAATCTACCCATCTTCAATGATCGATTCAAATTTGAAAACATGAATTTGTGGTACAGTACATCCCACAAGATTTGATGTGGTACTGAGGTATCACATGCTCAATCATACATTCCCAGCAGCACCCACGAGTTCTAATAGTAACAAATAAGTTGGAGAATAAAGTTGTGAGGAGAATCTTTACCACCGAAAGTGTTCCAATGATAAGATAATAGATGCATTCTTATCTTACTAAATTGAGAATGATAAGATAATAGATGCATTCTTATCTTACTAAATTGACCCTAAAAAATAACCCCCATAAATAACCATTTAAAATCACCAAAAACTGATCAAACAACTCTGAAGAAACTAACCCCAAAACCAAAAGAAATCTCCACATCAAAAATGGTTATCGAATCTGACGAAGATTCATACCCCGGATTCGGCTACCACCAGCAGAACCACACAGAACATCAAAACGGTTACTACCTATCCAAATCCGAGGAGGATTCATACCCTAAATTTGGCTACAACCAACACAACTACCCAACACACCAAAATGGTACATACTACTCAACAAACAATGACGAAAATCAGTACTACTCTACAAATGATTACTACAAGACACCAAGTCATCAGCAGTACCACCATGCCAACAGTCATGTTATGCCTCCTGTTGCCGCCTATGCTCATCCGCAGCCTGGCTGGTACACCACGAATTCCGGTCAGTACTTGAGCATGAATGACTCAAATGAGAACATGTTGCAGTATAATCGCGATAGTGCTTCCAAGGTTTGTGCTGGTGAGAGTTTTGGGGGATATCCGGCAAATGGCAAATATGGTACTAATAATTATGGGACGCCGGAGAGAATAAATCATGAGTATAGCAAATGGGTAGGTGATAGTAGGGAGGATATGTACCAGAATTCGGGTGGTGGGTACAATGGCTACCAGCAGAAGACAGAGTGGACGTATACTTGATTACCGGCAGTTCTAAATGGGAGCAATATATTTAGACAATCTATAAAAATAAGTTATATTGTAAATAAAAAGAGTTATATTTCAGATGACCTTCTCTGCTTATATAAAATGTAACTTTGTTTCTATAAACAGCTTGGCCCGGAATCGATGCAGTATGTAGCAGACTAGCACTGGATTGGCAATAGCTCCTTGTTTTGTCTTTGTTTTGGAGATGCACTTGGCAATAGTTCAAGTATCTCTACTAATAGTGTTCATGACGCTTACTAGCTAATAAAATATATATTTGTTCTCCCTTTTCTTATTTTGGCCCCTTTATAATTCATTTTTTACTTTCACACAATTTAAGAAAAAAAATAAAAAAAAGAGTATAAATAAATTCTCTTATTAGTACGGACAATACTACATATACTGCAACCGGACACTATTATCGAACACTATATGAATCCCAACAATTAAAATATAAGATCTGATACGAATTTTCGTGTCAGACCCCACATTTTAATAGTTGAAATTCATGTAATGTACGGTTGTAGTATATTTATACTTATTCTATTACTACACTAATAAAGATCTCTCTGTTTTTTTTTCAAAAGTAATGGATCCCACCTAATTATTTTTTAAGGCACCACTTTCCAAGTATCAAACATAAATAAACGTGAAAAATGATTTTCCTTGAATGAAAAAAAATAATAAATAAAGACACAAACATCAAATGTGTAAAACCAAGCTAACTGCAAGCTTTCTAAGGTAAGAATGGAGAAACTTGACATTAAGAAAGAAGGCAGACAAAAATTTCCTTATTAATTCAACCAGTGAGAAACATCAAGAAATCAACATTCCAAAAGTTCCATCTTCATCTTCATCAATTTCTCACACAATAAGTTTGATCAAAAGATTTCAATATTTACCAATTTCTTGGATATAGGCCTCAAACAAATGAGAGAAACAGCAACTACAAAGTGCCCTCGCCCCGACCTACTGAGTCAAGGAGTTTGCTACATCAATCACAAACCGGTACCTGACATCAGATTTCGCAAGCCTTTCCATAGCTGTGTTTATGTAATCCATGCGGATCAGCTCAATTTCTGAAGTTATGTTGTGCTTTGCGCAAAAATCTAGCATCTCTTGCGTCTCTTTTATTCCTCCAATGTCGCTACCTCCAACAAGCTTTCGCCCTGCAAATACATTAAACATATAAGAGTACAATAACAAAATGAAAGGGATGGTATGGAAATATCATGTCAATTAGAAATCACTTTTCTGAGAATGGTTCATAAAACTTCTCAACAATATTGGGTCAATGTCAAATTTTTCAAACTTTTCAACACGACTACATGAGTAGTGTTTTGTCACAAGACAAAAGGTAAAAATTCTGTCAATTAGAAATCACTCTAGTGAGAATGGCTCTTAAAACTTCTCATCAACATTGGGTTCAATCCAATTTTTCAAGCTTTTTAATACTCGCTTTATAAGGAAATTTCAACCACATGTGAGCACACTCTCTGTAATTTAACACTTATAACATAGGAAACATCATACCATGTCAATATTTTGAATCATATTATTTTCTTATATAAGCAAATGATGAAACAGAGTTGGTCCAATGCAGTGGGCATCAATTTGATTGCAAGGCATCCTAAAAAGATATTTTATGAAAAAGCAACAGTAATTTACCGCAATCACATGAATACATTTTTACTTATTTTTGTGTACACTGAAGTCAATAATTAAGCATCTTACCAAGAACCAAGGGGAAGATAGGCAGCTCTAGAGGCTTCTCAGGTAGGCCAACCATAACAAGTTTTCCATTCATTTTCAGCAGACCGAGCAGTGGGGCCAAGGGATGAACTGCAGCAATCGTGTCAATGATGTAATCCATGGTTCCCAAGGCAGCCTTCAAGACAACAAAACAAGCTTTAAAATAATTTCCATTAAAACAATGAACTTTGATGGTGGAGTAGGCTGTCATTCAGCCAGGTTTAGGAAGAAAAAATCTTCTACAAGTGAAAAAAATAGGTCCAAAATAGTAAGTGCACACAAATTTTATTCATATAAGTTTTCTCCGGGTATCGTCTAAAATAACTTTCCAAGTACCTTCACTTTTCCAGGATCAGAGCTCACAAGGAAAGCATCAGCACCGAGTTGGTTTACGGCTTCAGCTTCCTTCTTAGGAGATGTACTAATGACAGTAACTTTCAGGCCAAAAGCCTTCCCTAATTTCACAGCAACATGACCAAGCCCCCCTAGGCCAGCCACACCCAAATGCTTGCCCGGCTCAGTCATTCCATAGTATTTCATTGGGCTGTACACAGCGATTCCAGCGCATAGGAGTGGTGCTCCAGCATCAGAGGGTAGGTTATCGGGAAAGCGAAGCACATAGCGATGGTCCACAACCATCAGATCAGAATAACCACCATATGTTTTTGTACCATCATAATTCGTAGAATTGTAGGTAAATATCATTTTGGGGCAGTAATTCTCCAAATCTTGTTGGCAAATCTCACATGTCTTGCAGGAGTTCACTATGACGCCAACCCCAACACGGTCACCAACTTTAAATTTCTGGACATTACTCCCAGTTTTGGTCACAACACCGACAATTTCATGCCTGCACAAGAGCAGACAAAAGTTTCCTAAGAATGGACCAGTAGGCCTTGTTTCATATCTATCTATACTATAATTAAATGGACAATTTGGTCCTCTTTTCTTTGGTTTGGCTTTTTTTTTTGTTCACCTGCTTTTTGGTTCGACCTTGTACTTTTCCTACATTAAGTCAACTATTTTTTATTTGTACATTAATTTAACTTTTGTACATTCATTTACAATACGACCTGTTACTTTTCTTACTTTAAATAAAAAATTATATTACTTTTCCTACATTATTACTTTCTTTACTCAAGTCAAAAATTACTTTTCCTATTTTAAGTCAAAAAATAATTTTATTATTTATCAATTCAAATCAAAAAATGGAATTAATATCGTAAATTTATAAGAAAACAAGAATTAGTAATATAGTTTTATAAGAAAATAATCAAAATAAGACTATCATACCTAATATTAATTGATTTCTTTTATTCAAATATATATACCATAATACAAGTTTAAATAAAATTATATTACCACTTAGATAATAAAGTTTGTTACTATTATTAAATATAAATATAATTATAGTCTTGAGTATAAAAAAGATTTCATCGTTATTAAAATAATATAATTGTTATTATTATTAAAATAAAAATCTAATTTACTTATTAACTATATGATCTTAAAATATTTTGAATTGAAGGTTAAAAAAAAGTTCATGTTTAATGCTTAATTATTAGTAAACAATTTTCTTTATTTCAAAAATAAGAAATCTGAACACAGATACCTCAAAAAACACTAAAAAACCTAAATCATATATATGTACAAAAAATTAACATAAAAAATTAAAAAAACTAAAAATTTATCATTAAAAATAAATAAATAAATAACAAATAAAATTTCATGAAAGTCCAAAATATTAACATGTAAAAAACAAAATAGCCTATTAAGTCAAAAGTAATATTACTTATTCTATCCAAAGTATTATATAAAGAAACATTAATCAAAACTAAATAATAAATTTAAGAATCAAGAATAAGAAGACCCCATGCTTTGTGTGGGGTTTACTGCTAGTAATTAGTAATTACAAAGAGATTTTAAATTATCTCCCCAAGAAATGAGAGAACCGGCAAAGGCCTTTATTAATAACCCCAAGATCACTAGGCTAAAACTTACTTCTGAAAATGATTTTGAATGATCAAGATTCATAACATATTAACAATACATGCTCATATATGAAGATAGCTTCACCTTAAATATAAACATCCAATCTAGCAGACTCAATATTATAATTGGATAAACTGATGTCAGCTAGGATGTGCAGGAAAATAGTTGGAATACTGGTATTTGATCTCTAAGAGAGAAAAAAAAAAAAAAAAAAACAATTTCTGAAAGCTTCTACACTATTAATCGGACTGAAATTATTCAAAAGAAAAGAAAAAATCTGATCCACAAGGAACTTCTCTAAAATATAACTACCTTTTATATCAATTTGACTAGCTAAATTACCTGCGCATGTAGACATGAAACACTGATATTCCTTGCCAGATTCATTAGGTGGGAAAATTTACATAAATAACATTTGCAAGTACAAAAGACCTCCTAAAGCTCAAGAGGACTACAAGTAAAATAGAAATATCATTCATGGGGATGGCAGAGGCAGAGCATGATTAGCATATGAAAATAGGATGAATAATTCTTCTTAGAATTGGATGAGTTGAGTTGTTCGAGGTAAAGTCCTCAAAGAAGCGAATATGGCAGGTTCCTACGGCCACTGGGCAGGATTAGGAGTTTCTACATTTCAAAAATTGAGGTCTTAAAAGAGATTTTTTAAGTCTTAATGATTTTCAAAAGTCTATGTTTGTTTGAAATTATGATGTATAAAATAGGACTATGTACTTATTATACTACTTTAACACCATTAAGCACATTTTTTTATCCTTGATTAGTCGGTCAATGACAATCCATGGACTATATTTTTACCCTGAGTCATTGGATACAACAAAAAGGAGTATTATTTAATCCCACCTCCCTAGGGAAAAAATGACCTTAGAAACAAAAAAAGTAGCCCATGAAACTGTCATCTTATGACTAATTCAAGCATAAAAAAGTGCTTAAAAGTATTAAACTAGTATAAATAAGTATAAATAGTCCATTCCCATGCACATTATTGCAAAAGAACATAGCCTTTAAGAAAGAAAGAAAATGTTAAACACAAATTGAAAAACCTGGTTTCTTCATGCCCTAGTCCACTGACTCAATCCCAAAACTCAAAAGTACAGATGCTCATACTAGGGCATAGTGCATGCTCTTATGGCCCATAGGCAGTTCAAAGGAGATTATGGTAGCTCAAAGGACTGAAGCATCAAGGAAATCTTAAAAGAAGCTTTCAAATGATTATTCAAAGTGTACAATGTATGAAATAAAAAGCTTCAAGTATGTAGTGACCAGCCTTTTCTCTAGATGTTCTTCAATGTCCCAAATCTCACGTTAACGAGTGGACACAAAGTCATTGGATCAGGATGAAGCCCTAACAACTGGATAGAATCATATTGGAGTCTCTTTTAAAATAAAATATTAAAAAATGATATGACCCAAACAGCCAAACCCAAAGTAATAAGCTAGTAAACTATTAGCAAAATATCACAAAATACATGTCCTTTTTTCTTTACTTTAAATTAAAGGAACCAAATGGTAATCGTTCAAACAAACAAAACTAAGTAATCACATAAACTTCTGATAGTAGAACATTAGCTCTAATACTTACAAAGCCACGACTGATTATGTGCCAAACTTTAGTAACTTACAAGACTGATTTGGATGGCAGGAAGAGATGATCGGGAACAGATTCATTTGCAGAAAGTTAACACCAAGGAGAATCTAGTTCTAGTTTAGAACGTTAACTGGATTGTTGTAAAGAAACCTAAATCCTATGTGTTGGTGGATAGGTGTGGGGATGACTCCATTGAATATCCATAACAGAACAATTCCCGTACACACAATTAGTTCAATTTATTCAATTAATTTATCAGTAAAAAATGTTAGGTCTGCTTATTAGAATGAAATTTTGACCAATTAACTTGAAGTTATTAGTAAAATAGTTATTACTTTGTCAACTAATTAATTCAGGAGAGACTATCCTGAAGCATTTTAGTTGAAGAAACTCTTTTCGCTATATCATAGCAAAGAAGAAAAACATAAGGAAAGTAAGATAACACAAAATGAAGAATCAAATGATCTTAATTGGGTTGTACAGCAAAACATCAATCTGAATTTTTTCCTCTTGCTCTCAACCTTATTGTGAAGCAAATGGGGAAGCAATTTAACCATACAGAACTTTTCAGTGGCTTGGAGCTTGCTGATTTTCCACTTTTTAATGATACCCAGGCCATTTATATCAATTAGTACAAAACCCAACAGATATAGAATTTAAGGTTAAAGATTAAATTGGTAAACAATTAGTCACATCAAGATATTGGGGCTCAAGCTACTGGGTTTGATTTTAACTAGTAAACACAATGTTGATAATATATTGAAAGTTTCAAATAACTCAAAAGCAAATAACTAGCTAGAGATCACACTGGCAAATATTTCAATAAAGGTAAACATAAAAATTTTCAAACAGATAGAAAGCAGAGATGGAAATGCCTCTTTTCTTCCTCTACTCATGTTCTTTTAATTATTTGCAATTAAACAATTCAGGAAGAAAATATCTAAATGACCGATATTCTTCATTGGGGCTACTCTGGGGAGAAAAAATCATAGTTAAACATGATCAGTGTTCTAAAATTCTAGCCTATGTTCGATTAATCCCCACCTAGACGTTAGACACCCCCTAGCGCCCCGCCTAGGAGCTAGACCCCCCCTCGGGGTGCCTCACCTAGGCCCAAGACGGAAAAAAAATTCCTCCAAAAAATTAGACGGGATTAGGCGAGCAAGGCGGAGAAATTAAACGAGACCTAGACAGAGAAATTAGTACTGCAATTATTTTTTTTTATATTTTAATAACTAAGCTACAAAACGACATCGTGGGAGTGGATGATAAAGTTGAGGGTTGTTCGGGTCGTATTTGAGAAGCGGTTGACGAAGCATCCGGAACAGATAACATACTAGAGCCTAGGAGAAGTAGTAGATATATTGAAGTAAGAGAATTCTATTAAGAATATTTTTTATCTAATAATGACATGGAAGAAGAGGAATATGAGATGTACGAGTGTGAATCCGATAGGAACATTATCTTGAAAGGATATGGAGAAGAACAGTTACAAATATAGAGGAATATGGAGATGAGTACTATTAGTTTGTATTTTTTATTATTTGTTTGTGTTTGAACTTTGAACAATTTCATATTTGTGTTTGAACTTTGACATTGACAATATGAATAAATGTTTGAACTTTAAGCAAAGGCCTTTATTATCTTTATTATAGATTATTTTATTTTATATTATTATTTTGTTTAGATAAATATAAGATAAAATATTAAAATTGGCTTAAAATAAAAAATCCAGACAATGCATTTACCATTTGCTATATGAAAAAGTTTCATTCGTATAGAAAACTATTGTTGTTTTAAGGCCTATTTGGTGCAACTATATGTGGGGCATATCATAAAACATATCTAAAACAGAAAAACATGTCGCTAATTATACACCAAATCACAACCACCTTCTCTGAAAACAATACATGCTTAAAAATAGAAACTGAGATGATAAAGAATTCATACCCTGGAACCATAGGGTAATTTGTAAATCCCCATTCATTTTTTGCGACATGCAGGTCAGAGTGGCAAACCCCACAGTATTGTATTTTGATTGTCACGTCATCATCGCCATTTTCTCTGCCAGACAAAATTAAATTATAAAAAATAATAATCAGAAAATTAAAACAATGTCCATGAAAATATTAATCGAGCAACTATCCAGGTAGAACTGAATAACGTGTATTATTCTAGGTTCAACTATCCAGGTATTTGACATGAGAAATAAATGTATAATTAAATTGCACCAAATTGTGTATTATTATCTCGTGATTAGTTAAGGTGACTAGAGCAGATGAAATACACTTCTTGATTTGACTTATAAATGACTCAACCACGAATCTAATTAAGTCTTGAAAGCTACATGGGGTCAAAGACCAACATTTAACAATTGGATTTTTGTTGACTTTATTATAATATAATACAGTATAATAATTTACATAACTACCCAGAACACATGACCTGCCACATCAATAACATGGTGTTGCGGTAGGTACTATTTTTTTTTTTAAATTGAGACAGTAGAATGTATAAATGGATGTCGTAGCAATGGTGGCCAAAAGTAGATCCACAGTCGCTATTTGCTGTGAATCAAGTCTCGTGTGTGTGTGTGTGTGTGTGTGTAAGAAAAGGCTGGCAGATACATATAACCCACAGTTACGACCGGCCCAGAAAATAAAGTACAGATTTGGGTGTTTCTTTTCCCACTGTTTTTTTTTTTTTTTTTTATGAAATGAAAATAAAATGGTGAAGTGTTTTCTGTGCATTTCTGTGGTTGCGTGCATAAATGATATATATACCTGCGAGAGAAATTGAAGGGATAAAGAATCCCAGATGAATCCCTTGCAGCAAACCCAAAAGCCTTATGCGGGTGTTCTTCCTCTGGTGATTTACCCATTTCCCACTTTCTCTGATGGTGGGTTTAGAAAGTGAACTCGGGGGTCGGCTTTATAAAAAGGAGGAATACATAAAGGAATGCCAGTGATTCGCTGATTTCAGGCCAATAAGAAAACAAGAATTTGTTGGTTTAGATAGTGAAATTTGTTTTTTTTAATTAATATTTTGTAGATTTCAAGAAATTATGAATGACTTAGTTTTTATATTATTCATATATTAAATTTTTATTTTTTTATTTTTTTCTGTTCAGTAAATTTTTGAACGATAATATTAAAAAAATTTATATGCAGAATGATGTATCACAAATGATACCTACATATAAAAAAATAGAAACATAATCTACAAAATGATGTATCAAAATATAATAATTAATTATTGTTCATGTAGACACCCAAATTTTTCTGTGACTGTTACCTAACCCTTGCAGGAGGACCAAAACGTCATTTCGCATCCCCAACACCCAAATAGCATAATCTAGATTACAAATCTCCATACGAGCATTCAGGACGATTACGACAAAATTTGAGCCACGGACTATGCAGTACAAAGACGATGGACGGGTCGACATCTACAAGAAGATAATTATCTATACTTCGTCCTATCTTCATGATCGAAGAAGTGGCCAGATTCTATGTCAATGCGTAACCCTCAAAAAGTGCATTCCGGAATGGTATGACACACTTCCCAAACATTCCCCTATTGAAAGATACAAGCATTTCTCAGCCCAAAATACGAAAAATCGACTACGCAACACGAAAATCGAGACACATGGGACCCACCCTAGCCAGCTGCAAAAGGATCTGCGGTTGGCTTCGAAGCCTGTAAATAGGCAAAATCAGCTCATTTTTTTAAAAAAAAGATGGAGCGTTTTATAGAAAGAAGCTCTCAAATTTTAGAGAGAGAAACTCTGAATCTAGTGAGAGAGTGAGCTATTCTAGAGAGAGAAAGTGTGTGATGACCGATAAGTTCATAAAGCTGATAAAGATAATCTTAAATGATTAATATGATTGTAGAATGCAATAATCCTTAGATAAGGAAGCTGAAGATAGCTGTTTCAGTAGAAATGAGGCTAGTAATGAAATTGAACGCGACTAAAGGTTAGGATATAACACCTAACACTAGTATATCGATAGACCACTAATGAAAAGAGTAAGAGTTCTATTATGGAACGAAACCAAAGATGATTTATACTTACGTGTAAACAAGTAACATTGAGCCAAGGTAAGTCAATTAAGACTTAGAGAGAGAAAAGAAAGAAGAGAGAAACGGAACCGGAAAAAAAAAATTACTCCTCAATTAATTTAAAAGAAAAACGATAGAGAAAGTGTTAAACTTTAATTTTTCACATTTTTATCTTTTCTTTTAAAAAGATTTTCAAAAAGATTGGGAAGCACCTCATTATGTTAATTAATATAAAGAGTGCTTTTCAATCATTCATAAGCATAATTTAACAAATTTATTCATTCTTTCAATATGTCAAAAAAATTAAGCAGCACGTATACTTGTACCAGGATGAAAGGAATAAATATGATTGAAATTTAATAAGATAATATAAAATTGAGAGATTTACCATTTTTAGAGAATTATTTGAGTGACAGAACACAGAATAACCCAAGTAGTTGCTTCAATGGTGGTAAAAAATAATTTTAAGCATCTCTAGATAAAGATACTTATGAGTTATGGATTCATAGTTTTCTATGAACACAAAAAGTAGTGATTGCGGGTTCATATGGAATTTTGGGTTACCACCAATGTGAGGACCTGAATTTTCAAGAATATTGTAATTATATTTTAATTATTAAAATTAGCAAGATTATGTGAATTATTTATAAAGGAAAAATATTATAAGATTAAGTTATGCAATAAGATTTAATTGATAAATTAAATCTATGATGAGTTAATGATTAACTATAATGAATAATTGTAATTGTAATTAAATAAATTATTCGGAAACAATTTAGGTGGAAGGTATGTAATTGTACATCATTGTACAATAAAAATTGTACGATTTATGTTGGTCTTTTAAATCAGGTCAACATGTTATTTTTAAGGTGAAATAATAAATTATTTTAATGGAAAAAGAATCTCATGTATATTCATTTATGTAAGGATTATTGAGATATAAAAATTTTAGAGTATGAGGGAGTAAGTGTAAATTTTATTTTTATATACGTGTGTGATTGTTACATGTATTATTATTTAAGTTTACACATATGTATTTAAATACATATGTGTGTGCGCAAAGCAGATAGTAGATATATGGGATGAAGGTCAAATTCGGATATAGGTAATATATTATGAAAGTGAATAAGTAATATATAAATTGAGTTACGTGATTTTATTTTAAATGAAGTGTATATATGTAATTATATACATATGAAGGAAGTCGAATTACGGAGAAATTTAAGTGATGAAAAATTTGTGTGGATTAATATTTAATTAAGATATAATTTTATGTAAAGGATTATTATGAAAAATGTGGTGGATTAACAATTAGACTAATTTGAAATTTAATTAAAAGTTAATGAGGGAGTTAGTAAAATTGTAATTATTGATTATAAAATTAATCAATAATTATGGAGGAAGTTTGGAAATTAGTTAAGAAGAAAAAATAATTATATAAATTATATAATAGTAAATTATATAATTTATATAAGGAAATTAAAGTAAAGTATTAAGAAAATAATAATTATATAAATTATATAAGAATAATTATATAATTTATATAAAAGGATTAAATTAGATGACGATGGAAGAAAAAAAATTATATAAATTGTACAATATTTTATTGTATAATTTATATAAAGGGTAATGAATAATAAAGAAAATAGAAAATAAATAGAAAAGATGGTCGTTGTAAATTATTACATTGTGTTTTATGTAAAATGGTGTTATGGGAAACGATATTTAAAAAAAAATATTTAATGGGTTTATTAATTAATTTTAATACATAATATATGTATATAATAGTTTATATATATATAACATGTAGTTAATTGGTACGGTTATGAAATGTCCATGTAACAAAGTGGAAATGTGCGAAAGTTAATTTTTATAAATTGTATATGTTATTTATGTAATTTTGAAAGTATAAAATGTTCCATGTAACTACATGCACGTAATTATGCATGTACAAAATTATTTAAATATGGTACTTTAAAAAGTGTACACAATGTTTATAAATCATATTATGTATTTTAGTTAATAAAAATAAATATTTTAAGTATATTACTTAAATTATTTATTACACGAAATAACTACGTAATGTATTGAAATATTTGTTTATGTTTGATTTTTTTTTATGGCCAAAACCGTGTAAGTAAGTCGGCAGATGTGTGGGTTTTCTCCAAATTGACTAAGTGGTGTTGTAAAAGAAGAGAAATAATATATATATATATATATATATATATATATATATATATATATTAAAGAATGAAAACAACACTATCTCATTTTTCTCTTTCTGTCTTCATGCCATACCCGAAACCACCAAGGAGGAGAAGGAAAAGAAAATATTTGGAGCAATCAAGTAGGTTTTCAAGGCTTATGGAAGTTTTTTTTTTAGTATCAAGGAGGTATGAACCATGTTTATTAGTTCATTTTAATTATTGTGGTGTTAATTTATTTTTGTGAAAATGAAGTGAATAATAGGAATAATTAGTATTGATAATTTTTAGAAGTATATATGTGGATCATATGATGTTTAGAGTAATTATTGTGGAAAAATTGGATCAAAAACATTAAATTTTAGAATTTATAGTGAACAGTTTCGTATAGGGGGGATTATGTCCATTTTGGTGCAGAATATGGAAAAAAATTCTTTTACAAAGTTGTAGAGAATTAAATTTGATTTGGAATGGACTTAAGATTCGTAATTTTTGGATAAACGTACTAATTACTGTGAATTTCGGAAGATTCAGCGCAGTGAAACCGAATCTGTCCAGATCCTGTCCATTTAGGTGCAAAATATAAAAAAAATTCCTTGTACAAAGTTGTAGAGAATTAAATTTCATGTGGAATGGAGTTAAGATTCTTAATTTTCAAATAAACGTGCTAATTACTGTGAATTTCGAAAGTTTCATCGCATTAAAATTGAAATTTAATTATTAAAAATATTTTGTGCTGAAATCATTTTTGGACTGAAATATTGTGAAATTATTTCTGATTTTTCTAAAAAATTTCGTTTAAGTATTGAGGAGCATGGGTATTTATTATATTTTATGGCTATTTAAAGTTAATATAAAAATAAGTGAAATTTTTTATAAATGTTGGAAAAATTACGAAACTTGGTGGAAAATTTTGTAATAATATAATATAAATATTAATGGTGTTTGGGGAATACAAAAGTATGTTGAGTAATTATTTATATTTTAAAAGTTGTTAAACAATAGTTTATATATATATAAATAATTACAGAAAATTGTCGGATAATCCAGAAATTATGAAAATTGGTCGAAAAGTCTAAAATGATATTCTAGAGACTTTAAGATGTTGACGGGACTAGTGTGATGTTGGGTTAATATTTAATTTTTTTTAAGGTAAGAATTGATATAAATTACCAGAATATAAGTGCGAGCGAATGAACATGCTAGGTTATGTTCGAAATGTTAAGTGACATATATGGTTATGTTATTAAACTAAACCATCGTGTTAGGGTTATAACTGACTGTATTTAATTAATATATTAAATACAGGCTATACGATGACGGTTTTGGTCGAGTTATATTAATCGGTGAACTACGGACCGAGGCAAGTTCTTCAGTACTTGATGTTAATTGATTATCTGTTAGTATATATTAACTTTTGTTCAAATGTATATAAACTTATATGTTATGTGATCCATTGTTGATATGACCGCGATGTGCATTCGGTGCAATTATGTGACTATATGTGAAGTTGTTTAATGTATTATTTAGGTAATTGTTAATCTGAGTTAGATATAATGCACGTGAAATATATTACTTTAGTAGAAGCATAATACATGATGTATGACACAAACATGTTATGTTATGTATTACATGAAGTATGAAATGTGTAAACTGTTGAACTTGCTGAGCCGTTGTGCTCATCCTTGCCTAATATTAACATTTTACAGGTGAAAATGAGAATCATAGAGTATCGGGATATAATAGAGATATGTTATAACAACGACTAAGGTTATAATGTAATTATTTTAGATTTCTGATATAATGATTCATTGTAATTGGAATTATTAAGGCTTAGGGTAATTATTAATATGTCAATGGTGTTATGAGTCACGATCGGACTGTTAAAGGGGTTACTTAAGCATTTTGATTGTACAGGTGTATAATTATTGTATTGATTGAATTATGCCAAAAATTTTAAGCAGATAACAACCGGAGTCCGAAGTGATACTAAATTATAAATTTTAAACTATCATGCGTTTACAATTGGGGTGATGAGTCAAACCAGATAATAAATGAGATTGATAGTGAAAGTAAGAAGTAAAGGTTGCGATTCAGGGACTAGGATCGAGATGTAAAGATTTTAAATGCGAAAATATTTTTTTAAAAAAAATTATACCGAAAAATTTGGTAATTAATGATGTAAGGTTAATTAACGAATTAAGCAATGTGATTAAAGATTTATAAACGAACCGAAATTTGGACGTTAGGAAGATAATGTATAATAAATATGAAACTTAAGGTAATAAGGTTTGTCGAATTTCGGGGTCGTTACAACCAAGATAATTTTTGCATTCCTTCTACTCATTAAAATGATAACTTAATCGTAGGCTTGACTCGAGTTGCTTATGTTGTGTCAAATTTTTGTAACCACAATACCCTTATCTTTCTAGTGTAATTTACAAATTAAAAATAAATTCATTATAATAATTAAATTTATAATCTAGACGTTCTAATATCTTTTTGTTCAATTTGTTTAATATTTTATTTTATTTATTTATTTATTTGATATGTGAAATAATTTAGATTATGGTGGAATAGAAAGTTATAGTATGAGTAATACTATAGACACAAACTATGCATAAAAAATTGTGCACAAACAGTATAAAAAAGAGGGAAAAAATAGGAATCGAAAAGAACCTACCATTAGATATTTTACACATTTATATTGGTAAGTAATATATGAATCTTACTTTTTGTGCATAACTTTTTATGTACAATTTGTGCACATAGTATTATTCAAGTAAATCTTAGTATCTCAAGTGAACCATTAAAGAAGTAATTGTAAGGCTTCATTTCAACGTAACCCGTTTAAATTAAACGTGTCATAAGACTTATTCCAAACTTAACCAAGACCACTCTTACTAGGCCCATATTAATCATAGGTAGTCTATTAAAGCTTAGAGGATGAAATACACCTTGAGTGATTGATCAGATAAGTACCAACTCCCAACCAACTGGGAAATAAGATCGAAGAAATGAGTATGTTGTTTAAAAGATTAATTGAAATTAATTTGCAGTTTAAATAGAAATATTCTAACTCTAGATTCCTAAACTAAAAATCAAGAATTTTTTATTATTTTATTTTGAAATAATTAACCCTGCAATAAGAATAGAGAATAATTCTCATTCATAAATTAATCGAATCATAAAAAAATTAGTAGTGAGGTAACATCTCCTTCTGTCCCAAATTGAAACTTGAGACCATATGGATTTTTAAAACATATTCAAAAATAAATAAACTTGAGCAATTTTTTAACATGAACAAAAAAAGGAATTATTGTGAACACCACACACCTAAATTTGAATAAATTTATCTTCGTCGATTGAGGTAAATGAAACATTCTTTACAAAGAGGTCATAAACCAATGAGTATTGATTGATTTTCTCTTAGAAGACATTTGTATTTAATGTTTTAAAACTACTAGTTTAGAGATACTATTTATAGAATTTATTTTATTTCCATGTATCTCATAAGTAAATTATTTTTTCCTTTTGAGAAAAATATTAATTTCATCATTTGTACTCTCGTCGCTTGTAAATTGAATCACTTCACGCAATTTGAGTATTGTGTAAAATTAAGGTTCCATTAAATTTCTGAACCTACGAGATTTTGTCGAGGTATTGAAATTCAAGCTTTCAACCTTCATTTTTAGCCTTTAGAAAAAGATAAACCTATTTGAACGTGTTCATTTTTCTTGGACACACTGATTTTTTATCCCATCAAAAGTTGTCCTAAAATTGTTCTACGCAATTTGTCCCGTGCTAAGCCAATTTAGTCATATTTTTTAAAATTTTAATTTTTACTTTTTTTGGCATATATTTTCTACTCTTTTTTTTTTTTTTTTACTTTAGGATGCATTCTTTTTGTTCCGTGATTAAAGATACATTTTTAAAGTCATGATTTTAAGGATACAAATTTATAACACGTGCAAGGCTGATAGAACTTAAAATGTAATAATATTTTTAATACTATATCTGTTATCACCACATTACTAAAGCTTTCATTTATATACATTGACTACCTGACAATTAACAAACTAATGATCAATTAACCAACTAATTAGAAAAACATGAAAGGACTAAACTATCCAACGTGCAAGACATGAAATGACTTTATTAACCATTAACGGCTCCATAATGAATGGATTACTTAGTTGTGTAGATTGTTATTGCTTATCCATCTGGATTGCTTAGCTGCTATCTGGATTCCTTCATAGTGATAATGTTATCATCCCCCCTCAAGTTAGAAGTGTGGAACAGATTACAAACTCCCAACTTGGTAGTTAAAGATTGAATTTGATAAAAAAAAAAATATGGCTTTGGTGAAGAGGTCAACTAGCTATTGAGATGAGGGTAAATAAGCAGTAGCAATAACACATTTAAGCAACTTTTCATGCACAATATGGCAATCTATTTTAAAATGATTTGTTATTTCATGGAAGATAGGATTTGAAGCAATGTGTAAGACATATGTACTATCACAAAACAAGGTAATAGGAATAAGATTATGAATACCAAAATCATGAAGCAAGGAAACCAACCAAGTAATCTCACAAAAGGTATCAACCATAGATCTGTACTTTTTTAGGAAATGAGATAGTTACTAAAAAGAATACAATAGTTAGTTAATGATTGTCTAGAAGCTTTACATCTTCCCTAGTTAGAATCACAAAATGCTGTAAGTTTAAGGTCAGTAGAAGAAGATCAAGCAGAAAATAACAGGCCTTAATTAGGAGCTTGCTTAAGATACCTGACTAATTTAAGAGAAGCATGAAGGTGAAATGATGTTAGTTTAGCTAGAAATTGAGACAACATATGAACTGAGTAGGAGATATCTAGTCTGGTGATAGTAAGATAGATCAGTCTGCCCACCAATCTTCTGTACATGTTCAGGTCTGTAGGAGATAATAGATCTGCAGTAGTATTGAGTAAAATGGGATGTTATTCCGTGGGCACTTTGGATGGCTTAACTGCAGTAAGACCAGAATCTCTGAGGATATCTAAAGTGTATATCCTTTAATTTAAATAGATGTCTTGAGTTGATCTAGCCACTTTAATGCCTAGAAAATATCTTAAGTATCCCAAATCTTTGATCTTGAATTAAGTGCGAAGAAACTATTTTACTTGCATAATTAGATCAAAATTAGAGCCGGATACCAGAATATCTTCCACATATACCAGAAGAGCAACAAATGCAGTAGGAGTGGAGTAGGTGAATAGACTGCGATCACTATGAGACTGACAGAAGCCAAAAAAAAATTCACGGTAGAGGAAAACTTTAAAATCCATTGTCTGGGAACTTGCTTAAGTTTATACAAAGATTTTTCAGTTTGCAGATAAAGGAAGTAGTAATAGTAGTAAAAGATGAATGATAGAAACTAGGAGGGAAAGCCATATATACCTCTTTAGTAGGGTCACCATGTAGAAAATCACATCTATTTGAGTTAAAGACCAACCTTTGATAGCAGCCACAACAATAAGAACTCTGACAGTTATCATTTTAGCTACTGGAGCAAATGTTTCAAAGTAGTCCAATCCCTTTGTTTGTGTGAAACCTTTCGCCACTAATATGACCTTGTATCTTTCAACAGAACCATCTGGTTTGTATTTGATTTTACATTCCCATTTACAACCCACAACCTTTTTATCAAATGGAAAAGGAACCAAATCCTATATATGATTATCTTCTAAGGTAGTAATTTCAGTAGTAATAGCTTTAAACCAATTTTCATCTTTAACTGCTTGAGAATATATTTATGGTTTAGAAGTAAGAGTTGTGGTTGCTAAGTATTTGACATATGAAGGTGAAATTTTATCATAAGAGACATAATTGGTTATGGAATAAGGCAAGTGACCTAAACTGGTCTGACAATTATTGGAATTGGTAAGATATGAAGGAAAGCCAGTAAACTTATGAAATTTAGTTGGAAGTTAATTAGCTTTAGCTGGTCTTGAAGATATTGTAGGAGCTAAAGTTTGGTGATCTGAAATAAGAGACGAAGATGTAAGATAATGAGGCTAAGTATTAGAGGAATCAACAGGTGTAGAAGATGTATCAGGTTATGAAAATAAGATAGATGGAAAATGGTCATTTGAGTTAAGAAACTCATAAGAAAAAAGAGGGAAATGAGGAATGGATAAAGGAGATTCAATATTAATAGATTAAAAAGGAAAGATATGTTCAACAAAGTGAACATGTTTTATAACAAAATGTTTTTTAGTGTTCAGATCCATAACTCTATAGCCTTTTTGATCAAAGAGATATCCTAAGAAAACACACTTGGAGGATCTGATTGTAAATTTATCAGAATGGGTGAGATTAGTAGCAAAGCATAAACAACTAAATACTCTTAAATGAGTATAATTAGGTTGTGTTCCAAAAAAGAGTTCATAAGGTGATTTGCCTTAAAGAACTCTTGTTGGAATTCTATTAATTAGATAGGTATCAGTGAGAGGGCAATCTTCCCACAATGAGATAGGAAGATAGGACTGAAATCTCAATGTTCTTACCATATTAAGAAGATGATTGTGTTTTCTTTCAACAATTTCATTTTGTTGGGGTGTGTATACATAGCTAGTTTGATGTAAAATGCCAAGAAAAGCTAAGTATGTAGTAAGATCTTAGTTAATAAATTCTATTCATTGTCAGATCTAACAACTTTAACAGAAGTGTTGAATTGATTATGAATAAGACACATGAAGTTTTTCAGAAGTGTAGTTACTTGATTTTCATTATGAAACAAAAATACCCAAGTACATTTAGAGAAATCATCTACAATAGTCAAAGATTGATTACATTTTCCATGTGTATGATGTTTATATGGACCCAATATATCACAATGAATAAGCTCAAATATAGAATGGCTATGTGAGTCACTAAGAGAGAAAGGGAATCTAGTTTATTTTGCTAAATGACATACATGACAGTGAGTCTCCATAGTATATTCAATATGAATTGGAAGTTATTTTAGAACAGAAATAGAAACATGCCCTATTGTAGCATGCCACACAGATGTAGAAAGTTGATTACACTTGTTTAGATAAGAATCATAATGACTTGACACCAACTCAAAAGTTCAAGATGCAGAGGTTTTGATGAGCTTAGTATGCAGCTTGTATAGACCATCAGATAGTTCATTAATCTCTATCTCCTTCTTCAAGATAGGTTGCATCAAGCAATGTGATAAGGAAAATGGAATAGAACATTAGTTGTCAACTATTAGTTTAGAAACAGAAAGTAGGTTATATTACAATGAGGGAACACACAAAACATTGACAAGTTTAATCTTAGAATGCAATGTAATAGTCCCTATATGTGTGATAGCAGCAGAAACATCTTTTCTAACAAAACATTTCTTAGTGTTTAGATCCATAACTCTATAGCCTTTTTGATCAAAGAGATATCCTAAGAAAATACACTTGGAGGATCTGATTGCAAATTTATCAGAATGGGTGAGATTAATAGCAAAGCATAAATAGCCAAATACTCTTTAAATGAGTATAACTAGGTTGTGTTCCAAACAAAAGTTCATAAGGTGATTTGCCTTAAAGAACTCTTGTTGGAATTCTATTAATTAGATAGGCAGCAGTGAGAAGACAATATCCCTATAATGAGAGGAAGATAGGACTGAAATCTCAATGTTCTTGCCATATGAAGAAGATGTCTGTGTTTTCTTTCTACAATTCTATTTTGTTGGGATGTGTATTCACAGCTAGTCTGATGTAAAATGCCAAGAAAAACTAAGTATGTACTAAGATCTTAGTTAATAAATTCTGTTCCATTGTCAGATCTAACAATTTTAACAGAAGTGTTGAATTTATTATGAATAAGACAAATGAAGTTCTTCAGAAGTGTAGTTACTTGATTTTCATTATGAAACAAAAATACCCAAGTACATTTAGAGAAATCATCTACAATATTCAATAATTGATTACATTTGCCATGAGTATGATGTTTATATGGACCCAATATATCACAATGAATAAGCTCAAAAATAGAATGGCTATGTGAGTCACTAAGAGATAAAGGGAACCTAGTTTGTTTTGCTAAATGACATACATCACACTGAGTCTCTATAGTACATTTAATATGAACCGGAAGTTATTTTAGAACAGAAATAGAAACATTCCCTATTCTAGCATGCCACACGGATGTAGAAAGTTGATTACACTTGTTTAGATAAGAATCAGAATGACATGACACCAACTCAAAAGTATAATATGCAAAGGTTTTGAAGAGCTTAGTATGCAGCTTGAATAGACCATAAGATAGTTTACTAATCTCTATCTCCTTCTTCAAGATAGGGTCCTGCATCAAGCAATGCAATGAAGAAAATAGAATAGAACTTTGGTTGTTAACTGTTAGTTTAGAAATAGAAAGTAGGTTATATTGAAATAAGGGAACGCACAAAACATTAAGAAGTTTAATCTTAGAATGCAACGTAATAGTCCTTATATGTGTGATAGCAGCAGAATTTTGATTTGATAAATGAAGCAATGAATTAACTAAAATAGGATGTTCAAATAGTTAAAAAAAAATGGAGTTATGTGATATGTATCTCTAGAATCTAATATCCAGTGTGATATATTGGAGGTTAAGCAATAATGAATAGGAGTCACAAGATGTGTATTACCAGATAAGTGTATAGTACTAGGCACAGTACTAGGCACATTTTTCATTTCAACTTGAATTAATTGCAAAATTTGTTGACGTTGAGCTTCTGAAAAAGGCAAGATATTCCCAGAAAACTTATCATCATATTTAATTGCCCCTTCAGTATTAGTCTGTAATTGAGTAAATACTTAAGCATCACTTAACGTACTATTTGATCTCAATTTAGGCTTGGGTTGTTCATACAACCTATATCATGGTGAATATCCATGAAGAAAGAAACATTTATCCCTTGTGTGTTTGTCTTGATGACAGAAAGTACAAGATACATTTGTTTGATCCATAAATAACCGATTATAGGTTGGTGATATAATTTTTTTAGATTTTTTTTTGACATTTCTTTGATAGTTCTGATGTTTCACACTTATTGTAGTATTCTCAGCAGTAATGAATTAAGTATTAGAATTATCTATCTGATGTTCTTCTTGTAGCAATATTGAATAAGCTTGATTTAATGAAGGTAAGGGTTTCATGAGTAAAATTTGTCCCATAATCCTAGTAAATGAATCATTGAGTCCCATTAGAAACTCATTAAGCTTCAAAACTTGTTCGTAAATGGTAATTTTCTGTGCTACTCCACATTTATAGGTAGTACAAATGCAAATGGGAATATTGGACATGTTATCTACCTCATCAAATAAGGTCTTGAAACGAGTAAAATATGCAGTGATAGACATGGATGCTTGAGTGAACATGGATATTTCTTTTCTCAAATAAAACAATCTAGGGACATTGCTTTGAGAAAATATGGTGGAGAGATCATCCCACATCATCTTAGCTGTAAGTAAATACATAATACTGTTTCAAATATCAATAGATACATAATAGTTTAAAATCCAAGAGATTACCAATCATTGCAATAAATCTAGTGATTGAGCTATGTAGAATTTGTAGTTGTTTTGGTAAAGTGCCATCAATCATACCTAGTTTATATTTCGCTGATAATGCTATCATTATCGATCGTCTTCATTGATTGTAATTTTGATCAGTAAGCAATTATTTAACCAAAACCATTCTTGGATGGTATGAATTCTAAAGATAGGAAGGATGATTAACATCAACAGATTCATTTATTACTTGATTAGAACTTGAGGCAATAGTAGCAACATCTGGAGTCATAACAACAACTACGATGAATTCTCAATTGCAGCAGCAAATCAAATAAAAAAACAGAAAATCAAAATCTATAATGAGATGAGAAGAATATGATGCACTAATCGAAATTAAAAACAAAAAAGAAACAAGATGTAGATCTAAGATACGAGCATGAAAAAACCCTTATTAATCGAGCAATCAACTCTGATACCATGATAGAACTTAAAATGTAATAACATTTCTAATACTAAATATGTTATCACCACACTACTAAAGCTCTCATTTATATACAAAGACTACCTAACAATTAACAAACTAATGATGAATTAACCAACTAACTAGAAAAACATGAAAGGATTAAATTATCCAATTTGCAAGACATGAAATTACTGTAATAACCCTTCACAGCTCCATCATGAATAGATTACTTAACTATCTGGATTGCTATTGCTTATATGTCTAGATTCCTTAGCTATTGTCTGGATTGCTGCACAGTGACAATGTTATCAAAGGCACATGCCAACTTTCATATATTTTTCTTCCACGTGATATGAGACGTTTCCCCCCTTTTTTTTCTTAGCAATTGAGATTTATTTCAATTTAAGTTCATTATTATTATTTTATTATTATTATTATTATTATTATTATTATTATTATTATTATTATTATTATTATTATTATTATTATTATATAGTAGTAGTATAATGAAAAAGTAGTAGAGCATATTTTGCCAATTGAGCCTGATGCGTATTTTGGAACAATCCAGCCTCGATTCAAAAATTTTGAGCCCACAAAATTGATATTGATTCATGACCAACCAAATTGATCCTTTATTGGATTGTTATATATTGTTCTTGATATGTATCTCTAATTTTAAAATATAAATATATCTCTAATTGTAAAAGATACTAAATGTATCTTTAATTTTAAAACAAGGATTATTTGTACTAGACATTTTATATAAGGGAAGTGATATTATCACATGATTTTTTGATATTTTCACATGTAAACTGTCACTATAGACCTATAGCGGTGATCAAACCGTCATTACAAACTTCTAGTGACACTTTTCATGTGAAAATAGGGTTAAATGCACTGTTGTCCCCTGAACTCTAGGGTTTTTGGATTTTGAGCCATTCAGAGTCAATACAAATCAAGCCCCATACTATTTAAAAATTTGGATATTAAACCCCCAACAACCACATATACGTTAACTGCCCACATGACACACATGGTGCACATGTGGCACCTGTGACATGGCATCTTAGTTGAATTTTGTGAAAAAAAATGCGCCTTTCCCATGTATTAAACTTAAGACCTCAAATTTGAACTTTAAAACATAAAACCACTCAAGCACCATAAGCCTAATAGTTTATATTACTCAAGAACTAAATGATATGCCCATGTAGTAACATATTATTATTATTATTATTATTACTACTACTACTACTACTACTACTACTACTACTACTACTACTACTACTATTATTATTATTATTCAACTTTATTATTGTTATTAGTATTATTAAAATTATTATTATTGTTATTAATATTAATGTGACGCCCCCAAATTCCAGCCCACGCAGTCAAAACTTGAGACGTCAAAGTACACAACAACTAATACAAAACAGTACAAAACACAAAAAAATACATAACTCAATAATACATAACTAAATCTTCACTATTATTGTCACACTATTATACAACATGGTGAAGACTACCATCTACAGACTCGGACCATCATTCCATTCCCCGGCTAGTCCCAGCTACACTCTCATTACCTAAAGAACAATGGAACAAAAAGAAATGGGAGCTCAAATAGCCTAGTAAGAAAATATCATAAATAAGATAATGACGAATAAATTATCATTAGCTTTCAGCAGTTGAGTTCTTAATTAAATATAATAAACAACAAGTTTTAAATCAATAATTACAGTTAAGTTCTTAAATAAAGTTCAGATCAACAGCTGCAACAAAACAACAACTATTAGGAAAATTATGTAGACTATGATGTCCACTCGATTCTCTTTTTCAAAAAAATCACCATCAACCTTTATCATCTGAAACGCCACTAGTTATGATTGTACAAATTCACAGTTCCTGATCATAATCATGCAAATCAACAGTTCATCTTTGCACTACAGGCCAAAGATATTCAAATATAACACCAATGGTCATGATTATGCCAGTCTATAGCCTTTGGTCATAAGCATACCAAACAACTGTTCATATTTGTACTACGGGCCAAAGACATTCAAATATAACACTAATAGTCATGATCATACTAGTCTACAGCATTTGGTCATAATCATTCTAAATAATAGTTCTTTGCCCCATGCCAAAGAGAACAATCACCACGTGTCCTAAAAGACACTCAACAATTATATTGCCTTTATCTTATCATGTCATACTTACTATAGATGACATGGTGCTCACTATAAATGTTAAATCAATAGGTTTATAGATGATTTCCTTTATTCTCAAACAAAGTTCTCATCGTAATTCCTAAAGATCTTTCATTATTTTATATCAAGTCCTTGTAATCGATACAAGAGACTTAATACTCAAACATAAAATTTTATCCTTAATAGTTAGATATTCTATAACTTTATATGTTCCAACATCCACGACACTAAATTTTATGATTTTGAGCTAGCCAATTTTTCTAAAAATTCCACCAATGAAAATAGTCTAGTTTAGTGATAAAAACACGTTTAGAACGAAAAAAATTCGATGAACTAACATTCGGTTAAGATTAGACCATTATATATGGTGTTATCCATTTATACAGATGAAATACAAGTTGATACTTGTATACTTATGAGACTGAGATCAAGTTAAGATCCAGCGACAAAGTTAAGAGAAATTTAAATATATAGTCTAAAATAAGACTAATTCAACCAATATGATTATGGGATCATTGGTTAAGTCAATAGATGTATGAAATTAACGCACAAGGTCCGCCGCATTTAAAGTGCGGGGATTTTGGGGGCGTTACATCCACAGTTCAAAAATAATGGTTAAAGTTTAATAGAAATGATTAGAAAAATAAGAAGGCTCAATTGAAATAATATTAAATGAAGCACAAACTATTAAGGAACATATAATCATTTCAGGAAATTTTACTGAACAATACTTACAAGAGTAAGTTTAAGAGTATGAAAGAAAAATGATATCCCTTACAGTTAAGAAAGAAAATGATACCTCTTACCGTAGTAGAATTAAATAATAGAAGATGATATCTCTTACAAGTAAGAAATAAAATGATATACTTTTACAAGTATGAAAAGAATGATACCCCTTACCTTAATATTGTAAGACAAAATTTATGATCGAACAAATCCTTCCTTATTTGTCTATATAGCAGTAAAAAATTTTGTTAGTTCCCATGGACACAAAAATGATCTAGAAGGGGAGGGGGGGGGGGGTTGAATAGATCCTTTAAAAAGCTTTTTCTTTATAATTCGAAAGTATATTAGTTATGATTAATAGAATCAATTTAGGCACAGTGGAATATACTTTAAGAACCCCTTCAAAGATGTATGCATGATTTCAAACAATTGTTTTAATCTATGGTATGGGTAATAGCAGATAAAATAGTTACAATGCATAATGTAAAGACATAAAATAGATGACACAAGAGGTTTAAGTGGTTCGAAGACTGAACAACTCCTACTCCACTCTTCTACTTCGACGAGTAGGAAATCCACTAATTTAGTCACTAAGACAAGGACACTCTGCACTCCACAAGTCCAGCAGACTTGAGTTGTTTTTAGCCACTTAGGCAAGGATCCTTTGACCCTCCTCCAGTCCCGCAGGCATGAGTTGTTTTGTCAATTAAGACAAGGATCCTTTGATCCTCTTTGGTGTGTTGAATGCTTATTGGGTTGTGCTGCTAAGATGGACTTTGATCTTCTTTATCTTCTGGTATTTAGCAGCTGCTTGTGATCAGATTCTGGATGCCACTGATGTTTGTCGTTGATGCTCTTTTCCTTTTTCTGGTAATCTGCAGTTACCCTTGGTCACTTTTGATGACCTGCTGAGTTCTTTAGATAAGCTTTGTGCTCAGCAATCCCTTAGAACAGTTAGCCTTCCTGAATACAGAATCTCATTCTGTTCTTCTTTTGCTCAAGGTGTTCTTGGCTTCTTTGGTCATTCGACTCTTAGCTCATATGCCAGCCCTTTGGCATTTTTAGTTTTTAGTGAAGCTTTTCAACAAATTAGGTCGTGTATATTGTTCTTGCTCTCACTTGTTACTTTCTTCTTTCCAGATTTGCTCTTTTGTAGATTTTGAATAATCTTTCCATTGCAGATCTCCCTATTGCAAATTCTCCTGTTGAAGCCTGTTTAGTTGTAGACTTCTTTATGAATACTTTATTCATTTAGTCAGAGTATTAGTGCTCTGCTGACTCTGACTTGTTGACTTGTCTTCTTTACCTCTAGAGAGAGATATGTCAGTCTTGGGTTCTTCCTATCTTTTATTTCCTTGAGCCTGATGCGTGATACTTGAAATCTTTGCTCTGACACTCAGCATGCATAAGTCAGTATTCTGACATTTTTGTCTCCTACTATAGCAGATGCTTTAGATGTGTTAATGTAGATATTTCTAAAGTAATCAACCATTCATCTTGAGACTACTAGCTTAAGTGCTTTATCATCTTCAATCTTTGTTAGCACTTAAGCACTCTACGATTAATTCAGTTGTAGCATTTTACTTCTGATCGTTGAGTCATCTGCTGGCTCTACTATGTAGCTCTACGATCTTGCTTGACGTAGGCTTCTTTGTAGATCATAGAGTGGTTGACTGTACTAACTCTACGATCTTATCTAAGCCTTGTTGTTCTAATGATATGCTTCTCATGCTCCGTGATCTTTATTGAGCTTTATGTACATAGAGCATTGACTTATGATTTGGTTTAAGCTTTAACAGGTGCTTTCTTTATCATAGAGGATTGCTCTATGAACTTAAGGTTTGCTCGAACTACATGGTTCATAAGTCATATAGGAATGCTCTACGATTTCCAGTTGCTAGCTCTGCTTGGCCTATATGTCATAGAGGACTGCTTTATGAATCTTCAAGTGCCAGATCTTCTATCATTGATGACTGCTTTATGAGCTTCAGTTGTCAGATCTCTTATTGTTGAGGATTGCTCTACGAACTTCAGTTTCATTCTCTGCTGAATATTCAAAGGGTGTTTATGGCAGGTAGCGTTTGAATATCTTCAGCTCACCTCAACGATTGCTTGAACGTTGTACTTCTGCGTTTGCTTTTTCACTCTACGACTTAGCTTTGCTACTTTACGATCTTGCCTATGGTGTAAGTCGTAGTGCAATCGTAGAGTTATGGTTTGAACTGCTCTACGATCTCTGTTAAGACTAGATGCTTTAGATGTACTCAGAGATCTTCGTTCAGTTTGTTTGACAGCTCAAGGACAGCCTTCTGGACAATCTTTATGAGGTTTGCTGTCATGACTCTGAATGCTCATGTAGAGGTTGCTCCTTGAATCTGCTTGGTTCGTAAACTGGATAATGAGAATCGTAGAGTGACTGACTGTATTGACTCTACGATCCCTAGAGTTAGCTCTACGATGCTGAGACAACTCTACGTTCTGCCGAGAGAACTCTTCAATCTGCCAAGCCTTATTTTGCATTTTCCTGGCAGGCTCTACGATATTCCTTTTCTTCTTTCTGAATGACTCTTCTCTTCTCAATTAGTCTTTGCCGATGGAGTTAGTGCTTGGATCTTCTATTTGCTTGTCGGTCATTCAGGGACTTCATACTGATAATCTTTAGGTAGACAGCTCTATGATACTGCTTTGGAAATGTGAGCGTATGACTGGCTATGCTGATGACTTGCAGACTTTACGATCGTGATTGGAGTCTACGATTCTTGCTTTGACACTCTTGCCAGAATGCTATTCTTCTCAATAGATCAGGCCTATCTAATACAACTTAAGATCAACCTAACAAGTTTGATCTTTCTATTCATAGTCCTTGTACATTGTGATCTTTTGAAGGACTGTACAACGCTATTAAATCATATCAGATCATCTTAACAAATTTGACCTTATCAATCTAAGTCCTTTGAACATAATGTCTATTGTCTATAAGGGACTTTACAACTTTCATCAATGCAGACATATTTGCATATTGATTCATTTATCTTTCAATCACATCATCAAATCATATTAAAGAGGAATGTCATTCACGTGCATATTCCAAACAAATTTGACTTTTGAGTCTTATAGAATTTTTAAAATCTCTTTATGTTTTTAAAATATTGTTACTCTAAAAAAATATACACGACATAGACTCAAGAATCACTCAATTCGGAGTTAATATAAATTAGTTATGAATTTTCAAAACTAAGATTAAAAATAGTGACGAAAATCATAATAGGTTATGGTTTATGTAATAACCCGAATATTTAACAATATTTCTTTTAATGAAAATATTGAGGAGATTAATAAAGGTCGTAAAATTTAAAAAACCTAGTTATGTGAGAATGATGAAAATAGATGGATAATTTTTTTATTTATCTATGTGTTAGTAAGAACCTGGGAGGTTCAAGTGTTGTAGAACCCTGAAAATTTTCTCTTGAAGCAGAGGTGCCTTAGAGGGGCGAGTAAATCAGTCATTAACTCAGGATGCGATTAGTGACTCGATAGATAAGGGAATTATAATAAAGATAATTTGCTAGGGTAAAACAAGATAGTATGATACCTTTTAAATTCGATGAATTATTTGATGAATAAGATAAGCTAGGTATTGTTGCGGTAATTCGATTTAAGTCAACCTAGTTGAAATTAACCCAAAAATTTAATAATGCTATCAATAAAATTTAGAATTTAAATTTCTAAATTAGTGAATTAATGAAGGGTGATTATTGCAAACCCTAGGAAAGGGTATTATGAATATTTAAATATTTGAGGATTTATTTTAAGGTTGTTCGATCAAATGAGTTATTAAACTAATGAACAAACCTAGGAAATTAATACCGAGTGAGCGGTATGTTGAGAAACCCTAATTAGGATTCAATTAGGCTTAATTAGGGCAAGTCTAATTGGATTAGATGATTAAATTAAAATCGTTTAGTGAGTCGATTCAATAATTAACTAAATTGACACGCGATTATTAAATTCAAGTAAATACGCAACATGTGGTAGAAAATTTATTAAAGGTGACCCACTAATAAATTAAATTAATTAGTGGACTAATCTAGAATTATTATTTTTTAAATCAAGAAATTGATATAGTTTAAACCCTAATTAAATATTCAAATGAATTTGAATATATGAAAATATAATTAGAACTAATAGATCAATTAAATTGATTATTGATTAATTTTGTGTTAGTTAAATAATGAAAATAGTCCAAGTAGGAAATTATTTTTCAATGGGCTAGTTGATTAATTGAATTAAACAAGACAATTTAATAATTATTAATGGACTTGTATGATGATTTGGTCATTTATTTGTTTAAGCCTAATTTCTTTGATAATGTTAAAATTTCACATGTTATTTATAATCTATCATGATTAGGCTAACTTAATTGATTTAATTGGAACCTAATTAACGTTATTAGATAGCCCAACCAAATGTTGGATAAATTGATCATGTTTGGCCCAATACAAATTAATTCTAATCCCAAAACCCTAGCTCACCTTCTAAAAGACTTTAATTGGTAAATTTGGCAATAAAAATAAATGAAAATTGGAGGAAAAAGAGGAGCATGACCGGTTGTCCTTGGAGGGATGGTTCGGATGACTTTTTTGGTTGGTTCATTTTCAAAATAAAGGAAAAATAAAATCCAAATTAGTCAAATAGGAGCATGGCCGGTGGAGTGTTGATGGAATGGAGTACTTGACTTGCAAAATCTATCAAATTGATGGTTGACATTAAGTGTGGAACACTCAAGATAATTGTGTATCTATAGATTTTGAAGCTCTATAAACCAATGCTTGGCAACCTTGTTGGGGGTTCCAAGGATCTTCCAAGAGCTCTTCTATATTGAGTGGTTAGTGAGTTAGAGTGAGTTAGAGTGAGTTCCAAGTGAGTTGAGTGAAATAGTGAATAAACTAATGAGTTAACGCAACCGAGTCGAGCCGAGTCAAGCTAGCTTAACCCATTCTTAACCAAGAGAAGAGCTTGGAGGTTCATCTCCTGTTTTGGAAGGAAGAGAAAGCAAGCACACAAAATAAAAAGGTTAGAAAACCCTAAAAAATCCTAGTTATGCTTGTTATGTGATTTAAATAAGAAATAAATGGTAAAAATATCATCTTTATGTTATTTAACTCTAGATCCATGCTAGATATGTTAAATAAGTGTTTCATGAATTTTTGGTATGGATCCATAAGCATTTATGTAAAAAAACTTAGCAAAAGTTGTAAAATGATGTTTACCGAAAAACTAAAAATCGAGTAGCCTCATTCCCAGAATTACTGTTCATGAACCGTAAGTTGGAATCACAATCCATCAATTTTGTATGCTAGATCTTGAAGTTATGTAAATTTTCCAACTTGAATGACTAAAATCCGATTTAAAACGAGTGAGATATGATTTTTCTACTCAAACACTCCACCGTCGGAAGTTTGTGTGAACAGTCCGGTTCTAGGCTGTTTTCAGTGGTCAAATCTTGTCTAAAAAATTAATCCATTAATAGAAAATTATAGTTCGGGAAGTCACGATTCCAACAATATAAAGTAGGGCTTAATCGGAGTTATAGAACTCAAGTTATTAAAATTTTAGTGAAAGACCCCAAAACTGGACAGAATCTGGAAACATTAAAAACCTACTGTTAGTTTTTTTTGGTGAACCGGCCGGAACATTCCGGCGACCGTTTCACCACTTTTTCGGCCGGTTTTGATGAAATCCCGAACTTAAAAGTTGCTTGAAATTTCGTGTACTATTTTATAAAATTTAGTTTGTATTTTTAGTATGTAATTTGGTAATTTCTATAATTATTAAATGATTAAAGCTAACTAATTATATGAAAAATTATTAAAAGTATTTTTAAATGCTAGAAAAATGTTAATCACCCTTCTTACTTATTATTCAAGTTGTATTAAATAGTAGGTAAGATTAAATAAAGAAAAAGTATTTTTTGAGGTGATAATGTACACTGGTTGGATGTTAATTGACTAATAATTGAAGGAAATTGTTATTAAATAATAAATGTGATATTTAAACTATATCATATTATTTAATGAAGGAAAATAATTATTTATTATTTAATTGATAATTAAATAGTAAATAAAGGAAGTAACTAAGTAATTATTATTTAATTGATATTAAATAGTAATTAAATTATGAAAAAGTGTTTAAACTAATTATTTATTATTTAGTTAAGAGTAAATAATGAATAAAGATAATTCATTAATTATTATTTAATTAACATTAAATAATAATTAAAGAGGGTTAATTGCTTACTATTTAATATATTAACTAGTAATCAAAGGATGTTAGAGTTAATAGTATAATTGTTTATTATTTAATTAAGATTAAATAATGAGTACGGATAATTAATTAATTAATTATTATTTAATTCATATTAAATAGTAATTAAATAATAATTAAATGGTAATTAAGTGGACTAAATTATTACTTAATCGGAAGAAGATTATTAAGTAATTAAAATATATTGCTAATATTAATGATTAACTATTAAATGATAATAGTTAAGAATTAAATCATTATTCAATAATTAATAATGATATGTAATTAATTTAAAATATTATTAAAGGATTAATAATATTGTTTAACATTTAATTAACTATTAAATAATAATAGTTAAGAGTTAAACCATTGTTAAATAAATAATAATGATAAATAAAGATTTAAAATATTATTAAAGAATTAATAATATGGTTTAAGAAGTAATTAACTATTGAATAATAATAGTTAAGGGTTGAATCATTATTAAATAATTACTAATGATACGTGAGGATTTCAAATATTATTAAATGGTTAATAATATTGGTGAGCAATTAAATTGTTATTAAAATCATTAATAATAATAAAAGGTCAATTAAAATATTATTAAAAGGTAATAATACTAGCAAGCAATGAAATTATTATTAAAAGATTAATAATAATGATTAAGGTAAACTATTATTAAAAAAGAATTAATAATAGTAATGATTATTTATAGTGTTATTTAACAATTAAATAACATTATAAGTTATTACTAATTAATAGTAAGAGTTTAAAATATTATCCAAGGCAGGTAATATTATGATAAATCATCGAGTTAAATGATGTGATTAAGTTAAACCAAGGGTATGGTCCATTAGTGACTAATTAATTATTCGACCTAAACAGAAATAATGTCCAGACATTAATGCGGTGACATTAATAAATGTCAGAACTACATAGTTTGTACAAAATATTTACGGTGTTGAATATGAAACACTGAGTCAAGTCAACGAGAGACTAAAATATAAAATTAACCCTATTGATTTAAAAGGGGACGATAAAAAGAAATAAATATATTTAAAGATTTAGTATTGAGTCAAACTGTGACTGATATTGTGCACCGTTGATCTCACATACTGTACAGGTGATGCAAGGAACGTGAAAGATTAGCGTAAGCTGGTTATACAAGTTTTTCAGAATGTGTTGCATTATGGGCCTAAATTAGAATACTATAAAATTATTATGTGTGCATATGTTATTATGTGCAATAATGTGGTAATGTGCTTTTGTGATACAAGTTGAAATAAACTGTTGATATACAGTAGATGATTAAGTTGATTGTTCTATATATATTGATATATATTGAACTGTATGAAATTGTAAATTGTTAGTTCCCAATGACACGATAGAAATCTAGAAGGGGGGGGGGGGGGGGGTTGAATAGATTCTTTAAAAATTTCTTTTTATTTAAAAAGATCTTACTTAATTAATTCTTAAACAGAAAGTTTAACACAGCGGAATATGATTTAGTTATCCTTTTCTTAAAATGATAGAGTAATAATTCAACAAGCAATAATATGGCAGATATAGCAAATGAAAGACACAATAAGAAAGACTCTGGGTTTTTAAGTGGTTCAGAGCTCACAAGACTCCTACTCCACTGTTCTGCTCTTTCAACAGCAAATCCACTAAGGATACTTTTACAATATCTGAATCACTAAGATTCCTTCAAGACCCGCAGTCTTGGAACTTTAGTTCACAAAGAACTTTACAAGTCTAACAGACTTGGATACACTAGTTCACAAAGAACTCTTCTGGAGTGATGTATATTTGGATGTGCTACTAAGTTGCTTATTATGAGCTTGAGTTCTCGAACGACTTAGTAGCAATGCAAGCTTTCTTATTAGTTTGATCTTTTTCACTTCTTGCGTATATTTTTCTTTTTTTTCCAGTTTTTTTCTCTTTTGTTGATCTTAGTATTTAAGAAGTTAAGGCTTCAGTTCTTCCCGTTGGACCATCTGCTTGATCTTGTGTTTCTTTTCTTTAGAACATCTGCTTGAGCTTGTATTTCTTTCCGTTACCTCACAGAGAAGAGCTGCTGTATATTATATTAATATAGCTCATTAAAGCTCTGATGAAACTTTATTTGATCTGACCTGTTAGTCTCAGTTGTAGTTTTCCACCAACTTTTATAGAGTCGTTTGGTCCTTTCAAACTATAGGACTGATAGGACACAGTCCTCTGACTTTTCTGCCTTGAAAGTCTTCTTTCTGTTCTATAGTGCGCTTGGGTCAGTCCCCTGACTTTTCTCACTCTGATCGATTTGCAGAAGTTTCCTCTTTGGTTACTTCAATGAAGATTGAATGCTTGAATAGCTCCTGATCTGAGAGTCGTGATGTCTCTTGCCTTTTTGCATAACGACCTTTTGTGATCAACTCTACGAATATCCTTGCTGTCGTGATTGATCTGTAAAGGATCATCTCTTACTATCATCGTAGAGTTTACTCAACTGTTAGACTGTTAATTGTAGAGTTCGATTTAAGGTTTCTCGTTAAGAACATAGTCTGTTTGGTCGTAGAGTCTTCTGGACCAAAATCGTAGAGTCCATTCTACGATTGGTTGCCTTGATCGTAGAGTCTGTTCAAATCGTAGAGTTTCCTTGACTGAAATCGTAGAGTTCATTCTACGATTTTATTACACCAACAGATCAACCTAACAGTTTTGATCTATCTAAGTCTTAGTACAACACAAAAGACTTTTATACATTTATATCAAAAGATCAACCTAACAGTTTTGATCTTATCTAATACAACCCTTGTACAATAATTCTTATCATCAAATTTAACCATTCAATGATCAACAGTTATTGTACATAAAAAAATGCCACTCGGGGATTCAAAGAAGAATGCAAAAGATTTCAAAACTAGGGAGGACTTGAAATATAAATGTAGAACTCTAACTGATATTTACCAATACACGAGGTAACCTAGCATACATAGAGAAAAGCTTACACTAAAAAAATTTTAGAGAGTGGAATAAAATATATGTATGAAAGTTATGAAAAATTTCTTAAGTTAAGGCCTCTGTTTATAACCAAAATCCAAGATTTCCTAATTTAATCATAACCGTTCATTTTATTATCTTTAATTTATACCATTCATTTAGTAAAACAACTAACTTTATATATAAATCAATTAACTTTATATATAAAACAAATAACTTTATATATAAATTAATGAACTTTATATATAAAACAACTAACTTTATATATAAATCAATTAACTTTATAGAAATTAATTAACTTTATCAATTAACTTTATATATAAAATAACTAACTTTATATAAATCAATTAAATTTATATATAAAACAATTAACTTTATATATAAAATAATTAACTTTATGTAAATTAATTAACTTTATATATAAAATAATTAACATTATATATAAAATAATTAACTTTATATAAAGTATATAAAACAAATAACTTTATAAATTATTTTAACAATTATTCATTATTATAACCAATTGTTATAAATGCAGTGTAGTTGGCTTTCTGAATTAGAGACTCATAATACCAATAGAAATATCAACTAATAATGAAATATAACAGCTAAATCAACATCATAATAATGATAACAATAATATAAAAAATAAATAAAATAAAGAGCACGTTACTTTGTAATGACAATTATTGATTCAATAATGTGAATTACTGTGGATATGCTAATGTGACAATTATCAGTTTAATAATATGAATTATTGTGCATGTGACAAGTATTGGTTCAATAAAGTTAATATTGTACAATAGCTACTTTATCAGTTCAATAATATGAAACACTGTGCAATACTGTTTGCTACTGTGCAATACTATATACTACTATGCAATACCGTTTATTATTGTGTAATACCATATTTTACTATTCCTTTACCATCGGGTATACTATCAGTTAATAGTGATGATACTGTTGACCATTTTTATTTGAAAAGGTTAATGTTGTTGTTTTCTATATCTGATAATATTTTGCTGCGGGGACTACCAATGTTTGGTTATTTTGGCGCTGTCGTACGAATCGAATATTCCCCGACAGAACAAATATTACCCGATAAAACGAATATTTTCTGACAAAATAAATATTCTTCGACAAAATAAAATTTTCACAAAAATATTTTTAACTTAACCTTTGTTTATTTAACCATTTACCGTTTTAGGAAATATATATATATATATATATATATATATATATATATATATATATATATATATATATAAAGAAAAATTTAAATCGTATTTCATAAAAGTAGGGGTCTCACAACCTCCCTTATGAAATTTTGTCCCCGAAATTTACGTACCTGACATTTCGAAGAGACAAGGATACTTAGACTTTATAAGAGTTTATGAGTAGCTTACCAGCTATCACCTTGTCTTGATCATCAAAACTATTAGTAACAAACTGGGTCCCGAATACTTCTTCCGGATCTTCACGTAGTTCAACCATGGGAATAACACTAAATTATTTTCTAATGAGCTGTTCTTCGAATTTATCAACTTTATCAGTAGTAGTGTACCAATGATTTCTAGTAAAATAGTATTTTCGATAAACTGCAGTCTCCATAATGATGGCTAACTTAACCTAAATTCCTTTAAATTGTAATGCTCAAAAGTATAAGAATATCATTTTTAAATATTCTTAAAAATCGTAACTCTATAACTCCCTAAGACTGATTTGAAAAGTCCATATATTTTGATCCTTTATTATCGAGCATAACCAGGGGATCTGATCTTTCCAATTAGCGAGCAGATTGAAGGCAATAATTTTTGCAAGTTCATGGCATCCTTTAATTACTTCTAAGAACGGATCTGGTAGAACTGTAGTAGAGCATTTACCTTCTTTTTTCCTGGATAAACCGTAATAATTTTTTGCTTTATACAAATAATTCAACTTTGAGTTTGTAGGAGGATTATTCATAGCCTCATAATTTTTCGCCATATAATTCATTACCTGGATTTCATATGTCATTCTTAACTGCAGTCATAAAATAAAAGTTAGTTAAACAAACTGACTCGTCATTTCTTATTCCCACAATAAAATTTTAATTTAGGTAGGACACATTAGTAACTGATTCTATTCGTCTCTCTCCTCCTACTTCTACCCTAGATCTCCATCAGAGATCATATCCCTAAGCTCTGATACCAAATATGACGCCCCCAAATCCGAGCTCACACAGTCCAAACTTGAGACTTCAAAATACACAACAACTAATACAAAATAGTACAAAACACAAAAAAAATACAAAACTCAATAATACACAAATAAATCTTCACTATTATTGTCACACTATTATACAACATGGTGAAGACTATCATCTACAGACTCGGACCATCACGCTATTCCCCGGCTAGTCCTAGCTATATTCTCATTACCTGAAGAACAATGGTACAAAAAGAAAAGGTGAGCTCAAATAGCCCAGTAAGAAAATATCATAACTAAGATAATGACGAATAAATTAGCATTAGCCTTCAGCAGTTAAGTTCTTAATTGAATATAATAAATAACAAGTTTTAAATCAATAATTGTACTTAAGTTCTTAAATAAAATTAGGATCAACAGCTGCAGCAGAACAATAACCATTAGAAAAATTATGTAGACTATGATGTCCACTCACTTCTCTTTTTCAGAAAAATCACCATCAGCCTTTATCATCTGAAACGTCACTAGTCATGATCATACAAATTCACAGTTTCTGATCATAATCATGCAAATCAACAGTTCATCTTTGCACTACGGGCCAAATATATTAAAATATAACACCAATGGTCATGATCATGCCAGTCTACAGTCTTTGGTCATAATCATACCAAACAACAGTTCACCTTTGCACTAGGAGCCAAAAATATTCAAATATAACACCAATGGTCATAATCATACCAGTCTACAGCCTTTGGTCATAATCATACCAAACAACAGTTCTTCTTTGCCCCAGGCCAAAGAGAACAATCACCACGTGCCCTAAAAGACACTCAACAATTATATCGCCTATATCCTATCATGAATCATCTATTTCCCAGGCCATAAATATTCATCAATTATCTTTGCACTCATGCCAAAGATATTCACAACAACTTGATTCTTAATTATTAGTACAAATAACAGTGACATAAATGATGAACAGAAGAAACAAGATAAATAATAAATATTGGAAGTTTATAATTTTACTTTGTGCAGATTTAAATAATGTCCAAATTGCCAATATGATGTGGAGTCAAATTCAAGAATGATATTCAAGATCCACAGTTCAAAAATAATGGTTAAAGTTCAATAGAAATGATCAGAAAAATAAGAAGGTTCAATTGAAATGATATTAAATGAAACGCAAACTATTAAGGAACATATGATCATTTTAGGAAGTTTTACCGAACAATACTTACCAGAGTAAGTTTAAGAGTATGAAAGAAAAATGATATCCCTTACAGTGAAGAAAGAAAATAATACCTCTTACCGTAGTAGAGTTGAATAATAGAAGATGATATGATATCCCTTACAAGTAAGAAATAAAATGATATACTTTTACGAGTATGAAAAGAATGATACCCCTTATCTTAATATTGTAAGACAAAATTTATGAACGAACAAATCCTTTATTGTTTGTCTATGTAGCAGTAAAGAATTTGACTTTTGGGTTTTCTAGAATTTTCAAAATCTCTTTATGGTTTTAAAATATTGTTACTCTAAAAAATATACATGACATAGACTCAAGAATCACTCAATTCGGAGTTAATATAAATTAGTTATGAATTTTCAAAACTAAGACTAAAAATAATGACAAAAATCATAATAGGTTATGGTTTCTGGCATTTTAAGACATGAAGATGATTTCAAATGACTTTTCTTCATTTTTCAAAGTTGTAGAAGACGAAAAACTAAAGGGACAAGCTTTGAATTAATTAAATTCTGACAAATAATGAATTTACTATAATTTTTCAAAAGAGTTATTGTACATAAGAAAATTCCACTCAAGAATTCAAAGATGAATGCAAAAGATTTCAAAATTATAATGACTTAGAATATAATTATAGAACTCTAACTGATATTTATCAATACATGAGGTAACCTAGCATACATAAAGAGAAACTTACACTAAGAAATTTTTAGAGAGTGGAATAAAATATATGTAAGAAAGTTATGAAAAATTTCTTAAGTTAAGGCCTCTATGTATAGCTAAAATTCAAGATTTCCTAATTTAATCTTAACCGTTCATTTAATAAAACAACTAACTTTATATATAAATCAACTAATTTTATATATAAAACAACTAACTTTATATATAAAATAAATAACTTTATATATAAATTAATTAACTTTATATATAAAACTACTAACTTTATATATAAATCAATTAACTTTATATATAAAATAACTAACTTTATATAAATCAATTAAATTTATATATAAAATAATTAACTTTATATAAATCATTTAACTTTATATATAAAATAATTAAATTTATATATAGCATAATTAACTTTATATAAATTAATTAACTTTATATATAAAATAATTAACTTTATATAAAGTATATAAAACAAATAACTTTAAAAATTATTTTAACAATAATTCACCAATTATTCCTTATTATAACCAAAGCAGTGTAACTGGCTTTCTGAACTAGGGGCTCATAATACCAACATAAATACCAACTAATATTGAAAAACAACAGTTAAATCAACATCATAATAATGATAACAATAATATAAAAAATAAATAAAAGAAAGAGCACGTTACTATGTAATGACAATTATTGATTCAATAATGTGAATTACTGTACATATACTACTGTGACAATTATTAATTTAATAATATGAATTATTGTGCATGTGACAATTACTGGTTCAATAAAGTCAATACTGTACAATAGCTACTTTATCAGTTCAATAATATGAAACATTGTGCAATACTGTATGCTACTGTGCAATAACATATATTATTGTGTAATACCATATTTTACTATTCATTTACCATCGGGTATATTATCAATTAAGAGTGATAGTATTGTTAACCATTTTTATTTAAAAAGGTTAATGTTATCGTTTTTTATATCTGACAATATTTTGCTGCGGGGTCCACCAATGTTTGATTATTTCGGCGCCGTCGTACGAATCGAATATTCCCCGACAGAACAAATATTACCTGATAAAACGAATATTTTTTGACAAAACGAATATTTTCCGACAAAACGAATATTCTTCGACAAAATAAAATTTGCACAAAATATTCTTAACTTAACCTTTGTTTATTTAACCATTTACAGTTTTAGGAAAAAAAAAATATATTGGTGTGATGTCGCAAGCACCCAAAAATAAAATCTTACTTTGGAAAAATAAATATGTAGTAGTGTAAGTAATAGTCGATTCCACAGAGAATGATTATTTAATTTTATATTTTTGCAAACAAAAATTGGGGGGGTTTTGAATCAAAGAAATAGTTTAAATAAAATTAACTAAAATAATTATGCAAGTAATTTAATGAAATAAATGAGAAGAAAAGGCATTGGTTTAAGTCAACATCCACCATCAAGAATTTACAACTGATCACTGATGCAAGAATAAGTTAATTAATATTTTGAACATTCACCGTAGAAAGAACTACTAGCAGGTGGAATAATTTTTCTCCTATCTTATTAATTTTAGTTAAGTAGACACACGCGTTCTAAATTACCCTTACTATTAAATAACCTCCGGCACGTGCTAAAGATTTGATTTAATAGCAGCTTTAAGAATTAGAGAGATCGTTGAAATAAACAACACAAGCCATGAGTTTGCATTTAATTTAGATGAATATTCTTCCTAAGATAAAATAATCTTTTGATCTGCAAAACAATTATTAAACTTAGTTGCGTCACCAACAACAGTATATTAATATGAATAATAAACTAGTAGTACTCATAGCAATTAAACAGACCAATCATAAAATTAAGCACAAAAAAATATTCAATACTCAAAATATAAATTGAACAATTAAAATAAATTAGATCTCACAGTGTATAAATCTTGATGGCTTCAATTACTTAAACCAAGAAAAATAAATTAACAAATCATAATTGTAAAGAATACTAAATAATAGAAGAGAGAATTTTTGTAACGCCCCCAAATCCGGGTTCCTTGAACCCTAGACTTGGTACGTCACGATACGTCATCTTCATACATGTTCTATAACTAATGCGGAATATGTAAACATAATTTGTTTATTCTACAACATTTTCCAAGGTTTCTAACCTTAACTTACAGATATACCTTTAGATTCATAAAAAGGTTTACAAAATTTCTTACATCATATAACAATTTAGATATAATGCATAACACTATAATCTTGTCTTTTGCTTCTGTCTCCGTCTCTCCTCGGACATTCGTATTTTTCTGAAATTTGTTATCATGATATAGCAAGAATGAGCAACGACTTTGCTCAGCAAGTTTAAATACAATAACGATATATCATGATTGAAAGAAAGAATAAGCTTTTTGGATTTTCAACAATATAATAATTGTGAAAGAGTACGAATCATAATTTCAATAATTGAATGACTGAATCAATTAATGTTGAGTGTCAATAATGACCATGAACAAATTTAACTGAACCTTATGGTAATGAAGGTGGTTAGCCTTTCATACCTGATGAACACATGCAACAAGCACTATGTGCGAATCAACAATTTAAAGAGGTGGAATAATTATACAGAATTAAACCATAGCATTGTGAGGACCCGAAATTTCAAGATTTCTTTAATAATATTAAATGAGAATTTAATTGATAAAATTATCAAAGTTGTTAAATCAATTATTATTTTATGTAGTTTATGGTATGTGATGAGATTTAATTAGTAAATTAAATCTGTGCAGAGATTATGATAAATTGTATTAAATTTAAATAATTGAAAAGTAAATAAATTATTTAAAGACAATTTATAAAGAATAAGAGAAATTTCAGGTAAATGTACAATAAATTGTACAATTAAATTATTATGGAAATGCAGAAATTATGATTTAATGGAGGTTATATGGTAATGTGAAATATATGATATTAGATATGTGTATATATATATATATATATATATATATATATATATATATATATATATATATATATATATATATATATATACACATTTATATATTTATAAATGTATATGTTTAAATGATAATTGTGACACCCAGGATTTTAGAATAATTTCGAATAAGGATTGTGATGAATTAAGTAAATATTAGTGTTTAAAGCCTAGTATTGAATAATAGAAGTAGTAAGGAATAATTTATCGAATGTGGAGAAGAGTCATGAATATGAATAAAACGGAGAAGGATGAAGGTGCAAAGTATGCAATAAGTGGATTGAGTAAGGTTACGTGTGATTAAAGAAAAGAAATTTTTCAGAGAATGAGAAGTTATCTTGATAAGCGTATCAAGAAACGAGCTAAGGTATTATCAATAAAAATTTTAGAGAATTGTGAAATGCAATACTACAAATAAATTGTGAATTTAGTTAAGAATTTAATATTCTGCAATTATGACCATTATGGGGTTATCCATGTGAATTATGGAAATTAACGAGGTAAAACATGATTATTTTGAATAAAGTTATTATTTATCCAGATAAAGGCATAGCAAGGTGCTATGCATAATATAAGTATGATTATTACGACAATTTTGATTTCGAGGACGGAATCCTGTTAAGGGGGGAAGAATGTGAGGATCCAAATTTTCAGGATTTCTTTAATAATATTAAATGAGAATTTAATTGATTAAATTATTAAGATTGTTCAAATTAATTATTATTTTATGTGATTTAAGGTATGTGATGAGATTTAATTAGTAAATTAAATCTGTGCAGAGATTATGATAAATGGTATTGAATTTAAGTAATTAAAAAGTAAATAAATTGTTTAAAAATAATTTATTAAGAATAAGAGAAATTTCAGGTAAATGTACAATAAATTGTACAATTAAATTATTGTGGAAGTGCATAAATTATGTTATAAATGAGGTTATATGGAAATATAAGAAATATGAATTAAATATGTATATATTTATATATATATACATTTGTATATATATATGTGTGTTATGTTTAATTGATAATTATAAATGTTATTAATTATGGAAATTAAGTGATTAATAATTAAATTAATCCAAAATTAAATGAAAAGGTAATGAGAAAATTTGTGAAATTTGAATTATTGATTTTAGATTTAATCAAGAATTATTGAGGAAGTTTAGAAATTAATTGAGAAGAAATGTAATTATATAAATTATATAATAATAATTATTATATAATTTATATAAGGAAATTAAAATGTTGTATGAAGGAAATAATAATTATATAAATTATATAAGAATAATTATATAATTTATATAAGAGAATTAAATTAATTAAGGGTGGAAGAAAATTTTATAAATTGTATACGTGTAAAATGGAAATTATTTAAAAAGGAATAATGTAATTATATAAATTATATAATATTAAATTATATAATTTATATAAGGAAAGTTAATGTGAATATTGAAGAAATTGAATAATAAATAAGAAAAAAGAATGTTTTAAGTTATTAAAAATTATATTTATGTATAATAGAATTATTATGACTTTTATGAAAAATAATATTTCATAAATGTGAACATGTTAATGTCCAAGTAACGAAGTGAAAAATTACGAGAAATAATTTTTATATGTTAGATTAATTATTTTATGATTTTTGGAGGTATAAATTACCTCAGATAACTACATGCATGTCATTATGCGTTTACAAAAATTGTCAGGTAAAATACCGAAAAAGGTATTAATATTACTCATAAATCATGTTATGATTTTTAGTGAATTAAAATAAATATTTTATATACATTATATAAAATATTTATTACACGATATAATTACGTAATGTATTTAAATTAGAATTTTTGCATGTTATTTTTCTTGAGAAATCCAGAAGTTTCCGTGGCATGAGTCAGTGGATTTTTTAGCCAAAATGTTAAGTGTGCTTTGCTTATAAAAGGAAAGGAAACAAGGAAAAAGAAAGAAATAACAAAAGAAATAAAAGCAAACAAACCATGCTAGCTTCTCTCTCTCCACCGTAGCCACGTAACAACCACCACCAAGCCATGTCGGAAAATCCCATAGCCACCAAGAGAGAGGAAAGATTTGGGTGCCATCTAGAAGGAGGTTTGGAAGCTTTAAAGAAGGTATAATTCAATTTTTATGATTTATTTTGGTATTTATGGTATTAAATTATTATTGTGAAAAATTAGAAAATAATTAGAATAATTATTCTAAATAATTTTAGAATATATATGTATGAATTATGTAATTTTTGGAATGATTTTGTGGTGAAAAATTGGAACAAAAATGATAAATTTTGCATGGTTTGTATTGTTGCCGGAAGAAATCTGGAGGAAGAAATAAAAAGGCTGTCGCGCATTCCATTTTTTTGGCCAAGCGCGGTATGAAACGGCGCCGTTTTGGGCGCTGAAGGGAGGCAGGCCGCGCAATGCGCGGAAGAAGAAATTTTGCCACGCCAAACGACGTCGTTTGGCGAGGCGGAGCCGGGGAAAGGGGTCGCGCGCCATGCGCGGCCGCGTTTTGAGCAATGAAAGTACGTTTTTACCCTCGCTCTTTTCCAGAAATGTCGGCCGTGTCCTAGACGCGCTGTAATTACAGAAATGCCCTCGTTCTTTCTGGAAAATACCAAATTTGTCCATAGGGGCGCTGAAATGACTGAAATGTCCTTGGCTTTTCCGGAAAATTCCGGATGTGACCCTAATGCAGCGGAAATTATCAAAATGCCCTCAGAAGTGAATTTTAATTTAAATAAATGTTTAAAAATCATAGAAAATTATAGAAAAATACTAAAAATATATAAATGATATTTGGTCTCGGCGGAGGGAGGGCCGCGCGCAATGCGCGGCCGACGCGCGTGGTGAAAGTACGGTTATGCCCCTGGCCTTTCCGGCTATTACCGAACGTGTCCTTGACCCTCGGTCAATTACGAAAATTCCCCTGGACTTTTCGAAAAATTCCGGTTATGTCCCCAAGCCCGCGAAAATTACGAAAATGCCCCGGATCTTTTCTGTTAATGCCAGATGGATCCCTAAGGGCGCGGGATTTACTAAAATGCCCCCAGAAATGATTTTTAATTGAAATAAATGTTTAAAAATTATTTAAAAATCATAGAAAAGTATAGAAAAATACTAAAAATATAGAAATGATATTTGGGCATTAAATTTAATATTTTTGATTAAATATTAAATATTGGGGATTAATATTTAAATGTTTAAATATTAATTTAATAAGGTTACATGTTAGAAAATGATTAAATAAAATTTTCGGACAGCCGAAAATGCTAAATTTTATCCAATGAGCCGGGTTGTCCATAGTGAAGGTATTAAATATTAAGTTATGCTAATATTTTAAGGAATGAGGTTATTATAGTTGGCCATATAAATTAATAATTGGCCCATAGATGATATTAATTAAGTAAATTAATATCATAAAGAGATAAATAATTATTATTTGATTATTTTATGATCATAGGTTGATCGAGTTAAGGGTTTGAGCTAACAATTTAAATAACTGGACGTCAGGCAAGTTCTTCAGTCCTTAAATGTTAAATGTTGAATGTTATGATATATAATTCTTGTTTTAAATTCATACAAATTATGTGTTATGAGATACGTGGATAATATGACAATTATTTGTAGTTTGTGCAATGATATGAGATATATTGCTATAATAGAAGCACAAGCACATGATGTATGACACACACCAAGCATATTAAGGTATGTACTATGTGACACATAAATTGTTGAACTTGCTGAGCCGTTGTGCTCATTACTTGTTTAAAATAAACTTTTGCAGGATAAAGAAATAAGTTTCAGGAATATCAGATTAAGTTTGAGATGAGTTGCCTAGAAGGTAGAAAACGTGATTGATATATTGTTAATAATATGAGTCAATGTGAGAAATTTGTTTATTTACTGTGATGAATTGTATATATAAGTTGAATCTGGATATGATAAAAGTTCAATTATGAACTGTGATTGGTCAGGATAATTGTTATGGTAGAAATTATTATATGTTTGATTACAAATGACGCAACAAGGAATATTTGTATGAAAATAAATAACAATAAAATTTAAATGATGAGTTTTATGATACGTGTAAAAGAAAGGAAAAGTTAAGGTTGCGATCCAGGGACTAGGATCCAGATGTAAAGATTTTAAACATCCAAATATTTTAATACAACGATTGAATCGAGAAAAAGAAAAATTTATATGAGAATTTTGATAATTGATGATTTAAAAAAATCAATTATTGGAATAAAGAAGGAGATTAAAGATTTATTAACGGACCGAAATTTGGACGTAAGGAAAATAATGTTTCATAAATATGAAAATTAAGGTAATAAAGAGGGTCGAATTTCGGGGTCGTTACAGTTGGTATTAGAGCTAGAGGTTATAAACCTTAGGTAAATGATACCTTAGGCTATAACCGAAAGTAAGAAAGAGTACGATTAGTTGAGTGTTTTGAAAACTCAAGCGTATGGTAAACTCGTGACTCATGATTATATGGCGGAGTCCCTTTAGCGAATGGGCGACTATGGCCTGACTAGGACAAACTCCTCAACCATATGATTATGGTAAGTTCCTGAGTCCAAATACGTGATAAGTTTGATGAACATGGGGAAATTAAAATAGAAAGATATAAGTTAAGAAATACAGATCTCAGATAGTGACTAAAGGAAAGAAAATATGAAAGATATAAGATTATAAGAAAGAGATAAAGATATTAAGAAAAAGTTGAATGAAAGTAATGAATTGAGAAAATTTATAAGTTCAATTAAGAACATAATTGAAAGAATATCTGAAATGATTCAAAAATGAATCTCAAAGATAATCAGGGGACACCTGATTTAAGCAATAAAGATGACAAGGTAATCCAAAATGTATAGGAAGAGATCATAATAATATGATCAAGAATAGCGAGAGCATCGTACTACGATACGATCATGAGATAAGGGAAACGAGTAAGGAATGGATTGTAAAGCAAGGTCATGATAGGATCAAGTGAGAATGTGAAATAATAGAAAGACCTATTAATGGTTAACAAGGTATAACTTGATGCTATAAAGAGATATGGTACTATGAAATAGTACAAGAAGAATTCAGAAAATGATTAGATATGAATGACAGAAAGGTTATGATAAGGGGGTAGAAAACTTGGGTACGAAATTTCAATTGAGGACTCATGTGGTGACTGAGTTGCACAATCCTTTGTATGGGCGGAGGATTTGTGTTTACTTAGTTATTATGTGATAATCATTGAAATGTTAGAGTCGCGTTAGCAGTTTTGATAGATAGATAATATTAAGTTTAGGCACGAGTTCTTAAAACTCATGCATGTGGTAAGTCCATGACTCATAATTGTATGGTATGTTTGAGCCCCTCAGCATATGGATAGTCTTTGATTTGTTCTCAGACTACATACTGCTAGGACAAGCTTTAAAACTCATATTCTTGTGGTAAGTTCCTGGACTCATAATGTGTGGTAAGTTTGATGAACTATACGGGGGTATAGAAATGTTGGAGTAGTTAAAATTTTTTTGTATAATGGTAATAATAGTCCTAACAATAAATTTATTAATTAAGTAAAGAAACTGAAGGTGAATGTTAGGGAATTTAGAATATTCCCACTCTTCTAGCTTTGTTAGATTTTGAAAATTTTGGCCTCAAGTTGATTTGGCACGTGTATGCTTTGAAAAATATAAATGAAATTTTTAAGCGATTTAAAAAGTGTCTATGCTACTTGTCTTGGCTAGACAAAAATGTTTTTACATCAAAATGTATTTCAAAAGAATCATCCACGCACCTTTTAGCCCGGTGCAGATGTGATGAATGACGGAATGCTCAACGTGTTGTTGAGACGGTGCGGTACTATTTCGTTATAAGATGATTCAACACCATAAAGTATGGTTTATGGTGTAGGAATTATTAACAACGGAATCCTCAACGTACTGTCAAAATGACGCGGTAACATGAAGTCATAAATGATTTTGATTTATAAAAATATGTCAAAGCTATAAGTCAATGCCATTTGACTCGACTGGACGTTTTGAAAAGTTTTGACATTATGAATGTTTTAAAAATCTCTGCGAGTTATAAATTGTTAAAAGTAAGTCTATGCTATTTGATCCGGCTAGACAAGCGTTGAAGAAATATAAGTCTGAGCTATTGATTCAGCTAGACAAATTTTGTAAAATATTAAATTCATATTCTTTGAAAGTTATAACCAATCAAATTACTTTTGAATGAATCCTAACGCTGAGATGAACAAAAAGATTAAGAAACACGGGCATGACAGATTGTTCTACTGGCGTGCCAAATTACGGATTAAATATACATCACTTTAATGACAGACTGATCCACTGTCAGGGTTTGCAGTACGACGTACTCTGGGAGTGAAGTACTGTAACCGGGGTACATGTTTACTTTAATGACAGACTAACCCACTGTCAGTGGTTTGCAGTACGACGTACTCTGGGAGTGAAGTACTGTTAAACCGGGATAAATGTTCATTCAGCATACTACAAAAAGTTTTGTTTAAAATTTTAAACTCCTCTATTCTTATGAAGATTGGATGGTAGGATGGGGTAGTATTATTTAAATTGTGAGTGATAAGGAAAGTAATATTGTAAAGGAAAGAAATTATGAAATGTGATGGATTAGAAAATTGCAATGGGTAATGATTACGAGAAATGAAGGGAAGAAAAATTTGTGGAATAAATACAAAGGAATTGTGTAAGTTACAAATGAATGAAGTATGAGTACATAGAAATTTCGAGGACGAAATTTTATGAAGGAGGGGTGAATGTGACACCCAGGATTTTTGAAATAATTTTAAATAAGGATTATGATGAATTAAGTAAAAGTTAGTATTAAAAACCTAGTGTTGAATGATAAAAGTATGAAGGGAAATGGAATGTGAAAATAGTGTATTAATATGAGTTAAGAAGAGAAGGAGGAATGTGCAGAATTTAAATGAGATATAATAGAAGGTATGAAATATAAGGATTGAATAAGAGTATGTATGATTAACGAAAGAAAAGTTTTCAAAGAATAAGAAGTTATTTTGATAAGTGCCCCAAGAAATGGATTAAAGTTTTATAAAGAAATATGAAATGTAATATTACAAAGGAATTATGAATTGAAATAAGAATGGAGTATTCTAACAGTTATGACCATTATGGTATTATTCTTGTAAGTTACGGATATTAAAGAGGTAAAATATGATTATTATGGAATTAATTGTTATTCATCAAGATAAAGGTATTACAAGATGTTATAAATAAAATAAGTATGATTATTACGGTAATTATGATTCCGAGGACGGAATCCTGTTAAGGGGGGAAGAATGCGAGGACCCGAAATTTCAAGATTTCTTTAATAATATTAAATGAGAATTTAATTGATAAAATTATTAAAGTTGTTAAATCAATTATTATTTTATGTAGTTTATGGTAGGTGATGAGATTTAATTAGTAAATTAAATCTGTGCAGAGATTATGATAAATTGTATTAAATTTAAATAATTGAAAAGTAAATAAATTGTTTAAAGACAATTTATAAAGAATAAGAGAAATTTCAGGTAAATGTACAATAAATTGTACAATTAAATTATTATGAAAATGCAGAAATTATGATTTAATGGAGGTTATGTGGTAATGTGAAATATATGAAATTAGATATGTATATATATATATACATTTATATATTTATAAATGTATATGTTTAAGTGATAATTATAAATATTATTAATTATGAAAATTAAGGGATTAATAATTAAATTAATCCAATTTTAAATGAAAAGCGAATGAGGAAGTTAATAAAATTATAATTTTTGATTTTTGATTTAAGTAAGAATTATGGTGAAAATTTAGAAATTTATTGAGAAGAAATGTAATTATATAAATTATATAATAATAAATTATATAATTTATATAAGAAAATTAAAGTGATGTTTAAAGGAAATTATAATTATATAAATTATATAAGGATAATTATATAATTTTTATAAGAGAATTAAAATAATGAGAGAGTTAATAAATGTAAAATTATGGATTAATTGATAATTATGGAAGAATTTAAGAAATTATTTAAGAAAGAAGAATCTAAATATATAAATTATATAATATTAAATTATATAATTTATATATAAAGAAATTATTGTAAATATTAAAGAAATTGAATAATAAATAAGAAAAAGGAATGTTTTAAGTTAATAAAAATTATGGTTATGTATAATAGAATTATTATGACTTTTATGAAGGATAATATTTTGGAAACGTGAACATGTTAATGTAACATGTTGTCCAAATAACAAAGTGAAAAATTATGAAAAAATAATTTTTATGTGTTATATGAATTATTTTATGATTTTTGGAAGTGTAAATTACCTCAAATAATTACATGCATGTCATTATGCGTGTACAAAATTTATCAAGAAAAGTACTCAAAAGAGGTATTAAAATTATTTATAAATCATGTTATGATTTTTAGTGAATTAAAATAAATATTTTATGTATATTACATAAAATATTTATTACACAAAATAATTACGTAATATATTTAAATTTAAAACTTGCACGTTATTTTCTTCAAAAATCCGGAAGGTTCTTGCTAAGTCGGTGGAATTAATTTATAGCAACAAAGTGGGTGGGTGTTGCTTATAAAAAGAGGGAAAAAAAAATAAGGAAGGAAAAAGGCAAACAAAGAAAGAAAGTAAAAGAGAAAAAGAAGAAGAAACAAATTTTCTTCTTCATCACCATTCACGCCACCGCCACCCTCCACCACCGTAGCCACCATAGCCACCGGGAGGAAGGAATAATTAGTGCTAGCAAGGTTTGTCAAGCTTCAAGAAAGGTATAATAATTTAACTAGTTGATTTATTTGGTATTTATGATGATAGAATAAAATTATGAAAAAATTGTAAATAATTAGAATAATGATTCCAAATAATTTTGGATATTTATGTATGAATTATGTGATTTTTTGAGTTATTTTGTTGGGAAAATTATGTGCAAAAATGGATAATTTTTGCAAAGTTGACGCACTGTTCCGCGGCTGAAGCTGATGAAGAAGAAGGAGTAGCCCGCGCGGGCGTTTTTTTCCGCACGGCGACAATAAAACAGCGTCGTTTTGGAGCTCAGGGGGGTAGGGCCGCGCCATGCGCGGCTGTGGTTAGTCCGCAACAGACCAAACGACGTCATTTGGTCTGGGTGGAGGGAGGGCCTCGCGCAATGCGCGGCCGACGCGCGCGATGAAAGTACGGTTACGCCCCTGGCCTTTCCGGCTATTACCGAACGTGTCCTTGACCCTCGGTCAATTACGGAAATGCCCCTGGACTTTTCGGGAAATTCCGGTTATGTCCTCAAGACCGCGGAAATTACGAAAATGTCCCGGATCTTTTCTGTTAATGCCGGATGGGTCCCTAAGGGCGCGAAATTTACTAAAATGGCCCCAGAAATGATTTTTAATTGAAATAAATGTTTAAAAAATATTTAAAAATCATTGAAAATTATAGAAAAATACTAAAAATATAGAAATGATATTTGGGCATTAAATTTAATATTTTTGATTAAATATTAAATATTGGGGATTAATATTTAAATGTTTAAATATTAATCTAATAAGGTTACATGTTAGAAAATGATTAAATAAAATTTTCGGACAACCGAAAATGCTAAATTTTATCCAATGAGCTGGGTTGTCCATAGTGAAGGTATTAAATATTAAGTTATGCTAATATTTTAAGGAATGAGGTTATTATAGTTGGCCATATAAATTAATAATTGGCCCAGAGATGATATTAATTAAGTAAATTAATATCATAAAGAGATAAATAATTATTATTTGATTATGTTATGATCATAGGTTGATCGAGTTAAGGGTTTGAGCTAACAATTTAAATAACTGGACGCCAGGCAAGTTCTTCAGTCCTTAAATGTTAAATGTTGAATGTTATGATATATAATTCTTGTTTTAAACGCATACAAATTATGTGTTATGTGATACGTGGATAATATGACAATTATTTGTAGTTTGTGCAATGATATGAGATATATTGCTATAATAGAAGCACAAGCACATGATGTATGACACACACCAAGCATATTAAGGTATGTGCTATGTGACACATAAACTGTTGAACTTGCTGAGCCGTTGTGCTCATTACTTGTTTAAAATAAACTTTTGCAGGATAAAGAAATAAGTTTCAGGAATATCGGATTAAGTTTGAGATGAGTTGCCTAGAAGGTAGAACACGTGATTGATATATTGTTAATAATATAAGTCAATGTGAGAAATTTGTTTATTTACTGTGATGAATTGTATATATAAGTTGTGTTGATTGATGTTTTGATTTGATGATGATAATTGTTGTGCAAAAAGGATTGTGGTAAATGTGCTTATATGGCTGATTGTCAATGTGTTTCTGAAAGTGTGCGTATGTGTAAATGTAATTATGTGCATAGATGTTCTAAATATGATTATGTGCTTACTTGATTATGTGCATAGATGTTCTAAATGTGCTTATGTGTTTACTTGATTCAATGCGTGAATGTTCTGAAAGTGCCTATGTGATTATGTGACAAAGTGATTATATGTCAATCTAATTATAAGCTTACATTTTTATGTGTGTATGATATATATTCTATTTCAATACTTTGATTTACACACTTGTATAACACAATATGATCTTGTTGTAAACCATCTGCTGTCCATTAAAGAGAATGAAAGTTATCTGGTTAAAATGTTGTAAAGTCCTTTTAAAGATATATGTGTACAAAGGACTTAGATTATAAAGATCAGAAATGTTAGGTTGATCTTTCAATAGAAGTCACTTTGCATAAATGATGTAAGCAGAGCAGCTTAAGAATGAATCATTGTTTTATTTGTATTTCAGAGTCTGTAAAAGTCCTTTCAATATGTAATGATATAATAATGTAAGAAAGGACTTAGTTAGAAAAGATCAAATCTGTTAGGTTGATCAGTCTATATGATCGTAGAATGGACTCTACGATTCCAAGCAAAGAAGACTCAACGATTCGGACTCTACGATTCCAAGCAAAGAAGACTCAACGATTCGGCATGTTCGTAGAGTGAAAGGTACGACTCTCAGCCCGGATGACTCTACGATCATCAAAGAGGAACAGACGTGCAAGAAGTCTATAGAGTATTCATGCAAAATGAAATAACTGATCAGGCACTAATCGTAGAGCCGAACTCTACTATCGTCAAACAGACAGCGAAGCAAGCCTGCAGATAACACTGAGCCAGAGAAGAAGTATACTCTACGATACACACTCTCTAGCAAAATCGTAGAGTAAACTTGCTGAGCAAGTTTTCAAGGACTGGAATATGCACAGATAGAAGAAGTCATTAAGTGGAACAGCATTATGAGGCAATGCAATATATTGATCTAGATATGGAACAATCGTTGAGTAGAATCAAAGGATGTGCCAACAGACTGCAACTCAACGATTCCAATAAGAAGCACTACAGTCAACGAAGTCTACGATTTGATCAGACCCATCGTAGAACGAGATCAGCAGCTTCATGACTTGCACAGGAAGACAAGCTCACAGAACGAAACCAAAGCAAAACACTGCAAGCACAAACTCTGTGACCTGACCAGAACAACAAGGTCACAGAGTAAGAGAAAAGATCATTCTAACTCAACGTTTCACTTGACAGTCATTCGTGGGGTTGAGTTCGCAGGATCAAAGTGGACAGTCTATCACTCAACGAATTCATCAAGCAGGACAGAGCTAGCATGCTATCAGAATGGCTATATGATGAAAAAAAGAAGAGTATACTCCTCGCCCAGACTAAAGAAAGATTAAGTGCTGTCAAGATACAGATGCATGTCAGAGACATAGTAGACGTCGTGCTCAAACGACTATAAGTCAGGAACCCACTACTCAGGAAAATGGTGAATAAGGTCAGACTAATGGGACATCTCTGAATACAGCAGAACAACTGATTCTCAAAGTCAAGGAAAACATTTATTGATGAATCAGTATATTAACTAGCAAAGAATATAATAATCTTTGCTGAACAACTCTGAGAAAGCAACGGCTATAAATTCAGAGAAAGCAGAGCTATAAGTTAACATATCAGAACACGTCAGAAAAGCACTGACACAAGCGGCAAGAAAGTTAACATTGAAGATATTGAGGATCTGCACAAGGCCAAATGAAACCAACGGGATTTATCTCAACGGTAAAATATGCTCAGAGATATAAAGGCATACATAACAAACAGAAAAGTGGTTGTTGCAGTTGAAAAATATACAAAAAATGATAGAAGACAACAACCGATCGTAGAGTGAAACAGAGAATGGTTATGCTAGAGAACTTTACGATCCATCAGAACACTAACACTGAATTGAGAGAGACATAGAGATGTATAACTCTATTACAAGAGAAGTGTTCAGAGCTGCTAGGTACATGGAAGAGAGAAGCTTAAACGCCAACTTGATACATACATGGTAGCAACTGAGTACCAAAAGAAAGGAGCATTACAGTCATCTCAGAAGCCCATCTCGAGAAGCTATAATCTGTCTATGATAAGAAGGAACAACTGAGTACCAAAAGAAAGGAGCATCACAGTCATCTCAGGAGTTCATCTCGAGAAGTTATCAAGTACCAAAGAAGCTGAAGTACAAAAGCCTAGCAGCACAATGGGTGATCACAAGAAGATATTGAGCATATAAAGTCAAGCATCATTGCCGAACTCAATATTATCCCAGGAATGATCACACCCTGCTACTGAGTGTTTTAAAGACAATAGGACGTAAAGTACAACTCAGTAGCAACTCCAACCTCCTTCAAACGATCAGGGAGCCAAGTCTGTTGGACTTGAAGAGGGCAGTTGTCCTTGTCATAGTGACTAAAGGAGCCAAGTCTGCTGGACTTGAAGAGGGCAGTAATGTCCTTGTCTTTGTGACTAAACAAACCAAACCTGCTGGGTTTGAAGGGTTCTTAGTGAACCAGTGTTTCCAGGCTAATGAGCTTGAAGGGTTCCGTATGAACCATCCTTAGTGGATTTCCTACTAGTTGTAGTAGAAGAGTGGAGTAGGAGTTATTCAGTCTCCGAACCACTTTAAACTCTCTGGTGTCATTTACTTTCAGTCATTTACATTTTGTCTCATACATATGACTGTGAATTAGTTTACTTAACAAATGACCTTCTTCAACTAAATCTCAAACTCAACGGAGAAGTTTTACAAATCTATAAGGGGTGTTTTTCAAACTAATATTCCGCTGTGCAAACAAATTATTTGGTAATGAACTCTTGAAGAAAAAAAAAAAGTTTCTAAGAGATCTATTCAACCCCCCCTTCTAGATCACTTGTGTGCCTCTGGGAACTAACAATTGGTATCAGAGCAGGTTCTCACGAACATAAAGCTCACGCTTTGAGTAGATCCTATGGCACTAGTAATTTCTGATTTTGAGCTTAAGAATTGAAGTAAACTATTTCTTATGAACAAGCTTACAAATCAATGTATCTTTTCTCGCAGGTACAATTTTAAATGATTGATCAGTGACACACTATCTGATGCTGTTATTCATTGCCATTATTCTCTCTAAGACAACTTCAGATGATCTCAGCAAAGGAGCTATCGAGTAATCCTTCTAAATTAAACTGATGCTGCAAAATGAAGAAATCAAAGATGTTCTGCGAATAAGAATCATAAATTGATTCACTCGAGGAATACAATAACGTGTAACTCTACTCTCAAACAAACGGGAAGTTCAAATCTTGATGCCAAAGGACACCGGATCCTATTCTTCTCAAAGGAAGCATCACTGTGCCAAGCTCTAACAAATCTACTTCTCACCGGTTTGAAAGTCTGTAGCAGAAGCAAGTCCAACAGAAATCTTTGCTTATGTTGTTAATGTCAGCAGCTGAAATCAGTCTCGAATTTATATATTCACTCGATGGGCTCAGCATTAAGCTTTCCGATAAGCTTAAGGACTTATATTCTAAGAATCTTATCTGAAGATGTGCGTCAAAGGAAGTGCTTCATTCATCCGAGAACGGCATCAAGAGTTTTGTCAAGATACAATTTTATGGTAATTGATGATAAAATCCACAGGCAGCATTTCTCATTTCTTCTAGTGGATGATCTCTAGCTTGACTGGTTCGTTAAAGAAATTCATTTAAAAAATTCTTCAATGGTCTTCTGGAACTACTTCTCTGAAATTGGGAGGTAGATCTAATTACAGTTGTATACTTCACTGCAATATCCTTGGTAATGAGTTTTTCAAAGCCATTTCCCTAAATCACAGATATCAGGCCCGAGACCTGGAAATCAACTCAGCACGAATGAATGGACATATATGTTTATCTATGAACACCGGATCTAAGAATCATTCTGCAGATCATTAAAGATCAAGAAGAGTTGAAGAATCTCTCATTCATGTACAAAGCAGCTCTTACAATGAAGAAGTCCTCACCAGGCACACCTAGTGTACATGCTCAGGTTTTTAAGGCAAATGCTCTCAGTATCAAAATTCTTTAGAACCATCTATGAATGAGAAGGGTGAGAAGATCAAGGCAAAAAGGAGTAATCATGAATGATTTACTCCAAGTTTCAGTAATCACCTTTAAATCTGTGAAAAGAGGAAAAGTTCATCTCAAAGAACAGTTCACACTCATAACCTTTGGCAGTAGGCTCTCCAACTTAAATGCATTAGAAGAAGCTCTAAGCTTGAAATGATTGAAGTTTTATCTGCTTGATTCTATGAAGAAGTCAGCTCTATAAAATGCTAAACCGGAAGACTGTTGATAAGCATGCATACTTACAAATCATTCTGGATGAAGATAATCCAAGCAGATCAACAGGAAGGAAACAAGGCTGTAGCCTCATGAGGAAAACTCTACGACATAAAGAAGGTGGAGAAATTTGTTCTGAGACTCAACGATGAATTTCGGAGTATGCTCTACTCAACGAATCTGCAGGATATCTCAAGGAAGCCAATCTTTGATAGATTGAGTGAAGTCTGAATACTGATGCATGAAGAAGATTTGAATCTTGGGATTCTCTAGAAGAGAAAGAAGCTGGTCATAAAGGGAGGCATCTATTAATCTTTGATCTCACTTATTGATTTAGTGAAACTTGTTAGATATGTTATCACTAATATCATGGTAAAATAAAAGATCATTCAAGTAAGAAGGAAGTTCATCTCACAAAGAAGGATCGTAGAGTCTGTCAGACGATCGCAGTATTAAGGCTCGGCAAACTGAAGTGTCTTCTCCAAAGAACGTAGAATTGACTCCTCGTTATAAAGCTCGCTCTCAAGATCGTAGAGTCAACTCAGTCAGACACTCTACGACTCTCTACATCCAGTCTACGAAACCAGCAAAAATCAAAGAGCAATCTCTACATGAGAAATCAGAGTCTTGACAACGATCCTTACAAATTCCATTCAGAAGGCTGTCCTTGAGCTGTCAAACAGGCTTAACAAAGATCTCTGAATTCATCTAAAGCCTCCAGTATTAACAGAGATCGTAGAGCAGTACCTATCATAACTCTACGATTACACTTCAGACAAGATCGTAAAGTAGCAAAGCCAAGTCGTAGAGTAAGAAAGCAAGCTCAGAAGAAAATTTGGATTATTCTATGTCAACTCTCCGTCTTAAGAAGGAAAGCAGAAGGTAAATCGGTTATTTATTGGACTACCTTTCTCATTCCATTCACAAAGTCCCAAAACAATGTGATTGATGAACCAAATGCACTTATCTCTCATGTCATAATCTCTAAATTCTATGACTGATAACCAAGCAAGCCATATCATCCCAAATCGTAGAGTCACCATGATCATCTTCTTGATCGTAGAACATATTGAGTCTACATTTGCTTCACTTAACATATATCTTTCACATAAACTCCTTCATAGCCTATTACCATCATACAGTTCAAAACATCAGTTATCAAGGTCATCTTTTGAAGGATGATGATTGAGTGTCGTGCAACCAACACTACGAACTGTTTAAGCTTACTAAACAGAGAGAGTGAACAACACGCCCTCCAAACTCAAGTGGGTTAGAATACCTGATGTGCTTCAATTATGGAAATTAAAAAGGTTAAACCCACGTTCTTCAAATGAGTATCTGACACGTATACTCTGCAAAAATAAGAGGGAACTAGCATAAGTCTTGATTTTAAACTGACAATGGTCATTTCCCGTCAGTTGTCAATACCCATTCTCCCAAAACTCATCAAAACCCTAGAAATCGAAAACTCTTCTTAAATCGATATTGGTGTCTCTCCCTGTGCTATTTCCAAATCAGTTTAATCATGGCATCTCTTCAAGTCATTCCTGGAAATATAGTTTGTTTTGAAAAATTCGGAGATACAGAGCAGAAATTCAAAGATATTCTTCATCTGGTCAAGAATGCTGGTTTCACCCAATGTTTGGAAACCAGCACCAGGATTTTCTCTACGCTTGTTAAAGAATTCTTTTCAAACGCTGAATATCGAGGTAACACCCTCTTCTCAAGGGTTAAAGAAATCGCAGTGCAAATAGGAGTTTCTGAAATCAATCTCAGTCTAGGTATTCCAAGCGAAGGAATTACTTCTCTTGACAAGATTAACATTGAACTTGGACTGGAATTGATGGGCTATGAAAAGAAGTCTTCTCTCAAAGGAATCAAAAAGAAAGATTTCCCTCAGCAGTATGAGTTTCTGGCTGACATTGTTGGAAAGAGTATTCTGTGCAAAGACACTGCATATGATACTAACAGTGAAGATCAACTGAGGATGATGACTGCTATTGCTCAAAGAAAGAAAATCAACTTCGGAGCAATTCTCTTAGGATGGATAAAGAGATGGATAGATGATTCAAAGACAAGAGCTGAAGCTGGAAAGCCAACTCCCAAGATGCCCTATGGGAGATTCATAAGCATCATTTTGAAGAAATTGCTGGTAAATGAAATTGAGGAAGATGAAGGAGAAGTTCTAAACTGCAATAAAAGAATTACTCCAAGGCTGTTTGAAGATTGGAAAAAGAACCCTCATGCCAATAAGGGTAAGAAAACACGAGGATCGAAAAACTTCAGCAGAAAGATGGAAGTAAAATCTAAAGGAAAAGGAAAACGGGAATTGGAAGAAGCATCTGAAGAAAGACTCCAATAGGCTAATGTGCAGACAAGTAGCAAAATTCTTGTGATCTATGATACTCAGGAATCAAAGAAGAAAAGAAAAGTATTTGAAGAAAAGAAGGCTACAGAAGAAAAGGATGTCAGTTCAGGGAAAGCTGAGAAGGAGAAGATAAATATCAAAGGGTCTGAAATGAAGAAGAAGAAGAAATCAGGAAATAAAGTTCCTCACACTGCTCCAAGGAGAAGTTGGAGAATCAGAGAACAGTGGAGAAGTTCAGTCACTGCAGGGCCACCCCAGGTGATAGAAATTGATGATGATGAAGAAAACTCAGATTCTAGAGAAGGAACATCTGACAGTTCAAAAGAAGAAATCTCTTCAGAAGAAAAATCAGAATATCATAAATTTAGCCCGTCTGAAAAAGAAATCATATTGGGCTCTGATCAAGAAGCTGAACCAGTTGAAAAAGATTCAGCATCCGAGTTCAACGAAGATGATGTTGTTGCTGAACCAGGGGAACAATTCTCGGAAAATTCTAAAGATGGAGAGGCTATATCAGATGGGAAAGGAGACTGTCAAGAAACCATGATGAAAGAAGGTGAACATATTCAAGAAGAGACTAGTACTCATGGTTTGGGAGAACCAAAAGGCAGGTCAAGTAAAAGGAGATGATTAAGTGGTTTTATGAAGAAAACAGGCAGAAGTTCAAGGACAGGTCATAACGAGAGACAAATAAGGATGAAAATTGAAAAGAAGCTGAAGGAGATAAGACTGCTGAGAAAACTGAAAAAGCAGCAATATGAAGCATATCGGCTGAAGCAGATCAGAAGGAGACGTAGAGTCAGAAGGAAGCATGCCAGCCACAAGGAAAAATGCTCTATTACTTGGGATCATAATCATCTGTCAAGTTTCATTCCCATACTACCACTTCTCAGGGCTACATTCATGAATGATCAAAGTTCTATCAGTTGGAGCTACTCGACCTTTCCAAATCTTTCATTAGTAGCTCAAAATTTCTCAAAGGCAATGACCTTTGCAACTACACTGATAAGTAGTGAGTCCTTCTATCCTCACTACCAAAGTTGCCAGGAAATATCCATCTGGAATCTGTCCAGCTCTGTGGAAAATCAAAATGCAGAAATCAGAAAGTCCTCGGCTGTGACTTACTAAACTCTTAATCACCCTGCACCACCTCCCTGTTCGTAAAGTCCCAAAACTTTGCAAACATTTCTCAAAATACCAATTCTCCAGTCATAGAGTCCCAACACTCTATGGACCATGAAAATATCCTTCTAAATCCGCAGTAACTCTGCAAGCTCCATACATTTCATAATTGATGATGTCAAAAAGGGGGAGAGAATACAGCTAAGGAGCTATGAAGAAGGAGGAACAACCAACCAAGGGGGAGACAGCTAAGGGGGAGCTATGAGCTATGAAGATCAGATTCAACCAGCTAAGAGGAAGACAACTAGTAAAACTGAGTGGGAGAAAAGTTAAAACATGAAGAGCAACTGTAAGTATGTATAACCTTTTGTAAAAATGCTCATTTAATAAAATCATCCTTTTGCACTAGCCATACAGTATTTCACTGTATCGTAAGACATAAATTACCTGTCAAGTAGATGCATTATATGAATGTCATTTCAATAAGTCTATTTGTTTTGTCATCATCAAATAGGGGGAGATTGTTGATTGATGTTTTGATTTGATGATGATAATTGTTGTGCAAAAAGGATTGTGGTAAATGTGCTTATATGGCTGATTGTCAATGTGTTTCTGAAAGTGTGCGTATGTGTAAATGTAATTATGTGCATAGATGTTCTAAATATGATTATGTGCTTACTTGATTATGTGCATAGATGTTCTAAATGTGCTTATGTGTTTACTTGATTCTGTGCGTGAATGTTCTGAAAGTGCCTATGTGATTATGTGACAAAGTGATTATATGTCAATCTAATTATAAGCTTACATTGTTATGTGTGTATGATATATATTCTATTTCAATACTTTGATTTACACACTTGTATAACACAATATGATCTTGTTGTAAACCATCTGCTGTCCATTAAAGAGAATGAAAGTTATCTGGTTAAAATGTTGTAAAGTCCTTTTAAAGATATATGTGTACAAAGGACTTAGATTATAAAGATCAGAAATGTTAGGTTGATCTTTCAATAGAAGTCACTTTGCATAAATGATGTAAGCAGAGCAGCTTAAGAATAAATCATTGTTATATTTGTATTTCAGAGTCTGTAAAAGTCCTTTCAATATGTAATGATATAATAATGTAAGAAAGGACTTAGTTAGAAAAGATCAAATCTGTTAGGTTGATCAGTCTATATGATCGTAGAATGGACTCTACGATTCCAAGCAAAGAAGACTCAACGATTCGGACTCTACGATTCCAAGCAAAGAAGACTCAACGATTCGGCATGTTCGTAGAGTGAAAGGTACGACTCTCAGCCCGGATGACTCTACGATCATCAAAGAGGAACAGACGTGCAAGAAGTCTACAGAGTATTCATGCAAAATCAAATAACTGATCAGGCACTAATTGTAGAGCCGAACTCTACTATCGTCAAACAGACAGCGAAGCAAGCCTGCAGATAACACTGAGCCAGAGAAGAAGTATACTCTACGATACACACTCTCTAGCAAAATCGTAGAGTAAACTTGCTGAACAAGTTTTCAAGGACTGGAATATGCACAGATAGAAGAAGTCATTAAGTGGAACAGCATTATGAGGCAATGCAGTATATTGATCTAGATATGGAACAATCGTTGAGTAGAATCAAAGGATGTGCCAACAGACTGCAACTCAACGATTCCAATAAGAAGCACTACAGTCAACGAACTCTACGATTTGATCAGACCCATCGTAGAACGAGATCAGCAGCTTCATGATTTGCACAGGAAGACAAGCTCACAGAACGAAACCAAAGCAAAACACTGTAAGCACAAACTCTGTGACCTGACCAGAACAGCAAGGTCACAAAGTAAGAGAAAAGATCATTCTAACTCAACGTTTCACTTGACAGTCATTCGTGGGGTTGAGTTCACAGGATCAAAGTGGACAGTCTATCACTCAACGAATTCATCAAGCAGGACAGAGCTAGCATGCTATCAGAATGGCTATATGATGAAAAAAAGAAGAGTATACTCCTCGCCCAGACTAAAGAAAGATTAAGTGCTGTCAAGATACAGATGCATGTCAGAGACATAGTAGACGTTGTGCTCAAACGACTATAAGTCAGGAACCCACTACTCAGGAAAATGGTGAATAAGGTCAGACTAATGGGACATCTCTGAATGCAGCAGAACAGCTGATTCTCAAAGTCAAGGAAAACATTTATTGATGAATCAGTAGATTAACTAGCAAAGAATATAATAATCTTTGCTGAACAACTCTGAGAAAGCAACGGCTATAAATTCAGAGAAAGCAGAGCTACAGGTTAACATATCAGAACACGTCAGAAAAGCACTGACACAAGCGACAAGAAAGTTAACATTGAAGATATTGAGGATCTGCACAAGGCCAAATGAAACCAACGGGATTTATCTCAACGGTAAAATATGCTCAGAGATATAAAGGCATACATAACAAACAGAAAAGTGGTTGTTGCAGTTGAAAAATATACAAAAAATGATAGAAGACAACAACCGATTGTAGAGTGAAACAGAGAATGGTTATGCTAGAGAACTCTACGATCCATCAGAACACTAACACTGAATTGAGAGAGACATAGAGATGTATAACTCTATTACAAGAGAAGTGTTCAGAGCTGCTAGATACATGGAAGAGAGAAGCTTAAACGCCAACTTGATACATACATGGTAGCAACTGAGTACCAAAAGAAAGGAGCATTATAGTCATCTCAGAAGCCCATCTCGAGAAGCTATAATCTGTCTATGATAAGAAGGAACAACTGAGTACCAAAAGAAAGGAGCATCACAGTCATCTCAGGAGTTCATCTCGAGAAGTTATCAAGTACCAAAGAAGCTGAAGTACAAAAGCCTAGCAGCACAATGGGTGATCACAAGAAGATATTGAGCATATAAAGAAGTCAAGCATCATTGCCGAACTCAATATTATCCCAGGAATGATCACACCCTGCTACTGAGTGTTTTAAAGACAATAGGACATAAAGTACAACTCAGTAGCAACTCCAACCTCCTTCAAACGATCAGGGAGCCAAGTCTGTTGGACTTGAAGAGGGCAGTTGTCCTTGTCATAGTGACTAAAGGAGCCAAGTCTGCTGGACTTGAAGAGGGCAGTAATGTCCTTGTCTTTGTGACTAAACAAACCAAACCTGCTGGGTTTAAAGGGTTCTTAGTGAACCAGTGTTTCCAGGCTAATGAGCTTGAAGGGTTCCGTATGAACCATCCTTAGTGGATTTCCTACTAGTTGTAGTAGAAGAGTGGAGTAGGAGTTATTCAGTCTCCGAACCACTTTAAACTCTCTGGTGTCATTTACTTTCAGTCATTTACATTTTGTCTCATACATATGACTGTGAATTAGTTTACTTAACAAATGACCTTCTTCAACTAAATCTCAAACTCAACGGAGAAGTTTTACAAATCTATAAGGGGTGTTTTTCAAACTAATATTCCGCTGTGCAAACAAATTATTTGGTAATGAACTCTTAAAGAAAAAACAAAGTTTCTAAGAGATCTATTCAACCCCCCCCTTCTAGATCACTTGTGTGCCTCTGGGAACTAACAAGTTGAATCTGGATATGATAAAAGTTCAATTATGAACTGTGATTGGTCAGGATAATTGTTATGGTAGAAATTATTATATGTTTGATTACAAATGACGCAACAAGGAATATTTGTATGAAAATAAATAACAATAAAATTTAAATGATGAGTTTTATGATACGTGTAAAAGAAAGGAAAAGTTAAGGTTGCGATCCAGGGACTAGGATCCAGATGTAAAGATTTTAAATATCCAAATATTTTAATACAACGATTGAATCGAGAAAAAGAAAAAATTATATGAGAATTTTGATAATTGATGATTTAAAAAAATCAATTATTGGAATAAAGAAGGAGATTAAAGATTTATTAATGGACCGAAATTTGGACGTAAGGAAAATAATGTTTCATAAATATGAAAATTAAGATAATAAAGTGGGTCGAATTTCGGGGTCGTTACAAGCATGCTTGAAACATAATAACTTGAGTTTGAGTTAGGAACTTGAACAAGAAATAATATATCCTGCTCGAATATAAATTGAGTAGGGTTTATGAAACTTGTCTGTCTGCTCAGCTACAATTAATGTCTAGCTTTAACTAACTGACTTTGAATGACCTAACATTAATAAAGTTGGTCTAATAATTAGTACGTCGTATTTGCACAACTATACGCTTACTAAGGAACTTATCTATCACACATAAATATTAAAATATAATTTACATCAGTCAAAACAATATTATTAACCTTATAGACCCTCAATCAAATTAGGTTAGTAATTTAATAATTTAGAAAATATTTTCTTAAGTGTTGGACACTTATTAAACATTTAAACAACTTATTACAATTGTTTAATTAAATCATAATTAAATTCAAATTATTTTATTAACTCAATATCTATTTAATTACTATTTAATCTTGATTAAATAGGAACTAATTAATTATCTTTAGTTATTACTTAAAATAAATAATAACTAATTGTACTTACTTATTATTTAATAATAATTAAATAATAAATAATTATTGATTTAATTTTAACCTTCTTTAATTAATATTAATCAACTAATAATTAACTAAGTAATTAACCTTACCTATTATTTAATTTAAGGAAATTAAATAATAGTTTACTAATTTTAATCCTCTTTAATTATTATTTAATGTTAATTAAATAATAATTAATTATTTAATTAATTGTAATTATTATTTAAGGTTAAATAATAATCAATTCATCCTTATTTATTATTGAAATTAAATAATAAATTATTAATCTAATAACTTAATTTCCATTAATCGTTATTTAATGTTAATTAAATAATATTTAATTACCTAATTATCCTTATTTATTATTTAATAATATTTAAATAATAAATAATTAATTTATAATTTTTTATCTCTCTTTAATTATTATTTAATAGTAATTAAATAATAATTGCTAATTTATCACCTTTATTTATTATTAACATTTTAAATAATAAATAAATAATAAATTTATTTAACTTAACCATGATTTAGCTAACTAGATTAATATTTAAAATATTTAAATATTAAACGTAATGAAAAATATCATTTTTGTATTATTATTATTTTTGTTATAATTTTAAATTAATTTTTTAAACATTTAAATTAATTAAAAATATGCAGAATGACAAACTTGTAAATAAGCTGAAAAACCGGATCGATGGCAATTTCGTAATTAATCAGAAAATCGAACGGAGGGGCAAAACTGTAATTTCAGCAGAAACTGGATCTCGCGCATTGCGCGCGTTATACAGAAACAGGACCCAAAACGGTGCCGTTTTGGAAATTCCGGAAATCGACTTCCGCGCATCGCGGTCAGGTTATTTTTTTATACGCCAAAAACTCATTCTCTCGGTGTTTTTGCTCTCAAATAATTTCTTACACTCTCAAATGCTCTCTAGCTCTCTTTTGCTTGAAAAATAAAAATGAAGTGTACATGTCTTAGAAATGCAAGTATACTCCTACCAAATATTAGATATACATATTGTATCTAATAATCTAGACCATCATGCTTCTATATAGATACTTACACAAGAAAGTTAGCCCATGACTTAGTTGGTGAGGATTTTGTGGGAAAGATTCACCAAAAATCAAAATAAGCAACCTAATTATTAAATAAATGAGAAATAAAATAAAAACAAAACATTTCACTCTCATTCTCTCCAACTTGCCGGCAACATGTGAGTTTTAGTGTCCCAAAATGTTTGTCACATGTCACTTTTTAATAAATAATGGTTAAACAATTTAATTCCAAGTGGGCTCAAGCTTTGGGCTTTATTTAAAATACCAATTGGACTCCTAATAAATCACTTGGGCTACTACCTAGTCAAGTCCATTTAATTCATCATTGGACTATTTAATTATAACCCAAATAATTAGTTATTAATTTTATTACACATTCATTATTCAATCCATGATTAAATAAATAATTAGATTGAATAAATAATTAAATACTCTAACCCATTAGTATTAAATTACTAAATGGACTAATACATATTATTCTTAATATTTCACATTGTTTACATTAATTAATAATCATATTAATTAATTTATAAAATTTAATTAACTCATTATATTCAATTTAATTGAATATTTAATTAATAGGAAACTTATCAATTATTTTGATACTAAAAACTTTAGGGTTTGTTCACTAATAATAATATATATATATATATATATATATATATATATATATATATATTATTTATACACATTACTTTACTTCAAAAACAATTTCGCAATAAATTATGAAATAAAAATAAATACAACATATAATTTAATATATATTATTTACGCCATAAATTAAATTATTTAATACATTTACATTAAATAATTCATTTCTCATCAATTATGGAAACAATTCCATTTACCCGAAAATACATAATAATATATTTACTCAATTTCTTATTTAAATAATTTATTAAATTATTTAATTAATATTACACAAATAATTGTATAATTAAATTTCTCACTCCCATAAATCATTTACAATGATTTATTTAATTATAGAATATATTTATTTAATATATTCAATTACTAAAAATTACACAATTAATTTAATCCCTTTATGTATATATATATATATATATATATATATATATATGAAATTAAATATTGTACATATATACTGTGACGACCCCGAATCCGGGTCCCTCGAACCTCGGACTCGGTTCATCACAGGTACTACCTTTTCCTTATTGTTCATGAATTACAACAATACTATAATTGATAAATAACCATTTATTTACAATTTTACAACATCTCTTTCTATTCCAGAATCGAAATCTTTATACATTCCTAGTATGTCTTAATATCATACATGATACGACATTCTATTACAATCAACTTGAGTATTTAACACTCATATAATATACCAACTAAGTATTATACTACACAATCATTTACCTGTCCAATTCGGACTGATATCTACAACAAATATTTAGATCTTCAGTGAAAGTAATATGCTTTCCTGTTCCTTGATCTTTAACGAGAACTTCAAATAATTTGCACTATCTGAAAATGTTGGTTTAGGCAAGAGTGAGCACGACGGCTCAGCAAGTCTAACAGATAGCACATAACACATAGTTCATGTTTATACACGCTTCTCATGCTTCATACATTACATTATATGAATGCATCATGATTCTCATGCTTTGCATTTATTCATGCAACATACTGATCATGCATTGGAATGAATACATGACATACAATTCAACTTATTCAATTAATTCAGGCTTTCTATCATATAGAATCAACACATCTCATATGGTTTCACAAAAACATATTTAATTCAAATTCTCACATGCATCAAGTGCACACATAACAGTTATACACATAGCAACAATATCTGAAAAATTTGCCTGGTTTGCTTCTACCAGTTACGCTTATTTGCGTCTCTCGTTCAACCTACAATTTATATAAGAAATTGACATAATCATTAGATATAATGACTATTACTTAGTCTTAACTTAAGACCTTAACTTCAAAGTATTAACTCTTTAGTTGTCCGACAAATGAACCTATACGTTCCGGACAAAAACCCTAGCCCAAATCTAGTTGGACATGTCGGGTACACTTAACCAACTTACGCATTCACTACACATGCTTCGTGCGACCCACTTTTAATAAGCTGTCTAAATTAGTCACAAATGGACTATTTACCTTAGTTTAATTTAATTAAACATTCTTCTTTTTCATAACTTAATGATTCGGACATTTAATAATGTACCAAATATCTCAAAATATTATCTACCTTTGATAACATACAACTATATTCAAATATTATTAACCATTTAATAATATTTTAAATCCCTTATTTAATATTATTATCCATTTAATAATATTTTAATCACTCATTAATATTATTAACCATTTAATAATATTTTAATCACACATTAATATTATTAACCATTTAATAATATTTTAATCACACATTAATATTATTAACCATTTAATAATATTTTAATCACACCTTAATATTATTAACCATTTAATAATATTTTAATCACTTATTAATATTATTAACCATTAATAGTATTTTAATCACACATTAATATTATTAACCATTTAATAATATTTTAATCACTTATTAATATTATTAACTATTTAATAATATTTTAATCACACATTAATATTATTAACCATTTAATAATATTTTAATCACTTATTAATATTATTATCCATTTGATAATATTTTAATCACTTCTTAATATTATTAATTATTTAATAATATTTTAATCACACATTAATATTATTAACCATTTAATAATATTTTAATCACTTCTTAATATTATTAATTATTTAATAATATTATAATCACACATTAATATTATTAACCATTTAATAATATTTTAATCACACATTAATATTATTAACCATTTAATAATATTTTAATCACTTATTAATATTATTAACCATTTAATAATATTTTAATCACTTATTAATATTATTATCCATTTAATAATATTTTAATCACTCATTCATAAACTACATATATTAGTTTATTATACAAACATACCCATTTTACACTTATATGAACTTAAATTTTCATAAAAATCCAACCCGGACCGAACCGACCCGACCCGGACGACAAAAAAAACTCTGATGGAGTAGCGAGGTCGCCCCGTAAGGTGGCGCGGCCGCCTCGGACAACTAAACAACACAAAAACCATCTGGTGGAGTGGGGCGGCCGCCCCGTAAAGTAGCGAGGCCGCCCCGGTCATGCAGCAAATTTTCACAGTTTGGGCTGTCCGACCCTCCTTCGCTCCGACAGCCATAACTTCCTCATACGGAAATATTTTGGGGTGATTCTTGAGTCCATTCTCATCAGAATTTCCCCCTCTACAATTTATCTTTAGAACACAAACCCAAATTCCAAACGGATCTATGCTTAAAATCGCTCACAATGCAACCTATGGTTTTAAAATCAACATGCTTTGAGGAAAAATCCATAACTTCTTTATTTTTCCACATTTTTGAAAGATTCAAGTTGGGTTTTCTTAAAAACTCATAGAGGTAAATTTTTATCCATAGAAATCCAATTTCCAACTTTTACATTTCAAACTACAACATTAAATAGCGCATAGCTACCTAGATTTTTACCGGTAAAGCTTAATATAGACATTTCTTGCATTTTTATGCATACCGCTCATACCAAAACATGATTTAACTATATCAAATCATGATTCTACCAATATAACATAGCTTTAGACTTCTAGAGCATCAAAATAACTTTTGATCGGTTAAAAACATATTTTGACCGATTAAAACTTATATAAACTATAAAAATGAAATAGGTGAAGGTTAGATCACTTTTGAACCTCTTGATCATGGATGCTCTTTTTCCTCTTGACATGATCTTGGCTTGTGACCTCCTCTTGTCCATTCTCTAGCAAATTTCCTTGGTGGATCTTCAATCTCACAAAGGTTTGCTACCTATCTCTCAAAGAGCTCTCTCTCTTTTCTCTCTAGAACTCTTACAAAATGACTAGCAAAACATAACAAACGGGTGGAGCATGTTATATATAGCCCTCCCTTAATCACCATTAACCTTCACTAATCAACTAGTGTTGGTGAATTTAAGGGTTAATCAAGCTTACTATAGCTTGAATGACCTATTGAGTGACATTTTGATTGACCAATGGAATGACTAGGGTTGGTGGGGAGTTGTTGAGACATTTTACACTCCAAATTCACCAACAAGCAACCTTTCATGTGGGGCCCCCTCCAAAATTCGGGATTCCTCTTTTATTACATCAATTTAGCTTTATTTTTACATCTTATATCATTATATAAGTATTCATATATATATATACACCAATGTATATATATTGACCACCACTTTGACTTCCATTTGGGCTCCACATTGAATCAAATTAATATTTCTATTGGGCTCATCAATTAAATTTGTTTGGGCTCAATTTAATTATTACATTGGGCTAACATTAATTACCCTATGTTACATTTAATTAAAACAAGCATTGAGCTTGGTTAATTATTACATAAATCAATGTTCAAATTAAATCATATGAACTACTAGGTTAATTAATTTGACCTAGTTTAATACCTCATTTGGACTTATAATATAATCCAATTAGATTTGCTATAATTAATTCTACCACATTGGGTTACATAATTAACTCTTCCATAGTTAATTCTCAACACTACCTTTCTTCCTCTAACAATTAACCAATGTTTGGTTAATGCTCTCCCATGTCTACCAACTAGGGTTATTCAATTAACCCTACACTAGTTAATTCTCTACACTCAATCAATACTTGAAATTTCCCAACATATTGACCAACATTTGACTTTTAAATTTGGACTCAATATTTGGGCTACTAGTTTATTTTGCATTGGGCTCCCTTATTTAATTATTTGGGCTACCCAACACAAGGCACACATCTTTATATCTTGGGCTAGGTAATTAATTTAATTGGACTTATATTAATTACCTCTTGGACTATTAATCAACATATCATTTGGGCTTATTATTTAATTACCCACTTCATACCAATATTTTCATATTGGACTAACATCTATAATCCTTTTGAGCTAGTCCACTAGTAGTAATTAAATTACTTGAACTCTATACCATAACTTAATAATTAAGTTAAGTACTTAATCAATTAACTTCTTAATATTGTCATTCTAGACAAACTTTCTAGTTTTTATATAACTTTAACTCATAACTAATATAATTAATTTAATTAATTATATTTCATGACTTCATTTTTAAACTAATTAATTTATTAGTTTAATTGAGTATTAAATTTACTCCTCTTCGTATTTGGCTAATAAGCACAACTCTAGGAATATATAACTATATATATATATATATCCTTATAACCGTCTTCACTTCTCAAATGAATTTATTTCTTTAATAAATTCTCTATATGCATCATAAAATATTTCCACATTTAATTTCTAACAAATACATTATGTTAAAAAAAAAAATTGTTTACCCATTTTCTATACATCTTACTTCTCACATTCTAGGTTTTAAACATTAACCTTTAATAAAATCAATTAAGATATTATTTAAAATCTTGAAAATATCTGGGATATTACATATACAATTACTATTCTCCCTTAATTAACTCAACTACTTTTTATAATTTATAATTATATAATTTACATAATTATTCCTCACAAATAATTTATCAATAATTTGCATAATTGTTGATTAATGAATATAATTAATTCCACAATAAATATTTTAATTCAATTCGGATTAATTTAATATTAATCTATCTATATATCATAATTTAATTAACCATTAAATTATGTTACTAAATATGCACGCATATATATATATATATATATATATATATATATATATATATATATATATATATATATATATATATATATATTCATATAAATACATATTTAATTTACACGCAACCACGTCGCATAATTACATAACTCCACTAATTAATTCTCTTAATTTAATTAGACTTGCTGTTAGTCAAGTTTATTGAATTATCACTTTACTTGCTAACTTATCAAAAATTTTGATATCACCATATCTAAGTTAGTCCATTAAATTTAATTTGGACCTCTATTTATCTACCACTACTAGGTTATCAAACTCCAACCTTTATTAAATATTAGATATTTTATTTCTAATTCATTTAAATATTTGGGATATTACATTCACCCATTATTCTAAAAATTTCGTCATCAAAATTACAGTATACTTACCCCTTTAAATATCGTATAATTTAACCCTATCAAATACCCCCACACTTAGCTTTTTGCTTGTCCTCAAGCAAAACAAGAACAAAAACTATAAAATTAAAACTAATAACCAAACAACTTACTTGAGCAACAGGTCAATATAAATTTCAACATCAGCCTCAAAGATTTTTTAAATGATAACTCAAAGAAAATTTCAAAACCACGCAAAATCTAGAATTTTAACATATTTATCAATTTTACTTTAATCAAGACCTTTTGTGTGTGTGTGAATCCAAATGTATCAAACTAATCAAAACTCGGATAAGTTTAGGTTATTAATTACCTTATAAAAGATATAAAACAAAACTCAATATATTTATTTTTCACATCACTCTTTGCTAATATAGACAAATATAAATCAGAAGATCAAAATGTTTCAAATAATTATATACACTAGGATTATTAATATGCATTTTTTTCAAATATTTTTTTTCATTTTTTTTCTTTTAATGGGTGCATTTTATTCTCCATCTTATTTTTTTTTCTTTCTTTCTCTTTTTTTTCTTCTTTAGTGAGTGCATTTTATGCTTCATCTCACTTTTTCATGTGTTTATGAGTGAGTACGTTTTACGCTCCATCTTAACCCACCACATAATTTTTTCTTTTAACAATCCTAGAAAAGTACCTAAATCATCTCCTCCAAATTATATTTGTCTTATATTTCACTTCAAATAATGATCAAATAAGATATAGAGCTCAAAAATATATTTCATAAGTATTTAACCATATAATTTATCTCTTAATTAAAACTAGCTCAAACAAATGGATATAAGTGCATAAAATTTTAAGGATCTCAAACAAAGTAATTTTCAATAAAAAGTCAAAATTCAGACTAAGTAAAAATTTATCCTTTTTCCAAGAGTTATTAAAACAAAAATCAAGATTTTATCATTGGCTAAAAATTTAAAATTCAATTAACTCATTGCTCAAGCGACACATCCTAAAAATAAAATAAAAAAACTATCCCATTTTCGTAGGAAACACGGTTACACTTAGCATGTGTAACAAGCCTTTAAACCCCAAGGTTATCCTAAGTGGACGAGTTTTGTCTCGTGAGGGTTTGCAGTGAATATACCCATAAAATTCAAAATTTCAAAATATGACCTAAAAATAAAAATCCTAAATCCCTTCCCCCACACTTAAAATTTACATTGTCCCCAATGTAAAATAAGATGCAAAGAAACAGGCACAAATAACTATAAAAAGAAAAAGAAAAAGAAAAAGAAAGAGAAAAAGAAATGCAAATCTGATTTATTTGGTTGCCTCCCAAGCAGCGCCTTTGTTTATTGTCCTTGACTCGACAACATGATAAATCATCACGTCATTCTAATTCCATGAATTTTGAGTACCCCATCCATTACGTTATTTTTCATTGGTAGATTCAGTCTCATTTGCATTCGACATGAATGTTCAACTCCTTTTTCAACGAATAGATATTTAATTTGATTGGAAAGAGTCTTTATATTCGGAATGGGATCCTGCAAAACAAAAGATAAAAATTTATTATAAGTAACAGGCAATGGAATGAAAATAATTATATTATTATCAAAAATCACTGGCAAAGAATTTAATTGAGCTTTATCCTCCTTCAAATATTGTTTTGGCTCAATTGCTTCTTCTTCCTCTAACTCTAAATTGTTGGTAATTGCAATCTCTAACTTTTCCTTGTTTATTGCCTCAACAACTGCCGCCACCTTTGACATGTCATCATAAAAAATAACATCATTGTTTATATTAACACTGTCTGTTTCATTGATGTTGTTTACTTCCTCTTGCTTCGGTGATGGAGACACTTGTACACTTGTATTCTCCATTAGATTATCCACAGTTTGAGAAGGTACTTGCACAGAACTTTGCTCTTCCAATTGATCGATTGTGATTTGTCCCATTTGAGTACCCAAACGCTGAATAAGTGCATTATTTTCTTGAATACGAGCCTGCATGTCTTGTTGAAATTGCAAAGTATCCTGTTGAAATTGCAAATTATTATTTTCAATTAATTTAATCATATCCTCTAAAGACATATCAGAATTAAATGATTGACCCTGTTGTTGTTGGGGATATGACTGTATGTATTGTTGATAACTTGGGAAATTCTGATTTGTAGACAGATTCATTTGTGGATTCTCATAGCCAAAATTAGGATGATCCATCCATCCTGAATTATACTCGTTTGAATAGGGATCATATCTCCATTGAGGTTGACCAGGGAAACCACTTCCTATATTGACTTGCTCATAGGACTCCTCTTGAAGAATGGGGCATATATTAGTTAGATGTCCTACCACCACACAAATCCTACAAGCTTCCATTGGTTGTGCATTACCTGCAACCATTTGATAAACAAGAGAAGTTAGATCATTAATTTGTTGCTCAAGAGAAGAAATAGTTACCTCATTGGCATAATCATGCATGAATTCCATCCTGAACCTGCACAACTAAATTGAATTATGAAAAACAAGAAAAAAAAAATCTAAAAAAAAAAATTACTAAATTAAATACATATTTACAAAAGCACAAAATTAAATTAAAATCATTCCCCGGCAACGGCGCCAAAATTTGGTGTGATGTCGCAAGCACCCAAAAATAAAATCTTACTTTGGAAAAATAAATATGTAGTAGTGTAAGTAAGAGTCGATCCCACAGAGAGTGATTATTTAATTTTATGTTTTTGCAAACAAAAATTGGGGGGTTTTTGAATCAAAGAAATAGTTTAAATAAAATTAACTAAAATAATTATGAAAGTAATTTAATGAAATAAATGAGAAGAAAAAGCCTTGGTTTAAGTCAACATCCACCATCAAGAATTTACAACTGATCACTGATGCAAGAATAAATCAATTAATATTTTGAACATTCACCGTAGAAAGAACTACGCGCAGGTGGAATAATTTTTCTCCTCTCTCCTTAATTTTAGTTAAATAGACACACGCATTCTAAATTACCCTTACTATTAAACAACCCCCGGCACGTGCTAAAAATTTGATTTAATAACAGCTTTAAGAATTAGAGAGATCGTTGAAATAAACAACACAAGCCACGCGTTTGCATTTAATTTAGATAAATATTCTTCCTAAGATAAAATAATCTTTTTGATCTGCATAACAATTATTAAACTTAGTTGCGTCACCAACAACAGTAGATTAATATGAATAATAAACTAGTAGTACTCCTAGCAATTAAACAGACCAATCATAAAATTAAGCACAGAAAAATATTCAATACTCAAAATATAAATTGAACAATTAAAATAAATTAGATCGCACAGTGTATAAATCTTGATGGTTTCAATTACTTAAACCAAGAAAAATAAATTAACAAATCATAATTGTAAAGAATACTAAATAATAGAAGAAATAATTTTTCTAATAGAAAAGTTGTATTTTACATTGTGTCTCAAGCTCTCTATTTATAGGCTCCATAATCCTCCTAACTTGTGCAAACCCTAATAGGATTTATAATTAAAAATAAAAAAAATAAAATAATTATTATCCTAACCTTAATTAGAATTAAAATTCAATTTGGAATCAAAAAGTAGCAAAATCCCGAAATAATTATGTTTCCAGCAATTACGCGTCAAACAAACATGCCCCTAACGCGCTTTTTGACCGGGTCAATGCGCTCCAGCGTCGGATGACGCAGCGTGCCCCTCCTGCGCATTGCGTGACCGACTGTTTTGTATTCCAGCGCGAAACGGCGTCGTCCTCCTGTTCATGCCAGTTACCGCAGCGCGCACATGGCGCGGATCTCAATTTCTGTAATTTACGAAATTGCCCCTCTGTGCTTTTTAATTACCAACCTGTCATCAACCTCTTCTAGAATTTACAAAAATGCCATCCAAGATTATTTTCCTATAAAATAAAATATAAAATAATAAAAACTCATAATAATTAATAAAACACTTAAAATACTAAAAATAAATAAAAACACATAAATAAAGAGAAATATAAAAATACTATAAAATTACCTAAATTAACATAAATTAACTAAAATCCTATAAAATCAATTAAAATCAAAATAAGCTAAATAATTAAACATTTAAGCACACAATAAATATAAAAACTAAGTATTAGGGAATAAAAATATCGTATAATTTAACCCTATCATATATATGAAGAAAAATTTAAATTGTATTTCATAAAAGTAGGGGTCTCACAACCTCCTTTATGAAATTTAGTCCCCGAAATTTACGTACATGACATTTCGAAGAGATAAACATACTTAGACTTCATAAGAGTTTATGAGTAGCGTACCAATTATCACTTTGTCTTAGTCATCAAAACTATTACCAGTAAACTGGGTCCCGAATACTTCTTCCAGATCTTCACGTATTTCAACTATGGGAATACCACTAAATAGTTTTCTAATGAGTTGTTCTTCGGATTCATTAACTTTATCAGTAGTAATGTACCAATGATTTCTAGTAAAATAGTATTTTCGATAAGTTGCAGTCTTCATAATGATGGCTAACTTAGCTTGAATTCCTTTAAATTGTAATGCCTAAAAGTATAAGAATATCATTTTTAAATATTTTTGAAAATCATAACTAGAACACCATGACTCCCAAAGACTGATCTGGAAAGTCCATATATTTTTATCCTTTATTATCGAGCATAACTAGAGGATCTGATCTTTCCAATTAGCGAGTAGATTGAAGGCAATAATTTTTGCAAGTTCGTGACATCCTTTAATTGCTTCTAAGAACGGATTTGGCAGAACTATAGTAGAGCATTCACCTTTTTTTTTTTTTTCTGGATAAACCGTAATAACTTTTTGCTTTATGCAAATGATTCAACTCTGAGTTTGTAGGAGGATTATTCGTAGCCTCTTAATTTTTCGACACATAATTCATTTCCTGGTTTTCATATGTCATTTTTAACTGCGGTCACAAAATAAAAGTTAGTTAAATAAACTGACTCGTCATTTCTTGTTCCCATAACAAAATTTTAATTTAGGTAAGACACATTAGTAACTAATTCTATTCGTCTCTCTCCTCCTACTTCTACCCCAGATCTCTATCAGATATCATATCTCTAAGCTCTGATATCAAATGTGACGCCCCCAAATCTGAATCCACACAGTCCAAACTTGAGACTTCAAAATACACAACAACTAATACAAAACAGTACAAAACAAAAAAATATATATATAACTCAATAATACACAAGTAAATCTTCACTATTATTGTCACACTATTATACAACATGGTGAAGACTATCATCTACATACTAAGACCATCACCACATTCCCTGGTTAGTCCCAGTTACACTCTCATTACCTGAAGAACAATGGAACAAAAAGAAAAGGTGAGCTCAAATAGCCTAGTAAGAAAATATCATTAATAAGATAATGACGAATAAATTAGCATTAGCCTTCAGCAGTTGAGTTCTTAATTGAATATAACAAACAACAAAATTTAAATCAATAACTGTAGTTAAGTTCTTAAATAAAGTTCAGATCAACAGCTACAGCAGAACAACAACCATTAGAAAAATTATGTAAACTATGATGTCCACCACTTCTCTTTTTCGAAAAAATCACCATCAACCTTTATCATCTGAAACGTCACTGGTCATGATCATACAAATTCACAGTTCCTGATCATAATTATGCAAATCAACAGTTAATCTTTACACTATGACCAAATATATTCAAATATAACACCAATGGTCATGATTATATCAGTTTATGGCATTTGGTCATAATCATACCAAAAAACAGTTTATCTTTGCACTACGGGCCAAAGATATTCAAAAAGAACACCAATGGTCATGATCATACCAGTCTACAGCCTTTGGTCATAATCATACCAAACAACAATTCTTCTTTGCCCCAGGCCAAAGTGAACAATCACCACGTGCTTTAAAAGACACTCAACAATTATATCGTCTTTATCCTATCATGAATTATTTATTTCCCAAGCCATAAATATTCATCAATTATCTTTGCACCCAAGCCAAAGATATTCACAACAACTTGATTCTTAATGATTAGTACAAATAACAGTGACATAAATGATGAACAGAATAAACAAGATAAATAATAAATATTAGAAGTTTATAATTTTACTTTGTGTAGATTCAAATAATGTCTAAATTGTTAACATAATGTGGAGTTAAATTCAAGAATGATATTCAAGATCCACAGTTCAAAAATAATGGTTAAAGTTTAATAAAAATTATCAGAAAAATAAGAAGGTTCAATTAAAATGATATTAAATGAAACACAAACTATTAAGGAACATATGATCATTTCAGGAAGTTTTACCGAACAATACTTACCAGAGTAAGTTTAAGAGTATGAAAGAAAAATGATATCCCTTACAGTTAAGAAAGAAAATGATACCTCTTACCGTAGTAGAGTTGAATAATAGAAGATGATATCCCTTACAAGTAAGAAATAAAATGATATCCTTTTATAAGTATGAAAAGAATGATACCCCTTACCTTGATATTGTGAAACAAAAGTTATGATTGAATAAATCCTTCATTGTTGGTCTATGTTGCAGTAAAGAATTTGACTTTTGGGTCTTTTAGTCAAAATCTCTTTATATTTTTAAAATACTGTTACTCTCGAAAATATACACGATATAGACTCAAGAATCACTCAATTCGGAGTTAATATGAATGAGTTATGAATTTTCAAAACTAAGATTAAAAATAGTGACGAAAATCATACTAGGTTATGGCTTCTAGCATTTTAAGGCATGAAGATAACTTCAGATGACTTTTCTTCCTTCTTCAAAGTTGTAGAGGACGAAAAATTAAAGGGATAGGTTTTGAATTCATTAAATTCTGATAAATAATGAATTTACTATAATTTTTTGAAATAGTTATTGTACATAAAAAAATTCCACTCGGTAATTCAAAGAAGAATGCAAAAGATTTCAAAACTAGGAATGACTTGGAATATAAATTTAGAACTCTAATTGATATTTACCAATATATGAGGTAACCTAGCATACATAAAGAGAAACTTATACTAAGAAATTTTTATAGAGTGGAAGAAAATATATGTAAGAAAGTTATGAAAAATTTCTGAAATTAAAGCCTTTATTTATAGCTAAAATCCAAGATTTTCTAATTTAATTAAAACCGTTCATTTTAGTATCTTTAATCTATACCATTCATTTAAAAAAATAACTAACTTTATATATAAATCAATTAACTTCATATGTAAAACAACTAACCTTATATATAAATCAATAAACTTTATATATAAAATAAATAAATTTATATTTAAATCAATTAACTTTATATATAAGATAACCAACTTTTTATATAAATCAATTAACTTTATCAATTAACTTTATATATATAATAATTAACTTTATATATAAGATAATTAACTTTATATATAAAATAATTAACTTTATATAAATCAATTAACTTCATATATAAAACAATTAATTTTATATATAAAACAATTAACTCTATATAAAGTATATAAAACAAATAACTTTGTAAATTATTTTAACAATAATTCACCAATTATTCATAATTATTCAATATTATAATCAATTGTTATAAATGTAGTATAGTTGGCTTTCTTAATTAGAGACTCATAATACCAGCAGAAATACCAACTAATAATGAAATATAACAGTTAAATCAACATCACAATAATGGTAACAATATTGCAGAAAGTAAGTAAAAGAAAAAACATGTTATTGTGTAATGACAATTATTAATTCAATAATATGAATTACTGTGCATATGCTATTGTGACAATTATCAGTTTAATAATATAAATTATTGTGCATGTGACAATTGTTGATTCAATAAAGTCAATATTGTATAATAGTTACTTTATCAGTTTAATAATATGAAACTGTAAAGACCGAGAATTTTACGTTACATTATAAATAAAATTAGAAATTTAATTTCTAATTAAGTTGTGTGAATTAATCTAAAGCTTTATGTCATTGTTTGACTATTTTTCTATTCAGTAAATTTAATTATAAAAAAAAGTCTGATTAATGGGTTTAATTAAATTAATGGACTAATTTAATGATTTTTTTGATATCAATGAATTTATAGATTATGGATCCCTAATTAAATATTCAATTAAAATTTGAATATGACAAGTCTAATTGGATTATGTAATTAAATTTAATTTAATTATTAAATGGTCTAATAAATTATTTTAAAAACAAGTTCAAGGTGAATTAAAAGAATAATGGACTTGTAGGTTATATTATGTGACTTAATGTTTAATTAAACTAGTCCAATCTTTTATTTAATTGGGAGACTAGTGAATTATTTTTGAAGGCCCATGATGGTGAATTTAGTTAACGATCTAGTGGCCCAAACAAATTAAAATGCAAGCCCAAACATTAACCCAATTGAGCAAGCTTCTAGAAGACTTTAATTTATAAATTGTGTAATAAAAATAAATGGAAAATCAAGAAATTTGGAGGTATGGCCGGTGGATTGTTGAGAGAAGGACCACTTGATTTGCAAAATCTATCAAATTTGATGGCTTGATATAGTATGTGGAACACTTAAGCCAATTTGCTAGAATTTGTGAGAAGTTTAATGTCCATTCTATAGATATAGGTGACATATTTATAGAATGCTAGGCCTATAAATAGCACATCAATTTTCATTTGAGAGGGTTAAAATATTATTGCAAGAGTTCTCTATTAGGTGTTAGTGAGTTCTAGTGAGTTAACTCGATGAGTGTGTGACTTTAGAGAGTTCTTTAGTGAGTTTCATTACCAAATCAAGCGAGTTAAGCCATATTTCTTCAAGGAGGTGTTCTTGGATGCCATCACATTTCATAACCTATTTTGGAAAGCAAAGAAAGCAACCCTATAAAAGCAAAAGGTATAATACCACCCAAAACCCTAACTTGTATGCTTTTCTTTATGTTACATATAATTTCTATGGTAGAAAAGTCATTTTTAAGCTCTAAATGTTTAGATCCATGCTAGATTGGTATCTATAGGGTTAAACATGAATATTTATATGTGTTTGTGTTGAAAAGTTTAGCAAAATGTATGAAAACGATTTTTACCGATGGAGCCCTAAGTGAACGTGTGATTCGAAGCTTTATATTTTGAAACCTACATGTCGTATGTGTGATTTTCTTTGTTCATATGCTAGGTGTGTAAGTTAAGAGTAAAACATAGTTGGAATCATGTCAAAAGGTTTTAAAATGAGTGAGTTATGATATTTGGAACCAAATGAGTTCATTATCAAACCCTAATGCGTAACATTTCATTTTGAGCTCATTTTTCGTGACCTATACATGTCCAAAAATGTGTTTAAATTATGAAATCTTGTAGTTCAAGAAGATACGAATCCAACAAGACCAATTTGAGGCAATTTGGATTTGTAGATTTCATTTTTTTCAAGTTTGTGGAAAGGAGGTAAAAATCACAAAACAAAACACAAGTTGAGCAAACTTTCTGCATAAAAACCAGGGGGACAAGCACCTAGGCACCTGTCTCAGCGCCCTTGGGTTCCTAGGCACCTGAGTTGGTGCCTTTGAGGGTCCATTTTGGGGGCAGGTCGGTTCGGGTCAGCTTTGGGTCGGTTCCGGTTCGGTGCGGGTCGTAAAATATTTTTAATATTAATATAATTATTGTTGTAATATCTTGGATATTTGACAAGACTTTTAAATAAGATATTAGATGATGAAATAAAGTTTGAAGTTAAAACTTAGATTTGGAGAAATAAAAAGTGTAAAAAGTGAGTAAACATTTTACCCTAATTTCTGTGTTAGAATTTAAATGTGTTAATGTAGGTTTTTAAATTTTAAAACCTAAAATTTGATTATTATGTATACTTAGAGGTATAGTAAGAGTAAGGTAATATGATACCTTTAAAACTCGACGAACTATTCGACAAACAAGATTATGTAAAAAAATTTATAATGAGGTATGTGGGAAATTTAATAAGTAAATAAAGAATTATCATGACAGACATGAAATATAATTAATTAATATAATTATATTTGTGTAAAGTTAAATTATTTAACTAATGTGAATGATAGCCTTGATGGGCTAAATTATATATTTATTTAAATGAGTAACTTAATTAATGTGTTAAGGAATAATATTAATTATTATTGGATAAATAACCCAAGTTATTTAGTTAACAAGAGGTTGTGTATAATGTGAGATTATACAAGTAATTTAAATTACTTTATGGTATGATCTAAATTATTGAAATATTATAATAATATTAGATAATTATTTTGATGACCCAAATTATTAATTTGGAAGGATAAAGAAAGTTAAAGGATTAATCACTCACGAGTTAGTTAATAGAGAGTTGTGTCCTCGAGCCACGTGAAAGTCATAGAGAGTTGTGTCTGTTGGTTTGTAAAAATTATAGACGCAATCATATTGCATAAAATAGCGGAAGCATGGTAAAATCAAATTTAAAAATTTACAAACCATAATCCAAGATCGACCTTTATGCGCAATTATTAATTAATAAAGAAGAAGTTAGAGATATACCCTTGTAGAACTCAAAGCTTTAACAGGTACAAGTTCACCTCCAAAACCTTCGCGATCTCCTTGAATTTCACCAATTGGATTCCAATGATTAACGTTAGCCACCCAAGTGTTTGGCCTCTAGAGGTGATCCACCAAGGAATAATAATAATTCAAGAAGTGGGTTTTGGCAAACCCTAGTTTTCTCTCTCTAGAGAATATGTGAGTACTCTCCCAAAAACTTATAGAAGTATATGTGTGTAACCTTAATCCATAATAAGACTTCTCTTATTTATAGACTTAGTAAACCCTCCTAACACCTTTAGGAATAGGGTTTTTAATTAAACTCCTAATCTAATTAGGATCTTAATTAATTTAATATAATAATTATAATTCCTAAACTATTTAGGAACTTAATTATCAATTATGAGAGTACTCTTATTAATTAATTCCTAAACCATTTAGGAACTAAATAATAATATAGTAATAATAATAATAAGACTTCTCTTATTAATTTATAATTAGTATTTCCAAAATACTAAATAATAAATATTAAGCTATTTAATTTATTCTATCCACATAGTATAAATTAAATATACTTAATTCATTATTACAATTATGTCATTTACTTCTTAAATAATTATTTTCCTTTTGCGGTGTGACCCTTTAGGTTCTCCATATTAAACCGGTTATAGAATAAATTAATTAGAACTATTCTAATCTTATTTATTAAATAAATTAAACTATTTAATTCATTTAAATAAATAATATTTATTCCATAATAAGGGTAAGCCCCCTTAGCGATCAACGACTTTCTAGATAATATAGATTTCAACATTTAATCACAAAAGAACCTATTCAGCGAATAGTTACCGTACAATTCAATCCTTCTACCTCACAACGTCCCAATCAAATATAAGACATGGTATAACTGTCAAGTCTTATTTTATTTGATTATATGCATTTCGATCCTTAAATGAATAACTCTAATTAATGTAAATTAAAAACTACTTTCTAATTTTCATTCTGCCTTGGCCAAGGACTACTGAGTTGTCATTTATCGAATCGCATAGGACATTCTCTTCTTTTAGTAGAAGTGGTAGATTCTTTGTTGATCACTCACCTATCTCCATGTATGACTTATTATATCCAATCATACCCTTTGATACACCCTAAAGGTTTTAAGGAATATGTCAAAATATAATTCATCATACACAAGATACTATGATGATCTCAAGTCCAAGGATCACTTGTACTACTATCACAAAAGGAACTCCTATTGACAGGCAAGTAAGACTACATTAGGTGTTCCTTGAGCGAGTCACGTTCAGTGAACTTATTCTCTAATAAGCACCTACATACTTGCTTTAGTGTCTCTACACAAATGATTATGAGATCAATCATCCTCTTCATAAGAGCAAGCATAGTATGTACTAATCTATCCGGATTCACTAATCCCCATTTTAGTGATCCCACGATTAGGAACAATTTTAGTTTTGAGCTATCTTGAATTTAGATCTCATTAGCATGATCATCATCATGATTCTAAAAGCATTGCTCAACAACTATGGGTTTATCACAATTAATATTATCTTATTAAATATGGATAAAGAAAATGCCTTTGTATAAATAAACTTTTATTAATAATTGAATAAGATTACAAAGTACATGCTACATCATATTAAATATGATTGGCTTGTGTGGATACTACTTTCAGTGTCCTCGAGCCACGTGAAAGTCATAGAGAGTTGTGTCCTTAATTCACGTAAAAGTCATGGAAAGTTGTGCTCTCGAGCCACGTGCTCCTTAATTATGTGATGCCTAGAGCTTTGTGCTCATTAGTATATATATGCTAAATAAATTGAGGTGTGTGTTAATAAACTAGTTATGGTTAATATAACCATACTTGGGTTAAGTGTAGGAGTTGAGAGAAAGAGAAGTGATGCGACCTTAAGGTGTAATTAATGATGAAGTGATGCTTGCATTGGTATGAGCAAAAAGATGATGGAAGTGACTAGTTAGTGATGTGTGTAAGTGGTGTAAGAAATGTGAAGGCTATGAAGTTATGATTAATGACTATGATGTAGCTTGTGTGGGAGAAATAAAGAATTGATGAGAGTTAACCATTTTATGATTTAAATGGTAGAGAGCTAACCCAACAGGAGTTAAGTGTTGGAGAAAGTAGAGAGAAAATAGCTAGGTTGGCACAATGCTCCAAGCATTTTCCTAGAAAACACAAATCCCTAATTTTCTCCCATACAATGCCATTTCCCCTAAATTCCTCCCATGTTGTCCTTATTTCCTCATTTTAAGGGGCCATGTTTTCTAGGTGGATTAGGCTTAATTTAACTAAGATTAGATGGATTAAGGAAGTTGATCACACTTATGATCACTCTATAAATAAGAACCTTCACCAAGTGTGCAAGAGTTGGTTCATTTGTTTTTAGCATCCAAGAGATAAAAGGGAGAGAAAACTAGAGAGCATTGAGAGCAAATGTGAGAATACTTAGAAGTTCTTGTTAGTTAATCAAAGGAATACCAAGAGGGCTTGAAGGGGGAGTACTCGGCAGTCATTGGTGTGTTCTTGGAGGTCCAACAACTTCATCTCTTACCTTGAAAAATGTTGAACGAAATCGGCACATATAAAAAGTACGCGATTCCGAATTCGTTTGAATGAATGCAACGCGCAAGTATACGCGGTCAACAAGTAATATAATGAAAGTAAGTTATCGATCCCACGAGGAGTTATACTAACGTTATCTGCATAGCAAACTTAATGTAATCTAATCCAATTTAAACTATGATTAATGATGGTGAGCTTTTGTTAACACAATATCCTAAAATAATTAAAACTTAGCAACAAAGATTCGATTTAAACAAGCTAAGATCACAACTTTACTCACTACCTCATTTAACCCTCACACCCCTCTTTTCAATGCTAAGATCGCTCGAATGATAACCAGAGAAAATAAGCAACCAACAACCTCTTTCAATAGCTAAATGATTCACACCCTACTAATTAGCTCACTATATGCCTATGTGACCTAACTTAGCAAGACGGCAATAAAAGCAAATCTCAACAAGGCTACACAAGGTACACCGGTATATTCCTATCCGAGATACAAATTAGGCACTCCATCCGAAGATAAAGCATCCTACAAGTGCTATCATGCTTTAGGTCAAGTTATTTAATCCATTTTTCAATATCATAAACAACCACACATTACATACAAAGTACATAATCCATACATGAAGAACAAAACATGATAATCATTCATTAGCAATCCATTCACATCAAAAAGAGAGATATTCGATTAAAATCAAGTAATGAGCTCCATTGTGATCCTAGAAATGAAGTTAGTTCATAGCTAAATGACTAAAAATCATTAACAAGTTACTCGTTAGGCTTAAATACATAGAATGAAGATAACTAAATGGTTGAAACTTCCTAAAACACAAGTTTCAAACACATAAACTCCCTTCACAATATAGCAATCCAAGCTTGATGAGTCTTCTTGTTCTTGAGCTTAACATCAATCCAAGTGGCTTTGAAGACTGGAAGAAATGAAGAAGAACAGCTCTGAGGCGTAAAAATCTGATCACCTAGGGTTAGCCACCTTCTCACTTAAGTAGGAAAAATCCCGTCAGAAATCAGCATGGCCGACCGCTGCGGCGGTCATATCCACTGCTGCGGCGGTGGTCCTGGATGAAAATTATCAAAATGCCCTTTTAGCTCAAAAACCCTACAAAACACAGACGAGACAATATGAACCCTAAAAACATAAATATACGCATAAATAACTCTCAAAAACTCACAAATCATTAAACTAGAAGTACTAATTCGCAGGTATAAAACCCACTCATCAAATACCCCCAAACTTAAGTATTTGCTTGTCCTCGAGCAAAACAGTAGAGCATAAACAAAATAACAAATAAAAATTACTAAACCAGACATGACTTGGAATCATAGCCTCAAGAAATAACTGCAACAGCTAATTAAAATCATAATGCAGAACAAAGTCTAATATTTCGCAAAATTTCCAAGCTCACGAATGCCCCTGATCCGCTTTACGTGTGTGTGTGTAAAACCCAATGTTAAAATTAGTCAGAGCTTAGATGAACTTAACGAAAAAATGCTATGAGCTATTTAACTTTAATCCACATAACCCAAACAATCTCAACCAAACAAGGCAATAATATAAGAACAGGGTCTCTCGGATTTAAACAAGAAAAGATAAACATATTTTTATAGACAAAGGCGAGTGCGTTTTACGCTCCGTCTCACCTTGACTGGCAAGCTTGACTGTGCAATGTCTAAATCTATTAGGCTTTTCAGAGCTACCCATGTATCGAGCTTTTAATCAGTGACTCCCAAACCAGTCGGTTTTAGGGCACTAGGTGGAAAGACACCCCAACGGATTTAATCACTCGAGTAGCAAAGGCCACAAAATTAGACTAATCAAACTTTTTTATTATACAAATATCATAACTATTTTTATTTATTTTTTTTATTTATTATTATTATTATTTTTTTATTTAACCACAAAAATCCGAGATCCCCCCAAACTTATATACGAGCCTACATTTAGCGCTCAAAAAGGGTTTTAAGAAATTGAACGAAGGATGATTGAGGAAGACGGATAACGAAGGATGTGAATGCATGACGGATAACGAAAGATGATTGAGGAAGTACAGGTTAAGTAAAACAAAGGCGTACAGGCAAGTGTTCAAACTATAAGGTGCTATGTTCTAGGCGAACTGTGTGTTAGTAAAACATTTGAAATGTGCCTTACGTGCAACTATATGATTTAATTGTTAAGTGTAATACGTGGCATTCATGTATAATATGATTAAGTAGAGGCATAACGCATAAATAAACTGTGAGCATGAAATGTGTTATCTGAATTACTTGCTGAGCCTATGTGCTCACCCTTGCTATGAACTAACATTTCAGGTAAATATAAGACGACCGGAGGTTCCGGTGACGCTAAGGTAAAGAATGTGAATGCATGGAGATGCTTGAAGAGATTTGTAAATTGTGTGTGTGAGATATTCATGTGAAGCAAATATATGTAAATTTGTATAAATACAGATTATGTAATAGTCAAGCTTAAATGTTAAACCTAGATAGTAGAAAGGAATGTATGATTTGCTAATTTGTATTATCAGAGAATGACTAGTGCATGTTTATGTTATCCAGGAAAAATGGAAAGGTGATACATGTGATAAACTTGTATGAATAGTACAGGAATATGTAGATATAATATGTGTGATATAGATGAATGAATGTAAACAGGTATAAGCAAATAGGAACAGGAATACATATAAACAAGGCCATATATACAGAAAGTTCATGGCAAAATTTTATTTAAAGATTATGTTAAATTATAAAAATATATTTGATTATGGAAATTGTATATCATAGGCCACGATTGATAAAATGCGGACCTAAGTTTAATAAAAGATAACGTGAATGTTGCGATCTTGAGACTAGTAAGAAATGTAAGTTAAATAAGTTTTAAAAAAAAAAAAATATGGACCAAATTTAAGGTCAACTCAATGGGTTTAAAGGTCAAAGGTATAAAGTTTAACGCACGAGATCCCTGTTAATTTGGTATTAAAGGTAATAATTATGCTATCCAGAGATAATCGGATTGAATTAAGGAAGGTCGGGATTTCGGGGTGTTTCATTACCCGTTTTTTGGCACTTGTCGCATCTTGATACAAAGGAATGAGCGTCTTTAAACAAAGATGGCCAATAGAACCCAGATTGTAGGACCTTTGCCGCTATTCTCTCTCCACCGAAATGTCCTCCATAATCAGATGAATGACAGTGATGAAGAATATCACTCATTTTTTCTTGAGGCACACACCTCCTCAATAATTGGTCTGTGCATTGCTTGAACAGGAAATGATCATCCCATACAAAGAACCGGACGTCACTTAAGAACTTTTTCCGTTGCTGATAGCTTAAATCCGGGGGAATCACATTGCTCACAATGAAATTCCCGAAATCCGCATACCAAGGTAATTCGCTGTGCACAGCAAACAGCTGCTCATCCGGAAAATGCTCATTAATCACCTTGTCATCCTTCCTAGCCTGCTCCGGATTTTCCAATCTAGAAAGATGATCCGCCACTTGGTTCTCTGAACCCTTCTTGTGTCGAATTTCCAAATCAAACTCTTGGAGAAGAAGAATCCATCTTATAAGTCTGGGCTTTGCATCTTTCTTGGAAATCAGATATCTAATAGCCGCGTGATCAGTATAAACCACAACTTTTGTGCCAACGAGATATGACCTAAATTTGTCGAAAGCGTATACAACCGCTAAAAGTTCTTTCTCGGTGGTGGTGTAATTTAACTGAGCATTTGTTAAGGTCTTGCTGGCATAATAGATAGCATGAAAGATCTTTTCCTTGCGGTGACCCAACACTGCCCCAACGGCAAAATCACTAGCATCGCACATCAATTCGAATGGTACAGACCAATCCGGTACTACAATTACGGGTGCAAATGTTAGTTTTGTTTTCAATAGCTCAAAGGCCTGTAAACAGTCTTCATCGAATTTGAAATGGACCTCTTTTTCTAATAGGCTACATAAAGGCTTGGAAATTTTTGAGAAGTCCTTGATAAATCGTCTATAAAAGCCCGCATGACCTAAAAAACTACGCACCCCCTTAACAGTTGTAGGTGGTGGCAATTTCTCAATTGTCTCCAGCTTTGCCTTGTCAACCTCCAACCCTTTTTCTGAGACTTTGTGCCCAGGGATAATTCCTTCCTGTACCATGAAATGGCATTTTTCCCAGTTTAGGATTAGATTCGTCTCTACACAGCGTTTCAGCACAAGAATCAAGTTCTCTAGGCACAGCTCAAAAGGGTCCCCGAATACAGAGAAATCGTCCATGAAGACTTCCACATTATGCTCTACCATGCCAGAAAATATGGCCATCATGCACCTTTGAAATGTTGTCGGCGCATTGCAAAGCCCAAAGGACATTCGTCTGAATGCAAACGTCCCGTAGGGGCAGGTGAAGGTTGTCTTTTCCTGGTCCTCAGGTGCAATAGCTATCTGATTATAACCCGAGTAGCCATCCAGGAGACAGTAGTACTCGTGACCCACCAGCCTGTCCAACATTTGGTCAATGAATGGCAATGGAAAGTGATCTTTTCTTGTAGCTTTGTTTAGCTTTCTATAGTCCATACATACCCTCAAACAGTGACTCCCAAACCAGTCAGTTTTAGGGCACTAGGTGGAAAGACACCCCAACGGATTTAATCACTCGAGTAGCAAAGGCCACAAAATTAAACTAATCAAACTTTTTATTATACAAAGATCATAACTATTTTTTATTTATTTATTTATTTATTTATTATTATTATTATTTTTTTATTTAACCACAAAAATCCGAGATCCCCCCAAACTTATATACGAGCCTACATTTAGCGCTCAGAAAGGGTTTTAAGAAATTTAACAGCTTAACTCACAAACAAATTATCATACCAGTTCTCTAAACACAAACTAATCAACATATGGGATCACAACTGTGCATGATGAAAAAGGCAAGATCATTGGCATCGTTAACTCGAATCAGTCGCTAAAATAAAGACTAAGATTGCAATTTGATTTTACTTAAACGAGCATCATGGCAACACATCATATCATCGGCTAAAACTCAAAATCACAACTAAAGTCTGGAAAACTACTAATAAATATCATAAGCATAACAGCTACGAAACTACCCAGACACTAATTAAAGATAAGAACAAATAGAAACAGAGAAACAAACCCCCAAAATTAAACATGACAATGCCCTCATTGGAAAGATAGAGAATTTAAAATTGAGGACTCCCCTGAATTGGATTAGGCATTTGCATCTTCGTCAGGAGAATCCTGAGGGTAGTCAGGAATCACTGGCGGGCTGGGGAACTGCAAAGGGTTTGGACCAGTATTCAACCCCGTCCTCTCGAACATCTCAGCAAGAGTTGTAGTGAAGTTTGCATTAAACTGCATCATAGTGTTAACTTGCTGAGCGACATAAGTAATTTGGCGAGAGTGGCGACGCGATTCCCTTCGCAAGAGTTGCACCTCCGTCGCAATGGATGCTAGAGATGGTTGATTGGCAGCGTCATCCTCCTCTTGCTGATCATCCGCAAAGAGCTACTCCGTATCGGGAGACTGAGCCTCCAATATAAAACTGGCTCCAGTCGGATTAGCTGGGGCCCCATCCCACTGATTATAGTGACGAATCAACCAAGAGTCGATCGGGATTTTGGGCTGCTGCAGAGGTTCATCTGCAAACCATGCAACTCCAGCAAATTGGCACAAGCCACAAATCAGAGAAGGATGCGGCAAACCACCCGGAGTACCCCCGTGGAGAGTGTGTTTGATTGAGCCGAGAATAACACGCCCCACGTTGATGCTCATCCGGTTGACCAAGCAATACAATAGCACCGCCCTGGAAATGATCACATCACTGACGTGTGTGGTCGGGAGCAATTTGGCACAAATAAAATAATACCATGCTTTGCCAATCCTGCTCAGGAATCGATGCGAAAATAATCGGGGCGCCCCATCCTTTAGAGTCCATTCGGCATCAGGCTGACACAAGCCCTGAAGCACGTCGTTTAGATTGAGGTGCTCGGTCTTGTAGGAGGTATATTGTTCCATCTCTTCTAGGTGGGGAATGTGATAGAAGTCATTTATCTGCTCAGCCCCAAAATGCACATCCACACCCCGAATGCGCACCACAATGACATTCTCCTTTGCATTGGCGTAAAATTCCTTGACAATTGAAATGCATGCCGGCTCAGGCTGTTCGGTGAAATTGTTCCAATGCTTTTCAGTTATCATATGGCACAAGTGTCCATCATTGTAATTCGGAAGGAGGCCTCGCTCTGGGATAATCGTTTTCCCTTCTATTACTTCATGATACCTCTTCTCCGCCTCTTCGCTAACAAAACGATGAACGTCATATGAGGCGCGAGATGTTTGCCCACGTTGGCGTTTAGGAGCCATGGTCGTTCAATGCAGTGTTAAGAATCGGAAACGAACCCAAACAGCAACCCAAACCACTGAAATTGAAGCGAATCTTGGTTGAGGCAATTTGTCAAACAGTTGGCGTGCACCCTTGAATTGATCAATGAACAAATCCTCCCCAAACCAAATTTTAGCCACCCAATTTAGGGTTTTTCACGAACACACCACACCACCAACCCTAATTCAAAGAAATCAAACAAAATTTTTAACAGGAAGAGATTATGTACCCAAGTCGACCGAGAGAACCCCTAAACTTCACGGTTGGCTAGGAGAGAGAGAGAGCAACCCTTTGTGGCTTGGATCCTCCGTGTGGCTTGGACTTGGAAGGAATGTAATTTGGTACAAGAGTTGGATGGGAGTGATGGTTGGGAGAGTTTAGGAATCACGGTTTTGAGAGGGAATGCCGAGCAAACTGTTAGATTGAAATAAACCTCGAACAGGTTATATTTTTTTTTCTAAAATTTCGAACGACCGCTGCGGCGATCATATTCACCGCTGCGGCGGTGAATGTTTCTGCTAACAAAAAAAATTTCTGCTGAAGACGACCGCTGCGGCGGTGAAACATTCTGATTAAAAAAAATAATACCCTGGGTGACCACCGCTGCGGCGGTAACAGGGCACCGCTGCGGCGGTCAAAGCTGCTGCCAATTTTTTTTTTTCCCAACTGATTCCACATTGAAGCTTTGCCTTGATAGTACTTGAAAGTGTAACATAGATGCATCAAAAACTTAATAACTAATCACAATTTTAACTCAAAAACATAGAAATTGCAATTAGTTATAAAGCTAACTTTTAATTAAAAGCAATATTATACTAATATACTATATCAAAAGTATTTAGCCAATCAAATTAAAACAAAAATGACTAAATATAAAATGTAATGCAGATAAAACTTTATTGACAATAAAAATGGGTTGCCTCCCATATAGCGCTTCATTTAAAGTCTTGGGCTTGACTACTTCCTGAATCATTGCGGGTCGGCGAGAACGGTAGAAACTTTTTGTTGATCCACCGCACCCCCCATGTATTGCTTAAGACGTTGGCCGTTGACCTTGAATGTATTCAACGTTGTGGCATCTTCCAATTCAACCGCACCGTGCGGGAAATACATTTTTAACAGTGAAGGGACCCGACCATCTGGATTTCAGCTTTCCCGGGAAGAGTCTCAACCGGGAATTATATAGAAGCACTTTCTGGCCAATGTCGAACTTCCTCTCCACAATTTTCTGATCATGCCATCGTTTGGTCTTTTCCTTATAAATTTTTGCGTTCTCATACGCTTGGAGGCGGAATTCATCCATTTCGTTCAATTGAAGCATCCTTTTCTCACCGGCCGCATGTAATTCAAAATTGAGCTTTTTGATGGCCCAATACGCATGATGCTCAAGTTCAACCGGCAAGTGGAAAGATTTTTCCGAAAACCAAGCGATATGGTGACATTCCAATTAGTGATTTGAAAGCTGTTCTGTATGCCCATAACGATTCATCCAATTTTCTAGACCAATCCTTCCTGTTGGGATTCACAGTCTTTTCCAAAATCCGCTTTATTTCTCTGTTAGAGACTTCTGCTTGACCGCTGGTTTGCGAATGATAGGCCGTAGCAATTTTATGGGTAACCCCATATTTAGCAAGGAGGGCAGCGAAATACTTGTTGCAAAAATGTGAACCTCCATCACTGATAATAGCTCGTGGAGTGCCAAAGCGCGAAAAGATGTTCTTCCGTAAGAAGTTAAGGACGACTTTGGAATCATTGGTTGGCAGAGCAACAACTTCGACCCATTTAGATACATAGTCCACAACGACTAGTATGTATTGGTTGTTATAAGATGACGGGAATGGTCACATGAAGTTTATGCCCCAAACGTCAAAAATTTCAATTTCTTGAATGTTATTCAGGGGCATTTTATGTCTCTTAGAAATGTTACCTGTGACACCCCAGGATTTTAAAAAAAATTCTAAATAAGGATTATGGATAATTAAGTGAAGGTTATAAAACAAAACCTAGTTAAAATGATTAAACATGATTATTATGTGATTAAATTGAATTATTATGTGATTAATGTGTTAGAAAGAACCTGTATGGTTGAAATATTAAGGAGGGACCTATGTGGTCGAATATAGAAAGATAAAGTAAACCAGAGAATTATGGAAATGAGAAATTATAATAAAAATGGATTTTGAATGGTAATATGAACGAATTTGAGCTAAAGGATTTATTGTAAAACCTATAACAAAGTAAATTGGAAAGAATTATGGTAAGACACGATGTTATGTGTCAAAAGATAATAGAGTGATTATGTGTTTATGTATATGTGTGAATTTGTATGTATTTGAGTCGGTAAAGATATAAGGTTTAAAGTTTAGAAAATATTGGAATGAGATTTATATGTAAATTAGTGTTCGGTTATGAATGTTGAAGACAAGGTAATGAATAGGCCTAGTGAGACGATAGTATGAGAAATGACAAGATAAGTATGTGTGTGCAGTGAAGAATGAACAATTTGACCTAAAAGGGTATATTAAGGATTAAAGAAATAATGAGAATAATGATTTCGAGTACTTAAAGTTATTAAGAAATGGAATTGATTTTGAATGATGAAAATAAGGTAATTATGATATGAAGTGTAAAGGTGGAATGTAATACTCTCAGTGAGGAGTAAAAGAAATGTAAATGACCTGAATGTTGAAAACTAATATTATGTGTGCTAAATAAACAAGTTAAAGGAAGTAAAGTAGTAATAAATGTATTATGAGTTTAAAAAGGATAGGGGACGATGGATTTTGGTAATCCGGTCAGGGTTTGCTTCTCGAGGAAGCGGTTTATGGAAAAAGTAAGCAATCCGACTATTTGAGATGTCGGGAATTGAAAATTGTGAATTATGGAACCAAGAAAGTTCGTAGGAAATGAGAACTTGTAATTATGATTAAAAGAAGATTATGTAGTCGGTTTACGATTAAATGGTTGATTAAGTCATAAAATGAGACTATGTAAGTATAGCATAACGGAAAACGAATGATCTAATTGGTCGAGTGAAAGAAGAATCAATTTAAACGATTATGAAATGAATTAAAGGGAAAATGTATAAAAGTCTAATTATGGGGGGAAAGATTGCAAGAAATGAAAACTTAGCTAAGTTGGCAATTTACCAAAATACCCCTCAACAAATTAGATAATTACCGTTGTGTCCTAAAGGGCAAAAAGACCAAAATACCCTTGACAAATTGGATAATGACCTATGTGTCCCAAGTGGCGAATTGTCAAAATTACCCTTGATTTAAAGTGTGAAATGACTAAATCGCCCTTAGTTAATGTTAGCTATAGTTAGGTAAACTTAAGCTAGCATGAGTTAAGCTTTATTTAAAGCTAGTAAAGCAACTTTCTTCTTCACTTTTGCTGGAAAATTCTCAAACCTTCGAGAGAAAGAAAGAAAGAGGAGAAGCCATGGAAATAAGGAGCAAAAGCTTGAATTTCTTGAGCTAGGATGCTAGAATGACCATGAAGCAAGAAAGAAAAGTGATGTACTCATCAAGAGGATGCTAGACATGTAAAGAAGTTTTACATACATGAAGGTATAACCATGCTCTTGCTTCAAAGTTTAGTGTTTATAAGTTTAAATTCAAGAATAAAGATGGCCATGCATGTATCTTTGGGGTACATGGCTTGATTGTATGGGTTATGTTAGTTACAAGTTATATTTGTGATTCTTGTTGGAACCCTAAGTTCCAAAGTGGTAGAACAAATGTATTATGATATCCAAGTTCATATTTAAGGCTAAGAATCATGATTTAAGATATGATTTTGTGTAATAAATTGATGGTTTTGATGAAAACCTAGTTGAAAGGTATGAACATGTTTAATTCATGTATATTAGTATGCTAGAAAGCTTCAAGGAATTATGAATGAAAGAAAAGCATGACTTGGTTAAGTAAAATGAATATTAGGCTATACTTTGTGTGTAGATAACGTAATAATCTGTAAAGTGCATTAGAACGTGCGTACAGAAGTTAAGTGGACTTATAAAGTTGTTAAAGGTGTATGTGAATGCCTATGAAGTGTGTTGAGTTAAAAATGTCAAGTTGGGTTTAAATGATGGAATGAAAAGTTTTGAAAAATTTGATAAAATGCCATCAAAGGGTGATTTTTGGCAATTTTGAGGAATTAAAGATCAAATGGAGTCAAATGACTCATGGTTATGTTGATACACATGTTAGAGTCGTTTTGGTAATCGACGGATTTGGATTTGAGTGAAATGGCGATTCGAACGATCGAAATCGATCGTTTCGAATCAAAACGGATTTTTATGGACAAAAGTCGCCTCGAGCGAAGTTTTTCGGTTTTGAAAGTTTGGACATGTCACATATAGGTTATGTGAGCTATGTTAAGTGTTGAAACGAAATTTGGAAGCAAATGGCCAAAAATAACCAAGTTGCAAAAGTTGAGTTTTGAAAATTCTGAAAAATCTTCTAAGTATAGAAACGTGTTGAATAGCCCTCCTAGGGGCTAGTGTATATCTACTTTTAAGAAGCCAAATGTGGCAATTAGTATTTTTGTAAAATACTAGGTAGTAAGGTCTAGACGTGGTCCAAATTTCAGCTCAATTGGAGTTAAGATGAAGAAATTAAAAATCGGCAAAGGTAGGGCAAAAATCAGAAAGTGCTGAATTTGAACATGGCGCCCCCGCGCCATGTTTTGTACTAAAAATGGCGCCCCGGCGCCATTTACTGTTCATGGCCGAGAGCTTTTCGCGGACAGCGAGCTCTGGCGGCGCTGGGGCGGAGTTACTGTTCATTTGAAATTTTTTTAAGCTTCCAAAAAGCTATATTTTGATATGGAATGATATAAATGAGTTATATAAACCCTAAAAGTAATAATAATGGTTAAATTAAAGAGTGTTAAGTTATAATGAAATGACAAATGGCATAATATAACATGCCTAAAGCTAAGCCAAAACATATTATAAGTTATGGAAAAGGTCGGAAGCAAGTTAGGGTGTATTATAAACCTACATAAGGTGTAATACATCAAATATGAAATGGTTAAAGACGGATGATCATGTATTTATGGAATTAGTTTGATAAGTTATACAAGTTTATGATCTTATAATGACATATAAGCTATATGTTGACAGACAGAGTTCGAAACGAGCAAGCCGACAAGACGGATAACGAAGGATGATTGAGGAAGTACAGGTTAAGTAAAACAAAGGCGTACAGGCAAGTGTTCAAACTATAAGGTGCTATGTTCTAGGCGAACTGTGTGTTAGTAAAACATTTGAAATGTGCCTTACGTGCAACTATATGATTTAATTGTTAAGTGTAATACGTGGCATTCATGTATAATATGATTAAGTAGAGGCATAACACATAAATAAACTGTGAGCATGAAATGTGTTATCTGAATTACTTGCTGAGCCTATGTGCTCACCCTTACTATGAACTAACATTTCAGGTAAATATAAGACGACCGGAGGTTCCGGTGACGCTAAGGTAAAGAATGTGAATGCATGGAGATGCTTGAAGAGATTTGTAAATTGTGTGTGTGAGATATTCATGTGAAGCAAATATATGTAAATTTGTATAAATACAGATTATGTAATAGTCAAGCTTAAATGTTAAACCTAGATAGTAGAAAGGAATGTATGATTTGCTAATTTGTATTATCAGAGAATGACTAGTGCATGTTTATGTTATCCAGGAAAAATGGAAAGGTGATACATGTGATAAACTTGTATGAATAGTACAGGAATATGTAGATATAATATGTGTGATATAGATGAATGAATGTAAACAGGTATAAGCAAATAGGAACAGGAATACATATAGACAAGGCCATATATACAGAAAGTTCATGGCAAAATTTTATTTAAAGATTATGTTAAATTATAAAAATATATTTGATTATGGAAATTGTATATCATAGGCCACGATTGATAAAATGCGGACCTAAGTTTAATAAAAGATAACGTGAACGTTGCGATCCTGAGACTAGTAAGAAATGTAAGTTAAATAAGTTTTAAAAAAAAAAAATATGGACCAAATTTAAGGTCAACTCAATGGGTTTAAAGGTCAAAGGTATAAAGTTTAACGCACGAGATCCCTGTTAATTTGGTATTAAAGGTAATAATTATGCTATCCAGAGATAATCGGATTGAATTAAGGAAGGTCGGGATTTCGGGGTGTTTCATTACCCGTTCTTTGGCACTTGTCGCATCTTGATACAAAGGAATGAGCGTCTTTAAACAAAGATGGCCAATAGAACCCAGATTGTAGGACCTTTGCCGCTGTTCTCTCTCCACCGAAATGTCCTCCATAATCAGATGAATGACAGTGATGAAGAATATCACTCATTTTTTCTTGAGGCACACACCTCCTCAATAATTGGTCTGTGCATTGCTTGAACAGGAAATGATCATCCCATACAAAGAACCGGACGTCACTTAAGAACTTTTTCCGTTGCTGATAGCTTAAATCCGGGGGAATCACATTGCTCACAATGAAATTCCCGAAATCCGCATACCAAGGTAATTCGCTGTGCACAGCAAACAACTGCTCATCCGGAAAATGCTCATTAATCACCTTGTCATCCTTCCTAGCCTGCTCCGGATTTTCCAATCTAGAAAGATGATCCGCCACTTGGTTCTCTGAACCCTTCTTGTGTCGAATTTCCAAATCAAACTCTTGGAGAAGAAGAATCCATCTTATAAGTCTGGGCTTTGCATCTTTCTTGGAAATCAGATATCTAATAGCCGCGTGATCAGTATAAACCACAACTTTTGTGCCAACGAGATATGACCTAAATTTGTCGAAAGCGTATACAACCGCTAAAAGTTCTTTCTCGGTGGTGGTGTAATTTAACTGAGCATTTGTTAAGGTCTTGCTGGCATAATAGATAGCATGAAAGATCTTTTCCTTGCGTTGACCCAACACTGCCCCAACGGCAAAATCACTAGCATCGCACATCAATTCGAATGGTACAGACCAATCCGGTACTACAATTACGGGTGCAAATGTTAGTTTTGTTTTCAATAGCTCAAAGGCCTGTAAACAGTCTTCATCGAATTTGAAATGGACCTCTTTTTCTAATAGGCTACATAAAGGCTTGGAAATTTTTGAGAAGTCCTTGATAAATCGTCTATAAAAGCTCGCATGACCTAAAAAACTACGCACCCCCTTAACAGTTGTAGGTGGTGGCAATTTCTCAATTGTCTCCAGCTTTGCCTTGTCAACCTCCAACCCTTTTTCTGAGACTTTGTGCCCAGGGATAATTCCTTCCTGTACCATGAAATGGAATTTTTCCCAGTTTAGGATTAGATTCGTCTCTACACAGCGTTTCAGCACAAGAATCAAGTTCTCTAGGCACAGCTCAAAAGAGTCCCCGAATACAGAGAAATCGTCCATGAAGACTTCCACATTATGCTCCACCATGCCAGAAAATATGGCCATCATGCACCTTTGAAATGTTGCCGGCGCATTGCAAAGCCCAAAGGACATTCGTCTGAATGCAAACGTCCCGTAAGGGCAGGTGAAGGTTGTATTTTCCTGGTCCTCAGGTGCAATAGCTATCTGATTATAACCCGAGTAGCCATCCAGGAGACAGTAGTACTCGTGACCCGCCAACCTGTCCAACATTTGGTCAATGAATGGCAATGGAAAGTGATCTTTTCTTGTAGCTTTGTTTAGCTTTCTATAGTCCATACATACCCTCCAACCAGTCACTGTCCTTGTTGGTATCAGCTCATTCTGCTCATTCACCACAACTGCCATCCCCCCTTTCTTGGGCACACATTGACAGCGCCCCCTGGAAGCCAAGCACAATTAGCAAATTCTATATCAAGTTGCAGCCCTCCGAACTAGCCTCCCAGAACAATAGGGCACGATTCCCAGGGATTTTCGGATTGCAAAATACGAGCCTTCTAGCGAAAAAACGAAAGACTGACATCAGATGCGGAAATCGAGGAAAACACCAGAGCCAGCCGCAGGTGCAGCTGCGGCTGGCCGCAGTTGCATCTGCGGCCAAGATCTAAAGTTGCTAAATCGCCATTTCCAGTTTCATTTTCGGCAGACGCGGACGGAGAAAAGAAAAAGAGAGAGAGAGGCTACGGGAGCGAGAGAAAAGAGAGAAAAAGAGAGAGAAATGTGAGGAATCTTCATTGTTTGTTCAATCTTTACATTATATTGTATCCTATTTCGATTTTCAAGTGTCAAAGTGGGTCTTTCATCATTTGAAATGTGAAGAAATCCAAGTTTATGGCGTTTGATATAGTTAGATCTAGTTCTCATTTCATCTCATTGTTTAAGTTGTTATAGATCTAATATTTGTACATTTGTTGGGTGGATCTACTGTTAGATCCGAAAATATTTGGTGCATTGCTATTTAAGTAGTTTGATTCGGTGTATTTTGAAGTTAGATCCAATGTAGTCAATATATTGTAGATCTATGGATTAGGGACGGTTAGAGAAGATTTATTGCGGATGAAATCTCCTCCTAATCTCCCGATGATATCCTTTTAGTTTGTTTCATAGCTTTTACGTATGTAGCGATTGCGATGCGCTTTTATTGTAAATATGTAAATTTTTGGGCCTTAAAGCGATGTTGGATCGAAAATCGGGTTTAAGGCCCCGTGATAGTGAAATGTGCGATTGTGGGCGTTTGGGGTTATTTTGATGGCTCACATGCCCGTGAATAACCTCAACGCTATTTAAATGCTTTATTTTTCTTTTAACGCGAGAAAATGATTTTGGAATGAAATGATAAAGATTTGCATAAAATAAATCAAAGTAGGATATTAGATCATTCGTAGGCTAAATAAAATTGTAAGTGTCGGATGAGCTCTATTCCTATTTGACGAAGGGTTTGAAAAATATGTTTTACAAATATCATCGGTTTTATTATCGAAACAAAAAAGCAATAAAAATGAACTGTTCGATTAAGTCAAATCCTTCGTGCATAGGGTTAACGAGATTCTGAAGCACTTTCAAAGTAAAGCATTTCAACGACATTCATTTAGGCACACACGCACGCACACACACACACACACACACACACACACACATATTTTTAGGATTTAAAAGGATAGGAAAACATCAAGATAGCTGTAACCGTGTTTTACGGAAGTCGGGGGGTGCCTAACACCTTCCCCTCGCTTAAGCAAGCCCCCGAACTCTATGAATCTCGGTTTGCGGACCAATTGAATCGGAGTCACGTATGAGCCAGCGATTGCGAAAACAAAATTCAAATGAGTTGGTACATCCATTTCAAATATACCAACTGGCGACTCTGGTCAATTGGCTCATCATAAAATCGATCTTTCAAAACCCGTCGACATTCAAGCCGACCCCTTTTCAAAATCACATTTAATTCAAAAGGCTAAAATTGAAAGGGCTTTTTATTATTAAAAAACGAAACGACCCAAAATCCCAGCGTCGACATGTGGACAACCGGGGCATTTTGCTCCACAATGCCCGAAGGTAAAAAGGGGAGATTGTTCTATTATGGCTCACCCGATCATCAAAAGAAAGACTGTCCAAAAAGAAAGAGCGATTCTGGGAGCGCAACTCAAGAAAACAATAGCAAACTAACAATTGGTGGGCCAACACAATAAAAAAGATCGGTGGTATGCACTTTCAATATGACCGTCCAAGATGCCATGGAATCGAAGGAAGTGGTGACAGATATTATTCCAATCAATAATATTAATTCATATGTATTATTTGATTCAGGTGCTACCTGTTCTTTCATATAAAATAAATTTGTTAATCAATTAAAGTTACCTTGTGAGAAATTAGAAAACCCAATGAATGTAGAGGTAGCAAATAAGAAAGTGATCCCTGTAGAGTATATATATAAGAATTGTTATGCCGAGATAAAGGGAAATGAATTGTGTGTGAATTTAATTCCAATATGTTTAGGGGAGTTTGACGTAATCCTTGGAATGGATTGGTTGTCTAATCACGGAGCTGTGATTGATTGCCAGAAGAAGAGTATAAACCTAAAGACTCCAAATAAGTCGAAAGTGGTATTTTATAGGAATAAATCGCTGAGACAATCTTGTTGTTTGACGATGATGCAAGCAAAGAGATTGCTAAGGAAGGGTTGCATAGGTTATTTGGCTTACGTGGTTAATACTCAGAGAGTAGAGGGTGAAGTATGACAGATACCTGTGGTAGGGAATTTTCAGATGTTTTTCCAGATGAGATACCGGGTTTATCGCTGGATAGAGAGGTGAAATTCATAATTAACTTAGTACCGGGGACATCACCAATATCGAAAGCACCGTATAGGATGGCTCTAGTAGAAATGAAAGAATTGATGATACAACTGCAGGAATTGTTGGAGAAGGGGTATATTCGACCGAGCGTGTCTCCATGGGGAGCGCCAGTGTTGTTTGTAAAGAAGAAAGATGGGTCATTAAGACTTTGTATCGACTACTAGGAGTTGAACAAAGTTATGATTTAAAACAAGTACCCGTTGCCCAGGGTCGACGATCTGTTTGATCAATTGATGGAAGCAAAGTAATTTTTGAAGATTGACTTAAGAATAGGGTATCACCAGTTGAAGGTGAGAAAAGAGGATATATCGAAGACAGCATTCAGAACTCGATACGGTCACTTTGAGTTTCTGGTAATGTCGTTTGGACATGATGAACAAAGTGTTCAAGCAACACTTGGACAAGTTTGTTGTTGTGTTCATAGATGATATTGTGGTTTACTCGAAGACGGAGGAAGAACACGCCGAATATTTAAAGGTAGTATTGGAGACGCTAAGAAAGGTCGTACGCGAAATTTTTCAAGTGTGAATTTTGGCTACAAAGGGTGCAGTTTCTGGGGCATGTAATTGATAAAAATGGTGTTTCGATTGATCCAGCAAAAGTGGAGGCAGTTATAAATTGGGAACAGCTGAAGACACCGACAGAAGTCAGATGTTTCTTAGGATTAACAGGTTACTACAGAAGGTTTATACAGGATTTCTCAAAATTAGTGACGCCATTGACAAATTTTATGAGGAAGAAGGTTAAGTTCATATGGACGGAGAAGTGTGAAGCAAGTTTCTTGTAGCTGAAAAAGAGACTTAGTGAAGCACCTGTTTTATCCCTACCAGATGATACGGGAGGATTTGTGGTATTCAGTGATGCGTCACACAAGGGGCTCGACTGCGTTTTGATGCAACATGGCAGGGTCATTACGTACGCTTCACGACAGTTAAAGGATTATGAGAAAGGGTATCTAACTCATGACCTGGAGTTAGCAACAGTAGTGTTTGCACTGAAAATTTGGAGGCACTACCTGTATGGAGAAAAGTGTGAGATATACACAAACCATAAAAGTTTGAAGTATATTTTCACTCAAAATGAGCTGAACATGCGTCAAAGACGATGGTTAGAATTAATTTTAGACTATGATTGTGAAATTCTATACCATCCTGGTAAGGCGAATGTGGTGACAGATGCTTTAAGCAGAAAGGGCAGAGAAAATTTGTTGATATTGACAACCCAAGAAGAATTAATCAAGGACATTGGAAGACTAGAGTTAGAGGTCAATCATCCAAAAGAGGCGGATGAAAAGTTAATCGCAGTAGAGGCGAGTCCGACTTTATTAGACAAGGTAAATAAGGCTCAAGAAATGGATGAAGAATGTGTTGCCATAAGGACGTGAATCTTAGAAGGAGAGAAACTGAAGTATAAAGTTGATAGCACAGGACTGCTGAGATTTGAAGGAAGGATCTGGGTACCTATGGTTCGGGAATTGAAGGAGGAGATTCTATAGGAAGCTCATAGTACAAGGTACTCGGTACACCCCGGAAGTACGAAGATGTATCAAAATACGTCAACACTTCTGGTGGTCGAACATGAAAAGGGAGGTTACAGAATGTGTGGGACGATGTTTGACATATCAGATGGTTAAAGCAGAACATAAAAAACCATGTGGGTTGCTGCAATCGTTGGAAATTCTGGAGTGGAAATAGGAGCACATCACGATGGATTTTGTGACCGGACTTCCACCAACACAGAAGGTTTAAAACGCAGTCTAGGTAATCGTGGATCGTATGACCAAATCTACACATTTTCTACCGATTAAGATAAGGGAATCTGGTGTAGTTGGCAAACCTAACGACATCCTATGTTATGCATAACATACTATACACTGGACTAATTATGAACAGTGATACATACTTGTTCATCTCAGTTTACTTAACATGTCAGGATCGTCCCAAGATAACTTGGTTTGATATAATAAAGCATAATTTGAAATATATCGCGAATAAGCATTTTATTTTTCAAGTTATGCCGAAACAAGAAGCAATAACTCACATATCAAATATTTAACACATGTTGTTTGTACAAAATGTATAAATCACATAAAAAGCAAGTAAACAATGGTTAAGGATAGAAAACTTGCCTTAAGCACAATTTAGGGTTTCCTGGTAATCGTTTAAAGTGCCTATATAAAGGGTTTCGCGTATTGAATGTTAGTTCATCAAATTTTCTTGTTCTATAACTGTTTTTATACCTAAACTAGACTATTTTCATTGGCGGAATGTTTAGGAGGTATGGCTAACTCAAAATCTTAATTTTTCGTGTAAGGATCTGAGGGCGTCTAAAAATATTTCAGCTTTGACGTCCTTTCCGGTAACTGCCATAATTTTTTCATACGAAAATATTTTAAAGTGATTCTTAAGTATAAATTGCTTAGAATTTCATTATCTACAACTTTTATTTGTATTGCTAAAGCAGATTCGGATTTTAAGTTCTTGGATTTTAGCAAAAACAGTAAGTGAGCATGTTTTGAACAACATTTTTAGAGTTAACCATGTGAAACATGGTACCGCTTGCTTTAACTCTTTAAGAAATCATGTTATAAAACTCAATAACACTTTATAACATAAAAATAATGAATCATAAACCTTCTCATAGAAAGATTCATGACTTTTGCTCAAGAACACACGAAGAACGGATAAACCGTACATGGTAACGACTATGTTCTTGAGCTTTTAGTTTTCGTACTTAAAATAATTTGAGCATTATAACTGCTTACATATGTGATTATTACACTTTATAATTGACAAAATTTGGTCATTATAACGGCTTGCATAATTAGTTAAAATAATTTATAAAAATACTCAAGAACATACAAAAAATACAGAGAACGGATAAACCGTACATGGTAACGACATATGTCCATTGAGCTTTAAACTACGAATTGAAATTCGACATTATAACTACTACAAAATGTAGAAAGGCTCAAGAACATATGGAGAACACAGAGAATGACAATCTACATGGCTACGACTTGCATTCTTAAGCTTTTGAAAAATTAAAGACGAAAGAAAAATTGAACATAATAACAACTAGAGATTATACCTTTGGTGTTTGCAGGCTTTAACTATTTCTTTGTAATTTTCAATGTAGTAACTCACTAAAAATCTCTCTCAATATATGTATAGCTTTGATACTTGAATTTTTGCTTTAAAAAATGATGAGAAAAATGAAGAGGTTAGCTTCTTATTTATAGAAAAACCAAGTTTCATTAATCGTATTTTTACCTTAGCATATTACACTTTGCACCCTAGCGCTTGCATCATCGCTTACATCACCCTTTTTCTAATTGGTTGATTCATTTTCACTTGGATTTAATTCGAAACAAATCGTGCTAGTTCTTTTCCAATTAGTGTAATCGTGCTAGTTTTTCCTAGTTTGGTTACACTAACTTAGTTACACATAACCTAGATTGATTTCAACTAATTAATTAAATAGTATAATATATTAGTATTTATACGTATTTCTTCTGTATAATACATTGTATAATATTCGTATTCTACTGGTATTATACAACGTATTATTCTCGTATTAATCTCGAATAATCTTTCGTATAATACATTGTTTAATAATTATATTATACTGGTATTATACATGGTATTATTCTCGTATTAATCTCGTATAATATTTTATATAATTCTCGTATTATACATTACAGTATACTTTTATTATTCTTCGTATTCCAACTAAATGGTTAACTTCTTGGTGTGTTGTCGCAGGCACCCAAAAATAAAATCTTACTTTTGAAAAATATTAATGTAGTAGTGCAAATAAGAGTCGATCCCACAGAGAATGATTAATTCAATCTTACGTTTTCGTAAACCAAAATTGGGGGGGGGGGGTTTAATTAAAGAAATAATTTAAATAAAATTAACTAAAATAATTATGCAAGTAATTTAATGAGAAGAAAAAATCTTGGTTTAAGTCAACATCCACCATCAAGAATTTATAACTGATCACTGACACAAGAATAACTCAACTCATATTTTAAATATTCAACGTGAAATAATTACTCCCATTCGAAATAATTTTCCTATCTCTCCTTAATTTTAGTTAAGCAGAAACAAGCGATCTAAATAACCCTTACTACTAAATAATCTCAGACAAGCGCTAAAGATTTAACCTAATAGCAGCATAAAGAAATAGAGAAATTGTTGAACTAAATAACACAATCCAAGCGTCTGCATTTAATTTAGATAAACATTCTTCCTAAGATAAAATAACCTTTTGATCTACAAAATAATTATTAAACTTAGTTGCTTCACAAATAGTAATAGATTAATGTGAATAATAAACTAGTAGGCCTCCTAGCGATTAAACAAACCAATCATAAAATTAAGTATACAAAAATATTCAATACTCAAAATATAAATTGAACAATTAAAATAAATTAGATCTCACAATGTATAAATCTTGATGGCTTCAATCACTTAAACCAAGAAAAATTGTTTAGCCACACATAACTTTGAAAATCACCAAAGAATAAAAGAGAGAATTTTTCTAATGAAAGTTGTGTCTTATATTGTATCTCAAGCCCTCTATTTATAGGCTACATAATCCTCCTAACTCTAATAGGAATTACACTTTCCAAACCCTAATAGGATTTAAAATACAAATAAAATAAATATAAAAATTATTATTTATTTTCCTATTCCAAACTTGCTGATATTTACGGTTCTGCCACCACTAGCTGTTATTACCAAATTTGCCCTCAAACTTTTGCCTAAATTACAAAATTTCCATCAGCTTCAATTTTCATACAAAATAAAATATAAATTAATTAAAAATAAATAAAAATAATATAAAAATACTAAAAATAATAATAATGTATTAAATTAAATAAATTACCTAAAACACTAAAAATACTTAAAACTCACAAATAATTAAGTCTAATAATGTCCAATAAATAGATATAAAATCTACTTATCACTTCTACTGATTTAAAATTTTGATATTACTGAGTTTTGTTCCGTATAAACACTATTCTGTAAAGTGGAAAGTCCAAAAGACTTGACACATTTTTTGGTGAATAGTGTTTTTGGCAACCATTTCTCAGAAAATGGTTAGACGACCAAAAAGGCAAAAAAAAATAATTTTCATCTTTTAACTATTTCGTCCTATTCTCGGCGCGCTTTTCGAGAAAAAACATTTATCGGCTATAACGTGTTTTCAAAACGTAAGAAAGATAAATCCTGAAACAGAATGTCATTTCGATATCTACATCTCGCCCGAGGGCCTATGTCAGATTTCTTAGGGTTTGGGCTTTAGGGTTAGGGTTTAAGTTTTAACTTATTTTCAGTTTTTGAAAAAAAAACTTTTATTCTCCAATTTCGTACTAAGGCTAGATACTCGAACCGAAACACAGAAATGATCATTAACAAAGATTCCATAACATATATAAGATGTAGTTCAATCTTTATTTATTCATATAAAGTCGGATTACAACTCTCTCACAAGTTCAAAATATTACAAGAATAATAGGTGTGTTGTGGTACTTTGGTGGTTTGATTGGTGCTATTTCAAATTTGAGGTCTTGATTTCAAATCATGGGAGATGCACCTTTTTTCCCACTAAATCCAACTATGATGTCACGTCACAGGTGTCGCACCAAAAATCCTAGAGTTTAGGTGACAACGGTGATTTTAATCCTGTAGAAATATCAAAAAATCCTATAAAAATATCAATTTCCTTTATATAATTAAGTTTATATTTTTATTTTTGCCATTGTTTATCTCTATTAAAAAGCGGGAGACTCTCCCAGTAGTTATTAATAATGTAGCTTATCTATATTATTAAGGGAGAATATGGTCGATCTTTGGTCTCTCTTAATGTCTTTATTTTATAATCTCACTTGTATCTTTTCTTTGTAAGTTATTTTTTTTTATTTAATTTAATGGTTAATAACGTATTTTATATTCTTTTATGTGATTGTCGATTCAGTCTTTTAGATTAAATTCACTTATTACAACTTTCAACATAGACTAACCATAAATTTTCCACTTCTCTATTTTTTTTCCATTTATTCTTTCAACTTCGATAAGTAATAAATTTTTAACAAATTTTGACTTTTACCTCGCACGATCTCACCTTAGTACTAGTGTGCACTTCAGATACTATAGTAAAAGTTGAAGGCAGAGAAATATATACAAATGTTCTTATAAAATTATCTTTGGCTTTCGTGATTTCTTTTTCTCTTACATTTTTCTCACATACCAAACAAGTGGAGAAGGAAATTGGTCCACAGAATTGAGAAAATAAAAATAGAAGCTAACGTTAAGCTATTTTGTCAATCATTTCGATACAATCAGAATTAGCCGCTGCAGAGGAGGAAGAAGAACAAACAGCCTATGGAAAGTTTAAGATATCATGGAAGAATTAAATTATGCAGATAAAGATTTCCACTTATATATTGCAGTTTTAAATATACCAAGTAAGATATTATTTTCTTTTCATACTGTTACTTCACATGTATTAAGGTTAATTTTCTTGATAATGACAACTTGTTCCCACCAAGTTAAAAAGAGTGCTACTAATTTTCTTAGTTTATTTAATAGTTGTCATTTTCCGTTTGTTGCAAAATAAAACACATGTTGGGTAAGGAATATTGTTTTGTTTTTCAATTATTGATTTGTATTATTGATCGAGGCACGAGGGTTTGATGAACAACCACCACAAACAATTGCAATCAATTATATAAGTTGTAGGGACAATTATATATGCTCAAATATTCATAATTTGATTTTAATTATAAAAAGCATCTTTAATTTATTATTGAGTAAAATACAAAATTAACCACTACTATAAGCCCTCTTCTATAATTTGGATAACAAACGACAATTGACTGTCCTTCGTGACAATGATGACATATAAGTAAACCAAACTAATATTAAAAAAGAAAATCATCAAGATTTGAACTCAAAACCTCAACATTATAACTTTAAACAAATATCCAACTAAGCTACATGATATTATTACAAATGAGACAATATAAAGTTTATTTATACAAGTTTTTTCATTTAAACAAAAAAAAAAGATAAATAAGTGGGTAAATATTTCGACTTTTTATACGATCAATAATACTATTTGTTAGTTTAGTAATACAATATAGTAATAAAATTATAATGATAAATTGAAAAAAAATTGTATTATTTTATATTATTATTATTAGTATTATATACAATTAATATTTTTTATAAAAAGTTAAAATTAATAAGCCAAACTACAATCTTAAATGAGTTTGTTTTTTCAAAATTTATATATATATTATGAAATTGATCCTTTAATTTTCTTTAGAAACTGACTAAATAACAAATATGTGTTCCACTTGCGGAGTAGAAAGAATGTTCTGGAAATTCAAATTCATCTTTCTTAATTTGCTGCCAATTGATATTGTGGTTTACCTCTGGATTATTAGTAATCTTGATAATTGCTTAATGCATATAAAACACATGCGAACTACTACACTTTTATGGAAAAAAGAAAGAGATATAATTTATATCTTTTAATGCGCTAATACGTATGTTTATTTTATAGTTGGTAAAGAAGAAAATACCTATGTCTGCCTTTACTCCCTTTTTTTAATCGAATTAATAGTTGTCAAAAAAATGTGTGTGTTTGTATCGTTTTAATTCGTATTTTTGGCTCCTAAGCTATGACTGAGGTTATCCATAATAAAAGCTAGATTCGGAAATAAGGAAGTAATTATTTGGTACTTAACCTATGCTACTTAACTATGCATTTATTATTTTGGTGAATCATTTTAAAATAAAAATTTTTTTATTTTAAATTTTATATATTTACAATAATATAAGAGTGCATATTTAAAGATAATATAAGAGTGTATATTCAAATTGAATAAATATAAAGAGTATACAATAATATAAGATTGTAAATTTTATGTTATTTGTGGATACATGTCAACAATTTTATAATAATAATAAAAGCAAATTTGAATTATCAAGAACATACTTGATATACACGATTATAAGAATGGTGTTTTATAACAATAGTATTAATTTTGAAAAAACAAACTCATTTAATATTTTAGTTTGGCTTATTAATTTTAACTTTTTATAAAAATATTAATTTTCTATAATAATAATAATAATATAAAATAATACAATTTTTTTTTTAATTTATCATCATAATTTTATTACTATATTGTATTATTAAACTAGCAAATAGTATTATTGATCATATAAAAAGTAAAAATGTTTACGCACTTATTTATCTTTTCTTTTTTTTGGTTTAAATGAAGAAGTTTGTATAAATGAAATTTATGTTGTCTCATTTATAACAATATCACGTATCTCAATTGGGTAATTGATTAAAGTTATGAGGTTGAGGTTTTGAGTTCAAATCTTGACGAAAATAATTTTTTTAGTCTTAGTTTGATTTACTTACATGTCATCATTGCTACGTAGGACAATCAATGTCTAGTTGTCACATACAGATTATCCAAAAAAAAAAAAAAATTATAGTAGAGGGCTTATTTTACATTAACTAACAAAAATTGGGAACAATATCCAAATAGACTAAGAGTACACTGGTTAATTTTGTATTTTACTCATTTATTATTAATACTACAAAATTATAAAAATAAAATAATAAGTATAAATACATAATATCTAAATACTACATCCATTTTAACCATTAAAAAATAAGGCATGCATGTCATTGAAAACCGTGACATGCCCCATTTTTTAATAGTTAAGATGGATGTAGTGCTTGATTTTGTGTTTAGATGTTGTGTATGTAGACTTGTCCAACATAAAAAGGTTCACCGTTTAAACTGGTTCTATAATTATTGGCAGCTATATATCCAAGGAATTCATAAGGTAAATTATGTAATGATGAAATAATATTAATTATTGTAAGAGAATAAATGAAAATTATTAGTTCCCGTGGACACAATAATGATCTAGAAGGGGGGGTGAATAGATCATTAAAAACTTTTTCTTTATTATTACGAAAGTATATTAGTTATGATAAGTAGAATCAATTCAAACACGACGGAATATACTTTAAGAAACCCTTCATGATCTTAATTTAGTGATTTAATCTACAGTATGGGTAATAACAAATATAGCAATTATTATGCATAATGTAAAAGACGTAAAGTAAATGACACAAGAGGTTTAAGTGGTTTGGAGACTGAACAACTCCTACTCCACTCTTCTATTTCGATAAGTAGGAAATCCACTAATTTATTCACTAAGACAAGGACACTTCGCCCTCCGTAAGTCCAGCAGACTTGAGTTATTTTTAGCTCCTCAAGTAGTGATCCTTTGACCCTCCTCAAGTCCAGCAGATATGAGTTATTTTTAGCCACTCAGGCAAGGATCCATCGACCATCCTCAAATCCAGTAGACATGAGTTGTATGTTGGTTGGGTTGTGCTGCTAAGATGAACTTTGATCTCCTTCATCTTCATATGCTTAGTAGTTGTTTGTGATCAACCTCTAGATGCTGTTGATGTTTGTCGTTGATGTCCTTCTTCTTTTGGTATTCAGCAGCGACCTATGATCATATTTGATGTACTGCTTGGTTCTTTAAATAGGCTTTGTGCTCAGCAGTCCCTTCGAGCACTCTCAGTATGTTCTTCATCATTTCAGCTCAGAGTGTTCTTGGTTGATCACAGAGTTATTCTTCTAGATTTTCCTTCAGCTCATTATCACTCTTGATCTTGGCTTCTTTGGTCGTTCGACTCTTAGCTCATATGCCAACATTTCAGCATTTTTTCTTGTGTTTTTGGTGAAGCTTTTAATAGATAGGTTGTTTTTTTTATTCTTTCTTTTTCTTACATCTTCTTTCTTTACAGAATTGCTCTTTTGTAGTTTTTGAATAAACTTCCCGTTGCAAATCTTTCCATTGAAACCTGTTTTGTTGCAGACTTCTTTATGAATATTTTATTCATTTAGTCAAAGTATTTAGTGCTCTACTGACTGTGACTTGAGTTGCCTTCTTTTTCTCTAGGAAGGGACATGTCAGTCTTGGGTTATTACTAACCTTTATAGAGGAGATAGGTCTTTTAGAGAATACAACTGTTTGGACACAGTCTTCTATTTTCTTGAGTCTGATGCGTGATACTTGAAGTCTTTGCTCTGATACTTAGCACGCCTAAGTCAGTAATATGATATTTCTGACTTCTACTTTAGCAGAGGCTTTTAGATGTATTGATGCAGATGTTTCTGAAGTAATCAGCCGCTTATTTTGGGATTACTAGCTTAAGTGCTTTGATGTCTTCAATCCTTGATGACACTTAAATAATCTACAATCGATTCAGTTGTAGCCTTTTACTTTTGATCGTAGAGTCATCTGCTAGCTCTGTTATGTAGCTCTACAATCTTGTTTGACTTGGACTACTTTGGAGATCGTAGACTGTACAAACTCTACGATCTTAGGCCTTGCTGTCCTGAAGATCTGGTTAAGCTTTTGCAGGTGCTTTATCATAGAGGACTACTCGATGAAGTTCAGGTTTTCTCGTTCTGCTTGGTTTCTATGTCATAGAGGACCACTTTATGATCTTCAGGTGCAAGTGCTGCTATATCATAGAGGACTGCTCTGCGAACTTCAGTTGCTTTCTCTGCTGCATATTAAAAGTCGTTTAAGTCTGGTAGCGTTTGAACATCTTCGGCTCAATTCTACAATTGCTTGAACGTTGTACTTCTGCGTTTGCTTTGCCACTTTATGACCTTGCCTATGATACAGGTCATAGTGCAATCGTAGAGTGAAGGTTTGAACTACTCTGCGATCTTTGTTAGGATTGGATGCTTTAGATGTATTCAGAGATCTTCATTCATTTTGTTTGACAGCTTTATGAATGCTCATGTAGAGGTTGCTCTTTAAATCTGCTCGGTTCATAGACTATCTTTATGGAAATTGTATAGTGACTGACTATATTAACTCTATGATCCCGAGAGTTAGTTCTGCGATCCCGAGAGTTAGTTCTGCGATGTCAAGACAACTCTACGATCTTCCGAGAGGATTCTTCGATTTGTCGAGCCTTATTCTGCATTTGTCTGGCAGACTCTACGATCTTCCTAGAGGACTCAACGATCTTCTTATAAGTTTTTGCATAAGACTTCTTTCTGAATGACGTTTCTCTTCCTTAATCAGTCTTGCTGATGAAGTTGGTGCTTGGATCTTCAGCTTGCTTGCAGACCATTAAGGGAATTTATTCGGACAATCTTATGGTAAACTGCTCTATGATTATGCCTTAGAAATGTAAGCGCATGACTAGCTATGTTGATGACTTGTAGTCTATACAATTCCGAGTGTAGTCTACTATTCTTTCTTTAACTCTCTTGCCAGACTACTTGTTCTTAGGTCTATCTATTTCAGCTTAAGACCAACCTAACAAGTTTGATCTTTCTGTTTATATTCCTTGTACATTATGATCTTCTGAAGGACTTTACAAAGTTATTCATTCATATTGGATCAACCTAATAATCTTGATCTTTTCAATCTAAGTCCTTTGAACATAATGTTTAACAGCTATTAAGGATTTTACAGCTTTCATCAATGTAGACATATTTACATATTAATTCATTTATCTTTCATTTAAGCACATCATCAAATCTTATAAAAGAGGAATAACACTCACATGCTTATTCCAAACAAAAATCCTTTCAAATAAATAATATATATCAATAGAATATGCAAAAAGGTTAAATACTCTTCCACGAAGTATCATTAAATTTATAATTTGACCCCTGAAATAATTGGACTTGCAAAATGATACATAAAACTTTTAATTGTTTACAATGTCGACCCCAAAATCAAATATCAGTGAAACTTGGCCGAAATACCTAATTTTTTGACAACCCATTTGATTTTATACAATTTTATTGTATTCAGATACAGTTTGAATTCATTAAAAAGTTAAAATACTTTTAATGTATACACAAAATATAACAATGAATAAAATATTATATGCAACGATGATTTCTCTCTCTTCTTAACTTTCCACTACTACCAAGTTCTCTCTCCCCTCCCATCAACGCCATTCTCTTTCTCCTCTGCCATTCCACCTCTATCTCACCTCCTTAACCCCTCACCACCACCATTGTCGCTGCCTCATGATTCGGGCTATTGATCCACCTCCGTATCACCTCCTTTACTTCGCAATCATAATAATTGAAAACATGATCGTAAATACCATAATCGAGGTTCCATCACTTGTGGTAGAGAGAAACCCATGACAATTGTATAAGAAATAAAGGGCTAATACAACATCAAACATTCAAACCAATAAAAACAAAATATATATATAAAAAAAAGGAAGAAGCACAAATCATAACACATTCAAATTGGGCATCGAGTCAGTGGCTTCAATATGACATACCATTGAAGGGAAGCTCATCGACTTTAATGAGATTAAGAAGGCAAAAGAAAATCTAGAGACAACAAGCATTGATTGTACGGACATAAATAATATGAATTATTCTCATTAACTACATCACAAGTAAAACCTATGATTCCATCTACTATTATACATATTACTAGCTGGATTTTGTCGTTACCAAGCAGCTATAAGTTAATAGCTTTTTGAAAAATGGCTTGGTGTTGGTTTTCAGGGAATTAAACAGTTCCATGAATTGGTCAACTTGCGGGTGGTCTTCCGGCAAACCTTTCAAGATGGTTTCAAGTCGAAATCAGGGGGTATCGATTGAATTGAGACTGAATGTTAATGTAATGGAGGAGGCAACTATGGATGTAATTGGTGTCGAGGAAAGTGATATGCATACCAGCGAGATAGAGGAGTTTGGTGAACTTGAACATGGAGTTTACTAGGCCTTGTAGGGGTAAGAGGAAGATGAGTACATGAGGCGGGGTCAGGGGTGGATCCAGCCTCGAAATTCAGTGGGGGCAATTTTGGGAAAAAAAATCCCTTAGGAATAAAAAATTAATAAAATGGATCACAAAACTAAATAATTCTCAAATATTTGTTACAATAACATTTTTTGAGATTTCATTGATTGAAATTGTTGCATGATAGCCTCATTTTTAATAGTTACAAAAATATCACGCTCAATGTAAATTACTAAACAGTCATTCATCCATTCATCTCCTATTTGGTTACGGAGTTCATTCTTCACGATATTCATGGCTGAAAATGTTCTTTCAATAGTTGTTATAGCAATGGACAAAAGTATAGTCAACTTCAGCAACAAATAGACTTGAGGATACACATTATCCTTTTTCTTCTTAACCAACATTTGAGCCAATTCACTAATTCCTTTTATACTCATCATCCTTTTATAAATTTTGTACATTTGAGCCATCCTTTTATACTCCTTTGAACATTTAAGGATAAATATCATCCTTTTATAAATAAAGAGTTTGGGGGTTAACATTTTGTGGGTGAGTGTTTGTTGGTGAATATTAGCAGTGACATGTTCGTCACTATTCCTTTCGGCTTGAACATTTTCAGCAATAGATTCAGATTTTGTACGTTTAGTTGTTATAATCCAGTTACATATGTCTATGCCTGACAATCAATAAAATATTTAAAAACTAATTCAAATATATGAATAACCAACTAGTCAAGTGTAAATGTGTAATTAGCACCAAGCCACCAACAATCAGTGGCGGATCTCAATTAAGCCATTAACCATTAAGTCAGTAGCAACACATATTCAGGTATTTAACAATTGTGAAAAATCTATGAAATTGTTAAATTTGAAAAATTTTAAAACTAAAATTAAAATATATATACCAGTGACAAATCTCGATTAAACCATTAACCATTAACAAGTAAGATTACAAAATTTAAAGAAAGTAACAATAGAACAGAAGTATAGAACACATATTTAAAGTTAAAGAACTTTTATTTGATGGAGTTCTCTTCATTTTTGTAGTGCTTCTTAAGAAGTAAAAAGTCATAATTTTATAAAAGTATAACAAAAAAAAAAAAGAATCCATAAACAATTAAATTAGTTAAATTTGTGAAGAATCCACAAAGAAAAAAAGAAGAATCCATATACAAAAAAGAAAAATCCTAAAGCAATTGTTAAATTTGTGAAATTTAAAAACTAAAATTAAAATATATATACCTAAATAATAAATATGCGATTCTGCTGGCTGTTGCTTTGTATTTTTTCTGCCATATGCCGCTAATATGCTCTGTTGCTTCTCTATAATTTTTCCCTCAAGCAGTGTTGGCGTGTTGCTCTGCTGTAGATCTATTATTTTGTAGCTCCTATGTCGCCTTCTAGTGTTCTACAACTTTTTTCTTTTGCTTATGTTTCTTTTTTTTTCTCTCTAATTTTTAGACACAGCTACTTCTTTAACTTATCTTTCCCTTACTTTATTCTTTCTCTTTCTTACTTTATATTTTGTTTCTCCCATTTCTGTATGCAATCCTAAATTCCTGACTTTTTGTCCTCCCAAAACTCACGTGGGACCAGCAAAGTGCAACCCATGAATTTAATTCTCAGAAAGTTCAGTGGGGGCAATTGGCCCTTCTGCCCTAGGCATAGGTCCACCACTAGGTGGGATTGAGTTTTTTTTTCTCCATTGGAATTTTTGTTGTAGAGTTTGGGTTGATTAATAGTTTGGTTTCAAGAAGATGATGCATTTGGTTTAAGTTTAGTGTTTTTTTTATAAAATTTACTTTTAATATTTTTTTTTCTAATTAGTTTCTTACTATATTTTAATTAATTTCTTTTTAGGTTTGTAATTTGAGTTATCTGTATTATGTTTATCATTTGAATTTGGGTTATTTTTATTAGGCTTTTATTTGGTTTTAAATAATTAGTTGATGCTTTTGTCTTATTCATTAAAAGTATTTTAATATTTTAATTATGTTAATCAATATTAAAAGGGTTGCCAATAAATTGGGTATTCCTAATCAATTTCTACTAAAAAATGATTTTGGGGTCACATTGTAAGTAATTAGGAATTTTATGTATCGATTTTAAGTTCAATTACTTTAGGGGTCAAATTATGAATTTGATAAAATTTTGTGTAATAGAAATGTATTTAGCCCTATGCAAAACAACTATTTCATATTGACATATAAAAATTGTGAATGAAGTTCAACCTATTTCATATCAAAGTCCCCTTATATTTTTAAGCCAATTATGATAGTCTAATAGTATAGGTTTCTCCTTTTACGTGCAATGACACAAATTCAAGTCCACCTCTTAGTGAAAGTCAGAAGATTTCAGTATTAATTAAGGCACTACATAAAAAAGATAAATTTCTCATATGTTCCCTTCTAGTTCCCCTCCTAACCTATTTCTCATATTCACCCTAGGTAATAAGATAAGATGAAATATATATTAGTACCTGTAATTTATGTTGCCCTATTTAAATTTGATGATGACTAGACATAAATATATATTTATAATAAGTAAGTTTTATAAAGTCTTTATGATATTCTTTGTAAAAAAATAAATTAGTTGGTGATCTAATTTGTTAAGTAGATCCATGATCTTAGAATAAGCCATGTAATTCGTATAACTGGAGTTGATAAAAAGACTTAAGCATTTTCGTTGAGTTAAAGGTGGACAGGCTCTAAAATTACAGAGTGAAAGACGGTCAAGCCTATCAGAAAGCACTCTGAGATCGTTTAGCAAAAAGTTAAATCATAGAGTTGTATCGCATAAGCCACTGAGCAACGTAAAATAAATATCGTTTAGTTAGGGAACTAAATGATCTGAAGAACAACTCTATGAACATGTACTAAAGGCAAAAATGATAAATTTTATAAAGTACAAAGGTCTGACAGATAGTAGTTGATCAATGATAAAGGTCATATAACCTTGACTCACAATGTTCGAAATTGATTTTATCTATTATGAGTCAACGATAAAGATAAGGGAGACAACGTAGCTTTTTTAACAACTACTTATACAAGGATAAGGACATACGTCTGGTGTTGCAACAAATATAGTACGAACGAAAATGACAGCTCGAGGTCCAACAAATAATATTTGAAGTCAAATGAATTAAGCGCTGACAAGTGTCCCTGGTTATTCAGAGCAACGATAACAATCTAATGGAAAAATTTTAAGGAACTACTAAAAAAAGATTGCTACATTAAAAATGAACTACTGTTGATTCTCTGTATTCAAACACTAAAAGTTCAACTGCTTCACTCTACAATCATAAGAAATTCTTATTGCTACAAAGTCATTTAAAGAAAGACTTAAAGTTACTTAACAATGACTCAAACAAAAACATTCTCTTAGTGACTATATAAATTTTAGTTATCTCTTATATTCCAAGTTTGTGTGACTTGAAAGATTCTTTGTGAATCATTCTTGTAGCAATTTTGTGTGAAATATAACTATTGTAATCACTCATCCTTAATGGATCATCCCTACTTGCAGAGCAGAAGAGAAGACTAGAAGACTTTTATTCTGCTATGGTAATTAAGATATCTACAAATTAACATGCTTAATTGATTAGTAATAATACTTAAAAATAAAATTTAAAAGAATTTATTCAACCCCCTTCTAGACCTCTTTTATACTCTTGGGACTAACAAATGGTATTAGAGTTGTGTCCTCTCTTGGACTAGTTTTACTGCTTGAGTAGATCCATGACGCTCAACAAAATAAGTTCTGAGCTTAGTGGAGAAAATAAGCCACCTTTGTGCAATAAAGAAAAACTTGCTAACTAAAAGGTGCGTATATAGACCTACATGAATGCAATCGATGATGAGCTATTTGATACAGTTCTAAATGGACCATTTATGCCTTCAAAGCTTGCACCTACTCCAGAGGATCCAAAAAAAGTAGCAGTCAAGAAAAGAGTAGAGAGTGGACATAAAATGAGAAGAAATGGTTGGTCTTGTTAAGAGGGCCATGAACATAGTTTTTATGGCTCTTGAAAATAACCTATTTAAAAATGTTGTAAACTGCACAATAGCTAAAAAAGAGTGAAAAGCTCTCCTAGTTATGCATGAAGGGACTGAAAATGTCAATGAAAATAAATGGTCCCTCCTTACTCAACAATATGAAATGTTCTCTCACAATGTTGGAGAAGACATAACAACAACCTATGAAAGGTTCAACATCCTACTCAACTCACTCAGAGCATTTGGGAAAGTCTATCCCAACAAGGATATTAATATTAAATTGATGAGAGCTCTACCAAGCAAGTGAGATGCCAGAACCACTGCAATAAGAGAATTAAAAAACCTGCATGGGATGACAGTCTATAAGTTCTATGACAATTTATTAACTTGTGAGGTAAAGCTAAATTAAAGGGCTGAAATAACAACAACAACAACTGAAGCCAATAAGAAAGATAAGGGTGTAACTCTTAAAGCTATAGAAGTCTCCTCCAAATTCACTGTAGAGGGTGACACTGGCATTAATAATGATGATGAGGAGCTGACTGTGGTAGCCAGAAGATTGAGAAAGTTCATGAGGAAAATAAGGAGCAACAAATACAGAAAAAGCCGCAATAACAACAACCAGAGAAGAAATTCTTCAAATGATCTATGTTACAACTACAAAAAGTCTAGTCACTAAATAGCTAACTACAACAAGCCTCTTAGAGAAGAGCTCAAGAAGGACAACTATAATAACCAGAAAAATTATTAACTTAAACTTTTATTTATTTATTTATTTATCTTCATAAAAAATATGATGTGTGAAGTGATGTTATATATGTATAGAAGTTATGTGATGAGACATATTAAGTTAATTAAAATTATTAGAATTAACTAAAAAAGAAAAATGAATGCAAGAGAAGCTTATATGATGAGATCACAAAACTTAAATGTTGGCCTTATAAGGTAAATAAGAAAATTAATAATGAACAAGTGAATTACTTGTATGATTAATGAGAAATAAGAAATAAATAGATTATTAAAGATAACCCGAAGTGAAAATAATTATATATATATATGGGTAACTATATTCTAAACCTAAGTGGATGAAGAATTGTGATAGCTAATGAATTAAATTAATCAAATTGAAGAACTTGTATGTATGTGTATTATGGTTTCATTAAAACAAGTTCATGAATGTGTTAAGTGTTAATGTTGTCTAAACTAATTCAATATGGTAGCCCAATTGACTTTTAAATAGTAAGTCTAATTAGATTATGTGGCAAACCTACTAGAATTATTAATTAAAGTCCAAACAAATTAAATGGAAGAACTTGTATGTATGTGTATTATGGTTTCATTAAAACAAACTCATGAATGTGTTAAGTGTTAGTGCTGTGTAAACTAATTCAATATGGTAGCCCAATTGACTTTTAAATAGTAAGTCTAATTAGATTATGTGGCAAACATAATGGAATTATTAATTAAAGTCCAAATGAATTAAATGGAAGTCTAAGTGAATTAAACTAGTAGCCCAATGAAAGTAATTAATTGAGCCCAAACAAATTAAATGGAAGAGTTCAATTGAAATTAATTTCTAAGTCCAATGTAGAGCCCAATAAGATAAAAGAAAAAGGAAAAAATGGGGAGAAAATTAGCCATTTGGCCAGTCATTATAGGGCCCTCTAAGGGTGGAGTATTTACTTTATTGTTGCTTCAAAGTTACTCTATGCAATGCTTCACTCAATTGCCATAAAATTTTGAAAGCAACATGTTAATTAAGATAGTCATTCAAGCTAGTCATTCCTTGCTATAGTAAGCTTAATTAACCCTTACCTTCACTAATGTTAGAGAGACAAAGTTGAGTTCCTAGAGTTCTATAAATAAAAATGTCCAACACTTGTGCAAATGTTGGTTCATTTGCTCAATTCACTAAATTTTAAAGAGAGAAAGTTGTAGAGAGAAGCTAGAGCATTTGTGAGAGTTCTAGAGAAGCAAAACTTTGAGTGTTACTAAGTGTTGGTTATTTTTGGTCCATATAAGAAGATCAAGAAGGAGTTCCAACCATTTTCAAGAAGAAAATTTTCATAGAAGGTTTAAAAGTTTCTCAAACTTTAGTTGTTATTTTCTTTATGTATGAGTTTAAGTAAGCTTGGTCACAGAAGGATCTCTGTGAAGAAGATCTATGGTTAAATATGTTAGATATGTGCTTTAACATGTGTTGTATGGAAAATGATGGAAGAAAAGGTCGTATGAGCATATTTGGTTTTAAAACCCTAGTAGGTTGCCTAGGTTGGTTATGTGTGACTTATGATATATAAGTTATTTATGTGATTTTTGTATCTTATATGCTATATGGGTTTGTTTCAATTGTAACAAAATTTGAATTATCGAAAACTAAGTTAAAGTAAAGAAGTTATGAGATTTTTGGTAAAAATGATCCTTTTGAAAACCCTAGAAGGTTGATATTGATTTTTGTTGTCAAAAATATTTTTAAAAGTTGTTTGATTCTTGAAAACTTAAAGAATACAAAGTTATAAACCTAACAAAACAGATTTGAGATCATTTGATCGTATATTGCATGTTTTATGATAGATTGAACCAAAAAAATTAAAGTTAGAAAATTTTCAAAATTTAAGTTGAAAAAGTTGTACTACCGCCACAGCGGTGAAACATTCTGCCGAGGGACAATCGCAGCGCTAGTAAGGACTGCCGCAGTGATGGTCCTGGATTTTTAAAAAATTAATTTAATTCAAACGGACGGGTCTGGTTGAATCTTTTGAATAGAAAATGGGTTAGAAAATATAACTTAATATAATAATAATATTAGACAAATTTAAATAATTAAAATATTATTCAGTAATAATAATATTAGTAAAGGTATAAAATATTATTAAAAGATTAATAATATTTGAAAATGAAGAAAATATTATTAAACGATTAATAATATTAATAAGAGAATAAAATATTATTAAATAATTAATAATATTAATAAATGATAAAAATATTATTAAATGATTAATAATATTAGTAAGAAAATAAAATATTATTAAATGATTAAAAATATTAATAAATAATAAAAATATTATTAAATGAATAATAATATCAGTAAGTGAATAAAATATTATTAAATAATTAATAATATTAATAAAGAATTAAAATATTATTAAAAGATTAATAATATTATTAAGAGTGTAAAATATTATTAAATGGTTAAAAATATTTATAAAGGATTAAGATATTATTAAATAAATAATATTATTAGAAAGAGTACGACATTATTAAATGATTAATAATGTTAATAAGTGTTTAAAATAATTAAGTGATTAAGATGTTATTAAATGATTAATAATATTGATGATTGAATAATATATTATTAAAATCGTTAATAATATTCGTAAACGGTTAAAATATTATTAAGTGATTAATAATATTTGTTTGAGGATAATATATTATCAATGGTGATAATATTAGGAAATGATTGATATGTTCTTAAATGATACTTACGTAATTCAAATATTATCAAATGTTGATAATATTATTAAGTGATTAAAGGTTAAGATTAAGTGTTAGATGATTTAAGTGTTGTATAATAAAGCTATAAGATATGTTGATTGATAGATCAATGTTGTTGAATGTTAGGTCATCTAACAGAAGTTAGTTTAAGTTGAATAGCAGTAATTAGTGGAACAGGCAAGTTCTCTGAACCTTAACTTGTATTTATTTGGTAAGTTACTCTAAAACTCAAACTCGTTTCATTATACAAGTTTCATAAACTTGTTTTGATTATGTTAAGTATCTTGAGTTTGAAATTAGTTTCATAATACATGATGAAATAATTATTAGAAATTATTTCATATCTATATTGTTATTGATATTCACACTTATGTGTATTCACATGATTGTTCTTCATATGAACTATTTAAAGAGGAATATCTATGCCAATTGTTTCGTCTAGATATTGCATGAATTATTATGATTGGTTCTCAAAATGAACTATTTAATGAGGTATATCTATGCCATTTGTTTCGGCTAGATATTGTATGTGTCAATAAGATTGTTCTTGTTATGAACTATTTAAAGAGGAAGATATATGCCAATTGTTTCAGCTAGACCATGTATGTATCAAATTCATTAATCTGAATATTGTTGAAACTAGTCCAAATCATATTGTTGTGGTGCGAAATCTGATGGGAAAAGCTGAAATGAACAAATCATTATGAAAGGATAAAACTACTGTCGAATGTAATATTTTCGGTCAAAACGAAATTGGATGGTTATAATGTGCACAATATATACATATAATAGGTTGATCACTTAAAGTACTCATCTTTGAATATTGCAATTGAAATGGTTGTTAATATTCCAAATGAAATGATAGTCTTATGTCTACAGGGTATTATAAATACTCAAAACGTATATTCATGGTCTTGTGACCTTTCAGCATGAAAAAATAGTATGTTAAATCAATTGAAAGTTGTTATTCAAAGTTGCATGTCTTCACAATTCTTGAATATTATTAAAATTTTAAAAGTTAATTCTTTTTCATTCATGATATATCCTTTATTATTTATTTAAACTTGTTGAGCCAAATAGTTGCTCACCATTTCTATATCATGAACTGTTTGTCAGCTAAGCTCGAGTGATCTAAGGAGTACAATGGCAAAGAAAAGATGAACAAGTAGAAGTAATTAGTTTTTATTTTTATGTTGTAAACCTTTTTGTTATAAGGTAATTGAGATGTATTTAAGGTTAGTAGAACCTGAAATTGATGGTACGTTTTGTAACGAATTTATGTTTATTTTTCGCTAGTTATTGAAGATTTAGTTTATGAATGTTTATCAAGTGATAGATAATGAGCATCGAACCCGAGATTTAAGGGACCCGAATTTGGGGGCGTCACAGGTTGGTGTCAGAGTTATAGGTTATAAACCTTAGGTGGGGGAAAAACCTTAGGATTATAGTTGTTGAGAAGATAAGAAAACTCATAAAGAGTTAGGAGATGGATTGTGAAAATTCATCAAGTAGGAAAAGTTATGTGTTATGTGATGTGAGGATCCGAATTTTCAGGATTTTTCTTAATAATATTAAATGAGAATTTAATTAATAAAATTATCAAGGTTGTATAACTTAATTATTATTTTATGTAAATTAAGGTATGAAAAAGGATTTAATTGGTAAATTAAATCGGTATAAAGATGATGACAAATGGTGATTGAATAGAAATAATTAAAGAATAAATAAATTGTTTTAAAATAATTTATGGAAAATAAGAGAAACTTTGATGAAATTATTGATATTTAGAAACGGTTATGGAGGTACAGAAATTAAATGATGTTACGTGGTAATGTGAAATATATGAATTAGATATGTATATATATATATATATATATATATATATATATGGTTATGTTTAATTGTTGTAATTTAAATGTTATTAATTATGAAAATAAATTGATTAATAATTAAATTAATCCAAAAATTTATGAAAAGTTAATGAGGAAATTAGTAAAAATTGTAATTACTGATTTTAAATTTTATTAAGAATTATGGAGGGAGTTTAGAAATTAATTGAGAAGGAAAAGTAATTATATAAATTATATAATTATAAATTATATAATTTATATAAGGAAATTAAAATGTTGTATGAAGGAAATAATAATTATATAAATTATATAAGAATAATTATATAATTTATATAAGAGAATTAAATTAATTAAGGGTGGAAGAAAATTTTATAAAATTGTATTTGTATAAAATGGAAATTATTTAAAAAGGAATAATGTAATTATATAAATTATATAATATTAAATTATATAATTTATATAAGAAAAGTTAATGTGAATATTAAAGAAATTGAATAATAAATAAGAAAAAAAGAATGTTTTAAGTTATTAAAAATTATATTTATGTATAATGGAATTATTATGACTTTTATAAAAAATAATATTTCAGAAATGTGAACATGTTAATGTAACATGTTGTCCAAGTAACGGAGTGAAAAATTATGAAAAATAATTTTTATATGTTATATGATTAATTTTATGAAATTTGGAGGTATAAATTACCTCATATAATTACATGCATGACATTATGCGTGTACAAAATTTGTCAAATAAATTTCCCAAAAGAGGTATTAAAATTAAAAATAAATCATATTATGATATTTGGTGAATTAAAATAAATATTTTATATACATTATATAAAATATTTATTACACAAGATAATTACGTAATGTATTTAAATTAACAAATTACATGCTTGATTTTTTTTGGAAAATTCGAGAAGGCTTATGGCGGTGGACGTGTGGGTGTGTTAATTAAAATTAAATTCCTACATGCAAGCTTTATATAAGGGAAGGAAAAGAAACAAGAGGAAAAAAGAAAGAAAATAAAACATAAAACTCTCCCTCTTTTTTGTTTGCTTTCCACCCGACACCACCACTAAGCCACCGCCGAAAAACTCCATGACCACCAAGAGAGATGAGATTTTGGGTGCCATCTAGAGGAAGTTCTAAGCTTCAAATAATGTATAATTCAAATTTTTATGATTTATTTTGGTATTTATGGTAATAAATTAGTTTTGTGGAAAATTGTAAATAATTAGAATAATTATTCTAAATAATTTTTGGAGGTACATCTATGAATTATATGATTTTTTTTAGAGTAGTTTTGTTGGGAAAATTGTGAAGAAAATGGAAGAAATTGTGCAAAGTTGGCTACTGTTTACGGTTAGGAAGAAGAAAAAAAAAAGGGTTGCCGCGCATTGCGCGGCAGCCATTTTTTTTGCAGACACGGGGCCAAAACAGCGCCGTTTTAGGGCGAGTCTGGGGCTGGTCCCCGCCATGCGTGGAAGCTCTGTAACAATAAACCAAACGACGTCGTTTGGTGAAGGCGGGGGGCGAAGGCAGCGCATTACGCAGCCGACACGTTGGAAATTACCAGCGTGCCCCTGGCCTTTCCTGCTAATACCGAACGTGTCCCTTACCCTTGGTCAATTACGAAAATGCCCCTGGACTTTCCGATAAATTCCGGTTATGTCCCTAACGTTGCTAAAGTTACGAAAATGCCCCTAGGCTTTCTGGGAAATACTGAATGTGTCCTCAAGGGCGCGGAAATTACCAAAATGCCCCCAAAACTTGTTTTTAATTAAATAAATGTTTAAAAATTGTTTAAAAATTGTTTAAAAATTGTTTAAAAATCATAGAAAATTATAGAAAAAATACTAAAAATATATAAATGATGTTTGGGCATTAAATTTAATATTTTTGTAAAAATATTAAATATTGGGGATTAATATTTAAATATTTTAAATATTAATCTAATGAGTTTAAAGGTTAGAAAATGGGTTAAATGAAAATTCGGACAACCAGATATGTTAAAATTTGTCCAATGAGCCGGGTTGTCCGAAGTGAAGGAGTGGGATATTAAGTTAAATTAAATTATTAAGGAACGAGGTTAATATAATTAACCATATAAATTAATAATTGGCCCAGAAACGATATTAATTAAGTAAATTAATATCATAAAGAGATAAATAATTATTATTTAATTATTTTATGATCATTGGTTAATCGAGTTAAGAGTTTGAGCTATCAATTTAAATAACTGGACGCCATACAAGTTCTTCAGTCATTTTATGTTAAATGTTGGACTGTTATTGTGACACCCCAGGATTTAACATGAATTTTAAATGAGGATTATGATTAATTAAGTAAAGGTTAATAGTTAAAACCTAGCTTGAATGACATAATGTAATAAGGAGAGATTAAATAAGAATTATTATTTAATCAATGTGTTATATATGACCTCTGTGGTAGGTTGAATGTATGTATATATGTATATTTGGCAAGATATATAAAGAAGGAATTAAAGACTAGAAATGATGGAAATAAGGAATTTATATGTGAATTGAGGCTTTAGTTATGAATGTTAGCAGCAAGATTAATGAATAGGCTTGGAGAGGCGATGATATGAGAATGACAAGGTAAAATATGTATGTATGTGCAGGGGATAAGAAACTGTATGAACTAATTGGTTTATTGAGGAATATTAAGGATTTGATATGTGAATAGTTAAATTTTACCAAAGAATGGATATATATTGGATTGAAATAAGATAATTTTGTATATGATGCATAAATACAAAATGTGATACCCCGAAAGTACGTAGAAGGAATGTAGATATTATGTATGTTGAAAATTAGCATATGTGAGTAAAGTAAATGAATCAATTGACGTTAAAGTTAAAATTATAACATTACGAGTTTAAAGGAAAATGATAATGGATTTTGAGAATCCGATCGAGGTTCGCTTCTCGAGAAAGCGTTTTATGAAAAAGGTGAGTAAAACAACTATTGGAAATGTTGAAAATTGGAATTTATTGATGATTGAACCAAAAAGGGTTCATAGAAATCGAGTATAAAAGGATATGCAAATTTTGTAATTATTGTAAATTATTAGAAGTAATTGATGAAATTGGTATTTTGAGGTGTGACAAGAGATTTGGGTGAAAATAAAGTTCAAGCGTAATGAAACTAAGTATGGAGTAATTTGATGAGAAATAAAGTTCAAGCGTAATGAAACAAGTTTGGATCAAAATGGACTTGAATTGGTGCAAAAATGAGCAATTTTGAATAAAAGGGATTAAAATTCTCTAGATTTTTGGACAAATGACCATATTGCCCTTGACAAGTTGGAGAATGACCTTTGTGTCCTAGAGTGGATTAATGTCTATTTTGCCATTGCTAGTTGAAGTGAAATGACTTGAATGCCCTTAATCATGCATGAGTTAACTTAACCTAAGATTGGTTAAGTGTTGGAGAATACATATAATCTATATATGTATAAGTTTAAGTAGCCAGCTTTGTTCATTCAAAGTGCTCAAGTGAGAGCTCAAGAGAGAAAAGAGAGTAAAGGAACTAGGGTTCCAAAAAGTTCAAGGATTTCAAGGAAGAAGGTGATCAAGAGAAGGATTATCAGCCATCAAAGAAGATAATACAAGTCTAGCAAGGTTTATAATAAGAAGGAAGAAAGTTTTATGAAGGTATAACCATTTTCTTGTTTTAAAGTTTAAAGTTTATGTATTTAAATCCAAGAATATGAGTAGCCATGCAAGGATACATGGTTAAAGTTAAAGAATATGTGTAGTATGTGTTATATGGGAGGGATTATAGTAAAACCCTAAGCTCATGTGTAGTAAACCAAAAGTGTTGCACTATCTATATATGATTTCAAGCTAGAAATCATAATTTAAGGTTTGATCATGTGTTATATGTTGATAGATTTAATGAAACCTAGTTTGAAAGGTTGATTATGAAGGAAGCATGGGAAATTTTATGCTAGGTAACAATTTAAATTCATATATGGTGTAAAACCATGTGTTATTTGAGAATAATACACAATATTAGGCTATACTTTATGTATAGATTACGTAATAATCTATAAAGTGAATTGGAAGATGCATATGGAAGTTATGTGGACTTATAAAGTCGTTAAACTGGTATGTGGTTGTGACACTCAGGATTTTAAAAATAGTTCCAAATAAAGATTATGATAAAATTAAATAAAGGTTAGCATTTAAAACCTAGTGTTGAATGATAGATGGTGTTAAGAAATGAATTATGAAATATGAAGAAGAATTATATAAATTAAGAAGAGAAAGATGAATGTGCAGAGTATGAATGATGTGCGATATAAGAATGTCGTAAGTGGATTGTGTAAGGGTAAGTATGATTAAAGAAATAAAAGTTTTCGGAGAATGAGAAATAATCTTGATAAGTATATCGAGAAATGAATTAAAGTGTTATTCATAAAATTTTTAGAGAAATATGAAATGTACTACTATAAAGAAATTGTAAATTAAATATTCTGACGGTAATGACCATTATGAGGTTATCCATGTAAGTTATGAATATTAAAGAGGTAAAATATAATTATTATTGATTCAATTTTATTCATCAAGATGAAAGTAAAGCAAAGTGCTATGAATAATATACGTATAATTATTACGGCAATTATGATTCCGAGGACGGAATCCTGTTAAGGAGGGAAGAATGTGAGGATCCGAATTTCAGGATTTCTTTATTAATATTAAATAATAATTAATTGATATAAAAATATCAAGGTTGTTTAAGTTAATTATTATTTTAAGTAATTTAAAGTGTTTGAAGGGATTTAATTAGTAAATTAAATTTGTACAGAGATGGTGATGAATTATGTGAATTTAAAATAATTGAAAAGTAAATAAATTGTGTAAATACAATTTATGAAGAATAAAAGAAATTTTAGGTAAATGTACAATAATTTGTACAATTTAATTATTGTGGAAGTACAGAAATTATGTTTTAAATAAGGTTATGTGATAATGTAAATGCATGAATTAAATATGTATATATTTATATATATGCATTTGTATATTATATATGTGAATGCTTAATTGATAATCTTAAATTTCATTAATTATGGAAATAAAGGGATTAATAATTAAATTAATCCAAATTTAAATAAAAAGTGAATGGGGGAGTTGGTAAAAATTGTATGTGTTGATTTTAGAATTTATCAAGAATTTTGGAGGAGGTTTAGAAATTAATTGAGAAGGAAAGGTAATTATATAAATTATATAATAATAAATTATATAATTTATATAAGGAAATTAAAATAAGGTATGAAGAAAATAATAATTATATAAATTATATAAGAATAATTATGTAATTTATATAAAGTGATTAAATGGAATAAAGTTGGAGGGAATTAAGAAATTATTTAAAAGGAGAATGTAATTATATAAATTATATAATATTAAATTATATAATTTATATATAAAGAAATTATGGTAAATATTCAAGAAATGAAATAATAAATAAGAAAAAGAAATGTTTTAAGTTATTAAAAATTATGTTTATACATAATTAAATTATTACGACCTTTATGAAAAATAATATTTCGGAAACGTGAACATGTTAACGTAACATGTTGTTCAAGAAACGGAGTGAAAAATTTTAAAAAATAATTTTTATATGTCCTATGAATTATTTTATGATTTTTGGAGGTATAAATTACCTCAAATAATTACATGCATGGCGTTATGTGTGTACAAAATTTGTCAAGTAAAGTACCTAAATGAGGTATTAAAATTATTTATAAATCATATTCTGATTTTTAGTAAATTAAAATAAATATTTTATATTTGTTATATAAAATATTTATTACACGTAATAATTACGTGATGCTTTTGAAAGAAAAGTTGCATGCGTTTCTGTAGAAAATTCCGGAAATTGGCTGAGTTGGTGAGGCGGTGGAATTGATGGATTATTAGAAATAATTAAATGTTAATTATATAAAAGAAAGAAAAGGAGTATAAGAAAGAAAAAGAAATAAAAGGAAAGAAAACCAAAATAAATAACAAAATACTCTCCTCCTTCTCTATTTTCATTACCAACCGAGCACCACCACCTCCTATTGGAAGCCGCAGTACACCACCACCATGAGGAAGAGAAAATGGGTGCCAACAAGAGAAAAAGAAGCTTTGGAAGGTATAAAAGAATTTTAATTGTTTTATTTTTGGTATTTTAGATGGTAAAATAATTTTATGGAAAAATAGTAAATAATTAGTATAATTATTCTAAATAATTTTTAGATGTATACCTATGAATTTCATGATTTTTGGTGTACTTTTGTGGGAAAATTATGAGCAAAAATGGTGTATTATGTGTTAAGTTGGTCTACTGTTGCCGGAAAAGAGGAAGAAGAAAAGAAAAGGCTGCCGCGCATGGCGCGGCAGCCATTTTTTTTTCCGGGCGCGGCTTAAAACGGCGTCGTTTTGGAGCAGTCGGGCGGTTCCGCGCAATGCGCGGATGAAGATTTCGGAAGCAGGGGCCAAACGACGTCGTTTTTGGGCGTCGGCAGAAACAGTCGCCGCGCGTTGCGCGGACGACCGACGACACGCTGGAAATTACCAGCGTGCCCCTGCTCTTTTCGGTTAATACCGACCGTGTCCCTTGGCCCTGTAAAATTACAGCCGTGCCCTTCAGCTTTTCCAGAAATACCCAACGTGTCCCCAAGGCTGCGGAAGTTACAGAATTGCCCCTGGGCTTTCCGAAAAATGCCAGATGTGTCCTTTTGAGCGCGGAAATTACTAAAATGCCCTCAGAATTAGATTTTTATTGAAATAAATGTTTAAAAATTGTTTAAAAATTATAGAAAATTATAGAAAAATACTAAAAATATAGAAATGATATTTGGGCATTAAATTTAATATTTTTGCATAAATATTAAATATTGGGGATTAATATTTAAATGTTTAAATATTAATCTAATAAGGTTATAATTGAGAAAATGTTTAAATAAATTTTTCGGACAACCAAATATGCTAGAAATTATCCGATGAGCCGGGTTGTCCGTAGTGAAGGTATTAAATATTAGGTTATGCTAATATTTTAAGGAACGAGGTTATTATAGTTGGCCATATAAATTTATAATTGGCCTAGAGATGATATTAATTAAGTAAATTAATATCATAAAGAGATAAATAATTATTATTTGATTATTTTATGATCATAGGTTGATCGAGTTAAGAGTTTGAGATATCAATTTAAATAACTGGACGCCAGGCAAGTTCTTCAGTCCCTTTTATGTTAAATGTTGGAACGTTATGTTATGAAATTCTTGTTTTAACTGTATACAAATTATGTGTTATGTGATACGTGATTAATATGACCACAATGTGTATTCTGTGCAACGATATGAATATATATGAGATATATTGCTATAGTAAAAGCACAAACACGTGATGTATGACAGACACCAAGCTTGATAAGGTATGTGCTACGTGAAGTATAACTGTTGAACTTGCTGAGCCGTTGTGCTCATTACTTGCTTAATAAACATTTTTGCAGGAAATAAATAAATTTCAAATGTGTCAGATGATATAAAGATGGATAATCACAGAAGGTTGTGAATGTTATTGTTATGTTTCAATAACATAATTTAATGTGAATACAGTTGTTAAGTTTATATTAATATTTTGTATGTACAAATATGTTGAACTCAGACAGGATATGTAAAGTCAAATTTTGAACTGTGATTGTACTAGATAGAGGTTGTGATAGAGATTATTAAATGGCTTAATTATGGATTATGAAATCAAGAATAAATTGGTATGGATATGAACAATGTTAAGTTTTGAATATCAAGCTTTATGATACAGGTTACAGAAAGAAAAGAAAAAGTAAAGGTTACGATCCATGGGACTAGGATCGAAATGTAAGGATTTTAAACATCCAAATGATTTAATACAATGATTAAGTTGAAAAAAAAAAATTTATACCGAAAATTTGGTAATTGATGATATTAAAATTAAATAATGGATTAATTTAGGTGATGAAAGATTTATTAACGGACCGAAATTTGAACGTAATGAAAATAATGTTTATTAAATAGAAGATTTTAAGGAATAAAGTGGGTTGAATTTCGGGGTCGTTACAGTTGGTATCAGAGCTAGAGGTTATAAACCTTAGGTAAATGATACCTTAGGCTATAACCTAAATAAGGAAGAGTAAGGTTAGTTGAGTGTTCTGAAAACTCAAGCGTATAGTAAGCTCGTGACTCATGATTGTATGGTGGAGCCCCTTTAGCGAATGGGCGACTAAGGCCTGACTAGGACAAGCTCCTCAACCATATGATTATGGTAAGTTCCTGAGCCCAGATACGTGATAAGTTTGATGAACATGGGGGAAATTAGAATGGAAAAGATGTAAGTTAAGAAATGCAGATTTCAGAAATTGATTAAAGTAAAGGAAATATGAAAGAGATAAGATTATAAGGAAGAGATAAATGTGTTAAGAAAGATTTGAATGAAAGTAATAAATTGAGAAAAAATTTATAAGTTCAATTAAGAACATAATTGAATGAGAATATCTGAAATGATTCAAAGATGAATCTCAAAGATAATCAGGAGACACCTGACTTAAGCAATAAATATGACAAGGTAATCCAAAACGTATAGAAAGAGATCATAATAATATGATCAGAAACAGTGAGAGGATCGTACTACGATACGATCACAAGATAAGAGAAGCGAATAAAAAGCAGATTGTGAAGTCAGATCATGATGGGATTAAGTGAAAATGTGAAATAACAGAGAGACCTGTTAATGGTCAACAAGGTATAGCTTGATGCTATAAAGAGATATGGTACTATGAAATAGTACAAGAAGAATTCAGAGAATGATGAGACATGAATGACAGAAAGGTTATAATAAGGGGGCAGGAAGCTTGGGTACGAAATTTCAATTGAGAACTCATGTGGTGACTGAGTTGCACAATCCTTTGTATGGGCGGGGGATTTGTGTTTACTTAATTACTATGTGATTATCATTGAAATGTTAGAGTCGCGTTAAGAGTTTGATAGATAGATAATATTAAGTTTAGGCACGAGTTCTTAAAACTCATGCATGTGGTAAGTCCATGACTCATAATCGTATGGTATGTTTTGAGCCCCTCAGCATATGGATAGTCTTTGATATGTTCTCAGACTACATATTGCTAGGACAAGCTTTAAAACTCATATTCTTGTGGTAAGTTCCTGGACTCATAATGTGTGGCAAGTTTGATGAACTATACGGGGGTATAGAAATGTTGGAGTAGTTAGAAAATTTTTGTATAATGGTGATAATAGTCCTAGCAATAAAGTTAATAATTAAGTAAAGAAACTGAAGGTGAATATTAGGGAATTTAGGATATTCCCCTTCTTCTAGCTTTGCTAGATTTCGAAAATTTTGGCCTCAAGTTGATTTGGCACGTGTGTGCTTTGAAAAATATAAATGAAATTTTTAAGCGATTTAAAAAGTGTCTATGCTACTTGTCTCGGCTAGACAAAAATATTTTTATATCAAAATGTATTTCAAAAGAATCATCCACGCACCTTTTAGCCCGGTGTAGATGTGATGAATGACGGAATGCTCAACGTGTTGTTGAGACGGTGCGGTACTATTTCGTTATAAGATGATTCAACACCATAAAGTATGGTTTATGGTGTAGGAATTATTCACGACGGAATCCTCAACGTGCTGTCAAGATGACGCGGTAACATGAAGTCATAAATGATTTTGATTTGTAAAGGTATGTCAAAGCTATAAGTCTTTGTCATTTGACTCGGCTATACGTTTTGAATAGTTTTGACATGATGAATGTTTTAAAAATTTCTGTGGATTATAAATAGTTAAAAAGAAGGTCTATGCTAATTGATCTAGCTAGACAAGCGTTGAAGAAATACAAGTCTAAGCTATTTGATTCAGCTAGACAAATTTTGAAATATATTTATTGAATTCATATTCTTTGAAAGTTATAACTAAATAAAGTATTTTTGAATGAGTTCTAAGGCTGAGATGAACAAAAAGATTAAGAATATTGCAGGTTGATCGAATGGTCACCTGGCATAACAAGACACAGGCATTGCAGACTGATCATCTGGCGTGCCAATATATGGTGAAACATCCATCACTTTAATGACAGATTAATCCACTGTCAGGGTTTGCAGTATGAAGTACTCGGGGAGCGAAGTACTGTAAACCGGGATAAATGTTCATTCAGCATAGCATGAAAGTTTCCAAAATAAAAATTTTGAATTCCTCTACTCTTACGAAGATTGGATGGTATGATGGGGTAGTATTTTTCTTAATGTGAACATTATTGAAGGTAATAATTGTGAAGTAAAGAAATTATGAAATGTAATGGATTAGAAATAACAGTGTGTAATGATTACGAGGACGGAATGAAAGAAAGATATATGGAATGAGTAAAAAGAAATTGTAATGGTTACAAATGAATGAGATATCAATACATAGAAATTTCGAGGACGAAATTTTATGAAGGAGGGGTGAATGTGACACTCAGGATTTTAAAAATAGTTCCAAATAAAGATTATGATAAAATTAAATAAAGGTTAGCATTTAAAACCTAGTGTTGAATGATAGATGGTGTTAAGAAATGAATTATGAAATATGAAGAAGAATTATATAAATTAAGAAGAGAAAGATGAATGTGCAGAGTATGAATGATGTGCGATATAAGAATGTCGTAAGTGGATTGTGTAAGGGTAAGTATGATTAAAGAAATAAAAGTTTTCGGAGAATGAGAAATAATCTTGATAAGTATATCGAGAAATGAATTAAAGTGTTATTCATAAAATTTTTAGAGAAATATGAAATGTACTACTATAAAGAAATTGTAAATTAAATATTCTGACGGTAATGACCATTATGAGGTTATCCATGTAAGTTATGAATATTAAAGAGGTAAAATATAATTATTATTGATTCAATTTTATTCATCAAGATGAAAGTAAAGCAAAGTGCTATGAATAATATACGTATAATTATTACGGCAATTATGATTCCGAGGACGGAATCCTGTTAAGGAGGGAAGAATGTGAGGATCCGAATTTCAGGATTTCTTTATTAATATTAAATAATAATTAATTGATATAAAAATATCAAGGTTGTTTAAGTTAATTATTATTTTAAGTAATTTAAAGTGTTTGAAGGGATTTAATTAGTAAATTAAATTTGTACAGAGATGGTGATGAATTATGTGAATTTAAAATAATTGAAAAGTAAATAAATTGTGTAAATACAATTTATGAAGAATAAAAGAAATTTTAGGTAAATGTACAATAATTTGTACAATTTAATTATTGTGGAAGTACAGAAATTATGTTTTAAATAAGGTTATGTGATAATGTAAATGCATGAATTAAATATGTATATATTTATATATATGCATTTGTATATTATATATGTGAATGCTTAATTGATAATCTTAAATTTCATTAATTATGGAAATAAAGGGATTAATAATTAAATTAATCCAAATTTAAATAAAAAGTGAATGGGGGAGTTGGTAAAAATTGTATGTGTTGATTTTAGAATTTATCAAGAATTTTGGAGGAGGTTTAGAAATTAATTGAGAAGGAAAGGTAATTATATAAATTATATAATAATAAATTATATAATTTATATAAGGAAATTAAAATAAGGTATGAAGAAAATAATAATTATATAAATTATATAAGAATAATTATGTAATTTATATAAAGTGATTAAATGGAATAAAGTTGGAGGGAATTAAGAAATTATTTAAAAGGAGAATGTAATTATATAAATTATATAATATTAAATTATATAATTTATATATAAAGAAATTATGGTAAATATTCAAGAAATGAAATAATAAATAAGAAAAAGAAATGTTTTAAGTTATTAAAAATTATGTTTATACATAATTAAATTATTACGACCTTTATGAAAAATAATATTTCGGAAACGTGAACATGTTAACGTAACATGTTGTTCAAGAAACGGAGTGAAAAATTTTAAAAAATAATTTTTATATGTCCTATGAATTATTTTATGATTTTTGGAGGTATAAATTACCTCAAATAATTACATGCATGGCGTTATGTGTGTACAAAATTTGTCAAGTAAAGTACCTAAATGAGGTATTAAAATTATTTATAAATCATATTCTGATTTTTAGTAAATTAAAATAAATATTTTATATTTGTTATATAAAATATTTATTACACGTAATAATTACGTGATGCTTTTGAAAGAAAAGTTGCATGCGTTTCTGTAGAAAATTCCGGAAATTGGCTGAGTTGGTGAGGCGGTGGAATTGATGGATTATTAGAAATAATTAAATGTTAATTATATAAAAGAAAGAAAAGGAGTATAAGAAAGAAAAAGAAATAAAAGGAAAGAAAACCAAAATAAATAACAAAATACTCTCCTCCTTCTCTATTTTCATTACCAACCGAGCACCACCACCTCCTATTGGAAGCCGCAGTACACCACCACCATGAGGAAGAGAAAATGGGTGCCAACAAGAGAAAAAGAAGCTTTGGAAGGTATAAAAGAATTTTAATTGTTTTATTTTTGGTATTTTAGATGGTAAAATAATTTTATGAAAAAATAGTAAATAATTAGTATAATTATTCTAAATAATTTTTAGATGTATACCTATGAATTTCATGATTTTTGGTGTACTTTTGTGGGAAAATTATGAGCAAAAATGGTGTATTATGTGTTAAGTTGGTCTACTGTTGCCGGAAAAGAGGAAGAAGAAAAGAAAAGGCTGCCGCGCATGGCGCGGCAGCCATTTTTTTTCCGGGCGCGGCTTAAAACGGCGTCGTTTTGGAGCAGTCGGGCGGTTCCGCGCAATGCGCGGATGAAGATTTCGGAAGCAGGGGCCAAACGACGTCGTTTTTGGGCGTCGGCAGAAACAGTCGCCGCGCGTTGCGCGGACGACCGACGACACGCTGGAAATTACCAGCGTGCCCCTGCTCTTTTCGGTTAATACCGACCGTGTCCCTTGGCCCTGTAAAATTACAGCCGTGCCCTTCAGCTTTTCCAGAAATACCCAACGTGTCCCCAAGGCTGCGGAAGTTACAGAATTGCCCCTGGGCTTTCCGAAAAATGCCAGATGTGTCCTTTTGAGCGCGGAAATTACTAAAATGCCCTCAGAATTAGATTTTTATTGAAATAAATGTTTAAAAATTGTTTAAAAATTATAGAAAATTATAGAAAAATACTAAAAATATAGAAATGATATTTGGGCATTAAATTTAATATTTTTGCATAAATATTAAATATTGGGGATTAATATTTAAATGTTTAAATATTAATCTAATAAGGTTATAATTGAGAAAATGTTTAAATAAATTTTTCGGACAACCAAATATGCTAGAAATTATCCGATGAGCCGGGTTGTCCGTAGTGAAGGTATTAAATATTAGGTTATGCTAATATTTTAAGGAACGAGGTTATTATAGTTGGCCATATAAATTTATAATTGGCCTAGAGATGATATTAATTAAGTAAATTAATATCATAAAGAGATAAATAATTATTATTTGATTATTTTATGATCATAGGTTGATCGAGTTAAGAGTTTGAGATATCAATTTAAATAACTGGACGCCAGGCAAGTTCTTCAGTCCCTTTTATGTTAAATGTTGGAACGTTATGTTATGAAATTCTTGTTTTAACTGTATACAAATTATGTGTTATGTGATACGTGATTAATATGACCACAATGTGTATTCTGTGCAACGATATGAATATATATGAGATATATTGCTATAGTAAAAGCACAAACACGTGATGTATGACAGACACCAAGCTTGATAAGGTATGTGCTACGTGAAGTATAACTGTTGAACTTGCTGAGCCGTTGTGCTCATTACTTGCTTAATAAACATTTTTGCAGGAAATAAATAAATTTCAAATGTGTCAGATGATATAAAGATGGATAATCACAGAAGGTTGTGAATGTTATTGTTATGTTTCAATAACATAATTTAATGTGAATACAGTTGTTAAGTTTATATTAATATTTTGTATGTACAAATATGTTGAACTCAGACAGGATATGTAAAGTCAAATTTTGAACTGTGATTGTACTAGATAGAGGTTGTGATAGAGATTATTAAATGGCTTAATTATGGATTATGAAATCAAGAATAAATTGGTATGGATATGAACAATGTTAAGTTTTGAATATCAAGCTTTATGATACAGGTTACAGAAAGAAAAGAAAAAGTAAAGGTTACGATCCATGGGACTAGGATCGAAATGTAAGGATTTTAAACATCCAAATGATTTAATACAATGATTAAGTTGAAAAAAAAAAATTTATACCGAAAATTTGGTAATTGATGATATTAAAATTAAATAATGGATTAATTTAGGTGATGAAAGATTTATTAACGGACCGAAATTTGAACGTAATGAAAATAATGTTTATTAAATAGAAGATTTTAAGGAATAAAGTGGGTTGAATTTCGGGGTCGTTACAGTGGTTGCCTATGTGGTGTGTAGAGTTTATGGACTTAAGATTAGTTAAGATTGGAAATTTGAAAGTTGACAAAATTGCCATCAATATGTGAATTTGGCCATTGAGTATAATCTGTGATCAAATGATGCCAAAAAAGTTAAGTTTGATGTTAATACACGTGTTAGTAATGATTTGAAAGTCATTCGGTTCGTATGGCGACAATTGAGGATTTTAAAGGTTTTAAAATGTTCGTCGACGACCAAAACGGACTATTTTGGAAAATATAACCATTTGAATAGTTTTAAAGGTTTTGAAAGTCCATTCAAGTTATATATGTGCTATGTGTACTAAATGAATTGTTGGAAGTAATTTGTGTCAAAAAGGAGTTAAGGATTTACTTGGAGTTTAAGCTTTGACAATGAAAGGTTTTGAAAAGTTAATGAAAATGGCCGTCAAATGTGATTTTTGGCAATTTTGAGGAATTAGAGTTGAAATGAAGTTAAAGGACTCATATTTATGTTAATACATGTGTCTAGGTTGATTTGGTAATCAACGGAATCAAATTTGAATGAATCGGCGATTCGAACGATCTAAATCGATCGTTTCGATTCAAAACGGATTTTTACGGACAATTATCGCTTCGTGCGAAGTTTTATGATTTTGAAAGTCTAGACATGTCATATATGACCTATGTGAACTATGTCAAGTGTTAGAATTGAGTTTTAAAGCTTATGGCCAAAAATCACAAAGTTGGTAAAAAGTTGGTTTTGAAGTTGAAAATTTTTCTAAGTGTTGAAACGTGTTGAACAGCCCTCCTAGGGGCTAGTGTATCTCTATTTTTGAGAAGCCAAATGAGACAGGTAATATTTTTGTAAAATACTAGGTAGTAAGGTCTAGATGTGGTCCAAATTTCAGCTCAATTGGAGTTAAGATGAAGAAATTAAAAATCGACAAAGGTAGTGCAAAAATCAGATTCCAGAATTTGAACATAGCGCCCCGGCGCCATGTTTTGCACTAAACATTGCGCTGGCCGCGCAATGTACTGTTCATCGACCGAGAAGAATGCGCGGCCAGCGAGCTCTGGCGACGCCGGGGCGAAGTTGCTCTGTTTTTGAAAAAAATTTAAGCTTCTAAAAAGCTATATTTTGATATGGAATGATAAGAATGGGTTACATAAACCCTAGAATGATAAGAATGGGCTATTTAAAGGATGTCAAGGTATAATGAAACGATAAAAGGCATAATATATCATGCCTAAAGCTAAGGCAAATCAAGTTAAGAGTTATGTAAAAAGTCGAAGGCAAGCTATGGTGTATTATAAACCTACATAAGGTGTGATACATCAAAAGTGAAATGATTAGAGACAAATGGTCGGATATTTATGAGTTAAGTTTGACAAAGATTATAAAGTTTGATGATCCTATATTGATGTAAAGGTTATGTATTGACAGATAAAGATCGAGGTAACAATCCGATGCAAGGAATGATATGAAAGGACAAGCAATGAGGTACAGGTTAAGTGTATATAAAGCGTAACAGGCAAGTGTTCAGACTATAAGGTGCTATTGTTCTATGCGAACTGTGTAATAGTAAAATATTTGAAACGTGCCCTACATGCAACTATGTGATTTAACTATTAAGTGAATTACGTAGCATTCATGTATAACATGATAAAGTAGAGATGCATGGCGCATATTATAAACTGTAAGCATGAAATGTGTTATCTGAATTACTTGCTGAGCCTATGTGCTCACTCTTGCCATGAACTAACATTTCAGGTGAATTACGGGAAGACCGGAGGCTTCCGGTGCAGCTAACGTATAGAGTATTGAATGCATGAAATAGACATGAACAAAGTTGTTATATGTGAAATGTGTATGTAAAGAGATGTGGTAAATCTATAGAGATAGAATTGTACGTATTGTATTATTTGATGAAGGGATGGAAAAGTTATATGGTTTTGTAATCCATAATGATAGTAGTGACTGTAAAGTGTTCCGAGAAATGTTGCAAAAAGGATAAGATAAATGTATATAAACAGGAATATGTATGATACAAAAATATGTATGTAAGTATATATGAACATGAGCAAGTACAGGAACAGGTATATGTAAATCAAGCCATTTATGAATAGGTCATGGCAAAATTTTAATTACAGGTTATGTAAATCATGAATATATATTTGTTTATGAAATGGTAATGGAATTGAACTCGGTCACAATTAATAGGAGTTGACCTAAATGCTAATGCTTAGTAAAGTGAACGTTGCGATCCTGAGACAGGTAAGAAATGTAAGTTAAATAAGTTTAAAAAAAAAAAAAAATGGACCGCATTTATGGTCAAGTCAATGTTTTCAAAGGTTAAAGGTTAAGGTTTGACGCACAGGATCCCGGTTAAATGTGGTTTAACGTTAATAATTATTTGATCCAGATATAATTGGACTTAATTAAGGAAGGTGGGATCTCGGGGCGTCACAGTTATGATATGAAATACTTGTTTAAATGCATACAAATTTTGTGTTATGTGATATGTGATTAAATATGACAATAATGTGTGATTTGTGAAATGATATGAATATAATTGAGATATATTGCTATAATAGAAGCACAAGCACATGATGTATGACACACACAAAACATGTTAAGGTATGTGATACGTGACGCATAAATTGTTGAACTTGCTGAGCCGTTGTGCTCGTTACTTGCTTAATAAACATTTTTGCAGGAAAGAAATAAATTTCAAGAATTTCAGATTAATGAGAGACGGATTTTTCCTAAAAGGTTGTGAACGTTAATATGAAATGTTGATGTTATAATGTCATGTAGATAATTTGTCAAGGTTACATTAATATTTTGTATGTACATATAAGTTGGATTCAGATAGAATGAATAAAGTTAAATTGTGAATTGCGATAGTGCAAGATAGTTGTTACGGTAGAATGTATTATATGTCTAATGACAAAAATTTGGTAATTGATGATTTTGAAATTAAATAATGGATCAATTTAGGTGATGAAAGATTTATTAACGGACCAAAATTTGGATGTAAGTAAGATAATGTATCATAAATACAAAATTTAAGGGAATAAAGTCGGTCGAATTTCGGGGTCGTTACATGTGATAAATTGTTTTCGCATGAGGTACTAATAAGTTGTGTTTGTTATTGATGTTAGTGGTTGTAGAATGTCTGAAGAAGGTGAACTTAGAGAAGTTTCCATCATCGGGAAATGAATGGTTGTAGCACCCGAGTATGAGGCTATGACAGCCTTAGTGAGTGAAGAGTTGATAAAAGATGTAACCTCTAACATTTTCAGTCAGAGGAATCATCCGAAGACAGTATGGAATATCGGGAAGGATTTGTAATGAAGATTAGAAGGGAATTGATAATTGGGAAGAAGTTTGGGGATTTCAGTCTAGTAATCAATATAGACAAGAAAGATGGAAGGAAGAAATCCATACGAGAATAAGAGCTGAAGAACAAGTAGAGGCTCTGAAGTTAGAGTTGTAGGAGAAGAACAAGCAGTTGGCTCATTTGAAGAAATGAGGTCGTAGTGATGTGAATATATATATATATATATATATATATATATATATATATATTAATGCATATAGGGTGTTGTATGGTATGTAAGAAGGAAGTTAGATAACTTCTAACTTTTGTGTAGCATGTGGGATAATTTTTGTTATTTCCAAATTTTGGGGTATGCAATATATTAATTTAATCTTATGTATTAGGGGATGTATGTGAAAGAGATAGCATAATGCTATAAGATGTGTAATATATTATGAGAAGCATATTAATATAATGTATTTATAAAATATGCTTGTGATGACTAAATTCTATTAAAGAATATTGAGGAAATCGAAGCAGGGATTAAATGATTAAAAGTTAAATCATTAATGTCTTATGCTCGAAGTAAAATAAATGAGGAATTACACTGTTTTGTGTTTGTTTATATTTAGAATGTTGCGTCGAAGTGGAAAGCGATTGCACCAAGGACTGGAAGAAACAAGGAATGAAGTTAGGGAGCTAAACCAAATTGTAATGACCATGAATTCTATTAGACATTGTAATTATACTTATTAAATAGTTAGCAATGAATTAAAAATTTTGTTCTAATTAATTGTGCATTAGATAATTGAATGAATATACTTGTGTATGTGTATATTTATTTAAAGCAATGAAACAAGATGTTATAAATTATTTAAAGCAAGTCTAATTGAATTATATTTTAAATCCAAATGAGATGTTAAACTAGGTCAATTAAATTTACCTAGTAGTCCATATAATTAATTAAACTGTAGTCTATATAATTAATTAAACAAGCCCAATGCTTATTTTAATTAAAGGAAGCATAGTTTATTTAATGTTAGGTCAATGGGATATTTAAATTAAGCCCAAACCAATTAAATGAATGAGCCCAATATATTAAATCCTAGAATCCAATGTGGAGCCCAATAGAAAGTCAAAATTGGTCAATATATGTATGTATGTATGTATGTATGTATGTATGTATATATATATATATATATATATATATATATAGATAGATAGATAGATAGATATAGATGTACTTATGTATATTAAATGTAAAAAAAATAAAGAAAAAATGGCTTAAAAAGGCCACTTGGCCGGTTGCTATAGGGGCCCCACATGGGGTTGCTTGATTTGCTTGGTTGCTTCTTTTGTACATTAAATCAAAGTAGTTCACCAACCCTAGTCAATTACATTGTCCATCAACTAGTCAATCAAAGCAATAGTAATCCTAATTGAGTTCTAAATTGACCAACACTAGTGAATTAGGAGAGTTGAAAATGGATTAGTGAAGTGCTATAAATAACATGCTCCACATACTTAGTATGTTGGTTAGTTCATTTCCTTCTGCTATGTTATCTCGATTACGATTCTAAACTTGACTTTGATTTGATATTCTTTCAATATGATCTTCAATCTTAAACTCTATACAACAATTTTTCTCATAAGATCAACCTAACAAATTTGATCTTTTCTAAACTAAGTTTTTTTACAATAAGAATTAAATAAGGACTTTACAAAAGTTATCTTTACAAATATACATTAAGCATTGATCATATCGGGTCACCATTATGTCATCATCAAATTTAATCATGCAGATACTAACACAATTTAAATTGTATAAGCCCAAATGAGCTATTTAAATTAACCAATGATGTGAATTTAAATTAATGAATTATTAGTTCTACACATTAAAAGGGTTAGTTTATAATTATTAAATTTCATTTTTAATGGAAGGATTTTATACATATATGTATAAATTTACCAAAGTATATTTTATTAATACATGTATTGATATTATTTATATTGCTTGTATTATTAAATTATAGTTATGTAATATGTGTATTATGCATATAATAGTATAATGTATATATGATTTATATATATACAAATGATGAGAATTTTAGTAGTGGACGCATGAATTGCTGATTTTTGGTGAGTGGAATGCATGGGTGTTAAGCCTCTTTGAGTGACACCTAGCTATGTCTTGGTAGTGGAATGTGAATGAGCTATTATTAGTGGATTATCCCAGCAAGGTGCAATTCAGCTCTCCATTCCCAAGTTCAGTTCATTCTTCTCTAAGTTCCTAAGCCACCAAGTCTAAGATCAAGAACTCATAAGTTATATACAAAAAATTCATCAAAACTAGATCAAATATTGTGAAGGTTTGTGTTTTAACCTTGAATTGAATAAGGTGTTGAGCAAATTTCCATATAGAGGAAGCTTATATCAAGCCATAAATAAGAATTGAGCAAAGAAATCCTTCATTCAAAGGTTTAAAAGTACCCTTTACTTTTAATTTAAGAAATTAGTATTGATTCTAGTTTCTGATTAATGTCTGATTGGTTGTGGGAGTGAATTTGAATTGGGAATCACGGTGTATTCAGAGCATAAGGAAGGATTATAAGAATGAAGTTATGTGTTTGTATGTTTGAATTCATGAAAATGAAGTTTTATTGTACAGGTGTATCACATGTTCGATGAAAGTCCCCAATGAAAACTAAATTGCTAGACCATGAAAATTATATGGTCATTGTGGATAGTCTATGGAAGTTATTGTGTAAATATGAGTTAGAGGATAACTCAAGCTTAATGGATGATTTAAATCATGTCCAAAGTGGATTTTTGAAGATTTTTCAACAAACTAATAAATGTGTTAAATATTGTCAAACACAATTTTTCGGGCGATTATTTCGTACCTTTAAAGAAGTCATTTGAGGAGACTCTTATTTTTGCAAAATACTGCATAGCATGGTGTAGTACATGTCCAAAATTGGGTTAGTTTTGATAAAAGATGAAGAAGATATACATTTTCAAAGGTGGGTAGAAAATCAAAAAAAATCTGAAAATTCTAGAAATGAATTGGTACACCGGGGGGAGGGGGGTGAATATGCTACAGTAAATATGTGCCGGGGCGCAGAAACCATGAACCGGGACGCATGGTTGCAGAATTTTTTTGAGCAATTTTTTGTATGTGTTCGGGTCAAGATGTTGTATAAATGAGCTTGGAATGTGTTTAGATGTATTATTTAACATATATAAGGTATGATACATCAAGCGTAGTATGAATTAAATACTAGAGAAAAACTAATCTAAAAAGAAATTAAGTTTCGAACGAAATCAATACATATATTGTGTGTTTAATTATCTAATAGCCTGACTTACTATATATAGGTCGTACGACGATTGATAATGAAAATGATAAGCGTATACCGAGGAACGAGGACGAAAACAAGTTCTTTCAGTAATTTGTGAACTTGTTGCTATGTGAGAAATGTGTTATAATGTTGTGTCGAACTGTTGATATGTAATAGATAATGGAATTTGTTATTCGATGTGAACTCAATGAGCATGATTACATATGAAACATGTATTAAATGTGAAGTGAGTAAATGCAATGTTTGTGAACTAAGAAGCATTTATAATTTGCACAACATGAGATGTATGCTTATATCAATGCACATCACGAGATATATGATTCATGAACAAAATGCAAAGTATGTATGAGTGAAGCATGAAATGTGTTAGCTATTAGACTTGCTGAGCCGTCGTGCTCATTTTTACAAAATATACTTTTGCAGTTACGAAGAAATCCTAAAAGGTACGGGATCACCAAAGAAGAAAATTGTGGTGATACTACAAGGCAGTCAATGTAGTGTCTTTTGTATTGGTGTTAAAACTTAATGTTGTTTAAGTTAGTAAAGATTTTAAGCTATGATAGATGATTTGATAATATTATAAGTACCAATCAGACAAGTGACACGAATGTATAAAATGAATGTTTAAAAGTTAGATTGTGAGTTATGAATGTATAGAATGAATGTTTAAGTTGTATTAAACTTTGAAATTTTGAATTAAAGATATTCGTTTTGAAATTGAGATGTATGCTTTACATTTAATATTGTAAAGTAAGATTATTTAATGATGTACTATAATAAAAAAAAAATAGTGTACTTATTTTGTATGCTGTATTGAGAATCCAGTTGTTATATAATACATTTAATTACTGGATTATAATGAAGAATGTATAAAAGACAGAATGAAAAGAGTTGAATGTTGAGAGTTGTTGTATGCTTATAGTTAATACATTGAGATGAATCATTATATATATGATTTTGAAAACTAAGATGGATTGTAAAGATTGCGATTCAGGGAATAAAAAATGTTGTAAAAAAAATTAAAATCAATGAGTTTTATCAATTATATTATTGATTAATGACGTGGAGTTAGAATAAAGAGGTATCGTGAGCACTGAATATGAGGTTCAAGGGACCCAAATTTGGGGAGCGTTACAGAATTTATAGGTTTCATGTTCAATCTCTAGCATATGTGGAAACCTAATCTAATTGAAAGATAAATTGAAGAACAATTCATGAACAGTTGAAATCCTGTAGCGCCGCAACACTCAATGTCAGAAACACATCACTGCAATGCTCTACACTGCCGGCGCAACACCTGCCTTAATTTATGCCTAGCACTGCAACGCTCTTGTCTGGCACTGCAGCACCCGGTTTCAGTTTTGTCTAGCTTTGTTTCTGCATTATGGCACAACAACTCTCCATTTAGGCGACATAGCGCTCTCATGTGCTGCCTCTGCTCCTTGTTTGGCTGCCCGTGTTCTTTCCTTGACCAAGACTTGATCGCTATGTATCCAACCTGTAACTCCTCAGCCCAATGTCCTACAAAACAAAATAAATACACATAAAAGTAATAGAAAACTTTATCCTATAAAATTAGAATAAAAACACATAAAATGGACAAAAATATTTAAAGATACACAAATTATCAAATTAAAAGATAATTAATTCATAGTAATAAAATTACTCATCACATGACACATTAATTATATTTTTAATTGAAAAAAATTCAATAGAAGTAGAGTAGATACAACACTATTTCTTAGGAAGCACAAAGATAAAATATTGTTAGTACTCTGTGGTTGATATTATTTTTGGTTCTACTAATGAAAAATTATATGAGAGATTTGTTAAGTTTATGCAAAGTAAATTTCAGATGAGCACGATAAGAGAGCTGAACTATTTTCTTGGATTTCAAGTGAAGCAAACTGTTGAAGGTGTCTTTATCAACCAAGCCAAGTATATAAACAACTTACTCAAGAAGAATAACATAGAAACAACTACTCACTCATATAAAGACTGCAATGGCTACTGCAAATAAGCTAGATAAGGATGAATAAGGTAAATGTATTATATAACATAATATAGATGTATGATTTGCTCTCTCATAGATCTTACTGTTAGTAGACATGATATAATATTTTTCTACACGTATTTATGTTAGATTTCAAACTATTCCTAAGGAATCTTATTTGATGTATGTTCCGAGAATTTTTAGATATCCCATAGGTATTCCAAATTTGGGCATTGGTATCCTAAGGAGTCTCCCTCCTCTAAACTAATTGATTATTTAGATGATGACTTTACAAAATGCAAAGTAGGCAAAAAAAATTAAAAAAAAAATACTAGTGAAAATTGACAATTACTAGTAAATAGATTTGTTTCATGGTTTAGTAAAAAGTAAAATTTAGTATCACATCAACTGCAGAATATGAGTTTAATATAATAGGTTTTTTTTTTTAAATAAAAAAAGTCCATTTATTTTTAGTGAAACATTGACTTAAGAACATTCACATTCATGGTTGGTTAGTGTGATAGTTAGAAGAGTAGTTAATAAAAATAAAAATAATATTTTTATAAATAAAAATAGGATAGCTTCACAAGTATCTCACACATGAATGTTAAATGGATCACATATTTATGTGAAACGGACATTATAAAAATATTAATTCCTTAATAAAAATCATGGTACACATGAAAACATATTCAATAATATATTTTAGGAAATTACAATTTTAAGTTCAATAAGAGTTGAAAATATAAAATTAAAATAAGTGTAAGTTCTTCCATCCAACAAAACATAAGTATTATACAACATTTCTCTTTGAAGAAAGAATTAAGTATACTATTTTATGTTACAAAATTACTATTATCTCAAAATAAGTACCATTACATCACATGCTCCTCTAAACTAAGTGGCGCCATTACTACTTAAGTGGCGCTCCTTATTTATACAAGTATGATATCACGTGTGAGACACATATTAATTTATATTAATTTTGTCACAAATATTTTTTAATTTTTTATTAACATATTTATCAATTTTTATTGATATAATACATATATAATATTTAAGATAATTGTATTTATTTCACAGTATACGAAAGTATATACATTAACCAAAACTCATGTGTGTATGCGCGCGCACACACACACACACAAACATTGTATACATACATTTTATGCAAGTATATCTTTTTTAGTAACGAAAAGTTTATCTATTGTATCAAAAAAATGAAGAGCCTTGAATGATTAACTCGGTTGTAACTCGGCATTGACTCATAATTAACCAAAATGACTCCGTAAAATTATAAAATTATTGGATAAGATATTTTAATACCTTGTTATATATAGTTATTAATTTAAACATCAACTACACCATGTTTGTGAATTTTAAAAGTAAAAGGGGGAAAAAGTAGAATGAAAGAAATTTAAGGAGGAAATTAAAAGTATTTTTTTTTTTTGTTAATTTTGTTAGGAGAGAAAAGAAAAAAAAATGACATAATTTTTTTAAAAATTTCCTCCTAAAAATTTCCTCCCAAAATTGAGAAGATTTGGAACGAAATTTATTAAGGACTTAGATCACATGTTAAAATAACAAAACCATCTATATACTAATAGTTATCAAATGTAATTTCGTAAAGGTAAAATACAATTATTGTAATGTCCTAGAATTTCAACGTCTTTATTAATTAAATTATTAATTTAATTTTCAACGAGTTAGTTTTACGAGATTATTTAAATCTTTTTATATGATTAATTAATTATGTGATTAAATAATTATGTAATTAATTACTAGAATTAATTAAAGGGGGTTACTAATATGTTATTAAATTAGTAAACAAACCCTAAAGTTTTAATATCAAAATAATTGATAAGTTTCCTATTAATTAAATATTCAATTAAATTGAATATAATGAGTGAATTAAATATAATAAATTAATTAATATGATCATTAATTAATGTAAATAACGTGAAATATTAATAATAATATTTATTAGTCCATTTAGTAATTTAATACTAATGGGTTAAAATATTTAATTATTTATTCAATATAATTATTTATTTAATCATGGATTGAATAATTAATGTGTAAATTATTAAATTAGCCCAACATGGGTCAATTAGTAGCCCAAGTGGAGAATAATAAAATTTGACAATTTAGTAGCCCAAACAATTTAATAGAAGCCCAATTGGTATTTTAAATTAAAGCCCAATACTTGGTCCATTTGGAAAAATAATTAAATAACTAATTAATTAATTAAAAAGTGAAAAGTGACTCAATTTTGGGACAGCCAAAAAGTCATCAGCCGACCAAGTTGGAGAGGAGAGAGAAAAAAAATTGAGTTTTATTTTTATTTTGTTTTATTTTTATTTATTTAATAAAGGGTTGCTTGTTTTGATTTTTGGGAAAGTCTTTTCCCACAAAATTCTCACCAACTAAGTATGGGCTAATTTTCTTGTGTAAGTATCCAATATAGGTGCATGATGGTCTAGATTAATAGATACAATATGTGTATCTAATATTTTGTAGGAGTATACTTGCATTTGTAAGACTTGTACATTTCATTATTTTTCAAGCTAAAGAGAGAAGAGCTAGAGAGCATTTGAGAGTGTGAGAAAAATATTTTGAGAGCAAAATTTATCAAGAGAAGGAGTTCTTGGTTTATGTCTTCAAGATTCACCACCTATTTTGGAAGAAAAAGGAGAATAACCATTAAATCAAGGTAATGGTTATTTTAAATGAAGTTTTGTTTTTAAATTAAATAAATCATCATGTTAGTATAAACATGTTAATATAGTTATTGATGTGTAGTTGTAATATTTATGCCATGCTTGAGTTTAATATGTTTGATTTGTATTTTGGTATATTTTATATGCTAAAATATGTGTTTAATAGTGTGTAAACAAGTTTTGGAATTTATGTCCAAAAATATTTTTATAAAACTTAGCTTTGATGTTCTAATAGTATAGAACATTAAATCATGAGAAAAACAAAGTTTGAATCACTCAAAATGGAGTTTTATACAAAAAGTTATGATTTATGGTAGTTTATGTGATGTAAAAATTTTTATAAAAAAAATAATGATATTAAATCATGAAAAAATAATTTTTCATGTTATAAATTAATATAAGGTGATTGGTAATTTTTTTGGATTTTTATTGAAGAGTTAAAGATTTATTGATGGTATATTTTTCTTTAAAATGGGTATTGCCGGAACACTGTTCACATTCTGCGAAGGAAAAAAAATTTAAGGGTTTCCGCGCAATGCGCGCGCAGCCACTGTTCACCGAAAACACGGAGCCAAACGACGTCGTTTGGCATAAGAAAAAAATTATTCCGCGCATTCGCGCGAAAGCCAGCAGACGAGACTGCAAAACGACACCGTTTTGGGGCTGTTCGTTTTACTACGCGCGCCATGCGCGGAAGAAAATTACGGGAAAATTACAAGTTTGCCCCTCCGTGTTTTTCTGGGCGAAATTACCATTTTGCCCTCGGTTCAGTTTTCAACTTATTTACGGAAATGCCATTCGGGTTAAATTTAAATAATTTAAATATTTAAAAACTAATTTAAAATTATAACAAAAATAATATTGGGGAGGATATTTTTCATTAAGTTTAATATTTAAATATTAATCTAGTTAGCTAAACCATGGTTAAGTTAAATAAATTTATTATTTATTATTGTAAATGTTAATAATAAATAAAGATGATAAATTAGCAATTATTATTTAATGCCTATTAAATAATACTTAAAGAGAGATAAAATTTATAAATTAATTATTTATTATTTAAATATTATTAAATAATAAATAAGGATAATTAAGTAATTAATTATTATTTAATTAGCATTAAATAACGATTAATGAAAATTAAGTTATTAGAGTAATAATTTATTATTTAATTTAAATAATAAATAAGAGTGATTTGATTATTATTTAACCTTAAATAATAATTAAAATTAATTAAATAATTAATTATTATTTAATTGACATAAATAATAATTAAAGAGGATTAAGATTAGTAAACTATTATTTAATTTCCTTAAATTAAATAATAAGTAAGGTTAATTACTTAGTTAATTATTGGTTGATTAATATTAAATTAAAGAAGGTTAAAATTAAGTCAATAATTATTTATTATTTAATTATAATTAAATAATAAGTAAGTACAATTAGTTATTATTTATTTTAAATAATAACTAGAGTTAATTAATTAATTTCTATTTAATCAAGATTAAATAGCAATTAAATAGAGATTGAGTTAATAAAATAAATCAAATTTAATTATGATTTAATTAAACAATTGTAATAAGTTGTTTAAGGGTTTAATAAGTGTTCAACACTTAAGAAAAATATTTTATAACTTATTAAATTATTAACCTAAAATGATTAAGGGTCTATAAGGTTAATAATATTGTTTTGACTAATGTAAATTATGTGTTAGTACTTATGTGTGGTAAAGAAGTTCATTATTAAGCGTATAGCTATGCAAATACGCCGTACTAATTATTAGACCAACTTTATTAATGTTAGGTCTTTCAAAGCAAGTTAGTTAAAGCTAGACATTTATTGTAGCTGAGCAGACATGCAAGTTCTCTAACCCTACTCATTTATTGTTGAACAAGTTTCTATACTTGTATTTATTGTCAAAACTTGAAGTGGTTTAATTATTTAAAATTATCCCACATCCATATTGTTTATAAAATCGCACTTAGTGCACTTGAAGCTTATTAGTTCTTGATTCATGAACTGTATTAAAAATGTCAAAAGCTAATAGTTCAGCTAGACATTACGTTTATAAATTCAATACTTGAATACTTTTAAAAGCTTATCCAAACCATTGTTGGGTGCGAATTTCTTATATTAAGTCTGAGAATTGAACAACCCTAAATTAGGAGATTTTGTGTCGAGAAACCGACTTTGGCGCCAGTGACTAAATGTAATGCATATACAGCGGGTTGAATAGGCCGATCCCCTTGAAAACCAAACAACTCAAAGGGTTAGAGGAAACTCTATTATACCCTCGTTAGTTCAGGGTCCTTAGTGTAATGACCACGAATTTCATTATACATTGTAATTATAATTAATATATAATTAGCAATGAATTTAAAATTTTTGTACTAATAAATTGTGCATTAGATAATAAAATAGATGTACTTGTTCGTGCATATATTTAATTAAAGAATTAAAGCAAGGGTATAATTAATTAAAGCAAATCTAATTGGATTATATTTTTAATCCAAATGAGTTGTTAAACTAGGTCCAAGATATTAACCTAGTAGCCCATGTAATTAATTTAATTACTAGCCCATATAATTAATTAAACAAGCCCAATGCTTATTTTAATTAAAGTTAGCATAGTTATTTAAATGCTAGCCCAAAGTGTTAATTAAATTGAGCCCAAACCAATTCAATGGATGAGCCCAATATATTAATTTCCTAAGTCCAACATGGAGCCCAATAGGAAGTCAAAATTGGTCAACAATTGAACCCATGTATAGATATATTTGTATATGCATAAATACACATTAAAAGCTAGAAAAATAAAGGAAAAATGGCATGGAAAATACCATTTTGCTGATTTTTTTTTTGGTCCCACTTGATGTTGCTTGATTTGCTAGATTGCTTCTCTTTTACACTAGATCAAAGTTGGCCAACAACTCTAGTCAATCAACTAGTCAATCACCATGTCAATCCATCAAATAGTAAGCTTGATTAGCCTTTAATTTGACCAACATAGATGAATTAGTGAGTTAATGGTGTGTTAGTAGATGGCTATAAAAGAAACACCCCACACTTGTTCTAGGTTGGTTAGTTCATTGCTAGAGAATTTCCTAGAGAGCAAAGTATGAGCATTTGAGAGTGTGAGGAAATATTGAGAGCAAAATACTAAGAGAGAAGAAGGAGTTCTTGGTTCATGCCTTCAAACCTCATCACCTATTTTGGAAGAAAAAGAAAGATAGCCATTAAAACAATGTAATGATTATTTTAAATGTAGTTTGTTTTTAAATTAAATAAATCATCATGTTAGTATAAACATGTTAATATAGTTATTAATGTGTAGTTGTAATCTTTATGCCATGCTTGAGTTTAATATGTTTGGTTTGTATTTTGGTATATTTTATATGCTAAAATATGTATTTAATAGTGTGTAAACAAGTTTTGGAATTTATGTCCAAAAATATTTTTATAAAACTTAGGTTTGATGTTCTAATATTATAGAACATTAAATCATGAGAAAAACAAAGTTTGAATCACCTAAAATGGAGTTATATACAAAAAGTTATGATTTGTAGTAGTTTATGTGATGTAAAATTTTTTATAAAAAAATAATGATATTAAATCATGAAAAATTATTTTTTCATGTTATAAATTAGTATAACGTGATTGGTAATTTTTTTGGATTTTTATTGAGGAGTTAAAGATTTATTGAAGGTATAATTTTAGTTAAAAATAGCACTGTTCACAATCTGCTAAAGGGAAAAAAATAGGAACAGTCCGCGCAATGCGCGGAAGGCATTCGGCAGAAAAAACGCGGAGCCAAACGACGTCGTTTGGCTTCTGCGGGAAATCACTCCGCGCGTACGCGCGGAAGCCGTTTCCCGGCTTCTCAAAACGGTGTCGTTTTGGGACGAAGAATCAGAAACGCGCGCCATGCGCGGTAAGGAAAATTCCGGCGAAATTACCTTTATGCCCCTCCGTGTTTTTCTTGGCAGAATTACCATTCTGCCCTCGGTTCAGATTTCGACTTATTTACGGAAATGCCATTCGGGTTAAATTTAATTAATTTAAATATTTAAAAACTAATTTAAAATTATAACAAAAATAATTATAATACAAAAATAATATTGGGGAGGATATTTTTCATTAAGTTTAATGTTTAAATATTTTAAATATTAATCTAGTTAGTTAAACCATGGTTAAGTTAAATAAATTTATTATTTATTATTTTAAATGTTAATAATAAATAAAGATGATAAATTAGCAATTATTATTTAATGCCTATTAAATAATACTTAAAGAGAGATAAAATTTATAAATTAATTATTTATTATTTAAATATTATTAAATAATAAATAAGGATAATTAAGTAAATAATTATTATTTAATTAGCATTAAATAACGATTAATGGGAATTAACTTATTAGAGTAATAATTTATTATTTAATTTAAATAATAAATAAGAATGATTTGATTATTATTTAACCTTAAATAATAATTAAAATTAATTAAATAATTAATTATTATTTAATTGACATTAAATAATAATTAAAGAGGATTAAGATTAGTAAACTATTATTTAATTTCCTTAAATTAAATAATAAGTAAGGTTAATTACTTAGTTAATTATTGGTTGATTAATATTAAATTAAAGAAGGTTAAAATTAAGTCAATAATTATTTATTATTTAATTATAATTAAATAATAAGTAAGTACAATTAGTTATTATTTATTTTAAATAATAACTAGAGTTAATTAATTAAATTCTATTTAATCAAGATTAAATAGTAATTAAATAGAGATTGAGTTAATAAAATAAATTGAATTTAATTACGATTTAATTAAACAATTGTAATAAGTTGTTTAAGGGTTTAATAAGTGTCCAACACTTAAGAAAAATATTTTCCAACTTATTAAATTATTAACCTAAAATGATTAAGGGTCTATAAGGTTAATAATATTGTTTTGACTAATGTAAATTATGTGTTAGTACTTATGTGTGGTAAATAAGTTCATTATACAGTTATGCAAATACGCCGTACTAATTATTAGACCGACTTTATTAATGTTAGGTCTTTCAAAGCAAGTTAGTTAAAGCTAGACATTTATTGTAGCTGAGCAGTCAGGCAAGTTTTCTACCCTTAAACTTGTATTTATTATTGCAGATATTCTTCAACCGTATTTACATTTCAATTATTGTTGAGCAAGTATTCTACACCCGTAGTTACTTGACAGACCTTTGAGTGAATTAATTATCAAAAATTACTTCACATCATTATTGATTATTGTATCCGCACATAGTGCTTTTGCAAACTGTTTAAGAACGTCTAAGCTAATTGTTTCGGCTAGACAAATGCATGTTAAATTCATTTAATTGAATATTATAAAAGCTTATCCAAACCATTGGCTGGTGCGGATTCTTACAGTAAGACTGAGATAGAACAACCCTAGTTAAAGGGGATTTTTATTTGTTGGAGACCCGACAGCGCGCAAGAAAACTAAATGTGATGCATATACATAGGACATGAGAGGACTGATCCCCTCAAGTGTCCCGTTATTTTAACAAGGAGTCAGACATTGTATGTCTGTTCTACCTTAGTAGCAGTTCATGGTCATTAAAGACCACTCAGCAGTAAAGAGTCAATTCCTTCTTTTATTGAACATTGATTCTTGTTATCTTTCACAATTGCTATTGTTGAAACCTTGAAGTTATTTCCCTTCATCATGATATATCGTATGATTGTTGTTTATAAACTTGCTGAGCCATTTAGTTGCTCATTCTTGCTATATCATGACTATATTTCAGCCAATCCCGAAAGCTCTAAATCGAACAAAGGCAAGGGGAAAGCGAATGCTTAGTTTTAGTAATTGCATGCTAGTTTAAATTGCGGTTATGTAATTACTGTTGTAAATCTTTTGTATTTCCCTTAAGATATGTAATGTTACAATTTAAGGTTAATAGACCTTGGGAAGTGTAGCCTTTATATAAGGAACCTTTTGTATTATTCCGCGTAGTTTGAATACAATATATGTATTTCATTGTTGTTAAGTATTGTACAGTGAGAACCAAACCTGAGGTTAAAGAACCCGGATTTGGGGTCGTCACAGGTTGGTATCAGAGCTGTAGGTTAGAAACGCTAGGATTGCGAAACCTAGGTTATAACCTTAGTACTAAACTCTTATCGAGTGCGTTAGGAGATGAATCGGGGAGATTCATCATGTTGTGTATTTTTGGAGGTGGATTGAGAAAATCCATCGAGCCGAGATGTACATGATAAAATATCATTTCATTTCATCAATGAATATATTTTATTGCTGTACTAACATGTGTTATTTATGTTATTGTAGGATGACGGAGATAGGCCAGTCGAGCACTGCTGTAGAGGAGGTGATTTATACGGATATCCCTATGGATACCGCACAGCCACGGGTGGCTGCACTGATTGAGGAGCCAGAGTCAGATCCCGAGGAGGGAGATAGAGAGGACGCTGTCTGGGGCGGAGTTATGGGGCAGTACAGTGAGGAGAAGGCTGATACTGATGATGATGAGGATGAGGAGCCAGCTGAGTATGTTGATGGCATGGGCACTGTCGCCAGTGACATCATCGATACTCTCACTACGGCTAACGAGGAGCTAGAGGAGAGGGTTCAGCACCTGGAGGAGCAGAACCAGATCCACCAGCAGACAGAGCAGCAGTACAGAGATACAGCTTATATGTTCTCTGGCGAGAACATAGAGCTGAAGGCGAGGATGGCAGAGATGGAGGCCAAGTTAGTAGCCGTTGAGCTGAAGATTCAGCAGACACAGACAGAGAGGGAGGCCATGAGGGGCCAGATGCAGCAGGCCGTTGAGGCAAGGTTAGATATGGAGTTTCAGCGTGATGTAGCTCACGGGCAGATGATGGAGCTGGAGGAGGAGGTTAGGGAGAAGAAGGTGAGGATAGATAGACTCAGTTACGTCTATCGCTCATCAGTTGGTAGGATCCAGAGTAGGGTGCACTATTACCCTGCTGAGGAGGGCTAGACCTTGCACACCATTAGTAGGGGCGTGGTCAGGGCCATTGGAGATGAGGAGTACGACGATGCGGTTCGTCGAGGGATGCGCCGTTAGTTGTACTATTTCCTTTATTTATGTTGTATGTACATAGATGCAGTAGAAACCCAACTTTTGTTTTAATAGAGGGTTAGTATGTTGTAAATCCCAACTCTATGAAGTTGTGGGATATGTTAGATCCCGTCTTTTGTTTTAACTATCGGGGTTAGCAGCGTTTATAACAGTATGCTTATGATGTAAAAGTGCTACGCACTGTGTTTTAGCATATGAATATAAATGCATTTTCGTTTATGTTTATATGTGTCGAGATGATTATTTGTGCTTTAGTTTAAAATACTTAAGCTACAAAACGAAAGTAAAAAGATTGAAACAACTTTAATTAATTAAATTTTCTTTATACAGAAAATGCCGCCTCAAAGAAGAAATCAACGACTACCCCCACCACCACCCGAAGAGTCAGTGAACGCAGGAGGGGTACCACCAAACCCTGTCCAAGAGTTCGTAGAAATGCTAATGGGAGCATTTCGCGGACGCAACGCAGAGGCTACTGGAGCAACAAACCCTGCCGCTCCACTAGCAACCTTTAAAGACTTCAAACTGATAGGACCACCCGAGTTCAAAGGGACCACGGATCCTATAGAAGCACAAACCTGGATAGAGGAGATGGAAAAAGTCTTCGAGGTTGCACGAGTTAGGGAGGAGCAAATGACCTCATTTGCTACCTTCATGATGAAAGGAGAGGCCAGCCACTGGTGGAAGGCCAATAAGAGTAGAGCAGGGGAGGGAACGATCGCGTGGGCGCGATTCAAAGAGGTATTCTTGGAAAACTACTTTCCAGAGAGTACAAAGGCTAGGATGGAAATTAAATTCCTAGAGCTTAAGCAGGGGAACTTGTTCGTATCAGAATACGCCGCCAAGTTCAATGAATTGGCAAGATTTGCTTCACACCAGGTGGACACCGAGGCAAGACGCGCCAGACGATTCGAACAGAGGCTGAAACCATGGGTTTACAGTCGGGTAGCTGTTCTCCAAATCACAAATTTTGCAACACTGCTGGAGAAAGCTATCATAGCTGAGGGTGGAAATGAAGCTTTGAATAAGCACAATCAAGAACGGAACAAGAAGAGAAGCGATGGGGGAAACAGAGAGGGTAGCAGTGGGGGTAGCAACTCGAACAAACGGAAGTGGAATAACAACAGCAGTTCGGGGACACCCCAGGGCAGTGAGTCGAAGAAAGCTAATAAATGCAGTCAGTGCGGAAAGAACCACACCGGGGAGTGCATGAAAGGAAGAAATGTCTGCTATAACTGTGGGCAAGAGGGGCACATCGCTCCTAATTGTCCCACACCAAAAAGGAAGGGAGGTTGTTTCGCCTGCGGGGCCATGGACCATCAATTTAAAGATTGTCCGAAGAAGAAGAACACCGGAGGGAGTTCGGGCTATAGGGGAAGCAACAGCAACAACAACAACAACGCCAAACTGACCATTGGAGGGCCGGTGCCACAGAACAAACCAACGGCACGGACTTTCAACATGACGGTGCAGGACGCCGTCGAATCAAAAGACGTGGTGTCAGGTATTATTCCGATCAATGATATAAATGCTTATGTATTATTTGATTCGGGTGCTACCTGTTCATTTGTGTCTGATGAATTCGCTAGACGGTTAGAATTGCCTAGAGAAAAACTAGAGAACCCAATGAACATAGAAGTGGCAAATAAAGAAGTGATTCCGGTAGAGTATGTACATAGAAATTGTTGTGCTGAAATCAGGGGTCAGAAATTTAATGTGAATCTAATTCCAATACGTCTGGGGGAATTTGATGTAATACTTGGGATGGATTGGTTGTTTAACCACGGGGCGATAATTGATTGTCAGAAGAAGTGCATACACCTTAAGACACCAAATAAGTCTAAGGTCGTATTTTATGGCAGCAAATCGTCAAGACAGTCATCTTGTCTGACGATGATACAAGCCAAGAAATTATTAAAGAAAGGTTGTGTAGGGTATTTGGCTCATGTGGTTGATACACAAGTGGTGAGTCCCGAGATGGAGCAAATACCAGTAGTTAGGGAGTATATGGATGTTTTTCCATATGTATTGCCAGGCTTACCGCCGGACAGAGAAATAGAATTTGCGATTGATTTAGTACCGGGGACAGCGCCGATATCAAAGGCACCATATAGAATGGCTCCGGTAGAAATGAAAGAGTTGATGGTGCAATTACAGGAGTTGTTGGATAATAAGTACATCCAGCCAAGTGTTTCTCCATGGGGAGCACCGGTGCTGTTTGTAAAGAAGAAGGATGGATCGATGAGATTATGTATGGATTACAGAGAGCTGAATAAGGTGACAATTAAGAACAAGTACCCGTTGCCACGAATTGACGATCTTTTCGATCAATTGAAAGGGGCGAAGTACTTTTCAAAGATTGACTTGAGGACTGGTTATCATCAGTTGAAAGTCAGGAAGGAGGATGTACCCAAGACGGCATTCAGAACTCGATATGGGCATTATGAGTTTCTGGTGATGTCGTTTGGACTGACGAATGCGCCAACCGCATTTATGGACATGATGAACAGAATATTCAAGCAGTACTTGGATAAATTTGTTGTTGTGTTCATTGACGATATTCTGGTGTATTCTAAAACGGAGGAGGAGCATGCTGAACACCTAAGATTGGTGTTGGAGATTTTACGGAAGGAGCAGTTGTATGCTAAATTTTCGAAGTGTGAATTCTGGTTGGAGAGAGTTCAATTTTTAGGTCATGTCATTGACAAGGAGGGAGTTTCAGTAGATCCATGAAAGGTGGAAGCAGTGATGAATTGGGAGCAACCAAGGACACCGACGGAGGTAAGAAGTTTCTTGGGGTTAGCGGGTTACTATCGGAGATTTATTCAAGATTTTTCAAAGATAGCAACACCGCTGACCAATCTAACGAGGAAGACGGTGAAATACGTATGGACGGAGAAGTGTGAGGAGAGTTTTCAGGAGCTAAAGAAGAGACTTAGTGAAGCACCTGTATTGACTTTACCGGACGATACGGGAGGTTTTACGGTCTACAGTGATGCATCGCACAAGGGACTTGGCTGTGTGCTTATGCAAAACGGCAAGGTCGTTGCGTATGCGTCCAGACAGTTGAAGGATTACGAGAAGGGATACCCTACCCACGACTTGGAGCTGGCTGCGGTAGTGTTTGCCCTTAAAATCTGGAGACATTATTTATATGGAGAGAAATGTGAGATATTCACGGACCACAAGAGTCTGAAGTATATCTTCACACAGAAGGAGTTAAATATGAGGCAACGGAGATGGTTAGAATTGATCAAAGACTATGATTGTGAAATTCTATATCATCCCGGCAAGGCCAACGTAGTAGCAGATGCTCTAAGCAGAAAGAGCAGGGAGAAATTGTTCATCTTGACAGATCAGGAACAATTGGTTCAAGAGATGGCTCGAATGGAGTTGGAGGTAAGAAATCCAAATGAGTCAATGGAAGTGGAAGCAAGCCCAACCTTACTAGATAGGGTGAAAGAGGCTCAAGACAAAGATGAAGAATGTGTCAGAATCAGGATGAGAATGACCGAAGGGGAAGAGGTCAAATTCAAGGAGGATAACATGGGATTGCTAAGGTTTGAAAATCGTGCTTGGGTGCCGCTAGTGCCTGAACTACGAGAAGAGATTTTGCAAGAGGCCCACAGTACGAGATACTCGATACATCCGGGGAGTACGAAGATGTATCAAGATCTGCGTCAGCATTTTTGGTGGCCGAATTTAAAAAGGGAGGTCGCAGAATGTGTCAGCCGATGCCTAACTTGTCAAAGGGTAAAGGCCGAACATCAGAGACCAAGTGGATTACTACAGCCGTTAGAGATTCCTGAGTGGAAATGGGAGCATATCACAATGGATTTTGTGGTAGGACTTCCAGCAACACAGAAGGGATTTGACGCAATATGGGTGATTGTGGATCGACTAACAAAGTCAGCGCACTTTTTGTCGATCAAGATTAAGTTCAGTTTGGACCAGTTGGCTAAATTGTACATCAAGGAGATAGTTTCGAGGCATGGGGTGCCGGTATCGATTGTGTCAGATAGAGATCCGCGCTTCACGTCAAAATTTTGGAGAAGTCTTCAGGAGAGATTGGGGACACAGTTGAGAATGAGTACAGCATATCATCCGCAGACCGATGGGCAAAGTGAAAGAACAATACAGACTTTGGAAGATATGCTCAGGGCCTGTGTGATGGATTTCAAGGGCAGTTGGGAGAACCATCTACCATTAGTTGAGTTTGCATACAACAACAGTTATCATGCAAGCATAGGCATGCCACCTTACGAAGCATTGTACGGAAGGAAGTGCAGAACACCTCTATGTTGGGACGAGGTAGGAGAACGCAGACTGTTGGGACCGGAATTGGTCCAACAGACGGTAGAGATTATCAAGGTAATAAGAGCTCGGCTAGTAGCAGCTCAGGACCGTCAGAAGAAATACGCCGATTTACATCGACAAAAGCGAGACTTCGAAGTTGGGAGTTTTGTGTTCATGAAGGTATCTCCCTGGAAGGGGAAGATCCGATTTGGAAAGAAGGGAAAGCTGAGTCCGAGGTTCATAGGACCGTTCGAGATATTAAAGAGAGTGGGTGAAGTGGCGTACGAGGTAGCTTTACCTCCTGAACTGGAGCATATTCACAATGTGTTTCACGTATCAGTGTTGCGACCATACAAGCCAGACCACAAACATGTGATATCCTATGAGCCAATACAAGTCGAGAAAGACTTATCGTACGAGGAAATTCCTGTCCAGATACTAGATAGGAAAGAGCAGAAATTACGGAATATGATTATACATTCTGTCAAAGTCCTATGGAGGAACCACAACGCTGAGGAAGCTACGTGAGAGCTTGAAGAAAAGATGAGGGCTAACTATCCGAATCTTTTTGAGTAGTTTAAATTGTAATTCCGGGGACGGAATTCTTATAAGGGAGGGAGAATGTAATGACCACGAATTTCATTATACATTGTAATTATAATTAATATATAATTAGCAATGAATTTAAAATTTTTGTACTAATAAATTGTGCATTAGATAATAAAATAGATGTACTTGTTCGTGCATATATTTAATTAAAGAATTAAAGCAAGGGTATAATTAATTAAAGCAAATCTAATTGGATTATATTTTTAATCCAAATGAGTTGTTAAACTAGGTCCAAGATATTAACCTAGTAGCCCATGTAATTAATTTAATTACTAGCCCATATAATTAATTAAACAAGCCCAATGCTTATTTTAATTAAAGTTAGCATAGTTATTTAAATGCTAGCCCAAAGTGTTAATTAAATTGAGCCCAAACCAATTCAATGGATGAGCCCAATATATTAATTTCCTAAGTCCAACATGGAGCCCAATAGGAAGTCAAAATTGGTCAACAATTGAACCCATGTATAGATATATTTGTATATGCATAAATACACATTAAAAGCTAGAAAAATAAAGGAAAAATGGCATGGAAAATACCATTTTGCTGATTTTTTTTTGGTCCCACTTGATGTTGCTTGATTTGCTAGATTGCTTCTCTTTTACACTAGATCAAAGTTGGCCAACAACTCTAGTCAATCAACTAGTCAATCACCATGTCAATCCATCAAATAGTAAGCTTGATTAGCCTTTAATTTGACCAACATAGATGAATTAGTGAGTTAATGGTGTGTTAGTAGATGGCTATAAAAGAAACACCCCACACTTGTTCTAGGTTGGTTAGTTCATTGCTAGAGAATTTCCTAGAGAGCAAAGTATGAGCATTTGAGAGTGTGAGGAAATATTGAGAGCAAAATACTAAGAGAGAAGAAGGAGTTCTTGGTTCATGCCTTCAAACCTCATCACCTATTTTGGAAGAAAAAGAAAGATAGCCATTAAAACAAGGTAATGATTATTTTAAATGTAGTTTGTTTTTAAATTAAATAAATCATCATGTTAGTATAAACATGTTAATATAGTTATTAATGTGTAGTTGTAATCTTTATGCCATGCTTGAGTTTAATATGTTTGGTTTGTATTTTGGTATATTTTATATGCTAAAATATGTATTTAATAGTGTGTAAACAAGTTTTGGAATTTATGTCCAAAAATATTTTTATAAAACTTAGGTTTGATGTTCTAATATTATAGAACATTAAATCATGAGAAAAACAAAGTTTGAATCACCTAAAATGGAGTTATATACAAAAAGTTATGATTTGTAGTAGTTTATGTGATGTAAAATTTTTTATAAAAAAATAATGATATTAAATCATGAAAAATTATTTTTTCATGTTATAAATTAATATAAGGTGATTGGTAATTTTTTTGGATTTTTATTGAGGAGTTAAAGATTTATTGAAGGTATAATTTTAGTTAAAAATAGCACTGTTCACAATCTGCTAAAGGGAAAAAAATAGGAACAGTCCGCGCAATGCGCGGAAGGCATTCGGCAGAAAAAACGCGGAGCCAAACGACGACGTTTGGCTTCTGCGGGAAATCACTCCGCGCGTACGCGCGAAAGCCGTTTCCCGGCTTCTCAAAACGGTGTCGTTTTGGGACGAAGAATCAGAAACGCGCGCCATGCGCGGTAAGGAAAATTCCGGCGAAATTACCTTTATGCCCCTCCGTGTTTTTCTTGGCAGAATTACCATTCTGCCCTCGGTTCAGATTTCGACTTATTTACGGAAATGCCATTCGGGTTAAATTTAATTAATTTAAATATTTAAAAACTAATTTAAAATTATAACAAAAATAATTATAATACAAAAATAATATTGGGGAGGATATTTTTCATTAAGTTTAATGTTTAAATATTTTAAATATTAATCTAGTTAGTTAAACCATGGTTAAGTTAAATAAATTTATTATTTATTATTTAAAATGTTAATAATAAATAAAGATGATAAATTAGCAATTATTATTTAATGCCTATTAAATAATACTTAAAGAGAGATAAAATTTATAAATTAATTATTTATTATTTAAATATTATTAAATAATAAATAAGGATAATTAAGTAAATAATTATTATTTAATTAGCATTAAATAACGATTAATGGGAATTAACTTATTAGAGTAATAATTTATTATTTAATTTAAATAATAAATAAGAATGATTTGATTATTATTTAACCTTAAATAATAATTAAAATTAATTAAATAATTAATTATTATTTAATTGACATTAAATAATAATTAAAGAGGATTAAGATTAGTAAACTATTATTTAATTTCCTTAAATTAAATAATAAGTAAGGTTAATTACTTAGTTAATTATTGGTTGATTAATATTAAATTAAAGAAGGTTAAAATTAAGTCAATAATTATTTATTATTTAATTATAATTAAATAATAAGTAAGTACAATTAGTTATTATTTATTTTAAATAATAACTAGAGTTAATTAATTAAATTCTATTTAATCAAGATTAAATAGTAATTAAATAGAGATTGAGTTAATAAAATAAATTGAATTTAATTACGATTTAATTAAACAATTGTAATAAGTTGTTTAAGGGTTTAATAAGTGTCCAACACTTAAGAAAAATATTTTCCAACTTATTAAATTATTAACCTAAAATGATTAAGGGTCTATAAGGTTAATAATATTGTTTTGACTAATGTAAATTATGTGTTAGTACTTATGTGTGGTAAATAAGTTCATTATCAAGCGTATAGTTATGCAAATACGCCGTACTAATTATTAGACCGACTTTATTAATGTTAGGTCTTTCAAAGCAAGTTAGTTAAAGCTAGACATTTATTGTAGCTGAGCAGTCAGGCAAGTTTTCTACCCTTAAACTTGTATTTATTATTGCAGATATTCTTCAACCGTATTTACATTTCAATTATTGTTGAGCAAGTATTCTACACTCGTAGTTACTTGACAGACCTTTGAGTGAATTAATTATCAAAAATTACTTCACATCATTATTGATTATTGTATCCGCACATAGTGCTTTTGCAAACTGTTTAAGAACGTCTAAGCTAATTGTTTCGGCTAGACAAATGCATGTTAAATTCATTTAATTGAATATTATAAAAGCTTATCCAAACCATTGGCTGGTGCGGATTCTTACAGTAAGACTGAGATAGAACAACCCTAGTTAAAGGGGATTTTTATTTGTCGGAGACCCGACAGCGCGCAAGAAAACTAAATGTGATGCATATACATAGGACATGAGAGGACTGATCCCCTCAAGTGTCCCGTTATTTTAACAAGGAGTCAGACATTGTATGTCTGTTCTACCTTAGTAGCAGTTCATGGTCATTAAAGACCACTCAGCAGTAAAGAGTCAATTCCTTCTTTTATTGAACATTGATTCTTGTTATCTTTCACAATTGCTATTATTGAAACCTTGAAGTTATTTCCCTTCATCATGATATATCGTATGATTGTTGTTTATAAACTTGCTGAGCCATTTAGTTGCTCATTCTTGCTATATCATGACTATATTTCAGCCAATCCCGAAAGCTCTAAATCGAACAAAGGCAAGGGAAAAGCGAATGCTTAGTTTTAGTAATTGCATGCTAGTTTAAATTGCGGTTATGTAATTACTGTTGTAAATCTTTTGTATTTCCCTTAAGATATGTAATGTTACGATTTAAGGTTAATAGACCTTGGGAAGTGTAGCCTTTATATAAGGAACCTTTTGTATTATTCCGCGTAGTTTGAATACAATATATGTATTTCATTGTTGTTAAGTATTGTACAGTGAGAACCAAACCCGAGGTTAAAGAACCCGGATTTGGGGTCGTCACACTTAGTGACCGCTCAGCATTTTAAGATTCAAATCTTCTGTTTATAAAAAATTTGAATCTTGTTTCATTCACAATTGTCATATCTATTGTTGAATCATTGATGATATTTCCCATTCATTCATGATATATTAAATCTCTATGATTGTTCTAAACTTGCTGAGCAAACTAGTTGCTTATTCTTGCTATATCATGAACCATTTTTCAGATACACCTGATTGCTCAAAGAAGGATAAGGGAAAAGGAAAAGACAGAGATTAAGTTAGCTTATGCATGCTAATTAGATATTTAATGTGTATTTACTGTGGAAGAACCTTTTGTAATTCCTTATGATATGAACTGTTTTTATGTTAAGGTTGATAGACCCTGATATTGTAACCTTTTGAAGGGAACCAATATGTATTATTCCGCGATAATTAAATGCAATGTATGTATTTAATTGTTAGTAATGTGTTGAATAGTGAGAACCAAACTCGAGGTTATGGAACCCGAATTTGGGGTCGTCACAATTATACTCTAAAATTTTCTTTCAAACTCATAAACACAAGAAAAGAAAATAAACTCCCTTTTTCTCACTCTCTTTTCTCTCATGATTTTTCCCCCCTCACTTTCTTTTTCTTTGTATTTAAGCGGTGTGTATTATTTTCTATTTAAGCCTGATATTATGTTTTTGAGTTTTGGATAAAAAAATAAATAAATAACTTAAATTAGAATGAAAAATCCAATAGTAAAGAATTTATATATATATTTTTGCATTATTATTGAGTTTCGAAATAAAAAAAGAAAAGAAAAAGAAAAAGAAAACCTTACATCTAATATTATTTCACCCACCCTTACATATTTTTATTTTTTTGTGTTTTTATGTAAATGCTATAATAGAAAATATAAATATTTTTTAATGTAATATAATTTTTGTCTGAGCCTGTTAATATTTTGATTGATAACTTTAACAAGAAAATATTTTTTTCTGTTCATTTTGAAACTCTTTGATAATCTGTTAATATATATATTTTTTGCTGTGGCGTCTTTGTTTTTCTTTTTACACTACTGTTTGCGTCTTTTTGAGTTTTGAGACTAATTGATAGTACATATTATATTAAAATATTAGACTTCAGTTACTTTTAAGTAGCGGAGTATTATTATATTAATTAAGTAGTGGAGTATGACTTAACTGTGTTATATATGGATTCGTGTAAGTTTGTACCATTTAAATTGATTTAATTAAAATAATAGATTTATCGTATTTATTTGTTTTATTATATAATATTATTATAGTTTTAATTTATAGTATATTTATAATATGATCATTATTTATAGGCTTATTATAATTGTCTCTTTTTCCTACTTATCAAAAAATATAATTTTTTCCCTGCTAATAAAAAATTAAATGATTTTATTTTATATTGCATGTTATTTCTTTAATTTACTTGTAATTAAATAGATTTTTAGAATCATTAGTCTCTAGTTTGTTACTTAGTAATTTTAATAGCAAAATTTTAATATTTATAGTAAATATTTTTTTTTTTCAAAATATAAGATCTTTATTGATTTCTTGAAATCAAATTAAAATATTTTTAAACTCAAAATTAACGGATTTATTTAATTTTAATCTATACAATGATAAATATTGTAAACATCTACAAAATTTTACTTATTGCAATATTTTTTGTTTTATAATTTTTAATGAATTATTTTAAGTTTGAGTTGAAAATATTTTAAATTAATTTAAAAAAAATATTGATCTTATAATTTAAAATAAAAAAAATATTATTCTTAATAATATAAATTTATTTATTAATTTATTTTTAATTTTAAAATAAATAAATACAATTATCATAACTAAATCGGACTTTGAATCGGTCGAGGCACTCGGTTGAACTAACAATTTGTTGAGTCGATTGAGTCAGATATTTATTATTAATTTAAATAAACAAATATATTTATATTATCAAAAATAACACTTCTTAAAACCCGTAATTAATTATTGAATGTTTCACGTGGTCTGCTAGAACTGTGCCACATGGTGGGAAGAAATGAATAATATTTGGGACCCGCCGAAAAATTGTTGAATTGATATTCACATACTGTATCAGACACAATTTCCAACTACCCTTCTCTTCTCTCTCTCCTCTTCTCTTGAATTCTCTCTCCGGTCCTCTTCATGCTACAGCAACTATCACTTGCATTACATATAATGCTAATATAAATTGATATAAGCATTAAGTTATACATGTTATATTATATGCAATACATATTATATGCAAATGCTTCTCAACTTCTGCTGATATCTTCCCTCAATTGAAACCACAGGTAAATTTTCTTCCTCAATTATTATGTTTTTCCCACAATTTGTAGTTCTTTACGTTCTTATGTTCCGTTTGGATCGATCGAATGGAATGAAGGAGGGAATTGAATGGTTTTTAAGTGTATATTTGATTGTTGTTTGTGGTGGGTGGTGCCTGGTGTGATAGGATGGCAAAATTGTTACATACATTCGTTCCATTGGAATGGATCTCATTCCACGACCATAAAAATCGCCGGAATAGAATGAATTTTCCTCTATTGGAATAATTTATACGCTGAGATGATCATTAAGGCTATATTTGTTTGCAAAAAATATAGTTGACTTTTGACTATTTACTTAATTTAATACTACTTTGCTCTATTTAATCCTTTGATGAAAGATTATTAATCCCTTGATGTTGGACTATTAGTCCCATAAAGTCATTTAATAGCTTAAAATGAGGGGACTATTAATCCCAATTTTTTTTATGAGATTATATAATTTCACATAAATAGCCTTAGGAATCACAAAAAAATAGTCGATATGACTATTTAAAGGACTATTAATCCCCCATGATGGGATAAAATAGTCCGAAATAGTGTTAAATTAATACAAATAGTTCAATCCTAAAGTGTATTTTTTTCAAACAAACATAACTAAGTACACTATTTTTCATTCCTCCAAACGTATCTTGTTGTAGCATTTCCTTTTCTGGGTTAATAAAACTGTGATTGCTTGATGTTTATGGGAAACATAAAAAAGAAGGGAGAAAAGGTTGCATTGTTATAGTATCCAATGCCTGGTTTCTGAAGAAATGAAACAGATATATGCTAATAATTGTAGAGTAGCAGGAACAATTTAAAGCTAGAACTTTATTTATTTTCACTTATTCTCACAGTAAATGAACAATGTTGAATTGATCTTTGAACATTTGCAGATATTTGCCCTGGTCTTAGTTCAGTCTGACCATAGTGTCCTATTGGGTGTAAAATGGAAGCTGCAAATCTTTCTGTCACAGTGACTTGTGATATTATTGGTAACAAGTTTGAGAGAAGGGAGAATAGGGAAATTTCTGTGGTCAAAACCTCGATTATAGTTCCTCGCCGTCGTTATCTTGGGGTGACTCATAGAAGAGTACCTAGATCATTCAATGTAGTCAAGAACTGTGGACTAACTGGTGATCAACAGTCTTTGGATTATGACTTGCATCCTTCTGATGTGGGGGAGAAATTAGCTTCAACAAGAGAGAGACTCATCAACAGTTCAAGCGATGGAACCATGTAAGGCTCGTTACCCACCTATACCAATTTTTAATAGGTCATCATATTTGTCATGTTTACCTCTAGTCTTGTTAAAGGTAGTTTTCGTTTCACGCGGATGTGCTTACGAGAAAGAATCATTTGCTACTGGAAAGCATTTTCACCTCATATTGCCATCCAAAAATGTTCTGAGTCCATTATATTATTCCTGAAATAAAGTATCAAATTTCTGCCTACAATGTGTTTGTAGTTTCTTTCTTATCAAAATTCTGAGTTTTTATTTTCAGTGCACTGACAGGGACTTCTACCAATCAATCACGGCCTCAAAGTGTCCAAACTGAGCTTATAATGCTTTCTTTACCTGCTATTGCAGGGCAAGCAATAGAACCCTTGGCGCAACTTATGGAGACAGCTTATATCGGTAGACTTGGTAAGTCTTTGCTACTTCCTATTTGGTTGTTCGGAGCTAGGTTTTATACTTTTCATTTCCGGTAAAATCCTTTTCTGCGTTTTAGCTGGCTGCTGAATTTTTATTAGATGTTTGTTGATTTCATCAAGGAAATTGTTGCAAAGGTTGGTGAGATATTCTAAGTGTTTCGATAATAGGCCTTTCAAAACGCCTGCAGAAACCATATCTAGTTGTGTTTTGGATCCCAGCAGACATATGATAATAAGAAAACACGAAACCCCTAATATAGGATGAAAATGAAGAACAAGACAACACAAAGAATATGAAATTTAATGTATTTCAGTAAAAATTGCCAACGTCCAGGGAGAGAATAACTTATAGTACCATAAACTTAACTACATTTATAGAATTACAGGTCAATACACATAGTTTTCTTTTGTATTTGTCACCCAATCCCAAATCCCCTTGTACACTCTCTTAAGCCCCAAGATCCTATCCTCTCTCACTCACTAGAATTTTCCTTGTACTCTCTATATCTTCTCTTCTTTTCTCAAAGAGACCTCAAGTGCCCCTTTTATAGAACTTGGGATTTGAGACCCACATCCATAATAGAAATGACAACACTAACTTATGCATTTCTTGTCCTCGTCCTCGATATTTTGTGGAATAACTGAGTAATCTCTTTGCTAGATCTTGTTTGATTACATGAATTTGGACAATTACCATTACACAACTTTCCTGTTTTACAAATTCTTTCTTTATTTTGACATTACAAAACTATAATTTGTTCCCAATCCACTGATTGATGAGCTCTTACATTAATGATTTCTGTTTTACAGGTTCCCTGGAGTTGGCATCAGCTGGTGTTTCCATATCGATTTTTAACATAATATCGAAGGTATTCAACATTCCTCTCCTTAGTGTTGCAACTTCTTTTGTTGCTGAAGACATCTCTAAACATTCAAGCGAAGGTTTTACTTCAGGTAAAACTAGAATTGGTACTAAAACAACATTTACTTTCTGCCTTGCAATTGTTGTAAAAAAAGATAAAAATGGTAAACTAAATTGACATGAGTTTGTTGCTTCGACAGCTGAAAGAAGGCTACTGCCCTCAGTTTCTACTGCACTAGTGTTATCTGTAGGGATTGGTATAGTTGAGGCTGCAGCGTTGTCTTTGGGATCTGGAGTGTTTCTCAGCATGATGGGTATATCAACAGTAAGTAGTACTTAAAAGAGTACAGAAAGAAATCAGCTTATTTTCATGTCTTTGTTTGTTAAGCTATAACTCTTTTTGTGCTTTTATGTTCACATAAGTACTTATCTTTACATAATTACACAAACTTAACTCTCATTTTGATTTAGGGGGGTGGGCACTTTAATTAAACTTGATTCTTTGAACAGGCTTCACCAATGCGCATTCCAGCACAACAGTTTCTTCAACTTAGAGCATTTGGTTGCCCAGCAGTTGTGCTTTCCCTGGCTATTCAAGGCATCTTTCGTGGTTTCAAAGACACAAAGACTCCTGTACAATGTCTTGGCAAGTGTTCGTTTTGTTTGTTATGTATTATCTACCTGCCTAACTAATGATGATGCACCTCATTATTGTCTACAATACATGTCCTTATTCTCTTCTTAACATAATTTTTGCATTGCCTGAGATCCAGGCTTACATAAGCAGCTTGACCTGCAATTAGACACACATTATAGGAATTTTTCACTATTTTCTTTAGTTTCATTAAGGTAAAGGGTAAGTAAGACTTGAAATTTACACTCTTCATGAATGTGGAACGGATGTTTTGCTGGCTAAAAGTAATCCCTACTTTCAGAGACAGAGCCTTTTCCATCATGGTTTTACCTTCAACATCATTCTCGATAATTATCATTAAAATCAGCTGTATTGTAGTTCAAAAATAGGATACACACTATAGGATCTGATATAATTGCGGCAGTGATCTTATTAGAAGAAAGGTGGGGTATGTATGTGGTAATTTTCAGCATGAATTCTTGATTATTCAATAGTGAAGGACTTGAGAAAGAAATTTCATATGTCAATTCTATTGAGTTGTATTGTTAAGGCTATTAGGAAAATAGATAAGTGGATTTTGGTTTACACTATTGCTGGATGTACTCGGACATAATTTCTTCAGCCAAATAACTAATTTATTTTTTGTTATGATATGTTGCAATCACCATTTTCCGCTTCTGCGGAGCCTAGGCAGAGAAATTAGGGCTACAATTTTTTTTTTTTAATAACTAAGCTATAAAACGACGTCGTGGGAGTGGATGATGAAGTTGAGGGCTGTTCGGGCCTTTCTTGGGAGACGGTTGGTGAAGCATCCGGAACAGATAGAGTGCTAGAGCCTAGGAGAAGTAATAGAAATATTGAAGTAAGAGAACTCCATAAAGAATATTTTTTGTCTGATGATGACATGGAGGAAGAGGGATATGAGGGGTATGAGTGTGAGTCGGATGGAGACATTATCTTGGAGGGATATGGAGATGAGGACTATTAGTTTGTATTTTTTATTATTTGTTTGTGTTTGAACTTTGAACAATTGTATGTTTGTGTTTGAACTTTGATATTGACAATATGGATATGTGTTTGAACTTTAAGCAAATGTTTTTATTATCTTTATTATAGATTGTTTTGCTTTATATTATCGTTTTGTTTGGATAAATGTAAGATAAAATATTAAAATTGACTTAAAATAAAAAATCCTGCATTGGCCTCACCTAGGCCCCCTAGGGGCTAGGCCCCCTCCGGCTGGCCGCCCGTCTCCCGCCTAACGCTTTTTAGAACATTGTTGTATTCTTTCACCTTATGTTCTATATTACCAGCGACGTGCCTTCACTTATATGTTCTGCTTTTCCTATGATATTTAATGGCTACACCAGTTACTGAAACAGATGGTGAATGTGCAGGACTTGGAAATCTGGCAGCAGTGTTCTTTTTTCCCATACTTATGTATGTATTCCGCTTGGGCGTAACTGGTGCAGCCATTTCCACAATTGCATCTCAGTATGTTTGATTACACTCATTCATAATAATACTACTTTTATTATATAATTAATAATGTGATTACTGTACCTCGAAGAAATTGTCACAGTTCTTTGATTCAAATTTTCAGATACATAGTGACATTTTCGATGATATGGCATCTTAATAAGAGGACTGTATTGGGACCCAGTTTGAACAATCTGCAGTTTGGTGGCTACCTAAAATCTGGTGAGTTTGCATGCATGAATTGATAATCTTCATCATTGTAAAATAGTAAGATTGACAAGGTTATTCTTAAATAGTGGCAATAACTGTTTCATAGCCACAATTTCTCGACTGTCACGTAGCATATTTTTCTTAGTTCCCCTTGTGATTTCCTTCATTGGTGGGTAGAACTCTTCATTTTGTTGTAGATGAATTTAATTAGTAAGATGTCACTTAGACATGATAATATGATTTTATGTTTATTTTTGTGCTGAATCAAAAGAGGTGGGAGCTACGGAGAGACACCCAATCCTAGTCCCACATCGAAACATGTAGGATCTGCTATCTTATACATAAGACTTAAGGTTACTATAAAGAGTACTAATATGATGACATTTTGGGTGGGCTTGTGGTAGTTCAAGATAACCCCATGGTACTCCTAGGAAGTAAATTTGAGAATTGATCCGAGCTTGGGTTTGGGTCGGGCCATTACAGACCTAGCTAGCATAGCAATTAATCAGCAAGCTTTAATGAGGTACTCTGATGCAATTAGGGCTCCACACGGTTGGTTTTGACGGCTTAACCTTGAACAAAAAAAAACTGGAACCGACTACCTTGGTTTCACCAATGCAAAAACCAAAGTAAGCGGTTTTGGTTTATTTGATTTTTTGTCAATTTGGCCGGTTTTTCAGTTTGGATTAACTAGATTGACTAAGGATTCAAAACAAGCGCAAATTAAAATAAATTCCTAGAAGTTACAATAGGTTAAAACCAATTAAAATCCATATTCAACCAACTTGCAGAGATAGGGAGATGAAGGTAAAGGATTAATTTCAAGATCATATACAATTTCTTGCAAAGGATACTACATATGAGTGAGAGACCAACTAAAAGACCATAAATTCTTCAGCGACTGCAAGAAGATCTTGATAGGCGATGACGGATAGAAGATTTGGATTGGGTACAAAAGGAAAAATCCTACATGGTTTGAAGTATGCGAATTGCATGAAATATCAACATATGAGAAAGTGGTGAAGAGTGAGAGAGAATCTCATAGCCATCTAACATGGTTGGATATGGGAAGATTGTAAGAAAGGTATTACATAAGTTGAACTTAGGAGGGAGGGAGATAAAGTCAAAAAGTTGCGCTTGCTTGACCACTCATTTGGTAAGTAATTATTCTTAAAATAAAATATAAATTACTAACCGAATTGCAAAATCATAGTACCTGAAGTAAATATATGTATTATATCATTTACACACTATCTAGTAGTCGGTTCAGGCCTAAAATAGAAATGTTTTACTCCACACTGAGATTGGCTGACAAACTCGTTTTTTACAGTCATTCAACCGGCTGCTTATTTATTTTGGGAAATTATTCTGGTTTGATTCTTTCCGGTCCAGGTCAATTATTTTGGTTTTGGTCGGTTTTCAGTGCATCCTAGATGCAATTGAGGAATCTGATCTTGAGTCCAAATTAGATTTTGTCTATAAAACTTCAAATTGGCATTACTTTTTATCTAAGAAGAGTTATGGGACTTGTACTATATGAAATTGAAGCTCTCAACGAACTCTACAAGACTCATACATTAGGCCATGACTGATGTTTTGTGCCTGAAAAACCTGTTTTTAAAGGAGGATTCTGGATGGTCAAAGTTTTGATCAAACTTCGAATTTTTTCGGTTTTCGCTATATTGTTTTTTAACTTTTTTAAGTAGGGTTGGGAAGTGGTGTAACACTGTAAATATGTTCTCTTAGGGTTTTTATAACATACTTTTTTGACAATTATTGATAATATTACATTCTTTATCTTTCTTGTGGAATCTAGGGTTATGACTTTATTCTATCTTCATTCCGTTGCTTCAAACTCCAAGACGCTAACCCTTGATCTCTAGGATATTTGGCTAACTGCCTACCACCGGACCATCCAACTTGGTGATAGATAAGATATATTGTGCCTTAACTTCGGAGGGCATTGTAAGGAGTTTTAGTTATGGTTTGAAATCTTTGAAAAAGAATGAGAGGCTATGGCTCTACCAATTGAAGTTAAATAGATCATCCTCCTGAAAGTTATGTAAAGAATAGGTAAGGGCATAGAAGTAGTAATATTAGATTAGTAGGGGCATTGAGGCAGTAGTATTTTTTAGGTAGTTGCATATGACGTGTAATTCTCATTTTTGGGATTATGAATGATAATGTGAACTCTCTCTCTCTCTCTCTCTATATATATATGGTTCTTTTTCTAATCTGTGCCCTCTGTCTTCTTACCCAAATTCCTTCTTAATTCTTCTCAAAATCCTTGTTCTATTTCTCTCTGTTCTATTCCTTCTTAAAATTTCTTTTTGATTTATATGATTTCAAAATTCAGAATTAAGAATTAGGAGACCAATTGTAGTGGCACAATATGCAAATTTAAGGAATTATGGAGGAGCATTGAACAATTGATCTATTCTAATTTGTATGACTCTTGATTATTTATTTACTAACCAAGACAATTAACTTCTGGAGTGATGAGTTGTTGGTTTCTTAATTACTCCCTCCGTCCTCCAAACGATGTCCAAAGTAAATTTTGCATACAAATTAAGAAGAATAAAGTAGAGGAAAGAGAGTATAAAAAGTTACAAGTTTATCTTTAGTGGTTACATAAAATGATGAGTCTTTCTTTTTTTATATACTAGTGGACCCCACAAATGACGTATTTTCCCTTTACTTTATGTACTAATTGTCATCCTTTTGAGGACAAAAAAAATTGTACCTTAAGCCATCCTTTTGAAGACGGAGGGAGTATATTAATATGGAACATTATTAAGTTATATTTATTTCTTACAAAGTTGGTGAGGAGTTTACTTGAAAATAACAATGCAGCGAAAATAATAACAAAAGAGAATTTTAAAGAAAAACAGTCAATAAAAAAGACAAAAAAATTTACGTGGTTCGTACAAAGGTTGAGTCACTTAAGGTCAGTGGTAGATCACTCCCGAAAGTACAAAACTACCAGATTTGTCAACCCTCACTCTAGGATCAGGCCCAATCACCTTATAGGTAGCTTTATAATCATTTCTAAATCAAAGTTGGATCAAGCTTCACCAATAACATAGTTTGAAGCATATGGTGTGTCTCATATGTTCTTATTATACGTACTTGGGTTCGTACAGGGTTGATTATGTGAAAAAATCTATACTTTTCCCCATCATATATAGTCTGTACTCAGGTGGTTTTCTTCTTGGGAGAACTCTGGCTGCTGTTATGACTATAACTTTAAGCACTTCGATGGCTGCACGTCAAGGGCCATTAGCCATGGCTGCTCATCAGATAATCCTGCAAGTATGGTTGTCTGTATCTCTCCTTGCTGACGCCCAAGCTGCATCTGGTCAGGTAATAGTTAATTTTATATTTTTTCTAGCCATAAATTTTACCATGTGATTTTTACCCTATTGTTATTTTTGCTCATTTTATTGCCCAAAAATGTGATTTTACTATGTGATTTTCTCCCTATTGTTATTTTTGCTCGTGGTATTGCCCGAATATGTTCAAGGCCAAACATATGTTATTGATTGATGGTTGTAAGGAATATTTATCCGGCTAAATGGCAAAATCTGCTTTACTCATATTTTGTCTATTTGGGTAACTGCACTAAGAATTTTTTCTACTGCCCAACATCTGTAGTTTTAGTTTTACATTGTGAAGGAGAGGATAATAATGTAGAAGATTAGTTTAACTGTTCAAGGGACCAGGCTCGGCAGTCGCATCAAATATTTGTTTTACTTGACTCTCTTTCTTGTATACTCGCAATTATGAGTCAGAGTTGAAGCTTTCATAGAAGCTTGTAATCTTCTAGTTCATGCCTTGGAATATCAATTTGTACCCTGTCAGTTTTCTTGATGTTAAGCATTATCATAGGAACTTTTTTTTTAATATTTTGATTTTTGTTTATAAAAATAACTTTACGTGTAGGCTCTTATTGCATGTTCTTTCGCAAAAGGTGACTACGACAGGGTTAAAGATATCACTTATTCTGCTATAAAGGTGATTTTATTTTGCTTCTTACACATTTGAGTTGGTCTCTGTTTTAACTTTGAAGACTCTGTTGTAATTTTGTATTTCCTTTGCTTTTCTGTTATTCATTGTTTTTTCTATTCTCTCTCCCTTTTTTTTGTAGCTTTTAATTTATTTACTTTTTATTTTTCTCCAGACAGGATTATTTACTGGCATCACGTTAGCTGTCATACTGGGTTTGTCTTTTGGTTCTTTAGCCACTTTGTTCACGAAGGATATAGAAGTACTAAATATTGTTAGATCTGGATTACTGGTTAGTACACATTTTCAGCATTAGCTTAGGGTGTTTAAGGATATCTTTCTGATTACATTCTGTCTACTTCTGCACAGTTTATCAGTGCCAGTCAACCTATCACTTCTCTGGCTTATATTTTCGACGGTCTTCATTATGGTGTTTCAGATTTCCCATTTGCTGCTTGCTCAATGGTAAGTGGCCAGGATAAAATTGTAGTTTGTTATCCATACTGTATTATCACCTGTTGCTAATAACATACAAATTTATTATAGATGGTTGTTGGAGCAATGTCATCAGCGTTTCTGCTCTGTACTCCTTCAATAATTGGTCTTTCAGGAGTTTGGTCGGGTTTGACTCTCTTCATGGGGTTGCGTACTGTGGCTGGATTTATGAGGTAAAACACAGTTATATTGAAATATTTACTCTTCAAACTCTGATGGTGACAGTAATGAGCTTATGCATCCATGCATCTTCCTTTTCGTTATGTTCTCATTCAAGTAATTTATGTAGCTACTTATTGAAAACTTATTTGTTGTTAAAACTATTTAAGAGTGTTTTCTGGTAGCCTTTCACTTATATATGTAATGGTGAATGCTTTTCTTTTATCTGATTAATCACAAGAAAATAAAATTAGAACATAAACATATCTTCAAGAGCAGTAATTTTGTGAATCCATCTGATGCATCAGCAAAATGTTGTTTTAGGTATTACTTAAGTTTTACCCATTTGTTCATATATAACGTGTTAGAAATATTTTTTGTTATGGGACGTATGATAAATATTCATGTATATTATTCTGCTGACATCAGGTATTCTTTAGGCAGTGGAAATATAATGGCATAATGGTCACTTATTATAAGCTATTTATCACCTATGCCATTACATTAGCAAATGCTGTAACTTAGAGTGAAATACTGAGGATAATGAAATTCTATTTGCTATGCTGCTCAGAAATACTCAATAGTCAACTTGGCATCATTGTACCAAGTAAATGATTATCTCAAGTTAGTTAAGAATATTGCTCCAAATGTAAAAGAGAGAATCTAGTTTCTATTTTAGACAACAATGCCTATATGGACTTGGATATTAAATCCAAAAAAGATCGACATGAGGCTCATAAAAGGAGGATAAATGCAGGTTTCAGTCATTGACTAAACTAGCGTAGGCTGAGTCCAGATATTTAGAGTATGCTGATAGTTTTGTTTGTTTTCTTCAGGGATACTCATAGTTTTGCAGTTATGTCTAGACTTGATATATTCTCATGAATTATTTAAGAAGTCATATCAACTTTTTGTAATCTAGGAAAGGTTTCATAATAAAACTGTTTGAGTAAAAGAAGTTGCATGCGCAACCTTTAATAAATGAAGAAACTTGCATAATATAACCTTGATATTATATAGTTTTCTACTGTATATTTGTGGATTGCTCCAGCTTTACAAGTTAGGACTAGGAGAAGGACGAGAAGTGATCTCTTCTTCCTTTTTTTTTTCTTTCTGTTTTCTGTGATATTCTAGGTAGTGGTTGCAGATTGTCCATCCACAATAAGAGTATGTTTGTACATCTGGTGCTTTTGTGAAGCCCATATATATATATATATATATATATATATATTCAAGAAATTGACAGGTTGATTGTCATAGCATTATATACTACTGTGCATTTTATCAATCATGTAGTGGTATTATCCTTCTATATAGTTCAATTGATTGGCACAAAAAAGTCTGGGGAAGTATTCATCACAGTAGTATCTAATGATCAAGGTCAGAAAATCTGTATCAGCATATACTCACTCTGATGAGACTGAAAAGATTGAAGTGGAAATCTTATAGAGAAGCCCATAAGAAAATTTTTTCTACATTATTTTAGTATTTCTTGGTGAGTCAATAGTTGCATTCTATCTAAACTAATTTACGTATGTTATCAAGGTGTGATTGGGTGGGGATAATCACACTATTGAAGTGCCTTGATTGATTCAAGGTATGGTAGCAGTAAGTTGGCACTTGACATAGAGATCTGATTTTTTTTAAAGTGACAAATGTGTGCTACTTGGTGCATATATATATCATCTTAAATTCTTAATATTCTAAAGGAAGAAACAAATAATTGTTTCATCATATATTTGAGCCAGAAGATAATCTGAGTTTTCCTTAATAAAGACCACAACTACTAAACATGAAGAGTAACAATCTTTGTGTCAAAGTAGTTTGGCATTTTCAGAAAATGCCGTGAAATTAAAATCTGATAGTTTAACTTTTGCAGCTTTACGATTTTACGAACAAATTGTAGATTTGTAACATATCCAGTTGACTTACATAAGAACAGCATGATACCCTGGAACCCCAAACCAAGTTAATGTCCATCTGAAGGACTTTTAGTTAATTTCATTATTGCAGACCAACACTTTCTAATCATGTGACATGTTATGTGCTATTTACTATTCAGTAGGCCATCCATTTTTCAATAGCTATTATACTTGTCTTGCACCAGCTTTAGATAGAGAGGAAATGGAAAGAGCTTCATTTGTCGTGGATGAAAACCCCAACGAAGTCTGTCCTTGTAGGATGTATGGTGTCAAAAGTAATATTAGTGTGTTGAAAAATCTTTCCTTGCTTCTAGGTGGCCGGCACATTCTGGTGGAAACATTCTTGTTTTTTTATATTTTATTTTAGTTTTTAGGGTCGTCTTACATGCCCGTAGGCAGGATTTGAGAATCGCTATCTTTTTCTCTCATTATCACTCTTACATAAACGCATAAAGAGCAAGAGGTCATCTGGCCTTTCGAAAATAAGTTTTAGTCTTGACTTAGCGTGCAAATATTTTATCTTCTCAAATTCCTTGTAATTTTATAATGCAAATATTTGTCTTCATTGTCCTTGTAATTTTTTTTTTATGAAAGTAACTTAAATGCTGTCTATGTTGTACGTACACTGTTTTAATTTTTCTTTATCTTTAAATTAACATTTACAGAAAATTTCTTTGTTGTTGTTTTTAGATTATCAGCAAAGAATGGCCCATGGTGGTTCTTGCAGAACGTCCATAAAACTGAGGTTGGTTTATAGACGTACCGTGTATTGCCCACTAAGTTGCTAGTATACTGTGAGCCCTTAAATATGAAAGAGGGGTGCATGCGACAAAAAAGAGAGTCGCATGTTCAATGAATGGACCCTAATAACCAAATTGAATCAAATTGTCCGAACAAGACAATCCGGAACCAAAAATACTAAAAATGACTAAGTGTCAAAATGGCCTTCTAGGATTCGGCCCTCCTAGGGTTTGACCTATTGAGTTGTTCTGACCAATGATTTCTTCTTAATACAAGTTGAAGCACGAAATGAAATGAAGATGAAATCAGCAGAAGAAAATGGCAACCTTGGGGGGCGTAACCCACCCAGGGGGCGTAATACCTAGGTGTGTAACCCATATGGGGGTGTAATCCTTATGGGCGCAACCCCTAGGAGGCGCAACCCCATGGGGTTTCAGAATGACTTCTAGTCGAACTTTGATTGGCGATCTGGATTGATGACTAGAAGGACGGGAGGACCTAGGCATCACTTTTGACAACAAGGGGCATTTCTGGTATTTGACTTGAAGTCACATGCCAAGCATATGACCTTGTCATTTGTCAGGCACGTGACCACTTATTAGACATGCCACCTCTATAAATAGTCCCCTCATTTTAGAGAAAAGGATTTTTTGATTCCCTCCGCACTTCAAAACACACAAGAAAGCTCTCTAAGAGTTCTGTTGCGTGTTGCCTTGGTGATTGCCTACCTGTTCTTCTCCCATCTACAAACCTTCAATCATTCCCATACTCCTTATAGATTTCTCTCCTCATCCAATTCAAAACCCTAATCGAGTGGGGTACGATTTCCTTGCCTACATTTTCCGGTGACTCTGCTAGGGAGGTGTAAGATTCGTGAAGTGTATGTCTACAACTCGAAGTGGAAGAAGAATCATGGGTATAGTTTCTCTGACTACAAGTTTACCTCACCGGATATAGCATTGAAATAATTGAACCAAGCTTCTTAAGTTGCAGATGTAGAATTAAATAGACGCATTCTAAAAGACGCTTTAGAAGGTAGTTCAAGTTCTCCACTCATGGCAGATCAACAACCCATCAATGCTGGACATATAAGCTCATACGCAAGAAAATGAAGTAGCAGGAGACCAGATGACAACACACTTGATGCAATTGGAGATGTTGAAGGCATTAAAAGATGCAAGTTATAAAGAAGGACTGATGATGTCCATGATGATAGAGATGCGGAAACAACATAAAGAGATGCCAAAACAACAGGAAGAGATGTAAAAACAATAGGAAGAGAAGAAAAACTTATGTCAACAGCTATTGCAAGCATCGAGTTTTTCAACCATATTTCCAGGAAATCAACCGGTTACTAGATCAGGAGCCAACAACAACCATAATAATCAAGGTATGCCTCTAACAACAAGGGAGAACCAACAAATTCCAGTTATTAATTTGGAAGCCCAGAACAGTGGAGAAATACCACATCCCCAAACAGAAACAAGCATTTCGACCCACTCACAGCCAATGATTTATACCAACTACCTTACCACCAGTTTCACAAGTTCAAACACCTCTCATCCCAAGCCAGAATCAAAGACCAAGCTAGCAATCACAACTCATGCAAGTTATACAAATTTCACATGAAGCAAGTGTACATCAACCACAAATCTCTTTACCACATACCCCAGTGATGTATCAATTTACCCCAACACCATAAAAGATATACAATTAGTAAGTATGTTATAAAAGCTGATTGATTGATGTGATTAATCAAATTCGCAAGCAGACAAATAGACCCACATAATTGGACTTCAGCCCTCCTTACCCAAAACATGTCTGAAGGTAACTATACCTAATAGGATATGTCGAACACCTACCATAATTCCCAAAGTATAATGGAGAAAAGGGGAATGCGAGGGAGCATATCGCTTAGTTTGTTGGATCGATGTCCCCATGGTTAAGTGATGATGAAAGTAGCAATCACAGCATCTTACTCCAGGCATTCAATAAGACTTTGAGAGATAGTGCCTTTAGTTGATACTATAACTTGGAGAAAGAGTCTGTCCAAGATTGAGTTGATACGAAACTACAGTTTTTCAAGAAGTTTTTCTATGTTTAGAAACAAGTTACAATCATGGAATTGATAAGGTTCAAGTAGAAACCAATAGAGGAACTCTTAGACTATGTACATAGGTTTAGGGCTCAGGCACAAAAGTATGTAGAACCAATTGAAGAGAAGAATTTAGTAAGTATTTGCAACAACGGCTCTCTAAACGCTTTCAAGCCTCACCTTATTACAAAGGTGTATGACTTGTTTCTTCCCTTTTTGCATTCTCACTAGATTTTGGAGGGATCGTGTCATTACCAACAAATGATACGACTGATACATGGAGGGGGCAAGAGATCGACTTTTGTGGCTTTGCTAGATTCTCAGCAAAAGCCACAAGGGGACAAATGAGAGTGAGGAAAGGGGGTAAGCCCCAACAACTTGACATGATTTCCTTCCATTTTATTATTTTATCATAAATGCAAGATTTCTTAAGTATACTAATGTTAAATTAGTAACAATGAATCAAGAAAAAATAGATTGATTATAATTATTTATCCAACCAAAATTAGCAATAACCATGACATGTGCATGAGACACTTAATGGCATAGAAAAGGCTGAATTGGAAACTCTTTCAAGTAATGCCTGTCAATTTGTTTAAGCTGATATCATATGTTTCATGAATATTCTTGAAATCTCTTGGAATATAGAAATCATTATTTGAAATACATTTAAATGGTGCTTTTATTTCTTTTTTCTTATCAATGTAGAAGGCCTTAACACCATATGACATTTGAGCAACCATCCTAGGCTTTAATAATGTCATTTGACAAGCCTTGTGACACTACAAGTAGATAATGGCGAACTCGGAACAATAAATAAAAATGGACAAATGTGATCCAAAGAAGATAGAACCTCGTTAATCTAAGGAAGATAGTCAAGAGGCATTATACCAAAAGGTCTCATTGAATTTCACTCTAAATGAGCTCATGGAGGAAATTGGGGGCAAAGAAAGTTGAATTTTGACTTCACCCACCCTGTATCCAACCTACTTTGCCACTGACATGGATGAGTTAGCGCACAACTACTGCAACTATGGCTGATGGTCAGCCAAAGCTGCAGGGGGGCAAAAAGGATAGAGGTGCAAACTAGATTTTAGGAGACATGATCAAGGGTAACAGTAGCCTATTCAAGAAAATATACTTTAGAAACATACAATAAGCAAGCTTCAAGAATTAATAATTGATGCTTATGGCGAAATTATGAGAGGTTTTGTTATGTAAACTTCATCAATAAAAGATGATAGACAACACCAAATTATAGGCTCTATCATCGAAAGATCTCTGAACTATAGAGATGAAAATATCAAAAATCCACCCAAGATGGTGGTCCACTGAAAATGATAGTTTAAGTCCTCAGGAGTATCCTTTGCCAATAAATTAGATGACCAAGGAAGGAGGCAGTAGAATTGATGAATTAAAAATCTACGCAAGATGGTGGTCCAATATAAATGATGGTCAAGTCCTTATAGAGTACACTTGCCAAGAAATTGGATGACCTAACTGATAAGGCACTCGATTTTAAGTCATCATAGACTACTCAAGTGAGGAAGCACCCGATTTCAAGTCCCCAATAAATTGGATGACCAAGTGACGAGACACTTGATTTAGGTCCTTATTTCCCTTTATGCCAAAATTGGCTTGACTAAGGGATAAGGCATTAGTGTTATGCTTTACTACTAAAAGCAAATTGAGGCACCTGATCATAGGTCTTTAACTGAGTGTCACACTTTATCATCAAAAGTGAATGAAGCACCTGACTTTAAGTCCTTAAGCAAGTATTACATTTTATCACTAAAAGTGAAAACAAAGTTATTGAATTACCAACCGCTTGGTCAGGTGACAAGACCCTTGGATAGCCATTACTAGATCAGGACCAAGGTATAAAGATACCCCTATTGGAACATCAGATAGTATGTGCAATAAGTGCTAAACGTTTGGTGCTTTAAAACGATAAATGTAAAAACTTCATTTATAGGTTTGAACGATAAAAGTAATCGCTTTGATTCTTAAAATGAGGCACTTCATTATAAGACTTTGTCAGGAAAATGAATTCCTTGAAACAAAACTAAACAACATCACTAAGAAACAAGCATTGACTTATGTCTTCGAGAATACTTTGATTCAAGGGATGAAGCAAAACTTTAGTTGAGGTGATAAGGATGTGACAAATATAGTTGATATCGAGGCATAATACATCGATATAAAACGATACATTGGTACATTAAAATATTAATAGTGGAGGATTTAGTGCTTAAAATGACTATATAAGTTAATAAGGAGACACCAACCACTAAGAACTCACAACAAAAGTAAGGAACGCGAGATGACCGAAGCTTCCCTAGACAACCTCAATACTATCTTTTCAAAACACTTTCAAATATTATAGATAGTAAGACATGAAAAGAACCAAACAAGGAAAACTTAACTAAGGGGTAATGCTACCACAAGGAAAGTTAACCCACAACCTTACCGACACTTGATGATTAAAAGACCAACTTGAAATAAAGAAAATCTCATGCTAGTAGTTGGTTCCTCCAGACTATAAAGAGTCAGTTTTAAGTGGTACATGTCCAAAGTAAATCATGGGTGCCTTAAAGAAGCTCAAAGAAAAAGGGCACTTGCATCAGACCTTGAAGATATAAGAGCCCTTAGAGAGGAATATGGCATACAAAAGTCTATCTCTGCAAGCTATAAAGGAAATCTTAAAATGGGTAAAACATCCTTAATGAAAGATCTTTTTAGCGCTCATTCTTGAAAAGTTCTACCCTTATTGACTGATATGATTTTAACAAAGAAAAATCACCAAGTTTGGAGCATAATTGACTTCAACAAATATTTTGCACGCTCGACCCAATATAATTGTAACTCGCATGCAGAGGGCAAAATGTGAGCCCTTAAATATGAAATAGGGGGCGCGTGTTCAATGAGCAGTCCCTAATTGTTCCAATTGAATCAAATTAATCGAATAAGATAATTCGAAACGAAAAAGACAAAAATGACTAAGTGTCGAAATGGCCTTCTAGGGTTTAGCCCCTAGGATTCGACCTCTTGAGTTGTTTCGACCAATGATTTTCTCTTGATGCAAGTTGAATTATGGAAAGAAATGAAGAAGAAATTAGTAGAAGAAAATAGCAACTTAGGGGGCATAACCCATATGGGGGGTGTTAACCCCTAAGGGGTGTAGCCCCATACCCACTAGGGCATAAACCCTATGGGGGTGTAAGCCCTAGGGGCACAACCTCTAGGGCACAACCCCTAGGGTATTTCGGAATGACTTTCAAGTCGGACTTTGATTGGTGTGACATTCTCGTGAAGGGAGAACAAAAGAAAAGTGTGGTTCGATCAATAAAGCAACAATGTGATATGAAGATTAAAGGGGCCTCCGTAAGTTCCTAGGTAGAAGACTTTGGGAAGTAACTTCAATTGAAAAATAGTTGAGGGATTTAGATTGGTGGCTAGAAGGAATAGAGGACCCAGACATTACTTTTGACAACAAAGGGCGTTTTTGGTATTTGACTTGAAGCCACATGTCAGGCATGTGACCCAGTCATGTGCTAGAAATGTGACCACTTATCAGACATGCCACCTTTATAAATAGTCCCCTCATTTCAAGGAAAAGGACTTTTGATTCCCTCCACACTGCAAGGCTCACAAGAAGGCTCTCTAGGAGTTATACTCACAACTAGAAAATCGGCCTATAGCGACGGTTGGGGACTACGTGTTTCCTTGGTGATTGCTTACCCGTTCTTCTCCTATCTACAAACCCTTGATTATTCGCATACTCTTTGTGGATTTCTCTCATTCTAGACCAATTTGAAACTCTAATCGAGCGAAGTACGATTTTCTCGCCTATAGATAAATGCATGCATGAATTATTCTTTAACAATCCAGAAGCCTATTATATTATTGCAACCATTTTCTTCTATGATTGGTATGTACGGGGACGAAGCTATATTGAGGAGAGTGGGGTCAATTAACCCCACTGGGAAAAAAAATTATTTTATAATAATGATAAAATTAGAAAAAAAATAAATTTAATATATAAATTGACTTCACTGAAATTTTATAAATTTTCTAATGTATTGGGTCAAATTGAAATTTTTATAACTTTCTCAATCCCATATCACTTCAGGTGCTTTATATATGCATCTCCCTCTAATCTTCTTTAATTATATTGTAATATAATTTATATTATTTTTGAAATAATTAAAAAATTAAGTATTTATGAACAACTTTGTTATTAGAAAAGTGTATTAGGGGTCAATAAGATGTGTGTGTGTGTGTGTGTGATGTAGTGTAGTGTTGGCTTAGGGGCTATCTCGAACTCCCGCCAAATTATTTATAACCTCACAATATTTTGACCCTACTAAATAATAATTATAGCTTCGCCACTAGGTATATATCACCATGTCTTTGCTTATGAATTATGATTGGGAGGCTAAAAGCACTGAAGGGTCTTAAGATTATCAAGCTCTGTTCTGTTCAAAGACTCTAAACCTAATGCATCCATAATAATTATCAATTCATAAATATGAAAACTCTTGTTAAGACTGACTGACTTATGATTAACTCCTATTTCCAGATGGCTATTTGACTGTAGAATGTTGCATGGACCAGTGTGACTTGCGTGATACTGCTCATGGCAATTAAGTATTAAAATTTACTTTTTATTTTCTTTTCTTTAATTTTTCTTTTCTTTTCTTGATTTATTTATGCTATAAAATGTAATAATCAATTTATGTTATCTTATGTTCAAATAGAGATCAATTCATTTCTGTTTCCTTGTTTAAGTTAATTAATTTTTTATTTTCGTCCAAATTCTATATTTTTTTTGGACATTAAAGGTGGAGTTGTGAATTGGAAACTGATATGTCCACACGTAGGGCTCACATAAGAACCAATTATGTCTCTCCACAATAGTTAATATGTAAGCTTTATGTGTGAAAATATAAAAAACTGTTGTGAAAATATCAGCTTCCATAATATATGTAATGTATTGTAGTATTATAATTTGTTTTGTTGTTTTTTTTCCCTTTAAAAACTACATTAGGGAGAAAAGCTAGATGTTATAGAAAATACAGGCTCATAAAATTAGTGGAAAAGGAACATAGACCATTTAGTTTATGCTAGCATGTTAAGACCTCATTAACATATTTTTGGCATAAAATAAGATAATTTAATTAGCACAATATACTTTGGATAAAATTATTGCAACTACTTGGTTGGTATTAATTCTCTAGTTAACTTGTTCGATGCGTTCGTTATTGGGATGAGTTTTTATTCGTTCTTGCTCCTTGGCTTCATGTTAATGATTTAGAGTCTCACAATCAAGAATTAGTTTGTTATCCCAAGAATTTCAACAAGTTGGTTTATTTTTACCTATCACGACTAACCTAAATGATCATAACTTGTTTGTATATTATACCTATCACAAATAATCTAAATGTTGGGACAAACCCAACTAGGTTAGGCCCATTGCTAGCTTGGGTTTAGAGCATGGGTCAAGCCCATGTGAGCTGGCCCAAGCCTGGAGGTTGTTGAACCACGGTTCATGCTAGAAGAACGCCTTTGACCAAGGGGCCTATATGGCCATCCTTCGAGCGCACAACCACGCTTTGAGTGGCGTATATGTCAGGTGATGGGATGTCCTTGGTCGACCTAAAGGAACACAATCTGACCTAAGGGTCCACATAGCTGCACCTCAAGCACACAGCCGCACCTCGAGCAACACACTTGTTAGGTGATAGGATGGCCCAGGTCGAGCTCACTGTGCATGTGCGTGAAGTGGACAAGCTGATGGGATGGTAGGAGGGATTACAAAAGGTGACTTAGGAGGGTAAAAAGGTTTTTTTAGACAATTTTTACACAGAGAACTCATACACTTTTGATTACCTATCTCTTAACATTTTTTACTGACTACCTTCGCCATAGGCATCCTACAACGACATCCTGTCGTCAACCTATGTGGGCATCCTGTCGTCAACCCACACGAACGTTTGTGCAGGTCCGAAGAAGGAGACAGTTGGTTGGAGGATACACTTAAGGGTTGCGTTATCATCATTGGCGCTAGAAGGAGGGTCTTGTGTAAAAATCCCAGATTCCAACAAACTGCAGAACTTAGGCTTTTCTTTTACCTTTGTTTCCAACTGTTTGGTAATTGAGCCCACCAAGAAAGCACCTTTGAAGCTTCAATTGATTTCTAACCAACTAGGAAACATTCTTTGGAGATCAATCTAAAGTATATATAGTCTCTAACCTATACACTTTGAAAATGATCAAAACACAAAACTGAGGTGGAAGGAGTGGTGGCGTAGGCCCTAGCTACTCCCAACCCTGCTGTCACCTGAACTAGTGCAATGGGAAGTCACATGGTGAATAACCTAACTACTCCATACATTTTGTATGCTTAGTTCATCCTGTTTATTCGTAGGCTCAACCAGATTTAAGAGAACGTCTGAACAAAAGTAGAGACTGCATAACTGTGGGTTTTCGGGAGGTATATGCAATTGAAATGGCTCACCGCAAGGTTGAAAATGCTAAGCAACAAGCTCGTCTCTATGATTTAAAGGCCCTTCGGTTGTAACATGAAAAGACTGGGAGAAGGTTGGAAGAGATGGCTACCCTGATCACACAGGAACGAGAATTGGGCCAAAATGATCCCCACAATGATCAGTAGTCTGTACATTTTACGCAAAGTGAAGCCTGTAGTAGGCGTGTCAGGCAGTGGTCCCCAACCCCCAAGGTGGAAATGAGGAGTTGATTTATGAGAAGCCAGTCCCCACGCCAAGAAAAAAGGAGTGAGCACCAATGCCCGAGATGAGGGTTCGTGTTCACGTAGCTGCAAAAAGGTAAAAGACTACTTGCCCACCATAGCAGAGCGGCAAGCAGAATCAGCCAGTGCCTCCAACCACCAACTAGAGCCAAGGGAAAGGGTCAGGGCTGAACCTATATTGGAATCACAACAGAACCTGACCCCAAAGATTTAAGGAGCTAGAAAGGGAAGTAACACTAATTGTTTCTTCGTAGCCTTTAGTCTGTATTCCTAACTTAATATTTTATGCAAAATCTTTTTAAGATAACATATAATTTGGGGTACAATAAAATAATCCTTGATTTTGATTCGGGTCTACTTCTATTCCTAAAATCATGCTGTATTATTCCATCTTTTATCATAAAGAGTTATTAATACTTTACATCCTAAATTTTTTCTCATTAGCCCGCTAATTCTTATTAATACTAATCCCACATGCATATATTTATGTCATTTTTCTTGTAATTTACTTATTGATTTTTTATTTACTAAATCTATTATTCTACAATCTTCTCCTAAACATTAGATTGGGACTTCTCTTGTATGTTTAAATAAATTTATTCTAAGCATCCAATTTCTTGTTTTATATAAAACTTCTGGATTTAATAGTCCTAATCCCCTACTTGAAAAGACCTCATAATCTCTCTGGAGACCTATTATTTCATCTAACTATAATTCCTTTGTTAGACCTTTTTCTTTCTTTCTTAACAGTCTTCTTAATATTCCTATGTTACTACTAGTACTTCCTTGTTCATTAACTGTTTAAGAATATCTTGAAAACGTTCTTGCTAGGCTGCATGTATTCATTTTGTTTCAAAACTAAATTTTCCTTTTCTGCCGATTCATTTTATTCCATACATTTGTCAAAGTGACAAAAGACTTTGCCTTCATCTGTCTATCAAATGTCCAAGTTGTGTCTGGCAATATTATCAAAGGACATCCCACTATCAGAAAATGGGCCTTCTTCTCCATTATAATATGAATTATTGCTGCTTTCGGCGTCTATCTCTTTATCTTTTGTACTATTTTCTATGTTTTCTTTTTCATCTTCTTTTTTTACTTTGAAATTCAAAGTATTCCAAAGTTGCCTAATAACTTCTTTTGATTTTTCTTTTATTTCTTGCCTTTCTATTTATCTTTTTGCCCTTATTTTTCTCTAAGTTTTAGTAGATTTTTTCTTTTCTTTTTGTCTTTTTCTTCTTGGATTGAAGCTAGAGCTGCTTCTTTACGTGTCTGGTAAATAATGGTGTATTCTTCTGCTGATGCTTATCCTTCTGAATACCTGTTGACTAATTGTTCTAAAAATTCAAAATTAGTTGGTTGGCTTTTAGGGAAAGCCACACCCATCAACGGATTTGATAAGTCTTTACTAGTTACCATTTGAACTGGACTAAATTTAGGATTTAAGGTCCCTAAATTGACCTTCTCAGTTGTTCCAGCTGCTGAGATAACTTTTTCTTTACCTTTTGAAGAGGTATAACTTATATGTCCCATTTCTGGGTTATTATGTCACTGATTAGGGTTTACCTGCTTGAATTGCAATTTGGCTATTTCTTCTTGGAGTCAATATAATTGGCGATTTAAGTCATTATTTTGTTTTATTAGAATATCTTTTTCTTTTTTCATAATATCACTAAACTGATGAAGTCTCTTAAAGTTCTTCATGGATTCACAGTGATCACCAAAAAGTGGTATGAAAGGATTTAGATCACTGGTTGAACTGAAATTTAAAGGAGGATCTTGGACTAATCTTAAAACTGGATCAACATAAAAATCTATTCCTATTAATCTTCTGGTTTCTGAATAAGAATGAAAACCTTTGTAGATTGGATTGGGGAAATTTTTAATGGAATCTGCAACTTGTATCCATGTGCTAAAAATTCCTTTTAAATGATTATTAATGACTACATAACATTTATATCTACTTCTTCTATTTTCACTAAAATGTTCTGTTAATGCATTCATGCATGCAATAAAATATTTTCTTCCATGTATTCTGATATGTATCAGTACTTTGTTGGAGTCTTGGCTTTAACGATAGCTTTTTACTATCCATCAGAACATTTGCAAAATCATTATCAAAGTCATTTAAATTTGTATTCAAATTTCTACTAAGAATGTCTGCTATTTTATTATCATTTCCTTTAATATGTTCAAACTTTATTTGTACTCTAATGTTGGTGATTATATCAATGAAATTTTAACCATCTCCTTTTATTTATTCTTTTTGTTTTATAACTTATTTTTTCAAAAAAAATCACAATTGCTTCACAGACTGTTCTTATAGTAATTTCTTGTTTAGATATTATATATAGGGTAAAGCTATCTAGAGCATAACATATTCCTAATAATTCAGTATTAAAGCTATTAAGATTTCCTTTTTCTTTATATTTTTCACTATTATATTTACATATCATTTCTTCGTTTTTATATGAATATTTATGGGGTTTACTAATTAATACTACTCCCTACCCGTTGTCACAACTATCTGTTTCTATTATGAAATAGTCTGTATCTAAAGGTAAAACTAGTACTGGTAATTTTTTTAACTAAACTTTTTAATTTCTTGACTAAATTGATATATTCCGTGTTAAAAAAATCTTTGACCTTTATGTCATGTTTTAAAATATAACGGTCCTGCTATTTTGCTTAAATCTTTTATAAATGGTCTGGCATAAATTAATAATCCTAAAAATTGTTGTAATTCTTTTAAGTTTTCTAATTTATCGGGCATTTCTAATATTTTTTTGACTTATATGGGGTTGTAATTGTTTTTTCCTTCTCCTATAATTGATCATAAAATTTTTATGCGAGTTTTAAATAATTCCATTTTTTTCTTACTAATAATTATACCATTTTTAAAAAATTCACTAAGAATTATCTGAACATGTCCTAAATGTTCTTTTTTGTTTTTTACTAAATACTAAAATATCATCTATATATACTATACAAAATTTCTTATGTTTTATAAATATATTATCCATTTTTCTTTAGAACACTGAATGTGCAATTTTTTCTCTAAATGACATTACTAACCACTCAAAATGTCCTTCTGGACTGGTAAAAGTTGTCCATTCTATTTTAGTTACTTTTTTGGTGTTTCAATGGAAAGTTATTAGATCTGCCTTTTGATCTAAGCTATCAATTTTTGTTTCTATTTTGATTAATATCTGAAGTATCAAGTTTCTAGTTTATTTCTAATAGATTCTTTTTATATTCTTTCTTATTATTAATTCTTTTGATATTATTACTTCTTTTACCTTTTTTTTAGCCTTTCTATTATGTTTCTGTAAAAATAATTTGTCATATACTTATTTTTGCTAAGGCTAATGATTGATTCAGCTCTCTGTTTACTTCTTCTAGATGTCTTTCTCTTTCACTTAATTCTTCTCTATATCTGATATAAGATATTTATGAGGCTACGGTTAATAAAAAATTTAGTATTTCAACTTGGTTTTTAGTTTCTCTTCTTTCAAATTTTAAATTATAGATTTGGATTTTTATATTTTTATATTGAATCATATAAAATTGTTTGTAAATCAAATTATTTTAAAGTCCTACTCAATACTTACCACTCTTCATAAATTCTAGTTATGTACAATTTTCCTTTTTTATTTTTTACTCTTTTTTATTTTATTTTTAAAATAAACAAAATAGTCTTACTGACAAAATCAAGCATTAAAGAGATATCTAGGTGACTCATCTTAGATCCTCAAGAACTTAATCTCAATAATGAATTGTACATTAATCTAGTATATTTATTTGACCAGAATCTTTAGATAAGTATGAGGTATTGTATTATCTTTCTGCAGACATGGCCAAAAGACGCCTATCTTTGGAAAAAAGGGCCTCAACGCAAAGATTCTATAATATTCATAACTTTCTAGTAATATTCAGAACTTTTTGGTAAAATGAATTTAATTCAATCAACAGTACCTAGAGTATGTTATTTGGATATCCATTAATGAACTTGATCTATCAAGCTATATGAACATGAAAACTTAGTAATATGCAATTAACATTAAATAATATGGATATGCAGCTAATATGTACAAGCAACAAACTTAAAATATATTTTTTAGGAAATTAATACATACCTAGAAGGAAGAGGGTTTTCCCTTTCGGGAGCCTCGACGATTTCTACAAGAAATCAAAGGTGATGAAACTCTGGGAATTTTGAAACAGAGGAACAAGAACTGAAAGATCTTATATATTATGAAAGTTTTATACAAGCAGAGGGTTTCAAGGTTTTCACATGAATGAGAACTCTTGAAGAACTTTTCTCTCTTTTTGGATGTCATTCTATGTCTATTTATACTAATTTTACCATGGATTTAAAACTCATTGGAATTCATAAAGTATAAGTGCGGGTGCGCATTAGGCCCTATAGTCAACTTATTTCAACTTTGGATTCTCAAGTTTACATAAATTAGCAACCGACAAGACTTTACATAAAGGTACTTTACTGGCTTGGAATGTTTTGATAACACTGTAGACCCAAGGGACCACGTTGAGTATTATGAAAGTCTAATGCATATGCTGAATTACACGAAGACCACTAAGTGTCGATTGTTTGTCTCCACTTTGAAGTTGCATGCTTGGTGTTTCGCCTATTTTCTTACATAGCAAATACACGCAAGTATACGCGATCGACTAGTAATATAATGACAAGTAAAATATTGTTCCCATAGAGAATTAATTAATAATAATTACCAATTACTAAAATTGTATCAACTTAATATTATTTAAACTAATGCTTTAAAACTATAAAATAAAACTAATTACAAATAACCATTAACTAATCTAATAACATCGATTATAATCAGATTAAAAAGACTTAAGATTATAATTTCTCTCAATGCTTTATCTAAATCTTTTCACTTTCTTTTTAATTATATGGTCACGATGGATTGTTAACCGAGAATTTATCAGTGTTTATAAGCTCTTTCGATAGCATATAATAATATCCATTCTAATTAAATTATTATATTCCTATGCAATTTAAATTAGAACAGATTCATTAAGATAAGATTCTTTAATTGGTTATAAATGATATATAAGTATATTCATATCTTATACATAAATTATGCATTCAATCATAAGAAGAAGAATCATAAACACATGTCATCATATTCATGTCCAACCCTATAATTAATCTCCCAATTTCATATAGATTATTACACTAATTATCTGGTCCTTAATTATTAAACTCTAAACACAAAATATAATGAATCAATTCATATGACCAATCAAAAAGAAAGAAACTCAATTTAAACTACACATTGGGTTCAATTGCAATCTTAATTAAAAATTAGCTCATAACTGGAAAAAAATAATCCTAAAATAATCCATCACGTTCAGATTGCAAAAATTGAAAGGAAAAGTTAAAGATAAAAATATGAATTTATGCATGATCTCCACTTTAGCCTTCAATCCTTGAAATCCTTTTTGTTCCCATAGATCTAATATTTGATCTTTGCTTCTATTGTATCTCTATGTTATTCTACTTTTTAACTATTTGCTAGATCAAGAATCTTGACCCATTTATAGCATTTATTAAAACCTAGCAAAAGTAGTAGCCCAATCCAAATCCAAGTCAACTTGCATAAAAACTCGATTTGCAACATAACGCCATAGCCCCCTTCGAAGGCGCCGCAGTGCCAGCCATATTACACCTCAAGCGCCACAACGCTTTATATAGGCACCACATCGCCCCTTTACTGTTTCGCCTAGCAATGTTTCTGTAATGTAGTACCACTGTGCTTCTTTCCTTCTTTGAGCTGGCGTTGTAGCGCCCATGCATGCCATCTCGCTGACTTTTATTTGCAACGTGCTGCTTGTCCAATACCTTGCTTGTTACTTGTTGCTCATGATTCCACGACTCTTATGCACAACTTCAAATATCTTATAAAACACAATAAAAACACATAAAAATAATAAAAACCCTTGTCTACAAAATAAGAATAAAAATGCATAAAAATAATATAATATACTTAAAAACTCAATAATTATCAAGCTTAAAAATAATAAATAATTAATTCGATGGTAAGAAAACCTCTCATCACTTGGGCCTAGTTCGCATATCCCCCCCCCCCCCCCCCCCCCCCCCCCGACGGAGTATAAATTCATAGATAGGCCTTCTGGATACATTTATTGAACACTTTGTGGGAAACTACCAGACCAAACTCTTCGATCCCATTCCTGTATCGCTACTTTGATATCGCTTGTTTATCCTCAAAGGCGCAAAAGAGATCTAGAAGGGGGTGGATAACCTCTGGCTCTGATACCAACTATAACAACCCCGAAATTCGACCCACTTTATTACTTTAATTTTCATATTTATGAAACATTATTTTCCTTACGTCCAAATTTTGTTTCGTTAATAAGTCTTTAATCACCTTAATTGATCCATTAGCTGATTTCAGAATCATCAATTACCAAATTTTTGGTATAATTTTTTTTTTCTTTTAATCAATGCTTTAAAATAATTGGATATTTAAAATCCTTACATTTGGATCCTAGTCCCTGGATCGCAACCTTTACTTTTTCCTTCTATTTCCAGTATCATAATGCTCACCTTCAAAATCTAATATGATTTATTTTCATACAAATATTCTTCCTTGCATCATTCATAATTAAACATATAATACCTTCTATCGTAATAATTATCTTGAACATTCACAGTTCACTATTTAATTCTGTTCATCCTATCCAGATCCAATACATGAAATATCAACGTAAAACTAGCAAATGTAGTCACACTGAATTATAATATTAAAAATATAACAAATACGTTCACCACTTCTTAGGTTATCCGTCTCTAACATAATTTGATATTCCTGAAATTCATTTCTTTGCCTGCAAAAAATTACATTAAGCAAGTAATGAGCACAATGGCTCAGCAAGTTCAACAGTTTATACGTCACGTAGCACATACCTTAATATGCTCGGTGTGTGTCATACATCATGTGCTTGTGCATCTACTATGACCATATTGTTAGAGTTTATGCCCTAGAGGCTAATTATTTGATGTAATTGCTTAACATTTTTGATATTATATTTGATTGAATAAATGGATTATTTTATTATGATTTCATTTACTGCGTTATATAAATGTTAACATAATAAAAGCCCTTAGAATAATGATACGAATTATATAGCTTTAAGTATGTGACTTGAACATGAGATTATATAATTATAATTAGTAACATTGTTCTTAAATGTCCCTAGTCGAGTATCATTGTTAATGGGACAACAATGATGCATTGAGACTAGTATGTGGATTGACTGATGGCCAAATCTCATTGGTCATAAATATATGAGATATTTAAGTCAATGCATAGGTACATGTTAGAGAACAATGTACTGGACTGACCCACCATGAGAATTCTACATGGAGCATTATGCAAAGTGTCATAAGAAATTCTTATAGTGACAATGATGTAATGATCCTCCGACCTGAAGTCACTATATTATTACACGAGAATTTGTGTACTTTGATATCATCAAATGTCACCTCTAATATGGTGGACAATAAAGGTGATTATTGGGTACATCATGAATCGTGTGAGGAATATGAGTGATCTAGATGGAATTTAACCCTCCTATATATTAGGGGTGATATCCATAGGCCTTTTGATTGAGTAGGACTATGAAATGCATGGCCATGCTCAAATATTGATTTGTTTCATATAGTCTACTCATTGATCAAGAAAACTCAGATTAAATTATGAAGAGTATGACACATTCCATGCCTCGAGTTTAATCTAGGATATAAGGTTAAAAGGATTAAATTACATTGAAACATTGGTCACGAAAAGGTTGTATCGAATCACCGATCTTATTATTATTTGGGTAGCAGTGATGCATTACTAGATGCCGCTCACTGTTTATAATTTTATAATATGATTTTAAAATTATTGCCAACATAATAATAACCTATAGGGTCACACACTTAGAACGTAATTAAAAGGGAATTAATTTAAATTGTAAGTATTTTAAATATGTCAATATGATTGATAGTATTTAAAAATTACGAATTTAAATTAATAGGATAATTTGTATATATGTATATTAATTAAGTAAGACTTAATTAAATATAATATATATAAATTCGGATTTTATTTTTCTATTTATTTTAGGTTTTAGTTAATTCCTATTAACTACTATATATATGATATATCAGTAGTCTAAAAGTCACGTAAGAAAAAACTAAAACCCTAGCCGCTTTCAGAAAGAGGCTAGAGAGAAAAATAGGTTAGAAATCCTGATCTTGGTGGCTAGTACCGCAGATTCCTTTTTGCTGCAGATCGTGGGACGATTCGCGGAGCGTTCGTGTGGATACTGTAGAGACGCAGTCGCTGGATCGCGTTGAAGATTCGAAGCCGTTCCAGAATTCCATCGTCTTCTCAACATCTCAGATAATCGGTAAAATAATCTAAACCTCTGATTAATCTGTTTTCGCATGGATCCTGTCTTAGGGTTTCGAAAAATTTTTAAATTCCGCTGCTTTCACTGTGTCGAAACCCTAACAGTGGTATCAGAGCTACTTGCGAAACGATTAATTCAGATTACGTGATTTAATTGTACTCGATATATATGATATATGATGATGCATGTTTACCGATCTGAGTTTAAATATATGATATTTTACATGTATGCGTATTCTGGAAATCTGAAATATATGCATGTATATGGTTTCTGTTAATCGTATTCTATAAGGTGGAAGAACAATACAACTTCTTTTCTAATTGGATTAGAAGTATGAAAATTCAGTTTAATATGATTAAACGAAATTGGACATATATGATATGTTCTGGGTGTATTGTTCTGGGTATATTGTTTAATATGACAGATTGTATATGATTCTGGAATTGTTTCAGAGATTCATATACAATTTGCATGGCAGATTATATATGATTTTGGAATTGGTTCCGAGATTCGTATACAATCTGCAGTTCAGGAATTCTACAATTCAGATTGTAGTTTGGAAAAAATTTCCAGGGGCGCTGCCCCCGACCCCGCTCGCTGACCACCGCCAGGGGGGGAGTCCCTCCCTTGGACCCCCCCGCCGTAGCGCACGATGGTCGTGACCCCAAAATATTTTGTATAATATTCTTTAAATGATATAAATTATGTTATGTGCTTATTGTGATATGCATGGTGCACAGTTATGGCTCTTTTGACCCATAGGATTAGTGGTTTTTGGTTTTTTTAAAATACGGCTTGCATGTCGTGCCTTTCTATATTCTGATGTAATATTCTCTTCTCATCTAAATCCCCTCGAATGTAACTCGAGGTTTCTTTATAACATGTAATGTACAAGTGTAATCAAGAAGACAAGATGACGATGGAGAGGAGACACACGTGAACGAGGAAGGTCCAACGAAGCTACTATTTTGAAGACCTTTTACCACCATAGACTGATCTTCAATCTTTTCATTAGCTTGAAAGGATTGACATAGGGTTGGGCCATAACTGTGACACGTTTAATTTTTGCACTTTATTTATGCTTGTATACGATATGCTATGATAAATAACGTGCATGCTTAATAAGATTAAAATTGGTGAGATCTAAATTAATTAATAAAATCCCTCATAAAGTTATTAAGTCTAAATCAGATGCCTTCCAATGAATGACACTCATCAAGACCTTGATCAATGAATATAGGTTTGTCAAAGCAAAGTACCCCATTTATCTTGGTAAGATGCGATAGGATAATTGTGATATCCAAAATGTTAAAAGCATTGGGCCCGACTTAACTAAGTTATCTCAATAGGATTGTGGACTTAGAGGCATAGAGTTTGGCAGGTACCATTAGATGGACTAGAACAAATGTTGTTCACCAAACTATCTAAGAGTTATATATGATATAATTGACAAATGGTTGTCTACCTAAATAATTATGTTTTAAGAGATTAGCCAAAGCTAACTTAAGACGTAATAAAATATGGATCTTAGCTCACTAGAAAGATTTAATAAAAAAAAAATGCTTTCCGAATTAATGGTGAGGGCTATTAATTTGATTAAAATAGTGGGAGGTATATTTGGAATGTACTATTATCAGTTACATAATATCAAAACTCTGCAATTTGACTTATTATTTTTGCACTTATAAATTGTAGATATCAATGGCAACCAACAACACAAATAGTCTTTCACTACGATCAGTCCTTGAGAAGGAAAAGCTGAGTGGAATTAATTTCCTAGACTGGCATAGGAACTTGAGGATTGTCCTCAAACAAGAGCGCAAGCTCTATGTCCTTGATGGGCCCATTCCTGCAGCACCAGCTAACACTGCACCACGTGCAGAGCATAATGCTTACAAGAAGCATCAAGATGATGCTCTAGACGTGAGTTGTCTCATGCTAGCAACTATGAACTCTGAGCTTCAGAAGCAACATGAGTTAATGGATGCTTATGAGATGATCGAGCATCTCAAGAAATTGTTCGCAGGGCATGCTCGACAGGAGAGGTATGATACAAGCAAGGCGTTGTATCACTGCAAGATGGGTGAACGTGATCCAGTTGGTCCACATGTTCTGAAAATGATTGGGTATATTGAGTACCTTGCTAGGTTGGGTTTTCCGATTACTGCGGAAGCCCAAACTGATCTAGTTTTACAATCTTTGAACAGCAGCTACTCGCAATTTGTCATGAATTACCTCATGAATGAAATTACGAAACCACTTACTGAGTTGTTGAGCATGTTAAGAACTGCCGAGAACAACATGAAAAAGGCAGGACCCGATCCCATAATGATGGTACAAAAGGGGAATGCTAAGGGAAATCGGCAAGAAGAAGATAGGATCTAAATCTGGTGCCAAACCCAATTTCAAAAACAAACAGGCTTTAAAACCTAAATATGGGGTAGCTAAAGAAGGTGATTGTCACTTTTGTGGAAAACCTGGACACTGGAAAAGGAATTGTCATGCATATCTGGAAGAACTGAAGAAAAAGAAAGGAAGTACGACTTTTGATTCAGGTATATATGTTATAGAAGTCAATTTGTCTACTTCTACATCATGGGTATTAGATACTGGATGTGGTTCTCACATTTGTGTTAATGTGCAGGAACTCCGAAGGAGTAGGACTTTGGCGAAAGGAGAGGTTGACTTACGAGTTGGGAATGGAGCAAAAGTTGCTGCACTAGCCGTAGGAACTTATCATTTATCTTTGCCCACTGGGCTAGTATTAGAATTAGAGGATTGTTATTTTGTGCCTGCTATGAGCAAAAACATTATTTCTGTTTCTTGTTTGGACAAGAAAGGTTTTCCGTTTTTAATAAAGAACAACAATTGTTCGTTTTACTTAAATGAAATATGTTATGGTGTTGCACAATTGTTTAATGGTCTTTATATTCTTGCTTTAGAGATGCCTATCTATAACATAAATACAAAACGATTTAAATCAAATGATTCAAATCCGACATATCTCTGGCACTGTCGTTTAGGCCATATAAATGAGAAACGCATATCCAAACTCCATAAAGATGGGTTTTTGGATTCATTTGATTTTGAATCATATGAGAAATGCGAATCTTGTTTATTAGGTAAGATGACTAAAGCCCCTTTCACTGGTCACAGTGAACGGGCTAGTGATATATTGGGACTTATACATAGTGATGTATGTGGACCCATGAGTTCATTAGCAAGAGGTAGGTTCTATTACTTCATTACATTTACTGATGACTTTAGTAGATATGGATATGTGTATCTTATGAGACACAAATCCGAATCCTTAGAAAAGTTCAAGGAATTCAAGAATGAAGTTCAAAACCAATTTGGCAAAAGCATAAAAGCCCTTCGATCCGATCGAGGTGGTGAATACTTAAGCCAAGATTTTGATGACCTTCTAAAGGAGTGTGGTATTATATCACAACTCACTCCACCTGGAACACCACAATGGAATGGTGTGTCTGAGAGGAGAAATCGCACCTTGTTGGACATGGTACGATCAATGATGAGTCATGCATATCTTCCAATAAGCTTCTGGGGTCATGCCCTAGAGACAGCTGCATTCACACTTAACCGTGTTCCTACAAAGACGGTTCAAAAGACACCATATGAGATGTGGACTGGGAAACGTCCTAGTATGTCGTTCATGAAGATTTGGGGTTGCGAGGCGTTTGTAAAACGTCTGGCTTCTGACAAGCTCGGACCCAAATCTGACAAATGTAATTTTGTGGGATACCCTAAGGAAACAAAAGGGTATTATTTCTACAAACCTTCTGAGAACAAAGTGGTTGTTGCTCGAACTGGTATTTTTCTAGAAAGAGAATTTGTCTCTAAAGGAAACAGTGGGAGGAAAGTAGAACTCGAAGAAATTCGTGAACCACAAAATATCATTGAACCTGAGTTGGAACATGAGCAGGAACCACAAGATATTGTGGAAAGTGAACCTGCTCAAATTACACAAGCCATTCGTAGATCTAGTAGGACACGCCAAGAGCCTGAGAGATATTATGGATTTCTTGTGACTCAAAATGGCGATGTGATGCTCATAGATCAAGATGAGTCTGCTTCCTACCAAGAAGCTATGAATGGACCAGATTCTGAGAGATGGCTTGAAGCCATGAAATCTGAGATGGACTCCATGTATACTAACCAAGTATGGACTTTGGTTGATCCACCCGAAGGGGTAAAACCAATCGGGTGCAAATGGGTTTTCAAGAAGAAAACCGACATGGATGGTAATGTACAAACCTATAAAGGCCGACTGGTAGCAAAAGGTTTCAAACAAGTTCAAGGTGTTGACTATGATGAAACCTTCTCTCCAGTGGCAATGGTTAAATCCATCAGGATCTTACTTGCTATTGTAGCCTTTTATGATTACGAAATCTGGCAGATGGATGTCAAAACTGCTTTCCTTAATGGAAATCTCCTTGAGGATGTGTACATGACACAACCTGAGGGTTTTGTCACTTCAAAGGATGCTAGAAAGGTATGTAAGCTGCAGCGATCCATTTATGGATTGAAGCAAGCCTCTCGGAGTTGGAATCTTCGATTTGATGAAGCAGTCAAAGAGTTTGGCTTTATAAAAAATGAAGATGAACCTTGTGTATATAAGAAGGTTAGTGGGAGTCAGATTGTATTCCTGGTATTATATGTAGACGACATATTAATTATTGGGAATGACGTTCCTTCCTTACAGGCTGTAAAAACATGGTTAGGAAAATGTTTCTCCATGAAATATTTGGGCGATGCAACCTACATTTTAGGTATCAAGATCTATCGAGATAGATCGAGAAAAATGCTCGGCCTAAGTCAAAGTACATATATTGATAAAGTGCTGAAACGGTTCAGCATGCAAGAGGCAAAAAGAGGACACTTACCCATGACTCATGGTGTAAAGATCTCTAAGGCCCAATGTCCTAAATCACAAGATGATGAGGAGCGTATGAGAAAGATCCCTTATGCTTCGGCAATTGGATCTATCATGTACGCAATGATATGTACTCGTCCGGATGTTTCGTATGCTTTGAGCATGACGAGCAGATACCAGTCGAATCCAGGTGAAGGTCACTGGACAGCTGTCAAGAATATCCTCAAGTACCTGAAAAGGACTAAGGATTCATTCTTGGTATATGGAGGTGAAGATAAACTGGCAGTAAAGGGTTACACAGATGCTAGTTTCCAGACTGACAGTGATGACTATAAGTCTCAGTCAGGTTTTGTGTTTTGCATTAATGGTGGTGCTGTTAGCTGGAAAAGTTCGAAGCAAGAGACAGTAGCCGATTCTACAACAGAGGCTGAGTATATTGCTGCTTCTAGTGCAGCCAAGGAGGCTGTATGGATTAAAAAGTTCGTCACTGAACTTGGTGTTGTTCCAACCATTGTTGATCCAGTTGAGTTATACTGTGATAATGATGGAGCCATTGCACAGGCTAAGGAACCCAGATCTCACCAACGATCCAAGCATATACTTAGGCGGTACCATCTCATCCGTGAAATCATTAATAGAGGAGATGTACATATATGCAGAGTGCCAACAGATAATAACGTTGCAGATCCACTGACCAAGGCTTTGTCGCAGCAGAAGCACGAAGGTCACACTAGTTCCATGGGTATTAGATACATGAGTGATTGGCTCTAGTGCAAGTGGGAGATTGTTAGAGTTTATGCCCTAGAGGTTAATTATTTGATGTAATTGCTTAACATTTTTGATATTATATTTGATTGAATAAATGGATTATTTTATTATGATTTCATTTACTGCGTTATATAAATGTTAACATAATAAAAGCCCTTAGAATAATGATACGAATTATATAGCTTTAAGTATGTGACTTGAACATGAGATTATATAATTATAATTAGTATCATTGTTCTTAAATGTCCCTAGTCGAGTATCATTGTTAATGGGACAACAATGATGCATTGAGACTAGTATGTGGATTGACTGATGGCCAAATCTCATTGGTCATAAATATATGAGATATTTAAGTCAATGCATAGGTACATGTTAGAGAACAATGTACTGGACTGACCCACCATGAGAATTCTACATGGAGCATTATGCAAAGTGTCATAAGAAATTCTTATAGTGACAATGATGTAATGATCCTCCGACCTGAAGTAACTATATTATTACACGAGAATTTGTGTACTTTGATATCATCAAATGTCACCTTTAATATGGTGGACAATAAAGGTGATTATTGGGTACATCATGAATCGTGTGAGGAATATGAGTGATCTAGATGGAATTTAACCCTCCTATATATTAGGGGTGATATCCATAGGCCTCTTGATTGAGTAGGACTATGAAATGCATGGCCATGCTCAAATATTGATTTGTTTCATATAGTCTACTCATTGATCAAGAAAACTCAGATTAAATTATGAAGAGTATGATACATTCCATGCCTCGAGTTTAATCTAGGATATAAGGTTAAAAGGATTAAATTACATTGAAACATTGGTCACGAAAAGGTTGTATCGAATCACCGATCTTATTATTATTTGGGTAGCAGTGATGCATTACTAGATGCCGCTCACTGTTTATAATTTTATAATATGATTTTAAAATTATTGCCAACATAATAATAACCTATAGGGTCACACACTTAGAACGTAATTAAAAGGGAATTAATTTAAATTGTAAGTATTTTAAATATGTCAATATGATTGATAGTATTTAAAAATTATGAATTTAAATTAATAGGATAATTTGTATATATGTATATTAATTAAGTAAGACTTAATTAAATATAATATATATAAATTCGGATTTTATTTTTCTATTTATTTTAGGTTTTAGTTAATTCCTATTAACTACTATATATATGATATATCAGTAGTCTAAAAGTCACGTAAGGAAAAACTAAAACCCTAGCCGCTTTCAGAAAGAGGCTAGAGAGAAAAATAGGTTAGAAATCCTGATCTTGGTGGCTAGTACCGCAGATTCCTTTTTGCTGCAGATCGTGGGACGATTCGCGGAGTGTTCGTGTGGATACTGTAGAGACGCAGTCGCTGGATCGCGTTGAAGATTCGAAGCCGTTCCAGAATTTCATCGTCTTCTCAACATCTCAGATAATCGGTAAAATAATCTAAACCTCTGATTAATCTGTTTTCGCATGGATCCTGTCTTAGGGTTTCGGAAAATTTTTAAATTCCGCTGCTTTCACTGTGTCGAAACCCTAACACATATATCTCGTATTATTTCACAAGGTACACATAGTTGTCATATTATTCACGTATCACATAACACATAAGTCTTTTGTATTTGACAAGTTTTAACATATCATAACAGTTAAGCATTTAACATAAAAGGGCTGAAGAACTTGCCTGAATTGTGGAATTAAATAACAATTACCCTTTCTATAATGCTCCTCGTACAACCTATGATCACAAAATAATCAAATAATAATTATTTAACTCCTTATGATATTAATTTAATTAAATAATATCATCTGTAATGTAATTAACCCTACCCGAGGATTTATTTTAGGTATCGGGTTAATTATAAATTTAAAATGGTTAATTATATTAACCTCGTCCCTTAATATATTCATCTAACTTAAAATCAAACATATTCAATACGGACAACTCGGCTCACCGGATAAAATTTAGTATTTTTGGTTGTCCGAATTTTTCATTTAACCATTTTCTAAATCTGAAACTTAATAGATTAATATTTAAAATATTTAAATATTAATCCCCAATATTTAATATTTTTACAAAAATATTAAATTTAATGCCCAAACATCATTTCTATATTTTTAGTAATTTTTCTATAATTTTCTATGATTTAAAAATAATTTTTAAACATTTATTTCATTAAAAATCATTTCTGAGGGCATTTTGATAATTTTCGCGCCCTTAGGGACATAACCGGAATTTTCTGGAAACTCCAAGGACATTTCCGTAATTACTGCGCTTCTAGGGACTCATTCGGTATTAACAGAAAAGCTTAGGGGCAAAATCGTAATTTGCCGAGGGTCAGGGACACGCTCGGTATTAACGAAAATGACCAGGGGCAAAATCGTAATTTCGCTATGTGACCGACCGTCGCGTATTGCGGGACCACCCTCCCTTCACAGCCAAACGATGTCGTTTGGCACGGCCGATGGCAAAACTCAGCCGCGCAAAGCGCGACCCTTTCTTCTGCGTCCCAAAACGACGCCGTTTTTGCCCCTATTTTCAGAAAATCTACCTTCGCGCAATGCGCGGACAACCCAACTTTTCTTCCTCTTTAATTTCCGAAAACAGTAGCCAACTTAGCAAAATAATAACCAATTTTTCTTCAATTTTTCCACAACATAAATATTCCAAAAATCATATAAATCATAGATATACATCCCTAAATTATTTAGAATAATTATTCTAATTATTTTCTAATTTTTCATAAATTTATTTTAACACCATAACTACCATAAATAAATAAATTATACATTCCTTGAAGCTTATTCATCCTCTAGAGGGCACCAAACTTCTCTTCCTTGGTGGCTATGGAGTTTTCCGGCGTGGCTTGGTGGTGGTGGTGGTGGTGGTAATAGTGAGGGTGGTCGGGTGATGAAGAAAAAGAAGAAAAAGCTTTGCTTCTTCTTTTTCTTTTTCCCTTTTTCCTTCATATATATATATATATATATATATATATATATATATATATATATATATATCTCAAGCTAGTTTAATAAGCCAACTTGGATAAAAATTCCACCGGCTTTGAACTTTCTTGAAGTTTCCGGATTTGGCAAAAAAATGAAGTTTAAAAATATTTTAAACACATTACGTAAATATTTCGTGTAATAAATATTTTATATAATGTATATAAAATATTTATTTTAATTCACCTAAAATCGTATCATGATTTATAGATAACTTTAATACCTCTTTTGGTTACTTTTCTTGACAAATTTTGTACACGCATAATGACATGCATGTATTTATTTGAGGTAATTTATACCTCCAAAAATCATAAAATAATTCATATAATTTATAAAAATTATTTTTCATAATTTTTCACTCCGTTACTTGGACAACATGTTACATTAACATGTTCACGTTTCCAAAATATTATTTTTCATAAAAGTCATAATAATTCCATTATACATAAACATAATTTTTAATAACTTAAAACATTCATTTTTCTTATTTATTATTCAATTTCTTTAATATTTACAATAATTTCTTTATATATAAATTATATAATTTAATATTATATAATTTATATATTTACATTCTCATTTCTCAAATAATTTCTTAAATTCTTCCATAATTATCAATTAATCAATAATTTCACATTTATTAACTCTCTCATTATTTTAATTCTCTTATATAAATTATATAATATATCCTTATATACTTTATATAATTATAATTTCTTTTAAACATCACTTTAATTTTTCTTATATAAATTATATAATTTATATAATTACATTTCTTCTCAATAAATTTCTAAATTTTTACCATAATTCTTACTTAAATCAAAAATCAAAAATTATAATTTTATTAACTTCCTCATTCGCTTTTCATTTAAAATTGGATTAATTTAATTATTAATCCTTTTACTTCCATAATTAATAACATTTATAATAACCACAATTAAACATAACACACACACACACACACACACACACACACACACACACACACACACACATATATATATATATATATATATATATATATATATATCTAATAAAATTATTTAAATAATAATTCCTGCAACTTCACAATAATTTTATTGTACAATTTATTATACCTTTACATATAATTTCTTTTATTTTTCATAAATTATTGTTAAACAATTTATTTACTTTTCAATTAATTTAAATAAACATCAATTATCACCATCTCTATACTGATTTAATTTTATCAATTAAATCCCTTCACATACCTTAAACCACATAAAATAATATAACAACCTTTGTCGACGCCGGGATTTCGTCGTCTCGTTTTTTATTATTAAAAATGTCCCTTTCCAATTTTAGCCTTTTGAATTAAATGTGATTTTGAAAAGAGTCGGCTTAATGTCGACGGGTTTTGAAAGATCGATTTTTTTATGAGCCAATTGACCAGAGTCGCCAGTTGGTATATTTGAAATGGATGTACCAACTCATCCGAGTTTGTTTTCGTAATCGCTGGCTCATATGTGACTCCGAGTTAATTGGTCCGCAAACCGAGATTCATAGAGTTCGGGGGCTTGCTTAAGCGAGGGGAAGGTGTTAGGCACCCCCCGACTTCCGTGAAACACGGTTACCGCAATCTCGATGTTTTCCTATCCTTTTAAATCCTAAAATGTGTGCGCGCGCGTGTGTGTGCGTGTATGCCTAAATGAACGTTTGTGGTGCGTTTTGCATAAAAGTTGCTTTGATTCTATATGGCGAATGTGTTTATCTGGAAAGCGTTTTAGACATCCTTTGACCCAATTGACAAGACTTCATTTTTTACAATAAAGATTGATTTTAATTTCGAAAGCGATGGGGGGGTGTTTATTAGGTGTCGTTTTCATAAAACAATTTGTAAACTTTTGTCAAATAGGTATCGAGACTATACATTGCCCTCTAATAATAAAATGAACAAAATGAAGGCAACTTCTAGAACTCTTTCACCCTATGCACAAAGTTTAATGAAAACATTTATTTATTTGCGAAATCGTTTTTTATGACCTTTTGGAACCAAATGAAGCCTTTTTGCCAAACATGGATTTAAGTTCGCCAAAACTCTTAATTTTAATCCTCGTGGATCTAATATCCTAATTTGCTTGATTTTATAAAAATCTTTATCATTTCATTCCAAAATCGTTTTCTCGTGTCAAAAGGGAAAACCAAGCATCAAAATAACGTTGCGGCTATTCACGGGCATGTAAGCCATCCGAATAACCCCAAACGCCCACAATCGCACATTTCATTATTAGGGGGCCTTAAACCCGATTTTCGATCCGACATCGCTTTAAGGCCCGAAAATTACATATTTACAATACAAATGCATCGTCATCGCTACATGCGTTAAAACTATAAAATAAACTAAAAGGATATCATCGGGAGGTTAGGAGGAGATTCTATCCACAACAAATCCTCTCTAACCATCCCTAATCCATAGATCCCAAAACAAATATCGACTACATTGGATCTAACTTCCACATACACTAAATCAAACTATTTAAATAGCAATGCACCAAATATTTTCGGATCCACAGAAGATCCACCCAACAAAAGCACAAATAAACAAATATTTACCGATTAAACTACCAAAACAAGATAAAATATTACATCTAATAGATCTATAAAACAAGCACCAATACAAAGAGAGATCGAATTTTTTGCCTTGATATTGATGGAAAATAACACACTAGCACTCAAATCTAATGTAGGATAACATATGTGGTGTAGAGATTGGACAAAACAAGATGAATCCTCACATTTTTTGCCTAACCCGAAGGCTTTCTCTCTCTATTTCCGCCATTTTTCTCTCTCTAAAAACCTTCAAAACTCTTCTCCTTCTTTTCTCTCGGACGAAAATGGTGATGTATAGCTGATCTCCAGGCAGCCGCAGATGCATCTGCGGCTGGCCGCAGATGCATCTGCGGCTGCCTGCTGTGGCCGTCTGAGCCGCCCTCGAGCCACGCGAAGCCCCAAAAGTCGTTGGCCGCAGATGCATCTGCGGCTGTCTGGCTTCCTTTTCTCGATTTCTGTGCCACGCGGTCTTAAATCACCAATTTTTGCTGTATTGTTTTGGAAGGCTGTGTTTTTGCAATCCGGAAATCCCTGGGAAACGTGCCATATTGTTCTGGTAGGCTAGTTCGGCGGGCTGCGACTTGATATAGAATTTGATAATTGTGCCTGACCCCCGAACATCGTAAGCGGAGTGGCCATCAGTCGTCTTTTGTGGTCGGCTCAGGTTTTTCTGGATCAACTGTTCGCCTTGCCTCAAGTGACCGGATGTTCGTTGTCCGTTGTGGCGGCTTTGACCGTAAATCGCTGGGGTGGCTTGATGTTGGGGTCCACCTTCCTTTTCGCTCGTCGGGTCAAATGACGATTCTGCCCTCCTGTCAGGGTTAGTGCAAAAGTGCAAAATTTGGGTGTCTACAACCTTGATAATTTTTATCAATTAAATTCTCACTTAATATTATTAAAGAAATCCTAGAAATTCGGATCCTCACAGATGGCAATTTTGTAATTAATCAGAAAACCGAACGGAGGGGCAAAACTGTAATTTCAGCCGAAAACTGTCGCCCGCGCATCGCGCGTGATCAACTAAACCACGACCCAAAAAGGTGCCGTTTTGGAGACCCCGGAGCCGGCCTCCGCGCGTAACGCGCAGAGTAAAGTTTTTCTATTCCAAAACGGCGTCGTTTGGCTCCGCTATTCGCAGCCAACTGCTGGCGCGCAATACGCGGCCAACCAATTTTTTCTTCTTTAAGCAGATTGTGAACGGTAACTTTAATACACCACTTTAATAAAAATTATACCTTCAAGTAAGTTTTAAATTTTCAATAAAAATCAAAAAAATTACCAATCACTTAATATCAATTTATAACATGAAAATTTAATTTTTCATGATTTAATATTAAAATTTTTATAAATTTTTTTTATATCACATAAACCACCACAAATCATAACTTTTTGTGTATAACTCCATTTTGAGTGATTCAAACTTTGTTTTTCTCATGATTTAATGTTCTATAATATTATAACATTAAATCTAAATTTTATAAAAATTATTTTTGTACATTATTTTGAGATTTGATTACACATCACCAAACACATGTTTTCCATCATTAAAACTTTATAAAACATAAAGTTAAACTCATGATCAATTATAGAAGTATACATAGCATGATTGTAACCATAAAAATTACTATGTTAATATTTGTACATAAACTTGAAAGAAAACAAGATTAGGGTTTATAAAAATAACTACCTTGTTTTGATAGCTATTTTCCTCTTCTTTGCAAAATATGTTGTGAAGGAAGATGGCATGAACTACTTAGAATTTCTTCTTCTTCCTTGAAGCTCCACCCAAAACCTCTCTCAAATATTTACTCTCACAAGCTATTTCTCTCAACTCTCTCATTTGGACTTGGAAAAATAAATGAAGTGCAATGTTTATCATTTCAAGTATACTTGTAAAATTATTAGATACAAAAATTATATCTATAATTCATGATGCTCCTACTTGGATACTTGCACAAGAAAGTTAGCCCATAACTTAGTTGGTGAGAATTTTGTGGGAAAAGACTCACCACAAAAATTAAAGCAAGCAACCTACTTATTAAATAAATAAATAATTAAACAAATATCATTTCACCATCTTTTTCCTTCCTTGCCGGCAACATGCACCTTTAGTGTCCCAAAATGTTTGTCACATGTATTACTTTTAATAAATAATAAGTTATACAATGTATTTTTCAAGTGGGTCAAGTATTGGACTTTGTTTTAATTTCTTTTGGGCTTCATTTAAATTGTTTGGGTTACTAGTTTGCCAAGTTTTTATTATTCTTCACTTGGGCTACTAATTGATCCATGTTGGGCTAATTTAATAGTTCACACATTAATTATTCAATCCATGATTAAATAAATAATTAGATTGAATAAATAATTAAATACACTAACCCATTAGTATTAAATTACTACATGGACTAATAAATATTATTATTAATATTTCACATTATTTAAATTAATTAATTATTATATTAATTAATTAATAAAATTTAATTCACTCATTATATTCAATTTCATTGAATATTTAATTAATGACAACTTATCAATTATTTAGATATTAAACCTTAGGGTTTGTTCACTAATAATAATGTGTGTGTGTGTGTATATATACATATATATATATATATATATATATATATATATATATATATATTATTTATACATATTACTTTACTTCAAAAACAATTTCACAATAAATTATGAAATTAATATAAATACAATATATAATTTAATATATATTATTTAGGCCATAAATTAAATTATTTAATACATTTACATTAAATAATTCATTTCTCATCAATTATGGAAATAAATCCATTTACCCGAAAATACATTAAAATAATAATATATTTACTCAATTTCTTATTTAAATAATTTATTAAATTATTTAATTAATATTACACAAATAATTGTATAATTAAATTTCTCACTCCCATAAATCATTTACAATGATTTATTTAATTATAGAATATATTCATTTAATATATTGAATTACTATTTAAAATTACTCAATTAATTTAATCCCTTTATATATATATATATACATATATATGAAATTAAATATTATACAATATATATAATTACTATTCTCCCTTAATTAATTCAACTACTTTATATAATTTATCATTATATAAATTACCTAATTATTCCCCACAAATAATTTATCAATAATCATCTAAAATATTGATTAATGAATATAATCAATATATTAACTAAATTAATTCCACAACAAACCTTTTAATTCAAATCGGATTAATTCAATATTAATTCCTTTATTTACCATAATTTATTTAACCATTAAATTACGTTACTAAATATGCACATACATATATTCATATAAATACATATTTAATTTACACGCAACCACGTCGCATAATTACACAACTCCACTAATTAATTCTCTTAATCTAATTAGACTTCCTATTAGTCTAGCTTATTGAATTATCACTTTACTTGCTAACTTATCAAAAATTTGATATCACCAAATCTAAATTAGTCCATTAAATTTAATTTGGACCACTATTTATCTACCACTACTAGGTTATCAAACTCCAACCTTTATTAAATATTAGATATTTTATTTCTAATTCGTTTAAATATTCGGGATATTACATTCACCCCTTCTTCTAAAAATTTCGTCCTCGAAATTACAATATACTTACCCCTTTACCTATTCGATGTCCAGAACATTAGAACATCTCTCAGGAGTCTTCATAATTGAGCAATAACTGTGAATGAATTTGAATAATTAGGAAGTAAAAATAACCCCATTCAAATAACCCATTTATCCATTCGATGTCCAGAACATTGGAACACCTTACAAAAGGATAAATTGAAAATAAAAATATTCATTAAAACTTTCATACTATGCTGAGGGGTCATAAAGACCGTGAACATCTGCGAGAAGGTTTATCAATCACAAAGACTGAAAACATTCCACAATTGTTTTGTACGCTAGTTGATCAGCCTATCGTACGCTAGCGCTGTGCATAACGACTTCGATTAGGGTTGAACTCTCTGGATTTACCAGCCCATATTTTGTTCTATCAGTATGCCACCACTCTTGGGCGCCCCCTCACGGGTTCTTTATTCATGGCTCTGACATATCCCCCATTATAGGGTTGTTCACCTCAGATTTATTACAAAATTCCGCTCCAAATAATTTGGATTGGATAATAAAACTTGAATCATTTCTACCCAAAAGTGTCCAGTCAAAATAAATGACGTAGACTCACATCTTTGAACTGTTCGTATATTACGAACTGAAAATCATTTAGATTGGTTAAAATAACTGAAATTCATTTTTACCAAACTTGTGACGTCCCCAAATTCAGGTCCTAATCACCCGAATCCGGTCATCACGAACTGAAAATCATTTTAAATTAGTTAAAATAACAAAAATTCATTTCTAGGACTTCATACTACCACACCGTTGCAACAGTGTGTTGAATATTCCGTCTTTTTCATCCCTGCACCATGACTTTAATGGTACCTGATGATTTTTATAAATACATTTTGATATTTTTAAATTAATTTGTCCAGCCAAAACAATTAGCATAGACTCTTCTTTAAACGTTTCAAAATACTGAAAAATCATTTTATGACTTTGTCATATTACATCATACCATAGTGGGCTTAAGGCTACATCAACCACTTGGTTACTCTGTATTGATGACTCCATCGTTTATCATCTCTGCACTAAGTGCATTAATGATTACTAAAACACATTTTGATATTTTCAAAAGCACAAAAGTGCGAATTTAACACGATTTTAAGAATTTCAAAGTTTTGCATAGCTAGAAGATTTGGAATATCCTAAATCCTCAATTAATTACAAATTTTACTCATCATCTTTTTCTACTTAATAACTATCTCTATTATAATCTTAATCTTGCTACTTAACTCTACCCACACTCGCTGTTCATCAAACTTACCACGTATTTGGGCTCAGGAACTTATCACAATCATATGGTTCGAGAAGCTTGTCCTAGTCAGGCCAAAGTCGCTCATTCGCTGAGGGGCTCCACCACATGACTATGAGTCACAAACTTACCATACATGTCGGTTATCAGAACACGAACTTATCTTAACATTCTCTACCTATCCGTTATACACATGAGAAAAGAATCACCTTCTCAGCATACATATAACGAATAGCGCGACACCAAGTTTCAATTGATTATCACTACAGGAAGCTAAGTGGTCGTCAAACGAAACACAATCTCCTGCTCATACAAGAAATTGGTCAACTCAACCACTAATCAATATAGGAAGTTAGGCGGTCATCAAACCAAGAACAAGTCCTCTGCCCATACAATGGACTGTTCAACTTAACTACAATACCGATGTAAGAAGCTAAGCGGTTCTAAAACCAATCACAAATTCCCCGCCCATACAAGGAATTGTACAACTCAGCCACTAATATGAGTCCTCAATTAAAAACTCACAAACCTCTAACTTCTCTTAGCTTGATATGAATTTTGTCAATTCATACCTTATCACACTCAACACTTCAAGAGTCCACTTATTATTATTTCACAGTATCTTCATTGTTATAGCACCATGTTATCAACACAACCTCTTAATCATTTAACCGACCATTTGTCATTCCATGATTTTACTATGATCATCGTGATCTTATATCACAATCGATTTCACTGTACTATTTCTCCTTTATTCTAGGATCGTTTAATTCTATCATCTTATCATTTATCTCTAATCATTTTACTGTACGATCCTTCTCTTTTTAAATTCTTGAATCAAGTGTTTCCTGATTCTTATTCCATTCATTTGGATTACACTCTTTGAAGATCCTTCTTTGAATCTATTCATATATCTATGTATCTATATAGATTTATTTCCTCCTTCTATGAACTGTATATGTTCATTTCTAAACTCTATTTGAGTTTATCCTTTCATTGTCTTCATTATCTTTCCATGATTATAGCCTAAGGTACTGCTACCTATAAGAACTATAACCTATCAGCTTTGATACCAACTTGTAACGCCCCCAATTTCGAGTTCCTTGAGCCCTAGACTTGGTACGTCATGATACATCATCTTCATACATGTTCTATAACTAATGCGGAATATATAAACATAAATTGTTTATTCTACAACATTTCCCAAGGTTTCTAACCTTAACTTACATATATACCTTTAGATTCATAAAAAGGTTTACAAAATTACTTACATCATATAACAATTTAGTTATCATGCATAACATTATAATCTTGTCTTTTGCTTCTGTCTCCGTCTCTCCTCGGACATTCGTATTATTCTGAAATTTGTTATCATGATATAGCAAGAGTGAGCAACGACTTTGTTCAGTAAGTTTAAATACGATAACGATATATCATGATTGAAAGAAAGAATAAGCTTTTGGATTTTCAACAATATAATAATCTAATTAGACTTGCTATTAGTCCAGCTTATTGAATTATCACTTTACTCGCTAACTTATCAAAAATTTGATATCACCAAATCTAAATTAGTCCATTAAATTTAATTTGGACCTCTATTTATCTACCACTACTAGGTTATCAAACTCCAACCTTTATTAAATATTAGATATTTTATTTCTAATTCATTTAAATATTCGGGATATTACAGCAATGCGCGGGCACCCCTTTCTTCCTCCTCTTTTTTGCCGTAACAGTAGACCAGCTTTTCAAAATTTAACCATTTTTGCTCTAAATTTTACCAACAAAACAACTCTAAAAATCATGTAATTCACACATATATATCCAAAAATTATTTGGAATCTTAATTCTATTTATTTTCTATTTTCCATAAAATTAATTTATCATCTAAAATACGAAAAATAATCAAAAGAAATTGATTTGTACCTTCCAAGGCTTGCAATTCTTTCCTTTGAGGTTTGTTATTTCTCTTGGTGGTACCAACTTTTCCTTCTCTCATGGTGGTCATGCGTGGTGAAGGTGGTAGCTTCGGTTGGGAGAGAAAAGAGGGAGGTTTTTGTATTTTTTTGTTGCTTATTCTTTTTCTCCTTCTTTAATATATCCAACAAGACTTAACCATTTTTTAGAAATTCAATAAGTCCACTGACTTTACCATACATACAACTAATCTAGTAAATCTCTAGGACGTTCCAAAAAGAAAATCAAGCATGCAATTTTAATTTACTACATTACACAATTATTTTGTGTAATAAATATTTTATATAATGTATATAAAATATTTATTTTAATTCACCAAAAATCATAATATGATTTATAAATAATTTTAATACCACTTTTGGGTACTTTACTTGACAAATTTTGTACACGCATAATGACATGCATGTAATTATATGAGGTAATTTATACCTCCAAAATTCATAAAATAATTCATATAACTTATAAAAATTATTTTTCGTAATTTTTCACTTTGTTACTTGGACAACATGTTACACTAACATGTTCACGTTTCAAAAATATTATCCTTCATAAAAGTTATAATAATTTAATTATACATAAACATAATTTTTTTAATAACTTAAAACATTCCTTTTTCTAATTTATTTTCATTTCTTTATCATTTAACATTAATTTCTTTATATATAAATTATCTAATTTAATATTATATAATTTATATATTTACATTCTCCTTTCTTAAATAATTTCTTAAATTCCTCCATAATTATCAATTAATCAATAATTTCACATTTATTAACTCTCTCATTATTTTAATTCTCTTATATAAATTATATAATTATCCTTATATAATTTATATAATTAAATTTCCTTTATACATCACTTTAATTTTCTTATATAAATTATATAATTTATTATTATATAATTTATATAATTACATTTCTTCTCCATCAATTTTTTTAAATTTCCACCATAATTCTTAGTTAAATCTAAAATCAATAATTATAATTTTATTAACTTCCTCATTCGCTTTTTCATTTAAAATTGGATTAATTTAATTATTAATCCCTTAATTTCCATAATTAATGAAATCTATAATTATCAATTAAACATTCACATATATATACAAATGTATATATATACATATCTAATTTCTATATTCCATCTTACCACGTACATTATTAAATCATAATTTTTTTTTGCACTTCCATAATAATTTAATTGTACAATTTATTGTACCTTTTCATATAATTTCTCTCATTCTTAATAAATTATTTTAAAACAATTTATTTACTTTTCAATTACTTTAATTCAATATCATTTATCATAATCTCTGCACAGATTTAATTTACTAATTAAATCTCATTCCATACCTTAAATCACATAAAATAATAATTTACTTACACAACCTTGAAAATTTTATCAATTAATTTCTCATTTGATATTATTAAAGAAATCCTGAAAATTCGGATTCTCACAACTTAGCTCTCATAAATTTAGTTTGTATTCAAATGTTGTGAATAGGGCTCAAAGGGTAGAGTAAACAGATAAAATATTGCAGCCAAGAGTCAATGATCAACATAGAGAGAGAAATGACAATAACCATAGGAACGAGAACCCTAGAGGAGGTAACCAACACTTCGATGGTAATCCAGCATCGAATAACAGAATAGGAGAATTCAGTGGGAATAATTTCAAGAGGAGATCCCATAATGATTATGGAAGGGCACCGACACCAATTTCAAGGGGAGGAGATCGACCACGAGTAAGATGTTATAGGTGTGGTCAGGAGGGTCATATCAACCCAAACTGTACTCAACAGTCTAAGTTATGCTACAGGTGCGGAAAGGAAGGTCATGTTGCTCGATTTTGTCCTGTTCAGCTGCAATGATGGTACCAAAAGCTAGTGCAGATAAGGGAAAATCTGTGGTTCAAGGGAGAGCTTTTGTTGTAACATGTCAAATGGCACAAGACCCGAATGAGGTGATAACTAGGTGCTTAATATTTCTCAAAGATTGATCTTCGATCTGGATATCATCAGTTAAAAGTTAAAGCTGATGGCATAAAGTCCATTTTATTTCAAGAATAAAGTCGAAAACACGATAAACATTAGTTGTTACCATGTTCGATTCGTTCTTCGTATTCTTAAGTAAAAAGTCATAAATTTTTACATAAGTAAGTTTATGATTTGGTAATTTAGTGTTATAGAGTTGTAAAATATGATGACATTGCTATACAATACTTGTGGTATCAAGTTTTAAGTAATCGAAACGAAGAACGATAAAACTTAGTTCTTCATATTCTTCGATTCATTCTTCGTGTTCTTAAATAAAAGTCATGAAATCATATATAAGTAGATTTATGATTTTGTTACTTTTATGTTATCAAGTGTTATTGAGTGAGTGAACATGTTATCTTAGCAAATTAATGCTTGAGGTATCATGTTTTACTAGTCAGATAAAAGAAAGATGAACCTATTGTTCATTCTAACTTTGATTGCTCTTGTGGTTGGAATTTTCTTTCGAAATATAAAAGAATGTTGTTGAGGAAATTTTTTTGATGAGAATGGACTCAAGAATAACCCCAAAACATTTTGAAATGACGAAGTTATGATAGTTTAAATGAAAGAGGTTTCGGTAATCCAAACTAGGGTTTGCATTCTGCTCACCGGTGCCGCAGCACCCCAGATAAGCCTATTTTGGGCGCTGCAGCGCCCAAACTCGACCAAGCCTAGTGAATTTAGGGTTTGGTTAGGGTTTGGCTAGGGTTTTGGTTAGGATTTTATCCGGGCTTGTTCATAACTCATAGTTTCGCTTGCCAGACATTGTAAAACCTAACGAAACGTACTTAGATACTTGTATTAAAGATATATTATTGTAAGAGAGTCTTGATTATGACTAATGGTTATGTTAAACAAACATACCTTGTAGGCAGTACGAATGAACGCAAAACTTAGCGTAAACGTTAAAGAAAATCAAGGCAAGTTCTAACCTTGTTCAAATTGGGTTATTTGCAAGTCTTCTTCCTAAATTTGTGTTTACAAGTTATATATGAAATTTATACGCTTTGTGTGACAATGTGCTATAAATTATTGAAATGAGAGGTATTTGTGATATTGAATTGAAAAATATGTTAAGTCAAAGCATGTTAAAATTTATATGAAAGCATAAACTGTTTATGTATTATTTGTTAGACAACATTGTGAGAAAAATAGATGAGGAATATACTCCCCTCAATAAATCTTGAGTAAACATCCTAGAAAAGATCAAGGGCAAATCGTTTTTACCTGACTGGAGAAACTCACCGTGCCTCAGACAAAAAGAAACAGGAATAAAAGTTGCAAGTATCATGAAGATCACGACCATGACACCCTACATTGTTGGGCTTAAATTTTTTTTATTATGGGGCAAGTTCAGAAGGGCAATTTAAATAAATATAAGAAGGCACAATTTGCATTCATGATTGCCCTGAGACCTTCACACGTGGCTGGTGAATGACACATGGTAAATATAATGATTGGGGGGACAACCTCAAACTGTGCAAAAGATCAATGCTAATAATCTCATAACTTTTTCTAAAGAAGATTACGGGTCGATTAACTTGAGGCATGCAGACGCTTTGGTAGTAAAATTAGATATTTCTGACCAGGATGTAATGAAAGTATTGATTGATAATGACTCCTTGGTAGATATCCTGTACAACCATGCAAACAATCACATGTTATTGGATGGATAGGAGATCGAACCTTGTGTTAAACCACCTCTATATGGTTTCGGGAACAACCCAATACCTATCCAAGGAACATTAGTTTACTTGTCGTCTTTGGATCACCTCCATGTCAATTAGGGACAATGGTGAAGTTCAATGTGGTAGATGGAGCTTGTTCCTATAATGTTATAATTGGAAGTTTGACATTGGCCAATTTGAAGGTGATTACATCCATTACACATATGAAAATAAAGTTCCCAACCCCGAGTGGAGTAGGAGAAGTTTGTGTCGATCAAGAAGTGTCTAAAACTTGTTATATCGTCGCTCTATACTTAGAAAAAACTACTCTAAAAATGATAAAAAAGAAAAAAGTAAAGGAGTTATGATCATATCCTCAAAGTCCCATAATATAATGAAGGCCCCTTCGAGCTTGAGCCATTCAAAAAGAAGAATAGTGAGTCCAAAGCATGTCCGACGGAAGAAATAGAATAAGTTGAGGTAACCCCCAGGGAGCCTGATAAAAAATTAAAAGTAGGAGCAAAGCTAGACCCCCACCTCAAAGAGTAGCTTATATGTCGCCTTCGAAAATATGCGGACATATTTGCATGAGCACCAAAAGATATGCCTATAATCGACGAGTCTGTCATAGTCCACAAGCTGAATGTGGACCTAGGAAGGAAACCGATCAAGCAGAAGAGGTGGAATTTCGCCCCAGACAGGTAAGCAGCTATTGACAAGGAAGTTGACAAACTGTTGAAGGCTTGTTTACTATATGAAATCAAGTATCTTGAATGGTTGGCTAATGTTGTCATGGTCAAGAAGAGCAATGTCAAATGGAGAATATGTATAGATTACATTAACGTGAACAAAGCTTTCTTGAAGGACTCATATTTTAATGACCAAGAAAAACTATGTAATACTATTATTAATGAAAATGAAAAAAATGACTGTGTGATAGTCGAATGTATGTTGATAGGAATGCATTTTATTATATTTTTGCCCCTTAATTCTTAGTTTTTACAATTATTTTGTGTTTAATTATATTTATAATTCATTGTTATTTGATTTCATAGGAAAATTGTAACATCCCAGGATTTTACAGAATTTTAAATAAGAATTATGAGTAATTAAATAAAGATTAATAGATAAAAACCTGGCATTGAAGGACAGAAAATCGTAAGAGAGATTAAATAAGAATTATTGCTTAATCAATGTGTTATATATGACTTATGAGGTAGGTTGAATATGTGTATATGTATATTTGATTTGATAAAGAAAGGAAAGTTGAAATTTGAGGAAATAATGGAAATAAGCAAAGAATTTGCGAAATAAGTTTTAGTTATGAAAGTTAATAATGAATTAAAGGAATAGGCCTGAAGAGGCGATGGTATAAAAATGGCAAAAGAAGGTAGGTATGTATGTGTAGTGAAGAAGGAACAGTTCGACCAAATTGGTCCATTTATGATTAAAGAAATGATACGGATAATGATGTGTGAATATTGTAAAGTTATTAAGGAAATCGATAGTAAATGATGGAAATAAGATAATTGTGATATGGGATGTAAAGACAAAAAGGTAATGCTCTTAAATATGGGTATAAGGAACGTAGATTTTAAATACGTTGAGAATTGGATGATGTGTGTTATGTAAATAAGTGAAAGGACGTTAAAGTCGTAATTGTGATATTATGAGTTTAAATGATAAATGATGATGGATTTTGATAATCCGATCGAGGTTCGTTTCTCGAGGAAGTGGTTTATGGAAATGATGAACAGTTCAATTATATTGAGATGTCGGATATTGAAATTTGATTGAATATGGAACCAAATGGTTTGTAGAAAATTATGCATGAATTGATATGAAAATTAGCAATTATTGTGATTATTGGAATTAAGTTATGATATTTAAGTTTCAAAGGGTGACAAGTAAATTGGGACAAGCCAATTGGGGACTAGTTGATGATGCAATAAAATTCAAGTCTATGGAAACAAGTTTGGATCAAAATGGAATTTAATTGGATTGGAGCTAAGCAATTTATAGTTTAAAGGAATTAAAATTCCTAGATTTTATGGCTAATGACAATATTGCCCTTATCAATTTAAGGAATGACAATTGTATCCTAAGTGGTTTAATGACCATATCATCCTTGCTTAACAATATGAATTACCTTATATAACCCTAACTATGTATGTGAGTTAACTTAACCAAGATGGTTAAGTGTTGGAGTTTTAGCTTTAATATATGTATGTATATGTTAAGCATTATAAGTAGTTCTTTTGCTGATTTTTCTTGCTATCTTCGAAAGTTTCAAGTATGTGAGCTAACAAAAGAGAGTTAAGAGAGAAAGAGCAAGAAGGAGCTAGGGTTTCCATGTTAGATCAATAAAGTGCTGGAAAAGTATCCACAAATGGAAGAACAAGCCATCTAAAGTGAAGAATCAAGCTCTATTGTGTTTTGTAGCAAGAAAGAAGGAGACTACATGAAGGTATAATTATGTTTGAACCATGAACTTTAGTATTTATGTATTTAAATTGAAGAATATGAGAAGCCATGCATGTATTCATGCTTAGATGCAAAGATTATGTGAGGTTTATGTGTATTATATGAAACCCTAAGCATAAGAGTTGTTGATCAAAGGTGGTGAGTATTTAGGTATGATTTCAAGCTAAAGATCATGATTTATTGGTTGATCATGCAATATATGTTGGTAGTTGGTTGAAAACCTAGTTGAAAGATATGATTATGTTGGAAATATGTGAAAGTTCATGCTAGATAGTATTATGAGTACACAAATGAAAGAGAAGCATGTTTGGATTAAGGAAAATGTAATATTAAGTTATGACTTAAAGAGGATTATGTGTTATAAGGGGTTAGATTTGATGAAAACCTAATTGAGAGTGATAACTATGTTGAATACATGAAAAATCTCATGTTAGATAGCATACAAGAGGCTTTCAAGATTATGAAACATGTTTTGTGTAAGGAAATACAATATTAGGCTATACTTTTTGTGTAGACAATGTAATAATCTGTAAAGTGTATTGGAAGATACATATGGAAGTTGTGAGAATATACAAAGTTGTTAAATGTATATGTGATAGCCTAGGTGGTGTGTTGGATTTAAGATGTTAAGTTGAGTTAAGGCTTGAAATTGAAAAGTTGAGAATATGCCATCAATATGTGAATTTGGCCATGGAGTGTAATTGGTGATCAAATGATACTAAAAAGCTAAGTTTGATGTTAATACACGTGTTAGAGATGATTTGGAAGTTATTTGGCGTCTATGGCGACAATTGAAAATTTTAAACGTTTAAAAACGTTCGCCGGTGCTTAAAACGAGTTATTTTGAAAAAAAGAATTCAAATGACAAGTTATAGACGTTTTAAGGGATCATGCGAGTCAATTGTATGTTATATGTGTTATGTGTTAAGTTAGAATCAAGTTTTACATTGAGGGGCCAAGAATAGCCTAAGAGTTGGAAATGAGAAATTCATGAAATTTTGATGAAAATGCCGTCAACGTGTGATTTTTGGCAATTTTGAGGAATTAGATGCGAAATTGAGTCAAATGATTAAGTGTTATGTTATTACACATGTTGGAATTGTTTTGGTAATCAACGGATTTCAATTTGAGCGAAATGGCGATTCGAACGATCGAAATCGATCGTTTCGATTCGAATCGGATTTTTACGGACAAAAATCGCCTCGTGCGAAGTTTTATCATTTTGAAAGTCTAGACATGTCATATATAGGTTATATGAACTATGTCAAGTGTTGGAATTGAGTTTTAAAGCTTATGGCCAAAAATCACAAAGTTAGTACAAAGTTGGTTTTGAAGTTGAAAAAAATTCTAAGTCTGGAAACGTGTTGAACAGCCCTCCTAGGGGCTAGTGTATCTCTACTTTTAAGAAGCCAAATGTGGTAATTAGTATTTTTGTAAAATACTAGGTAGTAAGGTCTATATGTGGTCCAAATTTCAGCTTAATTGGAGTTAAGATGAAGAAATTAAAAATCGGCAAAGGTAGTGCAAAAATCAGATTTCCAGATTTTGAACATGGCGCCCCCGCGCCATGTTTTGTACTAAAAGTGGCGCCCCGACGCCATGATACTGTTCATCGACCGAGAAGATTTTGCGGCCAGCGAGCTCTGGCGGCGCCGGGGCGGAGTTACTGTTCATTTGAAATTTTTTTAAGCTTCCAAAAAACTATATTTTGATATGGAATGATAAAAATGAGTTATATAAACCCTAAAAGTAATAATAATGGTTAAATTAAAGGGTGTTAAGTTATAATGAAATGACAAATGGCATAATATAACATGCCTAAAGCTAAGCCAAAACATGTTATAAGTTATGAAAAAGGTCGGAAGCAAGTTAGGGTGTATTATAAACCTACATAAGGTGTAATACATCAAATGTGAAATGGTTAAAGACGGATGATCATGTATTTATGGAATTAGTTTGATAAGTTATACAAGTTTATGATCTTATAATGACATATAAGCTATATGTTGACAGACAGAGTTCGAAACGAGCAAGCCGATAAGACAGATAACGAAGGATGATTGAGGAAGTACAGGTTAAGTAAAACAAAGGCGTACATGCAAGTTTTTCAGATCTAAAAGTACTAATTGAACTACGTGAATTATGTGATAGTTGAAATGGGCACTCCGTGCCACAACGTGATCTAACTGTTAAATGCAATACGTGATATTTGAGCCCAACATGGTAAAGTAAGTGACACATGACGCATAATATAAATTGTGAGCATGAAAGATGTTAACTGAATTACTTGCTGAGCTTTATGCTCATTCTTGCTATGTACTAACGTTTCAGGTAAGGTACAAGAAGGCCGGAGATTCCGGTACAGCTAAGGTAAAGAATGTGAATGAATGGATATGCAGGAAGTAAATTTGATATATGTAATCTGTTTTACGTGAAAGCAATGAATGTTGAGAGTCCATGAGGATGGATTTGTATTTATGTAAGATTTAGAAAAGTTGTATTAATGAAAAATTGAGGTATTATCGATTAGTTGAGTTTGGTATGTAATGAGCTTGTATATATGGTACAGTTGTACGTACAGTACAGAGGTTTGTAAACAGGTACATGCATGAAGCAGATGTATGAATACAGGTACAGGTAAACAGAACCATATATAGACGGAACCATGGCGAAATTTAATTACAAAGTATGAAAATAGTTAATATATATATATATATGTTTATAATAGGTCACAAATTCTTAATGGTTGACCTAAGTTATAATGAAGAGCAAGTTACGATCCTGAGATAGGTAAGGATTATAAATCAAATAATGTTAAAAAAAAAATATGGACCGAATTTAAGGTCAACAGATTTGTTTTAAAGATTAAAGGTTAAATTTTAACGCACGAGATCCCTGTTAATATGGTTTTAAGGTTAATGATTTCGTAATCCAGAATATAATGGATATAATTAAGGAAGGCGGGATTTCGGGCTGTTACAAAAATAATGGAAAATGGAAAAACTGTAAATAACTACAAGTTGAGGCAGCTGCGTGGTCAGACGTGGTAGTTGCTTCGGTGCTACAAATTAAAAGGCTGAAAATAGTAGTTAACGAGGCAAATGCGTGGGGAAGCGACGCAGCTGTGCAAGTGCCTAAACACAGAATGGTTGGGAACAACATGTTTTGAAGTAGCTGCGTGGAATATTGAGGCAGCTGTGCCGGTCGGTGTTAGTCAAAAGTACGTTTGACTTTCTATGGGTCCCATGCGTTATTTATTGATTAATTCAGATTCCTAATTGTATTTTAATGCCTTCTAGGCTATGGATTGTTTATGTAACTATAAATATATGGTGTTAGATACAATTAGGGAAGAGGATTCTCAAATTCATTCATAGAGATTATTATGCAGAGTATGTCAAGCTAAGTTTTTCTTATTCAATTCTAAGGGATGTTGAACCTTATTTACAGTTGATGGTTTAATTAAGTTACGTTATTTATTTCTTCTTATATGAAATTATTTTTGATATTCTATTGCTTATTTGAATGGTAATTGGCTTGATTGATTTGATAATGGCCTGTTGAATTGATTCGATTATTATCATTTGCTAGATTAAGATATAGTATAAAGAAAATAATATTATATTTGATTATAAGTAGCAATTAGTGATACATGATTGTGGTCAAGTTTTCGAGTATTGCTATGATTATAAGAAGACAAATTAAATAATCTGCGATTGTGTGATTGTTGCTTGGAATAGTCTAATTCCTTAATTTTTAATGCTGCTGTTATATTAAATCTAGACTGATAGTTCTCGATTGTATAATACTTAGGATTTAGTGGGGCGATTGTCATATTAGACTTAAAACCTAAGGAGAATTATGGATAATTAACGATTGTTGTTACCTAGGGTTATTAGTTTCATTAAAGGAAAGAATAATGATATACTTAATTATCCTATTACTATGAAAGTGTGATATTGAACTGAAGAATTGAAACTTTTAATTTATTAGTTAATCTTTTTAATTTACTCTTATTATTTAGTTAAATATAATTTCTTTATTATTTTATTTATTTATTGCTAGAAACACTAGGATAAATTAAGAACAATATTGATCTCTGTGGGATCGACCGTTGCTTGTCACTATACTGAATTTTTGTTCATAGAGTAAGAGTCAGAATTAATTTTAGAGTGTTAATGATAGCTGTAACGACCTCAAATCTGGGTCCCTTGAACCTCGGATCTGATTCGCCACTGTACAACGTTTTCCTTATCGTTCATGACTTACAACAATATTATAATTGATAAATAATCATTTAGTTAAAACTTTACAACATCTCTTTCTATTCCAGAATCACAATCTTTACAAATTCCTAGTATGTCTCAATATCATACATGATACGAGTTCATTCTGTTACAATCAATTTGAGTATTTAAACACTTACAATACACCCTAACCATTTCTTCAATTACACAATCACTTTACCTGTCTAATCCGAACTCATAACTAAACCAATCGTTTAGACATTCGGTGAAAATAATACGCATTCTTGTTCCTTTATCTTTATCGAAAACTTCGAATATACTTATCTGAAAGTGTTGGTTTTATAGCAAGAGTGGGCATGACGGCTTAACAAGTTTAACAGTTACACATAACACATTGCATGCTTCACATATTATACATACTCTGCATTTTATATCTACATCATGCTTTTCATGCTTTTTATTTTTATAAATGTTTCATACTTCTTATGCATTACATATAATACACAACTAGCCTTTATCAAGTCATACTTCATATTTTGTACATACTTCCCATGTAATCATACTTCATGCTTTTCACATATCACAAATATCATCAATATATCTTTATATCAATAATTTAATATCACATTATAGCATAACAATGCACATAGGAGCAAGTTCTGAAAAACTTTTCTGGTTCGCTTATACCATTTATACTTATTTTGCGTCTTTCGTTCAACCTACAATTTATATATGAAATTGACATCATCATTAGTTACAATGACTATTACGTAGTCTTTATATAAGGCTCTAACTTCAAATTATTAATTCTTAAGCTGTCCGACAAATGAAACCTTAAGTTACAGACAAAAACCCTAGCCCAAAATATGGTTTGAACATGTCGGGTATTGTGACGACCCCAAATTCGGGTTCTTTAACCTCGGGTTTGGTTCTCACTGTACAATACTTAACAACACCGACATACATAAATTGTATTCAAACTTCGTGGAATAATACAAAAGGTTCTTTATCAAAAGGCTACACTTCCCAAGGTCTATTAACCTTAATCGTAATATTACATATCTTAAGGGAAATACAAAAGATTTACAAAGGAATTTCATAACAGAAATTTAAATCTAACATGCATCTACTAATCTACGCATTTGCTTTCCCCTTGCCTTTGTCTGATTTAGAACATTCGGGCTTAGCTGAAATATAGTCATGATATAGCAAGAATGAGCAATTAGATGACACATCAAGTTTATAAACAACAAAATAAGATATATCATGATAAATGGAAATAACTTCAAGGTTTTCAATAATAACAATTGTGAAATATATCAAGAATCAAAGTTCAATATAAGAATGGATTGACTCTTTACTGCTGAGTGGTCTTTAATGACCATGAACTGCTACTAAGGTAGAACAGACATACAATGTCTGACACCTTGTTAAAAATAACGGGACACTCGAGGGGATCAGTCCTCTTATGTCCTATGTATATGCATAACATTTAGATTTCTTGCGCAATTTCGGTTTCTCAACAAATAAAAATCCCCTTTAACTAGGGTTGTTCATTCTTAGTCTTACTATAAGAATCCACACCAACAATTGATTTGGATAAGCTTTTAAAATATTCAATTTGACGAATTTAAACATGCATTGTCTAGCCGAAACAATTAGCTTAGACATTCCTAAACAGTTCTTGAATTAATGTACTATAATGTTTGCAAAAGCACTAAGTGCGAATACGATAACAAATAATGATGTGGAATAATTTTAGATAATTAATCCACTTTAAGCTCTGTCAAATAACTACGAGTGTAGATATTTGCTCAATAATAATTGAATTGCTCAATGTAATTACAGTTGAAGAAAACTTGTAATAAGAAATACAAGTTAGCGTTAAGAATAAACTTGCAATATAAATTACAAGTTAAAATGTAGAAAAACTTGCCTCATGCGTTGTCGACGAATAACCAATTTAATTTAACAATCCTTGAACGGACTTAACAATTAAATTAGTTTGATCTTAAATTAGTATCATATACACATAAGTATGATGACCTTTATTACTCTTATGAACCACATAATTGAATAATTATGGGTATTTAAACATTTAGGAAACATTATCATTACTTGATAATATTTCAAACACAAAGAACATATATTAACTATTTAATATGGTTCAAACAATTATCTAATATTATTAACAATTTAATAATATTTTATTAGCCTTATAGTATTATTCATCATTTAATAATACCTTATAAATCTTCTAAGATTAACTAATATTACTAATCACTTAATAATATTTTATTAGTTGTCTAATATTATTAATCATTTAATAATATTTTATTCCCTTATTAATATTATTATTTATTTAATAATATTTTATTGACCTTAAAATATTATTATACTTTTAATAATATTTTAATAATTTTCTAATATTATTGTTTTAATAATATTTTATTAACTTAGTTTATATTATTAAATCTTTAATAATATTTATCATCTTTTACTTATTAATTCAACTATCCTTAATTTTAAAAATACTCTTGTTGAGTCCAAAAAATAATAAAATAATTTTTGAAATATTTTTCATTTTCTGACTTGGACCGACCCGACTCGACCTGGCCAAAACCGACCCGACCTGGCAAACTGGAAATCCGGCCCAGCGCCACTGGCGTTCGGAATGAACTGATTATAGCGCTGCCGGCACTGGAAACAGAATGCCTGAGCGTTGCCGGCGCTCGGGTATTTCGTGTCCATATTTTTGTAAATTCCAACTTGAGCTATTTTGATTAAAACTTGTACTAAATGAAATCCACACATCCAAATGACACAAAATCAGTGTTGATGTGTTCCTAACTTCTTATTTTACAATATTCCATGGTTCGATTGTCTTTTTGAAAACATTATACACGAAAATTACGGATCGAACCACCTAGGGTTTAAAAATGACATCTTTTGCGGTAAAAGCTATAACTTCTTCGTTTTTCAATATATTTGAAAGTTTCAAGTTAGGTTTTCTTTAAAACTCCTATATGTAACTTTCTAGCCATAAAAATCCAATTTCTAACTTGTTTATTTCAAAATACAACATTAAACCTAACATGTTTCGTTAGGGTTTTACCGGTAAAATGTGTTATGAACATTTCTACTAATTTTATGCATTACACACCTACCAAATCATGATATAAACACATCATACTATCAATATACATATGTTACATAGTTAAATACTTCTAGCACATCAAAACGAGTTTTAATCGGTTAAAAATAGATTTTAACCGTTCAAATTGTTCTAGACCATAAAAAATGAAATAAAGAGAAGTTAAAGCACTTTTAAACCTTGAGGTCTTGGATGCTCTTCTTCTCCTTGATAATTGGATTTTATTCCTATTTATTAGATATTTTTAGGCTTAATTATTTGTTAGTTTTTAAGTATTTTAATTAATTTTAGGTATTTTATTTATTATTATGCATTATTATAATTTTTAGTATTTTTATATTATTTTAAATTATTTTTAATTAATTTATATTTTATTTTGTAGGAAATTAATAACTAGTGGCATTGTTGTAATTTCTGCAAGAAGCTGAGGGCAAAAGTGTAATTACAGCAAGCTTGGATGGCAAAACTGTAAATTAAGCAAATCTGGATGGCAAATTCGTAAATAACAGAAATCATGGTTGGGCGTGCAGTGGCGCTTGGCGCGGAAGCGGAAGCGGAAGAAAGACCGGACAGGAAACGACGTCGTCTAGTGGCACAGGAGAAGGAACTTGCGTGCAATGCGCGGACGTTAATGTTTTGGTTGCACTAACGCGCGATGTCGTTTTGATCTTAATGGAAGCCGGCTGTCATGCGCGTGCGACTGACTATGTTGACTCGGTCAAAGTGCCAGGGCCCTGTTTGGTTTGCGCATTAATGAGCAGAAACGGGATTATTCGCGGATTGTACATTAATTTGATTCCAAATTGGATTTCTTTTCCACATTAGCTTAGGATTATTATTGTACTCCTATAAATATACTATGTAGCTATTATATTTAGAACTTTTAACATAGATTAGAATATACTAACATAGAATAACAGATTATTAGAGTAATTTAGGAGCAAATATTTAACCCGAAGAATTCAAGAATTGAATGCGGAGCTTGGGAATTGGAAACTGTGATCCGAGTGACTGACGGATATCAACACATATTTGATTTCTTTTCTTTCTCTTTTATTTTTGTAATTTTGAGATGTTGAATTATTTGTGGTTAATTTATTATTTAATTATGAGTTAATTTTTATTTGAGATTGTAATTGAACCCAATGTGTAGTTTAATTTAATTTGTTTTCTTTTTAATTAGTGATGATTATATATGAGTTATTTATTATATTTTATGTGTTCGTGTATAATTATTTTCGCAATAATTAATTATGATATCTTAGAAGGAATTGAAAAAGAAATTATAGGATTAGATCCGGATATGATAACATGTAAATTTGTTGATTCTTTCTAGGAATAGTAGCATAATAGTGTGTAGGATGGAGATACCTATATGCCACATGTAACTTTATTGAGAGTTGGATCTTAATGAGTTTATTTCAATTTATTTTGCATAGAAATATAGTAACTTAATTAGAATAAATCTTTTTATTAATTCTTGAAAAATGTTAGTAAATAGTTGAGAAATCTCAGTTAATAATTCTATATAGTTAATTAATTAAAAAGAGATTAAAGAGATTTTAATGAAGCATTGGGGAAAATTGTGATCTTAACTATTTTAATTTGATTTAATCATTTTTATTAGTTTAATTTAGTTAGTAATTTTGATTAATTTATTTTATAATTAAATTGAGATTGTTTAAATAGAATTAATTTGATATTAAATTAGTGTTTGGTAATTATTATTATTTAATTTCCTGTGGGTTCGACACTTTACTTTATCACTTTATTACTTGTTGACCATGTATACTTGCACGCAGATATTAATATAGAAAATACCCAACACTCCTCCTACCAAAGTATGTTGTGAAGTTAGTGGACATTCACCAAGCTTAACCTTTAGCCATTTTCTCACAACTCTTAAGTGTTTCTTCTATTTTTCTCTCAAATGCTCTCTATTTTGCTTTCTAGCAAAGCTTCAAATGAACTATCCAACCAATGCAAAAGTGTGGAGTGTTCTATATATAGTCATATGGTAATTCTTCATTAGCTTTACTAGTTCACCAATGTTGGTCAAATTAAGGCTTAAACTAGTTTACTATAGCATGGATTGATTTGTGGAATGACAAGTGATTGACTAGGGTTGGTGAGCAACCATGATAAAGAATGAAATCAAAGCAACATGAAGCAATACAAGTCACCCCATGTGGGCCTCACATGTGCCGGCCATATGGCCCTTTTTGTGGCCATTTTTTATTTAATTTTAATGCTAAATTGTACATATATACATATATATATATATATATATATATATATATATATATATATATATATATATAGACCAAAGTTTTGGCCTCATTTGGACTCCACATTGGGCTTGGAAGTAAGTTCTATTGGGCTCATTTAGTTAAATTACTTGGGCTCAATTTATATAACACATTGGGTTAGCATTTAAATAACTATGCTACCTTTAATAAGCATTGGGCTTATTTAATTAATTACATGGACTAGTAATTTAATTAATTACATGAGCTACTAGGGTAATATCTTTGACCTAGTTTAACAACTCATTTGGATTTAAAATATAATTCAATTAGATTTGCTTTAATTAATTATACACAATGTTTTAATTCTTTAAATAAATACACACACATAAGTACATTTATTTAATTATCTAATGCAAAATTAATTAGTATAATTTTTTTAAATTCATTGCTAATTATTTATTAATTATAATTACAATAACTAATAAAATTCGTGGTCGTTACATTCTCCCCCCCCCCTTATAAGAATTCATTCCCCGGAATTACAAATTTAAAGTACTCAAAAAGATTCGGATAGTTAGCCCTCATCTTTTCTTCAAGTTCCCACGTAACTTCCTCAGCGTTGTGGTTCCTCCAGAGGATTTTGACAGAATGTATAACCTTATTCCGTAATTTCTGCTCTTTCCTATCTAGTATCTAGACAGGAATTTCCTCGTACGATAGATCTTTTTCGACTTGTATCGGCTCATAGGATATGACATGCTTGTAGTCTGATTTGTATGGTCGTAACACTAACACGTGGAATACATTGTGAATATGCTCCAGTTCAGGAGGTAAGGCTACCTTGTACGCCACTTCACCCACTCTCTTTAATATCTCGAGCGTTCTTATGAACCTCGGACTCAGTTTCCCTTTCTTTCCAAATTGGATCTTCCCCTTCCAGGGAGATACTTTCATGAACACAAAACTTCTTACTTTAAAGTCTCGTTTCTGTCGATGTAGATCTGCATATTTCTTCTGACAGTCTTGAGCTGCTACTAGCCGAGCTCTTATTACCTTGATAATTTCTACAGTCTGTTGAACCAATTCCGGCCCTAAAAGTCGGCGTTCTCCTACCTCATCCCAACATAGAGGCGTTCTACATTTCCTTCCATACAAGGCTTCGTAAGGCGACATGCCTATGCTTGAATGGTAACTATTGTTGTAAGCAAACTCAACTAATGGTAGATGGTCTTCCAACTTACCTTGAAATCCATCACACAGGTTCTGAGCATATCTTCCAATGTCTGAATTGTTCTCTCACTTTTTCCATCAGTCTACGGATGATACGATGTACTCATTCTCAATTGTGTCCCTAATCTTTCCTGAAGACTCCTCCAAAATTTTGATGTGAAGCGCAGATCTCTGTCTGACACAATTGATATCGGCACTTCATGTCTTGAAACTATTTCCTTGATGTACAGTTTAGCCAACTGATCCAAACTGAACTTAATCTTGATCGACAAAAAGTGCACTGACTTTGTTAGTCGATCCATAATCACTCATATTGCGTCATATTCCTTTTGCGTTGCTGGAAGTCCTACCACAAAATCCATTGTGATATGCTCTCATTTTCACTCAGGAATTTCTAACGGCTGTAATAATCCACTCGGTCTCTGATGTTCTGCCTTTACCCTTTGACAAGTTAGGCATCGACTGACACATTCTGCAACCTCCTTTTCATATTCGGCCACCAAAAATGCTGACGTAGATCTTGATACATCTTCATACTACCCGATGTATCGAGTATCTCGTACTATGAGCCTCTTGGAAAATCTCCTCTCGTAATTCAGGCACTAGCGGTACCTAAACACGATTTTCAAACCTTAGCAATCCCATGCTATCCACTTTGGATTTGACCTCTTCTCCTTCGGTCATTCTCATCTTTATTCTGACACACTCTTCATCTTTGTCTTGAGCCTCTTTCACCCTATCTAACAAGGTTGGGCTTGCTACCACTTCTATTGACTCCTTTGGATTTCTCACCTCCAACTTCATTCGAGCCATTTCTTGAACCAATTATTCCTGATCTGTCAATATGAACAATTTCTCCTTGCTCTTTCTACTTAGAGCATATGCTACTATGTTGGCCTTGCCGGGATGATATAGAATTTCACAATCGCAGTCTTTGATCAATTCTAACCATCTCCGTTGCTTCATATTCAACTCCTTCTGTGTGAAGATATACTTCAGACTCTTATGGTCTGTGAATATCTCACATTTCTCTCCATACAAATAATGCCTCCAAATTTTAAGGGCAAACACTACCGCTGCTAGCTCCAAGTCATGGGTAGGGTATCCCTTCTCATAATCCTTTAATTGTCTGGACGCATACGTAACGACTTTGCCGTTTTGCATAAGCGCACAACCTAGTCCCTTGTGCGATGCGTCACTATAGACCGTAAAACCTCCCGTATCGTCCAGTAAAGTCAATACAGGTGCTTCACTAAGTCTTCTTCTCTTTAACTCCTGAAAACTTTTCTCACTCTTCTCCGTCCATACATATTTCACCGTCTTCCTCATTAAATTAGTCAACGGTATTGCTATCTTTGAAAAGTCTTGAATGAATCTCCGATAGTAACCCGCTAACCCTAAGAAACTTCTTACCTCCGTCGGCGTCCTTGGTTGTTCCCAATTCATCACCGCTTCAACCTTCGCTGAATCAACTGAAACTCCCTCCTTGTCAATAACATGACCTAAAAATTGAACTCTCTCCAACCAGAATTCACACTTTGAAAACTTAGTGTACAATTGCTCCTTCCGTAAAATCTTTAACACCAATCTTAGGTGTTCAACATGATCCTCCTCCGTTTTAAAATAAAGCAAAATATCGTCAATGAACACAACACCAAATTTATCTAAGTACTTTTTGAATATTCTGTTCATCATGTCCATAAATGTGGCTGACGCATTCGTTAGTCCAAACGACATTACTAGAAACTCATAATGCCCATATCGAGTTCTTAATGCCGTCTTGGGTACATTATCCTTCCTGACTTTCAACTGATGATAACCAGTCCTCAAGTCAATATTTAAAAAGTACTTCGCCTCTTTTAATTGATCGAAAAGATCGTCAATTCTTGGTAACGAGTACTTGTTCTTAATTGTTATCATATTCAGCTCTCTATAATCCATACACAGTCTCATCGATCCATCATTCTTCTTTACAAACAACACAGGTGCTCCCCATAGAGAAATACTTAGCTGAATGTACTTCCTATCCAACAACTCCTGTAATTGAATCATCAACTCCTTCATTTCTACTGGAACCATCCTATATGGTGCCTTCGATATTGGTGTTGTCCCCGGTACTAAATCGATTACAAATTCTATCTCTCTATCGGGCGGTAAACCTGACAGTTCATTTGGAAAAACGTCCATGAACTCCCTAACTACTAGTATTTGCTCCATCTCGGGATTTACCATTTGTGTATCCACTACTTGAGCCAAATACCCTACACAACCTTTCTTCAACAACTTATTGGCCTGCATCATCGTTTGATAAGAAGATTGTCTAGACGACTTGCTGCCATAAAATACGACCTTAGACTTGTTCGGTGTCTTAAGGTGTATACACTTCTTTTGACAATCAATTACCGCTCTGTGGTTAAATAACCAATCAATTCCAAGTATAACGTCAAACTCCCCCAAATGTATCAGAATTAAATTTACACTCAACTTCTGACCCCTAATTTCAGCACAACAGTTTCTATGTATATACTCTACAGGAATCACTTCTTTATTAGCAACTTCTATGTTCATTGGGTTCTCTAGTTTTTCTCTAGGCAACTCTAACCGTCTAGCGAAATCATCAGACACAAATGAACTGGTAGCACCCGAATCAAACAATACATAAGCATTTATATCATTGATTGGAATAATACCTGACATCACGTCCTTAGATTCCACAACATCCTGCACCGTCGTGTTGAAAGTCCGTGCTACTGGTTTGTTCTGTGGCACCGGGCCTCCAATGGTAAGTTTGTTGTTGTTGTTTCCTTTATAGCCAGAACCCCCTCCGGTATTCTTCCTCTTTGGATAATCTTTCAACTGATGGTCCATGGTTCCGCATGAGAAACAACCCTTCCTCTTAGGTGTGGGATAATTAGGTGCGATGTGCCCTTCTTGTCCACAGTTGTAGCAGATGTTTCTTCGTTTCATTCATTCCCCCGTGTGGTTCTTTCCGTACTGGTTGCATTTGTTCGCTTTCTTTGGTTCGCTCCCTTGGGGTGTCCCCAAACTACTGTTGCTGTTGTTCCATTTTCTTTTATTCGAGTTACTATCCCCACTACTACCTTCTCGGTTTCCTCCATCGTTTATCTTCTTGTTTTGTTCCTGGTTGTGCTTGTTTAAGGCTTCATTTCCACCTTCAGCTATGATAGCTTTCTCCAGTAGCGTTGCGAAATTTGTAATCTAGAGAACAACTACCCAACTTTAAACCCACGGTTTCAGCCCCTGCTCAAATCTTTTGGCGCGTCTCGCCTCAGTGTCCACCTGATGTGGAGCAAATCTTGCCAATTCATTGAACTTGGCAGCATAGTCGGATACGGACATACTACCCTGCTTAAGTTCTAGGAATTTGACCTCTATCATGGCTTGCGTGCTTTCTGGAAAGTAGTTCTCCAAGAACACTTTCTTGAATCGCGCCCATGCAATTGTTCCCTCCCCTGCTCTACTTTTGTTTGCCTTCCACCAGTGGTTGGTCTCCCCTTTCATCATAAAGGTAGCAAATAAGGTCATTTGCTCTTCCGCGACTCGTGCAACCTCGAAGACTTTTTTCACCTCCTCTAACCAGGTCTGTGCTTCTATAGGATCCGTTGTCCCTCAGAATTCGGGTGGTCCTATCAGTTTAAAATCTTTGAAGTTAGTTAGTGGAGCGGCAGGGTTTGGTGCTCTAGTAGCTTCTGCGTTTCGTCCACGGAATGCCCCCATTAGCATCTCTACGAACTCTTGGACTGGGTTTGGCTGTGCCCCACTATCATGGTTAACTAACTCTTCTACTCCTTGGTTTCCCCGCAATTGTCTACGTGGCGGCATTTTCTGTATAAAAAAAATTTAATTATTAAAGTTGTTTCATCTTTTCACTTTTGTTTTGTAGCTTAAGCAATTTAAACTAAAATACAATTAATCATCTCGACACATATAAACATAAAACGGAAATGCATTTATATTCATATGCTAAAACACAGTGCATAGCACTTTTACATCATAAGCATACTGCTATAAACGCTACTAACCCCAAAAATACAACAAAAGACGGGATCTAACATAAACATATCCCACAACTTCATAGAGTTGGAATTTACAACGTACTAACCCTCTATCAAAACAAAAGTTGGGTTTCTGCTGCATCTATGTACATACAACATCAATAAATAAATAATACAACTAACGACGCATCCCTCAACGAACCGTATCGTCGTACTCCTCATCTCCTATAGCCCTTACCACGGCCCTAATGATGATGTGCATGGTCTGGCCCTCCTCAGCTGGGTAATAGTGCACCCTACTCTGAAATCTACCAAAGGATGAGCGATAGACATAACTGAGCCTGTCTATCTTCACCCTATTCTCCCTGACCTCATCCTTCAGCTCTAACATCTGCCCGTGAGCTGCATCCCTCTGGATCTCCATATTAATTCTCGCATCCACTGCCTGCTGTAACTGGCCTCTCATGGCCTCCCTATCTGCCTGTGACTGCTAAATCTTCAGCTCAGCTGCTACTAATTTGACCTCCATCTCGACCATCCTCGCCTTCAGCTCCACGTTCACGCCAGATAATAAGTAAGCCGTATCCCTATACTGATCCTCAGTCTGCTGATGAATCTGGTTCTACTCATCCAGGTGCTGAACCCTCTCCTCTAGCTGGTCGTTCGCCGTAATCAGTGTATCGATGATGTCACTGGCAGTGGTGCCCATGCCATCAGCGTACTCTGCTGGCTCCGGCTCTTCATCCTCATCATCCCTAGTCTCGACCTCATCCTCGCTATATGGCCTCATCACTTCGCCCTAGACGGCCTCCTCGCGGTCTCCCTCTTTGAAAGCTGACTTAGGCTCCTTGATAGGTGCAGCCACCAGCGGCTATGCTGTATCCATATGGATATCCGTGTATATCACCTCCTCTACAGTATTACTAGTCTGTCCAATCTCTGTTATCCTACAATCACACAAATAACACATGTCAGTACAGCAATAAAATATATTCATTGATGAAATGAAATAATATTTTATCATGTACATCTCGGCTCGATGGATTTTCTCAATCCACCTCCAAAAATACACAATCATGATGAATCTCCCCGATTCAACTCCTAACGCACTCGATATGAGTTTAATACTAAGGTTATAACCTAGGTTTCGCAATCCTAACGTTTCTAACCTACAACTCTGATACCAACCTGTGACGACCCCAAATTCGACTTCTTTAACCTCGGGTTTGGTTCTCATTGTACAATACTTAACAACACTGAAATACATAAATTGTATTCAAACTTCGCAGAATAATACAAAAGGTTCTTATCAAAAGGCTACACTTCCCAAGGTCTATTAACCTTAATCATAACATTATATATCTTAAGGGAAATACAAAAGATTTACAAAGGAATTTCATAACAGAAATTTAAATCTAACATGCATCTACTAATCTACGCATTTGCTTTCCCCTTGCCTTTGTCTGATTTAGAATATTCGGACTTAGCTGAAATATAGTCATGATAGAGCAAAAATGAGCAACTAGATGGCTCGACAAGTTTATAAACAATAAAATAAGATATATCATGATAAAGGGAAATAACTTCAAGATTTTCAACAATAACAATTGTGAAAAATATCAAGAATCAAAGTTCAATATAAGAATGGATTGACTCTTTACTGCTAAGTGGTCTTTAATGGTCATGAACTGCTACTAAGGTAGAACAGACATACAATGTCTGACTTTTTGTTAAAAATAACGGGACACTTGAGGGGATCAGTCCTCTTATGTCCTATGTATATGCATAACATTTAGATTTCTTGCGCAATTTCGGTTTCCCGACAAATAAAAATTTCCTTTAACTAGGGTTGTTCATTCTCAGTCTTACTATAAGAATCCGCACCAACAATTGGTTTGGATAAGCTTTTAAAATATTTAATTTGATGAATTTAAACATGCATTGTCTAGCCGAAACAATTAGCTTAGACATTCCTAAACAGTTCTTGAATTAATGTACTATAACGTTTGTAAAAGCACTAAGTGCGAATACAATAATAAATAATGATGTGGAATAATATTAGATAATTAATCCACTTTAAGCTCTGTCAAATAACTACGAGTGTAGATACTTTCTCAATAATAATTGAATTGCTCAATGTAATTACAGTTGAAGAAAACTTGCAACAATAAATACAAGTTACCGTTAAGAAGAAACTTGCAACATAAATTACAAGTTAAAGTGTAGAAAAACTTGTCTCGTGCGTTATCTACGAATAACCAATTTAATTTAACAATTCTTGAACGGAGCTAACAATTAAATCAGTTTGATCTTGAATTAGTATCATATACACATAAGTATGACGACCTTTATAACTCTTATGAACCACATAATTGAATAATTATGGGTATTTAAACATTTAGGAAATATTATCATTACTTGATAATATTTCAAACACAAAGAACATATATTAACTATTTAATATGGTTCAAACAATTATCTAATATTATTAACAATTTAATAATATTTTATTAGCCTTATAGTATTATTCATCATTTAATAATACCTTATAAATCTTCTAAGATTAACTAATATTATTAATCATTTAATAATATTTTATTCATTATCTAATATTATTAACTATTTAATAATATCTTAATAAGTATTTAAGATTATTAACATTTAATAATATTATCTAATATTATTAATTATTTAAAAATATTTTATTAATTAGATAATATTATTAATCATTTAATAATATTTTATTAGTTATCTAATATTATTAATATTTTATTAATTATCTAATATTATTAATCACTTAATAATATTTTATTAGTTGTCTAATATTATTAATCATTTAATAATATTTTATTCCCTTATTAATATTATTTATTTAATAATATTTTATTGACCTTATAATATTATTATACTTTTAATAATATTTTAATAATTTTCTAATATTAATGTTTTAATAATATTTTATTAACTTATTTTTTATTATTAAATCTTTAATAATATTTATCCTCTTTTACTTATTAATTCAACTATTCTTAATTTTTAAAAATACTCTTGTGGAATCGAAAAATAATAAAATATTTTTTGGAACATTTTTTATTTTTTTGACTTGGACCAACCCGACCCAACCAGGCCAAAACTGACCCGACCCGACAAACTGAAAATCTGGCCCAGCGCTGCCGGCGCTCGGAATGAACTGATTACAGCGCTGCCGGCGCTGGAAACAGAATGCCTAACCGCTGCTGTCGCTCAGTTTTGAACTAAGGTAGCGTCGCCGGCGCTCGGGTATTTCGTGTCCAGATTTTGGTAAATTCCAACTTGAGTTATTTTGATTAAAACTTGTACTAAATGAAATCTACACATCCGAATGACACAAAATCAATGTTGATGTGTTCCTAACTTCTTGTTTTACAATATTCCATGGTTCGATCGTCTTTTTGAAAACGTTATACACGAAAATTACGGATCGAACCACCTAGGGTTTAAAAACGACATCTTTTGTGCTAAAAGCTATAACTTCTTCGTTTTTCAATATTTTTGAAAGCTTCAAGTTGGGTTTTCTTTAAAACTCCTACATGTAACTTTCTAGCTATAAAAATCCAATTTCCAACTTGTTCTTTTCAAAATACAACATTAAACCTAACATGCTTCGTTAGGGTTTTACCGGTAAAATGTGTTATAAACATTTCTACTAATTTTATGCATTACACACCTACCAAATCATGATATAAACACATCATACTATTAATATACATATATTACATAGTTAAATACTTATAGTATATCAAAACGAGTTTTGATTGGCTAAAAATAGTTTTTAACTGTTCAAAATCGTTCTAGACCATAAAAAATGAAATAAAGAGAAGTTAGAGCACTTTTAAACCTTGAGGTCTTGGATGCTCTTCTTCTTCTCCTACCAAAGTATGTTGTGAAGTTAAGGGACATTCACCAAACTCAATCTCTAGCCTTTTTCTCACAACTCTTAAGTGTTTCTTCTATTTTTCTCTCAAATGCTCTATATTTTTCTTTCTAGCAAAGCTTCAAATGAACTATCCAACCAATGCAAGAGTGTGTAGTGTTCTATATATAGTCATATGGTAATTATTCATTAGCTTTACTAATTCACCAATATTGGTCAAATTAAGGCTTAAACTAGTTTACTATAGCATGGATTGATTTGTGGAATGACAAGTGATTGACTAGAGTTGGTGAGTAACCATGGCAAAGAGTGAAATCAAAGCAACATGAAGCAACACAAGTCACCCCATGTGGGCCCCACATGTGCCAGCCATGTGGCTCTTTTTTTGGTCATTTTTCATTTAATTTTAATGCTAAATTGTACATATATACATTTATACACACACACACACACACACACACACACACACACACACACACACACACACACACACACACACATATATATTGACTAAAGTTTTGACCTCATTTGGACTCCACACTGGGCTTGGAAGTAAGTTCTATTGGGCTCATTTAATTAAATTGTTTGGGCTCAATTTATGTAACACATTGGGCTAACATTTAAATAACTATGCTACCTTTAATAAGCATTTGGCTTGTTTAATTAATTACATGGACTAGTAATTTAATTAATTACATGAACTACTAGGTTAATATCTTTGACCTAGTTTAACAACTCATTTGGATTGAAAATATAATCCAATTACATTTGCTTTAATTAATTATACACATTACTATAATTCTTTCAATAAATATACACACATAAGTACATTTATTTATTATCTAATGCACAATTAATTAGTATAAATTTTTTAAATTAATGCATTGCTAATTATTTATTAATTATAATTACAGTGACTAATGAAATTCGTGATCATTACATATATGCTTTACTAACTTACGCATTCACTACATATTCTTCGTACTACCCACTTTTAATAAGTTATCTAAATTAGTCACAAATGAACTATTTACATTGGTTTAATTCAATTAAACTTTCTTATTTCACATAACTTAATGATTTAGACATTTAATAATATACCAAATACCTCAAAATATTATATACCTTTGATAATATATAACTACATTCAAATATTATTAACCATTTAGTAATATTTTAATCACTTATTAATATTATTAACTATTTAGTAATATTTTAATCACTTATTAATATTATTAAGCATTTAATAATATTTTAATCTCTTACTAATATTATTAACCATTTAATAATATTTTAATCACTTATTAATATTATTAACTATTTAATAATATTTTAATCTCTTACTAATATTATTCACCATTTAATAATATTTTAATCTCTTATTAATATTATTAACCATTTAACAATATTTTAATCACTTATTAATATTATTTACTATGTAATAATATTTTAATCATTTACAAATGTTATTAATCATTTAACAACCTTTTAATCTCATACTAATATTATTTATTATTTTATAATCTTTTAATCCTTTACCAATGTTATTACTCATTTAATAACCTTTTAATTATTTACTAATGTTATTAATTATTTAATAACCTTTTAGTTACCTACTAATATATTAATCATTTAATAACATTTTAGTTGCTAACTAATATTATTAATTATTTAACAATATTTTAATAATCTTCAAACCATACAAATAGTTAACTTTTTAATTGTGTTAATCTTAATCTTTATTTTAAATATTTAACTACCAATTAGTCACTTTTAGACTCTAAATATATTGATTTATTATACAAATACATTCATTTTACACTTATTTTAACTTAAATTTTCACAAAAAATCTGACCTGACCCGGACAGCAAAAACTAATTCTGGGCAGTGTGTTTAACCGCGCGGCGGTGTGCCAAAAATCAGTAACCCTAATTTATGGACTGCCTAACCCTCCTTCACTCAAACTACCATAACTTCTTTATTTCAAAATATTTTGGGGTGATTCTTGAGTCCATTCTCATTTGAATTTTCCCCTCTACAACTTATCGTTAGATCACAAATCTAAATTCCAAATGGAAGTAGGCTTAAAATTGCTTACAAGGACAGAATAAAAACTAGTTTCATAAATCCTTGATTCGATTGGTTCAAACATGATGTTACAAGCATTATTTGCTAGACCATCATATTTTATGACTCTACATACATCATATACATAACATACATCATATATAACCCCTCTAGTTCAAGCCTTTAACAATATAAAATAAAAAGATTAAGGTTAAGAAAACTTTTAACCTTTTAAGTGATCTTCTTCTTGCTAGAGCTTTGCTATGACTCCTCCTCTTCCTTCTTCTTCTACCCGAAATGACCAACACTCTTGATGATTCTCTTAAATTCTCTCAAGCTCAAAAGCTCTCTATACTTGAGCTCTCACTTCACTCTAGAATACTTCTTTCTCTAAGTTTGGTGTAGACAACAAATGACTAAACTCTTGCTAGCCTTGGTGATGAGTTTTATTTATAGGACTCAACTAACCTCACTTATCATTCACTAATAAACTAAAATAGGTGAATTAAAGATTTAATCCATGCTTATTATTTTAGTAAATGACTTACTTGATTGACTTGGTGATCGACCACCAAGAATGACAACCATCAAGATAACTTTCAAGCAACCAATTGAGTAAAACAAAAGTAACCTAACACCAACACTTAACTCTCATGTGGTTAAATCTCTAACTCTCTACAAGACATAGGGTTAAAGTACTACACTTAACCTTGGTCACTCAAATACCCAACATTGGTTAAAACTCATCTTATTTATATATTTACATATTTATACATCTCCCAGCAATTAACTATAATGTGGTTAACTCTCTACATTTCAATGACCTAGGTTAGTCCACACACCCAATCACGGTCCAAACTCATCATATCAATAGATATATTTATTTTTATCATTTTTCACTAATTAACACAGTAAGGTTAACTCTCTACAATCAAGTATACATATATATTCAATATATTTATGTATTTACTAACACTTAACTCTAGCATTGGTTAAGCTTTTATTTTTATTATCACTTTTGGTTAATAACTAACCCAATAATGGTTAGTTCTCTACAAACATAAATTTAAGGAATTGACCATCTTGATTGACTAGGGTTAGTGAAACACACATTGGTTGAGTGTAAGCAACAAAAGCAAAACACAAACATTTATATATATATATATATATATATATATATTAATACCTCTTCCAACAATTAACTCATGTAAGGTTATTCTCTTCTAACAATTAACCCAAGGTGAAACTACAAACCTTACCTTAGTTAATTCTCATCCATCATTTATATATATAATTATGTAGCTATACATTTTGCTAGCAACTAACCAATACATAATTAATCCTTTAACTTATTTGCCGTATAGGGTTACTCAATTAACCCATCCATGATTAAGTCTCACCATCACATTCATTCATCTAGCAATTAACCAATGTTTGGTTAATATCCTCTCTTGCCTATCAACTATGATTGTTTAATTAACCCTACGTTAGTTAATTCTTTACACTCACCAATACTTGAAATTTCCCAACACATTGACCATTTACTTGACTTTTAAATATTTGGGCTACTTAACTTACTTCAACTGGGCTCTTCATTTAAATTGTTTGGGCTACCTAACACAACTCACACATTTCTAATAACTTAGGCTAGGTAATTAAATTAATTGGACTATCACACCATTACATACAATACTTTCTAATATAATTTAATTGGGCTTATATTAGTTTATCTCATGGAATATCTTTTAACATATCACTTGGGCTTATTATTTAGTTACTGTGAGGACCCAAATTTTCGGGATTTCTTTAATAATATTAAATAAGAGTTTAATTAACAAAAAATATCAAGGTTGTTTAAATTATTTGTGATTGATATATTTTATGTGATTTAAAGTGTGTGATGGGATTTAATTGGTAAATTAAATCTGTGTAGAGATGGTGATAAATTGTGTCGAATTAACATAATTGAAGAGTAAATAAATTATTTAAAAACAATTTATGAAGAATAAGAGAAATTTCATGTAATTGTACATTTAAATTGTTAATATTTAAAATAGTTGTGAAAATGCATAAATTGTTATATTTATAAAGTTTATTGATTATGGAGGTAAATTGATTAATAATTAAATTAATCCATATTTTTAACGAAAAGCTAAAGAGGGAAAATAGTAAAATTAAAATTATTGATTATATAATTAATCAATAATTATGATGAAAGTTTAGAAATTTTAAGAGGAAAAAGTAATGATATAAATTATATAATAATAAATTATGTAATTTATATAAGGAAATTTAAGTAAATATTAATGAAATAATAATTATATAATTTATATAAGAATAATTATATAATTTATATAAGAGGATTCAATTAATTGAGGATGGAAGAAAATTATATAAATTGTACAATATGTTATGGTATAGTTTACATAATGTGTAATGAGTAATGAAGAAAATATAAAATAATGAGAGAGTTAATAAATGTATAATTATTGATTATATAATTAATCGATAGTTATGGAGAAATTTTGGAAATTATTTAAAAAGGAGAATGTAATTATATAAATTATATAATAATAAATTATATAATTTATATAAGAAAGTTAAAGTAAATAGTAAGAAAATAATAATTATATAAATTATATAAAAATGATTATATAATTTATATAAGAAGAGTACATTAATTAAGGAAATATAATTGTACAAATGGTACAATATTTTATTATATAGTTCATATATAAAGTGTGTCAAGTAATAAAGAAATGAAAAATAAATGAGGAGAATGAATGTTTTAATTTATTAAAATTACGTTTATTGTATGATGGAATTATTTTAATTTTTATGGAGAATAATATTTTAGAAACATAAACATGTTAATTAAACATGTTGTCCATGTAACAAAGTGAAAAAATATGAAAATTTATTTTTATAAGTTGTATGTGTTATTTTATTAATTTTGGAGGTATAAATTACCTCATATAATTAATTACATGCATGTCATTATGTGTGTACAAAAATTGTCATGTAAAGTACCTGAAAATTGTATAAATATTATTTATAAATCATGTTATGAATTTTGGTGAATTAAAATAAATATGTTATATACATTATATAAAATATTTATTACATGAAATAACTACGTAATGTATTAAAATATTTAATTATGCATGATTTTGGTGCTAATCTGAATTTGTTGGATGCGATGGACTTGGAGCAATTTTATTAAAACCAATTCATACAATTAAGGCATATATTTGGAGGAGGAAAAGAATTTATAAAAAACAAACAAACAAACAAAAACCAAACAAATACACTCCCTCTCTCTTCTCCCACCATCATCACCACCACCAAGCACCACCACTACCAAGAGAGAAGAAGAACTTTGGTGCCAACAAAGTGAAGTACAAGCTTTATAAGAAAGTTTACAAGCTTTGGAAGGTATAAAATTAAATTATTTGATTTATTTTGGTATTATTAGTGATGAAATAAATTTTGTGAAAATTAGAAAATAATTAGAATAATTATTCTAAATAATTTTTGGAGGTATATATGTAAATTATATGATTTTTAAAATTATTATGTTGTGAAATTAATGTACAAAAATGGTGTAAAATGGTTGAGATGACTTACTGTTTCTGGAAGAGAAGAAGAAAGAAAATAGGGTCGCTCGTGCATTGCGCGTGGCCAATTTTTTTTTCGGAAAAGAGGAACGAAACGACAGCGTTTCGGCATGCGAAGGAGGGGAGCCGCGCCATGCGCATCGACTTCAGTAATCGGCAAGGGGAAACGACGCTGTTTAGTGTAGGCGAAGGCCGCGTAATGCACGGCTGGCACGACTGGTTAATTACCAGCGTGCCCTTAAACTATTTAGGAACTTAATTATTTATAATAATACTACTATTTATTAATTAATTCCTAAATCATTTAGAAACTAAATAATAATAATAATAATAATAATAATAATAATAATAATAATAATAATAATAATCTTATTAATTTATAATTAGTATTTCTAAAATACTAAATTATAAATATTTAGCTATTTAATTTATTCTATGACCATAGTATAAATTAAATATTCTTAATTTATTATTACAATTATACCATCCACTTCTAAAATAAAATTACTCTTTTGCGGTATGACCCCTTCAGTTCTCCATATTAAACCGGTTGTAAAATAAATTAATTAGAACCATTTTAATCTTATTTATATGAGTTAATTAAATTATTTAATTCATTTAATAAATAATATTTATTCTATAATAAGGGTAAGCCCCCTTAGCGATCAACAACTTTTCAGAAAATATAGACTTCAATATTTGATCGTAAAAAAACCTTTTAGCGAATAATTACCATACAATTTAATTCTTCTACCACACAATATCTCAATCAAATATAAGACATGAAATTTCTGTCAAGTCCTATTTGATCATATTCATTTCAATTCTAAAATATACAACTCTAATTTAAATTAGAAACTCCTTTCTAATTTTCATTTCACCTTGGCCAAGAATTTCTAAGTTGTCATTTATCGAATTACATAAGACATTCTCTCCCTTTACTGGAAGTGACAGATCCTTTGTTGACCATTCACCTACCTTCATGTACAACTTATTATACCCGATCATACCTTTTGATATACTTTAAAGGTCTTAAGAAATATGCCGAAGTATAACTCATCGTACACAAGGTATTATAATGATCTCAAGTCCAAGGATCACTTGTACTACTATTACAAAAGGAACTCTTATTGATATACAAGTAAAACTCCATTAGGTGTTCCTTGAGTGAGTCACGTTCAGTGAACTTATTCTCTAATAAGCATCTACATTATTACTTTAGTGTCTCCACACAAATGATTATGAGATCAATCATATTTTTCATAAGAGCAAGTATAGTATGTACTAATCTATTTGTATTCACTAATCCCCATTTTAGTGATCCCACGATTAGGAACATTTTAGTTTTTGAGCTATCTTGAATTTAGATCTCATTAGCATAATCAACATTATAATTCTAAAAGTATTGCTCAAAACTATGAGTTTATTCATAGAATTAATTCAGCCAATTAATCAAGAATAAAGAAATTCCTTTGATATTTTTATTAATAAATCGAATAAGATTACAAAGTATATACTTATCACATCAAATGTGATTGATTTGAGGGCATACTACTTTTAGATAAGACTCTAGAGGCTACAAGGAATTCAATTGCAAACATGGTTCTAACTTACAGTAGTATGGAACTAAGATGGACCATGCACTAAAACGGATGAATGAGGTTGGCTCGTACAATATTAAATGACAGATTTCAGACTTAACTGCTATGGTTCATCAGATGACTGGAGGGAATATGCCAGTTGCAAAGACTTGTGGAATTTGTTTATGGTCTAGCCATTCTACGAATACTTGTCTCACATTATAAGAAGATGACACTGTTGAACAAGCTAACGCAATGGGAATTTTTAGGGACAACCTCAGAAAAGATATGATCCATATTCTAACATTTACAATCCAAGATGGAGGGATCATCCCAATCTGAGCTATGAAGGAAATAGGCCACCAATGCAAAAGGCTTTTCCAAATAGACAGCAAGGTTTTCAACCAGCCCAACGACAATACCAACCTAGACAAAAAACACTTGTTAATTATGAGACATCTCTTGAGGATATGTTTAAAGCCTTCATTACCCAAACACAACAATTTCAAAAAGAGACAAGGGATTCCATTCATAGTTTGGAATAACAGATGGGTTAGCTGGCTACAATAGTTAGTTGATTAGACTCTCAAGACTCAGGGAAGCTACCTTCTCAAACTATTGTTAATCCGAGAGAGAATGCAAGGGCTTTAACATTGAGAAGTGAGAAACAGTTGGATACACCAAAAGCTTTAGTGGAATTTGATGAGGATAAGGCTAATGAGGAAGCATAAATATCAAAGGTAAATTCCTAACCCTCATGTCATGTTTAGCTTAAGATTAATCCTTTACCTTTTCCCCACAGGTATCCCAGAACTTCAAAGAAGGATGAGTAAGAGAAAATGATTCTAAAAACTTTCAAGAAGGTAGAGGTGAATATTCATTTGATTGATGCAATTAAGCAAGTGCTAAGGTATGCAAGATTTTTAAAAGAATTATGCACTAATAAGAGAAAATAACAAGATGATGAAAAATTGATTGTTGGGAAGAATGTCTCAAAAGTTCTCCAAAGAAAATTGCCCCCTAAGTGTAAAGATACAGGCATGTTTACCATTCCCTATAAAATAGGTAATGCCAGATTTAAAAAAGCTATAGTATATTTAGGAACATCTATTAATATCATGCCATTATCTATTTATTCTTCTTTAAATCTAGGTCCTTTAAAGAATACTGATGTTATTATTCAATTGGTTGATCGTACTAACACTTACCCTGAAGGGGTAATTAAAGATGTAATGGTGCAGGTGAATGAACTTATATTTCCTATAGATTTTTACATTATGGATATGGATGATGATACATCTCTATATCCTTCTAATATCCTATTAGGGAGGTCATTCTTGAAAACAACCAGAACAATGATTGATGTGAACAATGTGACCTTAAACATGAAATTTGATGGATAAAAGATTCAATTCAATATATATGAAGTCATGAGGTACCCTAGTGATATTAATCTTGTTTTTTCTATTGATGCAGTTGATTCTTTAGTGTAGAAGTCTTTTAAGCAAACACATAAGGAAAGCTTGGAGGTTGCCATAAAAAATAACTTGGAATTTGAAAAAGAAGGAGAAATTGAGCAAAGTCAAGAATTATAATATAAGGTCTTTTCTTACATACACATAAATCATCTTTCTAACTTCTCAGTCACTTATATCTAAATTTTTTCTCAATCCATCTTTTATCAATTAAAACTCTTAATGGGTTTATCTCCTACTACTTTCATCAATTTCTCTAAGGTTATGTCCTAATATTTTTCCCACACTTAAGGTTTATAACCTCCAGCTCTAAAACCACGATGTAACGCTGTGACGCCCCCAAAATCTCTGCACCTCCGGTAGCAGAATAAGTGCCCACGCTAACTGATTAACTATAAATATTTCATAATACATAACTTCTATCAATTTCAGGTTCACAATATCCTATAATAGATATTAGTTCTCGTCAGAACAATTAATGTATTTGGATACCCTTACCTGAATGTATAGATTCATGTCTTATGGATATCTCTTTTATATTGATAATTCCTATCTATCTGACATTCACAGTATCAAGTGATAAGTTTGTTCTTGGAATAGAGGAGCAACTCTTGGTTCTTACAAACTCCATCAATCACTTAATACCCTCACTCGGATGTATAGTTCTTATAGATACTGTATTAAATCAGTACAACATTCTACATAATCTAAAAGTATAAGTACAATGAAATAGATGTACAAAAAGATGATAATATATTTTAAAACTTTGAATTCAATTACATAGATTTCCAAACAACGCATTGTTATTACATAATAGTCTTAAAAGACTTAAATAGTACACGTAAAAGAAATAACCTAATTTAACAAGGTTTCTTTCCATCGGGTTTCATAATTGAATGATTTGGATTAATTATCTTTTAACGCTGCAAATGAAATTATATTTGCAAGAATGAGTTACAAAAGCTCAGCAAGTTTCAAATAAAATGAATAAACTACTCACACTTTGTTTAAATTCGAAAGAATATTTAGTTCAATGATTTTTCATTATCATACTGATGTTTGTCCGTCAACCAGCCGAATCCAGATTTCTGTTAGTCATCAAGACTTAGAAATTCATAAGTTGATTTGTTCAACTAGACATGGTAATCATTCCCAGAGGTCATGTGTTGACTTAAGAATTATTAGTTCGGATATTTAACGGGAGATCAACCCGTTTATATCCTAGGAGTATGTATGTCATCCTACCAGTGTTCTAGATACACTTAAGTCAGTACATTGACTGCCTAAACAATTGTCAGCACTATAGAAGTCGAGTTATCACTCTTATATAAAGAGATATTATATGAGTATAGATGATGTACCAACAATTAGTTTTCACTCAACACTTTATACTTTGATAATTTATCAAGTTAAATTCACGCGAATAATCGTTCGTTTCTTTAAGTTATGTTTGAACAAGAAGCAATAACTTCCCAATAACAGATAACATAAACAAGATATTGAAATGAGTTCGTACAAGAACTACAAGACTTGTTTAAAAATAAACAAGATAAAAATATATTCAATTTAATTAATTAATTATATTTAAGATTCAGTGTCAATTCATCGCTTTAATTATTGTATTCGATGTTATATAGTGTTTATATAACTTACCCATCATTAATTACTTCGATAAAGATTTATATTTTAAGTTTATATAATATGTTCGTCGCTAAAAGTTAATTTAGAAGCACCCTAGATTGATTTTTAGTTAATTGTCACTATATCCATCACTAAAAGTATTTTTAATTAAGTTATTATTAAAGTTTATTTATTTTGTGGCTAAATGATGTAATCATGGATCAAATCCATCGCTAAATGATTTTCTTTAATTAATTTTAAACAATATGTTGCAGTGTCTGTCGCTAAATGTAATTGAAGTTACTTAATCATTAAGTCTGTCACTGTTAGCTATAACTACGGTCCTGTCCGTCGCTAAAGATTTTCTTGAGGCCGGATGGTGATCGTCGCGATAGGCCCGACGCCCAAGCCCTGTCCATATATTCTGGTCATGGTTGGATAAGTACTTTGAGCTTGAAACATCTCTCGGGTTATGGATGTTTTGGGAAATATTATTGATCTTAGTTATAGTATACATGGCAGGATATATCGAGATGTCTATATGCAATCAAAACAACTTTATAAATGGAAGATCCAATCCGGTCAAACTAAGTTGTTGAGATGTTTCTAGGTTTCTAGGTAACACAGAATTTTGCCGGTCATGGTTGGTTAATATTGTTTGACCAGTTTTAATTCAGGTATTGCATGATTTGAGTCTCTAATTCGTTCTTGCCTGTAGCATACATGGAAGGGTCCAATTAAAATCCATTACATGACCATAAAAATATTAACTAAGAGAGATATTAGTTGGTCAATTTGTTGTCAGAGTGTGTCAGGACATTCATACATTTTCTGAAATTTCCAAAAAACAGAATTTGTGATCGGTCAATGAAATTTGACCATGGTTTTCTCACAGCACAGTGATCCGATTTGGGTGATTCTAGTTTCATATTGTTAACCTTATGGCAGACAACAACTACAAATAAGCAAACATCCTAAAAGATCAACTTGAAGGGATAAAAATATCTAACAAAATAGGTTGTCATACATGTTTTTGGGCTTTCTGAGCAGTTTTGGACAGAGAGTTAAAAACTAAGATTTTATGTATCTAATTGTTGTTAAACTATAATTAAGCAACCTAGATCACTTATAAATATAATATCAGTCATTTATAAACATTAAAACAAAAAATCTTCCGAATGAATAAAGATTTACCAATGAATTAGGGTTTTACCTCTTTAAGCAAAGTTTCTAATTCTAGTATTTGATTTTGATCTTGGCAGGTTATAGAGATGCTATGAACTAACTTATAACTGATTTTAGGTGTTTATTTTGTGGGTTGGATCAAGTGAAAGCTTGATATTTATAGGAGGGCCAATACTAGGATTTTATGGTCTTTAAGCCATTTTTTTGCGAGTTAAGTTTGATGTAATGATCATGATCAAATCTCCACAAGGAGGTCGATTTGCAAGCTCATTAATGTCATTTAATGGATTTGACTCACCAAATAGGGTGACTCATTCATTTTCAAATTTGTGTGGACATAATTAAATCTTCTTTTTGGTTAAAGGAAGAGATACCCAACTTTGCTTCTTCCTCTTTCACGTGGCTAAGATTTTAGGGGTATTTTCATTATTTCTTATATCTCTTTATGGTTTAGGGTTTAACCATTAGGGTTTGCTAATTAATGATAGGGTTTGTTAATTAAGATTAGGGTTTACTAATTAGGATTAGGGTTTTATAATTTTGGATTAAGGTTTCCTAATTAGAGTTAGGGTTTTTAAATTATGTTTTAATAATTTAATTTTATAGTGTTTCATTTCATTTGTTAATGTATAACAACACATAATATTAACTGCATAATGTAATTGCACATAATATCAAGTACAAATTATATTAAAAAAAATTACTTAAAATTTCTTATTAAAAATTTGGATTGTTACATTCACTTCCCCTTGTAAGAATTTCGTCCTCAAAATTACAAAGTAATTTATAAAATAAAAACGAGTAATCTTCTCGCATTTTATCCTTGAGCTCTTACGTAGCTTTCTCGATGTTCTGATTTTTGTAGATGACCTTTAACTGATAATAACACCTTATTCTGCAACTTGTTCTTTCCGACAATGATCTGAACATGAATTTTTCATATATGACAAATCTTTCTTACTCTAGATAGGCTCGTAGTATAGACACGTGAAACATATTGTGAATGTGACATATCTCAAGAGATAGGGCTACCTCATAGGATACCTCACCTATTCTCCTCGATATCTGTAACGGTCCAATAAATTTTGGACTCAGTTTTCCCTGTATTGTCAAAACGTATCTTGCCCTTCTAAGGAAACATTGTTAAGAATTCGTGGCTCTCGACGTTGAAGTCTTTTGGTTGTTTCTATTGATCCGCATACTTCTTCTGTTGGTCCTAAGTTGCTTACAATCTCTTGTGTACGATTCGTATAAGTTTCGTGTTCAATTAAATTATCTCAATTTCTAGCATTTGTCGTTTCCTAACTTCGTCCCTACAAAGGTGTTTTACATTAACACCCTATGATATGTGAGATATTTACTTACCTATTATGCTATTTCTCCTTTCATGTTTGACCACCAAATATGTTGACTTAAGTCTTTACATCTTTTAGTACTACCCGGGTGAACGACGAACTTAGAGCTATAAACTTCTTTTAAATTTCATCTTTTAGTGCTTGTATTGAGGAAACCCATATTTTTATCCTCATAGCTCAGTACCTCATCTTTGTCTATTCTATTCTTGATATGAGTAATTTCGGTTTTTACATTTTTGATGCGATTTGTTTGTTCCCTGTATTTCTTTGATTATGTATAACAAAGTCGAAACATTCTTTATAGCAAAAAATTTCTGGGTAGAGTTAGCTGGAACTCTTACCTAAATCTTAAATTTGTTAAAATCTTTTATAAGTACCTCGTTGTTTTACTATTATTTTAAATTTCTTTCGACTTAACGTGTTTATAATGACACCAAATTATGACTTTCATCCATTTACTATGGATAGCACCTGACACTGTACTTATTATTTTATTAATGTCTTTAAACGACATTTTCTATGGGGAGTAGATTTTCAAGGATGACATAGGATTTCACAGTCAGAATCCTTTGTCAAATCTAACCACCTCCCCTCCCACTACTGTTTGCTTAGTTTATTATTGGGGTTTTGATTTCTCTTTATATTTTGATTTCTAGGTTTTAGACAAAATCTAACCATGTGCTCTACTGACCCGCAATTGAAACATTTTTTATTTTTATTTATCTTATTTATATTATGTTTTCTATTATGAGGACACTAATTGGAGTAATGCCCATGTTGTCTATAGGGAAAACAAGCGGTTTTTATACGACATACTCCTTTGTGTCCCTTTTTACACACGTCACATAAATTAAATCTCTTATTATTTTTTGTTGGTATTATTATTACTTTTCCTATTATGATTGTGGTTATAATTACCCCCCCCCCCCTCTATTAGAGTTATTCAAAGAATTGGCATCTCACTTCCTTTTGTTGTTTTTGTACTTTCCCCTTGAACTTTCTTTTCCTTCTTTATTATATCACTCCTTTATGTAAAATTTTATTAACGTACTACTCTCGCTCACAGTTATTTTAGATGTGTTGGTTTCAATAGGTGGTGGTTTTTTCTTGTTTACCCAATAATGTTCTTAATATAATAACAAATAACTGTTGTGTGGGGTTTGTCTCTATTGGTTCCATATTAATTTTTGTTTGGTGCTATTTATCTAATGTCAACATGTAAACTAGTATAAACACAAGTACACACGTACAATTAAATAACCACTCAGTTTAATAAACATATCTTGTATATAATATAATGAAAGTTAGATATTCGGCTAGTGATATACTATCACTAGTTACAAAATGATTTTCCCTATTAAAATTTTCTACTACACACTACTAGACGATAACTTTAGTCCTATAATACACTCAATGACGACGAGCCTCATCATAGGAATCTTGGATCATGTGGCATACCACTGATTGATCTATAAGGAAATCTATCATACCTTCCTCCATCGGATATCTAATCACCAGACGTTTTAGCTTGTCAAATGAGTTACGATATTCTCGAACAACTTGTTCTAACCGAGCCTGAAGAATCTGTTTTTACCTTTTTGCATTTAGTAGTAGTGTCCTCAATTGATTAGCAACACCTCTCTCTACTTCTAACAACCCTTCAACTGCATCAGCTCTTACGTCTACCACCTGAATTTCTTCTATAACTTGGTATGTGATTGCTTGAACTACAACATTATATTCAATTTTACTTATTACTAGTTCTTCCTACTTGTGTTATATCTCTTGTGGATTTATTACCTTTGGTAAGTCTTCCCAATCTGAGTCAGGCATCCTATATAATTTGTTTTTTACTTTTTTAGTATTATGATGAAACAGTTTTACACAAAAGTTATAAAGTTTTTGGGTTGCCTTATATGTATTACTTATTTTACGGACTCAATATCTCCAAATGACTATATCCTAAGCCAGGCATCCTTACATTGAAGCTACAGTCGACAGCTCTGATACCAACTTGTGATGCCCCTAAAATCTCTACACCTCTTATAGCAGATTAGGTGCTCACGCTAATTAATTAACTATAAATATTTCATAATACATAACTTCTATCAATCCTAAGTTCATAGTAACGCATAATAGATAATAGTTATCGCCAGAATAATTATTATATTTGGATACCCTCATATGGACGTATAGATTCATGTCTCATGGATATCTCTTTCATATCGATAATTCTTATCTATCTGACATTAACAGTATCAAGTCATAAGTTTATTCTTGGAACAGAGGAGCAACTCTTGATTTTTACAGGACTCCTTCAATCACTTAATACCCTCATTCAGATGTATAGTTCATATAGATAATGTACTAAATCATTATAACATTCTAAATAATCTAAAAATATAAGTACGACGCAATAAATTTATCAAAAGATGATAATATATTTCATAACTTTGAATTCGCTTACATAGATTTTCAAATAATGTATTGCTAATACATCAAAGTCTTAAAAGACTTATATAGTATAAGTAAAAGCAATAAACATAATCTAACAATGTATCTTTCCATTAGGCTTCATAATTGAATAATCTAGATTATCTTTCAACGCTGCAAATAAAATTATATTTGTAAGGATGAGCTACAAAAGCTTAGCAAGTTTCAAATACAATGAATACACTACTCACACCATGTTTGAATTCGAAAGAACATTTAGTTCAATGATTTTCCAATATCATACTGAGGTTTGTCTCAACCAGTCGAATCTAGATTTTTGTTAGTCATCAAGACTTAGAAATTCATAAGTTGATTTGTTCAATCAGACATGGTAGTCATTCCTAGAGGTCATATGTTGACTTAGGAATCATTAGTTATGATATTTAACGGGAGATAAGCCCGTTTATATCCTAGGATTATGCATGTCATCCTACCAGTGTTCTAGATACACTTAGGCTAGTACATTGACTGCCTAAACCACGGTCAGCACTATAGAAGCCAGGTTATCATTCTTATATAAAGAGTTATCATATCAGTATAGATGACGTACCAACAATTGGTTTCCACTCAACACATTATACTTTGATAATTTATCAAGTCAAATTCACGTGAATAATCGTTCATTTCTTGAAGTTATGATTGAACAAGAAGTAATAACTTTCTAATAACAGATAACATGAACATGATATTTAAATGAGTTCATACAAGAACTATAAGACTTTTTTAAAAATAAACAAGATTCACAATAAATATTTCACACAATTAAGAATTTCATAAGTCAAATAAAATTCAACAGTTAAAAGTATGCTATTGCACGGTGTGCAAAAAATAATAAAATTGCTCAATGAAATGAGTTAGGATTTAGAAAAATTTCCTCGTAATCATGCGTGGTATTTAGATTGATATTTATTGCCTAAATATATTTCATTTATAACAATAATAATTGTTAGAATATATAAAAATATATATTCAAATTAATTAATTAATTACGTTTATCATTCGGTGTCGATTCGTCGCTTTAATTGTTATATTAGATGTTATATAGTGTTTATATAGCTTACTCATCGCTAATTACTTCGTTAAAGGTTATATTTTAAATTTACATAATTTGTTAGTCGCTAAAAGTCAATTTAGAAGCACCCTAAATTGATTTTTAGTTAATTGTCACTATTTCCATTGCTAAAGTCATTTTAATTAGGTTTTTATTAAAGTTTATTAATTTTGTGGCTAAATGATATATTCATGTACCAAATCCGTTGCTAAATGGTTTTTATAATTAATTTAAAAAATTTGTCACAGTGTCTGTTGCTAAAGGTAATTAAACTAATTAATCATTAAGTCTGTCACTGTTAGCTATAGGGACGGTCCTGTCCGTTGCAAAAGATTTTCTTGAGGCTGGATGGTGATCGTCGCTAGTTCCGTCATTATAGGCCCGACGCCTAGGCTTTCATACCCGGCGCCTAGGCGCCCAGCCCAAATTTTTAGGTCATGGTCGGATAGGTACTTTGAGCTTGAAACATCTCTTGGGTTATGGATGTTCTGGGAAATATTATTGATCCTAGTTGAAGTATACATGGCAGGATATATCGTGATGTATATATTTAATCAAAACAACTTTACAAATGGAAGATCCGCTCTGGTCAAACTAAGCTTTTGAGCTATTTTTGGGTTTCTAGGTAACCTATAATTTTGCCGGTCATAGTCGATCAATGTTGTTTGACCAAGTTTTAATCTCAGGTTTTGAATGATTTGAGTCTCTAATTTGTTCTAAGTTGTAGCATACATGACATGGTCCAATTAAAACCAATGACATGACCATAAAAAATAACTCAAAGAGATATTAGTTGGTCAATTCATTGTCAGAGTCTGTTAGGACATTCATACGTTTTCTGGAATTTCCAAAAAACAAAGTATGTGATCGGTCAATGAAGTTTGACCATGATTTTCTCACAGCACAGTGATCCAATTAGTGTGATTCCAGTTTCAGATTGTTAACCTCTTGGTAGACAACAACTAAAAATAAACAAACATCCAAAAAGATCAACTTAAATGGATCAAAATGTCTAACAAAATATGCTGTCAGAAATGTTCTTGGGCTTTCTGGGCAATTTTGGATAGATAGCTAAAAACTAACATTTTATGTATCTAATTATTATAAAACTATAATTAAGCAACTCAGATCACTTATAAATATAATATCAGTCATTTATAAACATTAAAACACAAAATCTACCGAATGAATAAAGATCTACCAAGGAATTAGGGTTTTACCTCTTTAAGCAAAGTTTCCAATTCTACTATTTGATTCTGATCTTGGCAGGTTATAGAGATGCTATGAACCAATTTATGACTGATTTTAGGTGTTTATTTCATAGGTTGGATGAATGGGAGAGCTTGCTATTTCTAGGAGGGCAAAGGCTAGGGTTTTATGGTCTTTAAGCCACTTTTCTTGCAAGTTAAGTTTGATATAATGATCATGAACAAATCTCCACAAGGAGGTCAGTTTGCAGGCTCATTAATGCCATTTAGTGACTTTGAATCATCAAATAGGGTGACTCATTCATTTCTAAATTTGTGTGGACATAATTAAATCTTCTTTTTGGTTAAGGGAAGAGAAAACCAACTTTGCATCTTCCTCTTTTATGTGGTTGATATTTTAGGGATATTTTTGTCATTTTTCATATATCTTTAGGGTTTAGGGTTTAACCCTTAGGGTTTACCAGTTAATGCTAAGGTTTATTAATTAAGGTTAGGGTTTACTAATTAGGATTAGGATTTCTTAATTATATATAGGGTTTTTAAATTATATTTTAATAATTTAATTTTATAGTGTTTTATTTTATTTGTTAATATATAACAACACACAATCTTAACTACATAACGTAATTGCACATAATATCAAGTACAAATTATATTAAAAAAAATTGCTTAAAAATTCTTATTAAAAATTTGGATTGTTACATTCATTCCCCCTTATAAGAATTTGGACCTCGAAATTACAAGGTAATCTACAAAATAAAAGTGAGTAATCTTCTCGTATTTTATCCTCGAGCTCCTACGTAGCTTTTTCAATGTTATGATTTCTCCAAATGACCTTTAACTGATGATAACACCTTATTCTGTAACTTGTTTCTTCTGATTAATGATCCTGACAAGAATTTTCCACATATGACAATTCTTTCTTGATCTTGATACTCATAGTATGGACACGTGAAACATATTGTGAATGTAACATATATCAGGAGATAGGGCTACCTCATTGGTTACCTCACCTATTCTCCTCTATATCTGTAATGATCCTGTGACACACCAGGATTTTACAGAAATTCTAAATAAGGATCATGATTAATTATGTAAAGGTTAGCAGCTAAAACCTAATTATGAAGGACATAAAGTAATAAGGAGAGATTAAATAAGAATTATTATTTAATTAATGTGTTATATATGACCTATGTGGTAGGTTGAATGTATGTATATGTGTATATTTGGCAAGATATATAAAGAAGGATTCAAAGTTTGGAAATGATGGAAATAAGGAATGCATATGTGAATTGAGGCTTTAGTTATGGATGTTAACAGCGAGATTGATGACTAGGCCTGGAAAGGCGAAGTTATGAGATTGACAAGGTAAGGTAGGTATGTGTGTGCAGAAAAGAAGAAACGTAGATAGCATGAATGATGAGAATAATAAGGTTTATGATCGTTGAATGTGTTGAGGTTATGAAGAAATTATGATTATTGGTCAAAATAAGATAAGCAATTATACGATGTGTGAAGATAAAAATGTAATACTCTTAAACGTGAGTAGAAGGGATATAAATTATCAGTATGTTGAAAATTTGTTTATGTGTGTGAAGTAAATAAGTTTAAGGAATGTAAAGACGAAATTAAGATACTATAAGTTTATGTGGTCAAAGGGATGAATTGTGATAATACGGTCGATGTGTAATTCGTGAGGAAGCAAATTATGAAAAGTGAGTATGATGACTAATTGAGATGTTAGAAATTAGAATTTATTGATTATAGAATCAAAAGGTTCATAGAAATTAGAATTTTAGAAATAATATGGAATTTTGTCAAATATTATTGTAAGAAATGAGTTGTGAATGAAATTTATAATTTGAAGTGTGACAAGTGAATCGGGACAAGCCAATTGTGGATTAATGGATGATGAATAAAATTCAGGTGTGATGAAACGAATTTGGATCAAAAAGGATTTGATTTGGATAAGAAATGAGCAAAGAATGAATTAATGGGGGGGGGGGAATGTAAGAAAGTTTAGTTGTGGGGGAAAAGTTGTAAGAAATGGAAATCTAGATAATTTGGCAAATTACCAAAATGCCCTCAACAAAGTAGATAATTACCATTGTGTCCTAAAGGGTAAAATGACCAAAATACCCTTGAAAATTTGGATAATGACTTATATGTCCCAAGTGGTGAAATGACGATAATACCCTTTACCTAATGTGTGAAATGACTAAATTACCCTCGGGTTGAAATTAGCCATGATTAAGCTTAATTAACTCAATGAGAGTTAACACATAAAAATCTAACAAAGCTAGCATTGTGCACATTCCATTTTGCTGGAAATCAAGCCTTAAGTGAGAGAAAGAGAGAGAAACGTGAGAAGGCTATGGAAGGAGAGAAGAGAAGCTAGAAATCATGAAGCTAAAGACTTCAAATGGCTAAGTAACAAGAAGAAAAGAGGAAGAACTCTTCAAGATGAAGCCATCTATGCTAAGAAGTTGAGTATCCAATAAGGTATAATCATGTTCTTTTTCTAAAGTTTGAAGTTGATGAGTTTAAATGATAGATTAAGACTAGCCATGCATGAAATTGTTGCTAGATATAAAGATTATGTGACTATTATGTGGTAGATGTGGTCTAGCATGAAACCTTAAGTGTTGAAGGTTAAAGAATAAAGGTGGTATACTATTCATGTATGATTACAAGCCAAAGGTCCTAATTTAAGACATGATCATGTATTATTTGTTGAAAGATTTGATGAAAACCTAGTTTGAAGTGTTATTCATGTAAGGAACATGTATTTTATTATACTAGAAAGCATCAAAAGTTCATGGATGGTTTAAAGGTATGATATGTGAAAGGAAATCATAATATTAGGCTATACTTTTTGTATAGATTAAGTAATAGTCTGTAAAGTGACTTGGAAGATGCCTAAAGGAGTTTTGTGATTATGTAAAGTTGTTATTTGAACAAGGGTTGATGTATTTGATGTCTAGACTTGAGAATTCAAAGGAGGTTCAAAAGTTAAGTTTTGAAAAGTTAATAAAATGCCATAAATATGCAATTTTGGCTATTATGTGTACTTGGTGATCAAATGATGCCAAAAAGCTAAGTTTGATGTTAAAACACGTGTTAGGAATGATTTGGAAGTCATTCGGTTCGTATGGCGACAATTGAAGGTTTTAAACGTTTTAAAACGTTCGCCGACGACCAAAACGAACTATTTGGAAAAATATAACCATTTGAAAAGTTTTAAAGGTTTTGAAAGTCCATTCAAGTTATATGTGTGTTATGTGTACTGTCGACGCCGGGATTTCGCCGTTTCATTTTTTATTATTAAAATGCCCTTTTCCAATTTTAGCCTTTTGAATTAAATGTGGTTTAGAAAAGGGTCGGCTTAGTGTCGACGGGTTTTGAAAGATCGATTTTTTATGAGCCAATTGACCAGAGTCGCCAGTTGGTATATTTGAAATGGATGTACCAACTCATCCGAATTTATTTTCGTAATCGCTGGCTCATATGTGACTCCGATTAATTGGTCCGCAAACCGAGATTCATAGAGTTCGGGGGCTTGCTTAAGCGAGGGGAAGGTGTTAGGCACCCCCCGACTTCCGTGAAACACGGTTACCGCAATCTTGATATTTTCCTATCCTTTTTAAATCCTAAAATGTGTGGTTTGCGTGTGTGTGCGTGCGTGCCTAGATGAATGTTTGTGGTGCGTTTTGCATAAAAGTTCGCTTTTATTTTTATATGGCAAAAGTGTTATCTGGAAAGTGTTTTGGACGTTCTTTGACCCAAATGACGAGACTTCGCTTTTTATAAGAAAGATTGATTTTAATTTCGAAAGCGTTGAGGATTTTTTATTTAGATGTCTTTTTAGAAAACAATAGTTTTAAACTTTTGTCAAATAGGAATCGAGACTATACATTGCCTTCTAACAGTGAATATAAATAAATCGAGGGCAACTTCTAGAACTCTTTAACCCTATGCACAAAGTTTAATGAAAACATTTATTTATTTGCAAAATCGTTTTTTGTGACGTTTTAAAACCAACTAAAGCCTATTCATCAATTATGGATTAAAGTTTACCAAAACACTTAACCTTTAAACCTCGTGAATCTAATATCCTAAATTTGCTTGATTTTATAAAATCTTCCTTATTTGCCTTATTTTGAAAACCATTTTTTGAGTCGTAAATTAAAACAAGCATCCACAACATGTCGGGGCTATCCACGGGCATGTGAGCCATCCAGACAACCCCAAACACCCACAATCACATATTTTTATTATCACGGGGCCTTAACCCGATCACGATTGATATCGCGTTAAGGCCCGATATTACAAATACATCGCCATGGACCCTATGCCACGATTACATACACCCAAAACGTCCATCATCGGGATTCGACCACTAGGATCTCCTCCCTAGGCTCACAACCATCCCATCACAGCATAACCAACACTAAAACAAATCTAACAAGCTCTAAACATTTGCTATCACTTTATATAACCCAAATATCACAACTTAATTACTACAACCCATCTATTATCACAACGAACAATATATCACCGTACGGATGTCATCAGGGTGTTAGGAGGAGTTACTTTCCGATGGAAACCTCACTAACAACCCCTAATCCACGGATCATTATCCACACAACAACAAACTACACTACACAAACTCAAAACACAACATCAACACACTAATATAAACAAAGAAACATCAAAAGAACACTCTTTTCACCTTGCAATACACCAATACGAGCTTTATATTCCAAGATTTGAGCCAAACTACAAGCAAATCTAAGCTATTGGAGCAACAACCCACAATTTATCACTCAAAAACACCTCCACCCGAGCCTTTCTCTCTCCTCCCGCGCTCCTTCTCTCTCTAAAAATCTATTTCTCTCTCTCTCTTTTTTCCTCTCGGACGCAGATCTGGACGCTTAATAGAGTTCCGAAGGCAGCCGCAGGTGCAACTGCGGCTGGCCGCAGGTACATCTGCGGCTGACTTCGCTGGCCGCCCGCGCCGAACCTCGGCTGTCGTGTGCCGCCCTCGAGCCGCGAACCTGCCCCTTTGTCGGTGGCCGCAGGTGCATCCGCGGCTGTCCGGCTTGCTTTTCTCGATTTCCGTGCCGCGCGGTCTTAATTCGCCAATTTCTGCGGTATTATTTCGGAAGGCTGTATTTTTGCGATCCGGAAATCCCTGGGAAACGTGCCATATTGTTCTGGGAGGCTAGTTCGGAGGGCTGCGACTTGATATAGAATTTGATAATTGTGCCTGGCTTTCAGGGGGCGCTGCCCCCTTTCCACCCCCGCCAGCTCACCGGCGAGCTGGGCAGCCGCTCGCTCACCGGGGAGCGAGACCCCCGAACATCGTAAGAGGAGTGGCCATTAGTCGTCCTTTGTGGTCAGCTCAAGTTTTCTGGGTCAACTGTTCGCCTCGCCTCAAGTGACCGGATGCTCGTTGTTCGTTGTGGCGGCTTTGGCCGTAAGTTGTTGGGGTGGCTTCGTGTTGGGGTCCACCATTCTTTCCGTATGTCGGGTCAAATGACAATTTTGTCCTCCTGCCAGGGTTAGTAGAGAAATGCAAAATTTGGGTGTCTACAGCTGCCCCTCTTTATCATGTCTATGGAATAAAATATGAAATGGACATGATAAAGAAATAGGCACCCGATGCATGAAAATGCAAAATATATATTTAACGATGTCGCCCATACGTTAAGATGATGCGATGTCACATTTAATATGCTCATGTAGAGGCTATTCTCAAAGTTACGAATGAACACTACCCGGGTCTTGTCTCCGGCGGGTCATTTTGAAAGGTCAGGTATCGTCTCTGACGGATCAATTTTGGGATGGTCAGGTATCATATCTGACGGGTCGTCTTTGAATTGGGTCAGGTATCGTATCTGACGGGTCGTTTTTGAATGGGTCAGGTATTGTATCTGACTGGTCGTTTTTGGTTTGGTCAGGTCTCGTATCTGACGGGTCGTTTTTTCAATTGGTCAGGTCTCGTATCTGACGGGTCATTTTTTGGTTTGGTAAGGTCTCGTATCTAACGGGTCGTTTTTTCAATTGGTCAGGTCTCGTATCTGACGGGTCATTTTTTGAATAGGTCAGGTGTCGTATCTGACGGGTCGTTTTTCAATTGGTCAGGTCTCGTATCTGACTGGTCGTTTTTTCAATTGGTCAGGTTTTGTATCTGACTGGTCGTTTTCGGTTTGGTCAGGTCTCGTATCTGACTGGTCGTTTCTTTCAATTGGTCAGGTTTCGTATCTGACTGGTCATTTTGAATGGGTCATCCGGTCCTAAAATCTTGTATTCCAACGTGGGATAAGTTATACGTTGACTCTGGGTGACGAACAGGGAGGCCAAAAGGGCACCGAGACCAGCCGCAGGTGCATCTGCGGCCAGCCGCAGCTGCATCTGCGGCTAGGATCGGTCCTATTTCAGATCGTGACCCTTCACGATCTGGTCACTTTCTCACTTTTCCTTTCTCTCATTCTCGGTTTTCCTCGTCCCCCACCCAACCTTTTCGTCTTTTGGGCAACTTTTGGGAAATTCTGCTCCGATTAAGTCAGTCTACGCACTTCGGGTAACGTTTTAACTCCTTTTTCTTTGATTTTCGCTTTCTTTTGACTATTCATTTGCTTGTTTGAATATTTTAATTTTATCAATGCATGCTTATATGTGATATTTGTGTTGCCCGTAGCATAGATAAATACCGGGTTTCGTAGAGATGCCTCATTATTTTGAAAATTTGTTTTATTCATTTTATGCATTTGAGGCATTATTTTCACTTGCATTCTGGGTTTGTTGGTTGCCTGACCAGATAAAACATGCCTGATTGTGCATGGGATGTCCATTTTACAAACGAAACTCTGCCGAAATTTCGGGAAATTTAGTGCACCGCTAGGGACTTTATTTATGCATTTTCTATTTTCACACCATGCTATGCCACCCTTTTATTTCTAGCAATATGCAATAAGACTTTTGAAAGATACTGAGCTAAGGGTGTACCTTTTTTGTGATACCGTTCCAGTTATGGATCCAGATGCTCCCAGTGGTTCCTCAGTGCCCCGAGCGTCGGGTGTCCGTCGTCGTAGAGCGACCTCTTCAGCTCCAGCTCCAGTCCTGACTCGTCATTCCCGTAGACTGGCTGAGTCTGTTATTCGCCCCGTTCAGCCTGATGTGGATGAGGACGCCCCAGCGGAGGCAGAGGCGGGTCCCTCGGGCACAGCGGCTCCTTCTCCCATGCGCCGGACCTTACCCGGGGCCCGTGCTAGGATACCGGATCTGCTCGGTCCTGACCTCGGTCGTCACCCCTCAGCCTACCTTGCGGCTAACGAGGTATATTCGTTATTTAAATTCATTCAACCTCGTGAGATTATCGGGACTGACTGTTTCGGTGGCTGTCACAGGTTCCTGAGTTTACCCAGCCTCGGGGTAACTGGTTCAGCATTTACACCCTCTACCACGCGTTGCATCCCGACTATAGGGGAATGGTAGACTCCTGGGGGTTCAGACATTTCTTTACTATTGCCCCTCGTCGATGTCCGTGGGGCTATATGAGGGCCCTGTCTGAGCGCTGGTTCCACCAGACCCAGTCGCTTCATCTACTGGACTGCGAGCTGTTGTTGACTCCTCTGGACTGGCGTTATATTACCGGGGTGGAGTTCTCCGGACCCCGCGTTCCTCTGGAGCCGGACATCACTTCCGTAACCGTTCGATCCTTGTTGGGGTTCACTCCTCAGGATAAGGTCTTTAAGGCCCGCAGCATCCGATCCGGAGCTTTGGCTGTAGATGCCATTGGAGGGGCTCTTTCCGAGCCATTTCCCGAGGACCGCTCCGCTCGTGACTTCCTGCTCCGGCGTCTATTCCTGACCATCATGAGGGGCTGTTTTCTGGGGAACAACTCCTCGACCATTCATTTCAATATCGTCGGCGCTACTCGAGATGTGGATCGGATCGGGGACTATAACTGGGGTTCCTTCACCTTCGCCTATTTCCTCCATGGCCTTCGCCTTCGCTCAGAGGGGCAGACAGATGCCTGGCTGGGGTTTTATCCTTTTATGCTGGTAAGTCCCATTCATTTAGCCGCTTTATTTGTTTTATTCATTTGCCGTCCTTGGTACTTACGTCCCATTTTCCTTGTTTATCAGTTCTGGGCTTATGAGCGGCTACCCTGCTTGCGGCCGATTACTACCCTCGGTCCAGAAACTTATCCCCGGGGTCGTCGATGGCATCACAACACTTTGGCGGAGACCCCGGTGTCAGATAGCTTCTCCCACTGCCGGCTGCAGTTAGAGATGGTCTCTTCGGCGGACGTGACATGGGTTCCTTACACTGCGGATCATTTGGCGGCTGGCCTCGCCGGTGGTTATGCTGCGGACCAGGAATTTGCCTTGTCCACTCGTCGTATTCCCTTCTTGACTTATGGTGGATGGGAGCTGTATTTGGGGGAGCGTGCCATCAGATGCGTTTCCGGGGAGGTCCGGATCCCTTTCGCTCCTCCTTCCCGGAGATTTTGGCTCATGGATTCCCATCTCCCAGAGGCAGTGACGGCCGGGGAGGATGGATATATGCTGTCTGACGGCCCGCAGACGAGTGAGAGTTTTAGCGTCTGGTGGAGACCTCGTACCATCGGGCCTCAGACTCGGGCCACCTTCTTCCTTGGAGACCTGGTTCACGGGTCTGTGATGATGACAGACTGGATGGAGTGTGTTCGGGCTCCCACTCACTCAGATCAGATTGCTTCATTAACTCGGCGAGTGGACCAGTTGTCATTTTTTGTTCGGAGCTTGGGCCGGGATCCAGAGGAAGCTTACGCTGCAGACCCGTATGGACCTGACCTCGGTGCAGCTCCCGGCTCGTCGGGTGCCCCGGCCTCGCCTTATTCCTGCCCTGATCTGAACTTTGGCGCTGAGGCTTCCATTCCTGGGGACGTGGGCCATGCGAGCCAGTTTGATGATGACACCTTTATTGAGGGCCTATAGTGCGTTGGCTAGATCTAGATAGGCTAGGACCTCTGTATTTGGACCTGTTTGTTTTATTTGTCATCATTTGTTTTTCATTCCATGTATTATGTACAGAATTATCTTTATTTTATGCATAATTTCTTCTTTATGATGATCTACTTATTATAGCTTGTACGATGCACGATTTATTATATATGTGGACAAAGAAATTGACCCCTGTATAGTCTTTTGATACTGTTTTTTCACAGATGTCATCCCTGGATGTGGTTCGCGTGGGCCCCCGCACCCCCTCAGGGATCATGAGTCGGTTCCGTTCGTGGCTGGATAGTCTGATACCCCCAGACCGGATCATTGCAGAGGGTCTTTTGGGACACTCCTTGTCTCTTTTGTCATTTCAGGTGCCGCCGGGCTTTGTTGATGGCATTCTTAGCTGTTGGATCCCGGACAGACAGGTTTTCAGGTTTGGGCTGGAGTATCTGACCCCCACTCTTGAGGAGTATGCTCGTTTTACCGGTTTATCCGTGGATGGTCCCTGCGCACGGGTTACTTCAGGCCATATGCGCCGTCAGTTCCTGACTTTCACAGGCTTGCGGAGGACAGCTCTGTTATCTGTGATCTCTTCGAGCCATCTCGTCCCTCTATCCTTCTTGGTTGACAGATTCGGATCGGTGGATAGCTTTTCTCGATTCTCCAGTGATTTTTCAGTATCTGAGGAGCGCTGGGGCGCTTTGAGAGTGGATGTTTTGATGGCCTGTGTCATATCAGCTCTGTATATGCCCGCAGGGGACGACCTCATGGATATGCGGGTTATCGCAGCGGTGCAGGCTCTCCAGGAGGATCATACCATTCTTCCCATGATATTAGCAGAGACTTACCTGTCGGCCTCATATTGTCATTCCTTCTCTGGTCGCATATTTAGGGGAAGCTCTATCTTGTTATATGTATGGTTCATGAGCCATCTCAGACCCATCGGGCAGTTTCGTCGACACGGGTTCTGTTTCAGCCACAGCCTGGCCATGCAGTTCTCATTTCGTCCCCGGCGATGCACGGATACAGCCTCATGGAGGGAGTTCTTATCGGCCATTGAGGAGCCTTTCCATCTTCTGATCTATTCGGGTTATTGCTCCTTCCAGAGTTTCCTGACTCACGTGCCACCTTTTGATTTCCTCCCTCTCCTTGGCTTGAGGGGGGTGACGACTTATCATCCCTTAGCTGTCATGGGGCAGTTTGACCAGATGCAGGATCTCCATCTCTTTACGGGAGCTGCTGACTACCGATTTCTCATATCGCCTCAGACGGAGAGGGAGCTGCTGCGGGTATACGATCTTTGGTCACACAGGATCTCGGCCGATTTTGGGGATAGTCATCCCGGTCAGACACCCGATTATCTGCTATGGTTGCAAAGAGATTCTGAGATTGCCGACTTTGATCCGATTGAGGTATTGGGTGGTTCTCGAGGACTTTTCCCTGATGAGACCAGTCCAGATGCGGTCATTCCTACGGAGCTTTCAGGATTAGCGCCCATGTCTGGGGTTGAGGAGGTTTCTGCTTTGGTACATGTCACCTCCCTTGATTTGGCGGATCGGATTCAGGGATTACTGATTGAGGGTACCCGGCTCCGGTCTGCCTTGAGGGCTACCGAGCTTGAGAGGGATACCGCACACGTGGAGCGGGATGCGGTCGTACTAGCTTGTGATGCCGCCCTCTCTGCCAGAGATAGTGTTATCGAGCAGGTCAGAGTTGTCATGGAGGGCCATTCTGCGACTGTTACCAGTGCTGCTGCTCTTTTGACTCGGGTTGACATGATGAGACAGCAGATTGCGGGTGAGCCAGAGGTTTATGATGCCTCGACTACTTTGTCTATCCTGCTCCAGCTGGTCTCCGACCTGTAGATGATTTTATTCCCTGCACAGACTATGTCAGACTTATCACTTTTATTTAGAAGACAGACTTGTAATCAAAATGTTTTGTATATATAGAGAAATATTTATGGTTTTAGTCATTTCCCCTTTTGATGCATCGTCGCCCTTCATTGGATCCTCATTTTATCCAGCCGATTATGATTTCGATATATTGCCTTACTTCTTTCCTCAAGTCTTGATTGGAACTCCACAGATATTGCCGCGTGCTCCTTTTGATTTCATCGAAGCGAGTCTCGGACTTTGGGCTAATTATATGGCTAGGTTTGGGTAAGATTTGGAATGTATTTGTTAAAGTAGGGTTTCGGGGTTTTTTCTGGAAATGGGTTTGGTACAGGGACAAGGTTTATTATTTTGTATAGGACGGACCGTGCCATGATGGCTGCCTACGTACTCCCACAAGGTCAGGAGATCAGGTCCTACGTAGTTCGAGTTACAAGGGAGATAATTTTTTTTTTTTTTTTTTATTTTTTATTTTTTATTTTTAAGCGTAGAACCGTTTCACAGAGTCAGAGTTCAGGGGCTGCGGGAAAACCTCGCCATCCATTTCTTGTAGGATAAGGGCCCCTCCAGATAGGACTTTCTTGATCACAAAGGGTCCTTCCCAATTTGGAGCGAATTTCCCTTTGGCTTCGTCTTGACAAGGCATGACCCTCTTTAGCACTAAATCATTTTCCTTGAACTTTCGGGACCGTATCTTTTTGTCGTACGATCGAGAGATGCGTTGCTGATACAACTGACCGTGCAATATAGCCGTCACCCTTCTTTCATCTATTAAGGCTAACTGGTCGTATCGACCTTGTATCCAATCCTCCTCGCCAATCCGAGCATCAAGCAAAATTCGGAGGGATGCCATCTCCATCTCTACTGGCAAAACGGCCTCCATCCCATATACCAGGGCGTAAGGGGTTGCCCCTGTAGATGTACGAACTGATGTTCGATATGCAAACAGTGTGAGGGGTAGCAAGTCCGGCCATCCCCGATGATTGGCAGACATTCTCTCCATAATTCTCTTTATATTCTTGTTCGCCGCTTCCACGGCCCCATTCATTTTGGGCCGGTAAATGACAGAATTGAGATGCTTGATCTTGAATTGGGCGCACAACTCCTTCATAAGGGCATTGTTCAGATTCTTGGCATTGTCGGACACCAAGATTTCAGGCTGTCCGTATCGGCAAATCACATTGTTCCTGATGAAACTGACTATAACTTCCTGCGTTACTTTGGGGAAAGAAGCTGCCTCTACCCATTTAGTGAAATAGTCGATCATGACGAAAATGAACCGGTGGCCGTTGCTCGCTTTGGGCTCCACGGGCCCGATAACATCCATACCCCACATGGAGAAAGGCCAAGGGGAAGTCATACAATGTAGTTCATTAGGAGGCGCATGCATCACATTACCGTGTGCTTGGCATTGGAAACATCGCCTGACATGATCGTCACAGTCAGCCTTAATTGACAGCCAGAAATGCCCCGTCCTCAGAATTTTCTTGGCTAACATCGGTCCACTCATATGCGGCCCACACACTCCACCGTGCACCTCACCCATGATTTTCTGTGCTTGAGTTTCGTCCACACATCGCAATAATCCCAAGCCTACATCCCTCTTATACAGGGAATCTCCGCTTAAATAGAATTTCATCGCCATCTTCTGGATTCTCTGCCTTTCCGTTCGGTTCGCCTGGTCGGGGAGTGATCTATCCCTCAAGTATCTCTGGATGTCGTGATACCAAGGCTGATTTGGCTGCACCACCTCTTCGGATAACTCCAATATACATTCTTCGTAAGCGGGAGCATTTTGCACTGTTATTTCAATCTGGGGAGTGGCTTTATTTTTGAGCACGTGGACTAATGAAGCCAGGGTGGCCAATGCATCGGCAAAGTCATTCCGCCCCCGGGGAATGTGTCGGAAAGCTATATCTTCAAATTCTTGCATCAATCGGACCACACACCGGTGGTAGGGGAGTAACCGAAGCTCCTTAGTGCCATATTCCCCAGTCGCTTGTCTGATCACCAACTCTGAATCTCCGAATACGGCTAATCTTTTCACTCCCATATTGCGGGCGAACCTCAGTCCCAATATACATCCTTCATATTCAGCCGTATTGTTTGAGTTATTGAACCGTAACTTGGTGAGAACAGGGTATTGCTCGCCCGTAATGGAGACCAGGACCGCCCCAGCTCCAGCCCCTTCAGCATTCATGGCACCGTCGAAATACATTTTCCAGAACTGCCCTTCGTCATCACACTTTGCTTGTTGGACCCACAGTATGTCTTCACCCGGTAAGAAAGTCTCTAAAGGCTCCATCCCCCCTGTCGGCATCTCTGATAATTGATCTGCAATCCCCTGCCCCTTCACGGCTTTCTGGGTAACATAAAGGATATCGAACTGCTGTAGGATTAACTGCCACCTTGATAACCGACAATTCAGCATCGGTCTTTCAAATATATACTTCAGGGGATCGATTCGCGAGATCAAATAGGTAGTGTGTCCATGGAGGTAATGCTGTAACCTCATAGCAGCCCAGGCCAAGGCGCAACATGTTCTCTCGATCGGCGTGTAATTCTGTTCACAGCTGCTGAATCTCTTGCTGAGGTAATAAATGGCATGCTCCTTACCGGACTCGCTCTTCTGCCCCAGCATACAACCCATCGCCATATCATTCACGGATATATACAGGAAAAGGGGAATCCCGTCCTTTGGCGGTACCAGCACTGGCGCTTCTGTTAATTGTTTCTTAATAGTCTGAAAGGCCTTTTGGCATTGACTGTTCCACTTCCGGGAGGCATCTTTCCTTAACAGTTTGAAGATTGGTTCGCAGGTGGTGGTCAGATGGGATATGAACCGACTGATGAAGTTTATCCTCCCCAAAAATCCCCTTATCTCTTTCTCTGTACGGGGAGCTGGCATATCCACGATAGCCCTGATCTTAGCCGGATCCAGTTCGATGCCTCGATTGCTCACCAAGAATCCAAGGAGTCTACCTGACTGAACCCCGAAGGCACATTTGGCTGGATTGAGCTTCAAATTATACTTCCTGAGCCGCTCAAATAGCTTCTTAAGGTGAGTCACATGGTCAGATTCCGCCCTCGATTTCACAATGATGTCATCCACGTAAACCTCTATCTCCTTGTGCATCATGTCGTGGAATAGGGCCATCATGGCCCTCTGATAAGTGGCTCCGGCATTCGTGAGGCCAAAAGCAAGCCGTCTATAACAGAATGTGCCCCAGGGGGTGATGAAGGCAGTCTTTTCTCGATCCTCTTCCGCCACCATTATCTGGTGGTATCCCGCAAAACAATCGACGAATGAATACATTTCATACTGAGCCGTATTATCCACCAAGATGTGTATGAAAGGCACTGGGAAGTTATCCTTAAGACTGGCCTTGTTCAGATCTCTATAATCCACGCACACTCTCACCTTTCCTCCAGGTTTTGCCACGGGGACTATATTGGAAAGCCATTCTGGGTAAGTAGACACCATGATGATCCCAGCCTTGAATTGCTTGACTATCTCTTCTTTCACCTTTAAGCTCCACTCTGGCTTTAACTTTCTCAACTTCTGCTTAACTGGCCTGAAACCCCCCTTGATAGGCAATCGATGTACCACGATGTCCGTGGACAAACCGACCATGTCTTCGTGTGACCAAGCAAACACATCCTCATATTGGCTCAACAGTTCAGCTACTTCTGCTTTCTGGTTGGGAGTCAAGTCTGCCCCAATTTTTAGCTCTTTGGGGTTTTCAGGGGTTCCTATGTTGATTGTGATGGTTTGGTCTAGGTTGGGTTTGGGTTTATCCTCGACCCACTCTTTGATCTCGTCGGGAGCGTCGTCATCATCTGCTTCGTCCTGCTCAATTCCCATCAAATCGAAATCCAGTTCTATATCAAAATCATAATCGTCTTTCAAATTTGGAAAATCGTTTGTTAGGCTAGAATGACTCAAATCGGTACACCTGACATGAAACAAAAATATTTGTCATATATATAAACATTAGGTACATGACTTCCTTTTCAATAATCATGACAAAAGTATGAAATAGACGTGCAGATACATAAAAACAAAAAAACACCGTCTTAAAAACCCCTTGATCCCCCTACTGGACAAGATTCCCGGACACTCCTGCATTTACCCTTTTCTGGATACTACTGGCTGCACGGTCCAATTCCTGGGGATCACTTCGATTTTATAGCTAGTGATGGAGGGGGTCTCTGTATCTGGCACCTCTTCAATGATTGCAGCGACTTGGCTTCGGCTTTCCTTTTCACTCTCCTCGGGCACTTCCAACCCGGCCCAATTGATAAATGGCATGATTTTCTTGCCTTCAGATATCTTCTCTTTTCCCTTTTCGTTGGGGTCTGACTGCCCCGGGAGATGACACTTCTCCTCAAACTGTTCCATAATTTCTTGCAAGAAATCCATCTGACGGACCAATCCTTTGGCTGGGGGAGCCTCCACCTTACCCTCTGCTTCAGACGCAGGCTTGATTATCCTCAGGGATTGTTCATTACTGGCTCTCGGTATCGGGACTCCGGTTATCCGCACGGGAATTTTCTTGTATGTGTTCCTCGTCCTCATACCTCCGTGATATCCTAACCCTGCCTTGCCTGACTGCACTGGTACTTTGATGGGTTCGGTGATTCCTTGGCTGTGCTTGCCTAGCCCTTGCCCCGGCTGAAAGTTCATTGCCATCATTTCCCGGGCAACGAAAGTGAGCTCGGGGGACACCTTAAGCTTTAACTCCGGGGCTCCCAATTGCTTGTACTGAGGGGTGCTGATTTCAAACGCTTGATAGCTGATTGGTTCGGCTGATTCGTCCACATGGATCACCGGCATGCCTTTTACAGAGGGAACAGGGTAGTCAGATTCTGCCGCGATTGTGATCAAGTGTCCCTCAACGATAAACTTTATTTGCTGATGCAGAGTGGAGGGAACTGCCCCAGCCATATGAATCCAGGGCCTCCCCAAGAGCATGTTGTAACTGGCCGTGATATCTAGCACTTGGAAGGAAATATCAAAAGTATACGGGCCAATCTCCACCGGCAGCTCAATCTCTCCCACCGTGTCCTTTCTCGATCCATCAAACGCCCTTACCACCACTTGGCTGGCCCGCAGGCGCTTAGGGTTGATCCTCATTTTCTCCAGAGTATTGTATGGGCAAATGTTCAGGGCTGACCCACCATCAATCAAGACTCCGTTCATCACATATCCGGACGAGATGACAGAAATGTGTAACGGCTTTCGGTGCCCCCTTCCTTCTTCAGGGATGTCGTCGTCGGTAAATGATATTACATTGCTGTCTAACAGATGGCCCACCAAGTGGCTGAATCTTTCTGTACTGATTGTCTTGGGGACATGGGCCTCTTCCAGGACTTTGCTTAATACTTGATGATGGTCATTTGAGGCCAAGGCAAGATCTAAGATGGATGTCAGGGGTGGCTGCACCTCCAGTGTTTTGGCCACATTTGCCTTGCCGTGATTCATCTTCTCCCAAAACTCTAACGCTTTGTCCTCTGATATTTTCCCGTTTTCCCTTTTTGTGTTTTCAAAAACCCGCCTTGGTAGATACAATGGATTTCCTTTGGAGCTGACCGATGCACAACTGGCCTCTTCCACGGTTTTTTCCCCGTAATTCCACGGAACAGTCTTCAGGTTGGTGACTGGCAATTGTGATCTAGCTGTTACGACAAGGGGTCTTGGAGCTGATAACCGGATAGGCTCTGTTTTGGTCCCTTGAATTACTCCAACCAACTTAATAGGCTCCCTTGGCGCATCCTCCCGGGCATTGGTCACAGCAATTTCTCCTTCTATCCTCCTTATGTATCTCAATCTTAGGGGACCCTCCGCCCCACTAGCTTCCACTGTATTTACGCCTCCCCCATTATGCTCGGGAAGAGGGTTGGCCTTCACATTCGGGGATTCCGGTTGTTCCACCACGATTTCTCCGTTGTCAATCATGTTCTGGATCTTGTGTTTGAGAGACCAGCACTCCTGGGTGTCATGCCCCGGGGATGCCGAGTGGTAGGCGCATCTCTTGCTAGGGTCATATCTCTTGCTCTTTGGGTCTGACGGAGGCAATAGCTCGGTAATCTTCTTCTGGCTTACCAGCAGGGTCAGTATCTGCTCCAACGAATCCCCCAAAGGGGTGAACTCCCTCTCTTGCGGCTTTTCGAATTTTCGACGCCCCTCATACCTCTGATTGTTGAAATTTGATGGGCGCGGGGCCTCATTTCTTTGTATGTGGACCGGGGGGCTGGTCATTGTTTTCCCTGATAGTCCTTGCAGTACCAGGGACACATCCTCCTCCTTTCTCTTTTGGGGTCTCCGGGATGAACTGCCGTAATTCCCACTCTGGATTTGCTCAGCCACAGCCTCGAGAGCTGTGAGATCTCTGATCTTTCCTGACTTCAAACCCATCTCAGCCATTTCCCCATGCTTGATCATCTCCGCAAAAGGCTTTCCTATTCCCGCCATTACTCTTTCATAATAGGGAGCCTCCTGGATATCAATGAAAGTCATGACCATTTCTGCCTCACTCATGGGTGGGTTCACTTGGGCTGCCATCCTCCTCCACCGCTGAGCATAGTCTCTGAAGGATTCACTGGTCTGTTTTCTGATTTTGGTCATCTGGTAGCGGTCCGGGGCCATCTGGGACTGAAAACTGTACTGGGTTAGGAAAGTGTGGGCCAGCTCCTCCCAGTTGTGGATCTTAGCATTATCCAATCTTGCATACCACGTCCTAGCCTCCCCTGTCAGGCTTTTCTGGAACAGTTGCATCCTTAGCGATTCATCCTCAGCATATCCTCCTAGCTCTCCGATGTATACTTTCAGGTGCGTGTAGGGATCCCCCGACCCGTTGTACTTTTCAAATTCGGGGAGTTTGAATTTTTCTGGATATCTGGTTCCCGGAAAGATGCACAGGTCGGAATAGTTAACACTGCCATATGACCCGATCCCCTTCATCGTTTTGATGGCCTCTTCCATCTGCTTTATTTTCTTACTAACACCGCTGGCAACCTCATCTTCGGGGATGATAATGACTTGCTTTGGTAGCTCAACTTTAGGAGTTTCCGGGGTCAGTGCGTTTCCTTGGGATGATGGCCCCGCCGGGTCCTCGAGCTGTGGCCCTGATTTTAGTTTGAAATGCTCCTTGAGCAACATGGTCAGCTCGGTCATTTGGTTTTTCACAGCATTGAACTCTTCCCGAGATACGGGAGCCAGGTCAGGATTAGGGTTCTCAGCCATCTCGACTGTTAATTCTCTGGCTTTCTTAGATCGGAGACGGGTTTGGGGAGCAATCCTGCGTATAAAACAACCGAAGTTTAGTTTCGGGAAATGACATTGGTGGATGCATGCTAAAGCAAATATTTTTTTGAGTTTTTGAGTTTTGTAATATTTTCCTGCAAAACAGGGTTAGTATCCCTTTATTTTATCCAAAGTAATGACATTGTGCAATTTATGATGCTCTCCAAGCTGTCCCTGTAAAACAGAGGTTAGTACTTTTATTTTGACAAAATTGGTTGGTACAAAATGATTGACTACAGTATGATATCATGCGCGTAAAGAATAAAAGGGCATGAAGAGACTTTCCGTGCGTTGGGTTTATCTGAGGCTGACCTACCCTAAGTTACTCTCGCGGGCTTTTCGGCATGAAGGTTCCCAGATCTTCGCAACATACTCGAAGGGAATAAATCCGATCTTTCAATTGGATTGGATCTGAGTGGATGCTTTTCCTGAGCCTCGCCGGGGAGCACCCCTTTGAGTCCAGTAATCCACATCCGACGGGTTTGCCTCAGGAGGAGGAACTGCTCAACATACATTCAATCATACATTCATCGTCCTCACCGTATGCATATGATGCTAATAAAGTAAAGACTTGAAAAAACCGCAATCACACCATCCACTAAAGTAAAGACTTGAACAGAAAAAACGCAATCACACCATCCACATACGCACAAAAAGGTAAATCAACGCAAATAATGCAAACACACATTTTTTTAGATTTTTAAAGGATAGGAAAACATCAGGATTTTAAATGCGGCTTAAGCCCTCTAATGTCCCCAGCAGAGTCGCCAGCTGTCGACGCCGGGATTTCGCCGTTTCGTTTTTTATTATTAAAATGCCCTTTTCCAATTTTAGCCTTTTGAATTAAATGTGGTTTAGAAAAGGGTCGGCTTAGTGTCGACGGGTTTTGAAAGATCGATTTTTTATGAGCCAATTGACCAGAGTCGCCAGTTGGTATATTTGAAATGGATGTACCAACTCATCCGAATTTATTTTCGTAATCGCTGGCTCATATGTGACTCCGATTAATTGGTCCGCAAACCGAGATTCATAGAGTTCGGGGGCTTGCTTAAGCGAGGGGAAGGTGTTAGGCACCCCCCGACTTCCGTGAAACACGGTTACCGCAATCTTGATATTTTCCTATCCTTTTTAAATCCTAAAATGTGTGGTTTGCGTGTGTGTGCGTGCGTGCCTAGATGAATGTTTGTGGTGCGTTTTGCATAAAAGTTCGCTTTTATTTTTATATGGCAAAAGTGTTATCTGGAAAGTGTTTTGGACGTTCTTTGACCCAAATGACGAGACTTCGCTTTTTATAAGAAAGATTGATTTTAATTTCGAAAGCGTTGAGGATTTTTTATTTAGATGTCTTTTTAGAAAACAATAGTTTTAAACTTTTGTCAAATAGGAATCGAGACTATACATTGCCTTCTAACAGTGAATATAAATAAATCGAGGGCAACTTCTAGAACTCTTTAACCCTATGCACAAAGTTTAATGAAAACATTTATTTATTTGCAAAATCGTTTTTTGTGACGTTTTAAAACCAACTAAAGCCTATTCATCAATTATGGATTAAAGTTTACCAAAACACTTAACCTTTAAACCTCGTGAATCTAATATCCTAAATTTGCTTGATTTTATAAAATCTTCCTTATTTGCCTTATTTTGAAAACCATTTTTTGAGTCGTAAATTAAAACAAGCATCCACAACATGTCGGGGCTATCCACGGGCATGTGAGCCATCCAGACAACCCCAAACACCCACAATCACATATTTTTATTATCACGGGGCCTTAACCCGATCACGATTGATATCGCGTTAAGGCCCGATATTACAAATACATCGCCATGGACCCTATGCCACGATTACATACACCCAAAACGTCCATCATCGGGATTCGACCACTAGGATCTCCTCCCTAGGCTCACAACCATCCCATCACAGCATAACCAACACTAAAACAAATCTAACAAGCTCTAAACATTTGCTATCACTTTATATAACCCAAATATCACAACTTAATTACTACAACCCATCTATTATCACAACGAACAATATATCACCGTACGGATGTCATCAGGGTGTTAGGAGGAGTTACTTTCCGATGGAAACCTCACTAACAACCCCTAATCCACGGATCATTATCCACACAACAACAAACTACACTACACAAACTCAAAACACAACATCAACACACTAATATAAACAAAGAAACATCAAAAGAACACTCTTTTCACCTTGCAATACACCAATACGAGCTTTATATTCCAAGATTTGAGCCAAACTACAAGCAAATCTAAGCTATTGGAGCAACAACCCACAATTTATCACTCAAAAACACCTCCACCCGAGCCTTTCTCTCTCCTCCCGCGCTCCTTCTCTCTCTAAAAATCTATTTCTCTCTCTCTCTTTTTTCCTCTCGGACGCAGATCTGGACGCTTAATAGAGTTCCGAAGGCAGCCGCAGGTGCAACTGCGGCTGGCCGCAGGTACATCTGCGGCTGACTTCGCTGGCCGCCCGCGCCGAACCTCGGCTGTCGTGTGCCGCCCTCGAGCCGCGAACCTGCCCCTTTGTCGGTGGCCGCAGGTGCATCCGCGGCTGTCCGGCTTGCTTTTCTCGATTTCCGTGCCGCGCGGTCTTAATTCGCCAATTTCTGCGGTATTATTTCGGAAGGCTGTATTTTTGCGATCCGGAAATCCCTGGGAAACGTGCCATATTGTTCTGGGAGGCTAGTTCGGAGGGCTGCGACTTGATATAGAATTTGATAATTGTGCCTGGCTTTCAGGGGGCGCTGCCCCCTTTCCACCCCCGCCAGCTCACCGGCGAGCTGGGCAGCCGCTCGCTCACCGGGGAGCGAGACCCCCGAACATCGTAAGAGGAGTGGCCATTAGTCGTCCTTTGTGGTCAGCTCAAGTTTTCTGGGTCAACTGTTCGCCTCGCCTCAAGTGACCGGATGCTCGTTGTTCGTTGTGGCGGCTTTGGCCGTAAGTTGTTGGGGTGGCTTCGTGTTGGGGTCCACCATTCTTTCCGTATGTCGGGTCAAATGACAATTTTGTCCTCCTGCCAGGGTTAGTAGAGAAATGCAAAATTTGGGTGTCTACATGTACTAAATGAAGTGTTGGAAGTAACTTGTGTCAAAAAGGAGTTAAAGATTTACATTGAGTGTAAACTTTGACAATGAAAGGTTTTGAAATTTAGGTGAAAATCCAACCAAGGTGTGATTTTTGGCAATTTTGCGGAGTTAAAGATGAAATGGAGTCAAATGACTCATATTTATGTTAATACACGTGTCTAGGTTGATTTGGTAATCAACGGATTTAAATTTGAGTGAAATAGCGATTCGAACGATCGAAATCGATCGTTTCGATTAGAATCGGATTTTAACGGACAAATATCGCCTCGTGCGAAGTTTTATCGTTTTGAAAGTTGGAACATGTCATATATAAGCTATGTGAACTAGGTTGGGTGTTGGAATTGAAGTTGGAGACCTATGGCCAAAAATCACAAGGTTGCACAAGTGAAGTTTTAAAAATCTGAAAATTTGGCTAAGTCTGGAAATGTGACGCCCCCAAATCCGGGTACTTATACCTCGGACTCAGTGCTCACGATCTAAACGTAAATCCACTACTAAACAATATATGAAAACTAATTTCGGAAATATAAACATAGCTTGTTTATTACAAAAGGTCTACAATCTCCCAAGGTCGTTAACCTTTACTAAATACAATACCAAATAGTAAGGTTTACATAAAGGAGTCCACCAAACACATATCTAAATAAACTAAAGTAAATAACAGCTAAATTAAGCATTCTCTTTCCCTTTTTCCTTGTCCTTGCTCGAACCTTCTGGCTTAACTGCAAGTATTTCATGATATAGCAAGAATGAGCAACTAGATTGCTCAGCAAGTTTAAAATGAACAATGACAGATATATATATCATGAATGAATAGGGAATAACTCAAAGTAAGCTCAACAGTGAAATCAATTGTGAACAACTTAAGACAATATAATCAAGATTCAATGAAAGAATAATGAATAATGATTATTTACTGCTGAGCGGTCAATTTGACCTTGAACAATTACTTAAGGAATCAATCTTTCGACTGACCCTTTTAATGGGTGACCCCCGAGGTTTGTACGCGAGGTTTGTACGCGAGGAGATCAACCTCTTGTACACGATGTATATGCGCATAACACTTAATCGGATAACCGATAATATAATTAATCTTCCCCATAAGAGGGTTGTTCTCTCAGCCTTTACAAGAATCCGCACTAAACAATGGTTTGGATAACTTTTAAAAATCTTCATCATGCAAATGTCTAGCCAGAACAATTGGTCTAGACTACATCTCAAATAGTTCATAATAACATAACTTTAAATACTTCAAGATTCAATAAATGAATATGAAATCAAATGCATCATGTGCGATTATCAAGAATAACTTATGATGTGGAATAATTCATTAACTAAACCACTAAGCTTATGTAAGGATATAACTCAAGTTAGAGTTAAAGACTTGCACATTATAAATAAGTTTAAGTCGTAGGAACTTGCTCAATATCAATAAGTTCAAAACTTGAAATGACATAGTTAGAGAACTTGCCTCGATTCGCGAACAATAGAGTAACACGATTAATTATGCTTTAAATATCTTCTTTCACCGAAACCTAACATTGATAGGTTAACTTACTTAATTAGTACTAACTTACACAACCTAGTTACACTTAGTTAGTATAACTATCATATACACTTAGTGTAAGTAGTCACCACTTACATGTAGTTCAAGTAATTAGCACATATTACCCGTATATATCATATACTACATGTATCATGTTATTTTGATGCCTCTTGGTCGAATAAATTATGTTTTATAGTTTATTTGCGTTTTACATAATTACTGTCTTATTTAATCAGCATGCGCACATATTTTTCGAAAATATTAAACAGTCTCATTATTTTTTCCTTTTCTGAGAATCATTAGCATATGATGAATCACGCACAAAATAATTTTCGTTTAATTTTTCAAGCACGTTTACTATTTTTAATTGAGTCATTACTGCCCAAACTTGCAATATTTATCAAAAATCGGAATTTCCAGAGAAAATTCTGAAATTTAAACTGCAACACACTGTTATAGCAGAGAACACTCAGTAAAAATTTCAGAGCAATCCGAGCTACTGGGCGAGAATTAGAACAGTTTTAAATTTAGTAACGTGAAAAATCGTTTGGTCATAACTCGCTCATACAAACTCGGATTAAGTTCATATTTGGACAGCGGTTTCGTTTTAACATATATTTTCATAATCCAAAAGCACGGAATTTTTACAGCAAGTTAAATGACCGAAATGCCCTTCGTAAAATTCTGGCAGTGAGTTTTTGGCATAAAAACAGTTTCGGACAGTTTTACGGGAAAAATCATATAAAATCACTCGTAACTTGGAATTTGGTCAATCAACTCTCATTTTTCAGAAAACTGGGAGTTCTATCTCCCGGTGTTGACGGATTTTCAAAACAAGTTACGGTTTGAAAGTAGCACTCCCCCGAAGTAGGCTGCCAGTTAAGGTTTTGGTTGTGTTGTTATTTCCTTCACTATTTCTTTGATTACCTAGAACATAAAGTCATACACACATGTAGTAAACATGTCTAAGCATCAACATAGCCTTCTAGCATACATGTAACATTACCAAGCTTAAAAACTAGGTTTACACATATATAAGTTCATAAAACACATCCAAGTATACATATGAACACATAGTATACCAACATACCAACATAAATCACATAAGCTCTACAAATCTTCCATCCTTATTCCTTCAAACTCTACATGGTTTATTAACACAAAACCTCCCACAACCAAACATGGCATAACATTTAAAATAATTAATAACCAAAAGTATAAGCTAGGGTTTCAAGAGAACTTTTAAACCTTTTTGTTCTCTTTGCTCTCCTTCTCTTTCTCCCAAAGTAGGTGATGCACTTCTCTCTCTCTCTCTTCCTCTTCCGTCTTGCTCTAAGCTATTCTACTTGAAAATGGTGGAGGATGAAGATGATGGCTAGATACTCCCCCCTTTGGATAAGCTTGGACTTCAAGCTTAAGTTAAATTCATTTAATTCTCTCATTTCCATGTCCAAATAAATTGATTTCTAAAGTCATTTAAGTTCCACCAATGGAATAAAATGTGGGGACTTCCCCTTTTTACCCTTAGGGGCCGACCTTCCCCCTTTTCTCATTTAATTAATTAATTAAATTTTTTTTTTCTTTTAAAGCATACATGAAGTAAGTTTACTCATTTTAACTTTTGTAAAATATTCTAATAAATGAGTTTAATTTATATACACCCAAATACAATAAGTTAGGGTTTAGTTAATCATCTAAAATGTCTACTAGCATACAAGTTCCATACATTAGTTAGTAACTAGTACAATTTAATTTCGTACGGTAGCGAAATTAATTACCCGTCGCGCACGAATTAACTAGTTAAACATGTTAATTTAAATTATAACGATGATTCATAAAAAATAAATACTTATTTTTAGAATCACTAATCATCCATACATATATTACACATACACATTTAATTAACATCAATTTATTTAATTATTCGACCCATTTTAGGGTTTACCATCATCGAGAATACATAAATAATAGGCTGCTCGCTTTGCCGACTTGCCGACATTACATTCATAGGTTAGTCCATTAAATAATAAATTTATACCATATGGACTCCCCTTTACTAATATACCAATTCATCACACGCTCACAAAGATTTAAATTAATTCATAAAATAAAATTTTTCGAGAATTAAATTCTCAATTTAATTTACAATACGTAATAATAATTAGGGTTCTTACAGGAAAAGTTCTGAACAGCCCTCCTAGGGGCTAGTGTATCTCTACTTTTAAGAAGCCAAATGTGGCAATTAGTATTTTTGTAAAATACTAGGTAGTAAGGTCTAGATGTGGTCCAAATTTTAGCTCAATTGGAGTTAAGATGAAGAAATTAAAAATCGGCAAAGGTAGTGCAAAAATCAGATTTCCAGATTTTGAACATGGCGCCCCCGCGCCATGTTTTGTACTAAAAGTGGCGCCCCGGCGCCATGTTACTGTTCATCGACCGAGAAGATTTCGTGGCCAGCGAGCTCTGGCGGCGCTGGGGCGGAGTTACTGTTCATTTGAAATTTTTTTAAGCTTCCAAAAAGCTATATTTTGATATGGAATGATAGAAACGAGTTATATAAACCCTAAAAGTAATAATTATGGTTAAATTAAAGGGTGTTAAGTTATAATGAAATGACAAATGGCATAATATAACATGCATAAAGCTAAGCCAAAACATGTTATAAGTTATGGAAAGGTCGGAAGCAAGTTAGGGTGTATTATAAACCTACATAAGGTGTAATACATCAAACGTGAAGTGATGGAGATGATAGTCATGTATTATGGATTAAGTCTGTTAGTATATATAAGTTAATGATCCTATATTGATAAATATAGATTGTATGTTTACAGATAACGCTCGATGTAGCGAACCGATGCGAAGAAAGATAGAACGGCCAAACGAGGTGGTAAAAGGTTAAGCTAAATAAATGCGGTACAGGCAAGTGTTCAGACTATAAGGTGCTATGTTCTAGGCGAACTGTGTGTTAGTAAAACATTTGAAATGTGCCTTACGTGCAACTATATGATTTAATTGTTAAGTGTAATACGTGGCATTCATGTATAACATGATTAAGTAGAGGCATAACGCATAAATAAACTGTGAGCATGAAATGTGTTATCTGAATTACTTGCTGAGCCTATGTGCTCACCCTTTCTATGAACTAACATTTCAGGTAAATATAAGAAGGCCGGAGATTCCGGTGACGCTAAGGTAAAGAATGTGAATGCATGGAGATGCTTGAAGAGATTTGTAAAATGTGTCTGTGAGATATTCATGTGGAGCAAATATATGTAAATTTGTATAAATGCAGGCTATGTAATAATCAAGTTTAAATATGAAACCTAGATATTAGAAAGGAATGTATGATTTGCTAATTTGTATTATCAGAGAATGACTAGTGCATGTATATATTATCCAGGAATAGTGAAAAGGTGATACATGTGATAAACTTGTATGGGTATTACAGGAATACGTAGATATGATATGTGTGATATAAATGAATGAATGTAAACAGGTATAAGCAAACAGGAACAGGAATACATATAGACAAGGCCATATATACAGAAAGTTCATGGCGAAATTTTATTTAAAGATTATGTTAAAGTATAAAAATTATATTTGATTATGGAATTTATATATCATAGGTCACAATTGATAAAATACGGACCTAAGTTTAATAAAAGATAACGTGAACGTTGTGATCCTGAGACTAGTAAGGAATGTAAGTTAAATAAGTTTAAAAAAAAAAAAAAAAATATGGACCAAATTTAAGGTCAACTCAATGGGTTTAAAGGTCAAAGGTACAAAGTTTAACACACGGGGTCTAGGTTAACTAGGTTTTAAGTTAATCACTATGTAATCCAGATATAATTGGACTTAATTAAGGAAGGTGGGATCTCGGGGCGTTTCATTTGGTATCAGAGCAGACAGGTTATAGACCTTAGGTAGGAGTACCTTAGGCTATGACCTTTGTGTAAAGAAAGGAAATAGAAAGGTATTGGACTCTATACGAGTTGTGTAATAAAGAAATGAATTTTGGGAATTCAGGATTAAGAAATAGTAAATGATATTTTAAGATAAGATATGAGAAGCGGAAAAAAAGCTATGAGATCATAGGCAATCAAATATTAAGGGACTTTTGAGAAGTTGTGAATTGCAAAACATGAATAAGGACTTGGGATGAGTTGTGAATTGTAAGATATGAGAAGGGACTCAAGGTGAGTCGTGAACAATAAAGTAAAGTGACTTTTAAAGAGTTGTGAGATATGATTTGATAAAATTCATATCAGAAAAAGTTAAAGTGAGGAATGTTAGGGTATGTGGGATTTTTCATTGAGGACTCATGGTAGTGGCCGAGTGTGCACTTTCTCGGTATGGGACGAGGATTTTTACTTACTTAGCTTCCTGTCGTGATAATCAGTGGAGATCCAGCGTCACGGTAAGAAATGAGAAAAGTTAAGTAAGAAAGATTAAGATTAGTTGCGTGTTCTGAAAACCCAAGCGTATAGTAAGTTCGTGACTCATGATTATGTGGTGGAGTCCCTCAGCGAATGGGCGACTATAGCCTGACTAGGACAAGCTCCGTGAACTATATGATTGTGGTAAGTTTCTGAGCCCAAATGCGTGGCAAGTTTGATGAACAGGGTTGGGTTTAGAGTAGAGAGCCATAAGTTAAGAGATATAGTTCTTAGATATTGGCTAAGATTAAGGATATATGAAGAAATAGAAGTATAAGAAAGAATTGAATGAATTAATGAAGTAAAGAAGAGATTATTAGGATTGGGTAGGCAATCCACTCTTCTAGCCATGCTAGACCATTCATGTTTTTTTTAAAATGTGTTTATTTCCGCATGTTGGTGCAGCAAAATGTTTTGTTCAAGTATCAAAAAATGATTTTTTTTAAATTCCGTGATTCATGGTCTATGCCAATTGATTCGGCTAGACAAAGTTATTTTGAAAATTTCAAAATGTAATCATAAAAGTCATTGTCACACTGTTGATTATGGTGTGAAATGATAATATGGCGGAATTCTCAACGTACTTCTATGACGGTACGGTATTAAGAGGTCTTAAATGACTAAATTCTCAACGTACTGCTAAGATAGTGCGGTATTATGAAGCCTTTTAAAGGATTTTCTTGGATTCAAGTTTTGAGCTAATGATAATATTTTTGAAAATTTTTAAGTTTTCGAAGAATGAACAGTTTAATGATGAGGGTCTATACCATTTGTTTCGGTTAGACCGTTTTGAAAAAAACAATGAACAAATGTTTTTTTTTTTTAAATCCAGATAATGGATAAAACAAATGTTTTAAAGTCTGAGGTGAACAACCCTGAAAAGGGATATGTTATATGGGTTGGTTAACATGGTTCAGCCCAAAAGAAAAAGTAAAAAGGGTACAATAGGCTGATCACCTAGTGTACTAAATACGGTAGTTCTAGTCTCTGTGACTGGTAAACAGGCCGACAGCAAATTAATGGCGTGGTTACGTCGTGACTCAAGTTCATTGGTCTTTATTGACCCCTCAGCAAAAGCATCAATTTTGTTTTAAACGCAAAAGTTTTACGTTTTAAAGGAAAAGCTACTCTTATTTATTCATACTACTTCACAGTTGTTGAATAATTGTGAAGATTCCTGAAAAACATTCCTATCTTCTGAAATGAATGTTAGAAAGGGGTAAGATGGGTAGAGATAGGAGAGAGTGTAAAGGTTAGCGAAAACCTAGCTATGTTAATTGAACGAAGAGAGTTAGGTATGTTGCAAATGAGCAGGTATGAGAACACAGCAATTTCGAGGACAAAATTTTGTTAAGGGGGGGGGGTGAATGTGACACCCCAGGATTTTACAGAAATTCTAAATAAGGATCATGATTAATTATGTAAAGGTTAGCAGCTAAAACCTAATTATGAAGGACATAAAGTAATAAGGAGAGATTAAATAAGAATTATTATTTAATTAATGTGTTATATATGACCTATGTGGTAGGTTGAATGTATGTATATGTGTATATTTGGCAAGATATATAAAGAAGGATTCAAAGTTTGGAAATGATGGAAATAAGGAATGCATATGTGAATTGAGGCTTTAGTTATGGATGTTAACAGCGAGATTGATGACTAGGCCTGGAAAGGCGAAGTTATGAGATTGACAAGGTAAGGTAGGTATGTGTGTGCAGAAAAGAAGAAACGTAGATAGCATGAATGATGAGAATAATAAGGTTTATGATCGTTGAATGTGTTGAGGTTATGAAGAAATTATGATTATTGGTCAAAATAAGATAAGCAATTATACGATGTGTGAAGATAAAAATGTAATACTCTTAAACGTGAGTAGAAGGGATATAAATTATCAGTATGTTGAGAATTTGTTTATGTGTGTGAAGTAAATAAGTTTAAGGAATGTAAAGACGAAATTAAGATACTATAAGTTTATGTGGTCAAAGGGATGAATTGTGATAATACGGTCGATGTGTAATTCGTGAGGAAGCAAATTATGAAAAGTGAGTATGATGACTAATTGAGATGTTAGAAATTAGAATTTATTGATTATAGAATCAAAAGGTTCATAGAAATTAGAATTTTAGAAATAATATGGAATTTTGTCAAATATTATTGTAAGAAATGAGTTGTGAATGAAATTTATAATTTGAAGTGTGACAAGTGAATCGGGACAAGCCAATTGTGGATTAATGGATGATGAATAAAATTCAGGTGTGATGAAACGAATTTGGATCAAAAAGGATTTGATTTGGATAAGAAATGAGCAAAGAATGAATTAATGGGGGGGGGGGAATGTAAGAAAGTTTAGTTGTGGGGGAAAAGTTGTAAGAAATGGAAATCTAGATAATTTGGCAAATTACCAAAATGCCCTCAACAAAGTAGATAATTACCATTGTGTCCTAAAGGGTAAAATGACCAAAATACCCTTGAAAATTTGGATAATGACTTATATGTCCCAAGTGGTGAAATGACGATAATACCCTTTACCTAATGTGTGAAATGACTAAATTACCCTCGGGTTGAAATTAGCCATGATTAAGCTTAATTAACTCAATGAGAGTTAACACATAAAAATCTAACAAAGCTAGCATTGTGCACATTCCATTTTGCTGGAAATCAAGCCTTAAGTGAGAGAAAGAGAGAGAAACGTGAGAAGGCTATGGAAGGAGAGAAGAGAAGCTAGAAATCATGAAGCTAAAGACTTCAAATGGCTAAGTAACAAGAAGAAAAGAGGAAGAACTCTTCAAGATGAAGCCATCTATGCTAAGAAGTTGAGTATCCAATAAGGTATAATCATGTTCTTTTTCTAAAGTTTGAAGTTGATGAGTTTAAATGATAGATTAAGACTAGCCATGCATGAAATTGTTGCTAGATATAAAGATTATGTGACTATTATGTGGTAGATGTGGTCTAGCATGAAACCTTAAGTGTTGAAGGTTAAAGAATAAAGGTGGTATACTATTCATGTATGATTACAAGCCAAAGGTCCTAATTTAAGACATGATCATGTATTATTTGTTGAAAGATTTGATGAAAACCTAGTTTGAAGTGTTATTCATGTAAGGAACATGTATTTTATTATGCTAGAAAGCATCAAAAGTTCATGGATGGTTTAAAGGTATGATATGTGAAAGGAAATCATAATATTAGGCTATACTTTTTGTATAGATTAAGTAATAGTCTGTAAAGTGACTTGGAAGATGCCTAAAGGAGTTTTGTGATTATGTAAAGTTGTTATTTGAACAAGGGTTGATGTATTTGATGTCTAGACTTGAGAATTCAAAGGAGGTTCAAAAGTTAAGTTTTGAAAAGTTAATAAAATGCCATAAATATGCAATTTTGGCTATTATGTGTACTTGGTGATCAAATGATGCCAAAAAGCTAAGTTTGATGTTAAAACACGTGTTAGAAATGATTTGGAAGTCATTCGGTTCGTATGGCGACAATTGAAGGTTTTAAACGTTTTAAAACGTTCGCCGACGACCAAAACGAACTATTTGGAAAAATATAACCATTTGAAAAGTTTTAAAGGTTTTGAAAGTCCATTCAAGTTATATGTGTGTTATGTGTACTAAATGAAGTGTTGGAAGTAACTTGTGTCAAAAAGGAGTTAAAGATTTACATTGAGTGTAAACTTTGACAATGAAAGGTTTTGAAATTTAGGTGAAAATCCAACCAAGGTGTGATTTTTGGCAATTTTGCGGAGTTAAAGATGAAATGGAGTCAAATGACTCATATTTATGTTAATACACGTGTCTAGGTTGATTTGGTAATCAACGGATTTAAATTTGAGTGAAATAGCGATTCGAACGATCGAAATCGATCGTTTCGATTAGAATCGGATTTTAACGGACAAATATCGCCTCGTGCGAAGTTTTATCGTTTTGAAAGTTGGAACATGTCATATATAAGCTATGTGAACTAGGTTGGGTGTTGGAATTGAAGTTGGAGACCTATGGCCAAAAATCACAAGGTTGCACAAGTGAAGTTTTAAAAATCTGAAAATTTGGCGAAGTCTGGAAAAGTTCTGAACAGCCCTCCTAGGGGCTAGTGTATCTCTACTTTTAAGAAGCCAAATGTGGAAATTAGTATTTTTGTAAAATACTAGGTAGTAAGGTCTAGATGTGGTCCAAATTTCAGCTCAATTGGAGTTAAGATGAAGAAATTAAAAATCGGCAAAGGTAGTGCAAAAATCAGATTTCCAGATTTTGAACATGGCGCCCCCGCGCCATGTTTTGTACTAAAAGTGGCGCCCCGGCGCCATGTTACTGTTCATCGACCGAGAAGATTTCGTGGCCAGCGAGCTCTGGCGGCGCCGGGGCGGAGTTACTGTTCATTTGAAATTTTTTTAAGCTTCCAAAAAGCTATATTTTGATATGGAATGATAGAAACGAGTTATATAAACCCTAAAAGTAATAATTATGGTTAAATTAAAGGTTGTTAAGTTATAATGAAATGAAAAATGGCATAATATAACATGCATAAAGCTAAGCCAAAACATGTTATAAGTTATGGAAAGGTCGGAAGCAAGTTAGGGTGTATTATAAACCTACATGAGGTGTAATACATCAAACGTGAAGTGATGGAGATGATAGTCATGTATTATGGATTAAGTCTGTTAGTATATATAAGTTAATGATCCTATATTGATAAATATAGATTGTATGTTTACAGATAACGCTCGATGTAGCGAACCGATGCGAAGAAGGATAGAACGGCCAAACGAGGTGGTAAAAGGTTAAGCTAAATAAATGCGGTACAGGCAAGTGTTCAGACTATAAGGTGCTATGTTCTAGGCGAACTGTGTGTTAGTAAAACATTTGAAATGTGCCTTACGTGCAAGTATATGATTTAATTGTTAAGTGTAATACGTGGTATTCATGTATAACATGATTAAGTAGAGGCATAACGCATAAATAAACTGTGAGCATGAAATGTATTATCTGAATTACTTGTTGAGCCTATGTGCTCACCCTTGCTATGAACTAACATTTCAGGTAAATATAAGAAGGCCGGAGATTCCGGTGACGCTAAGGTAAAGAATGTGAATGCATGGAGATGCTTGAAGAGATTTGTAAAATGTGTCTGTGAGATATTCATGTGGAGCAAATATATGTAAATTTGTATAAATGCAGGCTATGTAATAATCAAGTTTAAATGTGAAACCTAGATATTAGAAAGGAATGTATGATTTGCTAATTTGTATTATCAGAGAATGACTAGTGCATGTATATATTATCCAGGAATAGTGAAAAGGTGATACATGTGATAAACTTGTATGGGTATTACAGGAATACGTAGATATGATATGTGTGATATAAATGAATGAATGTAAACAGGTATAAGCAAACAGGAACAGGAATACATATAGACAAGGCCATATATACAGAAAGTTCATGGCGAAATTTTATTTAAAGATTATGTTAAAGTATAAAAATTATATTTGATTATGGAAATTATATATCATAGGTCACAATTGATAAAATGCGGACCTAAGTTTAATAAAAGATAACGTGAACGTTGTGATCCTGAGACTAGTAAGGAATGTAAGTTAAATAAGTTTTAAAAAAAAATAAAAAAATATGGACCAAATTTAAGGTCAACTCAATGGGTTTAAAGGTCAAAGGTACAAAGTTTAACACACGGGGTCTCGGTTAACAAGGTTTTAAGTTAATCACTATGTAATCCAGATATAATTGGACTTAATTAAGGAAGGTGGGATCTCGGGGCGTTTCAGATCCAATAAATTTAGGACTTAGTTTTCCCTCTATTGCCAAAACGTATCTTGCCCTTCCAAGGGAACACTGTCAAGAATACGTGGCTCACGATGTTGAAGTCTCTTGGTTGTTTTTGTTGATCCGCATACTTCTTCTATTGGTCATGAAATGCTTTTAATCTCTTGCGTACGATTTGTATTACTTTCGTGTTCTATTGGATTATCTCGGTTTCTAGCATTTTTCGTTCCCCAACTTTGTCCCCACAAAGGTGTTCTAGATTAACTCTTTATGACATGTGAGACATTTACTTACCTATTATGATATTTCACCTTTCACGTTGACCACCAAATATGTTGACTTAAGTCTTTTCTTTTTTTAGTACTAGCTGGGTGAACGACGAACTTTGAGCTTCGACCTTCTTTTAAATTTCATCTTTTAGTACTTGTATTGAGGAAACCTAGATTTTTATCCTCGTAGCTCAGTACCCCATCTTTGTCTATTCTATTCTTTGTATTAGTGATTTCAATTTTTACCTTTTTGACGCTCTTTATTTGTCTCCTGTATTTCTTTGACTTTGTATAACAAAGTCGAACATGTGAGGATCCGAATTTTCAGGATTTCCTTAATAATATTAAATGAGAATTTAATTGATAAAATTATCAAGGTTGGTTAAATTAATTATTATTTTATGTGATTTAAGGTATGTGATGAGATTTAATTAGTAAATTAAATCTATACAGAGATCATGACGAATTGTGTTAATTTAAAATAATTGGAAAGTAAATAAATTGTTTTAAAACAATTTATGAGGAATAAAAGAATTTCAGATAAAGGTACAATAAATTGTACAATTAAATTATTATGGAAGTGCAGAAATTATGTTTTAAATGAGGTTATATGGAAATGTAAGAAATATGAATTAAATATGTATATATATGTGTTTATGCTTAATTGTTATATTTATAAATTTTATTAATTATGAAAATTAAGGGATTAATAATTAAATTAATCCAGAAATTTATGAAAAGTTAATGAGAAAGTTGGTAAAATGGTAATTATTGATTTTAAATTTAAGTAAGAAATTATGGAGGAAGTTTAGAAATTAATTGAGAAGAAAAGTAATTATATAAGTTATATAATAATAAATTATATAATTTATATAAGAAAATTAAAATTAAAGTATGAAGGAAATTATAATTATATAAATTATATAAAAATAATTATAGAATTTATATAAGAGGATTAAATTAATTAAGGATAGAAGAAAATTTTATAATTGTATTTTGTGTGAAATGAATAGGGATAAAGTAATTATATAAATTATATAATTTATATAAGGAAATTTAATGTAAATAGTAAAGAAATGAATAATAAATAAGAAAAATGAATGTTTTAAGTTATTTAAAAATTATATTTAAGTATAATGAAATTATTATGACTTTTACGAAGGATAATATTGTAGAAACGGGAACATGTTAGTGTAACATGTTGTCCAAATAACGAAGTGAAAAATTACGAAAAATAATTCTTATATGTCTTCTGAATTATTTTATGATTTTCGGAGGTATAAATTACCTCAAATAATTACATGCATGATATTATGCGTGTACAAAATTTGTCATAAAAGTTACCCAAAAAGGGTGTTAATATTATTCATAAATCATATTATGAATTTTGGTATATTAAAATAAATATTTTATATTTATTATATAAAATATTTATTACACGTAATAATTACGTAATGTATTAAAAAAGTAAATTTGCATGCTATTTTTTTTGAAAAATTCGGAAGTTTCGAGTTGGCTGGAAGGCGGTGAAATTTTTATATATATGGCCAACGTGGATGGTTGATTTGGGTGATAAAAGAAAAGAAAGAAAAAAGAAAGAAATGAAAAAAAAAGAAACAAACAAACATATCCTTCTCTTTGCTTTCTCTTCCATCCGAAAGCCACCATAACCATTCACCACCTTCAACCGGTAACCGCCATAGCTATCAAGGAAATGAGAGAAATTTTATGCCATCAAAAGAAAGGAATATCAAGCTCTTTGGAAGGTATAAATATTTGTATTTAAATTATTTTTTTATGATTTGTTGTTGAATAAATTGTGTGGAAATTTTTTAAATAATTAGAATTATTATTCCAAATAATTTTTGGATATATATGTGTGAAGTATGGGATTTATAGAATTATTATATTGGAAAAAAATAGCAAAAATGGTATAATTTGTTCTTGGATGGCACATTGTTTGCGCGAAGAAGGAGAAAGATTTTTGGGTAGGGACGCGCAATGCGCGCTTGCCAGAATTTCGGAAACGTGGGCCAAAAATGACGTTGTTTTGGGGCAGTAAAGGAGGGGTCGCGCTATGCGTGGAGGAGGTTTCCGGAATCAGGGGCAAACGACGTTGTTTTGGACGACCGGGGGTCGGTCCGCGTAATGCGCGGTCGACGAAATGAGGTTAAATGACGATCGTGCCCCTGAGCTTTTTCAATTATACCGACCGTGTCCCTAGAGGCACGAAAATTACAAAAATGCCCCTTATCTTTTCAGTTAATTCCGAAGGTGTCCTTTAGCCACTGAAATGGCAGAATTACCCCCGGACTTTTCAGAAAATACCGGATGTATCCTTAGGGGCACGGAAATTACGGATAAGCCCCTGAGCTTTTCTGTTAATGCCGGTTATGTCCCTTAAGCTGCGCAAAATTACCAAAATGCCCCAGAAATGATTTTTAATTAAAATAAATGTTTAAAAATTGTTTAAAAATTATAGAAAATTATAGAAAAATACTAAAAATATAGAAATGTTGTTTGAGCATTAAATTTAATATTTTTGTAAAAATATTAAATATTGAGGATTAATATTTAAATGTTTAAATATTAATCCAATAAGGTTAAAGTTTAGAAAATGATTAAATAAATTTTTCGGATAACCAAATATGTCCGATGAGCTGGGTTGTCCATAGTGAAAGCATTGGTTATTAAGATAAATTAATTTATTAAGGAATGAGGTTAATATAATTAACCATATCAATTAATAATTAACCTGGTACCCTAAAATAAATTGTCAGGTAGGGTTAATTACAGTATAGATGATATTAATTAACTAAATTAATATCCTAAGGAGATAAATAATTATTATTTGATTATTTTATGATCATAGGTTGATCGAGTAAAATGTTTGAGCTATCAATTAAATAATTGGACGACAGGCAAGTTCTTTAGTCCTTAATGTTAAATGCTATGATATGTTAATACTTGCTTAAATGTATATAAATTATGTGTTATGTGATCTGTGGCTAGTATGTCAACTATGTGTACTTTGTGCAATAATTTGAGATATATTGTTGTGGTAGAAGCACAAGCACATGATGTATGACACACACCGAACATATTAAGGTATGTGCTATGTGACACATAAACTGTTGAACTTGCTGAGCCGCTGTGCTCATTACTTGCTTAATAAACATTTTTGCAGGAAAGAAATAACTTTTAAGAATATCAGATATGATAGAGATAAATTACTTAGAAGGTTGGAAACGTAGTAGTTATATTTTCAACGTTATGATTCAATGTGAGAATTTGTTAATTTACTGTGATGAATTGTATGTATATATATGTTAAATCTGGATATGATAGAAGTTCAATTATGAACTGTGATTGATCAGGATAATTGTTACGATAGAAATTATTATATGTTTGATTACGAATGATGCAACAAAGAATATTTGTATGAAAATAAATAATAGTAAATTTTAAATGATAAGCTTTAAGATGCGTGTAAAAGAAAGAAAAAGTTAAGGTTGGGATCCAGGGACTAGAATCCAGAATATAAGAATTTTAAATATCCAAATATTTTAATACAATGAATGGATTGAATTGAGAAAAGAAAAAAAAAATTATACCGAAAAATTCGGTAATTAATAATTTAACGTCAATTTGAAGGATTAAAGAAGGTGATAAAGGATTTATTAACGGACCGAAATCTGGACATAAGGCAATTGATGTTTAATAAATACAAGATTTAAGAGAATAAAGTTGGTCGAATTTCGGGGTCGTTACAGAACCATTCTCTATAACAAAAAAATTCAGGATAGAGTTGGCTAGAACTCTCACCTAAATCTTAAATTTATTAAAATCTTTTATAAGTACCTCGTTGTTTTGTTATTACTGTTAATTTCTTCCGAATTAACGTGTATATAGTGACACCAAATTGTGACTTTCATCCATTTACTATGGATAGCACCTCATGTTGGTCGAAATCAAAACTTTTATTTATATTTTATTTTACTAGATAAGTTCCAATCTCGAATTCATTTGAATGAATAACGTGCATGCATACACGGTCAACAAGTAATAAAGTGAAAGTAAAGTATCGATCCCACGAGGAATTAGTTCTAACGATTTCCCAAATAGCTATTTCATCAAGTCGAACTTAATTTAAACAGTTGATTGAATGAAGGAAGTGAAATGTAAATGGACATAACGCAAATTAACATTTAAACTACTAAAACAGTAAAAATAGATGAACCTACGATTACATTTTCTCCCAATACTTCATTTATTCTCGTAACTCTCTCTATTTAGTCTTACGGTCACGATGACTTGTTAACCAAGAATACAATAGTATTTATACGCCTCTTTTGAAGGACATATAAGCATACCAAATCCAAACCTATCCCATTCGACAGAATTCAGACAAGGACACCCAAACTAAGCATTTCACTATATGTCTATAAGAAATAGCAAAGAAAGGATTTGAAGCACAAATTCTCACATTGGTTACATGTGGCACATAGGTATATGTCTATCCTATGCACAAATTATGCATACGCTCTTAAGAACACATAGCACAACACATGTTATCACATTCGAGTCAAAATATTATAATCCATTTTCCAATTTCATATAAGTTACCAAATTAACCACTTAGCCAAGCAATTAAACATGAAAAACTAAATGCGATAATCCAATTCATATGGTGCCATCCAAGAGGCCACAAACCATAGCCAACGAATCAGAAAAATATGCAAATTACAAGACAAACTTCATATGGACATTTTGTCGAACACTTGACGTGCACAATGAAATTCTTCTTTCAAAGAACTCACAAATGCAACAACAACCAAATAAGAAAGAGAGATTCAATTAAACTAAGCATTAGACACCCAATACAATCAAAGATTCCATGCTCAAACCATAGCAATTGAGTAAAATCACATTCAACAAGCATACAATATATACATAGTTAAATGAGATCAAAACACAATTCACCATAGCCAAAACATGTTATAGATTCAATACCCAACATAGATACAAGATCAATTGATAGATATTAATCCATTTATTGGATTTATAATCCAACTTGTTCCAAAAATAAACCAACATCAATGGAATACATAAATAAAGGAAGAGAAAAGAAAATTCATAACTCCCCTTAATTCATAGCTTCCAATTGCTGTTGAATCACATTCCTAGCAACCATGGAAGGTTCCTTTCATCTTCTCTTGGCCTCTAAAATCGCCTCTAGCAACTTTCCAAAGAAGAAGAAATCAAATTATATTGTTTAGGGCTGCAGTTTTCCTCTTAAAAATTGATTTCTGCGCGTAGGAACAGTGCACCGCCGCGACGGACAAAAGCAAAGCTGTGGCGATCAAACATTCTACCCAATTCAAGTTTTGCACTACTGCTGCGGCGGTGGAAAGCACTGTTGCGGCACTCATACAATCTGCCTAGATATGCTCCCTGTTTAGACTGGTGCAGCCTCCTTCAGTGTTTTGGGCATAACTCTCTCATCCAACCTCTGATTAAGATGATTTAAGATGTTTTGGAAAGATGAGAAGTAGATATACAACTTTTATGTTGGACAAATTAAGAGATACTGGATGGATCAAGGTTCAAATTGAGCTAAAAGTGACTACTACGTAAACGGCAAGCTAGAAATCCAAATCTGGCAACTCTAAGCTTTGATCCAAACCACCCTTATTCCAAAATCCTGTAAAACAAAGTAAAAATATATAAAAGTAATATAAAACCTAAACAAGATTAAAACATATAAAAAGTAACATATAATACTAAAGAATTCACAAATTATCAAGTCTAAAAGTGTTCAATAAATAGGTATAAATACCAATCATCACCTCACACTGTACTTATTATTTTGTTACCATCTTTAAACGATGTTCTCTACGGAGAGTCTAGATTTTCAGGGATGATATAGGATTTCAGAATCAGAATCCTTTGTCAACTCTAATGACCTACTACTACTGTTGGCTTAGTTTATTATTGGGGTTTTAATTTGCCTTTATATTTTGATTTCTAGGTTTTAGACAAAATCTAACCATGTGCTCTACTAACCCGCAATTGAAATATTTGTCATTTCTATTTATTTTATTTTATTTTATTATGGTTTCTATTATGAGGACACCGATTTGAGTAATGCCCATATTGTCCACAGTTAAAACAAGTGATTTTTATATGACATACTCCGTTGTGTCCCTTTTTAAACATGTCATAGAGATCAAATCTCTTATTATTTTTGTTGGTATTATTATTACTTTCCCTATTGTGATTATCGTTATAATTATTCCCCCTTTTATTAGAGTTATTCAAAGAAGTCACATCCCACTTCCTTTTGTTATCTTTGTACTTTCTCCTAAAACTTCATTTTCCCTCATTATTACCTTTATCCTTTTTTGTAGAATTTTATTAATGCACTGCTCTCGCTCGCAGTTATTTTAGACGTGTTGGTCTCAACAGGTAGTGGTTTTTTCTTGTTTACCTAGTAATGTTCTTAATATAATAACAAATAGCTATTGTGTGGGGTTTGTCTATATTGGTTCCATATTGATTTCTGTTTGTGATCCCCTTTTCGGTGCCATTTATTTAATGTCAACGGGTAAACTAGTATAAATACAAGTACACATATACAATTAAGTAACCACTCGGTAACTCTAGTCCAATAATACATTCAATGATGACGAGCCTCATCATAAGAATCTTGGTTCATATGGTATACCACTGATCGATCTATAAGGTAATGTACCATACCTTCCTCCATTGGATATCTAATCACCCAACGTTCAAGTTTGTCAAATGAGTTGCGATATTCTTCAACAACTTGTTCTAACTGTGCCTGAAGAATCTGTTTTTCCCTTTTTGCATTTAGTAGTAGTGTCCTCAATTAATTAGTAACTCCCCTCTCTACCTCTAACAACTCTTTAGCTGAGTCAGCTCTTACTTCTACTGCTTGAATTTCTTCTATAACTTGGTCTGTGATTGCTTGAAATACAGCATCATATTCAGCTTTACTTATTACTGGCACTTCCTGCTTGTGTTCTATCTCTTGTGGATTTATTCCCTCTGGTAAGTCTTGTGAGGACCCGAATTTTCTGGATTTCTTTAATAATATTAAATAAGAATTTAAATAATAAAATTATTAAGGTTATTTAAATTACTTGTGATTGAGATTTTTTTTATGTAAATTAAAGTTTGTGATGAGATTTTATTGATAAATTAAATCTGTACAGAAATAGTGACAATTGGTGTTGAATTAAAATCATTGAAAAGTAAATAAATTGTTTTAAAATAATTTATTAAGAATAAGAGAAATTACATGTGATAGTACAATAAAATTGTACAATTAAATTATTGCGGAGGTATAGAAATTATTATTTAAATAGTGTTACGTGGTAATGTGAGATATATGAAGTAGATATGTATATAGATATATTTGTATGTTCAATTGTTATAATTTTAAATTCCATTGTTTATGGAAATTAAGGGATTAATAATTAAATTAATCCAAAATTAAAATGAAAAGTTAATGAGGGAGTTAGTAAAATTGTAATTATTGATTTTAGATTTAATCGATAATTATTGAGGAAGTTTAGAAATTAATTGAGAAGAAAAGTACTTATATAAATTATATAATAATAAATTATATAATTTATATAAGAAAATTAAGGTGAAGTATGAAGCAAATAATAATTATATAAATTATATAAGAATAATTATATAATTTATACAAGAGAATTAAATTGAATAAGGATGAAAGAAATTTTTTATAAATTTTACTTTGGGTAAAATAGAAATTTATATAAGGAGAATGTAATTATATAAATTATATAATAATAAATTATATAATTTATATAAGGAAAGTTAATGTAAATAGTAAGAAAATAATAATTATATAAATTATATAAAAATGATTATATAATTTATATAAGGAGAGTATATTAATTAAGAAAGAAAATAAAATTGTACAATATTTTATTATATGGTGTATATTTAAAGTGTGCCAAATAGTAAAGAAATGAAAAAAATAAATGAGAAGAATGAATGTTTTAATTTATTAAAAATTATGTTTATGTATAATGGATTTTTATGATTTTTATGGAGGATACTATTTCAGAAATGTAAATATGTTGATGTAATATGTTGTCCAAGTAACGAAGTGAAAAAATATGAAAAATAATTTTTATATGTTGTATGAATTATTTTATGAATTTTGGAGGTATAAATTACCTCATATAATTACATGTATATTATAACGCGTGTACAAAATTTATCAAGTAAAGTACCTGAAAAATGTCTAAATATTATTTATAAATCAATTTATGATTTTTAGTGAATTAAAATAAATATTTTATATACATTATATAAAATATGTATTATACGAGATAATTACGTAATGTATTTAAATTTTATTTATGCATGTTAATTTATCCAAATTGGTTAAGTCGGTAATGGCCTTGGTAAAGTAGGTGGATATTTTTTTTAATCCAAAATGGTTAAGTGACTTGTGAGAATATAAAAAGGAATAAAGCAAGAAAAGGAAATGAAAGAAAAAGCAACAAACTCTCCCTCTCTTGTTCCACTACCATCATCCGAAACCACCACCTCCACCGTAAAACTCCATCACTACCACGGAAGGAACATTTTTGGGGCATCAAAGTGAACAACAAGCTTCATGGGAAAAGTTTTAAGCTTAGAAAAGGTATAAAAATTTAATTATTTGTTTTATTTTAGTATTTATGGTGTTAAATAAATTTTATGAAAAAATAAAAAAATAATTAGAATAATTATTCTAGATAATTTTTAGATGTATATATGAGAATTATATGATTTTTAGAGTAATTATGTTGTAGAAATTGTGAAAAAAAATGGATTAAATTTGGTTTTGGCTGGCTACTGTTTCGGAAAGAAATGAAGAAGAAAAACAGGGCCGGCCGCGCATTACGCGGCGGCCAAATTTTTTTCATAAGCCGGGAATGAAACGACAGCGTTTCAGGCACACGAAGGCGGGGAGCCGCGCCATGCGTGGCGACTATTTTTTATTTGTAATTGGCACACGAAACGGAGCCGTTTGGCATAGGCAGAAAAAGGGACTCGCACAATGCGCGGTCGGCAACGCTGGTTAATTACCAGCATGCCCTTGAGCTTTTCTGAAAATGACCAGCGTGTCCCTTGACCTCGCCAAATTACAACTGTGCCCCTGCTCTTTTCTATTAATGTTGAATGTGTCCCTGAAGTTGCGAAAATGCCCTCAAAAATTGGTTTTTAATTAAATAAATGTTTAAAAATTATAGAAAAATACTAAAAATATAAAAATGATATTTGGGCATTAAAATTTAATATTTTCCCAAAAATATTGAATATTTAAGATTAATATTTAAATATTAATCTAATAAAGTTAAAATTTAGAAAATTATTAAATAAAGTTTGGACAACCAAATACGCGAAATTTTACCCGACGAAATGGGTTGTCCGCATAGATTGTGTTCTATATTAATTAAATTAATATAGTAGAGTGCTAATCAATTATTATTTAATTGATTTTACTATAGGTTGTCCAAGAAATGATCATTAGCTGTTAATTTAATAACTGGACATCGAGGCAAGTTCTCTAGTACTTAATATTAATTGTTATATGATGTTATATGTTCAAATGCATATAGAATTTTTGTGTTATGTGATATGTGGTTAACATGATCGTAATGTGTATTCGGTGCAATGATGTGATTATACGTGAACTAATTTAATGTTTTCTTGACATAATTGCTAATATGAAGTAAATATGATGCACATGAGATATATTGCTTTACTAAAAGCACCACACATGATGTATGAAACCCACAGAGCATGTTATGTTGTAACAACCCCGAAATTCGACCCGCTTTATTCCCTTAAATCTTGTATTTAATAAACATTATTTTCATTACGTCCAGATTTCGGTTCGTTAATAAATCTTTAATCACCTTACTTGATCCATTAATTGGTTTTAAAATAATCAATTACCAAAATCTTCATATAAATTTTTCTTTTTCTCAATCATTGTATTAAAATATTTATATATTTAAAATTCTTACATCTTGGATCCTAGTCCCTGGGTCGCAACCTTAACTTTTTCCTTCTTTACAAATATCATACTGTTCAACATTTAAATTTAATAATGATTATATTTTCACATTTGTTCGTTCAATCGTAATTCACAATTAGACCATTTAATAAATCTTTATCGTAACAATCATCTTAAACAATCATAGTTCGCCCTGTAACTCTATTCGTCCTATCCGGACAAATTTGTAAATAGATACAATACATTCACATAAATTTTACCAATTCACTCACATTGAATCATGACATCGAAATTATAACAGTTACGTATCCAACCTTCTAGATAATTCATCTTTAGCACAATCTGATATTTCTGAAACTCATTTATTTACCTGTAAAAGTTTATTTTAAGCAAGTAATGAGCACAACGGCTCAGCAAGTTCAACAGTTTAAAATTTCACGTAACACATACCTTAATATGCTTAGTGTGTGTCATATATCATGTGCTTGTGCTTCAAATATAGCAATATATCTCATATCGTTGCACGAAGAACACATTGTGGTCATATTAAACACGTATCACATAGCACATAACTTGTATGTATTTAAAACAACAATTTTATATCATAATAGTTCAACATTTAACATAAAAGGGACTGAAGAACTTGCCTGGCGTCCAATTAATAGCTCAAAACCTTAACTCGATCAACCTTTCAAAAGCTTGAAATTCTTTCTTAATGACATCAAATAATTCCTTTCTTCTCCCTCTTGGTGCCTTGGTGGTTCGGTGGTGGTGACATGGTGGTTTTCCGGTGGTCTCGGGTGGGAGGAGAAAATAAAGTTGGTTTTCTTTCTTCTTTTCCTCTTTTTCTTTTCTTCCCTTCATCTTTTATAAGCCTTCACATGTGAGTTGTATTTAAAAAAAAACTTAGGTCCACCGACTTCATGCACGCCAACTTTTTCCTTCTCGATTATTCTAAAATTGTATATAATTTATTTAATTTAATACATTACGTAATTATTTCGTGTAATAAATATTTTATGTAATGTACATAAAATATTTATTTTAATTCACTAAAAATCATAAATTGATTTATGAGTAATATTAATACCTTTTTCGGTATTTTACTTGGCAAATTTTGTACACGCATAATAACATGCATGTAATCATATAAGGTAATTTATACCTCCAAAAATCCTAAAATAATTCATAGGATATATAAAAATTATTTTTCATAATTTTTCACTCCGTTACCTAGACAACATGTTACATTAACATGTTCACGTTTCCGAAATATTATCTTTCATAAAAGTCATAATAATTTCATTATACATAAATATAATTTTTAATAACTTAAAACATTCATTTTTCTTATTTATTATTCAATTTCTTTAATATTTACAATAATTTCTTTATATATAAATTATATAACTTAATATTATATAATTTATATATTTACATTCTCCTTTTAAAATAATTTCTTAATTTCCTCCAACTTTATTCCATTTAATCACCTAATATAAATTACATAATTATTCTTATATAATTATTATTTCCTTCATACCTTATTTTAATTTCCTTATATAAATTATATAATAATTATTATATAATTACCTTTCATTCTCCATTAATTTCTAAACTTCTTCCAAAATTCTTGATAAACTCTAAAATCGATAACTACAATTTTACAAACTTCCTCATTAGCTTTTCATAAATTATTGGATTAATTTAATTATTAATCCCTTAATTTTATAATTAATGAAATTTATAATTTTATCAATTAAACATAACACACATATATAAATATACATATTTAAATCTTACTTTTCACATTACCATATAATTTCCTTTAAATCTAAATTTTCACATTTTCATAACAATTTAATTGTACAAATTAATGTACATTTATCTGAAATTTCTCTTATTCTTAATAAATTATTTTTAAACAATTTATTTACTTTTCAATTACTTAAATTCAATACAATTTATCATAATCTCTGCACAGATTTAATTTACTAGTTAAATCTCATCACATACCATAAATTACATAAAATAATAATTAATTTAACAATCTTGATAATTTTATCAATTAAATTCTGATTTAATTTTATTAAAAAGATCTTGAAAATTCAGATCCTCACATTCTTCCCCCCTTAACATGATTCCGTCCTTGGAATCATAATTGACATAATAATCTCATGTATTTAATTTATAGCACATTGCTATACCTTTATCTTGGTGAATAACAACTAATTTCATAATAATTATATTTTACCTCTTTAACTTACAGGAATAACCCCATAAAATCATAATTGTCAGAATTTTCAATTCTTAAATCACATTCACAATTTCTTTGTGACTATAAAGCCTTAGTTCTTTCCTTGATGTATTTATCAAGATATGTTCTCATTTTTCGAAAACTTTCTTTTTCTCTAATCGTACTTATCCTTACTTAACCCACTTATTTCATACCTTCTATTACACCTCATTTATACTCTGTACATTCATCATTTTCTTCTTAATTCACATTCATAATCTTCTTCATATTTCATAATTTATTCTTTAATACCTCCATTATTCAACATTAGATTTTAAATACTAACCTTTACTTGATTTATCATAATCCTTATTTGGAATTATTCTAAAATTTTTGGGGTATCACATTCACCCCTCTTTCATAAAATTTCGTCCTCGAAATTTCTATGTTCTCATACTTCATTCATTTGTAACTTACATAATTTCTTTACATTTATTTCCCATATCTTTATTTCCTTCCTTTCTCGTAGTCATTGTACATTACAATTTTCCAATCCTTCATATTTCATAATTTCTTTACTTTACAATTATTGTTTTCATTATCACTCACATTTAAATAATACTACCACATCCTACCATCCAATCTTCATAAGAGTAGAGGAAAAATAAAATAATTTTATTTTGGCAACTTTCATACTTTGCTGAATGAACATTTATCCCGGTTTACAGTACTTCGCTCCCCGAGTACTTCATACTGCAAACCCTGACAGTGGATCAGTCTGTCATTAAAGTAATGGATGTTTCACCATATATTGGCACGCCAGATGATCAATCTGCAATGCCTGTGTCTTCTTATGCCAGGTGACCATTTGATCAACCTGCAATATTCTTAATCTTTTTGTTTATCTCAGCCTTAGAACTCATTCAAAAGTAATTTGTTTAGTTATAACTTTCAAAGAATACGAAGTCAATAAATATAATATAAAATGTGTCTAGCTGAATCAATAGCTCAGACTTATATTTCTTTAACGCTTGTCTAGCTAGATCAATTAGCATAGACTTACTTTTAACAATTTATAACTCGCAGAAATTTTAAAATATTCATCATGTCAAAACTTTTCAAATTGTCTAGCCGAGTCAAATGGCATTGACTTATAGCTTTAACATATCTTCATAAATCAAAATCATTTATGACTTCATGTTACCGCATCATTTTGACAGTCCGTTGAGAATTCCGTCGTTAATAATTCCTACACCATAAACCATACTTTATGGTGTTGAATCATCTTCTGACGAAATAGTACCGCACTGTCTCAACAACACGTTGAGCATTCCGTCATTCATCACATCTGCACCGGGCTAAAAGGTGCGTGGATGATTCTTTTGAAATACATTTTGATGTAAAAACATTTTTTTCCAGCCGAGACAAGTAGCACAGACACTTTTTAAATCGCTTAAAAATTTCATTTATATTTTTCAAAGCACACACGTGCCAAATCAACTTGAGGCAAAAAAAAATTTCGAAATCTAGCAAAGCTAGAAGAGTGGGAATATCCTAAATTCCCTAACATTCATTCTCTGCTTCTTCATTTAATTACAAAATTTATTGCTAGGACTATTATTCTTTATCATATTAAAATTTCTAACTACTTCAGCTTTCTATACCCCCCGTATAGTTCATCAAACTTGCCACACATTATGAGTCCAGGAACTTACCACAAGAATATAAGTTTTAAAGCTTGTCCTAGCAATACGTAGTCTGAGAACAAATCAAAGACTATCCATATGCTGAGGGGCTCAAAACATACCATACGATTATGAGTCATGGACTTACCATATGCATGAGCTTTAAGAACTCGTGCCTAAACTTAATATTATCTATCTATCAGAAATTCTTAGCGCGACTCTAACATTTCAATGATTATCACATAGTAACTAAGTAAACACAAATCCTCCGCCCATACAAAGGATTGTGCAACTCAGTCACCACATGAGTCCTCAAATGAAATTCCGTACCCAAGCTTTCTAACCCCTTATCATAACCTTTCTGTCATTCATGTCTCATCATTCTCTGAATTCTTCTTGTAGTATTTCATAGTACCATATCTCTTTATAACATTAAAATATGCCTTTTCGACCATTAACAGGTCTCTCTGTTATTTCACATTTTCACTTAATCCCATCATGACCTTGTTTCACAATCCATTCCGTACTCGTTTCTCTTGTTTTATGATCGTATCGTAGTATGATCCTCTCACTATTCCTGATCATATTATTATGATCTCTTCCTATACGTTTTGGATTATCTTATCATCTTTATTACTTAAATCAGGTGTTCCCTGATTATCTTTGAGATTCATCTTTGAATCATTTCAAATATTCTTTCAGATATGTTCTTAATTGAACTTATAAATTTTCTCAATTCATTACTCTCATTCAACTCTTTCTTAACATCTTTATCTCTTTCTTATAATCTTATATCTTTCATATTTTCTTTCCTTTAGCTACTATCTGAGATCCGTATTTTTTAACTTACATCTTTCTATCTTAATTCCCCCATGTTCATCAAACTTATCACGTATTTGGACTCAGGAACTTACCATAATCATATGGTTGAGGAGCTTGTCCTAGTCAGGCCATAGTCGCCTATTCGCTAAAGGGGCTCCACCATATAATCATGAGTCACGAGTTTACCATACGCTTGAGTTTTCAGAACACTCAACTAACCATAATCTTTCTTACTTTAGGTTATAGCCTAAGATATCATTTACCTAAGGTTTATAACCTCTAGCTCTGATACCAACTGTAACGACCCCGAAATTCGACCCGCTTTATTCCCTTAAATATTGTATTTAATAAACATTATTTTCATTACGTCCAGATTTCGGTTCGTTAATAAATCTTTAATCACCTTACTTGATCCATTAATTGGTTTTAAAATAATCAATTACCAAAATCTTCATATAAATTTTTCTTTTTCTCAATCATTGTATTAAAATATTTATATATTTAAAATTCTTACATCTTGGATCCTAGTCCCTGGGTCGCAACCTTAACTTTTTCCTTCTTTACAAATATCATACTGTTCAACATTTAAATTTAATAATGATTATATTTTCACTTTTGTTCGTTCAATCGTAATTCACAATTAGACCATTTAATAAATCTTTATCGTAACAATCATCTTAAACAATCATAGTTCGCCCTGTAACTCTATTCGTCCTATCCAGACAAATTTGTAAATAGATACAATACATTCACATAAATTTTACCAATTCACTCACATTGAATCATGACATCGAAATTATAACAGTTACGTATCCAACCTTCTAGCTAATTCATCTTTAGCACAATCTGATATTTCTGAAACTCATTTATTTACCTGTAAAAGTTTATTTTAAGCAAGTAATGAGCACAACGGCTCAGCAAGTTCAACAGTTTAAAATTTCACGTAACACATACCTTAATATGCTTAGTGTGTGTCATATATCATGTGCTTGTGCTTCAAATATAGCAATATATCTCATATCGTTGCACGAAGAACACATTGTGGTCATATTAAACACGTATCACATAGCACATAACTTGTATGTATTTAAAAAAAGAATTTTATATCATAATAGTTCAACATTTAACATAAAAGGGACTGAAGAACTTGCCTGACGTCCAATTAATAGCTCAAAACCTTAACTCGATCAACCTTTCAAAAGCTTGAAATTCTTCCTTGATGACATCAAATAATTCCTTTCTTCTCCCTCTTGGTGCCTTGGTGGTTCGGTGGTGGTGACATGGTGGTTTTCCGGTGGTCTCGGGTGGGAGGAGAAAATAAAGTTGGTTTTCTTTCTTCTTTTCCTCTTTTTCTCTTCTTCCCTTCATCTTTTATAAGCCTTCACATGTGAGTTGTATTTAAAAAAAAACTTAGGTCTACCGACTTCATGCATGCCAACTTTTTCCTTCTCGATTATTCCAAAATTGTATGTAATTTATTTAATTTAATACATTACGTAATTATTTCGTGTAATAAATATTTTATGTAATATACACAAAATATTTATTTTAATTCACTAAAAATCATAAATTGATTTATGAGTAATATTAATACCATTTTCGGTATTTTACTTGACAAATTTTGTACACGCATAATAACATGCATGTAATCATATAAGGTAATTTATACCTCCAAAAATCCTAAAATAATTCATAGGATATATAAAAATTATTTTTCATAATTCTTCACTCCGTTACCTGGACAAAATGTTACATTAACATGTTCACGTTTCCGAAATATTATCTTTCATAAAAGTCATAATAATTTCATTATACATAAATATAATTTTTAATAACTTAAAACATTTCTTTTTCTTATTTATTATTCAATTTCTTTAATATTTACAATAATTTCTTTATATATAAATTATATAACTTAATATTATATAATTTATATATTTACATTCTCCTTTTTAAATAATTTCTTAATTTCCTCCAACTTCATTCCATTTAATCACCTTATATAAATTACTTAATTATTCTTATATAATTTATATAATTATTATTTCCTTCATACTTTATTTTAATTTCCTTATATAAATTATATAATTATTATTATATAATTTATATAATTATCTTTCCTTCTCCATTAATTTCTAAACTTCTTCCAAAATTCTTGATAAACTCTAAAATCGATAACTACAATTTTACAAACTTCCTCATTAGCTTTTCATAAATTATTGGATTAATTTAATTATTAATCCCTTAATTTTATAATTAATGAAATTTATAATTTTATCAATTAAACATAACACACATATTTAAATCTTACTTCTCACATTACCATATAATTTCCTTTAAATCTAAATTTTCACATTTTCATAACAATTTAATTGTACAAATTAATGTACATTTATCTGAAATTTCTCTTATTCTTAATAAATTATTTTTAAACAATTTATTTACTTTTCAGTTACTTAAATTCAATACAATTTATCATAATCTCTGCACAGATTTAATTTAATAATTAAATCTCATCACATACCATAAATTACATAAAATAATAATTAATTTAACAATCTTGATAATTTTATCAATTAAATTCTCATTTAATTTTATTAAAGAGATCTTGAAAATTCGGATCCTCACATATGTTATGTGTTATGTACACATTGTTGAACTTGCTGAGCCGTTGTGCTCATTTTTGCATAATATAAACTTTTGCAGGCAAATAAATAAATTTCAGGAATATCAGATTTTGTTAAAGATGGATTATCTTAGAAGGTTGTGAATGTAATTGTTATATTTTCAATATCAAAATACAATTTGCAAAATTTACATTGATGTGTTGTGTGACATCCCCAAATCCGGGTACCTTGAACCTTAGACTTGGTACGTCACGATACATCATCTTCATATATATTCTATAACTAATGCGGAATATATAAACATAAATTGTTTATTCTACAACATTTCCCAAGGTTTCTAACCTTAACTTACATATATACCTTTAGATTCATAAAAAGGTTTACAAAATTATTTACATCATATAATAATTTAGTTATCATACATAACACTATAATCTTGTCTTTTGCTTCTGTTTCCGTCTCTCCTCGGACATTCGTATTATTCTGAAATTTGTTATCATGATATAGCAAGAGTGAGCAACGACTTTGCTCAGCAAGTTTAAATACAATAACGATATATCATGATTGAAAGAAAGAATAAATTTTTGGATTTTCAACAATATAATAATTGTGAAAGAGTACGAATAATAATTTCAATAATTGAATGACTTAATCAATTAATGTTGAGTGTCAATAATGACCATGAACAAATTTAACTGAACCTTATGGTAATGAAGGTGATCAGCCTTTCATACCTGATGAACACATACAACAAGCACTATGTGCGAATCAACAATTTAAAGAGGTGGAATAATTATACAGAATTAAACCATAGCATGCTTGAAACATAATAACTTGAGTTTGAGTTAGGAACTTGAAAAATAAAATAATATATCCTGCTCGAATATAAATTGAGTAGGGTTTAGGAAACTTGTCTGTCTGCTCAGCTACAATTAATGTATAGCTTTAACTAACTGGCTTTGAAAGACCTAACATTAATAAAGTTGGTCTAATAATTAGTACAATGTATTTGGACAACTATACGCTCATTAAGGAACTTATCTACCACGCATAAGTACTAACACATAATTTACATCAGTCAAAACAATATTATTAACCTTATAGACCCTCAATCAAATTAGGTTAATAATTTAATAAATTAGAAAATATTTTTCTTAAGTGTTGGACACTTATTAAACCCTTAAACAACTTATTACACTTGTTTAATTAAAGCATAATTAAATTCAAATTATTTTATTAACTCAATCTCAATTTAATTACTATTTAATCTTGATTAAATAGAAATTAATTAATTATCTTTAGTTATTACTTAAAATAAATAATAACTAATTGTACTTACTTATTATCTAATAATAATTAGATAATAAATAATTATTGATTTAATTTTAACTTTCTTTAATTTAATATTAATCAACCAATAATTAACCTCACCTATTATTTAATTTAAGGAAATTAAATAATAGTTTACTAATTTTAATCCTCTTTAATTATTATTTAATGTAGGTTAAATAATAATTAATTATTTAATTAATTTTAACTATTATTTAAGGTAAAATAATAATCAATTTATTTATCCTTATTTATTATTAAAATTAAAAAATAAATTATTAATCTAATATCTTAATTTCCATTAATCATTATTTAATGCTAATTAAATAATAATTAATTACTTAATTATCCTTATTTATTTTTTCATAATATTTAAAAGAATAATTAATTAATTTATAAATTTTTATCTCTCTTTAATTATTATTTAATAGGAATTAAATAATAATTGCTAATTTATCACCTTTATTTATTATTAACATTTTAAATAATAAATAATTAATGAAATCTTTATTTATTTAACTTAACCATAAATTTAGCTAACTAGATTAATATTTAAATATTAAACTTAATGAAAAATATCATCCCAAATATCATTTTTGTATTATTATTATTTTTGTTATAATTTTAAATTAATTTTTAAATATTTAAATTAATTAAAATTATCCAGAATGACAATTCTGTAAATAAGCCGAAAAACTGAACGGAGGGGCAAACTGGTAAATTCTGCATAAACAGGATCTCGCGCATTGCACGCGTTATACAGAAAAATGAACAAAACGGTGCCGTTTTGAAAAATCGGAAATCGACTTCCGCGCATTGCGCGTGGGTTATTTTTTTTTTATACGCCAAATGACGTCGTTTGGCTTCGCGTCTGGCATAAATAATTGACTGGCGTGTATTGCGTGACCAGTCACTTTTTTTTTTCTCTCGCAGAACGTGAACAGTAACTTTAATACACCACTTTAATAAAAGTTATACCTTCAAGTAAGCTTTAACTCTTCAATAAAAATCCAAAAAAAAAATTACCAATCACTTAATAATAATTTATAATATGAAAATTTAATTTTCCATGATTTAATTTCATATTTTTCATAAAAATTATTTTACCACATAAATTACTATAAATCATAACTTTTTTATGTACAACTCCATTTTGAGTGATTCAAACTTTGTTTTTCTCATAATTTAATGTTCTATAATATTAGAACATTAAATCTAAATATATAAAAATTATTTTTTTTGTCATTATTTTGAGACTTGATTTAACACCACCAAACACATATTTTTAGCATATAAATTATACCAAAATACAAACCAAGCATATTAAACTCAAGCATGGAATAAATATTACTACTACACATTATTAACTATATTAACATGTTTATACTCACATGTTGGTTTATTTAATTTAAAAATAAAACTAGATTTAGAATAACCATTACCTTGATTTAATGACTATTTTCCTTTTTCTTCCAAACTATGTGTTGAAACTTGAAGACATGAACCAAGAACTCCTTCTCCACCTTCTCCTTGCTCTCTCTCAAAATACTTACCCTCCCAAGTTATTTCTCTAAAACTCTCTCTTTTGGAACTTGGAAAAATAAATGAAGTGCAATGTCTACAATTTCAAGTATACTTGTAAAATTCTTAGATACAAAAATTGTATCTATAATTCATGATGCTCCTACTTGGATACTTACACAAGATAGCTAGCCAATGACTTAGTTGGTGAGGATTTTGTGGGAAAACACTCACCAAAAATAAAAACAAGCAACCTAATTAAATAAATGAGAAATAGAATAAAAATCAAATATTTCACTCTCTTTCTCCTTCCTTGCCAGCAACATGCACTTTTAGTGTCCCAAAATGTTTGTCACGTGTATTACTTTTAATAAATAATAAATTATACAATGTATTTTCCAAGTGGGTCAAGTATTGGACTTTGTTTTAATTTCTTTTGGGCTTCATTTAAATTGTTTGGGCTACTAGTTTGCCAAGTTTTTTATTATTCTTCACTTGGGCTACTAATTGATCCATGTTGGGCTAATTTAATAGTTCACACATTAATTATCCAATCCATGATTAAATAAATAATTAGATTGATTAATTAATTAATTACTCTAACCCATTAGTATTAAATTACTAAATGGACTAATAAATATTATTTTTAAGATTTCACATTATTTACATTAATTAATAATCATATTAATTAATTTACCAAATTTAATTAACTCATAATATTCAATTTAATTGAATATTTAATTAATAGGAAACTTAACCATTATTTTGATTTAAAACCTTAGGGTTTGTTCCCTAATTTAAGTAATTACATAATATATATATATATATATATATATATATATATATATATATATATATATATATATATATATATATATATGTATTATTTATACACATTACCTTACTTCAAAAATAATTTCACAATAAATTATGAAATTAAAATAAATACAATATATAATTTTATATATATTATTTAAGCCATAAATTAAATTATTTAATACATTTACATTCAATAATTCATTTCTCCTCACTTATGGAAATAAATTCATTTACCCGAAAATACATTAAAATAATAATATATTTACCAAATTTTTTATTTAAATAATTTATGTTGTCCGATTTATATATGGTCAATTCGCGCAAGTATACACGGTCAATCAAGTAATATAGAAGTAAAAAGGATGTCGAACCCACAAGGAACGGATATCAATTATTCTAATTATTACGCAAACATCAATTTAAATCTAATTTAAACGAATAACAATTTTAAGTATGAAAATATTAAATACTAATTAACCAGAGTTGATTTTCAGATATTTTAAAACTTAGGATTACAACTTCCCCAATTGATTACAATAATCTCTTCATCTTATTTTCAATTGATTAATTCTCATGAGTTGTTAACGGAGATTGTCTATCTATTTATTAACTTTGTTCAATAAATAATAAAAAGATCTAATCCACTTACCTTGCTACTATTCGTGCAATATAAACTTGAATTAGACTCATTATGAACAAACTCTCCACCACGATACATATGGCACGTAAGTATTATCATCCTATGCACTATTATGCTATTCTCTTAAAAAGAATCAACAAGTTCATATGTTATTATATCCAGATCTAATCTTAGATTCCTTTCTCAATTACATCTAAGATATCCGATTAACTGCTGCGCACACAATTAATAAATTCAAGCATGAGACATAATAAACAACTCAAGTAGAATCAATAACTGAAAATAAGTATGAATTAATTATCGTAAACCAAAAGGTTCCATTGAAATCCTAATTGAATGTTTAGTTCATCATAGTCAAATAAGAAACCATCATCATAATTATAACTAACATTCAGAAGTTCAAGATAAGGAGATAAAAAGAGAAAAAGAATGAAACTCTATAGCCTCTCTTATCTGCAATCCTAATCCTCTGAAGCTTGTCAATGCACGTGTATGGAGGCTCTCACTGATCTTCCGTATCCTTCTTGTACAACCCACACCTCCATATATATACTAGTAATCCCTAAGTAGGGTTTTAAGCGTCCAAAATTGATTAGTAAACTCAAATCTTCAGTAAAACGCGTAACTGCCCGACAAAATCTGCGACTCAGCGCTGCTAGCTCTGACCGTAGCACTATTCCAGCGCTGCCAGCTCTGGCCCTTTTCCCAAAAATTACAAAATTGCCATTTACACCCCGAACATGCTTGTTTTGCCCCTTTTTCACCTTGCTGCAGAAAATAGACATAAATGCGAATAAAATGTACTAAAAAAACTTTAAAGACAACCAAATATTAAGCCTAAACATATCTAAATCATAGGTATAAAACCTACTCATCAAATACCCCCAAACTAAAGACTTTGTTTGTCCTCAAGCCAAACACAAAACAGAAAAATAAATAAATAAACATAACTAACTAATCTATCCACATGAATGCAAATGCATGACAACGAATATATCGAGCAACTAACCAACATACTTCATAAAAATCCAGCCTCAAAGATCCTTAACTAACGTCTCAGCAAGACTTTAAATTCATGCACAACCGAAGATCTAACACATCACCAATTTCGTCTCACTCTCGACCTTTTCGTGTGTGTGTGTCCTCAATATATCAAACCAATTATAATCTCAATTCAATTCATGAATATCAGTGCTCAACAAAATATGTTATTACCCTTCTCATACACTTGTTTTCATACTTTTTTTTTTATCGAGTGCGTCTTACGCTCCATCTCGTATATTATTATCTTAACATGTGCAATGTCCATCTTTTTTAGGCTTTTCAAAATTACCCATGTAGCGAACTTTCCACCAGTGACTCCCAACCTAATAGGTTTTTAGGGGCACTAAGTGTAGAGACACTCCTAAGGGCTTACTTATTCGAGCAATAGAGGCCACAAAAACAGACTAGCCAAGATCTGCTCATATCTGTCTAACTTTTTTTTTTTTCAGACAGGCATCAAAGCAGTTATTTCTTTCCATTAAATATATATATATTTTTTTATTTATTATTTTCCAACAAGTGATAGAAGTTTCCCATATCCATAACAAACACCGAATTCGTAACTGAACAACCACCTAATCAATTCAATATATTGAATGTGCGCAATAATAAAGGGTCTCGAACTTGACAGTACTAGCAATAGTTAAAAACTTTGATTTAACAATTCTTATCCGTCTCACTAACTTAATTAGTTAATTGATCAACTTTTCATCATCGGCCTTCCTTAAATTTCATATATTTATTTATTGCTCAAATTTTCCTAAATGCGATGTTTAATTTTTCATGATATATGAATGCAACAAACTAAATGCCAAATGATAAATATTTTTGTGTTTTTTTGATTTTTCGATTTTTTTTTTATTTTTTATCGTAAAAGATAGAAAATAAACGTGAATCTAAATGAAATATGCAACAAAATGAAATATGCAACAAATGCAACTACAAGCAAGCAAAACCCACCCCCAAACTCAGATTAAGCTATGTCCTCATGCGAAAAATATAGAAATGCGAAAAGAAAAAGAAAAGGAGAGAGGACTTCCCTAATATTAATTGTCACGATCGCCTTCTGCACCATCATCGTCGTCCTCATCCTCATCTTCATCCTCGGCAGCAACTGGGTCGCAGGGTGGATATTGTGATAATGCCGGTGGAACCGGGAAATGAACATGTGGAGCATTCGGGTTCATTGCGGCAAACACGTCTGTCAATGCTCTATTTGAGTTGACAATATAGGAATATATCTCCGCTTGGCGCGTAGCAAGGCAGGTGTTTTGCCGACCAATATCCTCATGCTGTTGGTTTAGTCGCATTTGCAACTGCATAAATCTGTGATCAAATTTCCGCGATAAGGAATCCATAGAAGTTGAATGGTCAGCGGCTGCAGGTGGTGGCGATGGAGGAACCATGATATACCCAGCCCACTCGGATGAGACTCGCCCCCATTCCATACTGTATAGCGCATTATCAAAGCGTGATCAATGATAGGTGATGGGAAGGCTACCTCTTCTTTATTAGCCCAAGTCACCCCTGCTTGGCGACAAAAAGCACATATGAGTGAGGGATGAGGAAATCCTCCCGTGGTAGCCCCTCTCCAAGCTCGCAACACGGAATCGTGAATGACACGCCCAACATTCACATGCATCCCTGTTACTATACCATACAACAGAGCAGCTCGTTCTTTTGTCACGTCACTCACATGTCGCGTAGGCATTAACCGTGCAAAAATAAACACATACCATGCCTTGCCGTACCGACTGAGTGCCGAATGTGAAAATGTCATCGCTCCACTTTCCCTGAACTTCCATCGTGTTCCCGGTTTGCATAAGGTAGTAATAATCTCGTCATAGTCTGGAGAATCGCTGACATACTTCGAATATCCCTCATTAATCGCATAATTCGGTAGGTGGAAGAAGTTATTTATTTCGGATATGACGAATGCAATTGTCTGCCCGCGGACAAGAACTTCATGAGAATTGTGTTCCTGGAGATTCGCGTACAATTCTTTCACAATGGGAATCACAGCGTCAATCAGTTGATCGGTAAATGAACGCCATCCTTTTTCAGCAATCATAGCTGCCAGGTTACCATCTAGCCTTATACCGGGTCGTAATCCCCGTTCCGGAATCACGGTGCGGTTGTCCCATGCATGAAATTTGGCTGCCGCGTCGGCACTAATGAACCGCGATGGATCATATTTCTTTGATGACTTAGAATGTGATCCCTCAGGCCGTGGACGCTTAGAAGACATCTTGGTAATAGCTAGACCCAAGTACCCCCAAAAGAACCTCAAAAGTATGCCAAAATTACACTCAATTGTCGTTGAGGCAATTCGTCGAACACGTGGTGTGCACTGCGTAGGTCTCCTCTGAACAAGGTGTCCCCCAAACCGGATTACACCACCCACTAAGGGTTTCTTTGCTATGGCAGCAGGCCCCAAAGACTTACACACAAGAATTACAACCCATATGTCACAACAACCCACCCGAACGGTTAACCCACCAAGACACCAAGACGACAACTACACCATACACAACGACAGACAATAAACTAGCACCATTCGTCTCGTCTAGGCAGAAGAACTTAGTACCAATACATCCACAATCTACTCAAGCACGAATGGGCTGAAGCACTTACTTGGTAACGTTGGTGGGGATGAACAATCGGGAACTCCTTCGCCCAGGAACCGAATTGCGGCTAGTGAGTGAAGAGAACAATCCGACTGGAAGCGTGGATGATGATGTTGAGCGGTACGTTAGCTGCCCATAAATAGGATTGAATGTGGAAGGAATGAAGATTGGAATATCGGTTGACTGGTGGGAGACGGGTGTGCAAGAGAGGGCTGGTATTTGTGTATTAAAAACTGGCTAGACGAGGCATTTTAAAAGCTGGCATCAGACCTCAGCGCCGGCGGCTCTGGAATTTGCTCTGAGTGAGCGCCGGCAGCGCCCAAAACAGTCGGGGTCAGCGCCGGCAGCGCTCAAAATGCCTGATTTTCAGAGCCGGCAGCGCTAGGCCAAAATGTATGAAAAAATTGTCAAACTTTTTTCTGCTCTTAGTTCGCGTGCTGACATGCTTGACATGAAATATGACAATAATTAGCATGGTTTTAGAATAAATCATATGCTTAATGATTATGAAATCCTAAAATTAAACAAAATGACTAAACGAATTAAAAAATAAATAAATAAAAAAATAAAAAAAATATTGCAAATACTAAAAACGATAAATTGTGAACGATAATTGGGTTGCCTCCCAACAAGCGCTTGCTTTAGAGTCTTTCAGCCTGACTACTTCCTGAGTTATGCTGGGTTTGCGAGACTAATTGAGGTTCGTTGACGGTTCACCTCATCACCCCAATAATGCTTTATTCTCTGACCATTGACCTTGAATGTTTGCTTGGACTCCGTTTCTAGCTCAACAGCTCCATGTGGAAACACCTTGGTAACAACGAACGAACCAGACCACCTTGATTTCAATTTTCCAGGGAAAAGCCGGAGTCTAGAGTTGAACAATAACACCTTTTGACCCTCTTCAAATCTTCGCTCGGTGATTTTACTATCATGCCATCGTTTAATCTTTTCTTTGTATAATTTGGCATTTTCATATGACTGGAGACGGAATTCGTCCATTTCACTCAGTTGAAGCAGTCTTTTCTCACTTGCTGCATTTATATCAAAATTCAGTTGTCGAATTGCCCAATAAGCATTATGCTCTAGCTCCACTGGTAAATGACATGCTTTTCCGTAGATGAGCCTATAGGGGGACATCCCAATCGGTGTTTTGTAGGCAGTTCTGTACGCCCACAACGCATCGTCCAGCTTCTTCGCCCAATCTTTTCTGCTCGGATTCACTATTTTCTCCAAGATTCTTTTTACTTCTCTGTTCGAAACCTCAGCTTGGCCGCTGGTTTGAGGATGATATGCTGTAGCGACTGTGACACCCCAGGATTTTACAGAAATTCTAAATAAAGATTATGGATAGTTAAGTGAAGGTTATAAAATAAAACCTAGTTAAAGTGATTAAATATGATTATTATGTGATTAAATTGAATTATTACGTGATCAATGCGTTAGAAAGAACCTGTATGGTTGAAATATTAAGGAGGGACCTATGTGGTCGAATATAGAAAGATGAATTAAACTAGAGAATTATTGGAAATGAGAAATTATAATGAAATTGAATTTTGATGAGTAAAAGGGTTATATAATGGATTTGAGATAAATGATTTATTATAATACCTATAATAAGGTGATTTGGAAAGAATTATTGTAAGACACGATGTATGTGTCAGTATGTTATAGATTAGATACATGAATATTTGTATATAGAGGTATTTGAGCAGTTGGTGCAAGAAAAGCTAAAGACTAGAGAAGATGAGAAATATGTATATTGATGTTTTGAATTATGGATGTTAGTAGCAAGTTTAATGAATAGGCCTAGAGAGGCGAGAGTATAAGAATGACAAATTAAGGTAGGTATGCATATATGTGCGGTGGAGAAGGAACCGTGTGATTAAAACGGTTATTAAAAATTTAAGGAATAATAAATATATGATATGTGGATATATGAAATTTGTTTAGGAAATTGATAATAAATGATGAAAATAAGATAATTGTGATATAATGTATAAATACCGAATGTGATACTCTTAAATATGAGTAGAAGGAACGTAGAGTTGGTATATGTTCAGAATTAGTATTATGTGTGCTAAATAAACTAGCGAAAGGAAGTTAAAGTCATAATAATATTATATGAGTTTAAAGAATAAATATTGACGGAATTCGATAATTTGGTCGAGGTACGCTTCCCAAGGAAGTGGGTTATGAAAAGGATGAGTGTTATGACTATTTTGAGATATCAGGAATTGAAATTTATCGAATGTGGAACCAAAAAGGGTTCGTAAATAATTAAGAAATTATATTATGTAAATTGATCAATGTTATGAATCATTATTGTTATTAATTAATGAAAAGCAATTTTGAAGTGAGACAAGTATTTTGGGACAAGCCAATTATGGTGTATTTAATGATGGAATAAAATTTAAGCATAATGGAGCAAGGTTGGATCAAAAAGGAATTTAATTGGATTAAAATTAAGTAAGTTATGAATTAATTAAGAATTTAATTCTCTAGATTTTGGTATTAATGACCATGTTGCCCCTAACAAGTTATTAAATGGCAAATATGTCCTAGAAAGGTTTATTGACTATTATGTCCTTAGCTAAGCATGTGAAATGACATAAGTGCCCCTAACTAGGCTTAAGTTAACTTAACCAAGATGGTTAAGTGTTGGAGAGTTAAGATATGTATATATGTATGTAACATGCAAGCATTTTCAGCATTTTTGTTTCTTCTCCCTTCGAAGTTACTAGAAAGTGAGAGAAAGAGAGAAAAACTAAGGAAGCTATGGATGAAGGCTTGAAAATCTTGGAGCTAGGGTCCTTCAATGATTAAGGAACAAGAAGGAAAGATGAAGCACTCATCATAAGGAAGATTTTGATGTGAAGAAGTTGGCCAAACATGATGGTATAAACATGTTAATGTTATAAAATTTGATGTTCATGTGTTTAGGTTTAATAATAAGGATAGCCATGCATGATTATGTGGCTAGATGTAAGTTTACATGAGTCTATGTGTTAATTATAGGATGGTGGATGAAACCCTAGATGTTGAAGTTTATAGAACAAAGGTGATGCATGTGTTCAAGTTAAAAAACTATGAATCATTGGTTGATCATGAGTTTTATGTTGTAAATTTTGATGAACACATAATTCAAAGTGTTGATCATGTTGGATACATGAAGAGTTTTATATTAAATAGCATTCAAGGTGTATTGAATGTAGAAAAGCAAATTTAGTTAAGAAAAGTGTGATATTAAACTATGAGTTATGGACAATTTTGTGTAATAAGTGGATGGTTTTGTTGAAAACCTAGCTTGAGGTGTTGAGTATGTGTAATTCTTGTATAATATTTTCTTAAATAGTTTATAAGATGCCTTGAAGGTGGAAAATTATGATTTATTTAAAGAAATGACAATATTAGGCTATACTTTTTGTGTAGATTACGTAACAATCTGTAAAGTGCATTAGAAGGTGTAGTTAGAAGTTATATGGACTTGTAAAGTCATTAAATGTATATGTGTCAGCCCATGTGATGTTTGGAGATCAAAATGTCAAGTGAGCTTAAGTTTGAATTTTGAAAAGTTTGGAAAGTTTTATGAAAATCCAAGTCATAAGTGATTTTTGACAATTTTGAAGGACTAAAGTTAAAATGAAGTGAAATGGCCTAGTTTTGGGTAAATACACGTGCTAGGATTGATTTGGTAACCAACGGATTCCAAGTTGAACGAAAAGGCGATTCGAACGATCGAAATCGATCGTTTCGAATCAAAATGGATTTTTACGGACAAAAGTCGCCTCGTGCTAAATTTTATCGTTTTGAAAGTTTGGACATGTCATATATAGGTTATATGAACTATGTCAAGTGTTGAATTGACGTTTTAAATCAAATGGCCAAAAATCACAAGAATTGCAAAAGTTGATTTTGAAAATTCTGAAATTTCCTAAGTATAGAAACAAGTTGAATAGCCCTCCTACAAGCTAGTATATCTATGATTTAGAAAGGCCAAATGAGGCAAATGAAAATTTTTTAAAATACTATGTAGCAAGGTCTAGAGCTGTACCAAATTTGGTGTCAATTGGATGTATAGTTAAGGAGTTAAAAATCAGCAAAGCAGGACCAAAAATCAGATTCTGCTGAACCAGGGACTGCGCCGGGGCGCAGTAATTTGGTCTTGACACTGCGCCGGGGCGCAGTGTCACTGTTCATCGGCCGAGAGCTTCTTGCGGCCAGCGAGATGGGGAAGAAGAAACTTGGCGCCGGGGCGCAGTGAACAGTGCCCAGAAAATTTTTAAAGTGTCCGAAACGCTATGTTTTGATACAAAATGATAAGAATGGGTTATGTAAACCCTAAGTAAATACAAATGGACTATATAAAGGATGTCAAGGTATAATAAAACGATATACGGCATAACATCATATGCCTTAAGCTTAGTCAAAGCGTGTGATGAATATGAAAAAAAAATTGATATCAAGTTAGGATGTATTATTAACCTACATAGGGTATAGTACATCATATGTGAAATTATTAGAGACGAAGGGTCGTATAAATATAAGTTAAGTTTGACCAATATTATAGAGTTTTATGATATTATAATAACATGTAAGTTCAATGTGAACAGATAAGAGTTTGGAATAAGCGAACCGAGGCAAATAAGGATTGAACGGCCAAACGAGGTGGTAAAAGGTTAAGCTAAACAAATGCATTCCAGGCAAGTGTTCAGACTATAAGGTGCTATGTTCTAGGTGAACTGCGTGTTAGTGGAATATTTGAAATGTGCCTTACGTGCAACTATATGTTTTAACTGTTAAGTGTAATACGTGGCATTCATGTATAACATGATTAAGTAGAGAAGCATAACGCATAAATAAATTGTGAGCATGAAATGTGCTATCTGAATGACTTGCTGAGCTTTATGCTCACCCTTGCCATGAACTAACATTTCAGGCAGAATACAAGAAGGCCGGAGGTTCCGGTGATGCTAAGGTAAAAAGTGTGAATGCATGGAGATGCGTGAAGAGATTTATAAATTGTTTCTATGAGATATTCATGTAAATCAAATGTATGCAAATTTGCATATATGCAAGTTATGTAATAACCGATTTTAAATATTAAACCTAGATGGTAGAAAGGAATGTATAATTTGCTAATTTGTATTATCGGCGGATGAAAAGTGTATGTATATATTGTCCAGGGAAAGTGGAAAAGTGATACATGTGATAAACTTGTATGTGTAGTACAGAAATATGTAAATATATATATGAATAGGAACAGGTACAAACAGGTGTAAGTAACCAGAGCTATGTACGAAAAGTTCATGGCGAAATTTATTTCAGATTATGATATCATATATATATGACTATAATAGGTCGCAAATTATTAATGTTTGACCTAAGTTTTAATGAAGGATAAGTAAACGTTGCGATCCTGAGACAGGTTTAAGGAATGTAAATTAAATAAGTATTAAAAAAAAAAAAAAATATGGACCAAATTACGGTCAATTAAAGTTAAAGGTCAAAGGTTAAAGTTTAACGCACGGAATCCCGGTTAATAAGGTTTTAAAGATAATAATGATAATATCCTGAGATAATCGGATAATTAAATAAGGTCGGGATTTCGGTTGTGGGTAACTCCATACTTAGTGAGAATGGATTGGAAGTACTTATTGCAAAAATGAGTACCCCCGTCGCTTATGATTGCCCTAGGTGTTCCAAACCGTGTAAAAATGTTCTTCCTGATAAACTTTAATACCACCTTGGCATCGTTCGTTGGCAAAGTGACTGCTTCCACCCATTTGGAAACGTAATCCACAGCAAGTAAAATATACTTGTTATTGAAGGATGATGGGAATGGCCCCATGAAATCAATACCCCAGACGTCGAATATTTCCACTTCCAGAATGGTGTTTAATGGCATCTCTTGCCGTTTTGAAATGTTTCCTACTCGTTGGCATCTGTCACACTGTATGGCAAATTTGTGGGCATCCTTAAAAAGAGATGGCCAATAAAATCCTGATTGGAGAACCTTAGCTTCTGTTTTCTCTCCTCCGTAATGACCGCCATAATCCGATGAATGACATTGCTGTAAAATTCCTTCACATTCTTCTTCGGGCACACACCGCCTTATCATTAGGTCGGCACATTGTTTAAATAAAAAGGGTTCATCCCACAGATACTGCTTTACATTGTGCAAGAACTTCTTTTTCTGTTGGTAGTTCATTTCAGGAGGGAGTACCTGACTTACAAGGTAGTTCACATAGTCTGCATACCATGGTACCTCTTGCTTAACATAGAGTAATTGCTCATCTGGGAAGGACTCATTGATCATCACACCATCTCCGTGTTGTTGTTGAGAATTTTCCAATCTAGATAGATGGTCCGCTACTTGATTTTCCATCCCTTTCCTATCTCTAATCTCTAGATCGAATTCCTGAAGCAAAAGGATCCAACGTATCAGTCTTGGCTTGGCATCCTTTTTCGACATGAGATATTTGATTGCGGAATGATCAGTGAAGACTATCACTTTCGTTCCAATGAGATAGGCTCGAAACTTGTCAAAAGAGAAGACTACTGCCAGAAGTTCCTTTTCTGTAGTCGTGTAGTTTAACTGTGCATCTGTTAGAGTTTTACTAGCATAATAAATCGCATGAAATACCTTCTCTTTGCGTTGGCCTAATACTGCACCAACTGCAAAATCGCTAGCGTCACACATAAGTTCGAACGGAAGATTCCAATCTGGTGCAACTATTACGGGAGCATATATCAACTTTTTCTTCAAGATCTTAAAAGCTTCACAACACTCTTCATCAAATCGGAAAGGCACATCCTTCTCAAGTAAAGTGCAAAGCGGCTTTGTTATCATTGAGAAATCCTTAATAAATCTTCGGTAGAATCCCGCGTGCCCAAGGAAATTGCAGATTCCTTTTACAGATGTTGGGGGTGGTAATTTTTCAATGGTTTCAATCTTTGCCTTATCCACTTCGATACCATTTGCCGAAACTCGATGCCCTAGTATGATCCCTTCTTGCACCATGAAGTGACATTTTTCCCAATTGAGGACCAAATTGGTTTCTACACACCTTTTGAGTACCCGGATCAAATTCTAAAGGCATAGATCAAAGCTATCACCGAAAACCGAGAAATCGTCCATAAATACCTCCAAATTCTGCTCCACCATATCCGAGAAGATGGCCATCATACATCTTTGGAATGTAGTCGGTGCATTACAAAGCCCAAAAGACATCCTCCTAAAAGCGAAAGTACCATAGGGGCATGTGAAGGTTTTCTTTTCTTGATCTTCGGGGGCGATGGCTATTTGGTTATACCCCGAATACCCATCTAATAAGCAATAAAATTGATGGCCTGCAAGTCGGTCTAACATCTGATCAATAAATGGCAACGGGAAGTGATCCTTGCGAGTTGCCTTATTCAATTTTCGGTAGTCCATACATACCCGCCAACCGGTCACCGTCCTCGTCGGGATTAACTCGTTGTTTTCGTTAGACACCACAGTCATGCCACCCTTCTTCGGTACGCATTGCACCGGACTTACCCATAAACTGTCTGATATGGGGTAAATGATGCCCGCATCCAACCACTTTATGATTTCCTTTTTCACAACTTCCTTCATGATTGGGTTTAGCCTTCTTTGTTGTTCTATTACCGGTTTTGAAGTATCCTCTAGCAGAATTTTATGCATACAAATTGACGGACTTATCCCCTTTATATCTGCTATGGTCCACCCAATTGCAGTTTTGAACTCCCGCAGCATTCTCAATAATTTATCCTCTTGTGCCTCATCGAGTGATGCAGAAATAATGACTGGTAGAGTAGAAGACTCACCCAAATAAGAGTACCGCAGATGATTTGGTAACTGCTTCAACTCCAAAACTGGTGGCTCTTCCAACGATGTTTTTGGTCGGGTGATGGGCCCCTCTTCCTGATCTAAGGATTCAAACCTCTTTGCTACTTGGAAATACGGTGACACTGTATTCAAAAACTTCAAATATTCAAAACAATCTGGAAAATATGCTGCATTTGGATTAGTCAATGCCTTCACAAGTGAATCCTCCTGCAGACTGTCTTCATAACCTTCATCCACAACTACCTCTAACCAATCAATCTTAAAGCATTCCTCAACCTCCTTTGGGAACTACATGGCTTTGAATACGCTAAATGTTACTTCTTGATTATGTACCCTCATGGTCAATTCTCCCTTCTGCACATCTATCAGAGTTCTACCCGTAGCCAAAAATGGACGCCCAAGGATGATAGGAATTTCTTTATCTTCTTCATAATCCAACACTATGAAATCTGCAGGAAAGATGAACTTGTCGACCTTTACCAAGATATCCTCCACTATTCCCTACGGGTAGGTCAATGAACGATCTGCTAGTTGTAGAGTAACATTCGTTGGCTTAATTTCCTTCAGACTCAACTGTTGGTAGATTGATAAGGGCATCAAGTTGATACTCGCCCCCAAATCGCACAAAGCTCGTCCGAAGAATTTGTCTCCAATGGTGCATGGTATCGTAAAGCTACCTGGATCTCTGAGTTTAGGTGGTAGCTTTTTCTGCAAGATAACACTACACTCCTCCGTAAGTGCAACTGTTTCAAAGTCCTCAAGCTTTCTTTTCTTCGATAGTATTTCTTTCATGAATTTCACATAGCTTGGCATTTGAGCTAGGGCATCCACAAACGGTATGTTGATTTAGAGCTTCTTAAACACCTCTAAGAACTTCGCAAATTGCTTATCTTCCCTTCCCTTTTGAAGTCTTTGGGGAAAGGCAACCGGTGGAACATAAGAGTTTGGTTTAACTTCGTCAGATTTCTTCTCGACCTTCTCCTTCTTCTTGTCACCTTCCGCACTAACCTCCTTGACTAAATCTTGATCCATGTTATTGTCCTCCTTATGTGATTTCCTTACTTTCTCTTCTTTTTCAGGTTGTTCCAACTCCTTTCCATTCCTCAAAGTAATTGCTTTGCAGTGATCCCTTCCATCTCTTCGTGGATTCAGCTCTGTATCATTAGGTAAGGTTCCTTGGGGCCGATTGTTCAAGGTAGTGGAAAATTGTCCCATCTGATTTTCCAAATTTTGAATGGCCATTGACTGACTCTTAATATTCATATCCATCTGTGACACGATCTTGTCTTGTGCCTGCATCTTTGATTCAGTACCCGCCATAAATTTTGCCAATACCTCCTCCAAATTACTCTGCTTTTCTGCCTGAGGAGAGGGTTGATTGTGGAATCCGGGTGGATTTGCTTGCCTTGGAGCCTGATTCTGTGCTTGATTATCCCTCTAAGAAAAGTTTGGATGATTCCTCCACCCCGGATTGTAGGTATTAGAGTTGTTTCCGTACTGCTGCTGCTGCCTATTATAATTTCCAACAAACTGAACGGATTCAGTACTGATTGCACATTGATCTGTCGAGTGATCACCCGCACAAAGTTCACAAACCATGGCCACGTTCTGAATGGGCTGCATTGCCATTGCATCAAACCTTTTTGTCAAAGTAGCCACTTGTGCTGCCAAAGCTGTAATTGGACTAACTTCATGAATTCCCGCTGCTCTTGGTTGATGCACCCGTGTCGTCGGCCATTGATAGTTGTTGGCAGCCATATTCTCAAGTAGATTGTAAGCTTCCTCGCAATTCTTGCCCATCAAAGCTCCACCTGCAGCTGCATCTATGCTTGTCCTCACTTGACTACACAGACCGTTATAGAAGGTCTGTACTTGTAACCACTTGGGTATCCCGTGATGGGGACATCTCCTTAATAGATCTTTAAACCTCTCCCAAGCTTCGTACAGTGACTCAGAGTCATGCTGAACGAAAGAAGTGATATCGTTCCGCATCTTCGCTGTTTTCGCCGGTGGAAAGAATTTGGCAAGGAACTTTTGCGCCAAATCGTTCCACGTTGTAATGGACCCCGATGGCAATGAGTGTAACCAGCTCTTGGCTTTTTCTCGCAAGGTGAATGGGAAAAGCCTCAGTCTAATAGCATCCTCCATCACCCCATTATACTTGAATGTGTCGCATATCTCCAAGAAGCCAACAATGTGGTCGTTGGGATCATCATTCGGCAAACCCCCAAACTGAACCGAATTTTGGATCATCTGAATAGTGCCGGGTTTGATCTCAAAATTTGCTACTGTGATGGCGGGCCTTGTGATGCTAGACTGAATTTCCGTCACTTGTGGCATAGCATATTCCCGCAGTGTTTTCTGATCTTCCTCAGCCATTCTTTCTTGATTTTCTAGAGTCGTCCGAATATAAGTGCGAATTCTACGGAACCTTCGTTCTATGTCGTCTTCGTAAGGCTCTAGTTCCGGACCTTTAGATCTCGCGTGCATACACAAATTAGAGGTACACGAACTGTCTCGAATAGAAGAAAGGCTGCAAACACAAAGGAAAACTGAAAGTTAAAACGCTTAAATTAAAACTAACTTGATAAAAACTAATAATAAAATAATTATTAGAACCGTTCCCCGGCAACGGCGCCAAAAACTTGTTGTCCGATTTATATATGGTCAATTCGCGCAAGTATACACGGTCAATCAAGTAATATAGAAGTAAAAAGGATGTCGAACCCACAAGGAACGGATAACAATTATTCTAATTATTACGCAAACATCAATTTAAATCTAATTTAAACGAATAACAATTTTAAGTATGAAAATATTAAATACTAATTAACCAGAGTTGATTTTCAGATATTTTAAAACTTAGGATTACAACTTCCCCAATTGATTACAATAATCTCTTCATCTTATTTTCAATTGATTAATTCTCATGAGTTGTTAACGGAGATTGCCTATCTATTTATTAACTTTGTTCAATAGATAATAAAAAGATCTAATCCACTTACCTTGCTACTATTCGTGCAATATAAACTTGAATTAGACTCATTATGAACAAACTCTCCACCACGATACATATGGCACGTAGGTATTATCATCCTATGCACTATTATGCTATTCTCTTAAAAAGAATCAACAAGTTCATATGTTATTATATCCAGATCTAATCTTAGATTCCTTTCTCAATTACATCTAAGATATCCGATTAACTGTTGCGCACACAATTAATAAATTCAAGCATGAGACATAATAAACAACTCAAGTAGAATCAATAATTGAAAATAAGTATGAATTAATTATCGTAAACCAAAAGGTTCCATTGAAATCCTAATTGAATGTTTAGTTCATCATAGTCAAATAAGAAACCATCATCATAATTATAACTAACATTCAGAAGTTCAAGATAAGGAGATAAAAAGAGAAAAAGAATGAAACTCTATAGCCTCTCTTGTCTGCAATCCTAATCCTCTGAAGCTTGTCAATGCACGTGTATGGAGGCTCTCACTGATCTTCCGTATCCTTCTTGTACAACCCACACCTCCATATATATACTAGTAATCCCTAAGTAGGGTTTTAAGCGTCCAAAATCGATTAGGAAACTCAAATCTTCAGTAAAACGCGTAACTGCCCGACAAAATCTGCGACTCAGCATTGCCAGCTCTGACCGCAGCACTATTCCAGCGCTGCCAGCTCTGACCCTTTTCCCAGAAATTACAAAATTGCCATTTACACCCCGAACATGCCTGTTTTGCCCCTTTTTCACCTTGCTGCAGAAAATAGACATAAATGCGAATAAAATGTACTAAAAAAACTTTAAAGACAACCAAATATTAAGCCTAAACATATCTAAATCATAGGTATAAAACCTACTCATCAATTTATTAAATTATTTAATTAATATTACGCAAGTAATTGTATAATTAAATTACTCAATTATAATTCATTTACTATGATTTATTTAATTATAGAATATATTCATTTAATATATTCAATTACTATTTAAAATTACTCAATTAATTTAACCCCTTTATATATATATATATATATATATATATATATATATATATATATATATATATATATACAATTCTCCCTTAATTAATTTAACTACCTTATATAATTTATAATTATATAAATTACATAATTATTCCTCACAAATAATTTATCAATAATTTGCATAAATATTGATTAATGAATATAATCAATATAATAACTAAATTAATTCCACAATTAACCTTTTAGTTCAATTCAGATTAATTTAATATTAATCTACTTATCTACCACAATTTAATTAACCATTAAATATATTTATATATATTCATATAAATACATATTTAATTTACACGCAACCATGTCGCATAATTACATAACTCCACTAATTAATTCTCTTAATCTAATTAGACTTACTATTAGTCAAGCTTATTGAATTATCACTTTACTCGCTAACTTATAAAAAAATTGATATCACCAAATTTAAGTTAATCCATTAAATTTAATTTGGACCTCTATTTATCTACCACTACTAGGTTATCAAACTCCAACCTTTATTAAATATTAGAAATTTTATTTCTAATTCATTTAAATATCCGGGATATTACATGTTGTATGTACATATAAATTGGATCCGGATAGGACGAGTAGAAGTAAATTGTGTACTGTGATTACTCAAGGTAGTTATTACGATAAAGACTATTATATGTCTACTTATGAATTATGGAACAAAGAATTATTGTGTGGATATAAATAATACTAAATTTTGAATGTTGAGCTTTACGATACTTGTACAGAAAAGAAAAAGTAAATGTTGCGATCCAGGGACTAGGATCGAGACGATAAGTTTTTAAATGTCAAAATATTTTAATACGATGATTGATTGAGAAAAATTTATACCGAACAATTTGATAATTGATGATTGTAAAGTCAATTAATGGATTAAATAAGGTAATTAAAGATTTATTAACGAACCGAAATTTGGACGTAAGGAAAATAATGTATAATAAACATGAAATTTAAGGTAATAAGGATTGTCGAATTTTGGGGTCGTTACAAGTCTTCCCAATTTGAGTCAGCCATCCTATATAATTTTTTTTACTTGTTTAGTAATATGATCAAACAGTTTTACACAAAAATGTATAAAGTTTTAGGGTTATCTTATGTGTATTACTTGTTTAACTGACTTAATATCTCCTAACGGCTATATCCTATGGCAGACATCCCCACCTTAGAGCTATAGTTAACAACTCTGATACCAACTTGTGATGAACCCAAAATCTCAACACCTCCTATTGTAGATTAGGTGCTCACACTAACTGATTAACTATAAATATTCGATAATACATAACTTCTATTAATCAAGTTCACAGTATCCCATAACAGATAGTAGTTCTTATCAGAATAATTACTGTATTTGAATACCTTCACTTAGATGTATAGATTCATGTCTCATGAATATCTCTTTCATATCAATAGTTCCTATCTATCTAACGTTAACAATATTAAGTCATAAGTTTGTTCTTGGAATAGAGGAGCAACTCTCGATTATTACAGAACTACTTCAATCACTTAATACTCTCATTCAGATGTATAGTTCATACAGACACTATACTAAATCAGTACAACATTTTAAATAATCTAAAAATGTAAGTAAAATGCAATATATGTATAAAAAAATGATAATATATTTTATAACTTTGAATTCAATTGGATAGATTTCCAAACAACGTATTGTTATTACATCATAGTCTTAAGAGACTTAAATAGTACAAGTAAAATAAATAACCTAATCTAACAAGGTTTCTTTCCATCGGGTTTCATAATTGAATGATTTGGATTATCTTTCAACGCTACAAATGAAATTATATTTGCAAGGATGAGCTACAAAAACTAACCAAGTTTCAAATAAAATGAATAAACTACTTACACTGTGTTTGAATTCGAAAGAATATTTAGTTCAATGATTTTTCATTATCATACTGAGGTTTATCCGTCAACTAGACGAATCCATATTTCTGTTAGTCATCAAGACTTAGAAATTCATAAGTTGATTTGTTCAACCAGACATGGTAATCATTCCTAGAGGTCATGTGTTGACTTAGAAATTATTACTTCGGATATTTAACGGGAGATCAATCTGTTTATATGTTAGGAGTATGCATGCCATCCTACCAGTGTTCTAGACACACTTAGGTCAGTACATTGACTGCCTAAACCATGGTCAGCACTATAGAAGACGGGTTATCACTCTTATATAAAGAGGTATCATATCAGTATAGATGACGTACCAACAATTGATTTTCACTCAACACTTTATACTTTGATAATTTAACGAGTCAAATTCACGCGAATAATCGTTCATTTTTTTAAAGTTATGCTTGGACAAGAAGCAATAACTTCCCAATAACACATAACACGAACATGATATTTAAATTTAAAAAGAATTGTCACAATAAATATTTCACATAATTAAGAATTTTATAAGTCAAATAAAATCCAACAGTTAAAAGTATGCTATTGCACGGTGTGCAAAAGATAATAAAATTGCTCAATGAAATGAGTTAATGTGACGCCCCCAAATCTGGGCCTACATAGCCCAATTTGAGATGTAGAAAAACACGGTAACTATCACAAACAATACATAGAAAAAAATACAGAACTTAATAATACACAACTAAGTCTTCACTATTATTACCACACTATATACAACATGTGAAGACTACTACAACTATATCTTGGACTTTTACTCTATTTTTCGACTAAACCCAGCTATTCCCTCATTTCCTGAAGAACAATGGAACAAAAAAAAAAAAGGTGAGCTCAAATAGTCTAATAAAGAAATATCATAACTAAGATAACAATGAGAAAATTATCATTAACCTTTAACAGTTGAGCTCTTGATAGACTATAATAAACAACAAGTTTTAGATCAATAATAATAGTGGAATGAGCAATCCATTAGAAGAATCATATAGACTATGATGTCCACTAGCTTATCTTTTCAAGAAAAATATCGTCAACTTTTATCATCTGAAACACCACTAGTCATGATAATACAAATTCACAATTCCTGATCATAAAAATACAAGTTAACAGTTCATCTTTGTACTACGGGCCAAAGATATTCAAATATAGCACTAATGGTCATGATCATACCAGTCTTTAGCCTTTGGTCATAATCATACCAAACAACAGTTCTTCTTTGCCCTAGGAAAAAAAGAACATTCACCACGTGCCCTAAAAGACACACAATAATTATATCACATTTATTCTACCATCATCTTTATCCTATCATCTGTGCAACAATTATATCGCCTTTATCCAATCATCTATGCATCTGGCCACAAATATCCACCAATTATATTATCTTTGCACTCAAGCCAAAGATATTCATAAGAACTTAATTCTGAACGAATAGAATAAATAACAATGATATAATGATGAACAGAAGAAATAGAATAATATGATAAATAAAAGATATCTAAAGTTTACAATTTTACTTTGTGCAGACTCAAATAATGTCCAAATTGTTAACATGATGTGGAGTCAAATTCAAGAATGGTATTCAAGATCCACAGTTCAGAATAATGGTTAAAGTTCAATAGAAAAATTCAGAAAAATAGGAAGGTTCAATTCAAATAATATTAGATGAAGCGCAAACTATTAAAGAACATATAATCATTTCAGAAAATTTTACCAAATAGTACTTATCATAGTAAGTTTAAGAGTACGAAAGAAATGATATCCCTTATCTTAGTAAGTTAGAAAATGATATCCTTTTACGAGTATGAAAAAAATGATACGCCTTACAAGTAAGAAAAGAATGATACCCTTTACCGTAGTAAGTTTAGGAGTATGAAAAAAAAATGACATCCTTTACAAGTAAGAAAGAAAATGATATCCTTTTACTAGTATGAAAATAATGATACCCCTTATAAGTAAGAAAGAAAATAATATCTTTTTACGAGTATGAAAAGAATGATACCCCTTACAAGTAAGAAGGAAAATGATATCTTTTTATGAGTGTGAAAGGACTGATATCCCTTATAAGTAAGAAAGAAAATAATATCTTTTTACAAGTAGAAAAAGAATGATACCCCTTACAAGTAAGAAATAAAATAATATCCTTTTACGATGATGAAAAGATTGATACCCCTTACCTTGATATTGTGAAACAAAATTTATTGGTGAACAAATCCTTCCTTGTTTGTCTATGTAGTAGTAAAAATCTGACTTTTGGGTCTTTTAAAGTTTTCAAAATCTCTTTAGGTTTTCAAAATAATGTTACACACGAAAAGATACATGGAATAAACTCAAAAATCTCTCAATTCGGAGTTAATATGAATAAGTAATGAATTTTCAAAATTAAGAGTGAAAATGGTGACGATAATCATAATAGGTTATGGTTTTTAGCATTTTAAGGCATGAAGATGACTTTAGATGTCTTTTCTTCCTTTTTCAAAGTTTTAAAGGATGAAAAACTGAAGGGACGGACTTTGAATTTATTAAATTCTGACAAATAATGAATTTACTATGATTTTTCAAAAGAGTTGTTATACATAAGAAAATTCCACTCGGGAATTCAAAGAAGAATGCAAAAGATTTTAAAACTATGAATGACTTAGAATATAAATGTAGCACTCTAACTATTATTTACCAATACATGAGGTAACCTAGCATATATAGAGAGAAACTTACACTAATAAATTTTTAGAGAGTGGAAGAAAATATATGTCAAAAAGTTAAGAAAATTTTCTTAAGTTAAGGCCTTTATTTATAGCCAAAACTCAAGATTTTGAAATTTAATCCAAACCATTCATTTCATTATATTTAATCTATACCATTCATTTAATAAAATAACTAACATTATATATAAATCAATTAATTAAGTTTATATATAAGTCAATTAACTTTATATATAAAGCAATTAACTTTCCTTAAATCAATTAACTTTATATATAAAATAATTAACTTTATATAAATCAATTAACTTTATATATAAAATAATTAACTTTACATAAATCAATTAACTTTATATATACAACAATTAACTTTATCAATTAACTTTATATATAAAATAATTAACTTTATATATAAATCAATTAACCTTTTATATAAAACAAATAACTTTATATATTATATCATAATAAAATAATTTACTTTACATAATTTATATAAAGTAAATAATTTTATATAATTTATTATAATAAAAATAAATAGCTTTATATAATTTATTATAATGAAAATAAATAACTTTATCAATTCAGTTATTCAATAATAATTCATTATTATGACTAATTGTTACAAATGCAGTGTGGTTGGCTTTCTTGGTTAGATACTCACTATATAAGCAGAAAAATCAACTAATAATGAATTACAACAGTTTAATCAACATTATAATAGAGATAATAATAATGCAGAGAATAAGTAAACAAAAGAGCACGTTACTGTGTAATGACAATTATTGATTCAGTAATGTGAATTACTGTGCATATGCTACTGTGACAATTATCAGTTCAATAATATGAATTATTGTGCATGTGACAATTATTGGTTTAATAAAGTCAATATTGTATAATAGTCACTTTATCAGTTCAATAATATGAAACACTGTGTCATACCGTGTGATATTGTGCAATACCGTATGTTACTGTGTAATACCGTGTTCTACTTTTTCTTTACTACCTGTTATTTTAACAGTTAAAAGTGATAGTATCATTAACTATTTTTATTTAAAAAGGTTACTTATGTCGTTTTCTATATTTGACACTATTTTGTTGTGGGGTTCACCAATATTTGGTTATTTCGGCGCTGTCGTACGAATCGAATATTCCTCGACAGAACGAATATTCCTTGACAAAAAGAATATTCTCCGACAAGATAAAATTTACACATTAATTTTTTTTTAATTTTGACTTTTGTCAATTTATTCACTTACCGTTTCAGAAGAAAATATATAAAGAAAAATTAAATTTGTATTTCATAAAAGTTGGGGTCTTACAATCTCCCCTCCTTATGAAATTTCGTCCCCGAAATTTACATACCTGATTTTCAGAAGTCATTCTTAATTGTGGTCATAACATAAATGTTAGTTTAAACTTACTCGTCACTTCTTGTACCCACATTCAAGCTGACTGATTAGATTTTAATTTATGTTAGACATACTAGTGACGTAATCTATTCGTCTTTCTTCTCATACTTCTACCCCAAATCTCCATTAAAGCTAGTAAGGAAATATCATAACTAAGATAATAATGAGAAAATTATCATTAGCGTTCAACAGTTAAGTTCTTGATAGAATATAATAAATAATAAGTTTTAGATCAATAATAGCTACAGAATGAACAATCCATTAGAAGAATCATTTAGACTATATTGTCCACTAGCTTATATTTTTAAGAAAAATATCGTCAACTTTTATCATCTGAAGCATCACTAGCCATGATAATACAAAATCACAGTTCCTGGTTATAATCAAGCAAGTCAACAGTTCATATTAGCATTACGGGTTAAAGATATTCAAATATAAAACTAATGGTCATGATCATATCAGTCTTCAGCCTTTGGTCATAATCATATCAAACAATAGTTCTTCTTTGCCCTAGGCTAAAGAGAACATTCACCACATGCCCTAAAAGAAACACAATAATTATATCACCTTTATACTATCATTTGTGTAACAATTATATCGCCTTTATCCTATCATATGTGCCGCCGGCCACAAATATCCACCAATTATATTATCTTTGCACTCAAGCCAAAGATATTCACAAGAACTTGATTATGAATGAATAGAATAAATATCAGTGATATAATGATGAACAGAAGAAATACAATAACAGGATAAATAAAAAATATCAAAAGTTTACAATTTTACTTTGTGTAGATTCAAATAATGTCCAAATTGTCAACATGATGTGTAGTCAAATTCAAGAATGGTATTCAAGATCCACAGTTTAGAATAACGGTTAAAGTTCAATAGAAAGATTCAGAAAAATATGAAGGTTCAATTGAAATGATATTAGATGAATCGTAAACTATTAAAGAACATATAATCATTTCAGAAAATTTTACCAAATAGTACTTATCATAGTAAGTTTAAGAGTATGAAAGAAATGATATCACTTATCATAGTAAGTTAGAAAATGATATCCTTTTACAAGTATGAAAAAAATGATACCCCTTACAGGTAAGAAAAGAATGATATCCTTTACCATAGTAAGTTTAGGAGTATGAAAAAAAATGATATCCCTTATAAGTAAGAAAGAAAATGATATCCTTTTACGAGTATGAAAATAATGATACCCCTTACAGGTAAGACAGAAAATCATATCCTTTTATGAGTATGAAAAGAATGATAACCCTTACAAGTAAGTAAGAAAATAATATCCTTTTACGAGTATGAAAATAATGACACCCCTTACAAGTATGAAAGAAAATGATATCTTTTTACGAGTATGAAAAGAATGATACCCCTTACAAGTAAAAAAGAAAATAATATCTTTTTAAGAATATGAAAAGAATGATACCCCTTACAAGTAAGAAATAAAATGATATCTTTTTACGAGTATGAAAAGATTGATACCCCTTACGTTGATATTATTAAACAAAATTTATGGCTGAACAAATCCTTCCTTGTTTGTCTATTTAAGAGTAAAGAACTTGACTTTTGGATTTTCTAAAGCTTTCAAAAGCTCTTTATGTTTTCAAAATAATGTTACTCTAAAAAAGATAAACGGAATAGACTCAAGAATCACTCAATTCGGAGTTAATATGAATGAGTTATGAATTTTCAAAACTAAGAGTGAAAATAGTGACGAAAATCATAATAGGTTATAGTTTTTTGTATTTTAAGGCATGAAGATGACTTCAGATGACTTTTCTTCCTTATTCAAAGTTTTAGAGGACGAAAAGCTAAAGGAATGAATTTACTAATTTTTTTTGAAAGAGTTGTTGTACATAAGAAAATTCTACTCAAAAATTCAAAGAAGAATGCAAAAGATTTCAAAACTATAAATAACTTAGAATATAAATGTAGCACTCTAACTGATATTTACCAATACATGAGGTAACCTAGTATACATAGAGAGAAACTTACACTAATAAATTTTTAGTGAGTGGAAGAAAATATATGTAAGAAAGTTGTGAAAAAATTCTTAAGTTAAAGCCTTTATTTATAGCTAAAATTCAAAAATTTTTAATTTAATCCAAACCGTTCATTTCATTATTTTTAATCTATACCATTCATTTAATAAAACAACTAACTTTATATATAAATCAATTAACTAAGTTTATATATAAATCAATTAATTTTACCTAAATCAATTAACTTTATATATAAAATAATTAACTTTATATAAATTAATTAACTTTACATAAATCAATTAATTACATATATAAAATAATTAACTTTATATATAAATCAATTAACTTTATATATAAAAAAATTAACTTTACATAAATTAATTAATTTTATATATAAAATAATTAACTTTATATATAAATCAGTTAACTTTATATATAAAACAAAATAAAATAATTTACTTTACATAATTTATATAAAGTAAATAACTTTATATAATTTATTATAATAAAAACAAATAACTTTATATAATTTATTATAATAAAAAGATATAGTTTTATCAATTTAATTATTCAACAATAATTCACAATTATTCATTATTATGATTAATTGTCATAAATGCAGTGCAGTTGGCTTTCTAAGTTAGATACTCACTATATAAGCAGAAAAATCTACAAATATTGAATTACAATAGTTTAATCAATATCATAATAGAGATAACAATAATGCAGAAAATAAGTAAAAGAAAGAAAACGTTATTATGTAATGACAATTATTCATTCAGTAATATGAATTACTATGCATATGCTATTGTGACAATTATCAGTTTAATAATATAAATTATAGTGCATGTGACAATTATTAGTTTAATAAAGTGAATATTGTATAATAGTCACTTTATCAGTTCAATAATATGAAACACTGTGTGATACCATGTGATACTGTGCAATACCGTATGTTACTGTGTAATATCGTGTTCTACTTTTCCTTTACCACCAGTTATTTTAACAGTTAAAATTGATAGTATCGTTGACTATTTTTATTTAAAAAGATTACTTATATCGTTTTCTATCTCCGATAATATTTCGTTGTGGGGTTGTAATATCAAGGATATTATGACGTGTAAAAAGTTTAAATAAATAAAATGTGCGTATTTTAGTATTTAAATTAAGCAATTAATGTGAATTATGTAAATTAATCATGGATGTATATTTTTATTACGGTTATTAATTTAATGGTATATGTTAATGAAAAGAGGATGAATATTAAAAATTTATCCTGAATTAAATTAAAGTTAATGAGGTAATTGATGAAGTTAAAATTATTAATCATGGATTAATTTATAATTATGAGGAAATTTGGAGATTATTAAGAAAGGAATTATATATAAAATATATAGAGATAAATATATATTTTATATAAGGAAATATAATTATGTGTGAAGGAATTTTTGGTTATATAAATTATATGAGGGTGATATATAATTTATACAAGAAAATAAATTTATTAAACAAAAAGGTTAATAATTATATAAATTATACAAACTTATATGGTATAGTTTATATAAAATATATATAAAGTAGTGAAAAGAATAATAAATAAATATGAATGATTATTATTTTTAATAAAATAAATTATGTTGATGTAAAATAGAATTATTTCTATTTTTATGAGATATAATGTTTTATGAGTTATGCATGTAAGAGAAATTGTTATAATACATAATATATATAATAATTAAATTATGTATACTTTGTAGTAATAGGAAATACATGTATGTTTACGTAATGTATATGTAATAAAGTTGAAACATAGAAAAATTAATTTTATTAAGTTATGCAACTTATTTTTATTAATTTTGGAAGTATAAAATACTTCATATAGTTACATGCATGTCCTTATGAGTGTACAAAATTTATCAAGTAATGTACATTAAAAATATGTGAATATTGTTTATAAATTATTTTATGAATTTTGGTAAATTAAAATAAATATTTTATATATATTTTATAAAATATTTATTACCCGAATTAATTGCGTAATGTATTAAAAATACGCATGCATGGAAAGAATTATCTCACCGACTTAAGTAAGTCGGTGGAATCAAGCCACACAAATTAAATAAAATGCAAAGTACGGGCAAGTTATATATATATATATATATATGTATGGAATAAATAATGATAATATATCTAAATACTTAGCAAGCCAAACAAGCAAATCATTTCTCTTTCTTATTTTCTTCTCCGCCACCACCAACCGCCACACAAGACCACTGCCTACCAAGAGAGGAGAAATAATTGGAGCTATTGGGTGCATACAAGCTTCAAAAGGAGGTATAAAACCATTTTTATTAATTTATTTGGGTATTTGTGGAGATAAAATAATTATATGAAAAATTAGTAAATAATTATATAATTGTTCTATATGATTTTTAGGTGTGTATTTATGAATTTTATAGTGTTTGGTGTACTTTTGTGGTAGAAATAATAATCAAAATGATATAAAATGTTGGGTTGGCTGCTACTGTAATGAAGAAAGAAGAAGGAAAAAAATTTTGGCCGTCCGCGCATGGCGCGCGGCCAAATTATTTTTTCCGGCCCAGGAACGAAACGGCGTCGTTTTGGGTAGAAAGAATTTTGGTCGCGCCATGCGCGGCGGTCGAAGTTCTGCGACCGGAAACGACATCGTTTGGAACTGAGAGGGGGCGGATTCGTGCATGACGCGGCTAACCGGTTTTCGAAAAATTACCATTTTGCCATCAGTCGAAATTTTTCAGAATAATTACGAAAATGCCATTGGGGATTAAATTAATTAAAATAAATGTTTTAAAATTAATAAAAATCATATAAAATCAGAAAAATATATAAAAATGTTTTATAAATTAAATTTAACAATTTTTAAATTTTGAGGAATAATTCCAATTAATTATTAAATGTTTAATAATGAGAATTAAAAGAACATAATTAGAACTAATAACCAAAATAGGTTATAATTAAATTTAAATACTCATATAGAGCCGATGAGTAGAATAATTAGGTTATGAGTGATATTAATTACATAAATTAATATCGTGAGTTACTAAATTATTATTATTTGATTATGCTATTATTATAGGGTGTTCAGGAAAGGAAAAATTTAGCAGTTAACATAGTAAACGGATATCGAGGCAAGTTCCTAAACCCTAACTTTAAACCATTAATCATGTGTTAGCTATTAAAATATTTATTGAGCTTTATTTCCTAAAGTTTCATCATTATTCCATTTTATCGAATATTGATTTCAGTGATATTGTGGATTATTAAACGAAAAATCTCTTTTGTTACACACATATATTCATAAATGCCATTCATGACGAAACATAATTGTTTGTCAGTAAATTAATAATTATGAGCCTAGACCATTTGTTCGGCTAGACTTTTGATACAATTGAATTTCAAAATTACTTTATATTGTTAGTGCTGAGCCGAACCAAATTGTTTTGGTGCGGACTTGTAACGACCCCAAAATTCGACCCACTTTATTCCCTTAAATCTTGTATTTAATAAACATTATTTTCATTACGTCCAAATTTCGGTCCGTTAATAAATCTTTCATCACCTAAATTGATCCGTTGTTTAATTTCAATATCATCAATTACCGAATTTTCGGTATAAAATTTTCTTTTTTTCTCAACTTAATCATTGTATTAAAATATTTAGATATTTAAAATCCTTACCTTTCGATCCTAGTCCCTGGATCGCAACCTTAACTTTTTCATTCTTTTACACGTATCATAAAACTCATATTCAAAATCTAATATGATTTATTTTCATACAAATATTCCTTCTTGCATCATTTATAATTAAACATATAATGCCTTCTATCGTAATAATTCTCTTGAACATTCACAGTTCACCATTTAATTCTGTTCATCCTATTCGGATCTAATACATGAAATATCAACGTAAAACTAGCAAATGTACCTTGAATCATAATATTAAAAAGATAACAAATACGTTCACCACTTCTTAGGTTATTCGTCTCTATATAATCCGTTATTCTTGAAATTCATTTCTTTCCTGCAAAAATGTTTATTAAGCAAGTAATGAGCACAAAGGCTCAGCAAGTTCAACAGTTTATGCTTCATGTAGCACATAGTTTAACATGCTCTGTGTGTGTCATACATTACATGTTGTGCTTCTACTTGAGCCATATATCTCTCATATATATATTCATATCGTTGCACAAAGCACACATTGTGTTCATATTAATCATGTATCACATAACACATAATTTGTATGCATTTAGAACAAGAATTACATATTATAACAGTCCAACATCTAACATAGAAGGGACTGAGGAACCTGCCTGGCGTCCAGTTATTTAAATTGTTAGCTCAAACCCTTAACTCGATCAACCTTCCTTTGAAGGTTATTTCCCACTTGGATGGCACAAAACTCCCCCTCCCTTGGTAACCATGGTGGTTCACGGTTGACTTCCGGTGGGTGGCGGTGGTTTCGGATGAGGGAAAAAGAAAGAGAGTTTGTTCATGTTTTGTTCTTTTTTTTTTTTTTTTGCTTCTAATTCTTTTCCTTTTATAAGCCAAGGCACTTAACCAATTTTTTGCATAAAAAATTTTCCCACCGACTTTATCAAGCCACGCGAGACTTCGGGAATTTTCCAAAATAACATGCAATTTACTTTTTAATACATTAGGTAATTATATCGTGTAATAATTATTTTACATAATATATGTAAAATAATTATTTTATCGTACCAAAATTCATATTATGATTTATCAATAATATTAACACCCCTTTTGGGTATTTTACTTGACAAATTTTGTACACGCATAATAACATGCATGCAATTATTTGAGATAATTTATATCTCCAAAAATCATAAAATAATTCACATAACATATAAAAATTATTTTTCGTAATTTTTCACCTCGTTACTTGTACAACATGTTACATTAACATGTTTACGTTTTCAAAATATTATCCTTCGTAAAAGTCATAATAATTCCATCATACATAATCATAAATTTTTAATAAATTAAATCCTTCCTTTTTCCTCATTTAATTTAATTCCTTTACATTTCTCATTAATTTCTTTATATATAAATTATATAATTTAATATTATATAATTTATATATTTACATTCTTCTTCCTTAAATAATTTCTTAATTTCCTCCACCCTTATTCCATTTAATCACCTTATATAAATTACATAATTATTCTTATATAATTTATATAATTATTATTTTCTTCATACCCTATTTTAATTTCCTTATATAAATTATATAATTTATTATTATATAATTTATATAATTACCTTTCTTCTCAATTAATTTCTAAACTTCCTCCATAATTCCTAATAAATTTAAAATTCAATAATTTTAACTTTTCTTAGTTTCCTCATTAACTTTTATCTTACTTTGGATTAATTTAATTATTAATCCCTTAATTCTCATAATTAATGAAATTTATAATTATCAATTAAACATTCACATATATAAATATACATATCAAATTTAATATATCTCCCATTACCACGTAACCTCAATTAAATCATAATTTCTGTATTTTCATTTAATTGTACAATTTATTGTACATTTACCTGACATTTTTCTTATCATTCATAAATTGTTTTTAAACAACTTATTTACTTTTCAATTTTTCTAAACCAACACAAATCATCACCATCTCTGTACAAATTTAATTTATCAATTAAATCATATCACATACCTTAAATCACATAAAATAATAATTAATTTAAATAACCTTGATAATTTTATCAATTAAATTCTTATTTAATTTTATTAAGAAAATCCTGAAAATTCGGATCCTCACATTCTTCCCCCCTTAACAGGATTCCGTCATCGGAATCATAATTGTCGTAATAATCATACGTATTTTATTTATAGTACCTTGTAATACCTGTATCTTGGTGAATAACGATTTAAATCCATAATAATCACATTTTATCTTTCTAATATCCATAACTAACATGGATTACCTCATACTGATCATAACTGCCCAAGTATTCAATTCTTAACTCAATTCACAATTTCTTTGATTTCTCATTCTCTAAAAATTTTCTTTCTTTAATCATATTTACCCTTACTCACTCCACTTATTTCATACCCTCTATTGCACATCATTTATACTCTACACATTCGTCCTTCTTTTCTTAATTCATATAAATCTTCTTCACATTTCATAATTCATTTCTTAATACCTTCTATCATCCAACACTAGGTTTTAATTGCTAACCTTTACTTAATTTTATCATAATCTTTATTTGGAATTATTTTTAAAATCCTGGGTGTCACATTCACCCCTCCTTCATAAAATTTCGTCCTCGAAATTTTTATGTACTCGTACTTCACAATTTCTTTGCATTTATTCCACATATCTTTATTTCATTCTTGTAGTCATTGTACATTGCAATTTTCTAATCCATCACATTTCACAATTTCTTTACTTCGCAATTATTGCGTCCATTATCATTCACACTTAAATAATATTACCCCATCCTACCATCCAATCTTCATAAGAGTAGAGGAATTCAAAAATTTATTTTGGAAAACTTTCATGATATGCTGAATGAACATTTATCCCGGTTTACAGTACTTCGCTCCCCGAGTACTTCATACTGCAAACCCTGACAGTGGATCAGTCTGCCATTAAAGTGGTGTATATTTAATCAGTAATTTGGCACTCCAGTAGAACAATCTGTAATGCCTGTGTCTCTTATGCCAGGTGACCATTCGATCAACCTGCAACATTCTTAATCTTTTTGTTCATCTCAGCCTTAGAATTCATTCGACAATAATTTGATTTGGTATAACTTTCAAAGAATATGAATTCAATGAATATACTTCAAAATTTGTCTAGCTGAATCAATAGCTCAGACTTATATTTCTTCGACGCTTGTCTAGCTAGATCAATTAGCATAAACTTACTTTTAATAATTTATAATTCGCAGAAATTTTTAAAACATTCATCAAGTCAAAACTTTTCAAAACGTCTAGCCGAGTCAAATGGCAAAGACTTATAGCTTTAACATACCTTCACAAATAAAAATCATTTATGACTTCATGTTACCGCATCATCTTGACAGTACGTTGAGGATTCCGTGGTTAATAATTCCTACACCATAAACCATACTTTATGGTGTTGAATCATCTTATAACGAAATAGTACCGCATCGTCTCAACAACATGTTGAGCATTCTGTCATTCATCACATCTGCACCGGGTTAAAAGGTGCGTGGATGATTCTTTTGAAATACATTTTGATGTAAAAATATTTTTGTCTAGCCGAAACAAGTAGCATAGACACTTTTTAGATCGCTTAGAAAAATTTTATTTATATTTTTCAAAACATATTCGTGTCAATTTAGCTTGAAGCCAAAAATTTCGAAGTCTAGCAAAGCTAGAAGAATGGGAATATCCTAAATTCCCTAACATTCACCCTCTGCTTCTTCACTTAATTAATAAATTTATTGCTAGGACTATTATTATTTATCATATTAAAATTTCTATCTACTCCAACTTTTCTATACCCCCGTATAGTTCATCAAACTTGCCACACATTATGAGTCCAGGAACTTACCACAAGAATATGAGTTTAGAAGCTTGTCCTAGCAATACGTAGTTTAAGAACAAGTCAAAGACTATCCATATGCTGAGGGGCTCAAAACATACCATATAATTATGAGTCATGGACTTACCATATGCATGAGTTTTAAGAACTCGTGCCTAAACTTAATATTATCTTTCTATCAAAACTGCTAACGCGACTCTAACATTTCAATGATTATCACATAGTAACTAAGTAAACACAAATCCCCCGCCCATACAAAGGATTGTGCAACTCAGTCACCACATGAGTCCTCAATTGAAATTTCGTACCCAAGTTTTCTACCCCCTTATCATAACCTTTCTGTCATTCATGTCTCATCATTCTCTGAATTCTTCTTGTACTATTTCATAGTACCATATCTCTTTATAGCATCAAGCTATACCTTGTTGACCATTAACAGGTCATTCTATTATTTCACATTCTCACTTGATCCCATCATAACCTTGCTTTACAATCCATTCCTTACTCGTTTTCCTTATCTCATGATCGTATCATAGTACGATCCTCTCGCTGTTCTTGATCATATTATTATGATCTCTTCCTATACGTTTTGGATTACCTTGTCATCTTTATTACTTAAATCAGGTGTCCCCTGATTATCTTTGAGATTCATCTTTGAATCATTTCAGATATTCTTTCAATTATGTTCTTAATTGAACTTATAAATTTTCTCAATTCATTACTTTCATTCAACTCTTTCTTAACATCTTTATCTCTTTCTTATAATCTTATATCTTTCATATTTTCTTTCCTTTAGCCACTATCTGAGATCTGTATTTCTTAACTTACATCTTTCTATTTTATTTCCCCCATCTTCATCAAACTTATCATGTATTTGGACTCAAGAACTTACCATAATCCTATGGTTGAGGAGCTTGTCCTAGTCAGGCCATAGTCGCCCATTCGCTAAAGGTGCTCCACCATATAATCATGAGTCACGAGCTTACTCTACGCTTGGGTTTTTAGAACACGCAACTAACTGTACTCTTTCTTACTAAGGCTATAGCCTAAGGTATCATCTACCTAAGGGTTATAACCTCTAGCTCTGATACCAACTGTAACGACCCCGAAATTCGACCCACTTTATTCCCTTAAATCTTGTATTTAATAAACATTATTTTCATTACGTCCAAATTTCGGTCCGTTAATAAATCTTTCATCACCTAAATTGATCCGTTGTTTAATTTCAATATCATCAATTACCGAATTTTCGGTATAAATTTTTCTTTTTTTCTCAACTTAATCATTGTATTAAAATATTTAGATATTTAAAATCATTACCTTTCGATCCTAGTCCCTGGATCGCAACCTTAACTTTTTCTTTCTTTTACACGTATCATAAAACTCATATTCAAAATCTAATATGATTTATTTTCATACAAATATTCCTTCTTGCATCATTTATAATTAAACATATAATACCTTCTATCGTAATAATTATCTTGAACATTCATAGTTCACCATTTAATTCTGTTCATCCTATTCGGATCTAATACATGAAATATCAACGTAAAACTAGCAAATGTAGTCACCTTGAATCATAATATTAAAAAGATAACAAATACGTTCACCACTTCTTAGGTTATCCGTCTCTATATAATCCGTTATTCTTGAAATTCATTTCTTTCCTGCAAAAATGTTTATTAAGCAAGTAATGAGCACAACGGCTCAGCAAGTTCAACAGTTTATGCTTCATGTAGCACATAGTTTAACATGCTCTGTGTGTGTCATGCATTACGTGTTGTGCTTCTACTTGAGCCATATATCTCTCATATATATATTCATATCGTTGCACAAAGCACACATTGTGGTCATATTAATCATGTATCACATAGCACATAATTTGTATGCGTTTAGAACAAGAATTACATATTATAACAGTGCAACATTTAACATAGAAGGGACTGAGGAACTTGTCTGGCGTCCAGTTATTTAAATTGTTAGCTCAAACCCTTAACTCGATCAACCTTCCTTTGAAGTTTATTTCCCACTTGGATGGCACAAAACTCCCCCTTTCTTGGTAACCATGGTGGTTCACGGTTGACTTCCGGTGGGTGGCGGTGGTTTCGGATGAGGGAGAGAGAAAGAGAGTTTGTTCGTGTTTTGTTCTTTTTTTTTTTTTTTTTTTTCTTCTAATTCTTTTCCTTTTATAAGCCAAGGCACTTAACCAATTTTTTGCATAAAAAATTTTCCCACCAACTTTATCAAGCCACGCGAGACTTCGGGAATTTTCCAAAATAACATGCAATTTACTTTTTAATACATTACGTAATTATATCGTGTAATAATTATTTTATCGTACCAAAATTCATAATATGATTTATCAATAATATTAACACCCCTTTTGGGTATTTTACTTGACAAATTTTGTACACGCATAATAACATGCATGTAATTATTTGAGATAATTTATATCTCCAAAAATCATAAAATAATTCACATAACATATAAAAATTATTTTTCGTAATTTTTCACCTCGTTACTTGTACAACATGTTACATTAACATGTTCACGTTTCCAAAATATTATCCTTCGTAAAAGTCATAATAATTCCATCACATATAACCATAAATTTTTAATAAATTAAATCCTTCCTTTTTCCTCATTTAATTTAATTCCTTTACATTTCTCATTAATTTCTTTATATATAAATTATATAATTTAATATTATATAATTTATATATTTACATTCTTCTTCCTTAAATAATTTCTTAATTTCCTCCACCCTTATTCCATTTAATCACCTTATATAAATTACATAATTATTCTTATATAATTTATATAATTATTATTTTCTTCATACCCTATTTTAATTTCCTTATATAAATTATATAATTTATTATTATATAATTTATATAATTACCTTTCTTCTCAATTAATTTCTAAACTTCCTCCATAATTCCTAATAAATTTAAAATTCAATAATTTCAACTTTTCTTAGTTTCCTCATTAACTTTTATCTTACTTTGGATTAATTTAATTATTAACCCCTTAATTCTCATAATTAATGAAATTTATAATTATCAATTAAACATTCACATATATAAATATACATATCAAATTTAATATATCTCCCTTTACCACGTAACCTCAATTAAATCATAATTTCTGTATTTTCATTTAATTGTACAATTTATTGTACATTTACCTGACATTTTTCTTATCCTTCATAAATTATTTTTAAACAACTTATTTACTTTTCAATTTTTCTAAACCAACACAAATCATCACCATCTCTGTACAAATTTAATTTATCAATTAAATCATATCACATACGTTAAATCACATAATATAATAATTAATTTAAATAACCTTGATAATTTTATCAATTAAATTCTTATTTAATTTTATTAAGAAAATCCTGAAAATTCGGATCCTCACAGGACTCCTAGAAACTGAGATGAACAACCATATTCCAGGGGTATAGCTTGTCGGATGCTTTAAATTCCGATTTCCTCTCGATATGCGGTAATATGATGTGCACAGTCATAGGAACGAGAGGCCGATCACCTCGAGTACGGGTTTAAGGTTTTATGGTCTTTATGACATAAACGGATTATCAATATTGATTAACCTATGTTCAATGGTCTTGTGACCCTCAGTTTAATTCATTTGTATCATGTTTCAAAAGATAATTCCTGCAATTATTCTCTTTCGTTTTAATTGAATTAATGTTACATTATTGGTATAAATTCTGATCCACATAATACATTGTTATTCTGTTCATTATACTTGCTGAGCACTTTAGTTGCTCACTTTTACTTGCTTAAAATGTCCCAGACAAAGATGTAAAACCCAAGAATCTAGATAAGAAAGACAAAGACAAAGGAAAGATATCGGACTGAAGAAATTGATGTGTTGTCCCCAGCCGGTAGTCTTAAATCTATGTTGTGATTGTAGGTAGGAAATGTTATCTTAGTATTGTTATTTGTATGTAAAGGTTAATGACCCTGGGAGTGTGAGAGATGTATTTTGTTTTATGTTGGAGATTAGCATATGTAATGTATAGTAATGGTAATTCTGGGTAGTGATTACTGTATGCGATATTATGAATAGTGAACACCAAATTCAAGGTTCCAGGAACCTGAATTTGGGGGCGTCACAGGTTGGTATCAGAGCTGAGAGATTTAAGGCTGTAGGTGAGGGAAAACCTTAGTACGAACTAGGTATGAGTACGCAACTCAAATCGAGTTTAAAGGGAAGTAGGGAATTTAGGATGTTCAAAAGTCGATAATTTATGTGTTATTTAAAAGTTATTATATAATGGTTAGATTTATGTTGATAGGAGATTCTCGTATTGTTGTTTTATAGGATGACAGAGACAGGCGAACCAGGTGGGGCTAGGATTGAAGAAGAAGAGATTAGGGATATACATGTAGTACCAGAGCGAATAATTGTTAGTCCACCAGTGTTTGAGCCAGGGTCGGAGTATGGACCAGATTTTGAACCAGAAGAACATATGGATGTAAATGAAGAAGAAGGAGGGTCTTCTGAAGGTACTCCTCCCGAAAACTTAGACCCAAATGAAGAATTAATAGCTAATGCCATAGACACTATAAATGGGTTAGAGATTCAGGTGGCCGATCTTACACACCAGGTACATGAGTTAGAAGCCCAAGCTGTAGCTCAAAATGTTGTTTCACAACAAAGAGAAGAAGAACTCCAGGTCCTCACCCAACAGAAAAATGAGGCAGTAAATAAACTGGGCCAAGCCGAACATAGAATAGAAGAATTGTCTATAGAAAGACAGATTCTGGTTGATAGGTTGAATAGAGAGGTGGCCGATAGGACGAGAATTGAGAATGCTTGGGGAAGAGCGACTAGGCAAGTAGGCCTCACAGAAAACGAGGTGAGAGCTAAACAAGTAAAAATGGATGATATGGAGTATGCTTTTAAATGCGCATCGGAAAGGGCACAACACAGGATTCGATGTTTTTGAGTATAGGAAGGTCAGTATTGGCGAGATATTGATCGTGATGTGGCGATCAACATTATAAGACAAGAATTTGAAGATGCAATGAGGAGAGCAATGAACCCATGGAATATGGGATAGTGTGATACTGAGATATATATGTTATATAAATAGTATGAAACCCTACTTTTGATGTAAATAACAGGGAAAAGATATGTAAATATGATGTATGTGTGATCTGGGGGTATGTACGTATCTTGTAAAATAGTTGGTTGTTAATGTAAATATTGGAAGGCAGGTATGTTTTGATATAAATTGCTAGTTTTAAATTTTATATTGTAAAAATAGTAATGAAAATTAATATAAGTTCATATTTTAGAATGCCACCAAAGAAAGGTAGACCTGCTAGAAGAGCACAAAAAGAATCAGTGAATGAAGTTACTGGGACAGGTACAAGAATAGAACCAGAAATAGTCCCAGTTAATCTAGTGCAAAGGTTAGTAGATTTACTAGCGGGTGCAATGCAAAATAGGAACTCAGTTCCTGCTGAACAGAATACCCAACCCTTAAATTTTGCAAATTTTAAAGATTTTAAACTAGCTGGACCACCAGAATTTAAGGGCTCTATAAATCCTATAGAAGCTCAAACTTGGATTATGGAGATGGAAAGGGTTTTTGAGGTGGTTCGAGTAGTTGAGGAGCAGAAGACTGCTTTTACGACCTTCATGATGAAAGGAGAAGCTGCCCACTGGTGGCAAGCAAATCGGAATAGAGAGGCGGGAGAAATAGTTCCTTGGAAGAGGTTTAAGGAACTATTTTTCGAAAATTATTTTCCCACTAGTATGCAGAACAAGTTGGAGATTCAATTTCTGGAATTAAAACAGAATAACATGTCAGTAGCTGAATATGCTGCCAAATTTAATGAATTGGCCTGGTTTGCCCCATACCAGGTCAATACAGAAGAGTGAAAAGCCAAAAGATTTGAACAGGGATTGAAGCCCTGGATTTATAGCAAGGTGAATATGTTTCAGACAACAACATATGTTGATGTGTTGGAAAAGGCAATTTTAGCCGAGGGAGGTAGTGAAGCTATTACGAAATATCATCAGGAGCAAAAGAAAATAAAGAATGAAGGAGATTCTAAGGGGGGAAGTGGTAGTAGCACCAACCCTCCTAGCAAGAAAAAGTGGAGTGGTAGTAACAACACCTCCGAAAATAAATCCGGAGATGTAAAGAAGAAAGTTGAGCCGTGTAGCAGTTGGGGGAAGAATCACTCGGGGATTTGTCTAAAAGGGAAAAAGGTATGTTATAAGTGTCAGCAAGAGGGACACATTGCACCAAATTGCCCAAAATTGAAGAAAACCGGATGTTATAACTGTGGAGCAGTAGATCATTTTGCTCGTAATTGTCCAAAGAAGACAATGGAGGTAACAAGTGGAGGGAAACTGACACTCCCCGCACCAACTCCACCAGGTCGTCCTACCGCTCGAACTTTTAATATGACGGTGCAGGATGCGGAAAAATCAAAAGATGTGGTGTCAGGTACCATTTCAATTTGCAATACTAATGCATGTGTGTTTTTTGATTCGGGTGCTACGTGCTCGTTTATTTCTGATGAATTTGCTAGAAGACTAGGGTTGACTCATGAAAACTTAGAACAACCCTTGAATATAGAAATTGCAAATAAGGAAGTGATACCTGTTAATCATGTGCATAAATATTACCCTATGGTGATAAGAAAACATAAGTTGCATGTGGATTTAATTCCAATACGTCTTGGGGAATTTGATGTCATCCTAGGGATGGATTTGTTGTATAACCATAAAGCGATGATTGATTGTCAACGGAAGTGTGTAACTTTACAGACTCCTTAAAAGTCAAAAATAGTATTTTATGGTAGCAAATTACCAAGACAATTTAGTTGTCTGTCAGTCATGCAAGCTAGTAAGGCGTTAAGGAAGGGAGGCACGGGATACTTAGCGTATGTGATAGATACCGAAAAAGGTGAGATGAAAATGGGAGAAATACCGGTAGTGAACGAATTTCCCGATGTGTTTCTGGATGACTTAACTGGTCTTCCACCAGATCGGAAAATCAAATTTATGATTGATTTAGCACCGGGAACGGCTCCAATATCTAAGGCTCCCTATAGAATGGCTCCAGTGGAAATGAAAGAGTTGATGAAACAGCTACAGAAGCTATTAGATAAGAAGTTTATTCAGCCGAGTGTGTCTCCATGGGGAGCACCAGTGTTATTTGTTAAGAAGAAGGATGGAACTCTACGGTTATGTATTGATTATAGAGAGTTAAATAAGATGACCATCAAGAATAAATACCCGTTGCCAAGGATTGATGATCTTTTTGATCAGTTGAAAGGCGCAAAATATTTTTCAAAGATTGATCTTCTGTCAGGAGATCATCAGTTGAAAATAAGAAAGGAGGATGTGCCAAAAACAGCATTCAGAACTCGTTATGGTCATTACGAGTTTCTGGTTATGCCGTTTGGACTGACAAATGCACCAACGGCATTCATGGATATGATGAATAGGATTTTTAAACCCTATTTGGATAAATTTGTAGTAGTGTTCATAGATGATATTCTGGTATATTCTAAGTCTCAGGAAGAGCATGCAGACCATTTAAAAATAATGTTAGAAACTTTGAGAAAAGAAAAGTTATATGCCAAATTTTCGAAGTGTGAATTCTGGTTGCAAAGAGTTCACTTTTTGGGTCATGTTATTGATAAAGATGGAATTTCTATGGACCCTGCAAAAGTTGAAGCTGTAATTAATTGGGAACAACCAAAGACACCCACGGAGGTGAGAAGTTTCTTAGGTTTAGCGGGTTATTATCGACGATTTATTCAAGATTTCTCTAAGATAGCAACTCCGCTAACCAATTTAACTAGAAAGTCCGTGAAGTTTGTGTGGACCGATAAATGTGAAGAAAGTTTTTGTGAGTTAAAGAAAAGGCTAAGTGAAGCCCCGGTGTTAACTTTGCTTGATGAAACCGGGAATTTTGTGGTATATAGTGATGCTTCTCATAAAAGATTAGGTTGTGTGCTTATGCAAAACGGAAAGGTTATTGCATATGCATCTCGACAGTTGAAAGATTATGAGAAAGGGTATCCGACGCATGATTTGGAATTGGCTGCAGTAGTTTTTGCATTGAAAATATGGAGACATTACCTTTATGGGGAAAAATGTGAGATATATACAGACCACAAAAGTCTGAAGTATATCTTCACGCAAAAGGAGTTGAACATGCGTCAAATGAGGTGGCTGGAATTAATAAAAGACTATGATTGTGAAATCCTCTATCATCCAGGAAAAGCTAATGTGGTGGCAGACGCTTTAAGTAGAAAGGAGAGAGAAAAGTTGCTGAAATTAACTATTCAGGATGAACTAATTCAGGAAATGACAAAGTTGGGAATTGAAGTGAAGTACCCCTCTGAAACAGATGAAATATTATTTGTTGTGGAGATGCAGCCAACGTTGTTAGATAAGGTGAAGGAGGCTCAATTAACCAATGAAGATTGTATCCAGGTCAGGAATAGGATTACCTCAGGTGATGAAGTAAAATTTCAGATAGATAATAATAAAATTTTAAGATTTGAGGGGCGAATTTGGATACCAGCAGTAGTTGAATTGAAGGAGGAGATATTACAAGAGACACATAATTCAAAATTCTCAATTCACCCAGGAAGTACGAAAATGTACCAAGATTTACGAAAACATTTTTGGTGGCCAAACATGAAACGAGAAATTGCGGATTATGTAAGCCGATGCTTGACGTGTCAGCGGATCAAAGCTGAGCATCAGAAACCAAGTGGGCTATTACAACCTCTTGAAATTCCAGAATGGAAATGGGAGCATATTACCATGGATTTTGTAGTAGGACTTCCGACTACTCAAAAGGGTTACGATGTTGTATGGGTGATCGTGGATAGATTAACAAAGTCGGCCCATTTCTTGCCAATTAAGATCAAATACAATTTGGATCAATTGGCTAGAATCTACATTAAAGAAGTAATATCAAGACACGGAGTACCAGTGTCAATTGTGTCAGATCGTGATCCACGATTTACATCAAAATTTTGGAGAAGTCTACAAGAGAGATTAGGAACACAACTGAGGTTGAGTACGGCTTACCATCCTCAAACCGATGGTCAAAGAGAAAGAACAATACAAACCTTGGAAGATATGTTGCGGGCCTGTGTTATGGACTTCAAAGGGAGTTAGGATGATCACCTATCTTTGGTGGAATTTGCGTATAATAGCAGTTACCACACAAGTATAGGAATGCCACCTTATGAAGCTTTATATGGAAGAAAATGTAGGACTCCTTTGTGTTGGGATGAAGTGGGCGAACGTCAATTACTAGGACCCGAACTGGTTCAACAGACGGCAGATACAGTCCGGTTGATACAGACCCGGTTAGTGGCAGTCCAAGATCGACATAAAAAGTATGCAGATTTGCATAGGCAAAGTCGAGATTTTGAAGTGGGAAGTCATGTGTTTCTTAAAGTGTCTCCATGGAATGGAAAAATCCGATTCGGAAAGAAAGGTAAATTAAGTCCTAGATTTATTGGACCGTTTGAAGTATTAAGAAAAGTTGGGGAAGTAGCTTATGAAGTGGCTCTACCTCCAGAGTTAGCACACATACACAATATTTTTCATGTGTCAGTGTTACGACCGTACAAGCCAGATTATAAGCACGTCATAGCATATGAACCAATTCAGATAGAGAGGGATTTAACTTATGAAGAAATTCCTGTTCAAATATTAGATAGGAAAGAGCAAGTCTTAAGAAATAAAGTGATTCCTTCTGTTAAAGTGCTATGGCGAAATCATAACGTTGAAGAAGCCACCTGGGAATTAGAAGAGAAAATGCGAAAGAATTATCCCCATTTATTTGAATAGTTAATGTAGAAATTCCGGGACGGAATTTTATAAGGGGGGAAGAATGTAATATCCAGGATATTATGACGTGTAAAAAGTTTAAATAAATAAAATGTGCGTATTTTAGTATTTAAATTAAGCAATTAATGTGAATTATGTAAATTAATCATGGATGTATATTTTTATTACGGTTATTAATTTAATGGTATATGTTAATGAAAAGAGGATGAATATTAAAAATTTATCTTGAATTAAATTAAAGTTAATGAGGTAGTTGATGAAGTTAAAATTATTAATCATGGATTAATTTATAATTATGAGGAAATTTGGAGATTATTAAGAAAGGAATTATATATAAAATATATATAGATAAATATATATTTTATATAAGGAAATATAATTACGTGTGAAGGAATTTTTGGTTATATAAATTATATGAGGGTGATATATAATTTATACAAGTAAATAAATTTATTAAAGAAAAGGTTAATAATTATATAAATTATACAACGTCGTTCCAGGCAGAAAGAATTTTGGCCGCGCCATGCGCGGCGGTCGAAATTCTAAGACCGGAAACGACGTCGTTTGGAACTGAGAGGGATTCGTGCATGGCGCGGCTAACCGGTTTTCAAAAAATTACCATTTTGCCACCGGTCGAATTTTTTTTAGAATAATTACGATAATGCCATTGGAGATTAAATTAATTAAAATAAATGTTTTAAAATTAATAAAAATCATATAAAAATCATATAAAATCAGTAAAATATATAAAAATGTTTTATAAATTAAATTTAACAATTTTTAAATTTTGAGGAATAATTCCAATTAATTATTAAATGTTTAATAATGAGAATTAAAAGAACATAATTAGAACTAATAACCAAAATAGGTTATAATTAAATTTAAATACCCATATAGAGCCGATGGGTAGAATAATTAGGTTATGAGTGATATTAATTACATAAATTAATATCGTGAGTTACTAAATTATTATTATTTGATTATGTTATTATTATAGGGTGTTCAGGAAAGGAAAAATTTAGCAGTTAACATAGTAAACGGATATCGAGGCAAGTTCCTAAACCCTAACTTTGAACCATTAATCATGTGTTAGCTATTAAAATATTTATTGAGCTTTATTTCCTAAAGTTTCATCATTATTCCATTTTATCGAATATTGATTTCAGTGATATTGTGGATTATTCAATGAAAAATCTCTTTTGTTACACACATATATTCATAAATGCCATTCATAACGAAACATAATTGTTTGTCAGTAAATTAATAATTATGAGTCTAGACCATTTGTTCGGCTAGACTTTTGATACAATTAAATTTCAAAATTACTCTATATTGTTAGTGCTGAGCCGAACCAAATTGTTTTGGTGCGGACTCCTAGAAACTGAGATGAACAACCCTATTCCAGGGGTATAGCTTGTCGGATGCTTTAAATTCCGATTTTCCCGCAATATGCGGTAATATGATGTGCACAGTCATAGGTACGAGAGGCTTATCACCTCGAGTACGGGTTTAAGGTTTTATGGTCTTTATGACATAAACGGGTTATCAATATTGATTAACCTATGTTCAATGGTCTTGTGACCTTCAGTTTAATTCATTTGTATCATGTTTCAAAAGATAATTCCTGCAATTATTCTCTTTCGTTTTAATTGAATTAATGTTACATTATTGGTATAAATTCTGATCCTCATAATACATTGTTATTCTGTTCATTATACTTGCTGAGCACTTTAGTTGCTCACTTTTACTTGCTTAAAATGTCTCAGACAAAGATGTAAAACCCGAGAATCTAGATAAGAAAGACAAAGACAAAGGAAAGATATCGGACTGAAGAAATTGATGTGTTGTCCCCAGCCGGTAGTCTTAAATCTATGCTGTGATTGTAGGTAGGAAATGTTATCTTAGTATTGTTATTTGTATGTAAAGGTTAATGACCCTGGGAGTGTGAAAGATGTATTTTGTTTTATGTTGGAGATTAGCATATGTAATGTATAGTAATGGTAATTCTGGGTATTATGAATAGTGAACACCAAATTCAAGGTTCCAGGAACCTGAATTTGGGGGCGTCACAGGGGTGATGAGTAGGTTTTATACCTATGACTCGGATATGTTTAGCCTTAGTATTTGGTTATCTTTAAAGTCTTTTTAGTACATTTTATTCGCATTTATGTCTATTTTCTGCAGCAAGGTGAAAAAGGGGCAAAACAGGCATGTTCGGGGCTTAAATGGCAATTTTGTAATTTCTGGGAAAAGTGTCAGAGCTGGTAGCGCTGGAATAGTACTACGGTCAGAGCTGGCAGCGCTAAGTCGCAGATTTTGTCGCGCAGTTTCGCGTTTTACTGAAAATTCGAGTTTCCTAATCAATTTTGGACACTTAAAACCCTACTTAGGGATAGCTAGTATATATATGGAGGCATGGGTTGTACAAGAGGGACACAAAAGATCAGTGAGAGCCTTCATACACGTGAATTGACAAGCATCAGAAGACTGGGATTGCAGACAAGAGAGGCTATAGAGTTTCATTCGTTTTCTCTCTTTATCTCCTTATCTTGAACTTTTGAATGTTAGTTATAATTATGATGATGGTTTCTTATTTGACTATGATGAACTAAACACTCAATTAGGATTTCAATTGAACCTTTTGATTTACGATAATTAATTCTTGCTTATTTTCAGTTATTGATTCTATTTGAGTTGTTTATTATATCTTATGCTTGAATTTATTAATTGTGTGCGCAACAATTAATCTGATATCTTAGACGTAATTGTGAAAGGAATCTAAGATTAGATCTGGGTATAATAACATATGAACTTGTTGATTCTTTTTAAAAGAATAGCATAATAGTGCATAGGATGATAATATCTATGTGCCATATGTAATGTGGTGGAAAGTTTGTTCGTAATGAGTCTAGTTCAAGTTTATATTGCACGAATAGTAGCAAGGTAAGTGGATTAGATCTTTTTATTATCTATTGAACAAAGTTAATAAATAGATAGGCAATCTCCGTTAACAACTCATGAGAATTAATCAGTTGAAAATAAGATGAAGAGATTATTATGATCAATTGGGGAAGTTGTAATCCTAAGCTTTAAAATATCTGAAAATCAATTTTGTTTAATTAGTATTTAATATTTTATAGTTAAAATTGTTACTCGTTTAAGTTAGATTTAAATTGATAATTGCGTGATAATCAGAATAGTTGTTATCCGTTCTCTGTGGGTTCGATATCCTTTTTACTTCTATATTACTTGATTGACCGTGTATGCTTGCGCGAATTGACCATATATAAATCGGACAACATGGGGTCCACCAATATTTAGTTATTTCGACACCGTCGTATGAATCGAATATTCCCTGACAGAACGAATATTCTCCGACAAGATAAAATTTACACAAAATATTTGTTTTTAATTTTAACTTCTGTCAATTTATTCACTTACCGTTTCAGAAAAAAATATATAAAGAAAAATTAAATTTGTATGTCATAAAAGTCGGGGTCTTACAGTTAAGGTTTAGAAAACTTGTCTGGTAATTGTGCGTGGTATTTAGACAAATATTTATTGCTTAAATATATTTAATTTCTAAGAATATTAATTGTTAGAATATATACAAATATATGTTCAATTTAATTAATTAACAACATTTATGATTCGGTGTTGATTCGTCTCTTTAATTATTATATTAGATGTTATACAGTGTTTATTTAGCTTACCCGTCGCTAATTACTTCGTTAAATGTTTATATTTTAAGTTTACATAATTTGTCTGTCGCTAAAAATCAATTTAGAAGCACCCTAGATTAATTTTTTAGTTAATTGTCACTATATCCGTTGCTAAAAGTGTTTTTAATTAAGTTATTATTAAAGTTTATTAGTTTTGTGGTTAATGATATAATCACGGATCAAATCCGTCGCTAAATGGTTTTTATAATTAATTTTAAAGAATATGTCGCAGTGTCTATTGCTAAAGGAAATTAAAATTAATTAATCATTAAGGCTATAACGACGGTCCTGTTCGTCGCTAAAGCTTTTCTTGAGGCTAAATGATGATTATAATATTTTGAACATCCGAGATAGCTGTAATCCAACTTTATATGAATAAATAAAGATTAAGTTACATCTTATATGTACTATGGAATTTTCGTTGATGTTTACTTTTGTGTTTCGGTTCGAGTATCCAACCTTAGCACGTAAAAGGAGAATAATTTTTTTTTTCAAAAAAATTGAAAAGAAATTAAAACCTGAACCCTAGGAAAATAACCTAGACCCTCGAGCAAAACAAGCACGTCAAATTGACATTCTTTTTCAAGATTCATCCTTCCATGCTTTGAAAATATGTTATAGCCGATAAAAAAATTTCTCAAAAAAAGCGTCGAGAATAGGACGAAATAGGGAAAAGATGAAAAAAATTGACTTTTTGATCTACTAACCATTTTTTAAGAAATTGTCATTTAAAACACTATTCACCGAAAAGTGTGCAATGTCTTTTAGACTTTTCACTTCACATAATAGTGTTTATATGAAATAAAACTCAGTAATGTCCGACTTTTAATCAATAAAGATGAATTCAACCGGAATACTTAGAAATGAACTAGGTTAGATGTAATTGGGTCAAGAAACCTAATATAGACCTAAACCTAGTTACAAACTAATTGAATTAGCTAATTAATTAACTTAATTAGATGATTAAAACTAATCCGGTTGGAATCGAACTAGGTTAAGGTAACTAAATTACTATCTAACCTAACTATCATCTAATTAAACTAAACCCATCTAGGATTAAGGTTACGTAAACAAATGATTAACCTAAGTTATAAGTTAAACTAATTGGTGAATTAATAACTTAATCGACCAATGAAGTTCCTAGATTTATTTCTAATTAACCTAAGCATGAACTAAGCTAGATTATCAAAAGGACTAAACTACCCTTAAACTAAGCTTGGTAAAAGACCATGAATATCCCTCAAATAATTGATTAATTAACCAACCAAACAAGACCTAGTACTATTCCTTTGGTAGGCTTGATCTTAGCCATTGAAATGGTAGATGATGATGTCATTAAAAGCAATGATAGACTAACATTAAATGGCATTAAAGCCTTCAATAGTTAGCCAAAACAAGGGAGAAATGGTGATGCATTCTATTTTACTTAGCTTGGAAGTTTTGTAACAATGACCTTAATACACTAGCTTTGGTTTTCCTATAAATAGCAAGCATAGTTTACTTGTTCTATCCTTCATTTTCAAAGCTTAAAAATCAAGTATCAAAGCTATACATATATTGAGAGAGAGTTCTAATGAGTTAATATCAAGAAAATTGCAAAGAAATAATTAAAGCTAGTAAATTCAAAAGGTATAATCTCTAGTAGTTATAATGTTCGATTTTTCTTTCGTCTTTAGTTTTAAAAAGCTCAAGAACGTGAGTCGTAGCCATGTACGATTGTTGTTCTTTGTGTTCTTCACGTGTTCTTGAGCATTTCTTCATTTTATAGTAGTTATAATGTCGAATTTCATTTCATAATTCGAAGCTCAAGAACGTACGTCTTAGCTATATACAATTGTCATTCTCCGTGTTTTTCACGTGTGCTTAAGCGTTTCTTCATTTTATAGTAGTTATAATGTCGAATTTTATTTCATAGTTTGAAGCTCAAGAACGTACGTCTTAGCCATGCACGATTGTCGTTCTCCGTGTTATTCGTGTGTTCTTTAGCAATAATTATAAATTATAATAATCAATTATACAAGCCGTTATAATGACCAAATTATTTTAAATTATGAAGTGTTATTGAGTCTTATAACATGATATGTTAAGCAATTATCGGGAAAATCCTAATTGCACTTTAAGGTAAGTTTTCTATCATTAACCTTTGTTTACTTGTTTTTTTACGTGATTTATACATCTTATACAAACGTGTTATAAATCTTTGATAAGAAAGTTTTTGCTTCTTGTTTCAACATAACTTGAAAAATGAAATGCTCATTCGTGATATATTTCGAATCATGCTTTATTTTATCAAACCAAGTTGTCTTAGGGTGATTCTAACATGTGAAGTAAATTGAGATGAACGAATATATAGCACTATTCATGATTAGTCTAGCATAGTATATGTTATGCATAACATAGAATGTCGTTAGGTTGATCCCCTTTCTATATCCACTGTAATTGGTTCTAAGTTGAAAGACAGAGAACAATTCAATGTCTAACCACCACTCAGTCTTGCTATGTTAAAACATTTGTAATATCAATTGTTGTGCCATGAATCCTTATAAACCATATTGACGTGAGTTCACTTATATGCTATGTGTTTAAGACTTGTTGAGCATCTTAGCTCACCCTTGTAAATAAACCTAATTTGCAGACAAACCCGAGAGCTAGTTTACTATTTTATAATAATAACATTTTATAATAAAAACAAGTTTCATACATGTAATCGAATATTATATTAAGATTATCAAGTTTCATTACACTCTATTGTTACGTCTTTACTTTGATTAAACTTAGAATTGTTAATACTTAACATGGTATTGATAATGATCTATTTATCAGAATGAGGATGGTAAATAACTTGTGAGTACTGTAAACATCCGAGACAGGACTAATCGATATTAAATGGTCAAATTTATCATTAAGTTCCTCGAACCCAAGTACAAACTTGTTATTACTATTCTAAATGTTAGATAAGTACGATTATTGATATGAAGAGATGTCAATATAACCAAATGTATTTTGAATAAGGGTTTTAACTAGTTGGGTATTTTTTATACGGAAATAGAATTTTGTACCAGACAAAAATACAAACATTTATCACGGATAAAGATGCAAACATTTATTACGAGTGAAGATATAAACATCATTGAAAGATTCTCTATTCCCAAGAACCATCTTAATGATTTAATGCCGTGAATCTTAGAATATGTAAAGTTATAAAATATCTAAATCTTAAGGTTAAAATGTTATGAATGAGCATTAAGTCCCTTGCATTGATTACAAGGACTTGGTATGAAATAATGAAAGATCTTTTGGAATTAAGATGAGAACTTTGTTTATGAATAAAGGAACTCATCTATAAACCTAATGATTTAGCATTTAACGTGAGCACCAAATCATCTATAGAAAGTATAGTGATTTTAGGGCGTCATAGGTTGGTATCAAAGATGTAGATTATAGCTCTAAATTAACGAGTACTTTATGATATAATCTGATTGATTAAGTTAAATGGACTTGTGAAGAGTCTATAGATAATTAAAATATGTTAATAAATTTTAATAAATCTTAATTACATAAAAGACATTATGTGAAAGAAAAATACTAATAAAAAGTCAAATTATTTTGTATAAATGGCGGATATAAACGGACTATACATCATGGAAGTCAACGCTCAAGCTTTGGGCAACAAAAGTGATCCTAGCGAGCACTTTAGTGATGAATCTGAAATCGAGGAGCCTAACCACGACGTGGAACTACACGATGCTGGTGAGGTTAATCAAATTCTCCTAGTAGGGGAGGATGATGATGATGTCATCGACTTACCAACTTACAATGAAATCATCGTCGAGTTAGATGAAGATGCAGCTGAGATGTTGGCATATAGAGAAGCTCAAGATGAGCGTATTGAACAACTTCAAATAGAGAATCAGGCAAACATGAACCATGTTAACGATTTGATGATAGTTCTTGAAAGGCGATGGTTGGATGAGGCCGAAAGAAGCTACCAACTACAAATCCAATTGGAGGCTTCCTAAGAGGAAGTGACTAGCCTATAAGAAGATTATGGTCAAATCAAACGAGCTTATTGTCCTACTTACTCCAAACTCGAGGGCAAAATAAATAATTTTCCTACACCAGCCAGAGATTTAGGGTTTGACATCAATAGGTCCGTAGTGATTAGTATGATCCACAAGATTTATAAGAAGGCTAGAAAGTTCTACCCCGAATCTAAGAATGTGTAATATATTAGTAAGCTTTAAATGTTTTAAATTAGCATTCCTATTTTTATAAGGGATGTTAATAGTTGTTAAGTGATTTCAATCACTCGGATAATGTAATGTAAATTTTTTTAATATATAAGAAGTTTGTTTGAATATATCTTGCAATTATTAATGCTTTCATATTTACACGTGCTTTTCGTTTTATTTAGAAAATAGCACCACCAAGATCATGTTCAAAGGCAACAACAACTGCAAGTGTTAATAGCGAGAGTGATATTCAGGCTCCCAATCCTATGCAATAATTCATTGATAGGTTAATAGGAGTCTTAGATACTCGAGCACTAACTAATGTGGCACCCCCCCCCCCCACCCCCACCCCCATAACCACAAACACCATCGTCACCACCTCAGCAAGAACCCCAACCACAGAAAGTCTCATTTAAAAACATTAAAAACGTTGGTCCCCCCGATTTTTAGGGAACCGCTGAGCTTATAAAGGCGCAGTGTTGGAATAAAGAAATTGAGAACGCCTTTGACTTAGTAGAGGTTGCTGAAGATAAAAAAGACTAAGTTTTTCACTTACCTTATGAAGGGCGAGGCTAACTTCTGGTGGGAAGCCAACCAAGCCCATGCAAATGAAGGTGTGGTAGTGTGGGAAGTATTCAAAGAGTTATTCTTTGAGAACTACTTTTCATAAAGCATGAAAAATCGTATAGAGTTATAGTTCTTAAATTTAAAACAGGGGGACATGACTGTGTCCCAGTATGCCTCCAAATTTAACGAACTTACTCATTTCGCTCTGAATCAAGTGGATACGGAGGAATGGAAAGCAAGAAGGTTCAAGGAGGGCTTAAAACCCTGGATATATGGTAAATTAGTTGTCTTACAAATAGAGAGTTACTCTCAACTTCTAAAAAAGGCTATTATTGTTGAGGTGGCAGCGAAACCATGGCTAAATTTAACAAATAAAAGATAAAAAAAAAAAAGGGGAATGAGTAAAATAATAATAATAAAGGAGGGAATGGGGGAGGCAATAATAATAAAAGAAGGTTCAATGGTGGAAACTCCTATCAAGGAGGGGAGAATAAAAAGAAAGCAATGGAACTGTGCAAAACATGCAGGAAACATCACTTAGGAGTATGTCTGAAAGGAAAAAATATTTGCTACAATTGCAAACAAGAGGGACATTTAGCAAATACATGACTTAACCCTTAGAAAGACTCTTGCTTTAATTGTGTAGCCATGGGGCATCAAGCTAAGATGTTCCCCAAGAAAGGAGAAATTGTCGGAGGGGACAATATCAATAAATCTACCCCCAACAACTAACTCGAGTCGTCCAACAGCAAGGACATTCAACATGACCGTGGGAGATGTCGTAGCATCATAGGATGTAGTGTCAAGTATCATTCCAATCAACAACATAACTACTACTTGCTATTTGATTCGAGTGCTACTTGTTCGTTTATTTTAAATGATTTTGCTAGGAAACTAAACGCACCTAGTGAACTATTAGAAACTCCTTTAATGATAGAGATTGCTAATAAGGAACTAATTCCTGTTAATAACATAATAAAAGGTTATTGCATAGTGATCAAGGGTCATGAGTTAAGAGTCGATCTTATTCTAATCCAATTAGGGGAATTTAATGTAATTCTAGGCATGGATTGGTTGATCAATCACCAAGCAATGATCAATTATCAACAAAAGTGCGTTAAACTTCTTATAACATCCAAGTCAAAATTAGTCTTCAACGAAAGTCAGTCACCAAGAAAATCTTGATGCCTAACTGTAAATCAAGCAAATGGATTACTTCAGAAGGGATGTCAAGGTTATTTGTCATATTCGTAGACACCCAATAGAAAGGGATAGATATAGACCAAATACTAGTGGTTAGAGAGTTTTAGGATGTCTTTTTCGATAATCTACCCAATCTTCTACTTGATAGGGAAATTGAGTTGGTTATTGATTTAGCTCATAGAGTTGCACCTATTTCGAAGGCTCCATATAGAATGACGCCTGCGGAGTTGAAGAAGTTGATGGTACAGTTATACGAATTGTTGGATAAAAAGTACATTCAACCAAGTGTTATAACATGATATCTTAAGCAATTAAAGCCATAACCATGTGAGACATATCCCAGCTAGCTTTAATTAGTGACTTCATACTAACCTTTAGGGTTAGGAATGGGTTAACTAGGAAACTTCCATTTCTCTCTCTTTCACCTAAGGCGATGGCTAATTTCCCCATTTGAGTTACAAGCTTCAAGATAGATTGTTGGGTACCAAGAAAACACTACTGAGTAGCTTGCATAAATTGTTGCCAAGTGTCTTCTAAGAAAAGTTTTCTTTGAGGGCTAACAAACTAAGATTATGACTAGAAACCTGGACGATATGATGGATTTGGGGCTACAAATTGTTGCCCTCCATAATTCACTGGAGGCTAGTTTTGCCTCAAAGACAAGTTTGGGTGATTCCTCCAACTAGGGTTGTATGTGGTAGAAAATAGACTATCAGATGATCTCCTATAAGAATTTAGCGCATTTCCTTGGTCAACATAGCCCTCTAGAGAGGTATAAGGTGAATTGACAAATCATGCACACCCTTCATTCCTAGCACTCATCGAAGAATTCATAGTTTTACTTAAGGCTAGGGCTTCTACCTTTTTAGTAAGGTTTCCTAAGGCATTTTTTAAATCAAAATCTTCTCTTACCTCATATAACCCCCCTTTTCCTAGGTTTCTCTATCTCATTAGAAAAGTTCCATTGCTGAGAATTTTTGGACAAGGTTTTAAGGAATCATCAGGCATCAATGCTATTTAAATTTAAGAATTCCCCTTTATTCTTAGACCTAATCATGTGATGATTTGACATGGTCAAAGTATTACAAAAATATTGTACGAGTCTCAATAATTCAAAATCATGATGTGGACACCTTAAAACTAAGTCCTTAAATCTCTCCCAACACAAATATAATTGCTCACCTTTATTTTGACGAAAATCTGCAAAATGTCATTATGACTACAGTTAAGAATAATTAAAGAAAGCAGTAAACTAGTCTACGCCTATCTTCTTTCCTTTTTTCTTTGAGTCGGAGCTCTCGGGTTTTTCTACAAATTATGTTTATTTGCATGGGTGAGCTAAGATACTCAACAAGTCTTAAACACATAGCATATAAGTGAACTCACGCTGATATAGATTGTAAGGATTTATGGCACAACAATTGATATTATAAAATATTTTAACATAGCAAGACTGAGTGGTGGTTAGACCTTGAACTGTTCTTTGTCTTTCAACTTAGAACCATTTACAGTGGATATAAAGAAGGGGATCAACCTAACGACATCCTATGTTATGCATAACATACAATACACTTGACTAATCATGAACAGTGCTATATTTTCGTTCATCTTAGTTTATTTCACATGTTAGGATCGTCCCAAGACAACATGGTTTGATAAAATAAAAAATGATTCGAAATATATCCCGAATAAGCATTTCATTTTTCAAGTTATGCCGAAAAAAGAAGCAATAACTCTCCTATCAAAGATTTATAATACGATGTTTGTACAAAATGTATAAATCATATAAAAAGCAAGTAAAAAAGGTTAAGGATAGAAAACTTGTCTTAAAGCACAATTAGGGTTTCCCGATAATCGTTTAAAGTGCCTATATAAAGGGTTACGCGTACCCGAATGTTAGTTCAACAAATTTTCATTCTCTATAAGTGTTTTTATAACTAAACTAGACTATTTTCATTGGTATAATTTTTAGGAAACTTGGCTAATTTAAAATCATTATTTTTCGTGCTAGGATTCGAGGGTTACCTAAAATTTTCAACTTCAACCTCTTTTACGGTAACTGACATAACTTTGTCATACGAAAATATTTTAAAGTGATTATTGAGTCTAAATTACTTAAACTTTGATGATCTACAACTTTTATTTATATTTCTAAGATATATTTGGATTTAAATTTTTAAAAAATGGCAAAGATAGACAATATGTATACTTTGCTCAACATTTTTAGGGTTAACCATGTGAAACATGGTACCGCTAGCTTTAATTGCTTAAGATATCATGTTATAAGACTCAATAACACTTCATAACATAAAAATAATAAATCACAAACCTTCTCATAAAAATTTTTATGACTTTTTTTCAAGAACATACGAAGAACAAGAAAAATAAAAAATCATACATGGCTACGACTTATGTTCTTGAGCTTTTAATAATTTAAGCATTATAACTGCTTACATAAGTGATTATGAAACTTACATTTGAAATAATTTAGTCATTATAATGTCTTGTATAATTGATTATAACAATTTATAATAATTGCTCAATAACAGACGAAGAACACGGAGAATGACGATCCTACATGGCTACGACGTACGTTTTTTAGCTTTAAACTATGAAATGAAATTCGGCATTATAACTACTACAAAATGAAGAAAGGCTCAAGAACACGTGAAGAACATGGAGAACAACAATTGTATATGGCTACGACTCGCGTTCTTAAGTTTTTGAAAATTAAAGATAAAAGAAAAATTGAACATTAAAACTACTAGAGATTATACCTTTTGAATTTGAAAGCTTTAACTATTTCTTTGCAATTTTTAAGGTAGTAAATCACTAGAACTCTCTCTCAATATATGTATAGCTTTGATACTTGAATTTGAGCTTTGAAAATGAATGCTATAAATGGTTAACCTTGGTTGCTATTTATAGGTCAACCAAAGCTAGGGTATAAAGGTCATTATTACAAAACTTCCAAGCTAAGCTAAGTTTAAGTGCATCACCCTTTCCCTCACGAAGTGGCCGACCAAAGTGACTCACCAATTCCATTTAATGCTTGCAATTATCATGTTTTAATGACATCACAAATCCATATATATTAGCTTTTGACTGATCCACCACTTAGGCTACCAAATGAATAGTTCTAGGGCTTGTTTGATTGGTTAATTAATCATTTATTTGAGAGCTATTCATGGTCTTTTACTAAGCTTGGTTAAGGTTAGTTTAGTCCTTTTGATAATCTAGCTTAGTTCATGCTTAGGTTAATTAACAATAAACCTAGGTTGATTAGGTTATTAATTCACCAATTAGTTTAACTTGTAATTTAGGTTAATCTTTAGTTTAATTAACCTTAATCCTAGTTAGGTTTAGTTTAATTAGATGATAATTAGGTTAGATGGTAATCTAGTTATCTTAACCTAGTTCGATTTCAACCGGATTAGTTCTAATAATCTAATTAAGTAAATTAGTTAGCTAATTCAATTAGTTTATAACTAGGTTTAAATCCAGATTAGGTTTTCTAACCCAGTTATCTATAACCTAGTTTATTTCGAAGTATTCTGATTGAATTGATATTTACTGATTTAAAAGTTTGATATTACAGAGTTTTGTTCTGAATAAATACTATTCTATGAAGTGAAAAGTCCAAAAGACGTTACACGCTTTTTGGTAAATAGTGTTTTCGACTACAATTTCTCATAAAATGGTTAGACGATCAAAAAGGCGAAAAAAATATTTTTCATCTTTTTCTTATTTCGTCTTATTCTCGACGTGATTTTCAAGAAAAACTTTTATCGGCTATAACATATTTTTAAAGCGTAGAAAAGATGAATCCTGAAACAGAATGTCATTTTTGACGTAAATGTCTCGCTCGAGGGCCTAGGTTAATTTTTCTAGGGTCTAGGGTTTAGGTTTTAACTTCTTTTTAATTTTTGAAAAAAACTTTTATTCTCCTTTTTCATACTAAGGTTGGATACTCGAACCGAAACACAAAAATAAACAGTAACGAAGATTCCATAACATAACACATATAAGATGTAATTCAATCTTTATTTATTCATATAAAGTCGGATTACAACTCTCGCGAAAGTTCAAAATATTATATTCACCCCTCCTTAAAAGAATTCCGTCCCCGAAATTAACTTATATAATTAAGAAAATAAATGTGGATATTCTATCTTTATTTTATTTTCTAATTCTCACGTTGTTTCTTCAATGCATTGATTTCTCCATATGACCGTGACTGAAGGTATGACATTGTTTTGCAAGACTTATTCCTTCCTATCAACAATTTTAATAGAAATCTCCTCGTAACTTAGATCCTTCTCGATTTGGATGGGTTCGTAGCTGATGACGTGTTTGTAATCGGGTTTATAAGGATGCAATACTAAAACATGAAATACATTATGTATATGTTCTAGCTTTAGAGGTACGGCTACTTCATAAGCTACCTCACATATTCTTCGTAATATCTCAAATGGTACTGTAAACATTGGACTCAGTTTTTCTTTTTTTCCAAAATGAATCTTCCCTTTACTAGGAGATACTTTTAGAAAAACATGACTACCGACTTCAAAGTCTCTCTTTTGTCGATGTAGATCGACATATCTCTTCTGTCTTTCTTGAGCAGCTCGTAACCTCAGTTGAATTATTCGAACTACCTCCGCTGTTTGTTGAACCAATTCTGGCCCAAACATCTTCCGTTCATCGACTTCGTCCCAACACATCGGTGTTCTACACTTCCTTCTAAATAGAGCTTCATATGGTGGCATTCCTATACTAGTATATAACTATTGTTGTACGCGAATTCCACCAGAGGTAAGTGATCTTCTTAACTTCCCTCAAAATCCATCATACAAGCTCTTAGCATATCCTCCAAAGTTTGGATAGTCCTTTCACTTTGACCATCTGTTTGTGGGTGATAGGCAGTACTCATTCTCAATTGTGTATCTAGATGTTTCAGAAGACTTTTCCAGAAGTTTGATGTAAACCTTGGATCTTACTCAGCCATAATTAAAACTGGTACGCTGTGTCTAGAGATAACCTCCTTAATGTATAACTTTACTAATAAATCCAAAGTGAACTTAACCTTGATTGGTAAAAAGTGAGCTGACTTGGTTAGTTTATTCACTATTACCCATATGACATCATCACCATTTTGTATGGTTGGTAGGCCTACTACAAAATCCATTGTAATATGCTCCTATTTCCACTTTGGAATCTCCAATGATTGTAACAATCCATTAGGTCTTTCATGCTCATCTTTAACTTGCTGACATGTAAAACACCTACTAACGAATTCAGCCACCTCCCTATTCATGTTTGGCCACCAGAAATGTTGTCTTATGTCTTTGTACATTTTGCTACTACCTGGGTGTACTGAAAACTTAGTACTATGTGCTCCTGACATGATCTCTTCCTTGAGTTCTTAAACTGAAGGAATCCAAATTCTAGATTCAAATCTAATGATTCCCTCCTTATTCACCTTGTATTTGCTGTCTACAATCTTTGTTGACTTTTTCAACTTCTTATAGTTTTCATCCTCCTCTTAGATTTCCTTAATGTTACCCAACAAGGTTGAGTGATCCTCCATTACGAACAATTTCTTTGTCGAGATTGAAGGAACTCTCACCTCCATGTCAAATCTTGCAAACTCTTTAATCAACTCATCCTGAGTTGTTAACACATTTAACTTCTCTTGGTTCGTCCTACTCAAAGCATCTACAACTACATTGGCTTTTCTCGGATGATATAAGATTTCACAATCATAATTCTTAATCAATTCCAACCGTCATCTTTGCCTCATATTCAACTCTCGTTGTGTAAAAATATACTTTAAACTCTTATGATCTGTATAATTTTCACACTTCTCCCTATACAAGTAATGCCTCCATATCTTTAAAGAAAATACTACCACCGCTAATTTTAGATCGTGAGTATGTTACCTTAACTTATAATCCATTAGTTGTGGCGAAGCATAAGCTATTACTTTGTCATGTTGCATTAAAACACAACCTAATCTTTTATGTGAAGCATCACTGTAAACTATAAGACCTCCACTATTATCAAGTAGTGATAATACTGGTGCCTCGCTTAGCCTCTTCTTTAACTCTTGAAAGCTCTTTTCACATTTGTCTGTCCAAGTATACTTTACAGTCTTCCTGGTTAAGTTGGTTAACAGGATTGCTATCTTTGAAAAATCTTTAATGAAACGTCTATAGTACCCCGCTAAACCTAAGAAACTTCTCACTTCAGTTGGGGTCTTTGGTTGTTCCTAGTTCATAATTGCTTCTATCTTTGATGGATCCACTGAAACTCAGCTCTTGTCAATCACATGACCTAAGAATTGAAGTTTCTCTAGCCAAAACTCACATTTTGAAAAATTGGCATAGAGTTGTTCCTTTCGTAAGGTTTCTGGTACACTTCTCAAGTGTATAGCATGTTCTTCCAGTGTTTGCGAGTATATGAGAATATTTTCGATGAACACTACAACATACTTGTCTAAGCAAGACCTAAAAACCCTATTCATCAAGTCCATGAATTCTGCAGGTGCATTCGTTAATCCAAAGGACATCACTAGAAACTCATAATGTCCATAACATGTTCTAAACGCTGTCTTTGGTATATCTTCCTTTCTCACCTTCAATTGATGGTAACCTGACCGTAAATCAATATTAGAGAAATACTACGCTCCTTTGAATTGATCAAAAAAGTCATCAATCCTAGGTAATGGATACTTATTCTTTATGGTTAATTTATTGAGTTCACAATAATCAACACATAATCTTAAAGTTCTATCTTTTTTCTTGACAAACAACAATGGTGCTCCCCATGGAGAAACACGTAGTTGAATGTATTTCTTATCCGACAGTTCTTGTAACTGTACCATAAACTCTTTTAACTCCACAGGCGCCATTCTATTTGGAGCCTTTCAAAAACAGGTGCAGTTCCAGGAGCTAAATTAATAACGAACTCAATCTCCTTATCAGGTGGAAGACTAAGTAGATCATCGAAAAAGACATCCTGAAACTCTCTAACCACTGGTATTTGGTTTATATCTAACCCTTTCTGTTGGGTGTCTACGATATATGCCAAATAACTGTGACACCCCAGGATTTTACAGAAATTCTAAATAAAGATTATGGATAGTTAAGTGAAGGTTATAAAATAAAACCTAGTTAAAGTGATTAAATATGATTATTATGTGATTAAATTGAATTATTACGTGATCAATGCGTTAGAAAGAACCTGTATGGTTGAAATATTAAGGAGGGACCTATGTGGTCGAATATAGAAAGATGAATTAAACTAGAGAATTATTGGAAATGAGAAATTATAATGAAATTGAATTTTGATGAGTAAAAGGGTTATATAATGGATTTGAGATAAATGATTTATTATAATCCCTATAATAAAGTGATTTGGAAAGAATTATTGTAAGACACGATGTATGTGTCAGTATGTTATAGATTAGATACATGAATATGTGTATATAGAGGTATTTGAGCAGTTGGAGCAAGAAAAGCTAAAGACTAGAGAAAATGAGAAATATGTATATTGATGTTTTGAATTGTGGATGTTAGTAGCAAGTTTAATGAATAGGCCTAGAAAGGCGAGAGTATAAGAATGACAAATTAAGGTAGGTATGCATATATGTGCGGTGGAGAAGGAACCGTGTGATTAAAACGGTTATTAAAGATTTAAGGAATAATAAATATATGATATGTGGATATATGAAATTTGTTTAGGAATTGATAATTTTGATGGAAATAAGCTATGTAGTTATACGTCGTGCAAAAATGGAATGTAATACTCTTAGAATGAGTGGAAAGCATGTTGGATGCAAGAATGATTTAAATTGGTATTTAAATTATATGTAAACAAGAAAAAGGGACGTAAAGTAGTAATAAATGTATTATGAGTTTAAAAGGATAGAGGACGATGGATTTTGGTAATCCGGTCGGGGTTCGCTTCTCGAGGAAGCGGTTTATGGAAAAAGTAAGCAATCCGACTATTTGAGATGTCGGGAATCGAAATTGTGAATTATGGAACCAAGAAAGTTCGTAGGAAACGAGAAATTTTATTTATGATTAAAAGAAGGTTATGCAGTCGATTTACGATTAAATGGTCGATTAAGTCATAAAATGAGACTATGTGAGTATAGCATAGCGGAAAACGGATGATCTAATTGGTCGATTGAAAGAAGAATCAATTTAAACGATTATGAAATGAATTATGGGGGGCAAATGTATAAAAGTTTAGTTATGGTGGGAAAGGTTGCAAGAAATGAAAACTTAGCTAAATTGGCAATTTACCAAAATACCCCTCAACAAATTAGATAATTACCGTTGTGTCCTAAAGGGGTAAAAAGACCAAAATACCCTTGACAATTTGGATAATGACTTATATGTCCCAAGTGGTGAAATGACAAGAAAGCCCCTCACTTAACATGTGAAATGACTAAAGTACCCTTGGAAGTGTTAACCATGGTTAATTGATTAACCAAGCCTAGTTAACTCTCATTTATCCTTAAAAAGCCAATCAAGTGAGTCATCTTCAATTCATTTTTGCTGGAAATGTTGCTATCTTTCGGAAGTTCTAGCAAGAGAGAGAGAAAGGAGAGAAAAGCTAGGAAGCTAAGGGAAAAGCCTAGAAATCATGGAGCTAGGTTGATTATTTGATCAAGGAGCAAGAAGAAAACAAGAAGAGCTTGTCAAGACAAAGCTTTTCATGTAAGGAAGTTGGTCATTCATGGAGGTATAACCATGTTTTAGTTTTAAGAGTTTGTGTTTTTGTGTTTAAATTCAAGAATATGACAAGCCATGCATGAATTTATAGCTAGATATAAAGATTATGTGAAGTTACATGTTATATGTTTCATAATTAATGAAACCCTAAGTTTAAGTGTTAGAGAACTAAGATGGTGAACAATCTATGCTTAAGTTCAAAGCTAAAGAGTATGATTCATGGTTGATTATGTGTTAAATATGATTAGAGGTGATGAAAACCTAGTTGGAAGGTTGATTATATTTGATACAAGTAAATTATTTGGCTAAATGGCAAGCTAGATTTATAATTGGTGTAAAAGTATGATTTTGTAAAGGAAAGTTGAATATTAGGCTATACTTTTTGTATAGGTTTCGCAATAATCTGTTAAGTGCTTTAGAACGTGCATGTAGAGTCTATGTGATGATATAATGTGGTAAGAAGTATATGTGGTTGCCTATGAGGTGTGTTGAGTTAAAGGAATCAAGTTGAGGTTATGTATTCAAGTTGAAAAGTTTGGAAATTTTGATGAAAATCCAACCAAATAGTGATTTTGACAATTTTGAGAAATTAAAGATGGAATGGAGTCAAATGACTCATATTCATGTTAATACACGTGTCTAGGTTAGTTTTGAAGTTAACGAAATGAAAATTTAGTGATTGGACGATTCGAACGATCGAATTCGATTGTTTCGAATCGAAATGGATTTTTACGGACAAAAGTCGCCTCGTGCGAAGTTTTTCGGTTTTGAAAGTTGGGACATGTCACATATAGGTTATGTGAGCTATGTCAAGTGTTGAAACGAAATTTGGAAGCAAATGGCCAAAAATAACCAAGTTGCAAAAGTTGAGTTTTGAAAATTCTGAAAATATTTCTAAGTGTTGAAATCGTATGAACAACCCTCCTACAAGCTAGCATATCTCTGATTTAGAAAGGCCAAATGAGGTAAATGAAAATTTTGTAAAATACTATGTAGTAGGGTCTAGATGTATGCCAAATTTGGTATGAATTGGAGTTGTGGTTAAGAAGTTAAAAATCAGCAAAGTAGGCAAGAAAATCAGATTCTGCTGAACCAGGGACTGCGCCGGGGCGGAGTGATTTGGCCTTGACACTGCGCCGGGGCGCAGTGTCACTGTTCATCGGCCGAGAGCTTTTCGCAGCCAGCGAGATTGGGGAGAAGAAATTCGGCGTCGGGGCGCAGTGAACAGTATCCAGAAAAAAGTTAAGGGGTCCGAAACGCGATGTTTTGATACAGAATGATAATGATGGGTTATGTAAGCCCTAAATGAATAAGAATGAGCTATACAAAGGATGTTGAGGCGTAATGAAATAATAAATGGCATAAGAAATCATGCATAAAGCTAAGACAAATCAAGTTATAAGTTATGAAGAAGGTTAGTAACAAGCTAGGATGTATTATTTAACCTACATAAGGTATAATACATCATATGTGATATGATTAAAGACGAATAGTCGTATGACGATGGTTTAAGTTTGATAGATTGTATAAAGTTTATGATCATATTATGACGTTTATAGATTATATGTTTACAGACAATGTTCGATCAATTAACCCGAGGTACAGATGGATAGATCGACCAAGCATGACAGCACAGGTTAAGTATAATAAATGCTAACCAGGCAAGTATTCAGACTAAGTGTACTATTGTTCTATGTGAGCTATATGCTAATAAAGGATTCAAAATGTGCCTATGTGCAACTATGTGATTTAACTGTTAAGTGAACTACGTGGCATTAAGCATAGCATGTTGAGGTAAAGAAAGCATGACGCGTATTATAAACTGTGAGCATGAAATGTGTTATCTGAATTACTTGCTGAGCCTATGAGCTCACTTTTTCCATGAACTAACATTTCAGGTAAAGTACGAAAAGGCCGGAGATTCCGGTACAGCTAAAGGTAAAGAATGTGAATATGTGGATGAGTGTGAAGAAAGAATTTGTTATATGTATCGATGTAATGTTCATGGAAACTAAGGGATAAATGTTTGTGAATCCGTAGGGATGTGTTTTGTAGGTTGTGATATTCAGTAGAAGATTGTAATGATGTATGAGTAATGTATTATTGTATATGAGTTTGATATGTAATAAACTCACATGATGTAAGCTCATAGAAGTAAGCTGGATAAGATATAATGCGGGTATGTGTAATTAGATACTTGAATGAATATGTACGATAAGGATGTATGTAAATAAATACATATGAATGTAAACAGGTACAGAAACAGGTATCAGTAATAGGGCTATGTACGAATAGTTCGTGGCAAAATTTTATTAAAAGAATATGTTAAATCATAAAAGTATATGATTCGATAATTATAATAAACTAGGTCACAATTTGATAACGGTTGACCGAAGTTTTAATGATTGGTAAGTGAACGTTGCGATTCTGAGACAGGTAAGTATTATAAGTTAAATAAGTTTTGTAGGTAAAAAAAAAAAATTTATGGACCGAAATTTATGGTCAACCAAATGGGTTCAAAGATTAAAAGATTAAGTTTAACGCACGAGATCCCTGTTAATATGGTTTTAAAGTTAATAATTCTAATATCCTGAGACAATCGGATAATTAAATAATGTGTGGGATTTCGGGCTGTTACAATAACCCTAGCATTCCTTCTGAAGTAATCCCTTTACTTGATTTGTAGTTAGACATCGGGATTTTCTTGGTGGTTGACTTCCTTTGAAGACTACCGTTAACTTGGATGTTATAAGAAGTTTAACGCACTTTTGTTGACAATCGATAATCGCTTAGTGATTGGTCAACCAATCCACGCCTAGAGTTATATCAAATTCTCCTAATTGGATTAGAATAAGATCGACTCTCAACTCATGACCCTTGATCACTATTGATAATGGACTTTTATACCTATTTATTGAATATTTTTAGGCTTAATTATTTGTTATTTTTTAAGTATTTTAATTAATTTTAGATCATTTATTTTATATTATGCATTAGTATTGTTTTTAGTATTTTTATATTATTTTTATTTATTTTTAATTAGTTTATATTTTATTTTGTAGGAAATAAAGAAGGAAGGGCAAAAGTGTAAATATGCTGCTAATGGCAATTTGGTAATTAACCAAGTTGAGTGGCAGGATTGTAATTAAGCAGCACAGAGGGGCAATTTCGTAAATATAGCATCAGGACTGCCGCGCCATGCGTGCGAGGTGTATATCAGCCGCACAGGTGTACGACGCCGTTTGGCGTGTTGGGTATGTCTAACCTTCCGCGCAATACGCGTAAGCTTCATCGATACGGCGTCGTTTCAGTTAACATTAGAAATCAAGGCTGGCGCCATGCGCGGATTGGTCTGGGGCGGTGCTGACTGGGCTTAAGGTCGCGCAGTTAATTCTGGGAATAACAAATTATTCGCGGATTGTACATTAATTTGATTCCAAATTGGATTTCTTTTTCACATTAGTTTAGGATTATTATTGTACTCCTATAAATATACTATGTAGCTATTATATTCAGAACTTTTAACATAGATTAGAATATATTAACATAGAATAGCAGATTATTAGAGTAATTTAGGAGTAGTTTTAGGAGCAAATATTTAACGCGAAGGATTCAAGAAATAAAGGCGAAGCTTAGAGATTGGAGACTGTGATCCGAGTGACAGACGGATATCAACACAGATTTGATTTCTTTTCTTTATCTTTTATTTTTGTAATTTTGAGATGTTAAATTATTTGTGGTTAATTTATTATTTAATTATGAGTTAATTTTTATTTGAGATTGCAATTGAACCCAATGTGTAGTTTAATTTAATTTCTTTTCTTTTTAATTATTGATGATTATATATGAGTTGTTTATCATATTTTATGCGTTCATGTATAATTATTTGTGCAATAATTAATTATGATATCTTAGAAGGAATTGGACAAGGAATTCTAGGATTAGATTCGGATATGATAACATGTGAATTTGTTGATTCTTTCTAGGAAGAGTAGCGTAATAGTGTGTAGGATGAAGATACCTATATGCCACATGTAACTTTATTGAGAGTTGGATCTTAATGAGTTTATTTCAAATTATTTTGCATAGAAATATAGCATTATAAATTGGAGTAGATCTTTTTATTAATTATTGAAAAAGGTTAGTAAATAGTTAAGAGATCTCAGTTAACAATTCTATATAGTTAATTAATTATAAAGAGAATAAAGAGATTTAAATGAAGCACTGGGGGAAATTGTGATCTTAACTATTTTAATTTGATTTAATCGTTTTCATTAGTTTAATTTAGTTAGTAATTTTAATTAGTTTATTTTATAATTAAATTGAGATTGTTTAAATAGAATTAATTTGATATTAAATTAGTGTTTGGTAATTATTATCATTTAATTCCCTGTGGGTTCGACACTCTACTTTATCACTTTATTACTTGTTGACCGTGTATACTTGCACGCATATATTCATATAGAAAATACCCAACAACTATGCAATAACCTTTTATTATTTTATTAACAAGAATTAGTTCTTTATTAGCGATCTCTATCGTTAAAGGATTTTCTAATAATTCACTAAGCACGTTTAGTTTCTTAGCAAATTCATAAAAAATAAAAGAGAAAGTAGCACCCAAATCAAATAGCACGTAAGCACTTATGGTGTTGATCGAAATGATATCTGACACTACATTCTGTGATGCTACAATATCTCCCACGGTCATGTTGAATGTCCTTGCTGTTGGACGACCTAGGTTAGTTGTTAGGGTAGATTTGCTGGTATTGTCCCCTCCAGCATTTCCTCCCTTCTTGGGGAACATCTTAGCTTAATGCCTCATGGCTCCACAGTTAAAGCAAGAATATTCTTAGGGTTAGGGCATGCGTTTGCTAAATGTCCCTCTTGTCTGCAATTAGAGTAAACATTTTTTCCCTTCAGACATATTCCTAAATGAAATTTTCCACATGTTTTGCACTGTCCATGGTTTTCTTTTTACTCTCCCTTCCTTGCTGGGAGTTTTCACCATTGAACCTTCTTTTATTATTATTTCCTCCCCCATTCCCTCCTTTATTATTATTTCCCCCATTCCTCTTTTTATGGTTCTTATCTTTGTTAAATTTGACTATGGTTTCGTTGCCACCTTCGGCAATGATAGCCTTTTCTAAAAGTTGGGAGTAACTATCTATTTGTAAGACAACTATTTACCATATAACCAGGGTTTTAAACCTTCCTCAAACCTTCTTGCTTTCCATTCCTCCATATCTACTTGGGTCGGAGTGAAACTAGCAAGTTCATTGAATTTGGAGGCATACTGGGGAACAGTCATGTCTCCCTCTTTTAAATTTAAAAATTGTACCTCCATTCGATTCTTCATGATTCATGAAAAGTAGTTCTCAAAGAATAACTCTTTAAATTCTTCCCACGCAACCACACCTTTACCGGCACGGGCTTGGTTGGCTTCCCACCAAAAGTTAGCCTCGCCCTTCATAAGGTATGTGGCAAACTTAGTCTTTTTATCCTCAGCAACCTCTGTTAAGTCAAAGGCTTTCTCTATTTCTTTTATCTAGCATTGAGCCTCTATAGGCTCAACAGTTACATTGAAATCGGGAGAACTTACATTTTTAAAGTCTTTAAATGAGACTTTCTATGGTTGGGATTCTGGCTAAGGTGGAGGTGGTGGTATTTGTGGTTATGGTTGTGGGGGTGGTAGTGGCACATTATTTGTTACATGATTATCTAAGACTCCTATTAACCTATCAAGGAATTATTGCATAGGATCGGGAGTCTGAACATTACTCTCACTACTAACACTTGTTTTTGTTGTTGCCCTTGTTCGTGGTCTTGGTGGTGCCATTTTTTAAATAAATAAAAAATACATGTAAATATGAAAGCATTAAAAATTGCAAGGCATATTTTTTAAACAAACTTCTTATATTATCAAATTTTGTACATTACATTATCCGAGTGATTGAAATCACTTAACAACTATTAACATCCCTTATAAAAATAGGAATGTTAAGTTAAAACATTTACAACATACTACTACTTTACACATTATCTGACTAGATCTTTCTAGCCCTCTTATAGATCTTGTGGATTATACTAATCACCATAGACCTATTGATGTCAAACCCTAAATCTCCGGCTGGTGAAAGAAATTTATTTATTTTTTCCTTGAGTTTGGAGTAAGTAGCACCATAAGCTCACTTGATCAGACCACGATTTGCTTGTAGGAGAGTTACTTCCTCTTGGTAAGCCTCCAACTGAATCTGTAGTTGGTAGCTTCTTTCAGCTTCATCCAACCTTCGCCTTTCTAGCACTTCCATTATATCATTGGCTTGGTTCATGTTGGCCTAGTTCTTAGTTTGGAGTTATTCGATACGCTATTCTTGAGCTTCTCCATACGCCAACATTTCTACTGCATCTTCTTCTAACTCAGCGATGATTTTATCGTAAGTTAAGTCGATGACATCTTCATCATTATCCTCCTTTACAGGGAGAACTAGATTTACCTCATCAGTATCGTGTAGTTCCACATTGTGGTTAGGCTCTTCGATTTCTGATTCATCACTGAAGTGCTCGCTAGGATCACTTTCGTTGCCCAAAGCTTGAGCGTTGACTCCCATGATGTCTAGTTCATTTATATCCACCATTTCTACAAAACAAGGTTGACTTTAATTAGTATATTTCTTTCATATAATATCTTTTATGTAATTAAGATTTAAAATTTATTAACATCTTTTAATTATCTATTAGACTCTTCACAAGTCCATTTAACTTAATCCATTAGATTATATCCTAAAGTACTTGTTACTTTAGAGCTATAAAGTATAGCTCTGATACCAACCTGTGATTCTCCCAAATCACTATACTTACTATAGATGACTTGGTGCTCACTATAAACGCTAAATCATTAGGTTTATAGATGATTTCTTTTATTAATAAACAAAGTTCTCATCTTAATTCTCAAATATCTTTCATTATTTCATACCAAGTCCTTGTAATCGATGCAATGGACTTGATATTCAATCATGATATTTTATCCTTAAGATTTAGATATTCTATAACTTTACATATTCCAAGATTCACGACATTAAATTATTAGGACGGTTCTTGGGAACAGAGAATCTCGCGGTGAATGTTTGCATCTTTATTCGTGACAAATGGTTGTATCTTTGTCCGGTGCAAAATTCTCTTTGTCTGTACAAAACATGCCCAACTAGTTAAAACCTTCACTCGAAACACATTTGGTTATAGTAATATTTCTTCATATCAATAATCCTACTTATCTGATATTCAAAATAGTAATAATAAGTTATACCTGGGTCCGAGGAACCTAACGATGAACTTGACAAGTTAACATCGATTAGTCATGTCTCGAATGTACTGTACTCACAAGTAATTTATCGATCCTCATCCAGATAAATAAATCATTATCATAACTATGTTAAGTTTTAATAATCTTAGGTTTAATCAAAGTAAAGACGTAACAAGAAAATGTGATAAAACTTGATAATATTAATATAATATTCGATTATATGTGTGGAACTTATTCTTATTACAAAATATCATTATGACAACAGTTAAGAATAATAAAGTGTTGGGATTTCGACACAGTGAAAGTAGCGGAATTTAAAAAGTTTCCGAAACCCTAAAACAGGATCTATGCGAAAACAGATTAATTAGAGGTTCAGAATTTATTTTACCGATTATGTATGCTTGAATGGAGACACTGGTGAATTCTGAAGCAGCCTCGAATCCTCAACGCAATCCAACGACTGCGTCTGTACGATATCCATATGAACGCTCCGCGAATCGTCCCACGATCTGCAGCAAAAGGAACCACGACACTAGCCACCAAAATCAGGATTTCTGAATTATTTTTTTCTCTAGCCTCTTTCTAAAAGCGGCTAGGGTTTTAGTTTTTTGTTCCTTATGAGATTAAGACTACTGATATATCATATATATAGTAGTTAATAGGAATTAACCAAAACCTAATTTAATTAGAAAAATAAAATTCGAATTTATATATATTATATCTTAATTAAGTCTAACTTAATTAATATACATATATATAAATTATCCTATTAATTTAAATTCGTAATTTTAAATACTATCAATCATATTGATATATTTAAATACTTATAATTTAAATTAATTCCTTTTTTAAATACGTTCTAAGTGTGTGACCCTATAGGTTATTATTATGTTGGCAATAATTTTAAAATCATATTATAAAATTATAAACAATGAGCGGCATCTAGTAATGCATCACTGCTACCCAAATAATAATAAATCGGTGATTCGATGCAACATTTTCATGACTAATGTTTCAATGCAATTTAATCCTTTTAACCTTGACATCCTAGATTAAACTCGAGGCATGGAAAGTGTCATACTCTTCATAATTTAATCTGAGTTTTCTTGATCAATGAGTAGACTATATGAAACAAATCACTATTTGAGCATGGTCATGCATTTCATAGTCCTACTCAATCAAGAGGCTTATGGATATCACCCCTAATATATAGGAGGGTTAAATTCCATCTAGATCATTCATATTCCTCACACGATTCATGATGTACCCAATAGTCACCTTTATTGTTCACCCTATTAAAGGTGACATTTGATGATATCAAAGTACATAAATTCTCGTGTAATAATATAGTGATCTCAGGTCGGAGGATTATTACATCATTGTCATTATGAGAATTTCTTATGACATTTTGCATAATGCTCCACGTAGAATTCTCATGGTGGGTCAGTCCAGTACATTATTCTCTAACATGTACCTATGCATTGACTCAAATATCTCATATATTTATGACCAATGCGATTTGGCCATCAGTCAATCCACATACTAGTCTCAATGCATCATTGTTGTCTCATTAATAATGATACTCGACTAGGGACATTTAAGAGCAATGATACTAATTGTAATTATACAATCTCATGTTCAAGTCACATACTTGAAGCTATATAATTCGTATCACTATTCTAAGGACTTTTATTATGCTAACATTTATATAACGCAGTAAATGAAATCATAATAAAATAATCCATTTATTCAATCAAATATAATATCAAAAATGTTAAGCAATTACATCAAATAATTAGTCTCTAGGGCATCAACTCTAACATAAAGGAAAGCAGTAAAATAGTCCACGTATTTCTTCTTTCCTTTCTTCTTTGAGCCGGAGCTCTTGGGTTTGTTTACAAATTAGATTTATTTGCAAGGGTGAGCTAAGATACTCAGCAAGTCTTAAACACATAGCATATAAGTGAACTCATACCAATATGGATTGTAAGGATTCATGGTACAACAATCGATATTATAAAATATTTTAACATAGTAAGACTGGGTGGTGGTTAGACCTTGAACTGTTATTTGCCTTTCAACTTAGAACCATTTACAGTGGATATAGAAAGGGGATCAACCTAATGACATCCTATGTTATGCATAACATACAATACACTCGACTAATCATGAACAGTGCTACATTTTCGTTTATCTCAGTTTACTTCACATGTTAGGATCACCCCAAGACAACTTGATTTGATAAAATAAAGCATGATTCAAAATATATCCTAAATAAGCATTTCATTTTTCAAGTTATGCCGAAACAAGAAGCAATAACTCTCGTTTCAAAGATTTATAACATGTTGCTTGTACAAAATGTATAAATCACATAAAAAGTAAGTAAACGAAGGTTAAGGAAAGAAAACCTGCCTTAAAGCACAATTAGGGTTTTTCGGTAATCGTTTAAAGTGTCTATATAAAGGGTTATGCGTACCTGAATGTTAGTTCATCAAATTTTCCTTCTCTATAAGTGTTTTTATAACTAAAGTAGACTATTTTATTGGTGGAATTTTTATAAAACTTGGCTAACTCAAAATCATTATTTTTAGTGCTAGGATCCGAGGGTTACCTAAAATTTTCAGCTTCGACCTCTTTTACGCTAACTGACATAACTTTGTCATATGAAAATATTTTGAAGTAATTCTTGAATATAAATTTCTTAGAATTTCATGGTCTACATCTTGATTTTATTTAGTCGATTATGCAAGGTGTGGCTGTTTGTGGGCCAAGAAAGGGTGATAAAATCCCCACCTTATTTTGTTATGGGTTTTTGCCTTTAATATTATATTAAAATTAAAAATGCACACTTAAAATAAAAACTGTAAACACATAAAATGTCTTAAAACTATGTGAAAAAAATGAGAAATTCAACGTATCTTAATCCTCCAACAATCACCATAATTTATATTTAACAAAAAAAAAAAAAAAAAAAACTAAGCAAGATGTGCTCTATGTGTGTGAATCCAATGAATGCAACAATTAGTTTTTAAATAATAAACTAAACTACAACTAGTAGAAGAATTGAACCAAATTTAAATTAATTAATATTTCTAATAATCCCCGACAACAGCGCCAAAAACTTATTGTACTTTCATTTTGTAAGAATACTTACAAGCGCACGAATCTATTATAAAATAGTTTTATGCAAAGTACGAGGTCGTTCCACGAGATTTATTGAATAATTAATTAAATCTAAATTATATTCAATTCTAATCTAGTTAACAAAAAATGATTTTTGAAATAATTAAAACTAAAACTAAATTAATAAAACTAATTAAATAACTAACTTTAGTAAATGGAAGAAAGTTCTATGGTTCAGAATTCACAATATTAACTATGTACATCTTACAATTCATTATTAATTCGGATTAGCACTTTGAAAATCAATTCAATGCTTTCTAAAGATTTTTCATTTAAATTCAAAAAATTATTTTTTTTGTAAATTCTTATTTTTCAAGGTTTAATGTATAAGATCAAGGCATTATATGTATCCACTATTTGAAAAATAAATAATCTTAGTTATTATTTAAAACTTTAAATCACAACCTGGATTAAATTAAATTAATTAAAACTATTCAAAATACATGATATTATGAATGAAATAATTTAATTTAAAACAATCAATAAATAAGAATTATTAACCATTAAAATCAAATTAAAAATTAATAATGAATTTCAAAAGATTAAATACTAATATTGTTTCATCCTACACCTCAGAATTTATTTAGCAATACATAACAATATGAACAAGGACTAAGTAATAACCCATGATTATCATGTACTGCCGCTGCTTTACACCTGTGTTGTACCGACGTGATGATGGTTTAACGATGCTTTATTGGTAATCACAAGCTGCTGACTTCATGCTTCTTATTCTCCACGCGATGCTTTAATAACTTTGCTTCCTTTATGTCGCAGCTGCTTGGTTGGTGATGTCCTCTGGTGCTAGCAACGTGATGCTCTTTATAATCTCTCTTTGTAGCTTATTTTTCTCTTTTCAAGTCTTTTTTTTTATCTTTAATATTTTTACTTTATCTTCTTTCTCTTTTCAATTTTGTTGAAACTCTTCTTCTTTTTATTTCTTCTTTTTCACTTGGGCTTTTAAATGAATCCATAATTTGGGCTTCTTAATTTCTCAAAACCTGTACACCAAATTATATCCAATTAACATAAAATTAGACTATTAAATATATTTTTGAAGGAAATAAATGTATATAAAATATGCTCATCAACAAATTGTTATAAATTGTTAAAAGTAAGTCTATGCTAATTGATCTAGCTAGACAAGTGTTCAAGGAATATAAATCTGAGCTATTGATTCAGCTAGACAAATTTTGTAAAATATTGAATTCATATTCTTTGAAAGTTATAATCAATCAAGTTATTTTCGAATGAATTCTAATGCTGAGATGAACAAAGAGATTAAGAATATTGCAGGTTGATCGAATGGTCACCTGGCATAAGAAATACGGGCATGACAGATTGTTCTACTGGCGTGCCAAATTACGGATTAAATATACACCACTTTAATGGCAGATTGATCCACTGTCAGGGTTTGTAGTATGAAGTACTCGGGGAGCGAAGTACTGTAAACCAGGATAAATGTTCATTCAGCATATCATGAAAGTTTTTCTTCCAAAAAAAAAAAAATTGAATTCCTCTACTCTTATGAAGATTGGATGGTAGGATGGGGTAGTATTTTAATTGTGAATGATAAGGAAAGTAATAATTGCGAAGTAAAGGAACTATGAAATGTGATGGATTAGAAATGGCAATGTGTAATGACCACGAGGACAGAATGAAAGAAATATATGTGGAATAAATGCAAAGGAAAGGTGTAAGTTACAAATGAATGAAATATTAGTACATAGAAATTTCGAGGACGAAATTTTATGAAGGAGGGGTGAAGGTGACACCCAGGATTTTTGGAATAATTCCAAATAAGGATTATGATGAATTAAGCAAATGTTGGTACTTAAAACCTAGCGTTGAATAATAAAGATATTAAGGAATGAATTATGAAATGTGAAGAAGATTTATATGAATAAAGAAAAGAAGGATGAATGTGTAAAGTATCGATAAGGTGGAATAGAGAATGATTAAATAAAGGAAATTTTTCAGAGAATGAGAAATTATCTTGATAAGTATATCAAGAAATGAATTAATGTATTATTAATAAAATTTTAGAGAATTATAAAATGTAATATTACAAGGAAATTATGAATTAAGTTAAGAAATTAAATATTCTAACAGTTATGATTATTATGGTGTTATCCATGTGAGCTGTGGAAATTAATGAGAAAAGATATGATTATTATGGAAATAATTGTGATTTATCAAGATAAAGGTATAACAAGGTGCTATGAATAATATACGTATGATTATTACGGTAATTATGATTCCGATGACGGAATCCTGTTAAGGGGGGAAGAATGTGATGATCCGAATTTTCAGGATTTCTTTAATAATATTAAATGAGAATTTAATTAACAAAATTATCAAGTTTGTTAAATTATTGGTGAATTATATGTGATTTAAAGTGAGTGAAGTGATTTAATTGGTAAATTAAATCGGTATAAAGATGATGACAAATAGTGATTGAATAGAAATAATTCAAGAATAAATAAATTGTTTAAAAACAATTTATGGAAAATAAAAGAAACGTTGATGAAATTATTGATAATTAGAAATGGTTGTGAATGTACATAAATTAAATGATGTTATGTGGTAATGTGAAATATATGAAATTAGATATGTGTGTGTGTGTGTGTGTGTGTGTGTATATATATATATATATATATATATATATATATATATATATATATATATATACATATAAATGTATATGTTTAAGTGATAATTATAAAGGTTATTAATTATGAAAATTAAGGGATTAATAATTAAATTAATCCAATTTTAAATGAAAAATGAATGAGGAAGTTAATAAAAGTATAATTACTGATTTTTGATTTAATTAAGAATTATGGTGAAAATTTAGAATTTGATTGAGAAGAAATGTAATTATATAAATTATATAATTTATATAAGAAAATTAATGTGATGTATAAAGAAAATTATAATTATATAAATTATATAAGGAAAATTATATAATTTATATAAGAGAATTAAATTAATTAAGGATGGAAGAAAATTTTATAAGTTGTATTTTGTGTAAAATGAAAATTATTTAAAAAGGAATAATATAATTATATAATTTATATAAGGAAAGTTAATGTGTGTAACGCCCCCAAATTCGAGTTCCTTGAACCCTAGACTTGGTACGTCACAATAAATCATCTTCATACATGTTCTATAACTAATGCGGAATATATAAACATAAATTGTTAATTCTACAACATTTCCCAAGGTTTCTAACCTTAACTTACATATATACCTTTAGATTCATAAAAAGGTTTACAAAATTACTTACATCATATAACAATTTAGTTATCATGCATAACACTATAATCTTGTCTTTTGCTTCTGTCTCCGTCTCTCCTCGGACATTCGTATTATTCTGAAATTTGTTATCATGATATAGCAAGAGTGAGCAACGACTTTGCTCAGCAAGTTTAAATACGATAACGATATATCATGATTGAAAGAAAGAATAAGCTTTTGAATTTTCAACAATATAAAAAATTGTGAACGAGTACGAGTCATAATTTTAATAATTGAATGACTGAATTAATTATTGTTGAGTGTCAATAATGACCATGAACAAATTTAACTAAACCTTATGGTAATGAAGGTGATCAGTCTTTCATACCTGATGAACACATGCAACAAGCACTATGTGCGAATCAACAATTCAAAGAGGTGGAATAATTATACAGAATTAAACCATAGCATGCTTGAAACATAATAACTTGAGTTTGAGTTAGGAACTTGAACAATAAAATAATATATCATGCTCGAATATAAATTGAGTAGGGTTTATGAAACTTGCCTGATAGTCGATCTACAGCTAACTAGCTTTAAATAACTCTCTTGAATGACCTAATATTAACAACATTCGTCTATCAATTAGCACTACATAAAATTATACAATTATGCGCTCAATTATGCTATTTATCTAGCAAATAAAAGTTACATAACAAATAATTTAATATACTATCATTAACCTATAAAACAATTAATCAATCTTAGGTCAATAATTTAATTACTTTATATCAATTTTCTCAAGTGTTAAACACTTATTAAACTATTAAACAATTTATTATAATTTTTTAAACAAATGAGTTAAAAGACATTTTCTTTATTTCATTAAATCTAATTTTATTTAATTACTATTTAACATTTAGTTATTATTTAATAATAAATAATAGCTTACTAGATTTATTTATTATTTAAAGTTAATCAAATAATAATTAATTATATTATATTATAAATAATCAAATATCATTAGTTATTATTTAATAATAAATAATAACTAACTGGATTTATTTATTATTTAAAGTTAACAAAATAATAAATAAATAAATAATCAATCTAAGTTTTCTTTAATTATTACTTAATAGTAATTAAATAATAATTAATTAATTTATCATCCTTTTTTATTATTTAATATTAATTAAATAATAATTAATTAATTTAATCATAAATTTGGAAAATATAATATTAAACTAACTAGATTAATATCTAAAACATTTAAATATTAATCCTAAATATTTATTATATTTGGAAAATATAATATTAAACTAGCTAGATTAATATTTAAAACATTTAAATATTAATCCTAAATACCTATTATATTTGAAAAATATAATATTAAACTAACTAGATTAATATTTAAAATATTTAAATATTAATCCTAAATACTTATTATATTTGGAAAATATAATATTAAACTAATTAGATTAATATTTAAAATATTTAAATATTAATCCTAAATACTTATTATATTTGAAAAATATAATATTAAACTAACTAGATTAATATTAAAAATATTTAAGTATTAATCCTAAATACTTATTATATTTGGAAAATATAATATTAAACTAATTAGATTAATATTTAAAACATTTAAATATTAATCCTAAATACTTATTATATTTGAAAAATATAATATTAAACTAACTAGATTAATATTAAAAATATTTAAATATTAATCCTAAATACCTATTATATTTGGAAAATATAATATTAAACTAACTAGATTAATATTTAAAACATTTAAATATTAATCCTAAATACTTATTATATTTGAAAAATATAATATTAAACTAACTAGATTAATATTAAAAATATTGAAATATTAATCCTAAATACTTATTATATTTGGAAAATATAATATTAAACTAACTAGATTAATATTAAAAATATTGAAATATTAATCCTAAATACTTATTATATTTGGAAAATATAATATTAAACTAACTAGATTAATATTAAAAATATTGAAATATTAATCCTAAATACTTATTATATTTGGAAAATATAATATTAAACTAACTAGATTAATATTTAAAACATTTAAATATTAATCCTAAATATTTATTATATTTGAAAAATATAATATTAAACAAACTAGATTAATATTTAAAATATTTAAATATTAATCCTAAATAATTATTATATTTGAAAAATATAATATTAAACTAACTAGATTAATATTTAAAATATTTAAATATTAATCCTAAATACTTATTATATTTAGAAAATGTAATATTAAATACCTAAATATCAATTTTGTATTTTTTTACTATTTTTTATAATTATTTATTTAATTTTTAATCATTTAAATTAATTAAAACTAAATTCAAATGGTATTTTCATAATTTGGCCAAAATCTCAAAATCCCTTTGCACTTTGCTGCCACTGACTCGTCGCTTTCTTCGTCTTCTTCGGTAATACAAATAGCCATTAAAACACCATCAAGTAAGCTTTAATCTACCCAAAAATTTCTAAATCAATTACCAAAAACTTAACAACAATTAATAACATTAAAAATTAAATACCCATGAATTATTTCACAAATTTTTGGAGAAAAAATTTGTTCACATAAATAATTTCTTAAATACATCAAAATTATGATTTTCAACCTCAAATCCCATAAATAATCACATAATCAAATACTACAAATTATTCTATACCAAAATACTAATTTTTCTACATTATCCAAACAATTTATTACATAACAAACAATTATTTTGGATAATTAAAATAGGAAAGAAAGTATACTTTCAAAAAAATAAAATAGTATTACCTTATTTGATGATTTCTATTTGAGAGCTAGATTAATATTCTTCCTCTAGTAATTTCCTTGATGGCAATGAAACTTTCGGATGCAATTTCTATGGAGGGTTTTGAGAAATATGAATTTCCGTAGAGAGAAGAGAGAGATGATGAACAAGAGTTGCTTTTGTTTTTGGATAATACTCCTCCTACTTCTACTGATATGTTACTTGAAACACGCCAAAACAAAGCAACACGCCAAATTTTTTTACCAAACACGGCACAATCTTTTTAATATATTAATTATTTAATATTTATACAGTAAATACTCCTCAATTATACACACAGTGTAAAGAATATCATTATATGTATAAAAATTAAATATACCATAAAATTGTATATATCTTCACGATCATTTTAAAATTTGTTTCACTAAAAACGGATGTACTTTATTTTACCACATAATAATAATTTAGTACACTTTACACCTCTAAAAATAATAAAAATATATATATATAATTAATATATATATTATTTTTATAATTTAATTCAGTATATAAAGATTTTCACAATTTATTGTGAAATTAAATAATTGAAATATATATATATATATATATATATATATATATATATATATATATATATATATATATATATATATATAAACACACTTACGCCATGCCATGCCTAGAAACATACACATCCACACACATGCTTTTATATATTTATGTATGTATTACCATACACACACATCCTACATATATATATATATATATATATATATATATATATCTTATACATTTACACACATTAAAAATAATATATTTTTAATGTATTTAAAAATAACAATTTATTTAATTAATTCCTTATTTAAATAAATTATTGAATTATTTAAATATTACACAAATACTTTTGTAATAAAATTACTCACTTCCATAAATCATTTACAATGATTTATTTAATTATGGAATATATTTATTTAATATATTCAATTACTATTTAAATTACTCAATTAATTTAATCACTTTATATATATAAATATATATACACAATTAAATATTATACAATATATAAAATTACTATTCTCCCTTAATTAATTTAACTACCTTATATAATTTATAGTTATATAAATCACATAATTATTCCTCACAATAATTTATCAATAATTTGCATAAATATTGATTAATTAATATAACCAATATAATAACTCAATTAATTCCGCAATAAACCTTTTAATTCAATTCGGATTTATTTCATATTAATCCCTTTATTTACCATAATTTAATTAACCATTAAATTATGTTGTAAAATATGTACATAAATACACATTTAATTAACACGCAACCACATCGCATAATTACATAACTCCACTAACTAATTCTCTTAATCTAATTAGACTTGCTATTAATCAAGCTTATTGAATTATCACTTTACTCGCTAACTTATAAAAATAAATAAATAAATTAATATCACCATATCTAAGTTAGTCCATTACATTTAATTTGTACCTCTATTTATCTACCACTACTAGGTTATCAAACTATAACCTTTATTAAATATTAAATATTTTATTTCTAATTCATTTAAATATTCGGGATATTACAATGTAAATATTAAAGAAATTGAATAATAAATAAGAAAAATGAATGTTTTATGTTATTAAAAATTATATTTATGTATAATGGAATTATTATGACTTTTATGAAAGATAATATTTTAGAAATGTGAACATGTTAATGTAACATGTTGTCCAAGTAACGAAGTGAAAAATTACGAAAAATAATTTTTATATGTTATATGAATTATTTTATAAATTTTGGAGGAATAAATTACCTCACATAATTACATGCATGTCATTATGCGTATACAAAATTTGTCAAGAAAAATACCGAAAAAGGTGTTAATATTATTTATAAATCATGTTATGATTTTTAGTGAATTAAATAAATACTTTATATATATTATATAAAATATTTATTACACGTAATAATTACGTAATGTATTTAATTAATAAAATTTGCATACTATTTTTTGGAACTTTCGAGAATTATTAAGTCGGTTGTGTGGCTGGGCGGCGGACTTGGAAGGATTTTAGAAATTATTTATGCATGCTTAGTATATATGTGGATGTAATAAGGAATAAAAAAGGAAAAGGAAAGAAATAAGGAAGAAAAGGCAACAAAACAAAAACTTGTTCTCTTTCTCCACTTCTCCACCCGACACCACCATCCTAGCCACCACCGACCACCATGGCTACAAGATGGAAAAGAAGATATTGGAGCCATCATGAGGATGAATTCTAAGCTTCAAGGAAAGGATTTTAGAAGGTATAAATTAATTTATTTGATTTATTTTATATTTATTGGTGATAAAATAATTTTGTAGAAAATTAGTAAATAATTAAGAAAATTATTCCCAACAATTTTTGGATGAAGATATATGAATTATGTAATTTTTGGAATGATTTTGTGTTGAAAAAATTGGAGCAAAATGGTTTATTTTGTGTATGGGCTGCCTACTGTTTTCGGTAAAGGAAGAAAAAAAGTTAATGTGCGGCAGCCATATTTTTCCGGGCGGGGGGTTAAAACGACGCCGTTTGGGGGCGCCATTTTTGGTTGGCCGCGAAATGCGTGGAGATCCCTGCCTTGGGCGCTAAACGACGCCGTTTAACAAACACCGGAAGAGAAAGGTTGCGCCATGCGTGACCGCAGTTAAGGACAAAAATTACGATTTTGCCCCCGGGGTTTTTCGGAAATGACTAACGTGTCCTTTGGCCTTGGAAAATTACAGATATGCCCATGAGCTTTTCTGTTAATGCCGGTTGTATCCCTAGCATTGTTGAATTTACATAAATGTCCCTGTGCTTTCCGAAAAATTCTGGATGTGTCCCTAAGGCAGCGAAAATTACCAAACTGCCCCTAGAAAGTGATTTTTAAAGAAATAAATGTTTAAAAATTATTTAAAAATCATAGAAAATTATAGAAAAATACTAAAAATATAGAAATGATGTTTGAGCATTAAATTTATATTTTTGTAAAAATCTTGAATATTGGGGATTAATATTTAAATGTTTAAATATTAATCTAATAAGGTTATAATTTAGAAAATGTTTAAATAAAATTTTCGGGCAACCAAATATGTTAAATTTTATCTGACGAGCCGAGTTGTCCGTAGTGAAGGCATTAAATATTAAGTTATATTAATATAATTGTCCGTATAAATTAATAATTGGCCCAGGGATGATATTATTTAATTAAATTGATATCATAAGAGGATAAATAATTAGTATTTGATTATTTTATGATCATAGGTTGATCGAGTTAAGGGTTTAAGCTAATAATTTAAATAACTGGACGTCAGGCAAGTTCTTCAGTCCTTTAATGTTAATTGTTGTCCGTTATGATATGTAAATACTTGTTTAAATGCATATAAATTATGTGTTATGTGATCTGTGGTTAACATGACAACTATATGTACTTTGTGCAATGATGTGGGATATACTGTTATAATAGAAGCACAAGCACATGATGTATGACACACACTGAGTATGTTAAGGTATGTGCTACGTGAAATGTAAACTATTGAACTTGCTGAGCCGTTGTGCTCATTACTTGTTTAAAATAAACTTTTGCAGGGTAAAGAAATAAGTTTCAGGAATATCGGATTAAGTTTGAGATGAATTGCCTAGAAGGTAGAAAACGTGATTGTTATATTGTTAATATTATAATTCAATGTGAGAAATTTGTTTATTTACTGTGATGAATTGTATGTATATATAAGTTGAATCTGGATATGATAGAAGTTCAATTATGAACTGTGATTGATCAGGATAATTGTTACGATAGAAAGTATTATATGTTTAATTATGAATGATGTAATAAGGAATATTTGTATGAAAATAAATAACAGTAAATTTTAAATGATGAGCTTTATGAGGCGTGTAAAAGAAAGAAAAAGTTAAGGTTGCGATCCAGGGACTAGGATCCAGAATGTAAGGATTTTAAATATCCAAGTATTATAATACAACGATTGAATTAAGAAAGAAAAAAAAATTATACGAAAATTTGGTAATTGTTGATTTTAAAACCAATTAATGGATCAATTATGGTGTTTAAAGATTTATTAACGAACTGAAATTCGGACGTTAAGGAAATAATGTTTAATCAACATGAAGCTTAAGGTAATAATATGGGTCGAATTTCGGGGTCGTTATAGATGGTATCAGAGCTAGAGGTTAAAAACCTTAGGTAAATGATACCTTAGGCTATAACCTAAGTAAGGAAGAGTAAAGATAGTTGCGTGTTCTGAAAACCCAAGCGTATAGTAAGCTCGTGACTCATGATTGTATGGTGGAGCCCCTTTAGCGAATGGGCGATTATGGCCTGACTAGGACAAGCTCCTCAACCATATGATTATGATAAGTTCCTAAGTCCAAATATGTGATAAGTTTGATGAACATGGGGGGATTAGAATGGAGAGATATAAGTTGAGAAAGATGTTCTTAGATGTTGGCTAAAGCGAAGGAAATATGAAACTTATAAGAATATAAGAAAGAGATGAATATGTTAAGAAAGATTTGATCGAAAGTAACGAAAAAAAAAATCAAAAGTTCAATTAAGAACATATCTGAAAGAATATTTGAAAGGATTCAAAGATGAATCTCAAATAAAATCAGGGGACACCTGATTTAAGTAATAAAGATGACAAGGTAATTCAAAAAGCTTAGAAGGAGATCATAATAATATGATCAGAAACAGTGAGAGGATTGTACTACGATACGATCATAAGATAAGAGAAACGAGTGAGGAATAGATTGTAAAGCAAGAGTTTGATGGGATCAAATGAGAATGTGAAATAATAGAAAGACATGTTAATGGTCAACAAGGTATAGCTTGATGCTATAAAGAGATATGGTACTATGAAATAGTACAAGAAGAATTCAGAGAATGATAAGACATGAATGACAGAAAGGTTATGATAAGGGGGTAGAAAACTTGGGTACGAAATTTCATTTGAGGACTCATGTGGTGACTGAGTTGCACAATCCTTTGTATGGGCGGGGGATTTGTGTTTTCTTAGTTACTATGTGATAATCATTGAAATGTTAGAACCGCGTTAAGAGTTTCTGATAGATAATATTAAGTTTAGGCACGAGTTCTTAAAACTCATGCATATGGTAAGTCCATGACTCATAATCGTATGGTATGTTTTGAGCCCCTCAGCATATGGATAGTCTTTGATTTGTTCTTAGAATACATATTGCTAGGACAAGCTTTAAAACTCATATTCTTGTGGTAAGTTCCTGGACTCACAATGTGTGGCAAGTTTGATAAACTATACGGGGGTATAGAAAAGTTGGAGTAGATAGAAATTTTAATATGATAAATGAAAATAGTCCTAGCAATAAATTAAATATTTAAGTGAGGAAACTGAAGGAGAATGTTAGGGAATTTAGGATATTCCCATTCTTCTAGCCTTGCTAGACTATGAAAATTTTTGGCCTCAAGCTAAATTGGCATGAATGTGTTTCGAAAAATATAAATGAAATATTTCTAAGCGATCTAAAAAGTGTCTATCCCACTTGTTTCGGCTAGACGAAAATATTTTTAACATCAAAATATATTTCAAAAGAATCATCCACGCACCTTTTAGTCCGGTGCAGATGTGATGAATGACGGAATGCTCAACGTGTTGTTGAGACGGTGTGGTACTATTTCGTTATAAGATGATTCAACACCATAAAGTATGGTTTATGGTATAGGAATTATTAACGACAGAATCCTCAACGTACTGTCAAGATGACGCGGTAACATGAAGTCATAAATAATTTTGATTTATGAAGTTATGTCAAAGCTATAAGTCAATGTCATTTGACTCAGCTAGATGTTTTGAAAAGTTTTGACATAATAAATGTTTTAAAAATTTCTACGAGTTATAAATTGTTAAAAGTAAGTCTATGCTAATTGATCTAGCTAGACAAGCGTTGAAGGAATATAAATCTGAGCTATTGATTCAGCTAGACAAATTTTGTAAAATATTGAATTCATATTCTTTGAAAGTTATAATCAATCAAGTTATTTTCGAATGAATTCTAATGCTGAGATGAACAAAGAGATTAAGAATATTGCAGGTTGATCGAATGGTCACCTGGCATAAGAAATACGGGCATGACAGATTGTTCTACTGGCGTGCCAAATTACAGATTAAATATACACCACTTTAATGGCAGACTGATCCACTGTCAGAGTTTGCAGTATGAAGTACTCGGGGAGCGAAATACTGTAAATCGAGATAAATGTTCATTCAGCATATCATGAAAGTTTTTCTTCCAAAATAAAAAAAAATAAAAAAAAAAGTTTGAATTCCTCTACTCTTATGAAGATTGGATGGTGGGATGGGGTAGTATTTTAATTGTGAGTGATAAGGAAAGTAATAATTGCGAAGTAAAGGAACTATGCAATGTGATGGATTAGAAATGGGAATGTGTAATGACCACGAGGACATAATGAAAGAAATATATGTGGAATAAATGCAAAGGAAAGGTGTAAGTTACAAATGAATGAAATATTAGTACATAAAAATTTCGAGGACGAAATTTTATGAAGGAGGGGTGAAGGTGACACCCAGGATTTTTGGAATAATTCCAAATAAGGATTATGATGAATTAAGCAAATGTTGGTACTTAAAACCTAGCGTTGAATAATAAAGATATTAAGGAATGAATTATGAAATGTGAAGAAGATTTATATGAATAAAGAAAAGAAGGATGAATGTGTAAAGTATCGATAAGGTGGAATAGAGAATGATTAAATAAAGGAAATTTTTCAGATAATGAGAAATTATCTTGATAAGTATATCAAGAAATGAATTAATGTATTATTAATAAAATTTTAGAGAATTATAAAATGTAATATTACAAGGAAATTATGAATTAAGTTAAGAAATTAAATATTCTAACAGTTATGATTATTATGGTGTTATCCATGTGAGTTGTGGAAATTAATGAGAAAAGATATGATTATTATGGAAATAATTGTTATTTATCAAGATAAAGGTATAACAAGGTTCTATGAATAATATACGTATGATTATTACGGTAATTATGATTCCGAGGACGGAATCCTGTTAAGGGGGGAAGAATGTGATGATCCGAATTTTCAGGATTTCTTTAATAATATTAAATGAGAATTTAATTAACAAAATTAACAAGTTTGTTAAATTATTGGTGAATTATATGTGATTTAAAGTGAGTGAAGGGATTTAATTGGTAAATTAAATCGGTACAAAGATGATGACAAATGGTGATTGAATAGAAATAATTCAAGAATAAATAAATTGTTTAAAAACAATTTATGGAAAATAAAAGAAACGTTGATGAAATTATTGATAATTAGAAATGGTTGTGAAGGTACATAAATTAAATGATGTTATGTGGTAATGTGAAATATATGAAATTAGATATGTGTATGTGTATATATATATATATATATATATATATATATATACATATAAATGTATATGTTTAAGTGATAATTATAAAGGTTATTAATTATGAAAATTAAGGGATTAATAATTAAATTAATCCAATTTTAAATGAAAAACGAATGAGGAAGTTAATAAAAGTGTAATTACTGATTTTTGATTTAATTAAGAATTATGGTGAAAATTTAGAATTTGATTGAGAAGAAATGTAATTATATAAATTATATAATTTATATAAGAAAATTAATGTGATGTATAAAGAAAATTATAATTATATAAACTATATAAGGAAAATTATATAATTTATATAAGAGAATTAAATTAATTAAGGATGGAAGAAAATTTTATAAGTTTTATTTTGTGTAAAATGGAAATTATTTAAAAAGGAATAATGTAATTATATAATATTAAATTATATAATTTATATAAGGAAAGTTAATGTGAATATTAAAGAAATTGAATAATAAATAAGAAAAATGAATGTTTTATGTTATTAAAAATTATATTTATGTATAATGGAATTATTATGACTTTTATGAAAGATAATATTTTAGAAATGTGAACATGTTAATGTAACATGTTGTCCAAGTAACGAAGTGAAAAATTACGAAAAATAATTTTTATATGTTATATGAATTATTTTATAAATTTTGGAGGAATAAATTACCTCACATAATTACATGCATGTCATTATGCGTGTACAAAACTTGTCAAGAAAAATACCGAAAAAGGTGTTAATATTATTTATAAATCATGTTATGATTTTTAGTGAATAAAAATAAATACTTTATATATATTATATAAAATATTTATTACACGTAATAATTACGTAATGTATTTAATTAATAAAATTTGCATACTATTTTTTGGAACTTTCGAGAATTATCAAGTCGGTCGTGTGGTTGGGCAGCGGACTTGGAAGGATTTTAGAAATTATTTATGCATGCTTAGTATATATGTGGATGTAATAAGGAATAAAAAAGGAAAAGGAAAGAAATAAGGAAGAAAAGGCAACAAAACAAAAACTTGTTCTCTTTCTCCACTTCTCCACCCGACACCACCATCCTAGCCACCACCGACTACCATGGCTACAAAAGGGAAAAGAAGATATTGGAGCCATCATGAGGATGAATTCTAAGCTTCAAGGAAAGGATTTTAGAAGGTATAAATTAATTTATTTGATTTATTTTATATTTATTGGTGATAAAATAATTTTGTAGAAAATTAGTAAATAATTAAGAAAATTATTCCCAACAATTTTTGGATGAAGATATATGAATTATGTAATTTTTGGAATGATTTTGTGTTGAAAAAATTGGAGCAAAATGGTTTATTTTGTGTATGGGCTGCCTACTATTTTCGGTAGAGGAAGAAAAAAAGTTAATGCGCGGCAGCCATATTTTTCCGGGCGGGGGGTTAAAACGACGCCGTTTAGGGGCGCCATTTTCGGTTGGCCGCGCAATGCGTGGAGATCCCTGCCTTGGGCGCTAAACGACGTCGTTTAACAAACACCGGAAGAGAAAGGTTGCGCCATGCGTGACCGCGGTTAAGGGCAAAAATTACGATTTTGCCCCCGGGGTTTTTCGGAAATGACCAACGTGTCCTTTGGCCTCGGAAAATTACAGATATGCCCCTGAGCTTTTCTGTTAATGCCGGTTGTATCCCTAGCATTGTTGAATTTACATAAATGTTCCTGTGCTTTCCGAAAAATTCCGGATGTGTCCCTAAGGTAGCGGAAATTGCCAAACTGCACCTAGAAAGTGATTTTTAAAGAAATAAATGTTTAAAAATTATTTAAAAATTATAGAAAATTATAGAAAAATACTAAAAATATAGAAATGATGTTTGGGCATTAAATTTAATATTTTTGTAAAAATCTTGAATATTGGGGATTAATATTTAAATGTTTAAATATTAATCTAATAAGGTTATAATTTAGAAAATCTTTAAATAAAATTTTCGGGCAACCAAATATGTTAAATTTTATCCGACGAGCCGAGTTGTCCGTAGTGAAGGCATTAAATATTAAGTTATATTAATATATTAAGGGATGAGGTTAATATAATTAATCGTATAAATTAATAATTGGCCAAGAGATGATATTACTTAATTAAATTGATATCATATGAGGATAAATAATTAGTATTTGATTATTTTATGATCATAGGTTGATCGAGTTAAGGGTTTGAGCTAATAATTTAAATAACTGGACGTCAGGCAAGTTCTTCAGTCCTTTAATGTTAATTGTTGTCCGTTATGATATGTAAATACTTGTTTAAATGCATATAAATTATGTGTTATGTGATCTGTGGTTAACGTGACAACTATATGTACTTTGTGCAATGATGTGGGATATACTGTTATAATAGAAGCACAAGCACATGATGTATGACACACACTGAGTATGTTAAGGTATGTGCTACGTGAAATGTAAACTATTGAACTTGCTGAGCCGTTGTGCTCATTACTTGTTTAAAATAATCTTTTGCAAGGTAAAGAAATAAGTTTCAGGAATATCGGATTAAGTTTGAGATGAATTTCCTAGAAGGTAGAAAACGTGATTGTTATATTGTTAATATTATAATTCAATGTGAGAAATTTGTTTATTTACTGTGATGAATTGTATGTATATATAAGTTGAATCTGGATATGATAGAAGTTCAATTATGAACTGTGATTGATCAGGATAATTGTTATGATAGAAAGTATTATATGTTTAATTATGAATGATGCAATAAGGAATATTTGTATGAAAATAAATAATAGTAAATTTTAAATGATGAGCTTTATGATGCGTGTAAAAGAAAGAAAAAGTTAAGGTCGATCCAGGGACTAGGATCCAGAATGTAAGGATTTTAAATATCCAAATATTATAATACAACGATTGAATTAAGAAAGAAAAAAAAAATTATACGGAAATTTGGTAATTGTTGATTTTAAAACCAATTAATGGATCAATTATGGTGTTTAAAGATTTATTAACGAACCGAAATTCGGACGTTAAGGAAATAATGTTTAATCAACATGAAGCTTAAGGTAATAATATGGGTCGAATTTCGGGGTCGTTACACGGATTAGGTTAAAATGTTTAATCAGTTTTACATATTCATCTTCTTCAAAATAGGTTTTAAACTTCAACCTTTACAATGATTCCATCCTTGAAATTAATACAATCATAACATTCAAGTTTGGTTTACTTTTAAACCCTTTCAACATCTATCTTTTCGATTAATCTCATTGAATTGCCTCGTCTTAGGTAATACGTTACCTTTTCTTTTATTCATTCTTTCCTATCCCATCCACGGAAGGATTCTTTCTTAACCTAAGTCTCATTTGACTTATCTCAGCTTATTATTACCTGTTCATGTTCAGGTATTATCAACTTTATAGTTCTTTCACTTATACACTTACTTTATTTTATATTCATCTACTCAGTTCTATTAACCTTATAAAATTTGACTCACTATACTATCTGTCTGCACAATTATATGTTGCTTCAGTCCTTAATCTCTGTCTTCATCAATTCAGACATATTACGCCCTACCTTCATCCAATCCTCACACTTTTACAATTAGTTTATTATCTATAGCTCTCATGGCTTATTCTACAAACCATTCTTTCACACCCTTCCTTTTCATCCGTGAAAAGGTGTAACCTTAACATATATACTAATGATCGTAATTCTCTACAACTTATATTATAGCCTTATTCTTTTTAGTCATAAGACTTCATTTATCAAAACCTTCTCATTTCTTCTTTTCAACATTTATATCCTTTGTGTTCGATCTTCTTTTTTTTAGTCCAAGAAGAGAAATGCTACACCTTTCATTAATTGCCTATCGATTTATTAACACCAGGTCATATATGTTAGCCTTTCATTGCATTTGATCACATTATAAGCCTCATTCTTACTGAAATGGATATTTTCCACTTCCTTATATAAGGATTATTGTATTCTACAATCATATTAAATATTTAAGATTATCTTTTCCAGTCTCATAAATATCTGGGATATCACAATGTAAGCAAGTGATCTGTGAGCTTGGTCAATGGGTGTGGTTACATTTGTGAAAGGAAATATTTTTAGCTCAGAGGCTATCTAAATTACTTCCACGAGGAGATGGTCCTTTTCAAGTTTTAGAGCGCATTAATGACAATGCATTCAAATTGGACTTACCGGGTCAGTATACTGTTAGTGTAATATTTAATGTTTCTGATTGAAGTCCGTTTAATGCAGGTGATGATTTGAAGCCAAATCTTTCTTAAGAGGGAAGGAATGATGAGGGCATGTTTTGCTTGGAGGATGATCATGGAGTTAAAGCTTGGGGAGATCCAGTTCAAGTTCCTATTAGACCGGTTATGCGAGTAAGAGCAACATGATTTAAGGATGGGCATGTTGGACTAATTCATGAAGTGTGGACTAATCAAATTACAAGCTATTCAATCAAGAAAGAAGATTTGAAGATAGTTTATATGTCACAAACAAGTACAAGTTAAGATGAGAAAAAGTCAACAAAAAGTCAAACTTGGAAATCCGGTGGAGCGCTCCAGCACTGTGTTTGTGAAGGAATTAAGCGCCCCGACGAATATTGGTTGAGACGAACTTGCTCCCAGCGCTTTCAGAGAGAGCCCCTGTGCATTTTTGGAAAAGGAACAACGCTTTAGCACTGTAATTGGCCTATAAGGCAAAGCCCCAGCGCTTTTTCCCAACAAGGCAAAAAGTCAGCATGTTTTTGACCCTTTTATTTAGTAGCTTTTTATTCTAAATAGGATAATTTGTTTCCATAGTTGATTAGATTTCTTTGTAATGTTATTTCCTATTGATTTAAGGATTAAAATTTTATAGGAGTAGTATAAATATACATTAAAGCTCTTGTAATTCATAACAATTCATTATTATTATTCAATATATTCTTAAGAAAATTTATTTTTCATCTTTTGATTTTTTAAGAAATTTTGAGCGTTTCTTAGTTATTCTTGAGATTCAATATTGACGTATTATACAATAATTCATAGTTGTGTGTAGTATCTTCTTATGCATCAATCGCCAAATGCACCAAGATTTTTGTCTCTTTTTAGACAACGGGTTTAGGTGTTGTTGGTGTCCATTCAGCGCTGATTTCTTACACGAGCAATTGTATCAAGATTATCACTTCAATATAAGTGACGAGTTAAGGTGTTTTGAGTGTATCACCATACAACTTTGCTAAAAATCAATTCAGGTAGCGTTTACTTTACGCAAGCAAACCACAGACCTTATCACATTAGGTGCATGACATTGCCGTCTAATGTAACAGTGCCTTTGCTTATGTACATTGGTGGAATTGTTTTTTAAAAGTTGTTGATAACTTCTTTTAGTAGCCATTCCGGTTTTCTTTGCAACATGTTACCTACAAATGTAAAGTTTGATTTGGTTAGTGGATTTTTTTATAGAAAATATATGAAGAAAAATAAGTAATTAATTCGTTTAGGTGGTTTCAGAGACTAGATTTGCCCCAGTTTTGAGATATTTTAAATTTAGAAGCAATGTTAGTTAATTAGATAGAAGTTGTTTGGACGAGTTTTGTAAATATGTATTAATCATTCTATCCAAATTTTGCTTGGTTTAAGTTAATATCCACCATCAAGAATTTACAACTGATCACTGATGCAAAAATAAACCAATTAATATTTTAAAGATTCACCGTAGAAAAAACTACTCGCATGTGGAATAATTTTTCTCCTCTCTCCTTAATTTTAGATAAGTAGAGCCACTTGGTCTAAATACCCTTACTAATAAACAACCTCCGACACTTGCTAAAGATTTAATTTAATAGCAGCATAAAGAATTAGAGAGATCGTTGAACTAAACAACACAAACCACTTGTTTGCATTTAATTTAGATGAATATTCTTCCTAAGATAAAATAATCTTTTGATCTGCAAAATAATTATTAAACTTAGTTTCTTCAAAAATAGTAGTAGATTAATATGAATAATAAACTAGTAGCGCTCCTAGCAATTAAACAAATCAATCATAAAATTAAGCATAGAAGAATATTCAGTAATCAAAATATAAATTGAACAATTAAAATAAATTAGATCTCACAGTGGATAAATCTTGATGGCTTCAATCACTTAAACCAAGAAAAATAATTTAGCTACTCATAATTGTAGAGAACACTAAAGAATAGAAGATAGAATTTTTATTCTAAAAAAAGTTGTGTCTTACAATGTGTGTCAGACCCTCTATTTATAGGCTCCATAAACCTCCTAAATTGTCCAAACCCAAATAGGATTTACAATTAAAAATAAAAGAAAAGTAAAATAATTATTATTCAAACCCTAGTTGGAATTAAAATCCAATTTGGAATAAAAAAGGAGCAAAATTCGCGAAATAATCTGATTTGGGAGAATTATCGCGCCAAACTGTAATATCCTGAATATTTATAGCACTTATAAATATGATATTAAATGACTAAAGTAATTGTAAAGTTAATTTCGAGGACTAAATTCCTGTAAGTTGGGTTGAATGTAATATCCCAAATATTTTCCAAAGTGATCTAACAAGATCTAAGCAAGGTTGTCAATTCAAAACCTAAGATCGATTGCTCAAGCATACCTTGAGCTATCTTAAAGAATATATACGACTCGAAACTACGATCGTATACAACAAAGAGGTTAAACTGTTTAACCTAAACTATATGTTATGTGTTTAGTAAAGCTTGAATTGAGCTTTTTGAATGTGTTGTATGAATTATTTGTGTAGGATTTTGTGTTTTGGTTCAAGTAGTTAACCTTAACACTTATTAAAAGTCAGAAGTCAATTTAAGGCAAAAACCTAAATTGGAAAAAGAGTTAAAACCTAAACCCTAACCCTAGGGTCTAAACCCTAGGAAATAACATAGGCCCTCGAGCAAAATGTGAAGGTCAAATTAACATTCCGTTTAAGGATTCAACCTTCCCGCGATTTAAAAATACGTAACAGTCAATAAAAGTTTTTCTCGAAAAACGTGTAAAAGCACTATTCACGAGGTGACGTTTTTCATTCGTTTGACTGTTTCTTTCATTTGTAGGACTTCTTACATTTCACAACATGGTGATAATATGAGGTTTAGATGCCAGGGAATCAATAAAATTTTCTGGGGAAAAAGACGCGATTTACGAGAAAACGTTTGTCGTCTTTTTGAACGTTCTTTTCAACGTTTGGACTTTTTCCATTTCACGATATAGCATTTATACGGGGAATAGATACCAGGGAGCCACTGATATTTTTCCTAAAATAAAACGTAAAACGCTCTTCAAACGAAAACGTTTTCCGTTTTTGATCAAACCGTTGATGGATACAGTGTTTGTATGCTACACCGGTGCGTAATAAGCAATAAAAGATTTTTTCTCGAAAAGTGTGTCGGGAATAAGACGAAATAGGGAAAAGACGAAAATAAATATTATTTTTGACTTTTTGGTCTTCTAACCATTTTCTGAGAAATGGTCGCCAAAAAAACTATTCACCGAAAAACGTGCCAAGTCTTTTGGACTTTTCACTTTACAGAAAAGTGTTTATTCGGAACAAAACTCAGTAATATCAAAATTTTAAATCAGTATAAGTTAACCATTTAGTTGGAATAAGACTGTTATATAATTAAACTGGTAATTCATCCGTATTGTTTTCATCAAACGGAACATGAGATAGGTTAACATTAAATTTGAATAATCAAATTTATCAGATTAATACCTAATTATATTATTCCATCATAATTAGTGTCTAGAATGAAAGAAATTTATCAATCACGTCGCCCGGTAGGTGTATTTGGGAAAAATACACGGAAGATTATCCGAGATTAATTCAAGGAAAACTTCGAGGGTCAGACGAGACATCATATTAATACTGTATGATGTATTTTATGAATAAAATATGTATAACTAATTAAAACTTAAATTACTAATGCGAAATATTTTAAATTAATCGCACGCGATTTATCCGATATACAGAAGTCGGAAGAAAGAGCTCACCAAGCTTGCTTTGGAAGCTAAAAGAAGTGTGTTGGAGAAGCTTTGTTAAGCTTGTTCAAGAAGCTTGGTCCTAATGACCAAAATACCCTAACTTTGAAAGTCCTATAAATAGAAGGCTTAAGTTCATTAGTTCTTTACCATTTTTGAAAGCTAAAGAGCAAATATAGAGAGAGTTCTTGTGAGACAAGAATCGATTGCAAAGAAATAGTTAAAGCTTGCAATAATAAAAGGCGTTTAACGATTTCCCGGGAAACCCTAACATGGTTTTAAGGCAAGTCTTCTAACTCTTGCTATGTGCTACTTGTGTAGTATTGTTAAAATGATAAATGAGATGTGTAATGTCATGTTATTATGTAATAGATGATATGTGAAGTCTTTAACTGATGTTTACAAGCCTTCTAACTGTTATGCGTTATGTTTACGATTTATGAACATGATTTATACACTTTGTGTGTCAATGTGATATAAATTGATGGAACGTGAGTTATATGTGAAATTAAATAGAGAATTATGTTCAGTCAATGCATGTTAAAGTTTATATGAAAGCATAAACTGCGTATGTGCTGCATGTTAGACTTGCTGAGCCGTCGTGCTCATTCTTGCGAATAAAACCTTATTTGCAGATTAAAGATGAATGTTAAGAAGATCATGAACGTAAAGATGAAGCGTAGATTAGGTTTTCATGTTTATTACTTGTATTTGTATAAGTCATAACGACTGTTGTAATACGAACAAACAAACATGTAACCGAATATTGAATGAATGATATAAATTATTATCATCAGAATGTTGTTATGTCTTTACTTTGATATAACCTAGAACTGTTAAGACTTAACATAGTATTGATAATGATCTATTTATCTGGATGAGGATCGGTAAATAACTTGTGAGTGTTGTACATCCGAGACAGGACTAAGCGATGTTGACTGGTCAAATCCATCGTTAAGGTTCCTCGGACCCAGGTATAACTCGTTATTACTATTCTGAATACCATATAAGTAGGATTATTGATATGAAGAGATATCACTATAAACAAATATGTTTCGAATGAGGGTTTTAACTAGTTGGGTAATGTTCTGTACGGAAAGAGAATTTTGCACCGGACAAAGATACAACCATTTGTCACGGATAAAGATGCAAACATTTATCACGGGTGAAGATACAAACATTCACCGCGGGATTCTCTGTTCCCAAGAGCCGTCCTAATGATTTAATACCGTGGACGTTGGAACATGTAAAGTTATAGAATATTTAAATCCTAAGGTTAAAATTAGACCGTTATATATGGTTTTATCCATTTATACGGATGAAATACAAGTTGATACTTGTATACTTATGAGACTGAGATCAAGTTAAGATCCAGGGACAAAGTTAAGAGAAATTTTTAATGTATAGTCTAAAATAAGAGTAATTCAACCAATATGATTATGGGATCATTGGTTAAGTCGATAGATGTACGAAATAAACGCACAAGGTCCGCCGCATCGAAAGCGTGGGGATTTTGGGGGCGTTACAGTTGGTATCAAAGCAGTGGATTATAGTTTTGAGGTAACAAGTACCTTGGAGTATAATCTGATGGACTAAGAATAAATGGACTTGTGAAAAGTCCGTATATAATTAAAAGATATGCATAAATCTTATTAAATCTTAATACATAAAAATTATTATGTGAAAAGAAATATAATGAATAAAGATAAACTCTTTACGAGAATATCTGAAGTTAAATAGACTCATAAAGAGTTCTCAAAGCAAGCAATAAGATAAAATAATCTTATTAGTTTTTGTGTGAAACTGTTTCATAAAAATGAAATGGTGTGTTTGGTATTATGTGTATTTATACCTAAGAAAAGAGATGAGTAAACTCACAAGGAATGTAAATGATGAAGGAATGAATTAAGAAAAGAAAGTGACTAAGATAGTTATAGAACGATTAGGGATTTCAATTGAAAACTCATATTAGTAAAACTGAGTAGAACGACTCTCTTGTATGGGAAATAGTTTAATATGCTTCAGAGAACCGATCTAACTACACTGTTGGTATGAATGATTCAAGGTCACTGTTCTCAAAGCGGGTTACACACTGAATGAAATCATTTGAGGATAGTGTTGATGAGACGGGGAACTGATTCATTAGTTCTTGGGTGGAGGAATAACTCAGTTTGCTATATTGATAAGTAAATTAAAATCTAGTGTCAAACCCTTCTTTGTGTATATTTTGAGAAGGTGATTCTTTTCTCATATGTATATTGACTAGTTAGTAGTTGTTACGTCATAACTATAGTTTTAAAAATATTTGTATGTTAGTTACTGAGCGAACGAACCTTGTTATGGACTTGGGTTATGATATGTTAGTCGAACCGACTTGTGAGATGCGGCTACGATTTGTCTATTCAGTGCGATATTGATCAATACCAATGTGCGCTGAGACATTTCAATTCCGTGTTGATGAGAAGGGAAACTAATATATTTGTTTGTACTTGGTTTAATACAACCAATCAGTTTACTATATTACTATATATTTGCAAAACTTGTGCTATGGTTAGAGAATAATGGAAAAGATAGAGGATTGATGGTATTTCAAAAATCTTCTAGCTATGCTAGATCTTCATGGTTATATTCGCACTTGTGTGCCTTTGAAAAGAGTGGTTCACTAGTTGAACTGGAAATTTTTGTTAGTTCTTCACTAGCTATGTTATTCATATGTCTATGCTAATTGTTTTAGCTAGACGGATTTAATGTGAAGAATAAAAATGATTTATTCATCAACACCCCATTTAACCTGGAATGAAGATGATACATGATGAGTTATCAACGCACATTGCAAGGTGCGGTATACAGTCATAAAATTGCTTTTCAAAAAGTTTGAATGTTTTAAATATGAGTCAATGCCAATTGTTTCGGCTAGACACTTTTGGTTATGAAAAAATAACGGACGTAGGAATTCGATAGACGCAATAAACCGCGTCTTTAAAGATAATATGGTACGACAGGTTGATCACCTAAAGTACAACGTATGTGTGTTCTCGATCTTAATTGATTGTTACACAATGTATGGTGTTCTCAATCTTAATTGATTGCTACACAAAGTATGAAGTGTTCTCAATCTTAATTGATTGCTACACAATATATGGTTTTCCAGTCCGGATGATGATTTAAAAAAATTATGGGTTATATAGTATTCATAGTTTTTGAATAAGGTAAAGGTCTTGATTGACCGTTGTATAAGTGAGAAGAATCCAAGATAAAGGAAGAATGAGACTGAATGTCGAGTATGAAAAGAGGTTTAAAACCTAGAGTTATGAAAGGAAATGTGTAGAGATAAGTGAACATTGTTCAAACCTAATCAAAGTATTGGAGGTTTAACGTGAGTAAAAGATGAATTTAGAAAATTCATATTGAAGAGTAAATTGGAGATGATTATATTATAATTTCGAGGACGAAATTCTGATAAGAAGGAGAGAATGTAATATCCTGAATATTTATAGCACTTATAAATATGATATTAAATGACTAAAGTAATTGTAAAGTTAATTTCGAGGACTAAATTCCTGTAAGTTGGGTTGAATGTAATATCCCAAATATTTTCCAAAGTGATATAACAAGATCTAAGCAAGGTTGTCAATTCAAAACCTAAGATCGATTGCTCAAGCATACCTTGAGCTATCTTAAAGAATATATACGACTCGAAACTACGATCGTATACAACAAAGAGGTTAAACTGTTTAACCTAAACTATATGTTATGTGTTTAGTAAAGCTTGAATTGAGCTTTTTGAATGTGTTGTATGAATTATTTGTGTAGGATTTTGTGTTTTGGTTCAAGTAGTTAACCTTAACACTTATTAAAAGTCAGAAGTCAATTTAAGGCAAAAACCTAAATTGGAAAAAGAGTTAAAACCTAAACCCTAACCCTAGGGTCTAAACCCTAGGAAATAACCTAGGCCCTCGAGCAAAATGTGAAGGTCAAATTGACATTCCGTTTAAGGATTCAACCTTCCCGCGATTTAAAAATACGTAACAGTCAATAAAAGTTTTTCTCGAAAAACGTGTAAAAGCACTATTCACGAGGTGACGTTTTTCATTCGTTTGACTGTTTCTTTCATTTGTAGGACTTCTTACATTTCACAACATGGTGATAATATGAGGTTTAGATGCCAGGGAATCAATAAAATTTTCTGGGGAAAAAGACGCGATTTACGAGAAAACGTTTGTCGTCTTTTTGAACGTTCTTTTCAACGTTTGGACTTTTTCCATTTCACGATATAGCATTTATACGGGGAATAGATACCAGGGAGCCACTGATATTTTTCCTAAAATAAAACGTAAAACGCTCTTCAAACGAAAACGTTTTCCGTTTTTGATCAAACCGTTGATGGATACAGTGTTTGTATGCTACACCGGTGCGTAATAAGCAATAAAAGATTTTTTCTCGAAAAGTGTGTCGGGAATAAGACGAAATAGGGAAAAGACGAAAATAAATATTATTTTTGACTTTTGGTCTTCTAACCATTTTCTGAGAAATGGTCGCCAAAAACACTATTCACCGAAAAACGTGTCAAGTCTTTTGGACTTTTCACTTTACAGAAAAGTGTTTATTCGGAACAAAACTCAGTAATATCAAAATTTTAAATCAGTATAAGTTAACCATTTAGTTGGAATAAGACTGTTATATAATTAAACTGGTAATTCATCCGTATTGTTTTCATCAAACGGAACATGAGATAGGTTAACATTAAATTTGAATAATCAAATTTATCAGATTAATACCTAATTATATTATTCCATCATAATTAGTGTCTAGAATGAAAGAAATTTATCAATCACGTCGCCCGGTAGGTGTATTTGGGAAAAATACACGGAAGATTATCCGAGATTAATTCAAGGAAAACTTCGAGGGTCAGACGAGACATCATATTAATACTGTATGATGTATTTTATGAATAAAATATGTATAACTAATTAAAACTTAAATTACTAATGCGAAATATTTTAAATTAATCGCACGCGATTTATCCGATATACAGAAGTCGGAAGAAAGAGCTCACCAAGCTTGCTTTGGAAGCTAAAAGAAGTGTGTTGGAGAAGCTTTGTTAAGCTTGTTCAAGAAGCTTGGTCCTAATGACCAAAATACCCTAACTTTGAAAGTCCTATAAATAGAAGGCTTAAGTTCATTAGTTCTTTACCATTTTTGAAAGCTAAAGAGCAAATATAGAGAGAGTTCTTGTGAGACAAGAATCGATTGCAAAGAAATAGTTAAAGCTTGCAATAATAAAAGGCGTTTAACGATTTCCTGGGAAACCCTAACATGGTTTTAAGGCAAGTCTTCTAACTCTTGCTATGTGCTACTTGTGTAGTATTGTTAAAATGATAAATGAGATGTGTAATGTCATGTTATTATGTAATAGATGATATGTGAAGTCTTTAACTGATGTTTACAAGCCTTCTAACTGTTATGCGTTATGTTTACGATTTATGAACATGATTTATACACTTTGTGTGTCAATGTGATATAAATTGATGGAACGTGAGTTATATGTGAAATTAAATAGAGAATTATGTTCAGTCAATGCATGTTAAAGTTTATATGAAAGCATAAACTGCGTATGTGCTGCATGTTAGACTTGCTGAGCCGTCGTGCTCATTCTTGCGAATAAAACCTTATTTGCAGATTAAAGATGAATGTTAAGAAGATCATGAACGTAAAGATGAAGCGTAGATTAGGTTTTCATGTTTATTACTTGTATTTGTATAAGTCATAACGACTGTTGTAATACGAACAAACAAACATGTAACCGAATATTGAATGAATGATATAAATTATTATCATCAGAATGTTGTTATGTCTTTACTTTGATATAACCTAGAACTGTTAAGACTTAACATAGTATTGATAATGATCTATTTATCTGGATGAGGATCGGTAAATAACTTGTGAGTGTTGTACATCCGAGACAGGACTAAGCGATGTTGACTGGTCAAATCCATCGTTAAGGTTCCTCGGACCCAGGTATAACTCGTTATTACTATTCTGAATACCATATAAGTAGGATTATTGATATGAAGAGATATCACTATAAACAAATATGTTTCGAATGAGGGTTTTAACTAGTTGGGTAATGTTCTGTACGGAAAGAGAATTTTGCACCGGACAAAGATACAACCATTTGTCACGGATAAAGATGCAAACATTTATCACGGGTGAAGATACAAACATTCGCCGCGGGATTCTCTGTTCCCAAGAGCCGTCCTAATGATTTAATACCGTGGACGTTGGAACATGTAAAGTTATAGAATATTTAAATCCTAAGGTTAAAATTAGACCGTTATATATGGTTTTATCCATTTATACGGATGAAATACAAGTTGATACTTGTATACTTATGAGACTGAGATCAAGTTAAGATCCAAGGACAAAGTTAAGAGAAATTTTTAATGTATAGTCTAAAATAAGAGTAATTCAACCAATATGATTATGGGATCATTGGTTAAGTCGATAGATGTACGAAATAAACGCACAAGGTCCGCCGCATCGAAAGCGTGGGGATTTTGGGGGCGTTACAGTTGGTATCAAAGCAGTGGATTATAGTTTCGAGGTAACAAGTACCTTGGAGTATAATCTGATGGACTAAGAATAAATGGACTTATGAAAAGTCCGTATATAATTAAAAGATATGCATAAATCTTATTAAATCTTAATACATAAAAATTATTATGTGAAAAGAAATATAATGAATAAAGATAAACTTTTTACGAGAATATCTGAAGTTAAATAGACTCATAAAGAGTTCTCAAAGCAAGCAATAAGATAAAATAATCTTATTAGTTTTTGTGTGAAACTGTTTCATAAAAATGAAATGGTGTGTTTGGTATTATGTGTATTTATACCTAAGAAAAGAGATGAGTAAACTCACAAGGAATGTAAATGATGAAGGAATGAATTAAGAAAAGAAAGTGACTAAGATAGTTATAGAACGATTAGGGATTTCAATTGAAAACTCATATTAGTAAAACTGAGTAGAACGACTCTCTTGTATGGGAAATAGTTTAATATGCTTCAGAGAACCGATCTAACTACACTGTTGGTATGAATGATTCAAGGTCACTGTTCTCAAAGCGGGTTACACACTGAATGAAATCATTTGAGGATAATGTTGATGAGACGGGGAACTGATTCATTAGTTCTTGGGTGGAGGAATAACTCAGTTTGCTATATTGATAAGTAAATTAAAATCTAGTGTCAAACCCTTCTTTGTGTATATTTTGAGAAGGTGATTCTTTTCTCATATGTATATTGACTAGTTAGTAGTTGTTACGTCATAACTATAGTTTTAAAAATATTTGTATGTTAGTTACTGAGCGAACGAACCTTGTTATGGACTTGGGTTATGATATGTTAGTCGAACCGACTTGTGAGATGCGGCTACGATTTGTCTATTCAGTGCGATATTGATCAATACCAATGTGCGCTGAGACATTTCAATTCCGTGTTGATGAGAAGGGAAACTAATATATTTGTTTGTACTTGGTTTAATACAACCAATCAGTTTACTATATTACTATATATTTGCAAAACTTGTGCTATGGTTAGAGAATAATGGAAAAGATAGAGGATTGATGGTATTTCAAAAATCTTCTAGCTATGCTAGATCTTCATGGTTATATTCGCACTTGTGTGCCTTTGAAAAGAGTGGTTCACTAGTTGAACTGGAAATTTTTGTTAGTTCTTCACTAGCTATGTTATTCATATGTCTATGCTAATTGTTTTAGCTAGACGGATTTAATGTGAAGAATAAAAATGATTTATTCATCAACACCCCATTTAACCTGGAATGAAGATGATACATGATGAGTTATCAACGCACATTGCAAGGTGCGGTATACAGTCATAAAATTGCTTTTCAAAAAGTTTGAATGTTTTAAATATGAGTCAATGCCAATTGTTTCGGCTAGACACTTTTGGTTATGAAAAAATAACGGACGTAGGAATTCGATAGACGCAATAAACCGCGTCTTTAAAGATAATATGGTACGACAGGTTGATCACCTAAAGTACAACGTATGTGTGTTCTCGATCTTAATTGATTGTTACACAATGTATGGTGTTCTCAATCTTAATTGATTGCTACACAAAGTATGAAGTGTTCTCAATCTTAATTGATTGCTACACAATATATGGTTTTCCAGTCCGGATGATGATTTAAAAAAATTATGGGTTATATAGTATTCATAGTTTTTGAATAAGGTAAAGGTCTTGATTGACCGTTGTATAAGTGAGAAGAATCCAAGATAAAGGAAGAATGAGACTGAATGTCGAGTATGAAAAGAGGTTTAAAACCTAGAGTTATGAAAGGAAATGTGTAGAGATAAGTGAACATTGTTCAAACCTAATCAAAGTATTGGAGGTTTAACGTGAGTAAAAGATGAATTTAGAAAATTCATATTGAAGAGTAAATTGGAGATGATTATATTATAATTTCGAGGACGAAATTCTGATAAGAAGGAGAGAATGTAATATCCTGAATATTTATAGCACTTATAAATATGATATTAAATGACTAAAGTAATTGTAAAGTTAATTTCGAGGACTAAATTCCTGTAAGTTGGGTTGAATGTAATATCCCAAATATTTTCCAAAGTGATATAACAAGATCTAAGCAAGGTTGTCAATTCAAAACCTAAGATCGATTGCTCAAGCATACCTTGAGCTATCTTAAAGAATATATACGACTCGAAACTACGATCGTATACAACAAAGAGGTTAAACTGTTTAACCTAAACTATATGTTATGTGTTTAGTAAAGCTTGAATTGAGCTTTTTGAATGTGTTGTATGAATTATTTGTGTAGGATTTTGTGTTTTGGTTCAAGTAGTTAACCTTAACACTTATTAAAAGTCAGAAGTCAATTTAAGGCAAAAACCTAAATTGGAAAAAGAGTTAAAACCTAAACCCTAACCCTAGGGTCTAAACCCTAGGAAATAACCTAGGCCCTCGAGCAAAATGTGAAGGTCAAATTGACATTCCGTTTAAGGATTCAACCTTCCCGCGATTTAAAAATACGTAACAGTCAATAAAAGTTTTTCTCGAAAAACGTGTAAAAGCACTATTCACGAGGTGACGTTTTTCATTCGTTTGACTGTTTCTTTCATTTGTAGGACTTCTTACATTTCACAACATGGTGATAATATGAGGTTTAGATGCCAGGGAATCAATAAAATTTTCTGGGGAAAAAGACGCGATTTACGAGAAAACGTTTGTCGTCTTTTTGAACGTTCTTTTCAACGTTTGGACTTTTTCCATTTCACGATATAGCATTTATACGGGGAATAGATACCAGGGAGCCACTGATATTTTTCCTAAAATAAAACGTAAAACGCTCTTCAAACGAAAACGTTTTCCGTTTTTGATCAAACCGTTGATGGATACAGTGTTTGTATGCTACACCGGTGCGTAATAAGCAATAAAAGATTTTTTCTCGAAAAGTGTGTCGGGAATAAGACGAAATAGGGAAAAGACGAAAATAAATATTATTTTTGACTTTTTGGTCTTCTAACCATTTTCTGAGAAATGGTCGCCAAAAACACTATTCACCGAAAAACGTGCCAAGTCTTTTGGACTTTTCACTTTACAGAAAAGTGTTTATTCGGAACAAAACTCAGTAATATCAAAATTTTAAATCAGTATAAGTTAACCATTTAGTTGGAATAAGACTGTTATATAATTAAACTGGTAATTCATCCGTATTGTTTTCATCAAACGGAACATGAGATAGGTTAACATTAAATTTGAATAATCAAATTTATCAGATTAATACCTAATTATATTATTCCATCATAATTAGTGTCTAGAATGAAAGAAATTTATCAATCACATCGCCCGGTAGGTGTATTTGGGAAAAATACACGGAAGATTATCCGAGATTAATTCAAGGAAAACTTCGAGGGTCAGACGAGACATCATATTAATACTGTATGATGTATTTTATGAATAAAATATGTATAACTAATTAAAACTTAAATTACTAATGCGAAATATTTTAAATTAATCGCACGCGATTTATCCGATATACAGAAGTCGGAAGAAAGAGCTCACCAAGCTTGCTTTGGAAGCTAAAAGAAGTGTGTTGGAGAAGCTTTGTTAAGCTTGTTCAAGAAGCTTGGTCCTAATGACCAAAATACCCTAACTTTGAAAGTCCTATAAATAGAAGGCTTAAGTTCATTAGTTCTTTACCATTTTTGAAAGCTAAAGAGCAAATATAGAGAGAGTTCTTGTGAGACAAGAATCGATTGCAAAGAAATAGTTAAAGCTTGCAATAATAAAAGGCGTTTAACGATTTCCTGGGAAACCCTAACATGGTTTTAAGGCAAGTCTTCTAACTCTTGCTATGTGCTACTTGTGTAGTATTGTTAAAATGATAAATGAGATGTGTAATGTCATGTTATTATGTAATAGATGATATGTGAAGTCTTTAACTGATGTTTACAAGCCTTCTAACTGTTATGCGTTATGTTTACGATTTATGAACATGATTTATACACTTTGTGTGTCAATGTGATATAAATTGATGGAACGTGAGTTATATGTGAAATTAAATAGAGAATTATGTTCAGTCAATGTATGTTAAAGTTTATATGAAAGCATAAACTGCGTATGTGCTGCATGTTAGACTTGCTGAGCCGTCGTGCTCATTCTTGCGAATAAAACCTTATTTGCAGATTAAAGATGAATGTTAAGAAGATCATGAACGTAAAGATGAAGCGTAGATTAGGTTTTCATGTTTATTACTTGTATTTGTATAAGTCATAACGACTGTTGTAATACGAACAAACAAACATGTAACCGAATATTGAATGAATGATATAAATTATTATCATCAGAATGTTGTTATGTCTTTACTTTGATATAACCTAGAACTGTTAAGACTTAACATAGTATTGATAATGATCTATTTATCTGGATGAGGATCGGTAAATAACTTGTGAGTGCTGTACATCCGAGACAGGACTAAGCGATGTTGACTGGTCAAATCCATCGTTAAGGTTCCTCGGACCCAGGTATAACTCGTTATTACTATTCTGAATACCATATAAGTAGGATTATTGATATGAAGAGATATCACTATAAACAAATATGTTTCGAATGAGGGTTTTAACTAGTTGGGTAATGTTCTGTACGGAAAGAGAATTTTGCACCGGACAAAGATACAACCATTTGTCACGGATAAAGATGCAAACATTTATCACGGGTGAAGATACAAACATTCACCGCGGGATTCTCTGTTCCCAAGAGCCGTCCTAATGATTTAATACCGTGGACGTTGGAACATGTAAAGTTATAGAATATTTAAATCCTAAGGTTAAAATTAGACCGTTATATATGGTTTTATCCATTTATACGGATGAAATACAAGTTGATACTTGTATACTTATGAGACTGAGATCAAGTTAAGATCCAGGGACAAAGTTAAGAGAAATTTTTAATGTATAGTCTAAAATAAGAGTAATTCAACCAATATGATTATGGGATCATTGGTTAAGTCGATAGATGTACGAAATAAACGCACAAGGTCCGCCGCATCGAAAGCGTGGGGATTTTGGGGGCGTTACACAAACAAACGCGTCCTTCGCTACAGTAACCGTCCGCGTCATCTGCCCACGCGCATTGCGCGCCCAGAGCTCCAAAACGACGCCGTTTTGCTTCTTTACGTGCCACTGTTCAGCGTCTCCGCGCATTGCGCGGACGCTTTTCCACCAAACTGCCAAACGGCGTCGTTTTGTTCCGTACCAGCCGCTTCCTTACGCGCATTGCGCAAACGCCAACTTTTCGATAATTACAGATTTGCCCTCGGTCTTTGTTGTTTTGACAGTTTTGTCCCTCAAGCTTTGCTGAAATTACAAAAATGCCATTAGACTTTTATTTCCCTATAAAATCAAATATAAAATAAATAAAAATAATATAAAAATACTAAAAATCCTAAAAACACATAATAATAAATAAAACACCTAAAATACTAAAAATAAATAAAAACACATAAATAAAATAAAATATAAAAATACTATAAAATTACCTAAATTAACATAAATTAACTAAAATCTTATAAAACCTATTAAAACCAAAATAAGCTAAATAATTAAACATTTAAGCATACAATAAATATAAAAACTAAGTATTAGGGTATAAAAATATCATATAGTTTAACCCTATCAAATACCCCTACACTTAGCTTTTTGCTCGTCCTCGGGCAAAACAAAAATAAAAACTACAAAATAAAAACTAATAACCAAACAACTTACTTGAGCAACAGATCAATATAAATTTCAACATCAACCTCAAAGATTTTTTAAATGATAACTCAAAGAAAATTTCAAAATCATGCAAAATCTTGAACTTTAACATATTTATCAATTCTACTTTACTCAAGATCTTTTGTGTGTGTGTGAATCCAAATGTATCAAACTAATCAAAAAACTTAGATCCGCTCACATAATTAAATGTCTCATAAATGATATCAAAAATGGTTAGTTTAACAACAATACTCTATAGTCTTACTTTTCTCATAATTTTCCATTAATATAGACACATATAACTAGAAGATCAAAAGGTTTTTAACAATTATATACACTAGGATTTTTAATATGCATTTTTTTCAAATATTTTTTTCATTCATTTTTTTTCTTTTAATGGGTGCATTTTATGCTCCATCCCATTTTTTTCTTTCTTTCTTTTTTTTTTCTTTCACGGTGAGTGCATTTTATGCTCCATCTCACCAGCGAGTGCGTTTTACACTCCATCTCACTATTCATGTGTTTATGGGTGAGTGTGTTTATGCTCCATCTCAACCCACCACAAGATTTTGTCTTCAATAATAATCCTAGAAAAATTACCTAAATCATCTCCTCCAAATTATATTTTGCCTTATATATTTCACTTCAAATAATGATCAAATAAGATATAGAGCTCAAAAATATCTTTCATAAGTATTTTAACCATATAAATTTTCTCTAAATTAAAACTAGCTCAAACAAATGGATATAAGTGCACAAAAATTTAAAGGATCTCAAACAAAGTAATAATCAATAAAAAAATCAAAAATTCAAACTAAGAAAAAATTTATCATTTTTCCAAGAGTTATTAAATAAAAATCAAAATTTTTATCATTGGCTAAAAATTTAAAATTCAATTAATTAATTGCTCAAGTGACATATCCTAAAAATAAAAATAAAATAAAAAACTACCCCATTTTTGTAGGAAACACAGTTACACTTAGCATGTGCAACAAGTCTTTAAACCCCAAGGTTACCCAAGTGGACGAGTTGTGTCTCGTGAGGGTTTGCAGTGAATTTACCCACAAAATTCAAAATTTTAAAATTTGTTAAAATTTCCTAAAATTTTTTAAAATATGATAACAAAAATCCTAAATCCCTTCCCCCACACTTAAAATTTACATTGTCCCCAATGTAAACTAAAATGCAAAGAAAAAGCAAAAATAAAAAAGAAAAAGGGAAAGAAATGCAAATCTGATTTCTTGGGTTGCCTCCCAAGCAGCGCCTTTGTTTATCGTCATTGGCTCGACATCATGTTTCCCTTTTCAAGTGGTAGAAATTGGATCCTCAAGGTCCAAATTAGTCGCGTCTTCTTTTTGAAAATTCTCATGAAAATGCTTGAGTCTATGGCCATTCACTTTGAGTACTTTTGCATTTTCTAAACTTTGAATTTCAACTGCCCCATAAGGAAAAACATTAGTAACAACAAAGGCCTAATCCAACGAGAACGTAACTTACCTGGAAACAGCCGAAGTTGAGATTGGTATAAAAGGACTTGTTCGCCAATCTTGAATTCTTTCCTAGAGATCATCTTGTCATGAAAAGTCTTTGTTTTCTCCTTGTAAATTCTTGCACTTTCATAAGCATCATTGCGAATTTCCTCCAACTCTTGTATTTGCAACTTCCTATGCTCTCCACTTTCACTCATCTTCATATTGAAACTCTTAATAGCCCAATAAGCTTTGTGTTCTAGCTCCACAGGTAAGTGACATGGTTTCTCAAATACTAATCTATACGGTGACATACCAATAGGCGTTTTATAAGCCGTCCTATACGCCCATAAAGCATCATCCAATCGTAAACTCCAATCTTTTCTGCTTGGATTTACTGTCTTTTCGAGAATGGACTTGATCTCTCTATTCGACACTTCTGCTTGTCCATTAGTTTGCGGATGGTATGCAGTCGACACCTTATGAGTGACATGGTATTTTTTTAACAAAGCTTCCACAGTTCGATTGCATAAAAATGAGTGCCTCGATCACTTATTAGAGCTCTAGGAACTCCAAATCTGCAAAATATGTTAGTACGGAGAAAATCTGCAACTACTTTAGAATCGTTAGTCTTTGTGGCCTTGGCTTCCACCCATTTTAAAACATAATCGACAGCAAGTAAAATATAAACATTACCGAACGACACAGGAAACGGTCCCATAAAATCAATACCCCAAACATCAAAGATTTCACAAAATAGTATGGGGGTTTGCAACATTGCATTTCGTTGGGATATATTACCTGTTTTTTGACAATTGCAACACGACTTGCAGAACAAATATGAATCTTGAAAAAGAGATGGCCAATAAAACCCACAGTCAAGCACTTTTCTTGCTGTCCTCTTAGATCCAAAGTGACCTCCACACGCATATGAATGACAAAAAGTGAGAATAGGATCAATTTCAGTTTCAGGGACGCACCTTCTAATTACTTGGTCCGCACAATGTTTCCATAAGTAGGGATCATCCCACACGTAGTACTTTGCTTCACTTTTTATTTTATCCCTTTGAGCTTTAGACAAATTAGAAGGCAAAATGTTAGTAACCAAATAATTGACAATATTTGCATACCAAGGTGATTTCTTATATGCAGAGAACAATTGTTCATCAGGAAACGTCTCTTGTAGAGGAAGCTCATCTTGCACATTCGCTAAACGGCTTAAGTGATCGGCAACACTATTTTCTGTCCCTTTTTTGTCCTTGATCTCTAAATCGAATTCACTTAAGAGAAGTATCCATCTTATCAACCTTGGTTTTGCCTCTTTCTTTGTCATCAAATAACGAAGAGCTGCATGATCAGAATAAACAATAACTTTAGTACCAAGCAGATAAGATCGAAATTTTTCTAAAGCAAAAACAACAGCTAAGAGTTCTTTTTCAGTGGTCGAATAATTTCTCTGTGCATCATTCAAGGTCCTCGAAGCATAATAAATTGCATGAGATGCTTTCCCAACTTTTTGACCCAAAACAGCTCCTACTGCATAATCACTCGCGTCGCACATAATCTCGAAAGGTATGGCCCAATTTGGAGGTTGAATAACTGGAGTAGAGGTCAACAATTCCTTCAACTTATCAAACGTTGTCTTACACTCCTTGTCGAAATTGAAATCCGTATCATTTTGTAGCAGTTTGCATAGGGGTGATGCTATCTTGGAAAAGTCCTTTATGAATCTCCGGTAAAATCCTGCATGTCCAAGAAAAGAACGCACTTCCCGCACACTAGTGGGATAAGGTAAAGACTGAATAATATCAATTTTTTCTTTATCTACTTCAATTCCCTTAGATGAAACAACATGACCCAAAACTATACCTTGTTCAACCATTAAAATAACATTTTTCATAATTTAGTACAAGGTTAGTGTCTATGCATCTTTGAAGAACAAGTGTAAGGTTGTGCAAACAATTATCAAAAGAGTCCCCATGAACTGTAAAATCGTCCATAAAAACTTCCATGATATGCTCAATATAATCGAAAAATATACTAACCATACACCTTTGAAAAGTAGCGGGGGCGTTGCAAAGTCCAAACGGCATACGACGATATGCAAAAGTCCCAAATGGGCATGTGAACGTTGTCTTTTCTTGATCCTCCGGAGCAATTGCAATTTGGAAATAACCTGAATAACCATCAAGAAAACAATAATAAGAATGACCAGCTAATCGTTCAAGCATTTGATCAATAAAAGGTAAAGGGAAGTGGTCTTTTCGGGTTACTGCATTTAATTTTCTATAATCTATACAAACCCGCAACCCATTTTGAACACGGGTGGGAACTAACTCATCATTCTGATTTTTGACCACAGTTATGCCTGTCTTTTTAGGAACTACTTGAACTGGGCTAACCTAACTGCTATCCGAAATAAGGTAAATCATGCCAACTTCAAGAAGCTTTTGAATCTCTTTTTTCACCACATCCATCATGGGTGGATTGACTCTTCTTTGTGGTTGACGGGTAGGTTTTGCTCCTTCTTCAAGTAAGATACGATGCATGCATGTTGACGGACTTATACCCTTGATATCCACAATTGTCCAACTTATGGCCTTCTTATGCTCATTTAGAACTCGTACGAGTTGTTCTTCTTGTGATGGACTAAGTTTATTAGAAATGATCACTGGCGATGTCTTTTCTTCTCCAAGAAAAACATACTTGAGATGATCAGGAAGAGGCTTCAATTCTGGAGTAGGTGACTGCAAAACAGATGGTAAAGATTTTTCGTTAGGAACTGGCAGATCAATATAAGGAACATTACCTGCGTTTGGAGAATCATTTAGTGTGGCAATAACATCTTTTAATCCACTGGTCAAGGCAAACTCTTCTTCCTCCTCTAGATTCTGACTGATTGTCGTTTCTACTGCATCCTTTCCATCAAGTTCAAAAATTTTCTGTGCTAATGAGTCAATCACATCAATAGAATAAACAGGATTATCATCATTAGGATATTTCATGGCATCATAAATATTAAACTGCACAACATTGCCATCAAATTCCATTGTAAGTATACCACTATGAACATCTATCTTGGTTTTGGATGTCTTTAAGAATGGTCTTCCTAACAAAATAGGAGCATTGTGATCACCATTCTCCATATCAAGCACATAAAAATCAGTAGGAAAAATCAAATTATTTACCTGCACAAGGACATCCTCTATTATACCTTTAAGATAGGCATTAGATCTATCAGCCAACTGAATCACTGTACCAGTTTTATTCAAAGGTTCAAGTTTCAAAGAAGCATATATAGAATATGGCATGACAGTAATAGATGCTCCTAAGTCTAACATGGCATTTTCAAATCTGGTATCACCTATCTGGCAAGGGATAGTAAACATTCCTGGATCTTGGCACTTAGCGGGGAGTTTTCTTTGAATCATTGCAGACACATTTTTTCCTACTTTTACCTTCTCATACCTTTTGAGTGCTTGTTTTCTCTTATGTGTACACAATTCTTTTAGAAATCTAGCAAAGCGAGGTACTTGTTTAATTGCATCTAATAATGGAATTTTTACCTCGCATTGATGAAAAGTTTCATATAAGTCTGAGTCTTTTTCATATTTCCTTTTTTCTGTTAGAGCAAGAGGAAAAGGGGGTATCGGTTTAAACTCAGAGAGAGGTGGAAATTTATGCTTAGGAGTACCATTATCGATTAGAACATTGTCTTCCTCTTGACTGTTGTCTATCTCCTTGTTATCCACTTCAACTTTGCTTTGGTCTTTTGATACAGACTCTGTCGTTTCTGGAGTTTCGATCTCTTTACCGCTTCTCAAAGTGATTGCACTTGCGTTTTCTCTTGGATTCACCACCGTTTGAGAGGGTAATTTTCCAGAACCGTGCGCCTCTAATTGACTAATTGCAGTTGCCATTTGTACCATTTGTGTTTCCAAATTCTGCATATTCGTCTTCGTTTCATGTCGAAACTGCAAACTTTCCTGTTGAAATTGTAAATTATCCTTTTGAAATTGTACAGTGTTAATACTAATTTGTTTAACCAAATCCTCTAAAGACAAATTAGAATTAGATGATTGGCCCTGTTGTTTGTTGGGATATAGCTGCTTGTATTGTTGGTAGCTTGCAAAGTTTGAATTTGTGGGTTGATTTCCTTGTGGATGTCCATAGCTGAAATTAGGATGATCTCTCCAACCTGAGTTGTATGTGTTTGAGTAGGGATCATATCTTCTTTATGGTTGACCAGGAAAACCACCTGCTGCATTTACTTGTTCATAGGACTCATTTTGAAGAGTGGGGCACATATCTGTTTGGTGTCCTACTATAGTGCAAATTCCACAAGCTTTCACTTGTTGCATGTTACCTACAGCCATTTGACGAACAAGAGTAGTTAGACTAGCCATTTGTTCTTTAAGTGAAGAGATTTTTACCTCATTGACATTCTGGGATGTAAAATTAAGTCGTGTGCCAAATTGTTGGGAATTAGCCGCTATGTTTGCAATCAGGTTTCTTGCAGCTTCGGGAGTTTTGTCCACCAAAGCTCCGCCACTAGCAGCATCAATCATGCTTCTCTCCGTAGACATAAGCCATTCATAGAAATATTGGATGAGAAGTTGCTCACTAATTTGATGGTGGGGACAACTTACACACAATTTCTTAAACCGTTCCCAATATTCGTATAGGGATTCTCCATGGTTCTGTCTCACACCGCAAATTTCTTTTCGTATGCTGGCCGCCCTTGAAGCTGGAAAATATTTCTCCAAGAATAATTTCTTTACCTCTTCCCATGTGGTTATACTTCCAGAGGGGAGATAGTAGAGTCAATCTTTAGCCAAATCTTTAAACGAGAACGAAAAGGCTCGTAATTTGATCTGCTCTTCAGTCACTCCGGGTGGTTTCATGCTCGTACAGAGCACATGAAATTCTTTTAAGTGTTTATGTGGGTCTTCACCTGCAAGACCATGAAAAAAAGGCAAAAGATGTATTAGACCAGACTTTAACTCAAAGGAAGTGTTAGCATCTAGATTGGGAAAAGTTATGCATAAAGGTTGTTGATGCAAATCAGGGGCCGCGAGTTCCTTCAAAGTTCGATTTCCAGCCATGTTGTCTTTTGCTTCAAGATTTGTTTGTCCTTCTTTCCTTAATCCGCACAAAGTTCTTTCGATTTCTAGATCAAACCTTAAATCACTTTGATTAGTAGCACGAGTTATGGTCATAAACAAGTAAAGAAATAAAAATAAAAAGAACTACGAAAAATTACTAAAGTAAATTAAAAGAAAAAAAAACACAAAAATAAATAAATCAATTCCCCGGCAACGGCGCCAAAATTTGGTGTGATGTCGCAAGCACCCAAAAATAAAATCTTATTTTTTGAAAAATATTAATGTAGTAGTGTAAGCAAGAGTCGATCCCACAGAGAATGATTATTTAATTTTATGTTTTTGTAAATAAAAACTGGGGGGGTTTTGAATCAAAGAAATAGTTTAAATAAAATTAACTAAAATAATTATGGAAATAATTTAATGAAATAAATGATGAGAAAAAACATTGGTTTAAGTTAATATCCACCATCAAGAATTTTCCACTGATCACTGATGCAAAAATAAACCAATTAATATTTTAAAGATTCACCGTAGAAAGAACTACTTGCAGGTGGAATAATTTTTCTCCTATCTCCTTAATTTTAGATAAGTAGAGTCACTTGGTCTAAATACCCTTACTAATAAACAACCTCCGGCACTTGCTAAAGATTTAATTTAATAGCAGCATAAAGAATTAGAGAGATCGTTGAACTAAACAACACAAACCACTTGTTTGCATTTAATTTAGATGAATATTCTTCCTAAGATAAAATAATCTTTTGATCTGCAAAATAATTATTAAACTTAGTTGCTTCAAAAATATCAGTAGATTAATATGAATAATAAACTAGTAGCGCTCCTAGCAATTAAACAAATCAATCATAAAATTAAGCATAGAAGAATATTCAATAATCAAAATATAAATTAAACAATTAAAATAAATTAGATCTCACAGTAGATAAATCTTGATGGCTTCAATCACTTAAACCAAGAAAAATAATTTAGCTACTCATAATTATAGAGAACACTAAAGAATAGAAGAGAGAATTTTTATTCTAAGAAAAGTTGTGTTTTACAATGTGTGTCAAGCCCTCTATTTATAGGCTCCATAAACCTCCTAAATTGTCCAAACCCTAATAGGATTTACAATTAAAAATAAAAGAAAAGTAAAATAATTATTATTCAAACCCTAGTTGGAATTAAAATCCAATTTGGAATCAAAAAGGAGCAAAATTCGTGAAATAATCTGATTTGGGAGAATTAACGCGCCAAACAAACGCGTCCTTCCCTACAGTAACCGTCCGCGTCATCTGCCCGCGCGCATTGCGCGCCCAGAGCTCCAAAACGACGCCGTTTTGCTTCTTTACGTGCCACTGTTCAGCGTCACCGCGCATTGCGCGGACGCTTTTCCACCAAACTGCCAAACGACGTCCTTTGGTTCCGTACCAGCCGCTTCCTTACGCGCATTGCGCGAACGCCAACTTTTCGATAATTACAGATTTGCCCTCGGTCTTTGTTGTTTTGACAGTTTTGTCCCTCAAGCTTTGCTGAAATTACAAAAATGTCATTAGACTTTTATTTCCCTATAAAATCAAATATAAAATAAATAAAAATAATATAAAAATACTAAAAATCCTAAAAACACATAATAATAAATAAAACACCTAAAATACTAAAAATAAATAAAAACACATAAATAAAAAGAAATATAAAAATACTATAAAATTACCTAAATTAACATAAATTAACTAAAATCCTATAAAACCTATTAAAACCAAAATAAGCTAAATAATTAAACATTTAAGCATACAATAAATATAAAAACTAAGTATTAGGGCATAAACATATTAATGTAGTAGTGCAAGTAAGAGTCGATCCCACAGAGAATGATTAATTTAATTTTATGTTTTCGCAAACAAAAGTTGGGGGGTTTTCTAATTAAAGAAATAATTTAAATAAAACTAATTAAAATAATTATGCAAGAAATAAATAAAAATAAATAGCCTCGGTTTAAGTTAATATCCACCATCAAGAATTTACAACTGATCATTGATGCAAAAATAAATCAATTAATATTTTGAAGATTCACCGTAGAAAGAACTACTCGCAGGTGGAATAATTTTTCTCCTCTCTCCTTAATTTTAGATAAGTAGAGCCACGTGGTCTAAATACCCTTACTATTAAACAACCCCCGACATGTGCTAAAGATTTAATTTAATAGCAGCATAAAGAATTAGAGAGATCGTTGAACTAAACAACACAAGCCACGTGTTTGCATTTAATTTAGATGAATATTCTTCCTAAGATAAAATAATATTTTGATCTGCAAAACAATTATTAAACTTAGTTGCTTCACAAAGAGCAGTAGATTAATATGAATAATAAACTAGTAGGCCTCCTAGCAATTAAACAAATTAATCATAAAATTAAGCATAGAAGAATATTCAATAATCGAAATATAAATCGAACAATTAAAATAAATTAGATCTCACAGTGTATAAATCTTGATGGCTTCAATGTGACGACCCCAAATCCGGGTTCCATAACCTCGAGTTTGGTTCTCACTATTCAACACATTACTAACAATTAAATACATACATTGCATTTAAATATCGCGGAAAATACATATTGGTTCCCTTCAAAAGGTTACAATATCAGGGTCTATCAACCTTAACATAAACAGTTCCTATCATAAGGAATTACAAAAGGTTCTTCAACAGTAAATACACATTAAATATCTAATTAGCATGCATAAGCTAACTTAATCTCTGGCTTTTCCTTTTCCCTTATCCTTCTTTGAGCAATCAGGTCTATCTGAAAAATGGTTCATGATATAGCAAGAATGAGCAACTAGTTTGCTCAACAAGTTTAGAACAATCATAAGATTTAATATATCATGAATGAATGAGAAATATCATCAATGATTCAACAATAGATATAACAATTGTGAATGAAACATGATTCAAATTTTAATAAACAGAATATTTGAATCTTAAAATGCTGAGCGGTCACTAAGGACCCTGAACTAACGAGGGTATAATAGAGTTTCCTCTGACCCTTTGAGTTGTTTGGTTTTTGTGATAGCCCGAAATCCCGACCTTATTTAATTATCCGATTATCTCAGGATATTATCATTATTATCTTTAAAACCTTATTAACCGGGATTCCGTGCGTTAAACTTTAACCTTTGACCTTTAACTTTAATTGACCGTAATTTGGTCCATATTATTTTTTTTTTTTTAATACTTATTTAATTTACATTCCTTAAACCTGTCTCAGGATCGCAACGTTTACTTATCCTTCATTAAAACTTAGGTCAAACATTAATAATTTGCGACCTATTATAGTCATATATATATGATATCATAATCTGAAATAAATTTCGCCATGAACTTTTCGTACATAGCTCTGGTTACTTACACCTGTTTGTACCTGTTCCTATTCATATATATATTTACATATTTCTGTACTACACATACAAGTTTATCACATGTATCACTTTTCCACTTTCCCTGGACAATATATACATACACTTTTCATCCGCCGATAATACAAATTAGCAAATTATACATTCCTTTCTACCATCTAGGTTTAATATTTAAAATCGGTTATTACATAACTTGCATATATGCAAATTTGCATACATTTGATTTACATGAATATCTCATAGAAACAATTTATAAATCTCTTCACGCATCTCCATGCATTCACACTTTTTACCTTAGCATCACCGGAACCTCCGGCCTTCTTGTATTCTGCCTGAAATGTTAGTTCATGGCAAGGGTGAGCATAAAGCTCAGCAAGTAATTCAGATAGCACATTTCATGCTCACAATTTATTTATGCGTTATGCTTCTCTACTTAATCATGTTATACATGAATGCCACGTATTACACTTAACAGTTAAAACATATAGTTGCACGTAAGGCACATTTCAAATATTCCACTAACACGCAGTTCACCTAGAACATAGCACCTTATAGTCTGAACACTTGCCTAGAATGCATTTGTTTAGCTTAACCTTTTACCACCTCGTTTGGCCGTTCAATCCTTATTTGCCTCGGTTCGCTTATTCCAAACTCTTATCTGTTCACATTGAACTTACATGTTATTATAATATCATAAAACTCTATAATATTGGTCAAACTTAACTTATATTTATACGACCCTTCGTCTCTAATAATTTCACATATGATGTACTATACCCTATGTAGGTTAATAATACATCCTAACTTGATATCAATTTTTTTTTCATATTCATCACACGCTTTGACTAAGCTTAAGGCATATGATGTTATGTTGTATATCGTTTTATTATACCTTGACATCCTTTATATAGTCCATTTGTATTTACTTAGGGTTTACATAACCCATTCTTATCATTTTGTATCAAAACATAGCGTTTCGGACACTTTAAAAATTTTCTGGGCACTGTTCACTGCGCCCCGGCGCCAAGTTTCTTCTTCCCCATCTCGCTGGCCGCGAGAAGCTCTCGGCCGATGAACAGTGACACTGCGCCCCGGCACAGTGTCAAGACCAAATTACTGCGCCCCGGCGCAGTCCCTGGTTCAGCAGAATCTGATTTTTGGTCCTGCTTTGCTGATTTTTAAATCCTTAACTATACATCCAATTGACACCAAATTTGGTACAGCTCTAGACCTTGCTACATAGTATTTTACAAAATTTTCATTTTCCTCATTTGGCCTTTCTAAATCATAGATATACTAGCTTGTAGGAGGGCTATTCAACTTGTTTCTATACTTAGGAAATTTCAGAATTTTCAAAATCAACTTTTGCAATTCTTGTGATTTTTGGCCATTTGATTTAAAACGTCAATTCAACACTTGACATAGTTCATATAACCTATATATGACATGTCCAAACTTTCAAAACGATAAAATTTAGCACGAGGCGACTTTTGTCCGTAAAAATCCATTTTGATTCGAAACGATGGATTTCGATCGTTCGAATCGCCTTTTCGTTCAACTTGGAATCCGTTGGTTACCAAATCAATCCTAGCACGTGTATTTACCCAAAACTAGGCCATTTCACTTCATTTTAACTTTAGTCCTTCAAAATTGCCAAAAATCACTTATGACTTGGATTTTCATAAAACTTTCCAAACTTTTCAAAATTCAAACTTAAGCTCACTTGACATTTTGATCTCCAAACATCACATGGGCTGACACATATACATTTAATGACTTTACAAGTCCATATAACTTCTAACTACACCTTCTAATGCACTTTACAGATTATTACGTAATCTACACAAAAAGTATAGCCTAATATTGTCATTTCTTTAAATAAATCATAATTTTCCACCTTCAAGGCATCTTATAAACTATTTAAGAAAATATTATACAAGAATTACACATACTCAACACCTCAAGCTAGGTTTTCAACAAAACCATCCACTTATTACACAAAATTGTCCATAACTCATAGTTTAATATCACACTTTTCTTAACTAAATTTGATTTTCTACATTCAATACACCTTGAATGCTATTTAGTATAAAACTCTTCATGTATCCAACATGATCAACACTTTGAATTATGTGTTCATCAAAATTTACAACATAAAACTCATGATCAACCAATGATTCATAGTTTTTTAACTTGAACACATGCATCACCTTTGTTCTATAAACTTCAACATCTAGGGTTTCATCCACCATCCTATAATTAACACATAGACTCATGTAAACTTACATCTAGCCACATAATCATGCATGGCTATCCTTATTATTAAACCTAAACACATGAACATCAAATTTTATAACATTAACATGTTTATACCTTCATGTTTGGCCAACTTCTTCACATCAAAATCTTCCTTATGATGAGTGCTTCATCTTTCCTTCTTGTTCCTTAATCATTGAAGGACCCTAGCTCCAAGATTTTCAAGCCTTCATCCATAGCTTCCTTAGTTTTTCTCTCTTTCTCTCACTTTCTAGTAACTTCGAAGGGAGAAGAAACAAAAATGCTGAAAATGCTTGCATGCTACATACATATATACATATCTTAACTCTCCAACACTTAACCATCTTGGTTAAGTTAACTTAAGCCTAGTTAGGGGCACTTATGTCATTTCACATGCTTAGCTAAGGACATAATAGTCAATAAACCTTTCTAGGACATATTTGCCATTTAATAACTTGTTAGGGGCAACATGGTCATTAATACCAAAATCTAGAGAATTAAATTCTTAATTAATTCATAACTTACTTAATTTTAATCCAATTAAATTCCTTTTTGATCCAACCTTGCTCCATTATGCTTAAATTTTATTCCATCATTAAATACACCATAATTGGCTTGTCCCAAAATACTTGTCTCACTTCAAAATTGCTTTTCATTAATTAATAACAATAATGATTCATAACATTGATCAATTTACATAATATAATTTCTTAATTATTTACGAACCCTTTTTGGTTCCACATTCGATAAATTTCAATTCCTGATATCTCAAAATAGTCATAACACTCATCCTTTTCATAACCCACTTCCTTGGGAAGCGTACCTCGACCAAATTATCGAATTCCGTCAATATTTATTCTTTAAACTCATATAATATTATTATGACTTTAACTTCCTTTCGCTAGTTTATTTAGCACACATAATACTAATTCTGAACATATACCAACTCTACGTTCCTTCTACTCATATTTAAGAGTATCACATTCGGTATTTATACATTATATCACAATTATCTTATTTTCATCATTTATTATCAATTTCCTAAACAAATTTCATATATCCACATATCATATATTTATTATTCCTTAAATTTTTAATAACCGTTTTAATCACACGGTTCCTTCTCCACCGCACATATATGCATACCTACCTTAATTTGTCATTCTTATACTCTCGCCTCTCTAGGCCTATTCATTAAACTTGCTACTAACATCCATAATTCAAAACATCAATATACATATTTCTCATCTTCTCTAGTCTTTAGCTTTTCTTGCACCAACTGCTCAAATACCTCTATATACACATATTCATGTATCTAATCTATAACATACTGACACATACATCGTGTCTTACAATAATTCTTTCCAAATCACCTTATTATAGGTATTATAATAAATCATTTATCTCAAATCCATTATATAACCCTTTTACTCATCAAAATTCAATTTCATTATAATTTCTCATTTCCAATAATTCTCTAGTTTAATTCATCTTTCTATATTCGACCACATAGGTCCTTCCTTAATATTTCAACCATACAGGTTCTTTCTAACGCATTGATCACGTAATAATTCAATTTAATCACATAATAATCATATTTAATCACTTTAACTAGGTTTTATTTTATAACCTTCACTTAACTATCCATAATCTTTATTTAGAATTTCTGTAAAATCCTGGGGTGTCACAGTTTTCAAGGGGATCAGCCTTTTCAACCCGTTGTATATGCATTACATTTAGTCACTGGCGCCCAAAGTCGGTTTCCCGACACAAAATCCCCTAATTTAGGGTTGTTCAATTCTCAGACTTAATATAAGAAATCCGCACCCAACAATGGTTTGGATAAGCTTTTAAAAATATTCAAGTATTGAATTTATAAACGTAATGTCTACCTGAACTATTAGCTTTTGACATTTTTAATACAGTTCATGAATCAAGAACTAATAAGCTTCAAGTGCACTAAGTGCGATTTTATAAACAATATGGATGTGGGATAATTTTAAATAATTAAACCACGTCAAGCTTTGACAATAAATACAAGTATAGAAACTTGTTCAACAATAAATGAGTAGGGTTAGAGAACTTGCCTGTTTGCTCAGCTACAATAAATGTCTAGCTTTAACTAACTTGCTTTGAAAGACCTAACATTAATAAAGTCGATCTAATAATTAGTACGGCGTATTTGCATAACTATACGCTTAATAATGAACTTATTTACCACACATAAGTACTAACACATAATTTACAGTAGTCAAAACAATATTATTAATCTTATAGACTCTTAATCATTTTAGGTTAATAATTTAATAAGTTAAAAAATATTTTTCTTAAGCGTTAGACACTTATTAAACCCTTAAACAACTTATTACAATTGTTTAATTAAATCATAATTAAATTCAATTTATTTTATTAACTCAATCTCTATTTAATTACTATTTAATATTGATTAAATAGAAATTAATTAATTAACTCTAGTTATTATTTAAAATAAATAATAACTAATTGTACTTACTTATTATTTAATTATAATTAAATAATAAATAATTATTAACTTAATTTTAACCTTCTTTAATTTAATATTAATCAACCAATAATTAACTAAGTAATTAACCTTACTTATTATTTAATTTAAGAAAATTAAATAATAGTTTACTAATCTTAATCCTCTTTAATTATTATTTAATGTTAATTAAATAATAATTAATTATTATTTAAGGTTAAATAATAATTAAATCATTCTTATTTATTATTTAAATTAAATAATAAATTATTACTCTAATAACTTAATTTCCATTAATCGTTATTTAATGCTAATTAAATAATAATTAATTACTTAATTATCCTTATTTATTATTTAATAATATTTAAATAATAAATAATTCATTTATAAATTTTATCTCTCTTTAAGTATTATTTAATAGGCATTAAATAATAATTGCTATTTTATCATCTTTATTTATTATTAACATTTAAAATAATAAATAAATAATAAATTTATTTAACTTAACCATGATTAGCTAACTAGATTAATATTTAAAATATTTAAATATTAAACTTAATGAAAAATATCCTTCACAATATTATTTTTGTATTATTATTATTTTTGTTATAATTTTAAATTAATTTTCAAATATTTAAATTAATTAAAATTTACCCGAATGGCATTTTCGTAATTAAGTTGAAAAATCGGACCGATGGCAATTTCGTAATTAATCAGAAAACTGATCCGAGGGCAAAATGGTCATTTCGCTAAAAAAAACACGGAGGGGCAGTATAGTAATTTCACCGAAAACTTACTCCTGCGCATGGCGCGGCTAAGAATCTCGGGGGCCCAAAACGGTGCCGTTTAGAAACAGCGAAAATCGACTTCCGCGCATTGCGCGAAGGTCATTTTCTTTTATACGCCAAACGGCGTCGTTTGGCTCCGTGTCTGGCGGTGAACAGTGCTCACGCATTGCGCGACCAGTGTTAATTTTTTTTCTACCAAGCAGAATGTGAACAGTGTCCGGCAATACCCATTTTAAATAAAAATATACTATCAAGTAAGCTTTAAATCCTCAATAAAAATCCAAAAAAATTACCAATCACCTTATATTAATTTATAATATGAAAAATTAATTTTTCATGATTTAATATCATTATTTTTTTATAAAAAATTTTACATCACATAAACAACCACAAATCATAACTTTTTGTGTATAACTTCATTTTGAGTGATTCAAACTTTTTTTTTCTCATGATTTAATGTTCTATAATATTAGAACATCAAACCTAAGTTTTATAAAAATATTTTTGGACATAAATTCCAAAACTTGTTTACACACTATTAAACACATATTTTAGCATATAAAATATACCAAAATACAAACCAAACCTATTAAACTCAAGCATGGCATAAATATTACAACTACACATTAATAACTATATTAACATGTTTATACTAACATGATGATTTATTTAATTTAAAAATAAAACTTTATTTAAAATAACCATTACCTTGATTTAATGGTTATTCTTCTTTTTCTTCCAAAATAAGTTGTGAAGGAATATGACATGAACCAAGACTCCTTCTCTTCTCTTAGTATTTTTCTCTCAAATTTTCTCACCCTCTCAAATGCTCTCTAGCTCTCTCTTTTGTTTGAAAATAAAAGATGAGAAATGACTTTCAAAAATTACTAAATTGTAAGTATACTTGCAAATATGATAGATACATAATATATCTAATAATTTAGCCCATGCCCCTATATGGATACTTACACAAGAAAGCTAGCCATGACTTAGTTGGTGAAAAGAAACATGGTTTCATGTACTACAAAAAAACAAAACAAGCAATCCTTAATTAATTAAATGAAAAATAAAAAAAATCCAAAACATCACTTTTTCTCTCTCTCATGTATGCTCTCGGCTGGTGACTTTTCTTGTCCCAAATTGATAGTCACAATTTACTTTTTAAATTAATAATAGTTAAATTAAGTATTTTCCAAGTGGGCCAATCATTGAGCTTTAATTTAAAATACCAATTGGGCTTCTATTAAATTGTTTTGGCTACTAAATTGTCAAATTTTATTATTCTCCACTTGGGCTACTAATTGACCCATGTTGGGCTAATTTAATAATTTACACATTAATTATTCAATCCATGATTAAATAAATAATTAGATTGAATAAATAATTAAATATTCTAACCCATAAGTATTAAATTACTAAATTGACTAATAAATATTATTATTAATATTTCACATTATTTACATTAATTAATAATCATATTAATTAATTTATTATATTTAATTCACTCATTATATTCAATTTAATTGAATATTTAATTAATAGGAAACTTATCAATTATTTTGATATTAAAACTTTAGGGTTTGTTCACTAATTTAATAACATATTAGTGACCCCCTTTAATTAATTTTAGTAATTAATTACATAATTATTTAATCACATAATTAATTAATCACATAAAAAGATTTAAATAATCTCATAAAACTAACTCGTTGGAAATTAAATTAATAAAGATGTGGAAATTCTAGGACATTACATTCAATCACTTAAACTAAGAAAAAGAATTTAGCTTCTCATAATTGTAGAGAACACTAAAGAATAGAAGAGAGAATTTTTATTCTTAGAAAAGTTCTTTTTTACAATGTGTCTCAAACCCTCTATTTATAGGCTTCATAAACCTCCTAACTTGTCCAAACCCTAATAGGATTTACAATTAAAAATAAAAAATAAATAAAATAATTATTATCCTAACCCTAGTTGGAATTAAAATCCATTTTGGAATAAAATTAATGCTCAATTCGCGAAATAATCTGTTTCTGACCAATTAATGCGCCAAACAAACACTGCCTTCGCCCCTTGACCGGTCAACTCACGCGCCCGCGCGCATTGTGCGCCTATTCGCTTGAAACGATGTCGTTTAGTTGCTCCGTGCTTGCCACTGTTTCGCCTACCGCGCGCATTGCGCGAAGGCGCTGATAAAACGACGTCGTTTAGCTGCTCCGCGTCTTTTCATACCCGCGCCATGCGTGCGGTTAAATTTTCGGGATATTTACAACTTTGCCCCTCCGCGTTTTTTCTTGCTTAATTACCATTTTGCCACTCAGCCTTTTATTTTCCTACAAAATAAAATATAAAATAATATAAAAATACTAAAAATATTAAAAACGCATAATAATAAATAAAACACCTAAAACACTAAAAATAAATAAAAACACATAAATAAAAAGAAATATAAAAATATTATAAAATTACCTAAATTAACATAAATTAACTAAAATTCTATAAAACCTATTAAAACCAAAATAAACTAAATAATTAAACATTTAAGCACACAATAAATATAAAAACTAAGTTTTAGGGAATGAAAATATCATATAATTCAACTCTATCAAGTGTCTAGGAGTGATATCAGTTCTAAATCTTTACAATTTTATAAAAAATGTTTGAAACTGTATTTGGGTTGGTCATCCAAAATTCAACAATCCTCTCTTAAGCAATTTGATGTAAGGATAATAAGTCGTGCTTTGCACGGGTAAGCATAGAAATAATTTGTTGAATAAGATTTAAATGTGACATATATGAGGGGTAATATTTATAATAACATAATTTGTATAATTTCAAATGATATTCTTATAATATATCATTTTAATTGGAAGAAGAATAAGAAAAAAGGAATATAATGTATTTAATTTATGAATTTGAGAAGTTATTGTAAGTTTATGAATTTGAGAAGTCATTATAAATGAATCTAGGGCACGCCAAAACAGAAAAATCAAAAAAAAAAATATTGGGCTACTAAGTTTCCAAAAAAAAATAAATCATTTCACAGACTATTGAGTTGACTTGGGATTGGCTACTAATCTTGTCATATTTTGGTATTAATTTAGATTCTAAGGTTGTTTGAGAATTAAATAGATTAGGAACCCTCAATTTAGGATCCACTCCATTACACATATTTTTTAATTTCTCTTGATATCATTTTTAGCAACACAATTATTATATTTAACAACAAAATAAAATTCTTCACAAATAATTAGCGACACAATAAAATTCTTTACAAACAATTGTCTCACTAAAAGTACCATTAAATGTAATATTTTTTTTGTCTATAAGTGTGTATTAGAAAAAATTGGAAAATAGGCATAATGTGAAGGGGAGCCCAATCCATTTTCATTAGTTTTCCCCAATATAGATTTAGTGATATAATATTATATTTAACAACACAATTAAATTTGTCATAAACAATTGTATCGTTAGTATCGTTATTAAAAATAATATTTGTGCCACTAAATATGTTTTATAAAAAAATCGGGTGAAAAGTGTTAGGGATGAAATCTTAATTCGAATTAAATGATCTAAATCAGGTGAAGATTAATGGGCCAATGAAGCCTTTACCTTCAGGGCTAAATTTGCTAGTCACTGTGAACCAATAAAGCTCCTTATCATTTAGAGGACAAAACCTCCCCTTGTGCCCACTTCAAACTCTTGCCCATGGCCCTGTGGATTCACTGCTAGCCCACGGACAGCTAATTGACCCAAACTCACGGGAAGTCCAAGTCCTAGCCAGTGAGCCACCGTTGAATTCATCCCATCACAAACTACCGAAATCTGCATTTACCATAATATTAATGCTATTTTAGCCACATTAATCTTAGGCCTCAATGTGGGCCTATTTTGTAACTAGTTATGGTTATCTAGGTTTTAATGGCAAGTCCATCTTACAGCATTTGCCATAATATTAATGCTATTTTAGCCACATTAATCTTAGGCCTCAATGTGGGCCTATTTTGTAACTAGTTATGGTTATCTAGGTTTTAATGGCAAGTCCATCTTACATTTGGAGAGTAACAAAGGATGAGCCTCCTAGATTATGGGCCAGAATGGAGGCCAGTTTTGAAGAGAAACGGATCGTGTAGGTTGGTAGTTCTTCTGCAAGAGACTCTAACAACGTATTTCGTTGAATTGTTGTAGGCCCGGTTCCACCTCTGGTTCAAGCATAATTTGTCTTATATTGATAAAATTAAAAAAATAATTTATATGTTGAAAAATTATATGTCGAACGTGAATTGCGATAACATATAAAAAAATAATTTATACGTTGAATTTTTTTTTATTTTTTTTTATAACTCCATCCGTCCTAAAATCAAAATTATTATTATTACTTTAGATAATTTTAAATTAAATATCTACTTATTTTAAATAATTTATTTTTTAGAATAATTTATCAATAATATCCTTAACATTACTTGTCACATTTATATTCTTTATGTATATTTTTGAAAAGAAAAAAAAAAGAGAAGAATCTTTAATTAGTTACTGTACTTAGTGCGGTCCATAGTGTATACATGGGAATTCATTTATTTATCCTAAAGTTGTGTGTTTATGATAATTTTTACGAGACAAAAGAGTAATAAATTTTGCATTATCGAGGACTCCAACTTTCACTTAAAGCACAAATTTATGGCCACAAACGTAGTTTATATGAAAACTGGCCTCGGGTAAGAATTGGATCGAAAAGAAGGAATTCATGACAATAAAAATAAAAAACATAAAAATAAATAAAAAATAAAATTAAAAAAGGTGGAGAAGAAAAAGAAGAAAATACAGAAGTGTTTTTTTTTACTTTATTAGGCCATACCAATTTGGCGTGGCCTTGATTAGAGCTTTGGTTCACCCCTTTCGATGTGTTTTTGTATATGAGCCGAGTCATTTAAATTTAACTATAATTATTTTTAATAAACGGGGCCAGCTTGAACATTGTAAAGTTCATGTCGAATTATGCCGAATGTTGAATGTAAAAATCTTGTTTAAAATATGAATATTTATTTTTAAATATTTAATTATCATGTCAATACCTATTTATTATCGTATATTTCTATATAAAAAAATAAAAATATGATTGTTCATGATTTTTTCTTCTTCTTTTTCACCGGCAATAAGTGATTAATCTATCTCAAATTATTTATCATTTGTATTTTTTAAATTGTAAATGTATATAAATACACTTGTTATTTAATATTGGATAAATTGTGATTTTTTTTTTATATATATTTAAAATTGATGTAATTCATTTGTTATTTATAAAAAAAATAATTTGAATATGCGATCGTTATTATTTAAGTGTGTATGGTTTAATATTATTATGACTTCGCTTGATTTGACATAATAAATAGGTAGCATGCATACATACAGACATATATATATATACACACACGCGCACACACACACACATTAACCCTAACTATGTAATAATTTTTGTTGGAGAAAATTATTGTGACCCTAATTATTTTTGCCAAAAAAAATTATTGTAGTCTTAATAGGCCAACCAAACCAACCATTGCCCTCAATTTACCTCTTTATATATTAGTATGGTAGAAGCACAGCTTTATTTTTTAAATTTAAATTACTGTTAATCAAAGTTCAATTATTTTATGATTAATAAATAGTAAGAGGCTAACATATTACACTTACTAGAAGTGTTATTTATAAAATTTGCACACATAACTTATTATGACAAATTTTATTTAGTATAGTGATATTTGTTCATTTTATAGTACTCCATTAATAAATAAAAAAAATAATGTCTTGTACACTAACTAAGATAACATTTGTTATTTATATTATTTTATTTAAGGTAAAATATTGGATGCAATTTAATTATATTTGATATTTGGCTAAAAAGATAACACATAAAAGAATCAAATTATTGTATTTGATGAGAATTTTTTATTTTTTTTGTGTTTTTGTTAGTTTTTAGGATACTAAAATTTAATTTATTCATGTCATAAATTAAATTTCATCTAATTGTATTTGGTAAGAACTTTTTGTGTACGCTTTTAAGTTGGAGTTTTATTTTTAGACAAATTCTAAATCATGGTGTTTTTTTATGTTTATATTTACATTATTTATTATTTATATTAGATATAATTTTTTCACTCTTATTTTGTGAGGGTTAGGTTAAATCTGGTAGTGGTAATTAATTGATTAATCTAAAAGTAGCTTGAAGATTTTTGGATATAAAGCTTTAACTTAGATAAATTAAATACTCATAAACGATCAATCGCCATATCTAATGAATACTTTTTTAAATACTTATAATTAATATATTTATTATTTATATTTAACTTAAATAACTCACGAGGGCGGATCAAGCTGGGTTGAAGAAACCAAACCTCACCGAGTGGAATAGGATGAAAAAATAGTTCTTCATACTTTTATATATTTATATTGATGATAATTGATAGCTATTATTAGCAAATCAGAACATTATATAAAACTAGCTTGATAAATATTATTGTTCTGACATCCATGTAGAAATTTTGAAAATTTTCATGTATTTATAATGATTTGGAATTATATTTTATTTTTGTTTAAACTTGAGGCAATAGAAGTACTAAGATACTAATTGTTTAAACTTGTTGTATATATATATATATATATATATATATATATATATATATATATATATATATTGCTAATGTTTGTATATTAATTGCAAAAAAAAAACTAGAGATATTACAATGAAAATCAGATCATTATCCCCACTCCCAAGAGGATAAAAACACACAGGTAAGTCTTGGATTACTTTTTTCATATACAACCCCTATCACAGGTCGTGAAAGCTCGACTCCTTTTCGTATGAATAGTTTATGGAGTACCTAGTATCTATAGAAAGTAAGAGGGATGATAAGGAAGTGAAGCATCACTTGTTAGTAGGGCAATTAACAGAACTAAGCTTGTGAACAACTCCATGGGCCTCTATAAGGTGGGAGTCTGCCTTTTATTCTAAGACAGGAGTCTGCTTTTTATTAATGTTAATATTATTAAATAATACTATCTCCGTTTCGACTTATAAAATTATTATTAATTTTTGAAAATAAATTTTAAATATTTAATTTTTAATTCAAAATTGAGATGATTCATTAAAAATCATAAAATAATAAATTTTACTCTGAATAGTATTTTTTAGAAAATTTACAAATTTCATCATTCTATTGATTTTATTAAATAAATTCAATATCAATTTTGAGTTTAGAAATATCTTAAGTTAACTTTAAATAGTGATCTTATATTTTTTGAAACTGGGAGAGTATACCATCTTCAAATGAACAACACAATTTCACTATCACTAATAAACCAAATATTCTTGCACTCATTATATTTAGGGATAATCATAGAAAAGATAAATATATCATATTAATTTTTGCAAATAATTAAAACTATTTTTGCACAATAGAACTGCATTGATAATTAATAAATTTGAAGATTTTGTGAATCGACTTCAAAAAATTTAAAATGCATTTTTTTTCTTTTAATAAAAAAAACTTTTTATTTTTTTATATTTTTTATGGAGTACCTAGTATTTATAGAAAGTAAGAGGGATGATAAGGAAGTGAAGCATCACTTGTTAGTAGGGCAATAAACAGAACTGAGCTTGTGAGCAACTCCAAGGGCCTCTAAGGCAAGCCAGGCATTTGGAAAGAGGTCTAGCTTTAAGTCCTTCTGATCTCTCCAGCACCACCCCCGGAATTCCGACTCTCTTCAGCGCCACCACGGTCGCCAGCCGTGCTGAGGCCCCGATTATCACCACATCCACCCTCTCTCTCCCTTTAGATAGGTTGCAAGGTAAATATTTTTAAAGTACGTCCTCATGTACAAATTACAAGGCTTAAATAGACTATGTTTGTTCGTTGATTTACTAGCGTTTGGAGGGTTTAGTGCATTTAAAAATTTCAAATGCTCTTGAGACGTTGGATCTCAAACGCTACGCATGAAAAATGGCGCGATACATTTGAACCTCCGAAAACCACCATTCCAAACGCAGTAAATGTTATTAACTGAACAAATCTTTTTGACATTTAAGATTTTTGTATTTTAGAGTATTAATCATAATATTTTTAACTTTAAGACATTAAACCTAAATATCCCTAATTTTTTTAAATAAAACTTTTTCTAGTCATTGGATTTAGCATTTTACCGGAATAAATCGCGTGCTACTCAAAATGAAAGGAAAATTTAGTTTTTAAGGGTATTTTTGGTAATTGTCACCTTATCGTCTTATCATCTGCGGAACTGTTTTGCAAGTCTGCATGTAGTACGTGATATTCAGGCCAAAAATGTTAAATTCAGTGACCGAAAGATTTTATAATTTTATTTAAAATAAAAATTGGAACATTAAAATTTTGGGTTCCACTATTTTTATATTGGATCATTGTACACATCATTGCATAAGTCATTATATATAACAAAACTCTTAAAATTCAATATCTTATAATTGAATTTTGAGATTTATTTTTAAAAGCAAAAATTTAAAAATTTAAAAATCTATTTAAGTCAAGTTACAATGAAGACGTTATAGTCTCTTGTAGCTACTAAGCTTGCAGGTGGTGTGTGGAGCATGATTCGATCTGTTAGAAACTCCCAATGAGTAAAGATTACAGCCCTTATGTCACAAACTTAAAAAGACTTGTATATTTGGCTATTAACTCGAGATGGCACAATGTGTTTGGATTATTGCATATAATTATTGAAATAGCTAACACAGTATTTATAGACTTCGATACTCTTAAAATTAGAATAAAATGTAAAATTGTATTTTAAATTTATCATTTTATAGAGATATAGTATATAATTTTATAATATAACAAATTGTTAACTCGTAGTACAAGTATTAGTTTAAAATCGTGTCTTTCAAAGCATAATTAATAGTGTAAAACTAAATTAAAATGTATAATTTTACTAATAGTTATATGAGTTAACAATTTGCTATATCTTAAAGGCCTTTACCATATACATAAAGTGATAAACTTAGGTATAATTTTGTATTGATAACAAAAAATAGTATAATTTTCTATTTGTCTTAAAAGATAATACAATTTTTGAAAGTTGAAACCCCATTTTGCCGAATGATTATTGCTATTGCTTGGTCAAATTTCATGTATAAATCGAACCCAAAATGTTATAGGTGGGGGCAATGTGGTGGTCATGGTTGTTCGGGAGGGGGGGGGGGGGGGGGGCATGAGTGGCGGTGAGTGCTATTTTAGGGTTGTAGTGGGTGAAAAGGGTGGGAGGTGGTGATGGGTGGACTGGGACAGCATGGTGGGGGCCTTGATCGGAGTGGTGATGGGGTGCAGTGGTGGTCATGGTGGTGACAATTGTGGCCAAGACAGATGGATCTTTGATGTTTGGGGCGGTGGCCACGGAGGGAGACGGTGGTAACGGTGGGGGTGTGGTGTAGAATTTGGATATACAGAGAGATGATCGGGAAGACGGAGAGATTTTTTTTTTTGCTTGAGGTACAAAATAAATTTGTTTATGTAATATATATATATATATAGTGTACAATAGGTCATGACGATGATTTTTTGGGCTATGGCGACGGTTGACCGAAAAATCACTTTTTATGCAATAATGTGTACAATAGCCGTAGCTCAAAAAACTGTTGTCATAACCTACTGTGTACTATAAAACTATGTATATATATATATATATATATAATGTGGACCCTACTTGCCGCCTTAACATCCATACCATCTTAAATGTTTGCCCCGTAGACAAGCCCATAAATTTATTGGACGGCATTTTTTGTTGTCACTAGATTGAAACATTTTTTTAGTTGAAAAGTCATATTTTTATAGAATTTTTTGATATTTTCATATGTAAATTATTGTTATAAACTTATAACGACGGTCAAAATCTTCATTATAAACCTATAATAAGAAAAAAAATTCAATAATAAAATTGAAAATTGAGTATGAGTACATTTATCAAAACATGCCGGAAAGTTTATCAAAAGGAAAAATGCATTATCTCAATATTTAGTTTATCAAAAGGAAAAATGCATTAACAAAAATTGCGGAACGTTTGGTTGCTGTTTTCTCCCTTAAATTTAAATCTTTTTAGAAAGATTAGTAGATCATTTATGTCACATCTTATTTGGAGTAGCTTATATAGCTTATGTCCATGCCGGAAATTTTTGGCTTTGCTCAAAATCTACGTTTCCTTTTAAATTGTAGAAAATGGTGTGATTTAGGTGAGATTTTGAAAAACGGCTTTGACGACAAGGTTTTTGAAAGGTTGATTTTAAGATACAGACCAATGTGACAGAGTTATCAGTTGGTATAATAAGTTTAAATAGATATACTAATTCAACCGAGTTTTTAAGTTTTAAAGATATATGACCCAAAATGTAATTCCATTTCATTGGTTCATAACCGAGATTAAAATATTGCAAGGGCTTGTTTAAGTGAGTGGAATGTGTTAGACACTCCTCGACTTCTGTAAAACATGTTTACTACTTTCTTATCTTTTCTCAAGTTTTTGTAGAAGTTGCCTTGCTGTGTTCTAAGTATTTTATGCCTAGATGTCTTGTGCCATTCCAATGTGTGTGGATATATATTGAGTGTTACGCATTGTGGGTGAATAATGTGCGTGGATATATATTGAGTGTTACGCATTGTGTTATCCTAGCGAGGTTCAGTTGGACTAGGAAGGAACTTTCAGATGTTTGAAAAAGGGAGTTTTTTTAGAGTTTTGTTGTGTATATGTTAATTTCATAGCTTAGTTTCAAAGATGAAGTTTGTTTTCCAAATATGTGCATGGGTTTTCAAAACTCATACTTTAAAATGTGTATTTGTAAAATCCTATTCAAAGCACGTGTTTAAATTTTTTTTTGTTAAAACGTGTTTTCAAATTGATTTTAAAACATGTATTTTTCAAAATGATTTTTTAGAATGTGTATTTTTCAAAGTGATTTTTAAAGTGTTAATTTTAAGTTCTAACCAAAAGTCTCTTTAAAGCATTTAAATAATTTTTTGCCCTTTGAATTATCTTCATTTTAGAAGGCCTTTAATTTTTTTTAAAAATTATTTTTTTTTGTTACTCAAAGCGGGTAAATGGGTTAGAGTCCTACTTAGGATATAAAAACTATTATATTGGATCCATCACCAAATTACACTAATAATCCACTATTTTGGCATTAAGCTCCATGTGCCTTGTGAGATAAAAGCAACCTAAATGGTTTTATGTCCCATAAATAATTTACAATTTACAATCACCAATTTCAAAGGTCCATCATGGGAGAAAGGCTCTAATTTCTCTAAATATAAATTTAAAAGCCTTAGACTTTCTCTTAGGCTCACAATTTGCACCAATTCAACTCAACAATGAACAATACAATTTAAATCAAAAGTCCGTCATTGGAAGAGGATTCCAATTCCTTCAAATATGAATTTGAAGGTCTTGGGTCTCATCTTAGGCTCACAAACATAGACATTAACTGTGACGACCCCAAATCCGGGTTCTTTAACCTCGGGTTTGGTTCTCACTATACAATACTAAACAATAATGAAATACATAAATTGTATTTAAACTTCGCGGAATAATACAAAAGGTTCCTTAATCAAAAGGCTACACTTCCCAAGGTCTATTACCTTAATCTTAAACATTACATATCTTAAGGGAAATACAAAAGATTTACAACAGTAATTACATAACAGTAACTAAACTAGCATGCAACTACTAAAATTAAACATTCGCTTTCCCCTTGCCTTTATCCGATTTAGAGCTTTCGGGATTGGCTGAAATAAAGTCATGATATAGCAAGAATGAGCAACTAAATGGCTCAGCAAGTTTATAAACAACAATCATACGATATATCATGATGAAGGGAAATAACTTCAAGGTTTCAACAATAACAATTGTGAAAGATAACAAGAATCAATGTTCAATAAAAGAAGGGATTGACTCTTTACTGCTGAGTGGTCTTTAATGACCATGAACTGCTACTAAGGTAGAACAGACATACAATGTCTGACTCCTTGTTAAAATAACGGGACACTTGAGGGGATCAGTCCTCTCATGTCCTATGTATATGCATCACATTTAGTTTTCTTGCGCGCTGTCGGGTCTCCGACAAATAAAAATCCCCTTTAACTAGGGTTGTTCTATCTCAGTCTTACTGTAAGAATCCGCACCAGCCAATGGTTTGGATAAGCTTTTATAATATTCAACTAAATGAATTTAACATGCATTTGTCTAGCCGAAACAATTAGCTTAGACGTTCTTAAACAGTTTGCAAAAGCACTATGTGCGAATACAATAATCAATAACGATGTGAAGTAATTTTCGATAATTAATTCACTCAAAGGTCTGTCAAATATCTACGAGTGTAGATACTTGCTCAACAATAATTGAATTGCTCAAAGTAATTAAAGTTGAATAATAATTGCAACAATAAGTACAAGTTAAGGGTAGAAGACTTGCCTCGTGCGTCGTTTACTGCTAACCAACTTAATTTAACAATCCTTGAACGGACCTAACAATTAAATCAGTTTGATCTTAAATTAGTATCATATACTTGTAAGTATAATGACCTTTATAAACCTTACGAACCACATAATTGATTAATTATGGGTAACTAAACACTTAGGAAATATTATCACTACTTGATAATATTTCAAACACAAGGAACTTATATTAATTATTTAATATAGTTCAAATAAATATATAATATTATTAATCATTTAATAATATTTTATTACGTATCTAATATTATTAATCATTTAATAATATTTTATTAAGTAACTAATATTATTAATCATTTAATAATATTTTATTAAGTATCTAATATTATTAATCAATTAATAATATTTTATTAATTATCTAATATTATTAATCATTTAATAATATTTTATTAAGTAACTAATATTATTAATCATTTAATAATATTTTATTCATTACCTAATATTATTAATCATTTAATAATATTTAATTAAGTATCTAATATTATTAATCATTTAATAATATTTTATTCATTATTTAATATTATTAATCATTTAATAATATTTTATTCCCTTATTAATATTATTAATTATTTTAATAATATTTTAATCGTCATCTAATATTATTACTCATTTGATAATATTTTACACAATTACAATGTTATTCATCATTTAATATCTTTTTAATCATATACTTAATATTATTCATCATTTAATAATATTTTAATATTGTTCAAACAATACCTCTAGTTAACCTTTTAATTGTGTTAACTTAAGTCTTTATTTTATACATTTAGATACCATTAAGTCACTAATAAACTTTACATATATGGTTTAGTATTGAAATACACTCATTTTACATGTATTTCAACTTAAATTTTCATTAAAAACTCAACCCGGACCGACCCGGACCGACCCGACCCGACCCGGACCACTAAAACAGGTTTTTAACAGAATGTTTGACCGCTGCGGCGGTGGTTTCCACCGCTGCGGCGGTGGTACAAATTTTCTGAAACCCGAATTTGAGGACTGCCCGACCCTCCGACGCTCCGACAGCCATAACTTCTTCATTTTAAAACATTTTGAGGTGATTCTTGAGTCCATTCTCATCAGAATTTCCCCCTCTACAATTTATCTTTAGAACACAAATCCAAATTCCAAACGTAACTAGACTAAAAACTGCTCACAAGGATAAGGTGAAAACTAACTTCACAAATCCTTGGTTTTATTGGTTCAAACTTGAATAAAATGTGATCTATATGTCCAAATGACACAAACTCAGTTTTGTTAACCTTGTAACTTCTTGTTTTACAATATTCCATGGTTCAATCACATTTTTAAAACGTTTTACACGAAATTTACGGATCGAACCACTTAGGGTTTAAAAACGACATCTTTTGTGGTTAAAGCTATAACTTCTTTGTTATTCAATATTTGTGAAAGGTTCAAAAAGGGTTTTTCTTTAAAACTCATAGATCTAGCTTTCTAGCCATATAAATCAAATTTCCGATTTGTACATTTCAAAATACAACCATAAACCTAGCATGCATAGTTAGGGTTTACCGGTAAAATTGTGTTATGAACTTTTCTACCATTTTTATGTATTTCTAACATACCAAAACATGTTATAAACACATAGATCTATGAATATACATATATTACATAGTTAGATACTTCTAGATCATCAAAACGAGTTTTGATCGGTTAAAAATAGATTTTAACCGATCAAAAGCTTTCTAAACTACAAAAATGAAATAAGATGAAGTTGAGAGCACTTTTAAACCTTTGTGATTTGAAGGCTCTTCTTCTTCTCCTACCAAAGTATGTGGTGAAGCTTTGTGTCATCCACCAAGCTCAACCTCTAGCTATATCACTCAACACTTAAGTGTTTCTTCTATTTTTCTCCCAAATGCTCTCTATTTTTCTCTCTAGAATTCTTGCAAATGAACTAACCAACATCACCAAGGTTGTAGGATGTCTTATTTATAGCCAACAACTAACCCTTCATTAACTTGCTAATTCACCCATGTTGGTGAAATTAAAGCCTAATCAAGCTTACTATTCCATTGAATGACCAAGTGATAGACATATGGAATGACTAGGGTGGTTGAACAACTTATGACATGGATGGATTTTCAAGCAATCTAGGAAATCAAGTTATCCATGTGGGGCCCTCAAAAATTCAGCAAATTGAATTATCCAAGCCATTTTTCCTTTATTTTTAATGCAAAAATGTGCATATATACATCTATATATATATATTGACCAAAGTTTGACCCTTATTGGACTTCACATTGGGCTTGGTAATAACTTCTATTGGGCTCATTCAATTAAATTGTTTGGGCTCAATTTAAATACCACATTGGGCTTCTTTTAAATAGTCTAGGTTACATTTAATTAAATCAAGCATTGAGCTTGTTTAATTAATTACATGGGCTAGTAATTAAATTAATTACATGGGCTACTAGGTTAATATCTTTAACCTAGTTTATCAACTCATTTGGATATAAAATATAATCCAATTAGGTTTGCTTTAATTAATTATACACTTTGCTTTAATCCTTTAAATAAATATACAAGCACATAAGTACATTTATTTAATTATCTAATGCACAATTAATTAATGAGAAAAATTTAAATTCATTGCTAAATATTTATTAAGTATATTTACAATGACTAATGAAATTCGTGGTCATTACATTCTCCCCCCCTTATAAGAATTCCGTCCCCGGAATTACAAATTTAAACTACTCAAACAGATGCGGATAGTTAGCCCTCATCTTTTCTTCAAGCTCCCACGTAGCTTCCTCAGCGTTGTGGTTCCTCCAAAGGACTTTGACAGAATGTATAACCTTATTCCGTAAACTCTGCTCTTTCCTATCTAGTATCTGGACAGGAATTTCCTCGTACGATAAGTCTTTCTCGACTTGTATTGGCTCATAGGATATGACATGTTTGTGGTCTGGCTTGTATGGTCGCAGCACTGACACATGAAACACATTGTGAATATGCTCAAGTTCAGGAGGTAAAGCTACCTCGTACGCCACTTCGCCCACTCTCTTTAATATCTCGAACGGTCCTATGAACCTCGGACTCAGCTTTCCTTTCTTTCCAAATCGGATCTTCCCCTTCCAGGGAGATACCTTCATGAACACAAAACTTCCAACTTCGAAGTCTCGCTTCTGTCGATGTAAATCGGCGTATTTCTTCTGACGGTCCTGAGCTGCTACTAGCCGAGCTCTTATTACCTTGATAATCTCTACCGTTTGTTGAACCAATTCCGGCCCCAACAATCGGCGTTCTCCTACCTCATCCCAACATAGAGGTGTTCTGCACTTCCTTCCGTACAATGCTTCGTAAGGCGGCATGCCTATGCTTGCATGATAACTGTTGTTGTATGCAAACTCAACTAATGGTAGATGGTTCTCCCAACTGCCCTTGAAATCCATCACACAGGCCCTGAGCATATCTTCCAATGTCTGTATTGTTCTTTCACTTTGCCCATCGGTCTGTGGATGATATGCTGTACTCATTCTCAACTGTGTTCCCAATCTCTCCTGAAGACTTCTCCAAAATTTTGACGTGAAGCGCGGATCTCTGTCTGACACAATCGATACCGGCACCCCATGTCTCGAAACTATCTCCTTGATGTACAGTTTAGCCAACTGATCCAAACTGAACTTAATCTTGATCGGCAAAAAGTGTGCTGACTTTGTTAGTCGATCTACAATCACCCATATTGCGTCAAATCCCTTCTGTGTTGCTGGAAGTCCTACCACAAAATCCATTGTGATATGCTCCCATTTCCACTCAGGAATCTCTAACGGCTGTAGTAATCCACTTGGTCTCTGATGTTCAGCCTTTACCCTTTGACAAGTTAGACATCGGCTGACACATTCTGCGACCTCCCTTTTTAAATTCGGCCACCAAAAATGCTGACGCAGATCTTGATACATCTTCGTACTTCCCGGATGTATCGAGTATCTCGTACTGTGGGCCTCTTGCAAAATCTCTTCTCGTAATTCGGGCACTAGTGGCACCCAAACACGATTTTCAAACCTTAGCAATCCCATGCTATCTTCCTTGAACTTGACCTCTTCCCCTTCGGTCATTCTCACCCTTATTCTGACACATTCTTCATCTTTGTCTTGAGCCTCTTTTACCCGATCTAACAGGGTTGGGCTCGCTTCCACTTCCATTGACTCATTTGGATTTCTTACCTCCAACTCCATTCGAGCCATCTCTTGAACCAATTGTTCCTGATCTGTCAAGATGAACAATTTCTCTCTGCTCTTTCTGCTTAGAGCATCTGCTACTACGTTGGCCTTGCCGGGATGATATAGAATTTCACAATCATAGTCTTTGATCAATTCTAACCATCTCCGTTGCCTCATATTTAACTCCTTCTGTGTGAAGATATACTTCAGACTCTTGTGGTCCGTGAATATCTCACATTTCTCTCCATATAAATAATGTCTCCAGATTTTAAGGGCAAACACTACCGCAGCCAGCTCCAAATCGTGGGTAGGGTATCCCTTCTCGTAATCCTTCAACTGTCTGGACGCATACGCAACGACCTTGCCGTTTTGCATAAGCACACAGCCAAGTCCCTTGTGCGATGCATCACTGTAGACCGTAAAACCTCCCGTATCGTCCGGTAAAGTCAATACAGGTGCTTCACTAAGTCTCTTCTTTAGCTCCTGAAAACTCTCCTCACACTTCTCCGTCCATACGTATTTCACCGTCTTCCTCGTTAGATTGGTCAGCGGTGTTGCTATCTTTGAAAAATCTTGAATAAATCTCCGATAGTAACCCGTTAACCCCAAGAAACTTCTTACCTCCGTCGGCGTCCTTGGTTGTTCCCAATTCATCACCGCTTCCACCTTTGCTGGATCTACTGAAACTCCCTCCTTGTCAATGACATGACCTAAAAATTGAACTCTCTCCAACCAGAATTCACACTTCGAAAATTTAGCATACAACTGCTCCTTCCGTAAAATCTCCAACACCAATCTTAGGTGTTCAGCATGCTCCTCCTCCGTTTTTGAATACACCAGAATATCGTCAATGAACACAACAACAAATTTATCCAAGTACTGCTTGAATATTCTGTTCATCATGTCCATAAATGCGGCTGGCGCATTCGTCAGTCCAAACGACATCACCAGAAACTCATAATGCCCATATCGAGTTCTGAATGCCGTCTTGGGTACATCCTCCTTCCTGACTTTCAACTGATGATAACCAGTCCTCAAGTCAATCTTTGAAAAGTACTTCGCCCCTTTCAATTGATCGAAAAGATCGTCAATTCGTGGCAACGGGTACTTGTTCTTAATTGTCACCTTATTCAGCTCTCTGTAATCCATACATAACCTCATCGATCCATCCTTCTTCTTTACAAACAACACAGGTGCTCCCCATGGAGAAACACTTGGCTGAATGTACTTATTATCCAACAACTCCTGTAGTTGGATCATTAACTCCTTCATTTCTACCGGAGCCATCCTATATGGTGCCTTTGATATTGGTGCTGTCCCCGGTACCAAATCAATTACAAATTCTATCTCCCTATCTGGCGGTAAACCTGGCAGTTCGTTTGGAAACACGTCCATGAACTCCCTCACTACTGGTATTTGCTCCATCTCGGGATTCACCATTTGTGTGTCCACTATGTGAGCTAAATACCCTACACAACCTTTCTTCAACAGTTTCTTGGCCTGCATCATCGTCAGACATGTTGATTGTCTAGACGACTTGCTGCCATAAAATACGACCTTAGACCTGTTCGGTGTCTTAAGGTGTATACACTTCTTTTGACAATCAATTATAGCTCCATGGTTAAACAACCAATCCATTCCAAGTATAACGTCAAACTCCCCCAATCGTATCGGAATTAAATTTACACTCAACTTCTGACCCCTGATTTCAGCACAACAGTTCCTATGTACATACTCTACAGGAATCACCTCTTTATTAGCAACTTCTATGTTCATTGGGTTCTCTAATTTTTCTCTAGGCAATTCTAACCGTCTAGCGAATTCATCAGACACAAATGAACAGGTAGCACCCGAATCAAATAATACGTAAGCATTTATTTCATTGATCGGAATAATACCTGACACCACGTCTTTTGATTCGACGGCGTCCTGCACCGTCATGTTGAAAGTTCGTGCCGTTGGTTTGTTCTGTGGCACCGGCCCTTCAATGGTCAGTTTGGCGTTGTTGTTGTTGTTGTTGTTGCTTCCCCTATAGCCCGAACTTCCTCCGGTGTTCTTCTTCTTCGGACAATCTTTAAATTGATGGTCCATGGCCCCGCAGGCGAAACAACCTCCCTTCCTTTTTGGTGTGGGACAATTAGGAGCGATGTGCCCCTCTTGCCCACAGTTATAGCAGACATTTCTTCTTTTCATGCACTCCCCGGTGTGGTTCTTTCCGCACTGACTGCATTTATTAGCTTTCTTCGATTCACTGCCCTGGGGTGTCCCCGAACTGCTGTTGTTATTCCATTTGCGTTTGTTCGAGTTGCTGCCCCCACTGCTGCCCTCTCGGTTTCCTCCATCACCTTTCTTCTTGTTCCGCTCCTGGTTGTGCTTATTCAAAGCTTCATTTCCACCCTCAGCTATGATAGCTTTCTCCAGTAACGTTGCAAAGTTTGTAATCTGGAGAACAGCTACCCGACTGTAAACCCACGGTTTCAGCCCCTGTTCGAATCTTCTGGCGCGCCTCGCCTCAGTATCCACCTGGTGTGTGGCAAATCTCGCCAATTCATTGAATTTGGCGGCGTATTCCGATACCGACATGTTACCTTGCTTCAGCTCTAGGAATTTAATTTCCATCCTAGCCTTTGTACTCTCTGGAAAGTAGTTTTCCAAGAATACCTCTTTGAATCGCGCCCACGCGATCGTTCCCTCCCCTGCTCTACTCTTATTGGCCTTCCACCAGTGGCTGGCCTCTCCTTTCATCATGAAGGTAGCAAATGAGGTCATTTGCTCCTCCCTAACTCGTGCAACCTCGAAGACTTTTTCCATCTCCTCTATCCAGGTCTGTGCTTCTATAGGATCTGTGGTTCCTTTGAACTCGGGTGGTCCTATTAATTTGAAATCCTTAAAGGTTGCTAGTGGAGCGGCAGGATTTGTTGCTCCAGTAGCCTCTGCGTTGCGTCCGCGGAATGCTCCCATTAGCATTTCCACGAACTCTTGGACAGGGTTGGGTGGTACCCCTCCGGCATTTACTGACTCTTCGGGTGGTGGTGGGGGTAGTCGTTGATTCCTTCTCTGTGGCGGCATTTTCTGTATAAAGAAAATTTAATTAATTAAAGTTGTTTCAATCTTTTTACTTTCGTTTTGTAGCTTAGGTATTTTAAACTAAAGCACAAATAATCATCTTGACACATATAAACATAAACGAAAATGCATTTATATTCATATGCTAAATCACAGTGCGTAGCACTTTTACATCATAAGCATACTGCTATAAACGCTGCTAACCCCGATAGTTAAAACAAAAGACGGGATCTAACATATCCCACAACTTCATAGAGTTGGGATTTACAACATAATGACCCTCTATCAAAACAAAAGTTGGGTTTCTACTGCATCTATGTACATACATCATAAATAAAGAAAAATACAACTAACGGCGCATCCCTCGACGAACCGCATCGTCGTACTCCTCATCTCCAATAGCCCTGACCACACCCCTACTGATGGTGTGCAAGGTCTGGCCCTCCTCGGCAGGGTAATAGTGCACCCTACTCTGGATCCTACCAACTGATGAGCGATAGACGTAACTGAGTCTATCTATCCTCACCTTCTTCTCTCTAACCTCATCCTCCAGCTCCATCATCTGTCCGTGAGCTGCATCACGCTGAATCTCCATATCTAGTCTATCCTCAACTGCCTGCTGCATCTGGCCCCTCATGGCCTCCCTCTCTGCCTCTGTCTGCTGAATCTTCAGCTCAGCGGCTATCAACCTGACCTCCATCTCGGCCATCCTCGCCTTCAGCTCTATGTTCTCGCCAGAGAACATATAAGCTGTATCTCGGTACTGCTCCTCTGTCTGCTGGTGGATCTGGTTCTGCTCCTCCAGGTGCTGAACCCTCTCCTCTAGCTCCTCGTTAGCCGTAGTGAGAGTATCAATGATGTCACTGGCGACAGTGCCCATGCCATCAATATACTCAGCTGGCTCCTCATCCTCCTCATCATCATCAGTATCAGCCTCCTCCTCGCTGTACTGCCCCATAACTCCGCCCCAGACAGCGTCCTCTCTATCTCCCTCCTCGGGATCTGACTCTGGCTCCTCGATCGGTGCAGCCACCCGTGGCTGTGCGGTATCCATAGGGATATCCGTATAAATCACCTCCTCTACCGCAGTGCTCGACTGACCTATCTCCGTCATCCTACAGTAACATAAATAACACATGTTAGTACAGCAATAAAATATATTCATTGATGAAATGAAATGATATTTTATCATGTACATCTCGGCTCGATGGATTTTCTCAATCCACCTCCAAAAATAGACAGCATGATGAATCTCCCCGATTCATCTCCTAACGCACTCGATATGAGTTTAGTACTAAGGTTATAACCTAGGTTTCGCAATCCTAGCGTTTCTAACCTACAGCTCTGATACCAACCTGTGACGACCCCAAATCCGGGTTCTTTAACCTCGGGTTTGGTTCTCACTATACAATACTAAACAATAATGAAATACATAAATTGTATTTAAACTTCGCGGAATAATACAAAAGGTTCCTTAATCAAAAGGCTACACTTCCCAAGGTCTATTACCTTAATCTTAAACATTACATATCTTAAGGGAAATACAAAAGATTTACAACAGTAATTACATAACAGTAACTAAACTAGCATGCAACTACTAAAATTAAACATTCGCTTTCCCTTTGCCTTTATCCGATTTAGAGCTTTCGGGATTGGCTGAAATAAAGTCATGATATAGCAAGAATGAGCAACTAAATGGCTCAGCAAGTTTATAAACAACAATCATACGATATATCATGATGAAGGGAAATAACTTCAAGGTTTCAACAATAACAATTGTGAAAGATAACAAGAATCAATGTTCAATAAAAGAAGGGATTGACTCTTTACTGCTGAGTGGTCTTTAATGACCATGAACTGCTACTAAGGTAGAACAGACATACAATGTCTGACTCCTTGTTAAAATAACGGGACACTTGAGGGGATCAGTCCTCTCATGTCCTATGTATATGCATCACATTTAGTTTTCTTGCGCGCTGTCGGGTCTCCGACAAATAAAAATCCCCTTTAACTAGGGTTGTTCTATCTCAGTCTTACTGTAAGAATCCGCACCAGCCAATGGTTTGGATAAGCTTTTATAATATTCAACTAAATGAATTTAACATGCATTTGTCTAGCCGAAACAATTAGCTTAGACGTTCTTAAACAGTTTGCAAAAGCACTATGTGCGAATACAATAATCAATAACGATGTGAAGTAATTTTCGATAATTAATTCACTCAAAGGTCTGTCAAATATCTACGAGTGTAGATACTTGCTCAACAATAATTGAATTGCTCAAAGTAATTAAAGTTGAATAATAATTGCAACAATAAGTACAAGTTAAGGGTAGAAGACTTGCCTCGTGCGTCGTTTACTGCTAACCAACTTAATTTAACAATCCTTGAAAGGACCTAACAATTAAATCAGTTTGATCTTAAATTAGTATCATATACTTGTAAGTATAATGACCTTTATAAACCTTACGAACCACATAATTGATTAATTATGGGTAACTAAACACTTAGGAAATATTATCACTACTTGATAATATTTCAAACACAAGGAACTTATATTAATTATTTAATATAGTTCAAATAAATATATAATATTATTAATCATTTAATAATATTTTATTACGTATCTAATATTATTAATCATTTAATAATATTTTATTAAGTAACTAATATTATTAATCATTTAATAATATTTTATTAAGTATCTAATATTATTAATCAATTAATAATATTTTATTAATTATCTAATATTATTAATCATTTAATAATATTTTATTAAGTAACTAATATTATTAATCATTTAATAATATTTTATTCATTACCTAATATTATTAATCATTTAATAATATTTTATTAAGTATCTAATATTATTAATCATTTAATAATATTTTATTCATTATTTAATATTATTAATCATTTAATAATATTTTATTCCCTTATTAATATTATTAATTATTTTAATAATATTTTAATCGTCATCTAATATTATTACTCATTTGATAATATTTTACACAATTACAATGTTATTCATCATTTAATATCTTTTTAATCATATACTTAATATTATTCATCATTTAATAATATTTTAATATTGTTCAAACAATACCTCTAGTTAACCTTTTAATTGTGTTAACTTAAGTCTTTATTTTATACATTTAGATACCATTAAGTCACTAATAAACTTTACATATATGGTTTAGTATTGAAATACACTCATTTTACATGTATTTCAACTTAAATTTTCATTAAAAACTCAACCCGGACCGACCCGGACCGACCCGACCCGGACCACTAAAACAGGTTTTTAACAGAATGTTTGACCGCTGCGGCGGTGGTACAAATTTTCTGAAACCCGAATTTGAGGACTGCCCGACCCTCCGACGCTCCGACAGCCATAACTTCTTCATTTTAAAACATTTTGAGGTGATTCTTGAGTCCATTCTCATCAGAATTTCCCCCTCTACAATTTATCTTTAGAACACAAATCCAAATTCCAAACGTAACTAGACTAAAAACTGCTCACAAGGATAAGGTGAAAACTAACTTCACAAATCCTTGGTTTTATTGGTTCAAACTTGAATAAAATGTGATCTATATGTCCAAATGACACAAACTCAGTTTTGTTAACCTTGTAACTTCTTGTTTTACAATATTCCATGGTTCAATCACATTTTTAAAACGTTTTACACGAAATTTACGGATCGAACCACTTAGGGTTTAAAAACGACATCTTTTGTGGTTAAAGCTATAACTTCTTTGTTATTCAATATTTGTGAAAGGTTCAAAAAGGGTTTTTCTTTAAAACTCATAGATCTAGCTTTCTAGCCATATAAATCAAATTTCCGATTTGTACATTTCAAAATACAACCATAAACCTAGCATGCATAGTTAGGGTTTACCGGTAAAATTGTGTTATGAACTTTTCTACCATTTTTATGTATTTCTAACATACCAAAACATGTTATAAACACATAGATCTATGAATATACATATATTACATAGTTAGATACTTCTAGATCATCAAAACGAGTTTTGATCGGTTAAAAATAGATTTTAACCGATCAAAAGCTTTCTAAACTACAAAAATGAAATAAGATGAAGTTGAGAGCACTTTTAAACCTTTGTGATTTGAAGGCTCTTCTTCTTCTCCTACCAAAGTATGTGGTGAAGCTTTGTGTCATCCACCAAGCTCAACCTCTAGCTATATCACTCAACACTTAAGTGTTTCTTCTATTTTTCTCCCAAATGCTCTCTATTTTTCTCTCTAGAATTCTTGCAAATGAACTAACCAACATCACCAAGGTTGTAGGATGTCTTATTTATAGCCAACAACTAACCCTTCATTAACTTGCTAATTCACCCATGTTGGTGAAATTAAAGCCTAATCAAGCTTACTATTCCATTGAATGACCAAGTGATAGACATATGGAATGACTAGGGTGGTTGAACAACTTATGACATGGATGGATTTTCAAGCAATCTAGGAAATCAAGTTATCCATGTGGGGCCCTCAAAAATTCAGCAAATTGAATTATCCAAGCCATTTTTCCTTTATTTTTAATGCAAAAATGTGCATATATACATCTATATATATATATTGACCAAAGTTTGACCCTTATTGGACTTCACATTGGGCTTGGTAATAACTTCTATTGGGCTCATTCAATTAAATTGTTTGGGCTCAATTTAAATACCACATTGGGCTTCTTTTAAATAGTCTAGGTTACATTTAATTAAATCAAGCATTGAGCTTGTTTAATTAATTACATGGGCTAGTAATTAAATTAATTACATGGGCTACTAGGTTAATATCTTTAACCTAGTTTATCAACTCATTTGGATATAAAATATAATCCAATTAGGTTTGCTTTAATTAATTATACACTTTGCTTTAATCCTTTAAATAAATATACAAGCACATAAGTACATTTATTTAATTATCTAATGCACAATTAATTAATGAGAAAAATTTAAATTCATTGCTAAATATTTATTAAGTATATTTACAATGACTAATGAAATTCGTGGTCATTACATTAACCCAACTAATGTACTAAAAAAAATTAGGTCTCAAATTCATCATGGGTTAAGTTTAATATTTATGAGTAGTCACTCATAAATTTTAGATTCACCTAGGATACTGCAAAATTGCCATATAAAAATTATCCAAGATCCACATATGACAAAAAGGGTCTCACATGCTTTAAATTGATACCCAATTCTCATGTATAGCAATTAAAGTAGAAATAGTAGTGGAGATAGAATAGAAATTGATAATTCTACATTTCTACAACATAATTGAGTAATAATTCGAGGATAAATTTAGGAGATTAGAATTGGACCTTGCAAATTGAGAGAAGAGAAAGAGGTTGATAGATCCAATGGATCACCTTCTTTATTCAGTGATTGATTTAGATTGTGGTAGAAGGTTTCTATAATTTTATAATTTTCTCTCACCATCTCTCTCTCTCTCTCTCTATATATATATATATAAGAAATTCTCTCTTTAAAGGGAGATTTTCGTGCTCTTTTCTCTTTTGCGAGTAAGCTCTCTTGATGCATGAATGAAAGGAAAGAGTAAATAAGTAGTTAAAATTTTTATCCAAAGAGTTAGTTGCCATCAGGATGGCAACTTTTAGACAATCCGCCAACATGGCGGCTTGGGGTGCGGGTTTTAAATACTGCACATCCTACTTTAAGGTATTTTCTCTCTCCTCATTGCTTGGGTTTTCTTTTTTCTTCTTGTCGAAAATCGCTCGTAAATAAGTCTGTCAAAAATACTTATTCCATCAGAAATAACTTGTTTTTCTTGTTCATATAGCACATTTATGACAGAATTCCGTCGAGTTACACCTTTAATCAAAAATAACTTAATTCCGTTGGAATTATTTTTCTTTCTCGTAGTGAAATAGAAAAATAGGGTTTAAAACATGAAGGGTATTTTAATCATTTAAAGCTCAAGCCGTCAAACAGGATGACGGCTCACAACCTGATATATTTCAGGTCGCAAGCCTTTCTTACATTTCTCCGTTTTCTTCTTCCTCTTAAGGTGATTTTCCTCCTACACATAAAATCTGACATTATCTTCGATTTTAAGGCCCAAGCTTGGGCAACTTGATTTCAATCTTTTCCTTCCACTTTTCTACCATTAGAGGAGTACTTTTCTTCCTCTTTTCAAATTTTAAATTGGGTTCTGTATTTTTTTGAATGTTGGGTGATTTTAGCCACTGATTCTCGTTATGTAAGTTATGGGTAGGCATAAATCATTGTATTTCTTGGTTTTACATGCCATATGCTTAATGTGTGAAAACGTTTGGGATTTTTTTTGCTATTTTTTGTTAAATTTTCATAATGTATGATTTTTCTCTAATGGAGATTTTGGGTATTGATTGGATGTTGCCATGGATGTTATGGGTAGGGGTGTTCATGCGGCTAATACCGGACCAAACCGGAGCGGTACCAAATTTATCAAAAATTCGATACCGATAATGGTACCGGTTGAACCGATATATCGAACCGGTTAATCGGTTTCGTATCGATTTTAACTGATTATATACTGAAAATAATTATTTATTATTAGTTTTATTATTAGTATTATTATTTTATTATTAGTAGTATTATTTATTATTATTAATTATTTAATAGTAATTAAAAAAAATAGGATACCAGTGCAACCGGTACAGTTCGAGATATACCAAATTCCCAAATCTCCGAACCAGTACCGTATCGATTATTTTTTATATCGAACCGTCCGGTTCGAGCCGGTCTGATATACTATACATACCAATTGTACCAAAATAATTACACACTCCCCTATTTATGGGTAGTTCATCGGATGTGTTGGAGATCGGTTTTGGGGCTCTCTTGTGTTGTAGGAATTTTTGGTTTTCTAGGGTCCTTTTTTTACATGCATAGTTTAGGTGAGAGTATACAATTGTTATGAAAGAATTTGATTGGTTGATCGTGGGCTCCAAGTGTTTTAAGTTAATTAATGCTAAAAAAATTCAAATTGGCTTAGGGTTTGAGTTTAACTTTTTATTATTTGAAAAGGGATGCTTTTTTTCTTCTTTTTTTTTTTTACCCTTTTTTCCGCTTTCTTCTCCCTTTTTTCCTACTTTATTTATTATCATATTAAATATTATATATATAAATAATTTTTTAAGTTATTTTTTAATTATTTTTATTTTATTATTATTATTTTATTTTTTCTTAGTTAATTTTTAGAGACAAATGTATGCAAATAAATTCTTACGCGATGCCATGATTATGTATGTCAATAATACCATACTTGATATATAAAATGCGATATTTGATGACAAATAGAGAAAATGCAAGGTACATGGCCTTATGCAAATTTAGGATGACTTATATGCCAAAATTTTAGACCTATTCTAGGATGTATGCAAATGACAAGATTACGGAGTGACCCTAGGCATGTACGAGTGTGTATTAAGGGATGTGTACATGTCATCTCGCGACTGAGCTTCCTCTCTTCTGTTGTTTTGATTAGCCATGGACGAACTTGGGGCTAGAGGTACGGGGTTCCGTAGAGCTTCTAGGGGTCTTCCTCAGAGGGCTCTTCGAGCTACTTCTACGATTCGGCGACCACGTCCATTGAGGAGTCTTGTGGAGGGGGTTGTTAGACAGGAGCAGGCAAGGTCTGCTGGTGATGATGATGAGGAGGAAATTGTTGCTTCTGCTGCCGGGGGTCAGGCTACACATTGGCCTCGTTCGGCTCTTCAGGGTATTTCTGTACAAGATCCTATTCTTCTAGGTGGAAACTTGTCTTACCACCAATCCGCCTACCTCCATTCTGGGATGGTACGTTTCTAGGACTCATTTCATCTTTATCCCTACTTTAGGGAGCACCCATGTGTTGAATCATGTTGTTGTTACCTACAGATCCCCGATGGCCCAAGTGTCAACAGTACGGGTAACTGGTTCTCCGTGTACAACCTATACCAGCAACTTCACCAGGATTATAGGGGTCGTGTGAACGCTTGGGGCTTTGAGTGGTTTTTCACTATTGTCCCCTGCCAAGTTCCTAGGGGTTATATGCAGGCTTTATCCGAGCGTTACTTCCCTCAGACACAGTCCCTTCACCTTTTGGACTGCGAGGTAGCTATCACTCCCTTAGACTGGCGATATATCACAGGCATTGAGTTTACCGGCCGCAGGGTTGACCTTGATATGCACATTTCATACTCTGAGGTGTCAGACCTTTTGGGGATTAATGACATAGAGGTGTTGTGGAAGAACAGGAAGTTGAGATTAGGCCAGTTGATGGATCATCCTGAGCATTCGGCCTTTTTTCAGTCATTCCCTGAGGATGTGAGGGTGCGGGATCAGCTGTTGCGTCGGTTGTTTTTAATCATCATAAGTGGTTGTTTCCTCGGGAATAGTAGTTTTACCGTTCACAGTGCCCTGGTTCGATCGATCGTGGATGTGGATCAGATATCTCATTATGACTGGGGTTCCTTTACTTTAGCTTTCTTCCTTCAGAGTATGCGACGCCGGACTGAGGCATTAACAATGGGTTGGTTCGGCTTTTATCATTTTTTGCTGGTAAACTACGCCTCTCTTTTTATTCTTGCTTTGCTACCGTTTATTTCTATCTGGGAGTAATGGGGTTCTTTGTTTTTGGTTGTATTTCAGTTTTGGGCTTTTGAGAGGCTTCCTTGTATTCGTCCTGTCTCTATGGTCTTGGATACTTACCCCCGAGCTCAGCGGTGGCACCACAGCATTCTATCCGAGATTCTTATACCGGCAGACTTAGTCCATGCCCGAACTCAGTTAGAGATGTTGACCGCTCGGGATGTGATCTGGACTCCATATCTTCCTGAGCATCACTTACCTGATTTCTCTGGATATCGGCCTACTGGTCCGGAGTATGAACTTTCTTTACGTCGGGTGCCTTTGTTGATGACCAGCGGCTGGGAGCTGTATATGGGGGAGCGGGCTTATAGATGTGTTACTGGGGCCATTCGGATTCCTCATCATCCTCCAGCACGTCGTTTCTGGCAGGTGGAGGATCAGATCAGGGAGATTCCATTGGAGGGGATTTCTGGTTTGGAACTCTCGAGTGAGCCAATTTCTTCAGATGAATTTCGGGTGTGGTGGGAGCCTCTTACGATCGGAGCTCAGGTACGGGCCTTCCATTATATTGGAGATCTTGTACCAAGGTCATTGTTGATAAGAGATTTGGTCCAATGTATCCGGGAGCCGAGCCATGCTTACCAGATTGGGCATTTGTCGGACCAGGTGGAGGCTTTGACTATGCGTATTAGAGAGCTAGGGGGAGATACAATTGGGGCTTATGCAGCTTGGTGGGCGAGTCGACAGGCTAATGGAGCTGAAGCCAATGAGAGTGGATCTAGGCAATATCCTGATGCAGCTGGTCCGAGCCGCCAGTATCAGACAGGCCTGAGTTCTTCTACTGATGATTTCCTTGAGGATGCACTTGATTTAGATTAGACTTGCATTCCGGAGCGCCTGTGCCCTGTTTGTATTTATGGACCTATGTGTTTTATTATTTGCATGTACTATGCACTTTTAGATGGATGATGGTTTTGCATTGTGATGCATGAGATATTTCATTTGACAATTTTATTTCCTTACTTATGATACATGATCTTTATGTTATTTTCATATCCAGATTTATTTCCTTATGATACATGATACCTCTATTTCTTTATCATGTTCCTATCTATCACTATTGGACGCATAGTATACCTTATCTTAAAATGGATGTCATAGTGAGAATGATATATGTATGATTTCATTGAAATGTAGATATAATCTGTAGGCACATAAATTACGTACCTTGCTAGGGTTAGGATTCGTAGTAATGGTGGATGTGAGAAATCCATAAAGAGTATGGAATCGGTTGAAAGATTGGAGAGAGGAGAAAAACCAGTGAACAACTACCAAAGTAACACGTGACAAAACTCTCAGGATCATGGCGTAACCATTGGTGTTCGAGAGCCGTGACAAGTGTTTCGAGTGAATTCAAGATAGACAAGCCAACACTTTCGTTCACTTGAGTCAGAGTCAATCACAAGTTCTCAATTCCTTTCAACTTATTCCTTGTTGAGAGAGAGAAAGAGAGTTTCGATGGCTAGAGTTCTCAAAGTGTCAAAAAAGTCCCTTTACTTGTCAAGTGAAGGGGTATTTATAGGGTCCAAGTCATGTGCCAGACATATGTTAGAAGGATAAATTTCAGAAATACCCTTAATGACAGAGAAATTCTTAAAATACTCTCGGTTACCCGGGTAATGCCCAAATCATCCAATTCTTCTAGCCACTAATTCAATCCATCAACCAATTCCTAATATAAGTTGTTCTCATGAGCCTTCTGTATCGGGACTCATGACAACACCTCTTAAATAACACCTTTAAAATCGATTACATCAATTTCATTGTCAAAGAAAAGTATCACATGACGGGAAAAGACCACCCCAATGGGTCCTTGTAATATTCTGGATATTTCACAAGATTTTTAAATAAGGTCTTGATGATAAAATAAAGGTTGAAGTTAAACCCTAGATTTGGAGAAGTAAAAGTTGTAGAATTTGAGTAAATATTTTACCCTAACCTTTGTGTTAGGATTTAAATGTGAGTGAATATGTGACGCCCCCAAATCTGGGCCCACACAGCCCAAACTTGAGTCGTCAAAAGACTACAACAAAATTATTACAACAAAGCACAACGTACTACAATACAGTGTATAATAATACACAACTAAGTCTTCACTATTATTGCCACACTATTTTACAAAACGTGAAGACTATGATAGCTATTCCTCGGACCCTCACTCCATTCCCCGGCTAGACCCTGTTATGTTTTCATCTCCTGTTGAAAAACAATGGAACAAAAGAAAGGGTGAGCTCAAATAGCCCAGTAAAGAATATCATGACTAAGATAATGACGAATAAATTATCATTAGTCTTCAACAGTTGAGTTCTTGATAGAATACAATAGACTACAAGGTTTATATCAAAAACTGCAGTTAAATTCTTAAACAACGTTCAGATCAATAATAGCAGCGGAATGAGTAATCTATTAGAAGAATAATGCAGACTATAATGTCCACTCGGTTCTCTTTTTAGGAAAAACATCATCAACTTTTATCATCTGAAATATCATTAGTCAAGATAATACAAATTCACAGTTCCTGATCATAATCATGCAGATCAACAGTTCATCTTTGCACTACGGGCCAAAGACATTCAATATAACACCAACAGTCATGATTATACCAGATTCAGCCTTTGGTCATAATCATACCAAACAACAGTTCATCTTTGCACTACGGGCCAAAGAGAACATTCACCACGTGCCATAAAAGACACCGAACAGATGTATCGCCTTTAACCTATTATATCGCCTTTAACCTATCATCTGTTCAACAAATATATCACATCTGTGCCCCCGGCCACAGGTATTCACAACAGCTTGATTTTTGGATGATTAGAATGATATAAATGATGAGCAGAAGAAATAGGATAACAATAAGTATCGGAAGTTTACTTTGTACAGATTCAAATAATGTCCAAATTGTCAACATGATGTGGAGTGAAATTTAAAAATGATATTCAAGATCCACAGTTCAGAATAACGGTTACAATTCAATAGAAAGGTTCACGTAAATAGGAAGGTTCAGTTGAAATAATGAAGTTCAACTATTATGGAACATATAATATTTTCAGGAATTATAGAAGCAATAGTTCCATAATAAATTTCGATCTAGGAGTATGAAAGAAAATAATATCCCTTACCGTAGCAAGTTTGATTAACAAAAGGTGAAGGAAATTAATACAAAGGGTTATTCACCAACAGGCGGCAATCCGCTCCGTAAGGTTATTCCCACAATTTAATAGAATTTGAGTACAAAGAGTTATTCACCAAACAGGCGGCAATCCGCTCCGTAAGGTTATTCCCACAATTTAATAGAATTTGAGTACAAAGAGTTATTCACCAAACAGGCGGCAATCCGCTCCGTAAGGTTATTCTCAGAGATTAATAATGAATGAATACGAAAGGTTATTCACCAACAGGCGGCAATCCGCTCCGTAAGGTTATTCCCACAATTTAATACATGGAAATAAAAGGCACGTCTTATGAGTAAGGAAGAAACAATATTATTATCGAGAATCAAATAATGATAATCCCTTACCATAGTATGTTTGAATAATGGAAGATGAAAAAGATGGTATCCCTTACCTCAACACGTGACTGGATATTGATTTAAATGAGGTTGATTAACTTGAACAGTACACGTATACTTATAGATCTTCACAAATACTCAAGATGACTTAAGCACACTTAGAGAGAACTTTCACAAGAAGTATTTAGAGAGAGAAAGAAAGAACAAGTAAGGAAGTTTATGAAAAATCCTTAAGTTAAGGCTTCTATTTATAGCCAAAAATCTTATCATTCATTTAATCTAAACCATTCATTTAAAGATCATCTTTTAATCTACACCATCCATTTCAAATATTATATTATCTTTAATCTACACCATTCATTTCATATCACCTAATAATCACCTAACTTTATATTATAAACAAATCAATTTAATTATTCAACAATAATTCACACTTTAATCTACACCATTCATTTCATATCACCTAATAATCACCTAACTTTATATTATAAACAAATCAATTCAATTATTCAATAATAATTCACACTTTAATCTACACCATTCATTTCATATCACCTAATAATCACCTAACTTTATATTATAAACAAATAACTTTATCAATTCAATTATTATGACTAATTGTTATAAATACAGTATAGTTAGCTCTTAGATATCAAGTCAATAAATTAATGAAATACAACTGTTTAAATAACATCATAATAGAGATAACAATAATGTAAAATAAAGCATACGTTACTGTGTAATGACAATTATTGATTCAATAATGTGAATTACTATGCATATGTTACTGTGACAATTATTAGGTTCAATAATTTTAAAAACAGTGCAACAACAATTATTGACTCAATGATATAAAATACAGTGTAATGACAATTATTAAATCAATAATGCAAAATACTGTGTAACAATAATTATTGAATTGATAATATAAAATATTATGCAGTGACAATTATCGATGAAATGATGCGTAACAGTTACGGTGTCAATTATCAGACCAAAAATATGAGACACTATGCAATACCGTGTGTTACTGTAGAGTACCGAGTGCTACAGAAAATACCAATAACTACCGTATGCTACTATTCTTTTATCACCGGTATTTTAACAGTTCCGTTGACTATTTTTATTTAAAAAGGTTATTTCTGTCGTTTTCTATATCCGACAAATATTCCGTTGTGGGGTCCACCAATAATTTGTTATTTCGGCGCCGTCGGACCAAACGAATATTCCCCGACCAAACGAATATTCCCCGACAAAGCGAATATTGTCCGACAAAATAAAATTTGCACATAACATCCTTAACTTTTAACTTTATCGATTTAACCACTTACTGTTTAAAAAAAAATATCTATATGAAGAAAAATTAAATTTTGTATTTCATAAAATTCGGGGTCTTACAGAATATATGTTTTTAAATTTTAAAACCTAGAATTTGATTATTACGTATACTTGGAGATATGTTAATAATAAGGTAATATATTACCTTTAAAGCTCGATGATTATATTTGACTAAAAGAGTTTATGTAATAAGTTATAATACGATGTATGTGAAAATTTATTAAGAAAATAAATTTCAATTTGAGAGATATTTTTAAGGTAATGTGAATGTATATATGTATAAATATACACACACTTAGAGGTGCGCTAATTATATTTTTAGCCGATCATGGTAAATGATTAACGGAATTAATCATCAAGAATAATGTAAAACTTGATATATTAATTAAACAATTTTTTGAAAATTTAAACCTTGAGTGGTAATTTAAGATAACCCAAATTAGTAAATTAGGAAGCGATAAGCTGAGTATTGTAGTGGTAATTAAGTTTAAACCCAATCTAGTGGCCAAGTGTTAGAAATTAAAGAATAGTCCAAAATGAATTAAGGTTATGACGAGTCAAATTTGTATATATGATAAGTCATATGAATATAGTGAACAAGCCTAGACAGTTAATAATTATAAGACTTGTATGTGTGACCAAGTTATTAAGGTGACAGTCTAAGATTACGAATGAACCCGGTGTGGTTGTAATTTCGTGGAATAGCGGTATGAAGAGAATGGGGTAAATGTATACCTAATAACATGAGTGTACTTATTTGTGGGAAGACAAGTTAACAAATTAAAATATCAAGAAATGACCAAGGTGGTCAAATAGTCAAAGTTTGACTAAAGGAAATGAATGAGAGTCCAGAAAACTCAAAGTTTGAAGTTCGAAAGAGAATTTAGAGACGCGAACTGCACCGTTGAGTTTAGAACGTTGAATTTGACAAGGAGAAATAGTAAACATAATTTAGTGTCGGTGTTGACTTTTTGGTCAAAGTCAACAATTTGACTTTAAAAGTTGAAAAGTCAAAGTTTGAGTTTGGAGAAGAATTTTGAGAAAAGGATTTCACCGTTGCAACGGGGAACGTCGAATTTAGTAAATATGAACTGTAAACACGATATGTATTTCGGTTGACTTTTTGGTCAATGTTGACTATTTGACTTTTTTGGGTAGAAAGTCAAACTTGAAGTTTGGAAGTGAATTTGAAGAAACAGATGTTACCATGACGTCGAGAATTCCTAAATTAGTAGTAATTGACTGTAATATTAAAATTTTGATTTTTCGGGTCAAACAGTCAAAGAGCGGGTCAGATAATTAAAAATTGGACCCAAAAGAGATAACTTAATTTACAGATTTTAGTGGGCCAGCTATCTCAATTTTGTTTATGTGGTTGGATTTAATGTCAACCAATCATTTACTTATCTTATCCTAAGGCAATCCATTCCAACCAATCACATTATTTCATCTCCTATATATTTCTTATCTTGGATATTAATTTTTTTTAAGCTCACTTAGTTAGAGCATGAGAAATCAGCATTTTGTGAGAAGAAAAGAGGGTTGATGTTGGTTTGCAAAAATTATGGCATACATATAATCAAATTATATAAGCGCAACGGAAGCAAGAAAATCAGATTTTAAAATTTTTGTACAAACCAATAACCCGGATCTTTCTTATGCGACTATTATTAATTGAGGAAGGATAAAAGAATTTATACCTTTGTAGAACCAAGCTTCCACGGGTACAAGTCCATCTCCCTTTAATCCTTCACGTTCTTCTTCAAATTCACCGATTAGATTCCACAGATCAATGTTAGCTCCCCAAGTGTTGAGCCTCTAGAGGTGATCCACCAAGAGATCTATGAATTAAAGAAGTGGATCTTGGTTTCTCCAAACCATGGGTGGCTAGCCCTAATTCTCTCTCTCTCTCTCTAACTCTTAGATCTAGAGAATTATGGAGTACTCTCTCTAATCTGATGAAAGAGTGTGTAACCTTGATCTATGATAAGACTCCTCTTATTTATAGATCTAGTCAACCCTCCTAAACTATTTAGGATTAGGGTTTTAATTTAATTCCCAATTTAATTAGGAACTAAATTAATTAATTACAATTCCTAAACCATTTAGGAACTTAATTATTTAATAATGAGAGTACTTCTTATTAATTAATTACTAAACCATTTAGTAACTTAATTAATTATTATAATTATAATTCCTAAACTATTTAGGAACTTAATTATTTAATAATAATATTACTACTTATTAATTAATTCCTAAACCATTTAGGAACTAAATAATAATACTAGCAGTAATAATAATAATAAAATAATAGTAATAATAATAATAATAAGACTCCTCTTATTAATTTATAATTAGTATTTCTAAAATACTAAATTATAAATATTAAGCTATTTAATTTATTCTATCATCATAGTATAAATTAAATATACTTAATTTATTATTACAATTATGTCATCTACTCCTAAAATAAATATTACTCTTTTGCGGTGTGACCCTTTAGGTTCTCCATATTAAACCGGTTGTATAATAAATAAATTAGAACAATTCTAATTCATTTATTACGAATTAACTCTTTAATTCAGAATAAATAATTATTCCACAATAAGGGTAAGCCCCCTTAGCGATTAGTCGACTTTTCAGATAATATAGATTTCAACATTTAATCGTAAAAGAACCTTTCAGCAAATAGTTACCGTACAATTCAATCCTTCTACCGTACAATGTTCCAATCAAATATAAGACACGAAATTTCTATGAAGTCTTATTTATTTGATTATATGCATTTCAATTCACAAATACACAACTCTAGTTAATGTAAATTAGAAACTCCTTTCTAATTCCATTCAACCCTGGCCAGGGATTTCTGAGTTGTCACTTATTGAATCGCATAGGACATTCTCTGTAATGACCGCGAATATTGCAACGCATTTCAAATATATTTGATTAATATTTATCAATGAAATGAATTTAATTTTTATTTTGTTGTGCCTTCATGAATAATCATATCTATGTGTATGAGGATTTAATTAAAAGGGAAGTTCGCACAGTGATCTTATTTAAACCAAATGAACTAACCTACAAATATTAATATCAAGAAACGATAAGTTAGAAACCCTAATCTAGCCGATTCGGTTAATCATTAAAATTTGGGTTAACCTAATTGAGTTATAAACTCTAATTAAAATCCAACCCCTAGTTTTGGGATGATATGGATTGTAGGGTATGTTTAAAGCCTAATATATGACATAATTAATATTAGAGCTAATATTGGTGTTAATTTAAATAGAAGTCTAATATAAATTAATGTGAGAATTAAATTAACACCCTAATCAATAGTCCAATTAAATTAATTGCCTAGAAAGTCTAATTGGATTATGTGTTTATTAAGGATGAATTTAATTAAGCACCATGTGATTTAATTAATAATCCGATGAAGCTAATTACCTAACCATTTGATTAATTAATGCAAGGCCCAAGTATTTAATTAAAATTGAGCCCAAATGAAATGTGACATAGGCCCAATGAAATTAATTAAATTAAGGTCCAAACATAGCAATGTAGATGTGTGTTGGTGATTATATATATATGTATCTATATATATATTTTACTAACTCATTTTGGACATTAAATTAAAAAGGGAAACAAACCAATTCTTGGACCCTTTTACCCCCAAAGTTGCGGCAACATGAATGACTTTAGGGGCTGATTTGGTTGTCCATTTAGGAGCTCAAGGTGTTGGGAAGAGCAAAGCATTAATACAAGCTAGTAGGCCTATGCTTGGTTGATGTGAATGATGTGTATACTTACATAATTTGTAAGTATACACAACAACTAATACACTCACTCTCTCCTATCATCCATCATCTTATTTTTCATCTACCAAGTTGCTAGAGAGCAAAAGAGTTAGAGAGAAAAGAAAAGTTGAGAGCAAAAATAGAGAGAAAGTAAGAAAAAAGGAAGAGAAACCCTAGAAAAATCAAGATCAAGCAAGAAGCAAGATCATCAACCATACCAAGATAGATCATCCAAGTCTCATCCCATTCCTAGCAAGAAGAAAAAGAGCTACCAAGAGGTTTAAAAGTTTTCAAACCTAGCTTTCCATTTTAATATATGTTCTATGTATGTTTTAAGTGATTTTATTGGTCAAAAATGTGTTTTGATGGTAGAAAACTATTTTTAAAGCTCTTGATGCTTAAAACCATGCTAGACTAATGTATCTAGAGTTTAATGGGTTTAACATGAGTTTTGGGATTCATTTATGTGGAAAAGTTTAACAAAACATGAAAGCGATTTTCGCCGGAAAAACCCTAAACTGAGCAGCGGGTTGCCGGATTTACTGTTCACGTTCCGTAAGTCGTATTCATGATCCGTCAACTTTGGGTGATAGTACTATAAGATAGGAAGATTTTCCAAGTGGTACGACTGAAAAATATTAAACGAGCTATTTATGGTGATTTTCCTAGCAAAACAGTTCCTGCCGGAAAAATCTGAAAAAGCCTACTGCCAGGATCTTGTGAGGGCTGTTTTGGCAACTTTTCTTGCTCTAAAAATTCCTTCCATTTTACAGATGATATTATATGGTATATAGCAGCTACTGTCCAAAAATGAGCTCCATCCAACGTCGTATGAGGGAGTTATGACCCAACGATTTTCCAAGTTTTAAAAGCATAATACTGAAATATCTTGAAAAGTATAACTCATAAAATTATGAAATTTTTACTAGAAGTGTTCTATGATAGCAGGAAGATACTGTAGAAATTTCAGAAGTTTCTGATGAAAATTAAAGTTTTAATAAATGATGCCATTTTGGACAGAAACGGACCATTTAAAAATAGTAAATAAGGTTGAAAAATTAAAAGAAAATTATTTTGTGTATAAAATAAAATATACTACAGATATCCAAGAGATATAAAAATAATAAGTCAAGTAGGTATTTTTGATAAATACACTTGATTTAAGAGAAATAAAGATAATAGCATAATTAAGGATGTATGAGTTAATTTTATTAAATAATACATAAAGGTAATTATTTGTTATTTAACTAGTATTAAATAATAAATAAATTAAATAAAAAGGAATTAAATTAGTTATTTATTATTTAAATGACTAAATAATAAATAAAGGAAAGGAGTAAAGAAATTAATAAAATAATTAAACAATTTACCTTTAAATTGTTTAAGTTGTTAATATTACTAAGTAATTTAAAATATTATTAAATAATAATATTAGTTAAAATAATTGTAAATGATTAAGTTATTATTAAATGGTTAATAATAATAATAAAAGATTAAATTATTATTAAAGATTAATAATAATATTAAATGATTAAATTATTATTAAATGATTAATAATAATAGTAAATGATTAAATTATTATTTAAATGAGTAATAATAATAGTATGTAATTAAATTGTTATTAAATGATTAATAATAATAGTACCTCATTAAATTATTAATAAATGATTAATAATAATAGTAACTCATTAAATTATTATTAAACGATTAATAATAATGTTAAGTAATTAAATTATTATTAAATAATTAATAATAACTGTAACTCGCTAAATTATTATTAAATGATTAATAATAATAGTAGGTATTCAATTAAGATGTTATTGAGTTATTAATAACATTTGTAAATGAACTTGATATTAATAATATTATTAGGTAACTAAAATGTTATCCAAGTGTGATAATATTGTCGTGAAAGCTACGTGTTGTTAAATAGAGGATTATGTGCTTTAGTAGCTGTATGTATGATAGTAATATATGAATCTCTATGTGCTATACTAATTGAAAGATAAACCTATTTAATACTAGGTATATCAAAGGCTGTAATTTAAGTTGTGTGAGCTGTAGTCAACAACTGAGGCAAGTTTCCTAACTCAAACTCGAACTATTATTTTTGAGCATGTCAAATGGTTTAATTTATCGTTAATTATTCCATGTAAATGCCAGTATTGATATTCGCACGTTGATGCATTTGAAAAATATGTTCTATCATTGAACAAATAAATTATTTAAAGTTCTTTATTTCATGAACTGTTCAACAAATGGGTCTACGCCATTTGTTTCGGCTGGACATATAAAGTAAATATTTTTAAAAGCTATTCCAAACCAGTTGAGTGGTGTGGAAGTCTTGCACTGAGAGAACAAACCCTAAATGGGGAATTATAAGTGTCATAGTTCGACATGGTCAGAGTTTAATGTTATGCATATACATGTTGTACAAGAGGCTGATCCCCTCGAGTACAGTCTGATTTATAAAAGGATAATCGGAAGGTTGTTTCCTTGGAAACGTTCAGGGTCGGTTGGACCACTCAGCAGTAAATAATCATCTTTCATTCCTTCGTTTGAATTTTGATTATCTTATCAGTCGTTTCATTAACTTCTATAAATTGTTGAGCTTTCACTTTATTCGCAGTTATTCATGATATGTCCGTATTATTTTAAATTTGCTGAGCATATTAGTTGCTCACTCTTGCTATATATATCATGAACTAATTGCAGTTAGGCCCGAGCACTCCAAGAAGGACAAAGGCAAGGGCAAACTTTAAGAATAGTTTAAATATTTCTATTCCTGTTTTGTAAATCATGGAACCCTGTTTATATTAATAGGATCGTCATGATGAAATTTTATTAAGGTTGAGACCTTGGGACCGTAGTAAGCCTTTTGTAATGAACAACTTATGTTTATGTATTCCGCATTTAGTAATATATGTTGTTTAAAAGGTGATGTATGTATTTGATCGTGAGCACCAAATCCGAGGTATTGGTACCTGAATTTGGGGGTGTCACATTCTCTCTCTTTACTGGAAGTGGTAGATCTTTTGTTGATCATTCACCTATCTCCATGTGTACCTTATTATACCCAAGCATATCCTTTGATATACCAATAGGTCTTAAGGAATATGTCAAAGTATAACTTAGTACACACAAGATACTATGATGATCTCAAGTCCAAGGATCACTTGTACGACTATCACATAAGGAATTCCTATTGACAGACAAGTAAAACTCCATTAGGTGTTCCTTGAGCGAGTCACGTTCAGCGAACTTATTCTCTAATAAGCACCTACATACTTTCTTTAGTGTCTCTACACAAATGATTATGAGATCAATCATCCTCTTCATAAGAGCAAGCATAGTATGTACCAATCTATCTGGATCTACTAATCCCCTTTTTAGTGATCCAACGATTAGGAACAATTTTAGTTTTGAGATATCTTGAATTTAGATCTCATTAGCATGATCCTCATCATGGTTCTAAAAGCATTGCTCGAAAACTATGGGTTTATCCATTTGATTAATTCAAGTAATTAATCATGAATAAAGTAATGCCTTGATACTTTTATTAATAAATGAACAAGATTACAAAGTATATGCTTATCACATCAAATGTGATTGGCTTAAGGGCATATTACTTTCAATCTCCCACTTGCACTAAAGCCAATCGCCCTTTGGTATCCCCATACCATTCTTCCCTAAGTGACGTACAAATTGCTTAGTAAATGCTTTAGTTAATGGATCTGTAATGCTGTTCTAAGAGTCTACCATCTTTATGGTGTCGTCTCCTTTTCAATGATTCATCTAATCATATAAAAGTGCCGCAACACATGTTTGGATTTCAGATGAGACCTAGGTTCCTTGGCGAATTAAACTCCTTTAATGTTAGGAACCATTATAAGTTCTGTAAAGAACTTGTTTAACCAAACAATCACTTTTACAGCTTCACTTATAGTTATTTACTATGTCTTTGTCACTAAATCAACAACTATTTGCTGTTTGGAACTTTTCCAACTCCCTACAGCACCGTTCACGGTAATCATATTACCTGAAACGGATATGTTGTTATCTTGGTTAGTCTGAACAAACTTGAGTTTGTTAAGTCCTCTAGTTTTATATCAGACCCATCATTAGAAACTCTTTTCTAATATTCTTCTCCAAAATTGAACTGATATCTGCTTATTATACATAAGCAATATCAAGTCTAGTACATTTCAACGAATCAATGTACGTCCCTTGGGTTAAGCCGAGCATCCTTTATGATCTGTCTCTATAGACCTTTATCCTAAATAGAATGTTAGGACGCTTCTCCCAAGTCCTTAATGGAGAAGTTTTAGACAACCACATCTTTACTGATTGTAGCATCGGTATGTCATTCCTTATTGATATTATATCAACATATAATACTAGGAATGTCACAGTGCTCCCACTAACCTTTGTACATACTTGGTTCATCCTTGTCTTTGATAAAATCAAACTCTTTTGATTTTCTCATCAAAATGGATGTTCCATCTTCGAGAAACTTGCTTCAATTCATAATTGGATCGTTGTAACTTACATACTTGATTTGCTCCATCTATATGGAGACAAATTCTTTTGGTTGTATCGTACATACATCCTTTTGTATAGTAAGCTGTTACTGCAAGTAAAATCCGAATGGCGAATGGATATATGCATTTTCACTAGTGAAAAATTTCATCTTAGTCAACTCATTGACCTTGTTTGAAATCTTTTTACCACTAGTTAGGTCTTATAGGTCTCCACCTAGCCATCTGCTTTAGTCTTTCTCCAAAGACCCATTTCGGATTTTATGGTCATCAGCCATTTCTTGAGTATCTAATACTCATACCTCATCGTATATATCTGGATCATCATCCACTATGGTGCGTACCTTATCATCATCATCTATGATGAATCCATACCATTCAGGTATCTTCGGCACTAAACCAGATTTATGACTTGGTCGTGGTACAATAGGTTTATCTACTTGTACAGATTCCTTCATTTTATCTGTAGTGTTTTGTGGTTCTTGAACTTCTTCAAGATCTATTTTACTCTCACTAACCCTTTAAGGAAAAACTCATTTTTCTATAAGGCAGCGTGTTTCAAACAAACACTTTTTAGTTAGTCGGATTATAGAAGTGATACCCTAAACTTTCTTTAGGATATCCCACAAGTTTACACTTATTAGATCATGTCCCTAGCTTATCTTTGCAAAACCTTTTGACATAAGCTGAACAATTCAAATCTTAACATGCTTAAAACTTGGTTTCCTCCCTATCCATGACTCATATGAAGTCTTAGGGACGGAATTTGAAGGTATCTTATTTAGTAGATATACGATCGTTTCTAGAGCATAACCCTAGAAGGATACTAGAAGATCGGTAATACTCATTATGGATCATCACCATGTCCATACTGTGAGAATACCATTTCGCTTAAGATGATCTAGAAACTTACTGCTTAAGTATTCCCTTCTCGATCTAATAAAAAAACTTTAATACTTTTGGCATTTAGTTTCTATACTTCACTTTTGAATTCTTTGAACGTTTCAAATGATTTGGATTTGTATTTCATCAAATACATATATCAAAATCTAGAATCATTAGTGAAAGTAATGAATGAATACTCTCCTCTTGCATTTGTTGTCATAGGTCCCACACACCACTGTGTGTACCATCTCTAACAACTCCGTAACTCGCTCTCCATGTCCACTAAATGGAGATTTAGTCATATTATCCATGATACAAGATTCACAAGTTGTATTTAATTCATAATCAAAAGCTCTAAAAGCCTATCTTTATACAACTTGTTTTAGTCTTGTTTCATTAGCATGACCGAGTTAACAGTATTGCATGAAGGTATGATTCATATCATCTATTTGCTTTTAGTTTGTTCAAATTGGAATATTTTTCATATAAGTCAAGTATACAAAATCTATTAAGTAATCAACCAGTTCTAAATAAAACATTATCATTATAAACAGAACAACGATTGTTCATTATTATAATGTCAAAAAACATTCCTTGTCATCACATGGAACTGAAATAATGTTTCTAAGAATTGGAACATAGTAACAACTTACTAACTTATTAGGCTTTCCCGTAGGCAGTGCTAAATTATAAGTTCACATGGCTAATGCAGCAACCTTTACTTCATTCCCCAGCACATGATTACTTATCATTTATTTAGCTTTCTACTTCTGCTTAGTCTCTGCAACGACTTGCATATGTGAGACCACCATTCGGTATCTAATACCTAAGTAGAACTTGACTTATAGAAAGTTCTATTTCATTATGAACAAATCTATATCTGTAATTGAAGCTTCACTAAACTTCTTCTACTTAACTACTGCAACTCTCTTACAGTTGTTCTTCCAGTGTCACAGCTTATCGCAATGAAAGCAAACTTCTTTGCCCTCGGTATCACTTTTATTTATATCCTTTGTTCAGCCTTTCTTTTGCCTTCTACTCTTTCTGACTCCTCAGAAATACCTTTGGCCATCTTCCTCCGCTTAGAAGATTCATCGACAAGTAAAACTTGGTTTTTCTAGGAAGGAAAGTGACTCTCAACAGTCTTCAACATATTTAAGCAAATCAGTTAAACTAACTTCTAGCTTATTAATGTTTGAAGTTCAAAACATATTGTGAATTAGAGTCAGTGAGTGACTGCAAGATCGAATCTTGAGTCAACTCTCCATCCTTGACAAAACTGGTTTGTCCTAATTGATCAATCCAATTGATCATCTTTAGGACATGTGTCTTTTACTGTAGTGCCATTGGTTATTATAGATCGGAAGAGCTCCTTAGATATCTTATATCTAGTTAACCTACTTTGCTCACCATACAACTATTGAATGTGCAGCAATATAGTAGGTGCATCTATTTTCTCGTGTTGACGCTGTAACTCGATACTTATGGATGTGAGCATGATGCATTGAGCCACCTTTGCATCATCTTGCCATTTCATAAAATAGTAATCTCTTCCTCAGAGGCTTAGTCTACAACGTTTGTAGGAATAGGCTAATTAAGGACATTTGCTAGTTTTTCAGCATTGAGAACTATTCTCAAATTTGTTTAATCAATTCGAACAATTTGGTTCGATTAATTGTTAGCATACATTATGCTATGCAGTGTTAGTGAATTAAACATAACAATATTCTTTAAGTGAATTAATAACAACATTAACATGCATTCGTTTTATTAATTACCAAAATAAATTAGGTCTTTATTTAAAATGGTGTCTCCCACTATTTTCATCAAACTATATTACCCTCCTTATATAGTTCGGCAAATCTAGTTAAAGATTTGCTAGTGAGAATAAGGATCCTATTTCAAATGTATATAGCCTTGTGTGACACAACAAACGATATATAAATAAATAGGTAGACAACTCTTGTCAATTACATTAACATGTAACTCCTTTTATTTTGCCTCTTAGATTATTATGATCATGTGTGACACATCCAAATCAAAATTATCCAAGTTAAGTCCAACCTAGCATTTTCTTATATTAGAAGAGAAAAAGACCGTCCTTGTGTGACACAACAAAACAGTAATGTTCAATTCTTTTTATAAACGTGTGACACAACAAACTTATAATGATTATTTGATACTCTATCGTTTTACCATGCTAGAAGGCGACGTTCGATATTTTTAATAAATACCTTTGAACGTTACAACTTAATATTATGAGTAGTAGAATAAATAAATTAGAACAATTCTAATTTTATTTAATTGAATTAAACTCCTTTAATTCATGAATTAAACATTTTAATTCATTTTATAAATAATATTTATTCTACATCATGAGGGGTTTATTAATATTAATTGTCTCATCTTGTTTAGCGCACATGCACATATATATATAAAATACGCGTCATATTAATTAACATGCGAAGCATGTTTGATAATATATAATATATATAAATAAGCATGCACATATAGAATACTATATTCTACTTGGATTGATTATGGACTTTTATTCTAGTTTGATTTATTCGAGCCACCAAATAAACCAATTGGTCAAACCTAGGGTGCAAGAATAAATTAAATTAAATGTAACTATTACATTTAAATTCGGGCTCCATTACAAACGGGTTTTCATGCGCTCCTTGCTTCTTTGCTCCAATTCTTCAAATATAATTCTAACTAATCCTATTACAAATTATTTACAATAAATAGAAACCTTGATCAACAGTCAAGGGGAAGTACATAGGAGGGAGATAGAATTATACATAAGAAAAATTAGAAAGACGAAGTACGCAGACCCCATTTATTAAAACCCATTCATTCATGCATTTAATTAAAATTAAATCCAATCATATTGGTCAATAGTCCATAATCAATCCCATTTATTATCATATATATCAACATATATATTAATAAATAATATTCATCTAATGAATTAATTAAAACATTCCATATATGTATTGGTATCATTTAATGGGCAATTAAAGTTGTATGAAATTCAATTTCATATTTAAAATAAACTATTTATTTTAATTATAAAATCATGTAAAAATAAACTATTTATTTTTATTATATTTTTGTAATTTTTGGATTTTTAAAATCACCCAAAATAAACCTTTTATTTTTTAAATTTTTAAAAATCTGCTCAAAATACAAAAATAATTTAAAAAATTCAGAAGTTGCATTATTTACGAATTTGCCACCGCGTACACGATCCCGCGCATTGCGCGCAATAGCTTTCATCGCGTATGGCGCGCAGCAGGTTCCCCGCGCATTGCGCGCAGCAGGTTTCCCGCGCCTCGCGCGGCCCGTGCTGTACCGCGCCTTGCGCGCCTCGCCCGTGTCCGCGCATTGCGCGCCTGTTGCCTTCTCCGCGCATTGCGCGCGTGTCACTGTTCCAGTACTGTAGCAATTTCGTGGAAAATTAAAAAAAAAAACTTTTTTTTTTCTTCTCAAAACACGATTTTTGCAATTGATTTTCAAGACCCATGATTCTATAAAACAAATTATGACCAATAAATTGTTCTAAACATATACCCATACATATATGAAATTAAAACAATTAATAATTCGCATAAGTTTGGCTCTTGATGCCACTGTTGGTTTGCAAAAATTATGACATACATATAATCAAATTATATAAGCGCAACGGAAGCAAGAAAATCAGATTTTAAAATTTTTGTACAAACCAATAACCCGGATCTTTCTTATGCGACTATTATTAATTGAGGAAGGATAAAAGAATTTATACCTTTGTAGAACCAAGCTTCCACGGGTACAAGTCCATCTCCCTTTAATCCTTCACGTTCTTCTTCAAATTCACCGATTAGATTTCACAGATCAATGTTAGCTCCCCAAGTGTTGAGCCTCTAGAGGTGATCCACCAAGAGATCTATGAATTAAAGAAGTGGATCTTGGTTTCTCCAAACCATGGGTGGCTAGCCCTAATTCTCTCTCTCTCTCTCTCTAACTCTTAGATCTAAAGAATTATGGAGTACTCTCTCTAATCTGATGAAAGAGTGTGTAACCTTGATCTATGATAAGACTCCTCTTATTTATAGATCTAGTCAACCCTCCTAAACTATTTAGGATTAGGGTTTTAATTTAATTCCCAATTTAATTAGGAACTAAATTAATTAATTACAATTCCTAAACCATTTAGGAACTTAATTATTTAATAATGAGAGTACTTCTTATTAATTAATTACTAAACCATTTAGTAACTTAATTAATTATTATAATTATAATTCCTAAACTATTTAGGAACTTAATTATTTAATAATAATATTACTACTTATTAATTAATTCCTAAACCATTTAGGAATTAAATAATAATACTAGCAGTAATAATAATAATAAAATAATAGTAATAATAATAATAATAAGACTCCTCTTATTAATTTATAATTAGTATTTCTAAAATACTAAATTATAAATATTAAGCTATTTAATTTATTCTATCATCATAGTATAAATTAAATATACTTAATTTATTATTACAATTATGTCATCCACTCCTAAAATAAATATTACTCTTTTGCGGTGTGACCCTTTAGGTTCTCCATATTAAACCGGTTGTATAATAAATAAATTAGAACAATTCTAATTCATTTATTACGAATTAACTTTTTAATTCAGAATAAATAATTATTCCACAATAAGGGTAAGCCCCCTTAGCGATTAGTCGACTTTTCAGATAATATAGATTTCAACATTTAATCGTAAAAGAACATTTCAGCAAATAGTTACCGTACAATTCAATCCTTCTACCGTACAATGGTCCAATCAAATATAAGACACGGAATTTCTATGAAGTCTTATTTATTTGATTATATGCATTTCAATTCACAAATACACAACTCTAGTTAATGTAAATTAGAAACTCCTTTCTAATTCCATTCAACCCTGGCCAGGGATTTCTGAGTTGTCACTTATTGAATCGCATAGGACATTCTCTCCCTTTACTGGAAGTGGTAGATCTTTTGTTGATCATTCACCTATCTCCATGTGTACCTTATTATACCTAAGCATATCCTTTGATATACCAATAGGTCTTAAGGAATATGTCAAAGTATAACTTAGTACACACAAGATACTATGATGATCTCAAGTCCAATGATCACTTGTACGACTATCACATAAGGAACTCCTATTGACAGACAAGTAAAACTCCATTAGGTGTTCCTTGAGCGAGTCACGTTCAGTGAACTTATTCTCTAATAAGCACCTACATACTTGTTTTAGTGTCTCTACACAAATGATTATGAGATCAATCATCCTCTTCATAAGAGCAAGCATAGTATGTACCAATCTATCCGGATCTACTAATCCCCTTTTTAGTGATCCAACGATTAGGAACAATTTTAGTTTTGAGCTATCTTGAATTTAGATCTCATTAGCATGATCCTCATCATGGTTCTAAAAGCATTGCTCGAAAACTATGGGTTTATCCCTTTGATTAATTCAAGTAATTAATCATGAATAAAGAAATGTCTTGATAGTTTTATTAATAAATGAACAAGATTACAAAGTATATACTTATCACATCAAATGTGATTGGCTTGAGGGCATATTACTTTCAGTTGCTCATGGGAAAACAAGGAGAAGAGAAAATCAAGCTTAAGCCAAAGATTAAGAAAAACTAAGAATGTATACTACTAAACTCTTGATTAATCTTGATTTCTTGGGTATATATTGAGTTTTAATGAAATTAATGGTTATAGATGATGATTAAACTTTTATGCAAATGTTTAATCATGGATTTTAATGAATCTGTTAGATGATTCACGGATTAAATTAAAAGAAGTAAAGTTGAAAAATGAAATTCGTGAAAAAATGATGTATTGTTGTTGTTGGTTTGAACATTTTTATAAAATCGAGTTTTTAGAGTTAGAGAGCGGGATATATATCAAATTAAAGCTACAGAAATAAGCTTTTTGTAGAAATTTTTAGAACATAGAAATTCTTTGTGGTTTTTGTGTAGTGATAGTTTGAAGCAGACTGGGTTGGACGAAAAACTGTCTGCCCAGAATCTACTGCGATTTTGGACCTTGCACAAAAATCATAGAAAATTATATGTTTGGAATTTGAAGTTGGTATAAACTACAAAGTTATAGATATGAAAGTTATATAGAATTAACCAAAAGAGTTAACCATTTTATGGAGCATAACATTTTTGAAAGAATTTATTTGGTGTAACTGTCCAGTGACTGAAACTTCCTGGACAGGTTGTGGAAATTTTTAGATCTGTGCTGTTTGGTATAAATCTGAAAAATTTTCCTTCTACAAAGTTGTATAGAATTAAATTTAGTATGGAATGGACTTAAGATTCATAATTTTTGGATAAATGTGCTAATAATATGAATTTTGGAGGATTCAACGCGGTAAAACCGGATCTATTCAGATCCTATCCATTTTGGTGCAAAATATAAAAGGTTTTCCTACTACAAAGTTGTAGAGAATTAAATTTTGTTTAGAATGGACATAAGGTTCGTAATTTTCTAATAAACGAGCTAATTTCTATGAATTTCGGAAGTTTCAGCGCATTAAAAATTAAAATTTAATTATTAAAAATAATTTTGTACTGAAATCATTTCTGCCCAGAAATATTGTAATATTATTTCTAATTTTTCTAAATTTTTTGGTAAATTATTGTGGAGCATGGGTATTTATTGTATTTTATGGCTATTTAAAGTTAATGTAAAAATAAGTGAAAATTCATGGAAAATTCTATGAATGTTGAAAAATTACGAAACTTGGTGAATTTTTTTATAATAATATAAGATAAATATTGATGGTGTTTGGGGGATACAAAAGTATGTTGAGTAATTATTTATATTTTAAAAGCTATTAAATAATAGTTTTATATATAAAAATAATTACAAAAATTTGTCGGATAATCCAGAATTTTTGAAAAATTGGTCGAAAAGTCTTGAATGATATTCTAGAGACTTTAAGATGATGATTGGACTAGTGTGAGGTTGGATTAATATTTAACTCTTTTAAATATTAATCCGTTAATGTAAGAATTGAGATAGTTTATCAGAAAATAAGCACGGGCAAACGGATATGTCAGGTTATGTCCGACATGTTAAGTGATATATACGGTTATGTTATTAAACTAAACTATCGTGTTGGATATATGATTGACTATATTTAATTAATATATTAAATATATGTTGTAGAATGACGGTTTTTGTTGAGTTATACTAATCGGTGAATTACGGACCGAGGCAAGTTCTTCAGTACTTGTTGCTACTTGTTTATTTGTTGATGTATGATTAAATTGATTAAATGCATATGAAATTACGTGTTATGTGATTACTTGATAATTTGATCAATGTGTGCACTTGGTGCAGTCATGTCAGTACCTCTGAAGATGTTCAATGTTTGATTTGAATATCCGTTAAATCGAAATGAATACGGTATATATAAGATGATGTGTAGAAATAGTTACACAGCACGTTAAGCATGACACACACGTAACATGTTAATTGTTATATGCTATATGAAGCATGGAATGTGTAACGGCCCCGAAATTCGACCCATATTGTTACCTTAAATCTTGTATTTAATAAACATTATTTTCATTATGTCCAAATTTCGGTCCGTTAATAAATCTTTCATTACCTAAATTGATCAATTATTTAATATCAATATCACAAATTTCCAAATTTTCGGTATAATTTTTTTTTTTCTCAACTTAATTATTGTATTAAAACATTTGGATATTTAAAATCCTTACATTTCGATCCTAGTCCCATGGATCGCAACCTTAACCTTTTTCTTTTCTCTTACTAGTGTCATATAGCTCAACATTCACAATTTAGTATTGTTCATATCCATACAATTTATTCTTGATTTCATAATCCATAGTTAAGCCATTTAATAATTTCTATCGTAACATCTATCTAGTACAATCACAGTTCAAAACTTGACTTATCCTGTCTGGATTCAACATATATGTACATACAAAATAACACTATAAAATTAACAATAGTATTCACGCTATGTTATTGAAATATAACAATAACGTTCACAACCTTCAGTGATTATCTGTCTTTATATCATCCGATATTTTTGAAATTCATTTCTTTCCTGCAAAAATGTTTATTAAGCACGTAATGAGCACAACGGCTCAGTAAGTTCAACAGCTATACTTCACGTAGCATATACTTTATCATGCTTGGTGTGTGTCATACATCATGTGCTTGTGCTTCTACTATAGCAATATATCTCATCTATATTCATATCATTGCACAAAATATACATTGTGGTCATAATAATCACGTATCACGTAACACATAATTTGTATGCATTTAAAACAAGAATTATATATCATACAGTCCAACACTTAACATAAAAAGGGACTGAAGAACTTGCCTGGCGTCCAGGTATTTAAATTGATATCTCAAACTCTTAACTCGATCAACCTATGATCATAAAATAATCAAATAATTATTATTTATCTCTTTATGATATTAATTTACTTATTTAATATCATCTCTGGCCCAATTATTAATTAATATGGTTAATTATATTAACCTCGTTCCTTAAAATATTAGCATAACTTAATATTTAATACATTCACTACGAACAACCCGGCTCATCGGATAAAATTTAACATATCTGGTTGTCCGGATTCACATTTATTCATTTTCTAACTCTTAAACTTAATGGATTAATATTTAAATATTAATCCCTCATATTTAATATTTTTACAGAAATATTAAATTTAATGCTCAAACATCATTTCTATATTTTTAGTATTTTTCTATAATTTTCTGGAATTTTTAAACAATTTTTAAACATTTATTTCATTAAAAACTAATTCTGGGGGCAATTTGGTAATTTCCGCAGCTAAAGGGACAAAACTGGCATTTTCCGGAAAGATCAGGGGCATTTCCGTAAATTTCGCAATGCTAGGGACATAACCGGAATTAACCGAAAAGTCCAGGGGCATTTTCGTACTTTCCGCGCTCCTAGGGACACGCTGGGAATTCACCGGAAAGGCCAAGGGCATTTTAGTCATTTTGCCCAAAACGCGGCCGCGCATTGCGCGGCCCATCCCTGTCGTTCCAAAACGACGTCGTTTGATGGCCTGTTCCGGAAACTTCTACCGCGCGTTGCGCGACCCGCCCTTACTGCCCAAAACGACGTCGTTTTAACGACGCGTCCGGCAAATCTGACCGCGCGCAATGCACGGTCGTTCCTTTTTCCTTCTTCTGCTCCTATCGTGAACAGTGGCCACCTTTTGCCAAATTATTCATTTTTTTCACCATTTTTGCTTCTCAATACCACAACATAATTACATCAAACATGATAAAATTCATAAATACACTTCCATAAATTATTTAGAATAATTATTATAATTCTTTACTAATTTTTCTCCAAATTATTTTACTACCCATAATACACAAAATAAATCAAATAATTAATTTTATACCTTCCAAAAAGCTTTGAAATCCTTCCATGGAAGCACCAATAATTCCCTTCTTCTTGGTTAGTGGCTATGGAGGTTCGGGCGGCAAAGTGGTGGTGCTCGGTGGAATAAATAGAGAGGAAGAGAAAACTTGCTTGCTTTCTTTTCTTCTTCTTTTCTTTTTTGTTTCTTCCTTTTTTATATTTGCAAGTTGTTTAAAATTTTTGGAATTAAAAAAATTATTCCACCGACTCTCTCTCTCTCTCGCCAATTTCCGGAAATTTCTGGACAATTCTTAAGCGAAAATTTGAATTTTAATACATTACGTAACTATATCGTGTAATAAATATTTTATATAATGTATATAAAATATTTATTTTAATTCACTAAAAATCATAATTTAATTTATAAATAACATTAATACCTCTTTTGGGCACTTTTCTTGACAAATTTTGTACATGCATACTGACATGCATGTATTTATTTGAGATAATTTATACTTCCAAAAATCATAAAATAATTCATATAACATATAAAAATTATTTTTCGTAATTTTTCATTTCGTTACCTAGACAACATGTTACATTAACATGTTCACATTTCCGAAATATTATCTTTCATAAAAGTCATAATAATTCCATTATACATAAATATAATTTTTAATAACTTAAAACATTTCTTTTTCTTATTTATTATTCAATTTCTTTTATATTCACAATAATTTCTTATATAAATTATATAATTTAATATAATTTATATAATTACGTTATTCCTTTCTAATTATTTCCATTTTCCACAAATACAAATTATAAAATTTTCTTCCATCCTTAATTAATTTAATTCTCTTATATAAATTATATAATTATTCTTATATAATTTATATAATTAAATTTCCTTCATATAACATTTTAATTTCCTTATATAAATTATATAATTTATTATTATATAATTTATATAATTACATTTCTTTTCAATTAATTTCTAAACTTCCTTCACAATAAAATCTAATAATTACAATTTTACTAACTTCCTCATTCGCTTTTCATAAATTCTTGGATTAATTTAATTATTAATTCCTTAATTTTCATAATTAATGAAATATATAATTATCAATTAAACATTCACGTATATATACAAGTGTATATATATACATATCCAATTTTTCATATTTCACATTACCACATACATTATTAAATCATAATTTCTACATTTCCATAACAATTTAATTGTACAATTTATTGTACCTTTATCTGAAATTCTTTTATTCCTCATAAATTGTTTTTAAACAATTTATTATTTTAATTCAACACAATTCATCACCATCTCTGTACAAATTTAATTTATCAATTAAATCATATCACATACCTTAATTCACATAAAATAATAATTTCTTTAACAACCTTGATAATTTTATTAATTAAATTCTCATTTAATATTATTAAAGAAATCCTGGAAATTCGAATCCTCACAGAATGTGTAAACTGTTGAACTTGCTGAGCCGTTGTGCTCATCCTTGCCCAATATTAACATTTTGCAGGTGAAAATGAGAATCCTAGAGTATCGGGATATAATAGAGTTATGTTACAACATCGACTAAGGTTATAATGTAATTATTTTAGATTTATGATATAATGATTCGCTGTGGTTGAAATTATTAAGGCTTATGGTAATTATTAATATATCAACGGTGTTATGAGTCCTGATCGGACTATGAAAGGGTTACTTAAGCATTTTGATTGTACAGGTGTATAATTATGGTATTGATTGAATTATGTCAAAAATTCTAAGCAGATAACAACTGAAGTCCGAAGTAATATTAAATTATAAATTTTGAACTATCATACGTTTACAATTGGGGTGATGAGTCAAACCAGATAATAACTGAGATTGACAGTAAAAGTAAAAAGTAATGGTTGCGATCTAGGTACTAGGATCGAGATGTAAAGATTTTAAATGCCAAAATATTTTAATAGAATGATGGAAGAAAAAAAAATTATACCGAAAAATTTGGTTATTGATGATGTAATGTCAATTAACAGATTAAATAAGGTGATTAAAACGAACTGAAATTAGGGATAAGTTTATGTAAATTTCGGGGTTGTTATAGTTGGTATAAGAGCTGATAGGTTATAGTTCTTAGGTAGTAGTACCTTAGGTTATAATCATGAAAATATATTGAAGGCAGTGAAAGGATAAACTCTGATAGAGTTTAAGCAATAAGAGCTGAATATGACAAATTTATATAGAATAAAATAAGTGTATATTTAAGGAGATTCAAAGAAGGATCTTCATGGGTGTATTCCAAATGAATGGAAAAGAATCAGGGAACACTTGATTCAACAATTTAAAAAGAAGGATCGTAAAGTAAAATGATCAAAGAGGAGTGAGAAGATTGTAGAATTAAACAATCCTAGAATAAACGAGAAATCGTACAAGTGAAATTAATTATAAATAAGATCACACGGTGATCAGAGTAAAATCATAGGATGCAGATGATCTGTTAAATGATTAAGAGGTTGTGTTGATAGCATGGTGCTATAACAATGAAGATACTGTGAAATAGTAATAAGTGAACTCTTAAAGTGTTGATTGTGATAATGTATGAATTGAGAAAATTCATATCAAGTTAAGAAGAAGTTGGAGGTTTGTGGGTTTTTAATTGAGGACTCATGTTAGTGGCTGAGTTGTACAATTCCTTGTATGGGTGGGGAATTTGTGCTTGGTTTTAGAACTGCTTAGTTTCTTATATTGATATAGCGGTTGAGTTGAACAATCTTTTGTATGGGTAGGGGATTTGTTCTTGGTTTAACGATCGCTTAACTTCTTATATTGATTAGTAGTTGAGTTGACCAATTTCTTGTATGGGCATGAGATTGTGTTTGGTTTGACGACCACTTGGCTTCCTATAGTGATAATCAATTGAAACCTGGTGTCGCGCTATTCGTTATATGTATGTTGAGAATGTGATTCTTTTCTCCTGTGTATAACAGATAGGTAGATGATGTTAAGATAAGTTTGTGTTTTGAGAACCGACACGTATGGTAAGTTCGTGACTCATAGTCATGTGGTGGAGCCCCTCAGCGAATGAGCGGCTTTGGCCTGACTAAGACAAGCTCCTCAAACCATATGATTGTGGTAAGTTCCTGAGTCCAAATACGTGGTAAGTTTGATGAACAGTGAGTGTAGATAGAGTTAAGTAGCAAGATTAAAGCTATAATAGATATATTTATTAAGCTGGAAAAGACGAGGAGTAAAATTGGTGATTATTTGAGGTTTTAGGATATTTCAAATCTTCTAGCTATGCTAGACCTTGAATTCTTAAAATCGTGCCAAATTCGCACATGTGTGCCTTTAAAAAGGACTTTTAAAATTTTGAGTTTTATCAATAAATTGCAGTAACTCGAGTTGTGGAAACAATTTATTGTTACCTGTGGTAGTATGATAAAACCTAAAATGATTTTGAAACGTTTAAAGAAGAGTCTATGCTATTTGATTCGGCGAGACCATAATGATTTGAAGACATCAAAATGTATTTCTAAAAGTGTCAACACACCATGTGGTGTGGATATGACAATGACTGAATCCTTAACGTATTTTCTGTGAATGTACGATATCATGATATCATAAAGTAATTTGCACCATAAAGATGTCATCAAAATTACTATTGATAGAATCCTCAACGTACAGTGCCAAAGATGCGGTATCATGAAGTCATAAAATAATTTTCATTTTCACTTAAAATAGTTTAAAAAGTTCTACAGTTCATGGTTCATGAACAATTTAATTATGGTGGTCTAGGCCATTTGATTCGGCTAGACAACTTTCAATCGAAAGTGATAAACTTCAAAATTTTATTACACGTGTGTGCTCTTGAAGAGTTTTAAAGTTCCGATTGATATCCAAACTATTATTATAGGTCTATGCCAATTGTTTCGGCTATATGTTTGCATGCTGGACATTTACAAATTATTCAAACTTGTTGTTGGTACAGATTCTTTAGACTGAGTGAACAACCCTGAATGAGGGAAAATTTAAGTATCGACTATCCGATACGCGCAGGATTAAATGTTATGCGTACACATGGTGTACAAAAGGTTGATCCCCTCAAGTACAACTAACGAATTTTTAGTGTTGGTTATCCGATGCAGACAAAGTTAAATGTTATGCATACACATAGCGTACAAGAGGGTGATTTCCTCCAGTACGTATCCTGAGCTAGTAACTAAAGGGTCAATCAACTATTGATTCCATTGAAAGTTTATAGTTCATGGTCTTTATGACCCCTCAGTCAGATATGAATTTATTTTAAAGGATTTTTTTTACTTCCTAGTTATTCAAGCTCCTTCATAATTATTGAACAATTGGTGAAGACTTATGGGAAATATTCCAATATTCTGGAAATTTAATGGGTAGAGGTGTAATTTTAGAGAAGATTGATCATAGAATTAAATGATCAATAAAGAATTCTCAGATAATGGAAAATTTAATAGGTTAGATTGAAAACCTAATGAGTAGTTTGAGCAGAAATAATTGTCGACGCCGGAAAAAGTGTTTCGCCTTTTTATAATTGTCCCTTTCCAATTTTAGACTTTGAATTTGAGATGTGATTTTGAAAAGGGTCAGCTTAAGTGTCGACGGGGTTTAAAAGATTTATTTTATGATGAGCCAATTGACCAGAGCCGCCAGTTGGTATATTTGAAATGGATGTACCAACTCATCCGAGTTTTATTTTCGTAATCGTAATGGCTCATATGTGACTCCGAATTAATTGGTCCGCAAACTGAAATTCATAGAGTTCGGGGGCTTATTTAAGCGAGGGGAAAGTGTTAGGCACCCTCCGACTTCCGTGAAACACGGTTACCGCTATCTTGATGTTTTCCTATCCTTTGAATCCTAAAATGTGTGTGTGCGTGTGTGTATGCGTATGTGCCTATGAAAATTGTCGGAATGCTTTATTTTGAAAGTGCTTCAGAAATCTCGTTGACCCTATGCACGAAGGATTTGATTTAATCGAAGAGTTCATTTTTATTGTTTTTTGTTTCGATAATAAAATCGATGATATTTTGTAAAATATATTTTTCAAATCCTTCGTCAAATAGGAATAGAGCTCATCCGAAACTTGCAATTTTATTTTAGCCTAAAGATGATCTAATATCCTAGTTTGATTGATTTTATGAAAATCTTCATCTTTTCAATCCAAAACCCTTTTTCCGTGTCGAAGAGGAAAATCAAGCATTAAAATGACGTTGAGGCTATTCACGGGCATGTGAGCCATCCAAATAACCCCAAACGCCCACAATCGCACATTTCACTATCACGGGGCCTTAAACCCGATTTTCGACTCTATGTCCTTTTAACGCCCAAAATTTACATATTTACAATAAAGGCGTATCGCGATCACTACATACGTAAAAACTATGAAATAAAGTAAAAGGATATCATCGGGAGGTTAGGAGGAGATTCCATCCGCAATAAATCCTCCCTAACCGTCCATAATCCACAGATCTACAATATAGATTGACTACATTGGATCTAACTTTAAAATAAACAAAATCAAAATATTTAATATCACAATGCGCCAAATATTCGCATCTACAGTAGATCCACCCAACAAACACAATAAGAACGAAATAAAACTAGATCAACAAGATTTGCTATATAAAACACAACGACGCTATGAAACTCGAATTTTTTCACATTCCAAATGATGAAATGGACGCTTTAACACTTGGAAATCAAAATAGGATACAAAGATTATACAAAAGAGGAAGAAATCTCACTTTTTTAGCACAAACCCGTGGGTTTCTCTATCTCAATCTCGCTTTCTCTCTCTATATTTCCTCCATTTTTTCTCCTCTTTTCTTCCTCGCGGATCCCTTCTTTCTTTTCCTCACGGATCCTCCCCTTTTTCTTTCTTTTTCTCGCCCCCCGTCGCCTTCTTTCTCTCTCGCGTTTTTTATTTTTTTCTTCCTTCCCCATCTGATGAAGAAATGAAACTGGAAGAGGCGATTTAGAAACTCAGATCTTGGCCGCAGGTGCAGCTGCGGCCAGCCGTAGTTCCATCTGCGGCCTGCTTCGGTGCTGCCTCGATTCTCGTGTACTGATGTCGGTCTTTCGTTTTTTCGCTGGAAGGCTCGTATTTTGCAATCCAAGAATCCCTGGGAAACGTGCTATATTGTTCTGGGAGGCTCGTTCGGAGGGCTGCGACTTGATATAGAATTTGCTCTTTGTACTTAGCTTCCAGGGGGCGCTGCCCCCTTCCACCCCCGCTCGCTCACCGGGGAGCGAGACCCCCAACTACCGTAAGCATAGTGGTCATTAGTCGTCTTTTGTGATCAAATTAGGTTCTTCCTGGATCATTTGTTTGTCTTGTCTCAAGTAACCTGATGCTCATTGTTCGTTGTGGCAGCTTTGACCGTAAGTCGTTGAGGTGGCTTCGTGTTGGGGTCCACCTTCCTTTTTGTATGTCGGGTCAAGTGACGATTTTGCCCTTCTGTCAGGGTTAGTGCAAAAGTGCAAAATTTGGGTGTCTACAATAATTATGCCGTAAATTTCTGTGAGGATCCAAATTTCCAGGATTTCTTTAATAATATTAAATAAGAATTTAATTGATAAAGTTATCAAAGTTGTGTAAGTAAATTCTTATTTTATGTGATTTTAAAGTATGTGATGAGATTTAATTAGTAAATTAAATTTGTACGGAGACCATGATAAATTGTGTGGAATTAAAATAATTGAAAAGTAAATAAATTGTTTAAAAATAATTTATGAGGAATAAAAAAAATTTCAGGTAAAGGTATAATAAATTGTATAATTAAATTGTTGTGGAAGTACAGAAATTATGATATTTAAATGGTGTTATGTGGTAATGTGAAATATATGATTTAGATGTGTATATATATATACATTTGTATATATATAAATGTGCATGTTTAATTGATAATTATAAATTTCATTAATTATGAAAATTAAAGGATTAATAATTAAATTAATCCAAAAATTTATGAAAAGTTAATGAGGAAGTTAGTAAAATTAGAAATATTAATTATATAATTAATCAATAAATATGGTGAAGGTTTAAAGATTATTTAAGAGGAGAAAGTAATAATATAAATTATATAATTTATATAAGAAAAGTTAGTTTAAATTGTAAAGAAATGAAAATAATGAGAAAAATGAATGTTTTAAGTTATTAAAAATTATGGTTATGTATAATGGAATTATTATAACTTTTATGAAGAATAATATTTCGGAAACGGGAACATGTTAGTGTAACATGTTGTCCAAATAACGAAATGAAAAATTACGAAAAATAATTTTTATAAGTTATATGAATTAACTTATGAATTTTGGTGGTATTAATTACCTCATATAATTACATGCATGTCATTATGCGTGTACAAAATTTGTCAAGTAAAGTACCCAAAAGAGGTATTAATATTATTTATAAATCAATTTATGATTTTTAGTGAATTAAAATAAATATTTTATATACATTATATAAAATATTTATTACACGTAATAATTACGTAATGTATTAAATTTGTATTATTGCATGTTGGTTTATCCGAAGCATAGGCGGTGGAATCGTATTTAGTATCAAAAGCAATTAAGTGTTGTAATTATATAAAAGAGGGAAAAAAGGAATAAGGCAATAAATAAAAGGAAATAAAAGAGATAAAAAGCAAAACACACAAACATTTTCCTCTTCTTTTCTTCTCTTACCCGAGAGTTACCACCACCATCCGCCACCTTACACCACCACTAGCAAGAGGAAGAAGAGATTTGGGGCCAACAAGAAATTTATCAAGCTTCCAAGAATGTGTTTGAGCTAATGGGAAGGTATAATTTAATTTATTTGGTTTTATTTTAATATTTTGATGGTAAATAAATTTTGAGAAAAAAATTAGTAAATAAATAGAATAATTATTCTATATAATTTTTAGATATATATCTATGAATTATATGATTTATAGAGTAATTATATTGTGAAATTTTGGTGTAAAAATGAATTATTGGGAAAAGTTGGATTAAAAATAGGAAAATTGAAATTTAAAATGAGCAGTCTGAACAGGGGAAATTCTGTCCATTTCGGTGTAGAATTTGGAAAACGTTTCTTCTACAAAGTTGTAGATAATTAAATTTTGTGTGGAATGGACTTAAAATTCGTAATTTTCTGATAAACAAGCTAATTTCTATGAATTTCGGAAGATTTAGCACAGTAAAACGTGAATCTATCCAGAATCTGTTCATTTTAGTACAGAATTTGGAAAATATGTATTCTACAAAGTTGTAGAGAATTAAATTTCGTGTGGAATGGACTTAAGATTCATAATTTTCGGATAAACATGCTAATTACTGTGAATTTCGGAAGTTTCAGTGTATTAAAATTAAAATTTAATTACTAAAAATATTTTGTGCTGAAATTTGTTCTGGACAGCATTACTGTTATATTATTCCAGAATTTGTGAAAAAGTTTGGTAATTTATTGAAGAGTATAGTATTTATTGTATTTTAAGGCTATTTAAAGTTAATTTAAAAAGAGTGGAAATTCATAGAAAATTCTATGAATGTTAGAGAAGTATGAAACTTGGTGAAAAATCTTATAATAATATAAGATAAATATAGATGGTGTTTGGAGGATATCAAAGTATGTTGTATTATTATTTCTATTTAATGCTATTAAATAATAGTTTTATAAATAGAAATAATTACAAAAAATTGTCAGATAATTCGAAAAATGTAAAAATGGGTTGAAAAGTCCAGAATAATATTTTGGAGACTTTCAAAGGTTTATTAGACTCGTGAGATGTTAGGATGTTATGGATTGTGTGTTGACTGACTAGTGAACGTAAACGATTAAGTAACGAAAAAGTTACGATAAAGGCAACGTTGTTAAAGTTTAGTAGAATAATTTAGAAGAATATTATTTCTCGAACGAGATTATTGATTATAATATAACCTGCGTTTGATATATAGGTTATGTGATGAATGATAAAGATCACAAAAATGTTAATTGACGAACAATGCTATATGTGGGATGTTTGTAAGTGTTACGTAATGAACGTAAATCGAGACAAGTTCTTCAGTTCATAAATGTTAAATGTTGAATGTTATGATATGTAATTCTTGTTTTAAGTATATACAAATTATGTGTTATGTGATACGTGATTAATGTGGCAATTATATGTAATCTGTGAAATGATATGAACATATTTAAGATATCATGCCTGATTAGAAGCACAACACGTGATGTATGACACACACCAAGCATAATAAGGTATGTGTTACGTGAAGCATAAACTGTTGAACTTGCTAAGCCGTTGTGCTCATTACTTGCTTAATATATATTTTTGCAGGAAAGAAATAAATTTCAAGAATATCAGATTATGTTAGAGATGAATTGCCTAGAAGGTAGAAAGTGTGACTGTTATTATATTTTTAATATTATAAATCAATGTGAATAAATTTGCCAAGTTACTTTGTTATGCTATATGTACAGATAAGTTAGATCTAAATATAATGAGTATAGTTTAAGCTTGTTCAACATTAATTTTATGATAGAGACTATTATATATTTGATGATGAATCATGAAACAAAGAATAATTGCATGGATATGAATGATATTAAACGTTGAATGTTGAGTTGTACGATACTTGTAAAAGAAAAGAAAAAGTAAAGGTTGCGATCTAGGGACTAAGATCAAGAAATGAAATTTTTAAATGCTAAAATATTTAATATAATGATTGAATTGAGAAAAAGAAAAATTTATATCGAAAAAATCGGTAATTGATGATTTTAAAATCAGTTAATAGATTAAAGAAGGTGAGCAAAGAATTATTAACGAACCGAAATTTGGACGTAAGGAATATGATGTATAAAAAATTTGAAATTTAAAGTAATAAATTGGGACAAATTTCGGGGTCGTTACAATTTCGAGGACGAAATTCTTATAAGAAGAGGTGAATGTAATATCCCGGATATTTCACAAGATTTTTAAGTAAGGTCTTGATGATGAAATAAAGGTTGAAGTTAAACCCTAAATTTGGAGAAGTAAAAGTTGTTGAATTTGAGTACACATTTTATCCTAACCTTTGTGTTAGGATTTAAATGTGAGGAGGTTTTTAAATTTTAAAACCTAGAATTTGATTATTACGTATACTTGGAGATATGTTAATAATAAGGTAATATAATACCTTTAAAGCTCGATGATTATATTTGACTAAAAGAGTTTATGTAATAAGTTATAATACGATGTATGTGGAAATTTATTAAGAAAATAAATTTCAATTGGAGAGATATTTTTAAGGTAATGTGAATGTGTATATGTATAGATATATATATACTTAGAGATGCACTAATTATATTTTTAGCCGATCATAGTAAATGATTAACGGAATTAATCATCAAGAACAATGTAAAACTTGATATATTAATCAAACAAGCTTTTGAAAATTTAAACCTTGAGTGGTAATTTAAAATAACCCAAATTAGTAAGTTGAGAAACGATAAGCTGGGTATTGTGTTGGTAATTAAGTTTAAACCCAACCTAGTGGCCAAGTGTTTGAAATTAAAGAATATTCCAAAATGGATTAAGGTTATGACGAGTTAAATTGGTATATATGATAAGTCATATGAATATAGTGAACAAACCTAGACAGTTAATAATTATAAGACTTATATGTGTGGCCAAGTTATTAAGGTGATAGTCTAAGATTAAGAATGAACCCGGTGTGGTTGTAATTTCGTGGAATAGCAGCGTGAAGAGAATGGGGTAAATGTATACCTAATTCTTAGTGCTACTATTATATTAAATCTAGACTGATAGTTCTAGGTTGTATGATAGTAAGGATTTGTTGGATACGATTGCTACAATAGATTAAAACTTAAGGAGAATTTTGGGTAATTAAACGATTGTGGTTACCTAGGGTTATTAGTCTTATTGTAGGAAATGAAAAGATTAATGTTAAACTTGATTGTTCTATTAACGGTGAAAAGGTGATACTAAACTAAAGAACTGAAGTTTTCTCTTTATTTATTTCTCTCATTAATAGTTAATTTTGGTTATTTGCAATTTAGTTTGTTAAAGTTATAACTCAAAACCCCCTCATTTATTTATTTTATTTATAAATAAAAAATATTAGAATTTATTAAAGCAATATCATTCTTTGTGGGTTCGACTCTTACTTGCTATTATACTGATTTTGTGATTAAAAGTAAGGATTAATTTTGGAGTGTTAACGACAGTTTCCAAGGTTCCAAAGGAAATCTCTAAACCCATTTACCAGTTAGAGTAACATTTCAAGGACCAAATTACTCCACCACAAACCCCCTCATTCTTAGAAAGAGACACCATTTTCCACGCAACCAAATGATCCTTCGTCTCATCATTAACTCCCGACCAAAAAAAGTTCCTTATTAACTTCTCTGAGGTGTTAGCTACACTAACTAGGATCCATAATAAAGAAAAATTATAAAGGGGAATATTAGACAAAAAGGTCTGACTCAAAGTAATTCTACCTCTAAAGAAAAATATGCATCTTTTTACTTATCTAAGCATTGAGCCACTCTGTCAATAACAGCGTCCCAAAAAGAGACTGACCTAGGATTTCCACTCGATAAGTAAGTAGGAAACTCTCAATAGTATAACCAGTCATAGACGAATAGGCAAAAAATTCCTCCATAACCATATTAATCCTTGTTAAACTGTACTTAGAAAAATTAATCCTCATACCAGAAACAGCCTAAAAAACTTGAAGAATTGTAAACACATTTTAAAAACCTTGGGTGCATCTCAGTTAATAATCATATTAATTTACACTTTCATATAAACTTTCACATGCTTTGATTGAACATGCATCTCAGTTAATAATCATATTAATTTATGCTTAACAATAAACATATTTTATGCATACTCATATGGATCATTAAATATCAATTAACATTTAACAGTTAATCAAGAACTAACATTTAATCATTTAATCAAATAAGACCTTCATTCAATACTTTCTCATATCGACTATCACATAAGAATATGAACAATCTTAGAACATACTAATAACACATAAAGGTTTAGAACTTCCCTCGAATCGAAACTAGGTTTTCCGGCAGAGCGTTAAAACCCTACACAGTCATTTAGTGCATAACCGGTAAGATTCATTGTATTATTTAACTTCATAAGTCTTATATTAACTTATTTAAACAATTTCAATATGAGGTTTTATTTGGAAATTTGGTTAACTAAAAAACTCATTTTAAAGCCAAATTTTTGGATTTGGGCAGAGTGTTGGATTTAGTCGTTCAAATTTTCACGCGTTCGTAACTTCTACCTCTACAATTTATATTGAGACCATAGTATGAAATTCCTAATAGATTTGCATAGATTTCGGCCTAAAGGTGACTAAACAAAAACTGTTTGAACTTTCTTTGAACCAGTTAATAAAACATGATACCTCAAGCATTAATTTACTAAGATAATATGTTCTAACACTCAATAACACTTAATAGCATAAAAATAACAAAATCATAAACCTACTTATGAAAGATTTCATGACTTATTCTCAAGAACACGAAGAACTAACTTGATATGCTAATTATCAAGTTAGGACATCATGTATCAGGACTCCATAACACTAAATTATAAAATCATAAACCTATTTATATAGAGATTTATGACTTTTACTCAAGAACACAAAGAACATAAAACATAATTATAAAAATATAATTTTGATTACCTCTTGAAGTGCAAGCTTTATTACTATTGATCATTCAAGTTCTCAACTAACACTTTTCATATGATTATACTAGCTTTTCAAGATCTAGATTATATAGTGAATTGGTAAGTATTATAAAGAGTGAAGACTCTAATTTATAAAATTTTGTAAGTTAGGGTAAAATGGTAAAAATGACAACCAAGTGTTAGCTCCAAGTTTGGCTTGACTTTAACTTTGGCTACAAGTTTGGCTTCTACTTTGGCTCCAAGTTTGGCTTCGACTTTGGCTCCAAGTTTGGCTTCTACTTTGGCTCCAAGTTTGGCTTGGCTCCAAGCTTTACATTTTGGCTTCAAGCCTTAAATATTTAAGACCCTAATGCCCTTCATCTAGTTTGCTAAATAATCTTTCATACCCTTGCAATATAATATCTCATCATTTGACTTTTTACTATTTATAGTTGACTTTTTGTATTTATACCGTATTATTTTTGTATTTTATCCATATAATATTCATATTATATGCGTATTTGTGTATAGTGATTAGAGTTAGGGTTTGAACCTTTAGGGTTTTTAGATTTTAGGGTTTAGGTTATATAACCTTTCTAGGTTGTCTACATCCTAAATGTAGGTTTTCTGCAAAATAACTTTTTGATTTTAACAAGTGTTAAAGTTGGATACTTGAACCAAAACACAAAATCTTACACGTAGATAAATCACGTAACACATTTAAAGCTCAATACAAGCTTTACCAAACACATAACATATAGTTTAGTTTAAAAGTTTAACCTACAATTGTATACGAGCTTATATTTTAGTCATATATATTCTTTAAGATAGCTTAAGTTATATTCGAGCAATCATTCTTTAGGTTTTGAATTAATAACCTTAATTAGATTTTGTCAGTTCATATATAAAATTTTTGGGATATTACATTTCAACTAGCTTGATTAGGGGTTTTTATTTTTATTTTTTTTTATCGATTTTGGATTTTCATATTTTTGAATAGGAAATAAGTATTTATATCCCATATAAACATTGTGGAGAAATCTGAAAAGTCATAAAAACAAAAGACGTTTTCTACATTTATTTTCCCGAAAATATTTTTGTACACGAAACAAAGATTCAAAATGAAATCACATAACACATGTTAAAATGAAATTTCAACCTTTATTAATTATAATACAAGTATTATTAGGGTTCGAAATATTACATTTACCCTTCATAAGAATTTCATCCTCGAAATTACAGTACTCAAATAAAAATGAAACGTGGATAGCCTTTCTTCATTTCATCCTCAAGCTCCCACGTTGCTTCTTGATTCCTTATGATCAATGTGCTCCTTTCTTCGGGAAATCTTTTGCCTGATAGTTGATATCACTGCAAGCTAAAGCACCCGTTATTCTTAGAATTTGGACATTTGGTAGTAAGTACTTATCCTGCCCACAGTTGTAGAAGACATTTTCCCCTTTCGACAAGTCATATGATTTTTACCATATGTTTTGCATGCTTATATTTTCTCTTTATCTTCTCCCTCAGTTTTATTATTTTTATTATTATTTCCATTACTTTTCCTTCTTCTTTTTATTATTACGCCCCCCATTAACCACGTTGCTTCTTGATTCCTTATGATCAATGTGCTCCTTTCTTCGGGAAATCTTTTGCCTGATAGTTGATATCACTGCAAGCTAAAGCACCCGTTATTCTTAGAATTTGGACATTTGGTAGTAAGTACTTATCCTGCCCACAGTTGTAGAAGACATTTTCCCCTTTCGACAAGTCATATGATTTTTACCATATGTTTTGCATGCTTATATTTTCTCTTTATCTTCTCCCTCAGTTTTATTATTTTTATTATTATTTCCATTACTTTTCCTTCTTCTTTTTATTATTACGCCCCCCATTACTAGCTTCTCCTTTAACATTTTCATTCTCACCCCTAGTCTTCTTCTCTTGATTAAATTTAATTAAGGTTTCGTTCCCGCCATCAGCTATTATTGCCTTCTCTAGAATCTAAGAAAAGGTTTCTAGTTAGAATATAGACAGATTGTTATAAATCTAGGGTTTTAAACTCTCTTCAAACCTCAGTGTCTTTCGTCCATTTGTATCAACTTGATGCAGAACGAATCTGGCTAACTCATTACATTTAGCTACATACTGGGCACTGTCATGTCCCCTTATTTCAGTTCTAGGAATCGGACCTCCATCCAATTTTACATGCTTTTAGGAAAATAGTTCTCAAAAAATATTTCCTTGAACTTTTCCCAAGTAATTACTCCTTCCCCTTCCCTGGCTTGGTTTGTGTCCCACTAAAACTTCACCTCGCCTTTCATTAAATAGGCAACAAAGACCATTTTTTGGTCTTCCCTAACCCTGACAATTATGAATGCCTTCTTAATTTCCTTGACCCAACCCTGACCTATGGCTCAGATGTCCCAGTGAATTTAGGGGTCGTACATTCTTAAAGTATTTAAATGTTATTGTGAGGATCCGAATTTTTAGGATTTTCTTAATAATATTAAATGAGAATTTAATTGATAAAAATTATCAATGTTATTTAAATTATTGGTGAATTATTATTTTATGTGATTTAAGGTATGTGATAAGATTTAATTAGTAAATTAAATCTGTAAAGAGATTATGATTTTAAATGAGGTTATATGGAAATATAAGAAATATGAATTAAATATGTATATGTTTATATATATACATTTGTATATATGTATGTGTGTGTTATGTTTAATTAATAATTATAAATGTTATTAATTTTGGAAATTAAAGGATTAATAATTAAATTAATCCAATTTTAAATGAAAAGCGAATGAGAAAGTTAATACAATTGTAATTATTGATTTTAGATTTACTTAAGAATTATGGTGAAAATTTAGAAATTGATTGAGAAGAAATGTAATTATATAATAATAAATTATATAATTTATATAAGAAAATTAAAGTGATGTTTAAAGGAAATTATAACTACATAAATTATATAAGGATAAATTATATAATTTATATAAGAGAATTAAAATAATGAGAGAGTTAATAAATGTGAAAATTTCGATTAATTGATAATTATGGAGGAATTTAAGAAATTAATTAAGAAAGGAGAATGTAAATATATAAATTATATAATATTAAATTATATAATTTATATATAAAGAAATTATTGTAAATATTAAAGAAATTGAATAAAAATTAAGAAAAAGGAATGTTTTAAATTATTAAAAATTATATTTATGTATAATGGAATTATTATGACTTTTATGAAAAAATAATATTTCAGAAATGTGAACATGTTAATGTAACATGTTGTCCAAGTAACGAAGTGAAAAATTACGAAAAATAATTTTTATATGTTATATGAATTATTTTATGAATTTTGGAGGTATAAATTACCTTATATAATTACACGCATGGTATTATGCGTGTACAAAATTTGTCAAGTAAAGTACCCAAAAGAGGTATTAAAATTATTTATAAATCATATTATGATTTTTAGTGAATTAAAATAAATATTTTATGTAACAACCCCGAAATTCGACCCACTTTAATACCTTAATTTCATGTTTATTAAACATTATTTACCTTACGTCCAATTTTCGGTTCGTTAATAAATCTTTCATCACCTAAATTGGTCCATTATTTAATTTCAAAAATCATCAATTACTAAATTTTCGGTATAATTTTTTTTTCTCAATCATTATATTAAATATTTGATCATTTAAAACTTTGTATCTCGATCCTCGTCCCTGGATCGCAACCTTTACTTTTTCTTTCTATTATCATTATCGTAAAGCTCAATAATGTTCAACATTCACAATTTAATATTATTCACAACCATACATTTATTCCTTATTTCATAATTCATCATTAATACATCTTACCATGACAGTTATCTTGAACCATCTCAATTCACAATTTAACTTTATTTATCTTAACCAGATTCACCATATATGTAAGCATATACAATGCATCATTATAAACTTGGAAAATTTATCCACATTGATTTATAATATAAAAATATAACGTTCACAACCTTCTATGGTAACCCGTCTCTACATAATCCGAAATTCTTGAAATTTATTTATTTCCTGCAAAAATGTTTATTAAGCAAGTAATGAGCACAACGGCTCAGCAAGTTCAACAGTTTATACTTCACGTAGCACATACCTTAACATGCTCAGTATGTGTCATACATCTTGTGCATGTGCTTCTACCATAACAATATATCTCCTATATATTCATATCGTTGCACAAAGTACACATTGTGGTCATATTAATCACGTATCACATAGCACATAATTTTTACGCATTTAAACAAGAATTACATATCATAACAGTCCATCATTTAACATAAAAAGGGACTGAAGAACTTGTCTGGCGTCCAATTATTTAATTGATAGCTTAAAACCCTCTCTCGATCAACCTATGATCATAAATAATCAAATAATAATTAGTTATCCTCTTATGATATTAATTGAATTAATTAATATCATTCATGGGCTAATTATTAATTTATATGGTTAATTATATTAACCTCATCCTTCAATATATTAATATAACTTAATATCCAATGCCTTCACTACGGACAACCCGACTCATCGGATAAAATTTTAACATATTCGGTTGTCCGAATTTTCATTAAATTATTTTCTTACCTTTAAACTCAATAGATTAATATTTAAAATATTTAAATATTAATCCTCAATATTTAATATTTTTACAAAAATATTAAATTTAATGCCCAAACATCATTTCTGTATTTTTAGTATTTTCCTATAATTTTTAAACAATTTTTAAACATTTATTTCATTAAAAACTAATTCTAGGGGCATTTTTGTCATTTTCGCGGCCTTAGGGACATAACCGAAATTTTTCGGAATGTCCAGGGGCATTTTTGTAATTTCTGCACCCTTTAGGGACATAACAGGCATTAACAGAAAAGATTAGGGGCATAACCATAATTTTAAATGGCTAAAGGACACGCTGCTCCTTCCCGAAAAAGGCCGGGGGTAAAATGGTAGTTTCCTCGCGTGTCGGCGGCGCATGGCACACGGCCTCCGCTCCACAGTCGACGCCAAACGACGTCGTTTCCTTCACCGTTCTCTGGGTTCCACGCATTGCGCCCCCCCTTCCGCATCCCAAAACGATGTCGTTTTGGTCCCTATTCTCGAAAAAATTAGGCCCGCGCAATGCGCGGGCGCCCTTTTTCCCTCTCCCTCCTTCCTGCCGTAACAGTGCATCAACTTATCATCCAAACACCATTTTTTTGCTCAAAAATCTCAACCAAAACTATTCAAAAAAATCATGTAAATCATAGATATACATTCTAAAATTATTTAGAATAATTATTCTAATTATTTTCTATTTTTCACAATAATAATTTATCACTAAAAATTTCATAAATAAATCCATAAATTAATTGTTTTACCTTCCAAAGCTTCAATTCCTTCCTTGATGATACCAAATAATTCATCTCTTCTCCCTCTTGGTGGCTATGGAGGTTTTCCGGTTGAGGAAGGTGGCGGTGGTGTTGTCGGATGGAGGATGAATGGAGTTATATATATATATATATATATATATATATATATATATATTTATTATTTCCTTTCTTTTCTTGGCTTTTTCTTTTCTCCCTTTTATAACTTAAAAGAGTTAACCATAATTTTAAGTGGCTAAAGGACACGCTGCTCCTTCCCGAAAAAGGTCGGGGGTAAAATGGTAGTTTCCTCGCGTGTCGGCGGCGCATGGCACACGACCTCCGCTCCACAGTCGACGCCAAACGGCGTCGTTTCCTTCACCGTTCTCTGGGTTCCGCGCATTGCGCCCCCCCCTTCCGCATCCCAAAACGATGTCGTTTTGGTCCCTATTCTCGAAAAAATTAGGCCCGCGCAATGCGCGGGCGCCCTTTTTCCCTCTCCCTCCTTCCTGCCGTAACAGTGCATCAACTTATCATCCAAACACCATTTTTTTGCTCAAAAATCTCAACCAAAACTATTCAAAAAAATCATGTAAATCATAGATATACATTCTAAAATTATTTAGAATAATTATTCTAATTATTTTCTATTTTTCACAATAATAATTTATCACTAAAAATTTCATAAATAAATCCATAAATTAATTGTTTTACCTTCCAAAGCTTCAATTCCTTCCTTGATGATACCAAATAATTCATCTCTTCTCCCTCTTGGTGGCTATGGAGGTTTTCCGGTTGAGGAAGGTGGCGTTGGTGTTGTCGGATGGAGGATGAATGGAGTTATATATATATATATATATATATATATATATATATATATATATATATATATATATATATATATATATATATATATATTTATTATTTCCTTTCTTTTCTTGGCTTTTTCTTTTCTCCCTTTTATAACTTAAAAGAGTTAACCATTTTGGAAGCCACACAAAAAGTCCACCGACTTAAACCTTCTTCTCGATATTTTCAACCAGCCACAACGCATGCAAAAATATAAATATTTACCACATTACATAATTGTTTCGTGTAATAAATATTTTATATATAATGTATAAAATATTTATTCTAATTCACTAAAAATCATAATTTGATTTATAAATAATTTTAATACCTCTTTCGGGTACTTTTCTTGACAAATTTTGTACACGCATAATGACATGCATGTAATTATATGAGGTAATTTACACCTCTAAAAATCATAAAATAATACATAAAACATATACAAATTATTTTTCATAATTTTTTCACTTCGTTACTTGGACAACATGTTACACTAACATGTTCCCGTTTCTACAATATTATCCTTCGTAAAAGTCATAATAATTTCATTATACATAAATATAATTTTTAATAACTTAAAACATTCATTTTTCTTATTTATTATTCATTTCTTTACTATTTACATTAAATTTCCTTATATAAATTATATAATTTATAATTATATAATTTATATAATTACTTTATCCCTATTCATTTCACACAAAATACAATTATAAAATTTTCTTCTATCCTTAATTAATTTAATCCTCTTATATAAATTATATAATTATTCTTATATAATTTATATAATTATAATTTCCTTCATACTTTATCTTAATTTCCTTATATAAATTATATAATTTATTATTATATAACTTATATAATTACTTTTCTTCTCAATTAATTTTTAAACTTTCACCATAATTTCTTAATTAAATTTAAAATCAACAATTATAATTTCACTAACTTCCTCATTATCTTTTTATTCAAACTTGGATTAATTTAATTATAAATCCCTTAATTGCCATAATTAATAACATTTATAATTATCAATTAAACATAACACACATATACATATACAAATGTATATATATAAATATATACATATTTAATTCATACATTTTACATTATCATATAACCTCATTTAAAATCATAATTTATGTACTTCCATAATAATTTAATTGTACAATTTATTGTACCTTTACCTGAAATTCTTTTATTCCTCATAAATTGTTTTTTAAACAATTTATTTACTTTTTAATTATTTTTATTCAACATACTTTATCATGATCTCTGTACAGATTTTATTTACTAATTAAATCTCATCACATACCTTAATTCACATAAAATAATAATTTCTTTACACAACCTTGAAAATTGTATCAATTAAATTCTTATTTAATCTTATTAAATAATTCCGAAAATTCGGATCCTCACATTTTATATACATTATATAAAATATTTATTACACGTAATAATTATGTAATGTATTAAATTATGTAATTATGCATGTTAATTATCCGAAAAGGCACGGTCGGTGGGTGTAAGGCGGTGGAACTTTTATGTTTTTCCAAATTGGTTAAAAGAGGTTCTATATATAAAGGAGAGAAAAGAAGAGAAAAAGGAACAAAAAGGAAAACAAAAACACAAAACAAATAAAAAATTCTCTCCCTCTCTATAGTTGCTCCACCCGACGCCATCACTATTGTAACAACCCCGAAATTCGACCCATTTTATTTCCTTAAATTCCATATTTATTATTCATTCTTTCCTTAACGTCCAAATTTCGGTCCGTTAATAAATCTTTAACCACCTTAATTGATCCATTAACTAATTTCAAAATCATCACTTACCAAATTTTCGGTAATTTTTTTTTTTCTTTTTCTCAATTCAATTTTTGTATTAAAGTATTTGGATATTTAAAATCTTTACATTTGGATCCTAGTCCCTGGATCGCAACCTTTACTTTTTCTTTCCTTCATGTACCATAAAGTTCAACATTTAATTTTAATGTTGATTATATTTCCACAATTATCCTTTATTTAAAAATTCATAATTAACCATTGCGTAATTCTCTATCGTAACATTTATCTCATACATTTACAGTTCATAATTTAATTTTTACTCATTCTGTCAGGATTCGACATATCCGTACATACATAACATCTATAGAACTTAGCACATGTATCCACATTGAATGAAAAATATAACAATAACATTTCCCCACCTTCTAGGCAATTCATCTCTAATTTAATCCAGTATTCTTGAAATTTATTTCTTTCCTGCAAAAATGTTTATTAAGCAAGTAATGAGCACAACGGCTCAGCAAGTTCAACAGTTTATGCTTCACGTAACACATAGCTTATCATGCTTGGTGTGTGTCATACATCATGTGCTTGTGCTTCTACTATAACAATATATCTCATATATATTCATATCGTTGCACAAAATACACATTGTGGTCATATTAATCACATATCACGTAACACATAAGTTGTATGCAGTTAAAACAAGAATTTCATATCATAACAGTCCAACATTTAACATAAAAAGGGACTGAAGAACTTGTCTGTCGTCTAATTATTTAAATTGATAGCTCAAACCTTTAACTTGATCAACCTATGATCATAAAATAATTAAATAATAATTATTTATCTATTTATGATATTAATTTACTTAAATAATATCATATCTGGCCAATTATTAATTTTTATGGCCAACTATAATAACCCCGTTCCTTAAAATATTAGCATAACTTAATATTTAATACCTTCACTACGGACAACCCGACTCATCGGATAATTTCTAGCATATTTGGTTGTCCGGATTTTCATTTAATCATTTTCTAACTTGTAACCTTATTGGATTAATATTTAAACCTTTAAATATTAATCCCCAATATTTAATATTTTTACAAAAATATTAAATTTAATGTCCAAACATCATTTCTATATTTTTAGTAATTTTCTATGATTTTTAAACAATTTTTTAAACATTTATTTCATTAAAAACTAATTCTGGGGGCATTTTGGTAATTTTCGCGCCCTTAGGGACATAACCGGAATTTTCCGAAAAGTCCAAGGGTATTTTCGTCGTTTCCGCGGCTTTGAGACTCATTCGGTATTTTCTGGAAAGATAAGGGGCAGTTTCGTAATTTCCGAGCCATGGGACATGCTCGGTAATAGTTGGAAAGGCCAGGGACACGTCGGTCATTTCAACGTGTGTCGTCGGCCGCCGTGTATTGCGCGCGGCTTCATCTGCTTACGCCAGCCAAACGACGTCGTTTGGCGTGGCGAGAACTGGCTGCCGCGCCATGCGCGGCCCTTTATTCCGCGCGGCCAAAAACGACGTCGTTTTGGCCTCGCTTCAGACTTCTTCTTCCCAGCCGAAACAGTAGTCAGCCAAGAAGGAAAAAGAACACCATTTTCTTCACAAATTTTCACATCAAAACTATTCCAAAAATTACATAATTCATATATATACATCCTAAAATTATTGGGAATAATTATCTTAATAAATTTCTAATTTTCCACAAAATAAATTTATCCTCATAAATACATAATTAAATGAAATAACTTAATTTATACCTTCTAAAATCCTTGAAGTTTGTACTCCTTCCTTGATGGCACAAAACTTTCTCTTTCTTGGTGGTCTTGGTGATGGCTATGGTGGTTAAGTGGTGGTGTCAGGAGGAACCAAGGAAGAGGAAAAATGGAGACTTGTTTTTGTTCTCTTTTTATTTCCTTTTCTTTCAATTCATTTCCCTTCCTTTTATAAGCTTACATGCAAGACTTGATTTTTCCTTTTATGCCACACACGTCCACCGCCTCACGGTTTCTCGAAAGTTCCGAAATCATGCGTACAAATTTAATTTATTACATTACGTAATTATATCGTGTAATAAATATTTTATATAATGTATATAAAATATTTATTTTAATTCACTAAAAATCATAATTTGATTTATGAATAATATTAACACCCTTTTTGGGTACTTTTCTTGACAAATTTTGTACACGCATTGTGACATGCATGTAATTATATGAGGTAATTTATACCTCCAAAAATCATAAAATAATTCATAGGACATATAAAAATTATTTTCCATAATTTTTCACTTCGTTACTTGGACATCATGTTATATTAACATGTTCACGTTTCTGAAATATTATTCTTCATAAAGGTCATAATAATTCCATTATACATAAATATAATTTTTAATAACTTAAAACATTCATTTTTCTTATTTATTATTCAATTTCTTTAATATTCACAATAATTTCTTTATATATAAATTATATAACTTAATATTATATAATTTATATATTTACATTATCCTTTCTTAAATAATTTCTTAATTTCCTCCAACCTTATTTCATTTAATCACCTTATATAAATTACATAATTATTCTTATATAATTTATATAATTATTATTTTCTTCATACCTTATTTTAATTTCCTTATATAAATTATATAATTTATTATTATATAATTTATATAATTACCTCTCATTCTCAATTAATTTTCAAACTTCTTCCAAAATTCCTGATAAAATCTAAAATCAATCATTACAATTTTTACCAACTCTCTCACTCACTTTTATTTAAATTTGGATTAATTTAATTATTAATCCCTTTAATTTTCATAATTAATAACATTTATAATTATAACAATTAAGCATAAACACATATATACATATATAATTCATATTTCTTACATTTCCATATAACCTCATTTAAAACATAATTTCTGCACTTCCATAATAATTTAATTGTACAATTTATTGTACATTTACCTCAAATTTCTCTTATTCTTAATAAATTGTTTTAAAACAATTTATTTACTTTTTAATTACTTTAATTCAATACTATTCATCATAATCTCTGCACATATTTAATTTACTAAATAAAATCTCATCTCATACATTAAATCACATAAAACAATAATTAACTTAACAATCTTGATGATTTTATCAATTAAATTCTCATTTAATATTATTAAAGAAATCCTGGAAATTCGGATCCTCACAACTATGCCACCATAACCACCGGAAAATACCACCAAGAAAGAGAAATAGTGGGAGCCATCAAGAGGAATAATTCTAAGCTTAAAAGAAGGTATAAATTAATTATTTTATAATTTATTTTAATACTTTGGTGGTAATTTAATTTTGTGGAAAAATTACTAAATAATTAGAATAATTATTCTAAATAATTATTTGATGTATATGTATGAATTATGCAATTTTTGGAATGGTTTTGTGAAGAAAATTTGGTAGAAAAATGGTTAAAATAGGAAGTTGATACACTGTTTCTGGGCTGGAAGCAGAAGAATGAAAAAGGGGTGACCGCGCATTGCGCGCGGTCAAATTTTGTTCCGCCAGATAAAAAACGACGTCGTTTTGGGCAGTAAGGCAGGGTCGCGCGTCGCGCGGTAGAAGTTTCTGGAATAGGTCATCAAACGACGTCGTTTTGGAACGACAGGGGAAGGTACGCGTAATGCGCGGGCCGAGTTTTTGGGCGAAAGTACTATTTTGGCCCCGGCCTTTTCCAAAAAGGACCAGCGTGTCCTTCAGCCTCGTCAATTTACGGATATGCCCCTGAGCTTTTCGTGAAATTCCAAGCGTGTCCCTAACGTTACTGAAATTACGGAAATGCCCCTGGGCTTTCCGGGAAATGCCGAATATGTCCCTAAGGGCGCGGAAATTATCAAAATGCCCCAGAATCAGTTTTTAATTAAATAAATGTTTAAAAATTGTCTAAAAATCATAGAAAATTATAGAAAAATACTAAAAATATAGAAATGATGTTTGGGCATTTAATTTAATATTTTTATAAAAATATTAAATGTTGGGGATTAATATTTAAATATTAATCCATTAAGTTTAAAGGTTTGAAAGTGAATAAATGAAAATTTGGACAACCGAATAAGCTAAAATTTATCTGATAAGCCGGGTTGTCCGTAGTGAATGTATTTGATATTAAGTTAAATTAATATATTAAGGGACGATGTTAATATAATTAACCGTATAAATTAAAATTTTTTCCGGAGATGGTATTAATTAAATAAATTAATATTATAAAGAGATGAATAATTATTATTTAATGATTTTATGATCATAGGTTGATCGAGTTAAGGGTTTGAGCTATCAATTTAAATAATTGGACTACAGGCAAGTTCTTCAGTCCCTTTTATGTTAAATGTTGGACTATTATGATATGTAGTTCTTGTTTTAAATGCATAAAAATTATGTGCTATGTGATACGTGTTTAATATGACCACAATATGTACTTTGTGCAACGATATGAATATATATGAGATATATTGTTATGGTAGAAGCACAAGCACATGATGTATGACACACACTGAGCATGTTAAGGTATGTGCTATGTGAAGCATAAACTGTTGAACTTGCTGAGCCGTTGTGCTCATTACTTGCTTATTATACATTTTTGCAGGAAAGAAATAAATTTGAAGAATATCGGATTAAATTAGAGATGAATTGCCTAAAAGGTGGGAAACATAATTGTTATATTTTCAATATTATGATTCAATGTGAATATAGTTGCTAAGTTTATATTGATGTAATGTATGTACATATATGTTGGATCCGTATAGAATAAGCGAAGTTAATTTACAAACTGTACTTGTACGAGATAGATGTTACTATAAAGATTATAAGAAGTCTAATTGTGAATTACGATACAAAGAACATTTATATAGATATGAATGATATTAAATGGTTAATGTTGAGCATTATGATACTGGTAATAGAAAGAAAAAGTGAAGGTTGCGATCCAGGGACTAGAATCCTGATGCAAAGATTTTAAATATCTAAATATTTTAATACAATGATTGAATTGAGAAAAGAAAAAAATTTATACCGAAAATTTGGTAATTGATGACGATAATGTCAATAAATGAATTAGTTAAGGTGATTAAAAGATTTATTAACGAACCGAAATTCAGACGTAAGGAAAATGATGTTTAATAAACATGAATTTAAGGTAATAAAGTGGGTCGAATTACGGGGTCGTTACAGTTATAATTTGAGTTGTGTTATTATTAGGATGGTTATGTATGGCTCATAGCAATAAATCTATAAATTGTTGCATAGGATTAACCTCTTTTAGTCCCTCCTCACTTTGTCCTTCTACACTCCCATTCTTTACTTATGCTTGCGATCCTCTTCTTAGTGGCATTTTTCTATATATTAGAAAACAATACATAAATACTACTACACATATCAAAATAGTACAAGAAATATTCTTAACATATTTATTAATCTTTTCTCACATAAGAACTCTTAAGATTAAAGAATCCACGAAAGGAATTCATAATTTATTGGATTTCAAAGAAATACAACTCAACAAAAGATTTCAACAGTTATTCATAATACTAATGCTGAGTGGTTGTTAAACCAAGAACTCTTTACTAGGTTTAACAGTTTATTCAACTGAAAGCCTTTAAAATATTATCAATCACAAAGATTGAAAAATACTCTCCGCAAATACTCTAGGGGATTAGCCTATCGTACCTATATTGTGCATAACATATAAGTTTTATAAGCGCCTAAGCGTAAATCGGAATCATGTCTTCCGATATCATTTATCCCCTTTATTAGGGTCGTTCATCTCAGTTACTAACAAGCAAATATCTTCCCAAAACAATTCAGGTTGATACTATACTTCAACTTAAATAAAGAATTATAACAATTTATTATTTCACAAATAACAGTTCATTTCTCGAGTTAAGCCAAACAAATGGCAATAATTCCTTTTCAATAAAATATTTTATAATAATGAATTTCATCATTCTAAGAGAGAATAAATGAAGTTTTAATCATATAACACACTGTTGCACAAACGTGCAGAAATAACATGTAAAATTTAGGAAACTTGCTCAATAAAACAAGTTTAAGATAACTTGCTTAATAAAACAAATTCAAGATACCTTGCATGCAATGTCTTTTTACAATCTATGTTTATTTTTTGTCTTTCGTACGACCTATATAATTTATAAGGTCATCATAACAATAATTGGTCAAAATACAACTCCTGACATTTTTATTAAATTTGTAAACTTAATTTAAGACCCTAATTTCGTTTTTGAAATTTTAATATTGTCCATTATTCATAGACTTAGAGAACTTAACTTTTGTCTTTGAAAAACTCAGATTGCACGACATTTCACGACGACATCAACCAACATCTTTTAGCCTTGGCAGCTTTGGCAAGCCTTAGCTGACAAACCTCGATAGCCTTGGCAAGCTGCTTTAGTAGTAGCCTTGGCTAGCCTCGGTAGCAGGCTGCCTTGGTTAGCCTTGGTAGCATATGTGCCCAAACGCCCAAGTGCACTAACATTGCCCCCTCCCCAGCCTAGCGAGTAGTAGCCCCACACAGTAGACTATGTCAGCCCAGCACTCAGCCAAGGTGCCGGTAGTGCACAACGGTGTGCTGCCCAACAGTTTAGCTAGTTAACCTACTTTGAAAATCCATAACTTATTCATTTTAAAATCTTTTTGCATAATTCTTTCACCTATGTCTTCGTTACATACCATACTATAATTCATCTTTAATTTTGACAACTCGGATCCTGCTACAAGGGCAACAAAAATTGCTCGCAAGGACTTGATAAAAACTTGTTTCATACACCTTTGCTTAGCTTACTTAAATATGATGCCACCAGTATTATAAAGCTAGGCCACCTTGTTTTGAGCTTTAATAACATAATAACGCATATTCATAAACCTACTTATTCTAGCTTTCTTGATTTTAACTCAAGAACACATGGACTAAAATAGAAATTACTTAAATATAAACTCTTTACGTCTTGAATTGTAAGCTGTTAATTCTCCTTTATTACTAGGCTTCTTGCTCTCTGTATTATCAGCTCTTTTGCTTTGTGAAATGGTGAGGATTATAAAAGAGAGAGGGTTGTTATTTACAAGCATTTCCATACTTGTTCACGAAGTATAATTAACCTACTTGTTTCCTAATTTAACTCAAGAGTGGGCTGTAAGTTTTGGTAAGGAGTTGATCATGGTTTAGGTGGATTATAGGCTAGATTAGTGGAAACATGTTTAGGTATGTGGCTGGCCAAAATGCCCCCATTCCCCCCAATTAATCCCCATCCTTTCTCCTCATGCTTTTCCTCATGCTTAATTAAACTTGATCACAAAACTAAACCTCCATAAATATCTTCTAAGTTTATTCCTCATGCTTATAATATACTTACATAATTGTAAGTATTCCAACAGTAATTAATTGGCCAAAATGGCCTCTCCCACCCGGTCACTTTTGCTTTTTTTTTTTCCAAATTGTATTTGTTCCATAAAATAATTTAAGCAACTTGGTTAATTTAATTAGTCACTTTGCTTACCACCATGTTTAATTGGTTTAACCTAATTTCATTTAATTTGCTTAGCTTAATAAGTTAATTGCTTCTTCTTAATTTCCTAATTAACTTAGAAATAAATTTGTTAAGCTAGTAGGTTATTCCTTAATCTTATTCCAACTAGCTTAATTAGGGTTTTCAACTAGCTTGATTAGGGTTTTTAATTGATTTTAGAGTTTCATATTTTTGAATAGGAATTAAGTATTTATATCCCGTATAAACACTATGGAGAAATATTAAAAGTGGTAAAAACGAAAGAAGTGTTTTGTGTTTATTTTCCTGAAAATATTTTGTACGCAAAACAAAGATTCATAATGAAATCACATAACATATAGGCTAAAATGAAATTTCAACCTTTATTAATTACAATACAAGTCTTATTAGGGTTCAAAATATTACATTAGCTATATATGCCTCTTCTTCAATTTTATACATCGTGGCCTTTAGCTCATAGCCCTTAGTAATATTTCATTTCAAAATAAAATTTCTTTCTGATGTATGAGTATCAGTTGTCTTTAACTTGAATGGAATCGTAAGTAATTCAAATTAGTACTCTAAGACAATAATGTGCATAATAAATGCATAATGATGAAATCTTTAATCAAAATAACGTTTTTAATTTTTTCCCCAATCTGACACTTGAATCTGTACTTTCAAAATAAGAGATCGTTCAAGTATAAGTGAAGGTTTGATATTTTGTTGATAATCAAAAAGTCATAATTTTTTTGTTTACAAAATGATAAATCTTTCTTTTGACCAAAAAAAAAACACAACGTTCACCACTTTTGGAGATAAAGTGTAACTTTTTGGGTCGATGGCTTATTAGTCAGGTGCCTCGTCACTTTTGAAATTCAAAGTGTAACTTTATTGGGTTGAGGACCTATGGTTTGGTGCCTCGTCACTTTTGAAGTTGAAAATGTAACTTTTCAAGTTGAGGACCTATGGTCTGGTGCCTTATCACTTTTGAAGTTGAAAGTTAACTTTTCAGGTTGAAAACTTATGGTTTGGTGACTCATAACGTTTGAAGTAAAAAGTGTAACTTTTCAGATTTAGGGCTTATGGTCTAGCGCTTCGGTCATTTTTAAAGTTCAAAGTTTAAATATATATATATATATATATATGAATGTGTGTGTGTGTGTGTGTGTGTTTTATGTTTTTTTAGTTTCTGGTTGGTAGTGACTTTGTTCAACATGTCGCCTCCCTATTCCAACTTGATTTCATCTGTCGTGAATTTTTCGTGGTAGATTCTTCTCAAACTATGACAGTCCATGGTGGAGTGTCCCACATATTGATGATATACGCAAAAATCTGGTCACCTGTCCATTACTTCAGTCACCACGAATCTGGGTCTTGGAGGCATCACCACTCTGCATTCCACCCCCTGCTCATACAAATTTTTAAATGCCTCTTCACTACAAGTGATGGCTTCCAGGACTAACAGTTCTGTATTATTTTCATTCCTTTGCCTCTTTTCCCCTATGACTTTGGCTGAGAATCTGTTAAAGCCAGAGTAGTTGTCCTCTTGCCCTTCCATGTAACTGTCATGTGGCTCACGAGCAATAATTCAATTCCTCCCAAGTCCTGTGCAAATAATGCAAGTGTTGAGAAGGAATCGCAGACTCTAATAATGAGGTAAGGCTTGAAGACATCCAGGGCACCATTGTTACATATGCCCAAAAGGTTCTTTTCTTTAATTGGATCTACATGCTTCTGCGTCTGAGCCCTAAATCTATCTATATAATCTGATAGCTCCTTATTCGATTTTTGTTTGATACCTATTAGCTCCACTTGGTCACCTATTTTTTCATATAGAAAATTTTCTTAAAAAATTGTAACTTGATGTCCTCCTAGTCTTGGACTGACTCCTTTTCCTGATTATAGTACTATAGGCGAAGAATTTCATACCTCACTAGGGTTAGGGTTCATGTTGATAGAGGAGGCAAAAAATCCGCAAAGAGTATGAAATCGATCAGGAGATTAAAGAAAGGAGAAAAGCGGGTGAACAACTACTCGAGCAACGAAAGGAAAAACTCTCGGGGACCCGACCTAATCGATAGCGTCCAAGAGCCTTTCATTTGTTTGAGGTCTCTTAAGGCAATTCAAGTCTATACTTTAAGGGTCTAAGAGTATTCTTGACTGTCTCAAGTCATGAGGGAATTCCAAGTTGCCAAAATGCCTCGTGAAATGAAGGGGTATTTATAGAGTTCTTAGTAAGGGGTCATATTTCAGACATGTTACCCGAATAATGCCTAAATCGTCCTATTCTTTTAGCCATCAATTCAATCCCTCAATCAATTCCCAAAAATAAGTTACTCCCATAAGTCTTCTGCTTCGGGTCTCGTGACAATACCTCTTAAGTCTCATGTTTAAGGTTCTTGTTATTCAATTAGAAAAATCACATCGAATCATTTCATCATCGAAACCCCCCAAAAAAACTTGGTATGGAGCGGAGAAAAGACAGCCTTAGGGGACCAACCCTGACGGGTCAGACCCTAGGGTGGCCAAACCCTAGGGGACCAAACCTTAGGGTTTCATTCCTCCTTTGGCTCATTTCATTCTTTTTCGCTTTTCTTCATCAGTTTTCATCAGTTTCCTTTGGTTCATGTTCTTAGGAGAAACTTATATTGTCATAGAGGAGTAAAGAGAAACCATCTTTAGGTCCTTTCAAGTTCTCTTAGTTTCGGGTTCGTTATTCATCGCAACATTTGGAATTTATTTTGAATGACTTTCGGGAAAACAAAATAACATGACCCATAGGAGGCCAAACACTAGGGGGTTGAACCCTATGGGGTGAACCCTAGGGTGGTCGAACACTAGGGGGCCTAGTGGTCCCTTAGGTTTTTCTTTCATTCTTTGTTGTTTTCTTGCTTTGTCCTTATTTTGTTTCGATAATTCAAATCAAGTTCAATTGGGAGATACACATCGGACATTTTCATTAAGGGTGGCCCAGCTAAAGGGACAAACCCTAGGGATTTTGAACTCTATGGTTGCCAAACCCTAGGGGGGCAAACCCTACAATTTCCCCTTTTTCAGTCTTTGATTGTTTGTTCGTTGTTCATTTATTTTTGATTTTTTCTTCTTTGTTCATTTCATTCTCTTTTCTCTAATTTGTGCTTGGGTCCACATTCCCCCCTGCCCTTGCACGTGAGTCATGCCTTGATTGTGTCACGTACACAATACTTTAAGTCGTTAAGTCCTGCTTTAGTTTTCTGAACAATTCGCTGAAGTTCAATATTTACAAACTTCAAATTATGAAGTCTTTTAGGAGAGGGAACCTTTATGGAGCCGAACCCCTAAGGGCTGGTCCTTCGAATCTTTGTTCCATTTCCTTGCCTCTTTAATTTTTTGGAAACTAGAGTCTTAACTTTGGAGGTCACTTTATGTCATTATAAAATGACTTACTTTTTAGAAATCTTTTGGAGCTTCAAGATGCCATAGAGGTGATGATGACATCGAAAGCTCGGGATTTTGGTATTGCCAACCTGGAGGCTTTAGCTATACCCTTTCTTCAATTTGATACGTCAAGGCCTTTTAGATCATGTCCCTTTGTAATCTTTGATTTTCTGTTTCAGAAACTCATGTTATATTTTGGTTATCTGAATAAAGTTTCTTTCTTATGCAACATTTATTGATCGTCTTTAACTTGAATGAAATCGTAAGTCATTCAAATTAGTACACGAAGACAATAATGTGCATAAAGAAGAATAATAAAATCTTTAATTAAGACAATATTTTCTTGATTTTTCACAAACTGACACTCGAATCTGTACTTTAAAATAAGAGATCATTCAAATATAAGTGAAAGTTCGGTATTTTACTAATAATCGGATAGTCATAATTTTTTTTTACAAAATGGTCAATCTTGCTTTTGATGAAATAGCATAATGTTCACCACTTTTAGAGATAAAATGTAACTTTTCGGATTTGAGGGCTTATTAATTAGGTGCCTCGTCACTTTTGAAGTTGAAAGTGTGAATATCGGGTTAAGGATATATGGTCAGGTGCCTCATTACTTTTGAATTAAAAGTGTAACTTTTTGGGTTAAAGACTTATGGTCGGGTGCCTCTATTTTGCTTTTAGTGCTAAAGCATAACACTTGTGCCTTATCCATTGGTTGTGCCAATTTTGGCATATAGGGTTTCATAAGGTCTTAAGTTGGGTGCCTCGTCACTTGGTGCTCCCTATAGAGAAACACTAGGTTGAATGTACTTCTTTTCCAATAATTCTTGTAGTTGAACCATCAACTCTTTCATCTACACAGGTGCCATCCTATATTGAGTCTTCGAAACTGGTGTCGTTCCCGATGCTAAGTCGATGACAAACTCGATCTCTCTATTAGGTGGGAGACCAGGTAAGTCATTGGGAAAATACATCTGTGAATTCCCTTACGACTGGTATTTGCACTACAAAAAAATGGACATTTGATAACGATTTTTCGGGTAACAACTTTACAAGTCGTTGCTAAAAATGTATATTTAGCAATGAATTTTATCCTTCGTTGCAGATTGTTAAAGGCTTTCATTTTTTGCAACAAAATTCATATGTTGCAAATTTTCGTTGCCAATTTGTAGGCGGGAAAAAATGTCGTTAGCAATTCATTGCAAAATTTTTGGCCACTTGATTTCTCTTTATCTTGGGCAACGAAAGTTTTTTTGTTGCTATATTTCGTTGCCTAATATGGACCACATTCATTGGCAACAATTTTTATTTTCGTTGCATATTTTATACAGCTTTTTGCAACGATTATTAAAATATTGGCTTAAATTAAGATAATCCCAATAAACATGTTTTGGTAAATTCATATCCAGTATTTGGAGAATTATAAAAAAATATTTGTATTTAGTATTTCAAAATTATGTCCAAATACGAAAAATATTTGTTAATGTTTTTATTCGAATAAACAAATTATTCAAATATCCTAATTCAAATCTCAATCACCTAATAAACAATTTATTCAATTTATTTATTAAAAAGTAAAAATAAAAAAATATTCACCAATTACTCACAAATCACAATCATTTAAATTTGTAAAAATGCATATCATAAAAGGGAGACATATCAAATACATCATCATTCATAATTGATCATAAAAATCAATTAAAATTTACTAATATAAATTGTACATATAAATTATTCCTTATATATATATATATATATATATATATATATATATATATATATATATATATATATATATATACATATTGCTAAATTTAAATGTATATAAAAGAAAAGAGATACATATACTTAAGGGCATTCCTCATATCGATATAAAATGTCAAGAAAGGGAAGGAGAAAATCCAGACAATCACCAACCAACCAAAAATAAAAAGGAACGAAACCCATGGACACACAACATCGCTACCAGCAACACCTTCATTCAGCAGTAACCCCCAAACGATTCTACACAGTATAACAAGAAAACCAGCTGGTGAAACCAAAACATCATAACCTACAGCCTAAATCCAATAACAATGCCCAAAAACAGTACCACAACTTCCTCAACAAAAGCACAAAGGTTGTCATATTGAAACAAATAGCAGGCTTGCTCCAGCCACATCTGCCAAAAAAATTGCTACAACTAATAGATTGTAGAATCTAGCAGCCCATTCAAACACACAAGTTAGACATAAAAGATAAATCAACAGGTGCACACAAGAGTAAGTAACCACAATCCTAACACAACAGAAACAAAACTGCTATAAAACAATCATGAAACAGTAAACAGCCAGCGGGGTATTCTTTCAAACACACACTGCTAAGGTATAAAACATATGATAAGTTTCAAGGAATTAGAAATGAAACTTTGGAATCATAGACCTACATAAAGTATCCAAAATATGACCACATATGAAATAAAATCCTCCCACAGTAAAAAAGTATCAAAGTTTTAATTATGACCACAACATAAGTTCAATAGTATTGAATGTCCATAAATGTTCAGGAATTGTTTTCGGTTGTTTCTGTCCCTGAGCTGGTGCCCGCTTTGAATCAACCGTTGGAATTCTGGATTGTCAACAAGCTTGTTCATTAGATTCTCAAGCGTGTTAATTCGTTTGTCTTGTGCTTGAATGGTTGATTGTAGTTCTTCATTCTTCGAGCGAGATACTTCCAACTCTGTTGCTAATGATTTTTCTTTTTGGCTAGATGAAGTCTTTTCTACTCGAGGACCAAATCCAAAACCAAGCAATCTCCTTACCTTCTTGCCCAAAACTCGAGTCATAATCTCTCTTTTGTCATTATTTTCAACATTTTTAGATTTCACTTCCATATCAGAGATATATTCATTCTCAAGTCATTTCATTTCATTTTGCAAGATTAACAACAAATACACATAAATCTAATGTGTGTTTTTTTGTGTGCTTTTGTAACCTTCAATTGTATCTCCCTAAAAATAAAATAATAACCACAAGCAAAAATCATGCCTTCATGTTTGCAGATACATTTTTATGGTTTCCATCTACTTTTCAAAAATAATTGCAAGTATGGTCATGTATGCTCAACAGTTATGCACCTTCATGGTTGGAAATGTGAGCCTTACCTTCTTGCACAATGTTATAATGATAGCCAGTTCTATCTCCAAATTCATGATTTCATCACCCTCGTAATGAACTTGAGGCATCCTGCAGTAAAATGATATCATGATATGCCCAGACTAAAATATTCTTGAAAAGAACAAATAAAATACACATTAATTAGGAGTAAACACATATCTGACAAGCTTGTTAAATTGGCCTGACAGTAACAAAGTGCTCTATTTAATAGTTTAAAATCTAGATAATATATAGAGGAAGCCATGTTTCATTTGAAATCATCATGCACATGCAACAATTCTTTGTAACACGGGTAATAATCATGCACAATTTCTAATTTTACAAGCTATTAAATCTCCTTTTATTTTCTAGTTAAGACTTATGAGTAACAAAGTAACAACAAATAAACTTAATAAGCTAGTTTTTTAAATCTTGGTTAAGATGCCTAGTTTTTGATTCTTTAAGTCATTTTAACAAACACCTAGTTTGCAATTTGTAAGAAGTCAAAACCAACAATAAGACAATTTCAAGATAAAAATATTGTACTCCATGGAACAACGAGTCAAGGAGGAAGAAAAACAATAATTATAAGTTATTTTAACGGAATTAGTCAGCATCAGTATGCAATAGCTGAACATGATTGTTAAAAATATCCATAGGATAAGTAAACTTACTTGTCCATCATGTTTGTGTTATATCAACTGAGCTACACAATATTACATTTCCATCTTGATCCGGCTTTTGCTTAAATCTGGTAGCTATCATTGTGAATGCATTTGCTATCCTGCTACACAACACTATGACTATCGGTGTTGTTGGACTTGATACAATTCCCACATGTCCAGTTACTACTATTGTTGGTCTTGATACGTACATTGTTCACATGATCAGCTGAACTACTCATATGTGTAGCTTCACGTGTTGTTGCATTGATCATCATATCAGTTCCACTACTCATCATGCACAATAAACTTCATTATCTTCAATATAAAGTATTCAGTCGTTAGGCACATGCAGTCCATTTATTAACAATGATTTTATTAGATATATCTTTGGTACTATCCCAAATTGCGCAAGTGTAAAAATAAAAATAATGGTTTAACATCCTGTAATTTTAGAAGGGCTTTTCTCGATTATTGGATCAACCCATAAAAGTTGAACAAATAGGACATGTGACAATCTAACATTTTTTAAAATGAACTGTCAATAACTAATGCCCTTTCAGCATCATATCCAAATTACTGTGATAACATTGTTAGATTTAATTCATAAATACTAATAACTGTATCAACTGGGAAGAAAACAAAATAACATGATTAATTATTTTCGAAATTCGTCGAAACCCACTACAAGAAACTTGATATTCTGGTGAGATAAACAGAAGTACTGATCATTAATCAACTTATAGACATACTCGCTCTGTTCCACAAAAGGAGTCCCAATTTAGCAACAACAAAAAAATTATTCCACAAAATATCCATAATGGGACTTCTTTTATGGACAGATGTAGCATTATGATGCAAATTCCTAGTAAAATTCAGAGAGTTTGATTTTGTTAATACTAATTTTGTATCTAGCCAGCCATTCATCAACCTGTTTAGGTGTATGTTATTGTATATTTTTTTCTAGACTTTCATCTTCTATTTTTCTATCCTTCTGCTTATTTAAGTTTACAGATTTCTGGGGAAAGTTTGTTAAATTTGTATTTCCACAGGGGGTTTTTCTTTGTTAAAGAAGAGGAGGGAATGAAACAGCTAATTTATTACTATGCATTTTGAAACCAACTACTTGAAGATAAGGCAAGGGAATACCATAAACTATTTCATATGCTAAAGTTAGGCTTTCTATAATTTTTTATGCAAGTTAATAATGCAGGACAAAATGGAAATACTGTAAACTTGGAAAGACTTGGAAGTATTACGGATGGAGCAGGGCTTGTAAGTATTTATATAGCTTCCCACTTGTAACTTTTAACATACTTATGAACAAGTGAACTATGACATAAAAAACACATTATAAACTCTAAACAATGTTTTAGATTTCCATTCATATTATGAATCCTCGAGAAATTGTTACTCCACTACACTGATTAAACATTCTTGTATTAAACTAAACTAATCGACAAAACATCGATTATTATGGAAAATATAGAAACTTGCAAGTAGTAGTTCTCTATTGCTTGCTTTTTCGGAGCGGCTGGTAAATGATGAGAATGCTCACTTATTGGAAGGAGTTGTGGTTTAGACGCGTGAAATGGAACTAGAGTGTTACAAAACAAATTACTATGGAACCAAAAGAGTAACCGAGGCACAACTTCCTCTCCTTCAACTCTCCAAATCAGCAAGAATAGTTAATGCCACATCTGTTCTCGGACAATTATTGGTAAGTAATGCAACAAATGAATGCTGATACCAAATATGCAAAAAGAAAAAATGCTTTAATTCTATCCACTTAACTCCTTTGCAGTTTATCCACAATGAGGAGATGAAAGCAGAGCTGAGTAATGTTGAAAACTTAACAAAAGAGAAAATAGATGCCATTTTGCAACGGTTTCTAAAAGATTTGAAGGATGGTAAGTTGAAGGCTAATGGTTGGCCCCTTACATCAGCTACTTACAAAGTTTCAAAAGCTGCCATCAATGCCTACACTAAACTCATGGTGAAGAACTACAGGAATATCCTAATCAACTGTGTTCATCCTAGATATGTTCAAACAGACATCACAATATTACTAATGAATGCATCCAAGTACAGGGAATTAAACCATTTTGAAGGACTTAGGAGGATCTTATGTCCCAGTATTGAAATGGTTGCAAGTATGGTTTAGTTTCAAACTAAATAACGTCCATACAATAGACAGGTTCCAAACTCTATAAATAAATGTTGATTATATATATGTTACATTCATTTAATAAACCCTTCCAGTATCTTTTGACAGGTTCCAATTTACAAGAAGATTAAGAAGTATGTCAACTCTTTAACAGAACATGTCAACTAGAAGATGATATTCACACCCTCTACCATTGCAATCATTGCAATGGTATGATTGCAATTCTTTGTACATTCTAAAATAGTCTAATAACTCTAATTAATACTTGATCTCTTAAAAAAAACTATCTATATGTAGAACTAGTAGTTTAACGTTAATATAAAGAAAAGGGTTTCAAAATTATTCAACAGAACATAACAAATATTATGCAGTTGAGCAATTTTCCCCTGTATATATAAATTTTTGAAGGAAGTAAAAAGGTTAATTTTTTCACTTGCTCGACGTGATTCTCTTCGATCTCATGGCACAGATCATCGGTCTCATCATTGGTGTAGTCTCTCCAATAAGAAAACTAATGATTGGTGGTACTGCACCTTTTCATGTGATCGAGAGCTGTACTTCTATGCTAGGGTATGAACTACTTATTTTCCTCCTTATGAGTGCGGCATGATTTTATTCTAGTATTAGCAAAATATCATACCGTTTGCCAAGATATTTTTCATCTTCGTCATATTAGCATTCATGCAACCTAGTGATTTTTTTTTTGTGCAAATATTTTTGGCATTCTTAAAGTGCAATGATATTTTCTCGCTAAAAAGTGATAATTCAATGCAAATGTAAAACTATTGATGCATGTATTACAAGCATGTGACCTAGGCATTGAAGAATTATCATTTTTTGTGTGCTGTAAATATAGCTGCCTTAATAAAAATAGATCCGAACAATAGGGTAATTTTTCTGTGGAAGATGTTGAGGTCATTATTAATATTTCATTCTTTTTTCATATTATTTCTACAATGATTGCATATAGGTTGTGGATGATGCACCCATACGTTGAAATCTTTCGCGAAGAATATCATCTCTGGTTAGGTTTCGTGAGAAACGGAAGGAGAGATGCTTTAACAAAAAGATAACGTACACTGTCCGGCAAGAAGTTGCTTAGAGGTAAGATATATCAATTATAAGAATCCTTTTACTTTTGCCTTTCAATATTAGTTTGGTTTTACTGGACTACTTTATTGACGCCTTTATAAGAATAAATGTGTTTATCGGATGCATAACATTGTTTTGATCATTTTTGTGTTGTTGCCTTCCACATCTAGTCGCAGAAAGAAATCGTAAAACGACTTCAAAACTAAATTGCAAAAAAGTAAGTGTAAAAGAGTAAAGAACACGAAGATTTTTAAGATTTCTAATATACTTTGAAACCATAGGTAGTAATAATTTTGCTGGTAGTACTTTCGTTTGGGTATTAATAATTTGTGTAATTTATTGATTCAAGTATTAATGTACAAAGTGGTGAAGAAGTAGCCATCAAGCTGGTATTGGTCACATCTTTCTGATTAGTGTTTTAACAAAAAAAAAATTGTATGAATTTATGTTCTGGTTTGTAAAGCGAAATAAATTGTTGTTCATGTGATTGTTTAATCAATCTTTTCTTAAGTAACAATGTTCATAGCTTTTTTTTTTTTCTTTATCATGTACCTAGTATTTCTAGAAATAGCTCTAATATCCCGAATATTTCAGAAGATTTTTAAATAAGATCTTAGATGATGAAATAAAGGTTGAAGTTAAAATCTAAATTTGGAGAAGTAAAAGGCGTAGAAAGTGAGTAAACATTTGACCTTAATCATTGTGTTAAGATTTAAATGTGAGTGAATGTAGGTTTTTAAATTTTAAAACCTATAATTTTATTATTATGTATACTTGGAGGTATATTAATAATAAGATAATATAATACATTTAAAGCTCGATGCATGTATTTGACTAAAGGAAATTATGTAAGAATTTTTTAGTGTGATGTATGAGGAAATTTATTAGGGAAATTAATTTTAATTGGAAAAATATTTTTAAGATTTCGTGAAGGTGTATATGTATATATACGTATATACTTAGAGGTGCGCTAATTATATTTTAGTCGATCGTGATAAATGATTAATTGAATTAATCATCAAGAACACTGTAAAGTTTAATATATTAATTAAACAATCTTATGAAAGTTAAACCTTGAATAGTAATTTAAGATATCCTAAATTAGTAAATTGGGAAGAGATAAGCTAGGTATTGTGGTGGTAATTAAAATTAAACCCAACCTAGTGGCCAAGTGATTGGAAATTTAATAATAGTCCAAAATAGATTAAGATTAAGGCGGGTCAAATTTAAATATAAGGCAAGCCATATGAATATAGTGAACAAGCTTAAGCACGTAATAATTGTAAGACTTGTATGTGAGGCCAAGTTATTAAGGTGTCAGTCTAAGTTTAAGGATGAACCCTGTATGGTCGTAATTTTGTGGAATAGCGGTGTGAAGAGAATGAGGTAATGTAAACCTGATATCACAAGTATACTTACATGTGTGAAGGCAAGGAAACAAATAGAAATACCAAGAAATGACAAAGTGGTCAACTAGTCAAAGTTTGACTAAAGGAAAGAGAAGAAAGTCGAGTTAGATCATAATAACATGATCAGGAATAGTAAGAGCATCGTATTACGATACAATCACGAGATAAGGAAATCGAATAACGAATATATTGTAAAGTAAGATCACGATGTGATCCAATGAGACTGTAAAATAACAGAGAGGTCTGTTAAGGATCAAAAGGTATAGGTTTATGTTATAAAGAGAAATGGTACTATGAAATAGTACGAGATGAACTCAGAGAATGACGAAACTTGAATTACAAAAATGTTATGATAAGGGGGCAGAGAGCTTGGGTACGAAATTTCAATTAATGACTCATGTGGTGACTGAATTACATAATCCTTTGTATGGGCGTAGGACTTGTGGTTATTTAGTTATTATATGATAATCATTGAAATGTTAGAGTCGCGCTAGCGGTTTAGATAAATATATAATATTAAGTTTATACACAAGTTCTTAAAACTCATGCATATGGTAAGCCCATGACTCATGTGGTGACTGAATTACATAATCCTTTGTATGGGCGTAGGACTTGTGGTTATTTAGTTATTATATGATAATCATTGAAATGTTAGAGTCGCGCTAGCGGTTTAGATAAATATATAATATTAAGTTTATACACAAGTTCTTAAAACTCATGCATATGGTAAGCCCATGACTCATAATCGTATGGTATGTTTTGAGCCCCTCAGCATATGGATAGTCTTTGATTTGTTCTCAGACTACGTATTGTTAGGACAAGCTCCTAAACTCATATTCTTGTGGTAAATTCTTGGACTCATATTGTGTGGTAAGTTTAATGAACTATACGGGGGTATAGAAAAGTTAGAGTAGCCAGGAATCTTTAGTATGATAAGCAATAATAGTCCTAGCAATAAATTTAGTAATTAAGTGAAGAAGCTGAAGATGAATGTTTAGGGAATTTAGGGTATTCCCACTCTTCTAGCATTACTAGACTTCAAATTTATGGCCTCAAGCTAACTACGCCCTAATGTGTTTTTAAAAATGCAAATGAATTTTATTATCATACATGCACAGTAACACGGGTGCGTGGATTAACGCATTATTGCCTGTCGCGGTATAATAAAAACTAAAATGATTTACAATGTTTTAAGCATTTTTTTAGAGTGTCTATGCTATTTGTTTCGGCTAGATAAAAATATTTTTAACATCAAAATGTATTTCAAGAGAATCATCAATGCACCTTTTAGCTCGGTGTAGATATGATGAATGACAGAATGCTCAACGTGTTATTGAGATGGTGCGGTACTATGACGTCATAAGATGATTCAGCACCATAAAGTATGGTGTAGGAATTATTAATGACGGAATTCTCAACGTACTGCCAAAATGATGCGGTAACATGAAGTCATAAATGATTTTGATTTATGAAGGTATGTTAAAGCTATAAGTCAATGTCATTTGACTCGGCTAGATGTTTTGACATGATGAATGTTTTAAAATTTCTGCGGGTTATAAATTGTTAAAAGTAAGTCTATGCTAATTGACGTGGCTAGACAAACATTGAAGAAATACAAGTCTAAGCTATTTGATTCAGCTAGACAAATTTTGAAATACATTTATTGAATTCATGTTCTTTGAAAGTTATACCCAATCAAATTACTCTTTTATGAATTCTAAGGCTGAGATAAACAACCCCTGTAAAAAGGGGAAAACAGAAAGAGATTACAGGTATTGCAGGTTGATCGAATGGTCACCTGGCATAGCGAAACACGGGCATTACAGATTGTTCTACTAGCGTGCCAAATTTTGGATTAAATATACATCACTTTAATGACAAACTAATCCACTGTCAGGGTTTGTAATATGAAGTACTCGGGGAGCGAAGTACTGTTAAACCGGAATATGTGTTCACTCAGCATATTATGAAAGTTTTTCCAAAATAAAAATTTTAAATTCCTCTACTCTTATGAAGATTGGACAATAGGATGTGGTAGCGTTTTTTAATTGTGAGCGATAATAAAAATGGAATTTGTGGAACAAAGAAACTATGAAATAAGATGAATTAGAAAAACTGCAATGTGTGGTAACCATGAGACAGGAAAGTAAAAAGGATATGTTGGATATGTTACAAAGGAAAATGGAACGTGAAGAAAATTTATGAAAATGAATTAAGAAAAGAAGGTTGAATGTGCAGAGTATAAATAATGTTGCAATAAAAAATATGAAATAAGTTAATTGAGTAAGGGTAATTATGATTAAAGAAAGAATTTTTTTCAGAAAATGAGAAATTATATTGATAAGTACATCAAGAAACGAGCTACAGTTTTATCAATAAAAATTTTTGAGAATTGTGAAATGTAATATTACAAAGAAATTGTAAATTGAATTAAGAGTTGAATACTCGGATAGTTATGATTATTACGGTGTTATCTATTAAAGATGTGAGTTACAACTATTAAAGAGGTAAGTTATGGTTATTATTGGGTTTAGTTGTTATTTATCAAGATAAAAATATAGCAAAGTGCTATAAATGAAATACGTAAGGTTATTACGGTAATTGTGATTCTGTAACGACCCCGAAATTTGACCCATTTTATTACCTGAAATTTCATATTTATTAAACATTATTTTTCTTACGTTCAAATTTCAGTCCGTTAATAAATCTTTAATCACCTTATTTAAACCCTTAATTGATTTTAAAATCATCAATTATCAAAATTCTCGTATAATTTTTATTTTTCTTCTCGATTTAATCGTTATATTAAAATATTTGGATATTTAAAAAATATTAACATCTCGATCCTAGTCCCTGGATCGCAACCTTTACTTTTTCTTCTCTTTCTATTACAAGTGTCATAATGCTCAACATTAACCATTTAATATCATTCATATCTATCCAAATGTTCTTTGTATCATAATTCATAATTAAACATATAATAACTACATTAATCAAAATTCATATTTCAATTCTACTCGTCCTATCCGTACCAAATTTGCATGTATACAAAATATTAATGTCACCTTAACAAATCATTCATATTGAATCATAATATAAACATTTAGTATTAACGTTCACAACCTTTTTGGAAAAATCCGTCTCTATATAACTTGATATGCCTGAAATTTGTTTATTTACCTGCAAAAGTTTATTTTAAGCAAGTAATGAGCACAACGGCTCAGCAAGTTCAACAGTTTATGCGTCACGTAGCACATACCTTAATATGCTCGGTGTGTGTCATACATCATGTGCTTGTGCTTCTACTATAGCAATATATCTCATATCATTTCACAAAGTACACATAATTGTCATATTATCCACATATCACCTAACACATAATTTATATGCATTTAAAACAAGTATTAATATATCATAACAGATAACATTCGGACTAAAGAACTTGCATGTATGTCCACTTAATTAATTGATAGCTTAAAACCCTCTCTCGATCAACCTATGATCATAAAATAATCAAATAATAATTATTCATCTCCTTATGATATTAATTTACTTAATTAATATCATCTATAATGTATTTAACCCTAACCGTCGATTTATTTTAGGGTATCGGGTCAATAAATAAATAATATGGTTAATTATATTAACCTCGTCCCGTAAAATATTAATATAACTTAATATTAAATACCTTCAATACGGACACCCAGACTCATCGAATAAATTTTAGCATATTCGGTTGTCCGGAAATTATATTTAACCATTTTCTAAATTATAACCTTATTAGACTAATATTTAAACATTTAAATATTAATTTCCAATATTTAATATTTTTACAAAAATATTAAACTTAATGCCCAAACATCATTGTAGACACCCAAATTTTGCATTTCTCTACTAACCCTGACAGGAGGGCAAAATCGTCAAGTGACCCAATATACGACAAGGAGAGGTGGGCGCCAAAATGCAGTTCCCACCACGGCTTACGATCAAGGCTGTCAAACGCAAAACGAGAATTGAGGCATCTGAGGCGAGGCCTACGGGCCATCCAGACAGAACCCGATGCGAATCGCCAAAAAAGGACAAGGACACTGCAATTACAGCATTAGGGTGGGGTCTCGACGTCGGGAAACCATTCCCAGAATTGATTCAGGTATCAAAGAACAGCTTTCCAAAAATAATACAGCAGAAATTGGCAAATTAATACCGCGTGGCACGAAATTCGAGAAAAATGCGCCGGACAGCCGCGGATGCAGTCGCGGCTGCCGACAAAAAGACGTTCGCGTGGCTCGAGGGCTGCACACGGCAGCCGAGGAGACGGCCACAGCAGGCAGCCGCAGATGCATCTGCGGCTGGCCGCAGATGTATCTGCGGCTGCCTGCTGAGGCACTATAGATCGCCATCTTCAACCCGAGAACCAGAGGGGAAGAAAAAAAAAAGAAAAAGAAGGAGAGAGAGATCGCGCGGGAGAGAGAGAGAGTTCGGTTTTTGCTAGTTTCAAGCCACAAATCTCTTGTATTGTGCTAGGTAATCTAGTCTTCTTGTAGTGTTGTCCGATTTGTGGAATATAGAAGCGTTAATCGGCATTTTGCAAGGTGAAATGAGTGCATTCTTGAGTTTTTTGTTGTATTGTTAGTATAATATTGTGATTGGTGTTTTTGATGTAGTTTATTGTTACATATTGGTAATGATCCGTGGATTAGGGGTTGATTAGCGAGGGTTCCATCGGAACATAATTCCTCCTAAACGCCCCGATGACATCCGTACGGTGATTTGTTCGTTCGTTATGGTGATAAGTAATGTGTAATGTGATTTGGGCGATATTTGGGTTATATAAAGTGATAGCAAATGTTTAGAGCTTGTTAGATTTGTTTTAGTGTTGGTTATGCTGTGATGGGATGGTTGTGAGCCTAGGGAGGAGATCCTAGTGGTCGAATCCCGATGATGGACGTTTTGGGTGTATGTAATCGTGGCATAGGGTCCATGGCGATGTATTTGTAATATCGGGCCTTAACGCGATATCAATCGTGATCGGGTTAAGGCCCCGTGATAAATAAAAATATGTGATTGTGGGTGTTTGGGGTTGTCTGGATGGCTTACATGCCCGTAGATAACCCCGACACGTTTTGGGATGTATGTTTTAATTTACGACACGAAAAAAATGGTTTTCAAAATAAGGCAAATAATGAAGATTTTATAAAATCAAGCAAATTTAGGATATTAGATTCACGAGGTTTATAGGTTAAGTGTTTTGGTAAACTTTAATCCATAATTGATGAATAGGCTTTAGTTGGTTTTAAAACGTCACAAAAAACGATTTTGCAAATAAATAAATGTTTTCATTAAACTTTGTGCATAGGGTTAAAGAGTTCTAGAAGTTGCCCTCGATTTATTTATATTAACTGTTAGAAGGCAATGTATAGTCTCGATTCCTATTTGACAAAAGTTTAAAACTATTGTTTTCTAAAATGACATCTAAATAAAAAATCCTCAACGCTTTCGAAATTAAAATCAATCTTTCTCATAAAAAGCGAAGCTTCGTCATTTGGGTCAAAGAAACGTCCAAAACACTTTCCAGATAACACTTTTGCCATATAAAAATAAAAGCGAACTTTTATGCAAAACGCACCACAAACATTCATCTAGGCACGCACGCACACACACGCAAACCACACATTTTAGGATTTAAAAAGGATAGGAAAATATCAAGATTGCGGTAACCGTGTTTCACGGAAGTCGGGGGGTGCCTAACACCTTCCCCTCGCTTAAGCAAGCCCCCGAACTCTATGAATCTCGGTTTGCGGACCAATTAATCGGAGTCACATATGAGCCAGCGATTACGAAAACACATTCGGATGAGTTGGTACATCCATTTCAAATATACCAACTGGCGACTCTGGTCAATTGGCTCATAAAAAATCGATCTTTCAAAACCCGTCGACACTAAGCCGACCCTTTTCAAAAGTCACATCTCAAATAAAAGGCTAAAATTGGAAAGGGACATTTTTAATTATTAAAAAATGAGACGGCGAAAATCCCGGCGTCGACAGCTGGCGACTCTGCTGGGGACATTAGAGGGCTTAAGCCGCATTTAAAATCCTGATGTTTTCCTATCCTTTAAAAAATCTAAAAAATGTGTGTTTGCGTTATTTGCGTTGATTTACCTTGTTGTGCGTATGTGGATGGTGTGATTGCGTTTTTTCTGTTCAAGTCTTTACTTTAGTGGATGGTGTGATTGCGGTTTTTCAAATCGTTACTTTATTAGCATCATATGCATACGGGGAGGACGATGAATGTATGATTGAATGTATGTTGAGCAGTTCCTCCTCCTGAGGCAAACCCGTCGGATGTGGATTACTGGACTCAAAGGGGTGCTCCCCGGCGAGGCTCAGGAAAAGCATCCACTCAGATCCAATCCAATTGAAAGATCGGATTTATTCCCTTCGAGTATGTTGCGAAGATCTGGGAACCTTCATGCCGAAAAGCCCGCGAGAGTAACTTAGGGTAGGTCAGCCTCAGATAAACCCAACGCACGGAAAGTCTCTTCATGCCCTTTTACGCTTTACGCGCATGATATCATACTGTAGTCAATCATTTTGTACCAACCAATTTTGTCAAAATAAGAGTACTAACCTCTGTTTTACAGGGACAGCTTGGAGAGCATCATAAATTGCACAATGTCATTACTTTGGATAAAATAAAGGGATACTAACCCTGTTTTGCAGGAAAATATTACAAAACTCAAAAACTCAAAAAATATTTGCTTTAGCATGCATCCACCAAAGTCATTTCCCAAAACTAAACTTCGGTTGTTTTATACGCAGGATTGCTCCCCAAACCCGTCTCCGATCTAAGAAAGCCAGAGAATTAACAGTCGAGATGGCTGAGAACCCTAATCCTGACCTGGCTCCCGTATCTCGGGAAGAGTTCAATGCTGTGAAAAACCAAATGACCGAGCTGACCATGTTGCTCAAGGAGCATTTCAAACTAAAATCAGGGCCACAGCTCGAGGACCCGGCGGGGCCATCATCCCAAGGAAACGCACTGACCCCGGAAACTCCTAAAGTTGAGCTACCAAAGCAAGTCATTATCATCCCCGAAGATGAGGTTGCCAGCGGTGTTAGTAAGAAAATAAAGCAGATGGAAGAGGCCATCAAAACGATGAAGGGGATCGGGTCATATGGCAGTGTTAATTATTCCGACCTGTGCATCTTTCCGGGAACCAGATATCCAGAAAAATTCAAACTCCCCGAATTTGAAAAGTACAACGGGTCGGGGGATCCCTACACGCACCTGAAAGTATACATCGGAGAGCTAGGAGGATATGCTGAGGATGAATCGCTAAGGATGCAACTGTTCCAGAAAAGCCTGTCAGGGGAGGCTAGGACGTGGTATGCAAGATTGGATAATGCTAAGATCCACAACTGGGAGGAGCTGGCCCACACTTTCCTAACCCAGTACAGTTTTCAGTCCCAGATGGCCCCGGACCGCTACCAGATGACCAAAATCAGAAAACAGACCAGTGAATCCTTCAGAGATTATGCTCAGCGGTGGAGGAGGATGGCAGCCCAAGTGAACCCACCCATGAGTGAGGCAGAAATGGTCATGACTTTCATTGATATCCAGGAGGCTCCCTATTATGAAAGAGTAATGGCGGGAATAGGAAAGCCTTTTGCGGAGATGATCAAGCATGGGGAAATGGCTGAGATGGGTTTGAAGTCAGGAAAGATCAGAGATCTCACAGCTCTCGAGGCTGTGGCTGAGCAAATCCAGAGTGGGAATTACGGCAGTTCATCCCGGAGACCCCAAAAGAGAAAGGAGGAGGATGTGTCCCTGGTACTACAAGGACTATCAGGGAAAACAATGACCAGCCCCCCGGTCCACATACAAAGAAATGAGGCCCCGCGCCCATCAAATTTCAACAATCAGAGGTATGAGGGGCGTCGAAAATTCGAAAAGCCGCAAGAGAGGGAGTTCACCCCTTTGGGGGATTCGTTGGAGCAGATACTGACCCTGCTGGTAAGCCAGAAGAAGATTACCGAGCTATTGCCTCCGTCAGACCCAAAGAGCAAGAGATATGACCCTAGCAAGAGATGCGCCTACCACTCGGCATCCCCGGGGCATGACACCCAGGAGTGCTGGTCTCTCAAACACAAGATCCAGAACATGATTGACAACGGAGAAATCGTGGTGGAACAACCGGAATCCCCGAATGTGAAGGCCAACCCTCTTCCCGAGCATAATGGGGGAGGCGTAAATACAGTGGAAGCTAGTGGGGCGGAGGGTCCCCTAAGATTGAGATACATAAGGAGGATAGAAGGAGAAATTGCTGTGACCAATGCCCGGGATGATGCGCCAAGGGAGCCTATTAAGTTGGTTGGAGTAATTCAAGGGACCAAAACATAGCCTATCCGGTTATCAGCTCCAAGACCCCTTGTCGTAACAGCTAGATCACAATTGCCAGTCACCAACCTGAAGACTGTTCCGTGGAATTACGGGGAAAAAACCGTGGAAGAGGCCAGTTGTGCATCGGTCAGCTCCAAAGGAAATCCATTGTATCTACCAAGGCGGGTTTTTGAAAACACAAAAAGGGAAAACGGGAAAATATCAGAGGACAAAGCGTTGGAGTTTTGGGAGAAGATGAATCACGGCAAGGCAAATGTGGCCAAAACACTGGAGGTGCAGCCACCCCTGACATCCATCTTAGATCTTGCCTTGGCCTCAAATGACCATCATCAAGTATTAAGCAAAGTCCTGGAAGAGGCCCATGTCCCCAAGACAATCAGTACAGAAAGATTCAGCCACTTGGTGGGCCATCTGTTAGACAGCAATGTAATATCATTTACCGACGACGACATCCCTGAAGAAGGAAGGGGGCACCGAAAGCCGTTACACATTTCTGTCATCTCGTCCGGATATGTGATGAACGGAGTCTTGATTGATGGTGGGTCAGCCCTGAACATTTGCCCATACAATACTCTGGAGAAAATGAAGATCAACCCTAAGCGCCTGCGGGCCAGCCAAGTGGTGGTAAGGGCGTTTGATGGATCGAGAAAGGACACGGTGGGAGAGATTGAGCTGCCGGTGGAGATTGGCCCGTATACTTTTGATATTTCCTTCCAAGTGCTAGATATCACGGCCAGTTATAACATGCTACTGGGGAGACCCTGGATTCATATGGCCGGGGCAGTGCCCTCCACCCTGCATCAACAAATAAAATTCATCATTGAGGGGCACCTGGTAACGATCGCAGCAGAATCCGAATACCCTGTTCCATCCGTAAAAGGCATGCCAGTGATCCATGTGGATGAGTCGGCCGAACCCATCAGCTATCAGGCTTTTGAAATCAGCACCCCTCAATACAAGCAATTGGGAGCTCCGGAGTTAAAACTTAAGATGTCCCCCGAGCTCACCTTCGTTGCCCAGGAAATGATGGCAATGAACTTTCAGCCGGGGCAAGGGCTGGGCAAGCACAGCCAAGGAATCACCGAGCCCATCCAGGTACCAGTGCAGTTAGGCAAAGCGGGGTTAGGATATCACGGAGGTATAAGGCCAAGGAGCTCACACAAGAAAATGCCCGTGCGGATAACCGGAGTCCCGATACCGAAAGCCGATAATGAACAATCCCCGAGGATAATCAAGCCTGCGTCTGGAACAGAGGGTAAGGTGGAGACTCCCCCAATCAAAGGAGGGGCCCAGCAGTCGGATTTCTTACAGGAAATTATGGAACAGTTCGAGAAAAAGTGCCATCTTCCGGGACAGTCAGGCCCCAATGAAAAGGGAAAAGAGAAGATGACTGAGGGCAAGCAGATCATGCCATTTATAAATTGGGCCGGGTTAGAAGTGCCCGAGGAAAGTGAAAATGAGAGCCGAAACCAAGTTGCCGCAATCATTGAGGAGGTGCCAGATGCAGAGACCCCCTCCATCACTAGCTCTAAAACCGAAGTGATCCCCAGGAATTGGACCGTGCAGCCAGTAGTATCCAGAAAAGGGTAAATGCAGGAGTGTCCGGGAATCTTGTCCAGTAGGGGGATCAAGGGGTTTTTAAGACGGTGTTTTGTTTTTATGTATCTGCACGTCTATTTCATACTTTTGTCATTGAAAAGGAAGTCATGTACCTAATGTTTATATATATGACAAATATTTTTGTTTCATGTCAGGTGTACCGAGTTGAGTCATTCTAGCCTAACAAACGATTTTCCAAATTTGAAAGACGATTATGATTTTGATATAGAACTGGATTTCGATTTGATGGGAATTGAGCAGGACGAAGCAGATGATGACGACGCTCCCGACGAGATCAAAGAGTGGGTCGAGGATAAACCCAAACCCAACCTAGACCAAACCATCACCATCAACATAGGAACCCCTGAAAATCCCAAAGAGCTAAAAATTGGGGCAGACTTGACTCCAGACCAGAAAACAGAGATAGCCAAACTATTGAGCCAATATGAGGATGTGTTTGCTTGGTCACACGAAGACATGGTCGGTTTGTCCACGGATATTGTGGTACATCGATTGCCTATCAAAGAGGGTTTCAGACCAGTTAAGCAGAAGCTGAGGAAATTGAAACCGGAGTGGAGCTTAAAAGTGAAGGAAGAGATAGTCAAGCAATTCAAGGCTGGGATCATCATGGTGTCGACTTACCCAGAATGGCTTTCCAATATAGTTCCAGTGGCGAAGCCCGGAGGAAAGGTGAGAGTATGCGTCGACTATAGGGATCTAAACAAGGCAAGTCTTAAGGATAACTTCCCAGTGCCTTTCATACACATCTTGGTGGATAATACGGCTCAGTATGAAATGTATTCGTTCGTTGATTGTTTTGCGGGATATCATCAGATAATGGTGGCGGAAGAGGATCGAGAAAAGACTGCCTTCATCACCCCCTGGGGCACGTTTTGTTATAGACGACTTGCCTTCGGCCTCACAAATGCGGGAGCCACTTATCAGAGGGCCATGATGGCCCTATTCCATGACATGATGCACAAGGAGATAGAGGTTTACGTGGATGACATCATTGTGAAATCGAGGGCGGAATCTGACCATGTGACTCATCTTAAGAAGCTATTCGAGCGGCTCAGGAAGTATAATTTGAAGCTCAATCCAGCCAAATGTGCCTTCGGGGTTCAGTCAGGTAAACTCCTTGGATTCTTGGTGAGCAATCGAGGTATCGAACTGGATCCGGCTAAGATCAGGGCTATTGTGGATATGCCAGCTCCCCGTACAGAGAAAGAGATAAGGGGATTTTTGGGGAGGATAAACTTCATCAGTCGGTTCATATCCCATCTGACCACCACCTGCGAACCAATCTTCAAACTGTTAAGGAAAGACGCCTCCCGGAAGTGGAACAGTCAATGCCAAAAGGCCTTTCAGACTATTAAGAAGCAACTAACAGAAGCGCCAGTGCTGGTACCGCCAAAGGACGGGGTTCCCCTTTTCCTGTATATATCCGTGAATGATATGGCGATGGGTTGTATGCTGGGGCAGAAGAGTGAAGCCGGTAAGGAGCATGCCATTTACTACCTCAGCAAGAGATTCAGCAGCTGTGAACAGAATTACACGCCGATCGAGAAAACATGTTGCGCCTTGGCCTGGGCTGCTATGAGATTACAGCATTACCTCCATGGACACACTACCTATTTGATCTCGCGAATCGACCCCTTGAAGTATATATTTGAGAGACCAATGCTGAATTGTCGATTGTCAAGGTGGCAGTTAATCCTCCAGCAATTCGACATCCTATATGTTACCCAGAAGGCCATGAAAGGGCAGGGAATTGCAGATCAATTATCAGAGATGCCGACAGGGGGGATGGAGCCTTTAGAGACTTTCCTACCAGGTGAAGACATACTGTGGGTCCAACAAGCGAGGTGTGATGACGAAGGGCAGTTTTGGAAAATGTATTTCGACGGTGCCATGAATGCTGAAGGGGCAGGAGCTGGAGCGGTCCTGGTATCCGTTACGGGCGAGCAATACCCTGTTCTCACCAAATTAAAGTTCAGTAACTCAAACAATACGGCCGAATACGAAGGATGCATATTGGGACTGAGATTCGCCCGCGATATGGGAGTGAAAAGATTAGCCGTGTTCGGAGATTCAGAATTGGTAATCAGACAGGCGACGGGGGAGTATGGCACTAAGGAGCTTCGGTTACTCCCGTACCACCGGTGTATAGTCCGATTGATGCAAGAATTTGAAGATATAGCTTTCCGACACATTCCCCGGGGGCGGAATGACTTCGCCGATGCATTGGCTACCCTGGCTTCGTTAGTCCACGTACTCAAAGGCAAAGCCACCCCACAGATTGAAATAACAGTACAAAGTGCCCCCGCTTACGAAGAATACATATCGGAGTTGTCAGAAGATGTGGCTCAACCAAATCAGCCCTGGTATCATGACATTCAGAAATACTTGAGGGATAGATCACTCCCCGACCAGGCGAACCGAACGGAAAGGCAGAGAATCCAGAAGATGGCGATGAAATTCTATTTAAGCGGAGACTCCCTGTATAAGAGGGATGTAGGCTTGGGATTATTGCGATGTGTGGACGAGACTCAAGCACAGAAAATCATGAGCGAAGTGCACGGTGGAGTATGTGGGCCGCATATGAGTGGGTCAATGTTGGCCAAGAAAATTCTGAGAACCGGGCATTACTGGCTATCACTTAAAGCTGACTGTGACGATCATGTCAAGCGATGTTTCCAATGCCAAGCACACGGTAATGTGATGCATGCGCCTCCTAATGAACTACATTGTATGACTTCCCCTTGGCCGTTCTCCATGTGGGGTATGGATGTTATCGGGCCCGTGGAGCCCAAAGCGAGCAACGGCCACCGGTTTATTTTCGTCATGATCGACTATTTCACTAAATGGGTAGAGGCAGCTTCTTTCCCCAAAGTAACGCAGGAAGTTATAGTCAGTTTCATCAGGAACAATGTGATTTGCCGATACAGACAGCCTGAAATCTTGGTGTCCGACAATGCCAAGAATCTGAACAATGCCCTTATGAAGGAGTTGTGCGCCCAATTCAAGATCAAGCATCTAAATTCTGTCATTTACCGGCCCAAAATGAATGGGGCCGTGGAGGCGGTAAATAAGAATATAAAGAGAATCATGGCGAGAATGTCTGCCAATCATCGGGGATGGCCGGATTTGCTGCCCCTCACATTGTTTGCATACCGGACATCAGTGCGAACGTCCACAGGAGCAACCCCTTACGCCTTGGTATATGGGATGGAGGCCGTTTTGCCGGTGGAAATGGAGATGGCATCCCTCCGGATTTTGCTCGATGCTCGGATTGACGAGGGGGATTGGATACAAAGTCGATACGACCAGTTAGCCTTGATAGATGAAAAAAGGGTGGCGGCTATATTACACGGTCAGTTGTATCAGCAACGTATCTCTCGATCGTACGACAAAAAGATTCGGTCCCGAAAGTTCAAAGAGAATGATTTAGTTCTAAAGAGGGTCATGCCCTGTCAAGACGAAGCCAAAGGGAAATTCGCTCCCAATTGGGAAGGGCCCTTTGTGATCAAAAAGGTTCTATCTGGAGGGGCCCTCATCCTACAGGAAATGGATGGCGAGGTATTTCCGCAGCCCCTGAATTCCGACTCTGTGAAACGATTCTACGCTTAAAAAAAAAAAAAAAAAAAAAAAAAAAAAAAAAAAAAAAAATTTCTATCTCCCTTGTAACTCGAACTACGTAGGACCTGATCTCCTGACCTTGTGGGAGTACGTAGGCAGCCATCATGGCACGGTCCGTTCTACACAAAATAATAAACTTCGTCCCTATACCAAAACCACTTCCAAAAAATCCCGAAATCCTACACATTCCAAAACTTACCCAAACCTAACCACAAACCTTGTCCCTATACCAAAACCACTTCCAGAAATCCTATACCCTCCAAACCTAGCCACATAATTAGCCCAAAGTCCAAGACTCATTTCGATGAAATCAGAGGGGCATGCGGCAATATCTGTGGAGTTCCAATCAAGACTTGAGGAAAGAAATAAGGCAATATATCGAAATCATAATCGGCTGGATAAAATGAGGATCCAATGAAGGGCGACGATGCATCAAAAAGGGAAATGACTGAAACCACAAATATTTCTCTATATATACAAAACATTTTGATTACAAGTCTGTCTTTTATATAAAAGTGATGAAACTGACATAGTCCGTGCAGGAAATAAAATCATCTACAGGTCAGAGACCAGCTGGAGCAGGATAGACAGAATAGTCGAGGCATCATAAACCTCCGGCTCATCCGCAATCTGCTGTCCCATCATGTCAATCCGAGTCAAAAGAGCAGCAGCACTGGTAACAGTCGTGGAATGGCCCTCCATGATGACTTGGGCCTGCTCTACGATGTTATCTCTGGCAGAAAGGGCGGCATCCCGGGCTAGTACAGCAGCATCCCGCTCCGCATAGGCGGTATCCCTCTCAGTCTCAGTAGCACTCAAAACGAACCGGAGCCGGGTACCCTCAATCATCAATCTCTGGATCCGATCAGTCAAGTCAAAGGAATGGGCATGTACCGAAGTAGAAACCTCTTCCACACCAGATCTGGGCGCTAATCCTGAAAGCTCCGGAGGAATGACCACATCTGAACCGGTCTCAACCGGGAAAGGTCCCCGAGGACCATCCAAGGCCCCAATCTGGTCAAAGTCGGCAATATCAGAACCTCCTCGCAACCATAGCAGATAATCGGGTGTCTGACCAGGGTGACTGTCCCCAAACTCGGCCGAGACCCTGTGTGACCAAAGATCGTATACCCTCAGCAGCTCCCTCTCCGTCTGAGGCGATATGAGAAATCGGTAGTCAGCAGCTCCCGCAAAGAGATGGAGATCTTGCATCTGGTCAAACTGCCCCATGACAGCTAAGGGATGATAAGTCGTCACCCCCCTCAAGCCAAGGAGAGGGAGAAAATCAAAAGGTGGCACATGAGTCAGGAAACTTTGGAAGGAGCAATAGCCCGAATAGATCAGAAGATGGAAAGGCTCCTCAAGGGCCGATAAGAGCTCCCTCCATGAGACTGTATCCGTGCATCGCCGGGGACGGAAAGAGAACTGCATGGACAGGCTGTGGTTGAAACAGAACCCGTGTCGACGAAACTGCCCGATGGGTCTGAGGTGGCTCATGAACCATACGTATAACAAAGTAGAGCTTCCCCTAAATATGCGACCAGAGAAGGAATGACAATAGGAGGCCGACAGGTAAGTCTCTGCTAATATCATGGGAAGAATGGTATGGTCCTCCTGGAGAGCCTGCACCGCTACGATAACCCGCATATCCATGAGGTCGTCCCCTGCGGGCATGTACAGAACTGATACGACACAAGCCATCAAAACATCCACTCTCAAAGCGCCCCAGCGCTCTTCAGATACTGAAAAATCACTGAAAAACCGAGAGAAGCTATCCACCGAGCCAAATCTGTCAACCAGGAAGGATAGAGGAACAAGGTGGCTCGAGGAGGTCACGGATAGCAGAGCTGTCCTCCGCAAGCCTGTGAAAGTCAGAAACTGGCGGCGCATATGGCCCGAGGTAACCCGTGCACATGGACCATCCACTGATAAACCGGTGAAGCGAGCATACTCCTCAAGAGTGGGAGTCAGATACTCCAGCCTAAACCTGAAAACCTGTCGGTCCGGGATCCAACAACTGAGAATGCCATCAACAAAGCCCGGCGGCACCTGAAATGACAGTAGAGCCAAGGAGTGTCCCAAAAGACCCTCTGCGATGATTCGGTCGGAGGGTAGCAAACTATCCAGCCACAAGAAGAGCCTGCCAATAATTCCTGAGGGGGCGCGAGGGTCCACGCGAACCACGTCCAGGGATGACATCTGTAAAAGCGGTATCAAAAGACTATACAGGGGTCAATTTTTCCTTATATATAACAAATCATACATCATACAAGCTATAATGGAATGAATGAATCATCAAAAGTAAACGATTGTGCATAGAATAAAATAAATCTGTACATAATACATGAAATGAGAAATGATAGTAAAACGAGCAGGTTTAAATACAGAGATCCTAGCCTATCAAGTCTAATCAGTGAAGTCTATGCCATCAATGAAGGTGTCATCGTCAAACTGATCTGCAGGCAAGTCCTGGGGAAGGGCAACCTCACCCTCAAAATTAAGGTCTGGGCAGGAATAAGGCGGAACTGGGGCATCCGATGTACCGGGATCCGCGCCAAAATCAGATCCCTGCGGGTCTGCAGCATAAGCCTCCTCTGGATCTCGGCCCAAGCTTCGAACGAAGAGAGATAACTGATCCACCCTCCGAGTGAGTGAAGCAATCTGGTCCGAATGGGTGGGGACACGGACGCACTCCATCCAATCTGCCATCATCACCGACCCGTGAACCAGGTCTCCGAGGAAAAAAGTAGCCCGGGTCTGAGGACCGATAGTGCGGGGTCTCCACCAGGCACTGAAGCTCTCGCTCGTATGCGGACCAACAGAAAGCATATAGCCGTCCTCCCCGGCCATCAGGGCCTCTGGAAGGTGGGCATCCGCAAACCAAGCTCTCTCTGAGGGGGGGGCAAAGGGATACGAGCCTCCCCGGTCACACATCTGATGGCGCGCTCCCCCAGATATAGCTCCCATCCACCGTAGGTCAGAAACGGAATACGGCGAGTGGATAAGGCATGCTCCAGGTCCGCAGCATAACCACCAGCAAGGCCAGCCGCCAAATGATCCGCCGTGTAAGGAACCCAGGTCACATCCGCAGACGAGATCAGCTCTAACTGCAGCCGACAGTGAGCGAAACTATCAGACACTGGGGTCTCCTCGAGAGTACTATGATGCCATCTACGACCCCTGGGATAAGTCTCCGGGCCGAGGATAGTAACGGGCCGCAAGCAGGGTAATCTCTCGTAGGCCCAGAACTGTCAAACAAAGCAGAAAAGCCGTAAGTAGCAAGAAGGAACGAAGAAATGGGACGAAACGAGAACTGTATGATAAAAGGGACTTACTAGCAGGAAGGGATAGAAGCCGAGCCAAGCATCGGTCTGTCCCTCTGAGCGGAGACGAAGACCCTGGAGGAAGTAAGCAAAGGTGAAAGAGCCCCAGTCGTAATCCCCGATCCGGTCAACATCCCTGGTGGCTCCGACGATGCTGAAATGGATAGTCGAGGAGTTGTTCCCCAGAAAACAGCCCCTCATAATGGTCAGAAACAGACGGCGGAGCAGAAAATCACGAGTAGACCGGTCCTCAGGGAATGGCTCGGAGAGGACCCCTCCAATGGCATCTACAGCCAAGGCTCCCGATCGGATGCTGCGGGCCTTAAAGACCTTATCATGGGGAGAGTAGCCCAACAGGGATCGAACAGCTGCGGTGGTGATGTCAGTCTCCAGGGGGACCCGGGATCCGGAAAACTCCACCCCGGTGATATAACGCCAGTCGAGAGGGGTCAACATCAGCTCACAGTCAAGAAGATGAAGCGACTGTGTATGGTGGAACCAGCGCTCAGCTAAAGCCCTCATATAGCCCCACGGACACCGGCGAGGGGCAATGGTGAAGAAATGTCTGAAGCCCCAGGAATCTACCATCCCCCTATAGTCGGAATGCAGCGCATGATAGAGAGTGTAGATGCTAAACCAGTTGCCCCGAGGCTGGGTAAACTCAGGAACCTGTGACAACCATCAAAAGTCAAGCATGGTAACCATACGGATTTGAATGAAGTTAAATGACGGATATACCTCGTTAGCCGCCAGGTAGGCTGAGGGATGACTACTGAGAGTCGGACCGAGCAGATCAGGTATCCTGGCACGAGCCCCTGGTAAAGTCCGACGCGTGGGGGGAGGAGCCGCTGTGCCCAAAGGGCCCGCCTCTGCCTCAGCTGGGGCATCCTCATCAATATCCGGCTGCACGGGGCGAATGATAGACTCCGCCAATCTACGGGAATGACGGGTCAGAACGGGAGCTGGAGCTGGGGTGGCCGCTCTGCGACGTCGGACACCCGCCACCCGGGGCACTGCGGAGCCACTGGGAGCATCAGGATCCATGGCTGAAACGGCATCACGAAAAGGAGGTACACCCTTAACTCGTTAGCTTTCAAAACAAATCTTATTGCATATTGCTAAAAAGTCATAGGGCAGCATGACATGTTTATGAAATGGAAATGCAGGAATAAATCCTTAGGGGTGCGCTAGATTTCCCGAAATTTCGGCAGAGTCTCGTTTGTAAAATGGACATCCCATGCACGATCCGGCATGTTTAAAATCAAGTCAGACAACCAACAAATCCCAAATGCAAGTGAAAATGATGCACCATGAGCATAAAATGAATAAAATCATGGTGTTTTCAAAGTAAATAGAGCATGACCGCAGGACCCATTCGTTTATATATGCTATGGCTAACCCCAATATCTCATATAGGCATGCATTACTAAGATCAAATATTTACACAGGTAAATACATAGTCAAATGAAAGCGAAAAATCAAAGAAAAATGAGTTAAAACGTTACCCAAAGTACGTAGACTGATTTAATCGGAGCAGATTTTGCCGAAAGAGGTCCAAAAGACGAAAAAGCCGGGTAGGGGGCGAGGAAAACCGAAAACGAGTGAAAGGGACAGCCAAAAAGTGAAAGGAAACGTGGGGGTCGCGATCTAAAGTAGGGGCCGATCCCAGCCGCAGGTGCATCTGCGGCTGGCCGCAGATGGATCTGCGGCTGGTCTCGGTGACCCGTTTTGCCTCCCTTTTGCTCCCCGAGTCAGCCGGCAACGTGTCCCATGTGAAATATAAGATTTTAAAAATACCTGACCAATTTGAAAAACGACCCGTCAGATACGAGACCTGGCCAATTTGAAAAACGACCCGTCAGATACGAGACCTGACCAATTGAAAAACGACCAGTCAGATACGAGACCTGACCAATTTGAAAAAAGACCCGTCAGATACGATACCTGACCAATTGAAAAACGACCAGTCAGATACGAGACCTGACCAATTTGAAAAAAGACCCGTCAGATACGATACCTGACTAATTGAAAAACGACCCGTCAGATACGAGACCTGACCAATTGAAAAACGACCAGTCAGATACGAGACCTGACCAATTGAAAAACGACCAGTCAGATACGAGACCTGACCAATTTGAAAAACGACCCGTCAGATACGAGACCTGACCAATTGAAAAACGACCAGTCAGATACGAGACCTGACCAATTTGAAAAAAGACCCGTCAGATACGATACCTGACCAATTGAAAAACGACCAGTCAGATACGAGACCTGACCAATTTGAAAAAAGACCCATCAGATACGAGACCTGACCAATTGAAAAAACGCCCAGTCAGATACGAGACCTGACCAATTGAAAAACGACCCGTCAGATACGATACCTGACCAATTGAAAAAACGACCAGTCAGATACGATACTAGACCGATTGAAAAATGACCCGTCAGAAACAATACCTGACCAATCCAAGAGCGACCGTCGGGTACGACACCCCAGCGGCATCCATTCGTGGAATTCGAATCAACCCCTACACGATCATGTCAAGTGCGGCATTTGCATTGTCTCAACATATGCATTGCATCGATAAAACACATACTGTCTTTCCTGTGCATCTGGTGCCTACTTCTTTATCATGTCCATTTCATATTTCATTCCATAGACATGATAAAGAGGGGCAGCTGTAGACACCCAAATTTTGCATTTCTCTACTAACCCTGACAGGAGGGCAAAATCGTCAAGTGACCCAATATACGACAAGGAGAGGTGGGCGCCAAAATGCAGTTCCCACCACGGCTTACGATCAAGGCTGTCAAACGCAAAACGAGAATTGAGGCATCTGAGGCGAGGCCTACGGGCCATCCAGACAGAACCCGATGCGAATCGCCAAAAAAGGACAAGGACACTGCAATTACAGCATTAGGGTGGGGTCTCGACGTCGGGAAACCATTCCCAGAATTGATTCAGGTATCAAAGAACAGCTTTCCAAAAATAATACAGCAGAAATTGGCAAATTAATACCGCGTGGCACGAAATTCGAGAAAAATGTGCCGGACAGCCGCGGATGCAGTCGCGGCTGCCGACAAAAAGACGTTCGCGTGGCTCGAGGGCGGCACACGGCAGCCGAGGAGACGGCCACAGCAGGCAGCCGCAGATGCATCTGCGGCTGGCCGCAGATGTATCTGCGGCTGCCTGCTGAGGCACTATAGATCGCCATCTTCAACCCGAGAACCAGAGGGGAAGAAAAAAAAAAGAAAAAGAAGGAGAGAGAGATCGCGCGGGAGAGAGAGAGAGTTCGGTTTTTGCTAGTTTCAAGCCACAAATCTCTTGTATTGTGCTAGGTAATCTAGTCTTCTTGTAGTGTTGTCCGATTTGTGGAATATAGAAGCGTTAATCGGCATTTTGCAAGGTGAAATGAGTGCATTCTTGAGTTTTTTGTTGTATTGTTAGTATAATATTGTGATTGGTGTTTTTGATGTAGTTTATTGTTACATATTAGTAATGATCCGTGGATTAGGGGTTGATTAGCGAGGGTTCCATCGGAACATAATTCCTCCTAAACGCCCCGATGACATCCGTACGGTGATTTGTTCGTTCGTTATGGTGATAAGTAATGTGTAATGTGATTTGGGCGATATTTGGGTTATATAAAGTGATAGCAAATGTTTAGAGCTTGTTAGATTTGTTTTAGTGTTGGTTATGCTGTGATGGGATGGTTGTGAGCCTAGGGAGGAGATCCTAGTGGTCGAATCCCGATGATGGACGTTTTGGGTGTATGTAATCGTGGCATAGGGTCCATGGCGATGTATTTGTAATATCGGGCCTTAACGCGATATCAATCGTGATCGGGTTAAGGCCCCGTGATAAATAAAAATATGTGATTGTGGGTGTTTGGGGTTGTCTGGATGGCTTACATGCCCGTAGATAACCCCGACACGTTTTGGGATGTATGTTTTAATTTACGACACGAAAAAAATGGTTTTCAAAATAAGGCAAATAATGAAGATTTTATAAAATCAAGCAAATTTAGGATATTAGATTCACGAGGTTTATAGGTTAAGTGTTTTGGTAAACTTTAATCCATAATTGATGAATAGGCTTTAGTTGGTTTTAAAACGTCACAAAAAACGATTTTGCAAATAAATAAATGTTTTCATTAAACTTTGTGCATAGGGTTAAAGAGTTCTAGAAGTTGCCCTCGATTTATTTATATTAACTATTAGAAGGCAATGTATAGTCTCGATTCCTATTTGACAAAAGTTTAAAACTATTGTTTTCTAAAATGACATCTAAATAAAAAATCCTCAACGCTTTCGAAATTAAAATCAATCTTTCTCATAAAAAGCGAAGCTTCGTCATTTGGGTCAAAGAAACGTCCAAAACACTTTCCAGATAACACTTTTGCCATATAAAAATAAAAGCGAACTTTTATGCAAAACGCACCACAAACATTCATCTAGGCACGCACGCACACACACGCAAACCACACATTTTAGGATTTAAAAAGGATAGGAAAATATCAAGATTGCGGTAACCGTGTTTCACGGAAGTCGGGGGGTGCCTAACACCTTCCCCTCGCTTAAGCAAGCCCCCGAACTCTATGAATCTCGGTTTGCGGACCAATTAATCGGAGTCACATATGAGCCAGCGATTACGAAAACAAATTCGGATGAGTTGGTACATCCATTTTAAATATACCAACTGGCGACTCTGGTCAATTGGCTCATAAAAAATCGATCTTTCAAAACCCGTCGACACTAAGCCGACCCTTTTCAAAAGTCACATCTCAAATAAAAGGCTAAAATTGGAAAGGGACATTTTTAATTATTAAAAAACGAGACGACGAAAATCCCGGCGTCGACAATCATTTCTATATTTTTAGTATTTTTTTATAATTTTCTATAATTTTTAAACAATTTTTTTAAACATTTATTTAATAAAAATCACTTCTGAGGGCATTTTAGTAATTTTTGCGCCCTTAGGGACATAACCGAAATTTTCCGGAAAGTCCAAGGGCATTTTCGTAATTTCTGTGGTCAAGGGACACAGTCGGTATTAACTAAAAAGGCCAGGGGCAAAACCGTAATTTTGCCCCAAAAACCGCGTTCGCGCATGGCGCGGCAGTCCCTGTCCGTTCCAGCGAACGACGTCGTTTGGAGACGAAGCCGCGCATGGCGCGGCTGAACGAATTCTCGCCCAAAACGACGCTGTTTTGTTCTAGCTCGCGGAAAAAAAATACTGTCGCGCAATGCGCAGCAGCCCTGCAAAATCTTCTTCATCATCCCGAAACAGTAGCCACCAACTTTCCAACATTCACCGTTTTTGACCCAAACTTTCACAACATAATTATTCCATAAATCATATAATTCATAGATATACCACTAAAAATTAATTAGAATAATTATTCTAATTATTTTCTAATTTTTCACACAATTAATTTATCACCATAAATACAACATAAACCAACAAAATAATTATTTTACCTTCTTGAAGCTTATAATCCTTCTTTTGATGGTCATGGTAGTGCACGGTTGGAAGTGGTGGCTATGGTGTTTCCGATGGCAACATGGTGGTGATGATTTTCGCATGGAAGCAAAAGAAGTAGAGAGAAAGTGTTTTGTTCCTTTGTTGCTTCCTTTCTTTATTTTTATTTTTTCTTTTTAAATACCAAAAACTAACTATTTTTGAGAAGCTCAAAAAGTCCACCGACTCAAGCCTCTCTCGAACATTCCAAATTCGGATAATTTCCAAATTTGCATGCAAATCAATTAATTAAATACATTACGTAATTATTACGTGTAATAAATATTTTATATAATATATATAAAATATTTATTTTAATTCACTAAAAATCATAACATGATTTATGAGTATTATTAATACCCTTTTCGGTATTTTATTTGACAAAATTTGTACACGCATAACGACATGCATGTAATTATATGAGGTAATTAATACCTCCAAAAATCATAAAATAAATCGTATAGCCTATAAAAATTATTTTTCATAATTTTTCACTTCGTTACTTGGACATCATGTTACACTAACCTGTTCACATTTCTGAAATATTATCTCTCATAAAAGTCATAAAAATTTCACTATACATAAACATAATTTTTAATAACTTAAAACATTTATTTTTTCCTCATTTAATTTCATTTATTTACATTTCACATTAATTTCTTTATATATAAATTATATAATTTAATATTATATAATTTATATATTTACATTTTCTTTCTTAAATAATTTCTTAAATTCCTCCATAATTATCAATTAATCAATAATTTCACATTTATTAACTCTCTCATTATTTTAATCATCTTATATAAATTATATAATAATTCTTATATAATTTATATATTTATTTTTCCATTATTCTTTTACTTAAATTTTCTTATATAAATTATATACTTTATTAGTATATAATTTATAAAATTATTTCCTTCTCTTAAATAATTTCTAAACCTTCACCATAATTATTGATTAATTAAATAATCAATATTTCTAATTTTATCAACTTTCTCATTCACTTTTATTTAACTTTGGATTAATTTAATTATTAATCCCTTAATTTTTTATTTTTTTTATTTTATAATTATTAACATTTATAATTACAACAATTAAACGTAACCACATATATATACAAATGTATATAACCTCATTTAATTTCTGTACCTCTACCACAATATTTAAATATCAACAAATTCATTGTATATTATATGAAATTCCTCTTATTTTCCATAAATTATTTTTAAGCAATTTATTTATTCTTCAATTATTTTTATTCAATCACAATTTGTCATCATCTCTGTACGAATTTAATTTATCAATTAAATCTCATCTCATACCTTAAATCACATTAATTTACACAACCTTGATAATTTTATCGATTAAATTCTTATTTAATTTTATTAAAGAAATTCCGAAAATTCGGGTTCTCACAGATTCCGAGGACGGAATCCTGTTAATGGGGGAAGAATGTGAGGACCCGAATTTTCGGGATTTATTTAATAATATTAAATAAGAATTTAATTAACAAAATTAGCAAGGTTGTGTAAATTATTTTTGATTTAAATGTTTCGTGTGATTTAAGTTGTGTGATGAAATTTAATTGGTAAATTAAATCTAAAATGAGATGATGGTTAATTACATTAAATAAATATAATTGATAAGTAAATAAATTGTTTAAAATTAATTTACGAAAAATGAGTGTAATTATATGTATTTGTACAACAATAATTGTACAATCTAATTTTATTATGTAAATTAGTTGGAAAAGCCCAATTAAATTTTAATGTGTAATTTATTATACTAAAAGTGTTATTTGATAGAAGAATAATAAATTCATGAAAAAGAATTTTATGTATGTCTATTAATATATGGAATATTGATATTGTGACGACCCCAAATCCGGGTTCTATAACCTCGAGTTTGGTTCTCACTATTCAACACATTACTAACAATTAAATACATACATTGCATTTAAATATCGCGGAATAATATATATTGGTTCCCTGCAAAAGGTTACAATACCAGGGTCTATCAACCTTAACATAAAAACAGTTCCTATCATAAGGAATTACAAAAGGTTATTCAACAGTAAATACACATTTAAGCATCTAATTGGCATGCATAAACTAACTTAAGCTCTGGCCTTTCCTTTTCCCTTATCATTCTTTGAGCAATCAGGATTATCTGAAAAATGGTTCATGATATAGCAAGAATGAGCAACTAGTTTGCTCAGCAAGTTTAGAACAATCATATATATTTAATATATCATGAATGAATGGGAAATGTCATCAATGGTTCAACAATAGATATAACAATTGTGAATGAAACAGGATTCAAATTTTAATAAACAGAATATTTGAATCTTAAAATGCTGAGTGGTCACTAAGGACCCTGAACTAACGAGGGTATAATAGAGTTTCCTCTGACCCTTTGAGTTGTTTGGTTTTCAAGGGGATCAGCCTATTCAACCCGCTGTATATGCATTACATTTAGTCACTGGCGCCCAAAGTCGGTTTCCCGACACAAAATCCCCTAATTTAGGGTTGTTAAATTCTCAGACTTAATATAAGAAATCCGCACCCAACAATGGTTTGGATAAGCTTTTAAAAATATTCAAGTATTGAATTTATAAACGTAATGTCTAGCTGAACTATTAGCTTTTGACATTTTTAATACAGTTCGTGAATCAAGAACTAATAAGCTTCAAGTGCACTAAGTGCGATTTTATAAACAATATGGATGTGGAATAATTTTAAATAATTAAACCACTTCAAGCTTTGACAATAAATACAAGTATAGAAACTTGTTCAACAATAAATGAGTAGGGTTAGAGAACTTGCATGTCTGCTCAGCTACAACAAATGTCTAGCTTTAACTAACTTGCTTTGAAAGACCTAACATTAATAAAGTCGGTCTAATAATTAGTACGGCGTATTTGCATAACTATACGCTTAATAATGAACTTATTTACCACACATAAGTACTAACACATAATTTACAGTAGTCAAAACAATATTATTAACCTTATAGACCCTTAATCATTTTAGGTTAATAATTTAATAAGTTAGAATGTGACGCCCCCAAATCTGGGCCCACACAGCCCAAACTTGAGTCGTCAAAATACTACAACAAAATTATTACAACAAAGCACAACGTACAACAATACAATGTATAATAATACACAACTAAGTCTTCACTATTATTGCCACACTATTTTACAAAACGTGAAGACTATGATAACTATTCCTCGGACCCTCACTCCATTCCCCGGCTAGACCCTGTTATGTTTTCATCTCCTGTTGAAAAACAATGGAACAAAAGAAAGGGTGAGCTCAAATAGCCCAGTAAAGAATATCATGACTAAGATAATGACGAATAAATTATCATTAGTCTTCAACAGTTGAGTTCTTGATAGAATACAATAGACTACAAGGTTTATATCAAAAACTGCAGTTAAATTCTTAAACAACGTTCAGATCAATAATAGCAGCGGAATGAGTAATCTATTATAAGAATAATGCAGACTATAATGTCCACTCGGTTCTCTTTTTAGGAAAAACATCATCAACTTTTATCATCTGAAATATCATTAGTCAAGATAATACAAATTCACAGTTCCTGATCATAATCATGCACATCAACAGTTCATCTTTGTACTACGGGCCAAAGATATTCAATATAGCACCAACGGTCATGATTATACCAGATTCAGCCTTTGGTCATAATCATACCAAACAACAGTTCATCTTCGCACTACGGGCCAAAGAGAACATTCACCACGTGCCATAAAAGACACCGAACAGATGTATCGCCTTTAACCTATTATATCGCCTTTAACCTATCATCTGTTCAACAAATATATCACATCTGTGCCCCCGGCCACAGATATTCACAACAGCTTGATTTTTGGATGATTAGAATGATATAAATGATGAACAGAAGAAATAGGATAACAATAAGTATCGGAAGTTTACTTTGTACAGATTCAAATAATGTCCAAATTGTCAACATGATGTGGAGTGAAATTTAAAAATGATATTCAAGATCCACAGTTCAGAATAACGGTTACAATTCAATAGAAAGGTTCACGTAAATAGGAAGGTTCAGTTGAAATAATGAAGTTCAACTATTATGGAACATATAATATTTTCAGGAATTATAGAAGCAATAGTTCCATAATAAATTTCGATTTAGGAGTATGAAAGAAAATAATATCCCTTACCGTAGCAGGTTTGATTAACAAAAGGTGAATGAAATTAATACAAACGGTTATTCACCAACAGGTGGCAATCCGCTCCGTAAGGTTATTCCCACAATTTAATAGAATTTGAGTACAAAGAGTTATTCACCAAACAGGCGGCAATCCGCTCCGTAAGGTTATTCCCACAATTTAATACATGGAAATAAAAGGCACGTCTTATGAGTAAGGAAGAAACAATATTATTATCGAGAATCAAATAATGATAATCCCTTACCATAGTATGTTTGAATAATGGAAGATGAAAAAGATGGTATCCCTTACCTCAACATGTGACTGGATATTGATTTAAATGAGGTTGATTAACTTGAACAGTACACGTATACTTATAGATCTTCACAAATACTCAAGATGACTTAAGCACACTTAGAGAGAACTTTCACAAGAAGTATTTAGAGAGAGAAAGAAAGAACAAGTAAGGAAGTTTATGAAAAATCCTTAAGTTAAGGCTTCTATTTATAGCCAAAAATCTTATCATTCATTTAATCTAAACCATTCATTTAAAGATCATCTTTTAATCTACACCATCCATTTCAAATATTATATTATCTTTAATCTACACCATTCATTTCATATCACCTAATAATCACCTAACTTTATATTATAAACAAATCAATTTAATTATTCAACAATAATTCACACTTTAATCTACACCATTCATTTCATATCACCTAATAATCACCTAACTTTATATTATAAACAAATCAATTCAATTATTCAACAATAATTCACACTTTAATCTACACCATTCATTTCATATCACCTAATAATCACCTAACTTTATATTATAAACAAATAACTTTATCAATTCAATTATTATGACTAATTGTTATAAATACAGTATAGTTAGTTTTTAGATATCAAGTCAATAAATTAATGAAATACAACTGTTTAAATAACATCATAATAGAGATAACAATAATGTAAAATAAAACATACGTTACTGTGTAATGACAATTATTGATTCAATAATGTGAATTACTGTGCATATGTTACTGTGACAATTATTAGGTTCAATAATTTTAAAAACAGTGCAACAACAATTATTGACTCAATGATATAAAATACAGTGTAATGACAATTATTAAATCAATAATGCAAAATACTGTGTAACAACAATTATTGAATTGATAATATAAAATATTATGCAGTGACAATTATCGATGAAATGATGCGTAACAGTTACGGTGTCAATTATCAGACCAATAATATGAGACACTATGCAATACCGCGTGTTACTGTAGAGTACCGAGTGCTACAGAAAATACCAATAACTACCGTATGCTACTATTTTTTTATCACCGGTATTTTAACAGTTCCGTTGACTATTTTTATTTAAAAAGGTTATTTCTGTCGTTTTCTATATCCGACAAATATTCCGATGTGGGGTCCACCAATAATTTGTTATTTCGGTGCCGTCGGACCAAACGAATATTCCCCGACCAAACGAATATTCCCCGACAAAGCGAATATTGTCCGACAAAATAAAATTTGCACATAACATCCTTAACTTTTAACTTTATCGATTTAACCACTTACTGTTTCAAAAAAAATATATATATGAAGAAAAATTAAATTTTGTATTTCATAAAATTCGGGGTCTTACAACCTCCCCTCCTTATGAAATTTCATCCCCGAAATTGACGTACCTGACATATCGAAGAGGTAAGGATACTTAGATTTCATCTCAGATTCTAGCTCCCAGGTCATTTCCTCAGTATCTTGGTTCCTCCATAAAACCTTAACTTGAGGTATAACCTTTGAGCGTAGGATCTGCTCCTTCTTATCCAGGATCTTAACAGGTACTTCCTCGTATGTTAAATCCTCTGCTATAACGTCTGGTTCTAACTCAATGACGTGGTTTGGGTCCTTCACATATTTACGTAACATAGATATGTGAAAAACGTTATGGATGCGAGACATACTTGGTGGTAGGGCTAGTCTGTAGGCTACGGTTCCTATTCGATCGAGGATTTCAAATGGGCCAATAAATCGAGGGTTGAGCTTTCCTCTCTTTCCGAATCTCGTAACCCCTTTCCATGGAGAAACACGTAAGAATACATGATCTCCGACGTTGAAACTTTCGTCTCTCCGATGAAGATCAGCATAACTCTTTTGTCGTTCTTGTGCGGTCTGTATTCGTTGTCGGATCATTTGGATCTTTTCTGTCGTCAAGCGTACCAACTCGGGTCCCAACAATTTTTCTTCTCCTACCTCATTCCAACATATTGGAGAGCGACACTTCCTTCCATACAATGCCTCGAATGGAGCCATGCCTATGCTTGCTTGGTAACTGTTGTTGTAAGAAAATTCCACCAACGGCAAGTACTTATCCCAACTTCCTTTGAAGTCTAATACACAAAGTCTCAAAAGATCTTTGAGGGTCTGGATCGTCCTTTCCGATTGTCCGTCCGTTTGAGGATGGTATGCAGAACTAAAACGTAGTTCAGTGCCCATAGCTTTTTGTAGACTGATCCAAAAGCGTGAAGTGAATCTAGGATCTCGATCAGAAACTATGGAAACTGGCATGCCATGCAATCTCACGATCTCATTTATGTACATACCGGCAAGACGTTCAAGTGAAAAGTTTTCTCGTATAGGCAAGAAATGAACAGATTTGGTCAATCTATCTACGATCACCCAAATTGCATCTAAGCCTTGAGAAACTTTTGGAAGACCCGTCACGAAGTCCATATTGATGTGTTCCCACTTCCATTCGGGAACTTCAAGTGATTGTAATGGACCTTTAGGAACTTGATGTTCTGCCTTGACACGTTGACAAGTTAGGCACCTTGAGATAAACTCCGCAATCTCTCTTTTCATATTGTTCCACCAAAATGTATGTCGAAGATCTTGATACATCTTGGTACCTCCTGGGTGGATTGCAAACGGCGTGTTGTGTGCCTCCATCATGATTTTATGCTTTAATTCAGGATCGTTAGGAACACAGAGTCGAGAGTTGACTCGAAGTATTCCTTTCTCGTCGATTCTTGCTTCGGGAATGACACCTTCTTGTACTTTCTTTATCATGTTTATCAGTTCCGGATCGGTAGCTTGAGCAGCTTTAATTTTATCGATTAAAGTTGGTTCTACTCGCACGTGAGCAATCTTCGAGTGGGTCCCTGGTGTCTTTAGCTCTATCTCCATCTTTTGCAAGTCGTACAAAATACACTTTTGTGTTGTCAGCAGTGCACTTGTACTTGCATAAGATTTTTTGCTCAAAGCGTCAGCTACAACGTTCGCCTTTCCCGGGTGATACTGGATTGTGTGGTCATAATCCTTTAACAGCTCAAGCCAACGTCGTTGTCGCATGTTGAGTTCCTTCTGGGTGAAGAAATACTTGAGACTTTTATGATCCGTATAGATATCCACTTTTTCTCCGTACAAGTAGTGTCTCCAGATCTTCAACGCGAAAACAACTGCTGCCAACTCTAGATCATGAGTAGGATAATTTTTCTTATAATCTTTGAGTTGTCGAGAGGCGTAGGCTATAACCTTTCCATGTTGCATAAGGACACAGCCTAGACCTTTGCCAGAAGCATCGCTGTAGATAACAAATTCTCCTGATCCTGATGGTATGGTCAGAACAGGAGCTGAAACCAGTCTCTTCTTGAGTTCCTTGAAACTTTTCTCGCATTCCTCGCTCCATATGAATTTTGTGCTTTTCCGAGTAAGCTGCGTTAATGGAGTGGCGATTCGAGAAAATCCTTCTACGAATCTCCGATAATAACCAGCTAGACCCAGAAAACTTCGGACTTCGGTTACTGTTTTGGGTTGTTCCCAATTTAGTACCGTTTCAATCTTCACAGGATCGACTGATATTCCTTGACTAGAAATCACATGCCCAAGAAACGCGACCTCCTCAAGCCAGAACTCACATTTCTTCAACTTGGCATATAATTTGTTTTCACGGAGCTTTTGTAGTATCAATCTCAGGTGTTGTTCATGATCCTCGCGACTCTTGGAGTATATGAGGATGTCATCAATAAAGACAACCACAAAATGATCCAAATGTTCCTTGAATATCCGGTTCATCATGTCCATGAAAGCTGCAGGAGCATTAGTTAGTCCAAAAGGCATGACTAAGAACTCATAATGCCCATAACGAGTTCTGAAAGCAGTCTTTGGAATGTCCTCAGCTTTAACCTTTAACTCATGATATCCAGAACGGAGATCAATCTTTGAGAAATGTTGAGCGCCTTGCAATTGATCAAACATGTCATCAATCCGAGGTAACGGGTACCTGTTCTTGATGGTGACATGGTTCAATTCTCGGTAGTCAATGCACAATCTCATACTCCCGTCTTTCTTCTTCACAAATAGAACAGGAGCACCCCAAGGTGATGCACTCGGACGAATGAAACCGGTATCCAACAATTCCTGTAGTTGGACTTTTAACTCTTGAAGTTCAATGGGAGCCATTCGGTAGGGAGCTTTGGAAATGGGCTTGGTACCGGGTTCAAGATCAATATAAAAATCAATTTCACGGTTTGGGGGTAAGCCAGGAAGTTCTTCAGGAAAAACGTCAGGAAACTCATTAACAATGGGAATATCATTCAAGTTTGACGTATTTTTGTTCAAATCAGTGACATGAGCTAAAAAGGCTTGACATCCGTTTTTCAATAAACGAATGGCTTTATGGCTAGAAATAACAGTTATAGATTTCAATGATTTAGTTGCTTGAATTTGTATGACAGGTTGATTAGGAATATGAAAACTAATAATCTTATGAAAACAATCAATTTTAGCATGATGGGTAGTCAACCAATCAATTCCTAAAATCACATCAAATTCATGCATCTCCAAAGAAATAAGGTCAACAGGTAATGTGAGGTTGTTGATTTGAACTAGGCAAGATTTATAGACAGTAGATGTAATGGTCATTTCTCCTAATGGGGTTTCAACTGATAAGTCAAAGTCCAAATTTTCAGGAGTTAAGTTTAAACGCTGAGCACATGCAGGTGAGATAAAAGAATGGGTAGAGCCAGTATCTAACAAAGCGTAGACTTCACGAGAATTTATGAATAGCTTACCGGTTATCATCTCGTTCGAGTTTCGTGCCATTTGGGATGTCACAACAAAAGCTCTCCCTTGAACTACAGATTTTCCTTTATCCGCGCTAGCTTTTGGTATCATCATTGCAGCTGGACTTGATTTTGTGGCAGGACAAAACCGCGCAAGATGACCCTCTTTCCCACAACTGTAGCACTTTTTGGACTGCAGTGTACAGTTTGGGCTGATGTGACCTTCCTGACCACACCTATAGCATCTCACTGGTGGTCGATCTTCTCCCCTTGAAACTAGGGTCGGTGCTGGTGTTGGTACTGGTGCTGGTGCCCTTCCATAATTATTATGGAATCTCTTTCTTTTGAAATTGTTCCCACTAGATTCTCCTATTCTGTTATTTGGTGTGGAATTACCACCGAAGTGTTGGTTACCTCCTCGATGGTTCTCGTTCCTGTGGTTGTTGTCACTCCTTTCTCTATGCTGATCATTAACTCTTGGCTGCAATGTTTCATCTGTTTGCTCCACCCTTTGAGCCCTATCTACAACATCTGAATACAAACTGAATTTATGAGAACTAAGTTGTTGACGAATTTTGAGTCTCAAACCTCTCAGGAACATTCGACTCATTCGTGCTTCGTCATCTACTAGAGTCGCAAAACGAGACAGTTCAGCAAACTTAGCTTCATATTGAGAAACTGTCATGTTTCCCTGCTCCAGCTTAATGAATTCCACTTCCTTCATATGGCGGATGCTTTCTGGGAAGTACTTCTCATTAAACAGTTCTTCGAATTCTGTCCAAGACATTTCGAGTGCTGAAGGTTGGATACGTTTTACCGCTTCCCACCAATGGTCCGCCTCACCTCGTAACATAAAAGTGGCAAATGGCACCTTCTGATCATCAGCGCATTATAAGACATCAAGTATTTTTGTCGTCTGCTTCAGCCATGCCTCCGCTTTGAGTGGGTCAGGCTTCCCGTGGAATTCAGGTGGTCCTAATTCTTTAAATTGCTTAACAGTGACCATCCTCAAATTGCCAGCGTTTCTACCGTTATTATTGACTGGATTTCCTCTTCCTTGATTCTGTATGAACTGCATGAAATTCCTAAAGAATCCATCGTTCATCATGTTATCAGGAACATTATTTCCTGAGTTGGCAGGAGGATTGTTTGGGGCCTCTTGATTCTCGGCTACATTTGCTTCGGGTATTCCATAGTTAACCTCTTGATTTTCAGATGCCATACTTAACTATGGTCACAAAATAAATGTTAGTTCAAATAAACTGACTCATCACTTCATGTTCCTACATTCAAATCGACTCATTAGATAATAAAATCTATTTTAGGTAGGACACACTAGTGATTGATTCTATTCGTCTCTCCCCTCCTAGTTCTACCCCAGATCTCCATTAAAGACCATATCCCTAAGCTCTGATACCAACTGTGACGCCCCCAAATCTGGGCCCACACAGCCCAAACTTGAGTCGTCAAAATACTACAACAAAATTATTACAACAAAGCACAACGTACAACAATACAGTGTATAATAATACACAACTAAGTCTTCACTATTATTGCCACACTATTTTACAAAACGTGAAGACTATGATAACTATTCCTCGGACCCTCACTCCATTCCCCGGCTAGACCCTGTTATGTTTTCATCTCCTGTTGAAAAACAATGGAACAAAAGAAAGGGTGAGCTCAAATAGCCCAGTAAAGAATATCATGACTAAGATAATGACGAATAAATTATCATTAGTCTTCAACAGTTGAGTTCTTGATAGAATACAATAGACTACAAGGTTTATATCAAAAACTGCAGTTAAATTCTTAAACAACGTTCAGATCAATAATAGCAGCGGAATGAGTAATCTATTATAAGAATAATGCAGACTATAATGTCCACTCGGTTCTCTTTTTAGGAAAAACATCATCAACTTTTATCATCTGAAATATCATTAGTCAAGATAATACAAATTCACAGTTCCTGATCATAATCATGCACATCAACAGTTCATCTTTGTACTACGGGCCAAAGATATTCAATATAGCACCAACGGTCATGATTATACCAGATTCAGCCTTTGGTCATAATCATACCAAACAACAGTTCATCTTTGCACTACGGGCCAAAGAGAACATTCACCACGTGCCATAAAAGACACCGAACAGATGTATCGCCTTTAACCTATCATATCGCCTTTAACCTATCATCTGTTCAACAAATATATCACATCTGTGCCCCCGGCCACAGATATTCACAACAGCTTGATTTTTGGATGATTAGAATGATATAAATGATGAACAGAAGAAATAGGATAACAATAAGTATCGGAAGTTTACTTTGTACAGATTCAAATAATGTCCAAATTGTCAACATGATGTGGAGTGAAATTTAAAAATGATATTCAAGATCCACAGTTCAGAATAACGGTTACAATTCAATAGAAAGGTTCACGTAAATAGGAAGGTTCAGTTGAAATAATGAAGTTCAACTATTATGGAACATATAATATTTTCAGGAATTATAGAAGCAATAGTTCCATAATAAATTTCGATTTAGGAGTATGAAAGAAAATAATATCCCTTACCGTAGCAGGTTTGATTAACAAAAGGTGAATGAAATTAATACAAACGGTTATTCACCAACAGGCGGCAATCCGCTCCGTAAGGTTATTCCCACAATTTAATAGAATTTGAGTACAAAGAGTTATTCACCAAACAGGCGGCAATCCGCTCCGTAAGGTTATTCTCAGAGATTAATAATGAATGAATACGAAAGGTTATTCACCAACAGGCGGCAATCCGCTCCGTAAGGTTATTCCCACAATTTAATACATGGAAATAAAAGGCACGTCTTATGAGTAAGGAAAAAACAATATTATTATCGAGAATCAAATAATGATAATCCCTTACCATAGTATGTTTGAATAATGGAAGATGAAAAAGATGGTATCCCTTACCTCAACATGTGACTGGATATTGATTTAAATGAGGTTGATTAACTTGAACAGTACACGTATACTTATAGATCTTCACAAATACTCAAGATGACTTAAGCACACTTAGAGAGAACTTTCACAAGAAGTATTTAGAGAGAGAAAGAAAGAACAAGTAAGGAAGTTTATGAAAAATCCTTAAGTTAAGGCTTCTATTTATAGCCAAAAATCTTATCATTCATTTAATCTAAACCATTCATTTAAAGATCATCTTTTAATCTACACCATCCATTTTAAATATTATATTATCTTTAATCTACACCATTCATTTCATATCACCTAATAATCACCTAACTTTATATTATAAACAAATCAATTTAATTATTCAACAATAATTCACACTTTAATCTACACCATTCATTTCATATCACCTAATAATCACCTAACTTTATATTATAAACAAATCAATTCAATTATTCAACAATAATTCACACTTTAATCTACACTATTCATTTCATATCACCTAATAATCACCTAACTTTATATTATAAACAAATAACTTTATCAATTCAATTATTATGACTAATTGTTATAAATACAGTATAGTTAGTTTTTAGATATCAAGTCAATAAATTAATGAAATACAACTGTTTAAATAACATCATAATAGAGATAACAATAATGTAAAATAAAGCATACGTTACTGTGTAATGACAATTATTGATTCAATAATGTGATTTACTGTGCATATGTTACTGTGACAATTATTAGGTTCAATAATTTTAAAAACAGTGCAACAACAATTATTGACTCAATGATATAAAATACAGTGTAATGACAATTATTAAATCAATAATGCAAAATACTGTGTAACAACAATTATTGAATTGATAATATAAAATATTATGCAGTGACAATTATCGATGAAATGATGCGTAACAGTTACGGTGTCAATTATCAGACCAATAATATGAGACACTATGCAATACCGCGTGTTACTGTAGAGTACCGAGTGCTACAAAAAATACCAATAACTACCGTCTGCTACTATTTTTTTATCACCGGTATTTTAACAGTTCCGTTGACTATTTTTATTTAAAAAGGTTATTTCTGTCGTTTTCTATATCCGACAAATATTCCGATGTGGGGTCCACCAATAATTTGTTATTTCGGCGCCGTCGGACCAAACGAATATTCCCCGACCAAACGAATATTCCCCGACAAAGCGAATATTGTCCGACAAAATAAAATTTGCACATAACATCCTTAACTTTTAACTTTATCGATTTAACCACTTACTGTTTCAAAAAAAATATATATATGAAGAAAAATTAAATTTTGTATTTCATAAAATTCGGGGTCTTACATAGAAACTATTTTTCTTAAGTGTTGGACACTTATTAAACCCTTAAACAACTTATTACATTTGTTTAATTAAATCATAATTAAATTCAATTTATTTTATTAACTCAATCTCTATTTAATTACTATTTAATCTTGATTAAATAGAAATTAATTAATTAACTCTAGTTATTATTTAAAATAAATAATAACTAATTGTACTTACTTATTATTTAATTATAATTAAATAATAAATAATTATTGACTTAATTTTAACCTTCTTTAATTTAATATTAATCACCCAATAATTAACTAAGTAATTAACCTTACTTATTATTTAATTTAAGAAAATTAAATAATAGTTTAATAATCTTAATCCTTTATAATTATTATTTAATTAATTTTAATTATTATTTAAGGTTAAATAATAATCAAATTATTCTTATTTATTATTTAAATTAAATAATAAATTATTACTCTAATAACTTAATTTCCATTAATCGTTATTTAATGCTAATTAAATAATAATTAATTACTTAATTATCCTTATTTATTATTTAATAATATTTAAATAATAAATAATTAATTTATAAATTTTATCTCTCATTAAGTATTATTTAATAGGCATTAAATAATAATTGCTAATTTATCATCTTTATTTATTATTAACATTTAAAATAATAAATAAATAATAAATTTATTTAACTTAACCATGGTTTAGCTAACTAGATTAATATTTAAAATATTTAAATATTAAACTTATTGAAAAATATCTTGCCCAATATTATTTTTGTATTATTATTATTTTTGTTATAATTTTAAATTAGTTTTTAAATATTTAAATTATTTAAATTTAACCCGAATGGCATTTTCGTAAATAAGTTGAAAACTGAACCAGGGCAAAATGGTAATTTCGCCAAGAAAAATACGGAGGGGCATAAATGTAATTTCGCCGAAAAATAACTACCGCGCATGGCGCGCGTTACAATATTTTCGGACCAAAACGGCGTCGTTTTTGAAAGGCCGGAGATGGCTTCCGCGCATATCGCGCGGAGTAATTTTCTACCGACGCCAAACGACGTCGTTTGGCTCCGCTCGTTTCAGCCAGTAGCCTTGCGCGCATTGCGCGATTTTTTTTTTTTTTTTTTTTTCTCAGCAGAATGTGAACAGTGTCCGGCATACACATTTTAAATAAAAATATACCATCAAGTAAGCTTTAAATCCTCAATAAAAATCCAAAAAAATTACAAATCACCTTATATTAATTTATAACATGAAAAATTAATTTTTCATGATTTAATATCATTATTTTTTTTTAAAATTTTACATCACATAAACTACCATAAATCATATCTTTTTGTATAAAACTCCATTTTGAATGATTCAAACTTTGTTTTTCTCATGATTTAATGTTCTATAATATTAGAACATCAAATCTAAGTTTTATAAAAATATTTTTGGTCATAAATTTCAAGACTTGATTATACACTATTAAACACAATTTTTAGCATACAAAATATACCAAAATACAAACCAAACATATTAAACTCAAGCATGACATAAATATTACAACTACACATTAATAACTATATTAATATGTTTATACTAACATGATGATTTATTTAATTTAAAAACAAACTACATTTAAAATAACCATTACCTTGTTTTAATGGCTATCTTCCTTTTTCTTCCAAAGTAGGTTGTGAATCTTGAAGACATAAACCAATAACTCATTCTCTTGATAATTTTGTTCTCAAAATATTTTTCTACACTCTCAAATGCTCTCTAGCTCTCTCTTTTGGACTTGGAGAAAATAATGAAATAACATCTAACAATTTCAAGTATACTTGCAAAATTATTAGATACACATAATATATCTAATAATTTAGCCCATGCTCCTAGATGACAACTTACACAAGGAATGGGTTAAATGACTTAGTTGGTGAAAAGAAGCATGGTTTCATGTACTACAAAAAATAAAACAAGCAACCCTTTTAATTAAATAAATGAAAAATAAATTAAAGCAACAACAAAAATCACTTTTTGTATCTCCCCCAAGTTGCTCGGCTGACTTCTTCCTTCTCCCAAATTGATAGTCACTTTTCATTTTTTTTAAATAAATAATAGTTTAAATTAAGTATTTTTCAAGTGGGCCAATCATTGGGCTTTAATTTAAAATACCAAATGAGCTTCTATTAAATCGTTTGGGCTACTAAATTGTCAAATTTTATTATTCTCCACTTGGGCTACTAATTGACCCATGTTGGGCTAATTTAATAATTTACACATTAATTATTCAATCAATGATTAAATAAATAATTAGATTGAATAAATAATTAAATATTCTAACCCATAAATATTAAATTACTAAATGGACTAATAAATATTATTATTAATATTTCACATTATTTACATTAATTAATAATCATATTAATTAATTTATTATATTTAATTCACTCATTATATTCAATTTAATTGAATATTTAATTAATAGGAAACTTATCAATTATTTTGATATTAAAACTTTAGGGTTTGTTCACTAATTTAATAACATATTAGTGACCCCTTTTAATTAATTTTAGTAATTAATTACATAATTATTTAATCACATAATTAATTAATCACATAAAAAGATTTAAATAATCTCGTAAAACTAACTCGTTCGAAATTAAATTAATAATTTAATTAATAAAGACGTGAAAATTCTAGGACATTACATTCTCCCCTCCTTATAAAAATTCCGTCCTCGGAATTGTAAAATAAGGTTACTCAAATAAAAACGGGTAATTTGCCCTCATTTTCTCCTCTAATTCCCACGTAGCTTCTTCAATGGCGTGATTCCTCCAAAGTACTTTGACAGAATGAATTATCTTATTTCTCAGTTTCTGTTCCTTCCTATCGAGTATCTGAACAGGAACTTCTTCATATGATAAGTCCTTCCCGACTTGAATTGGTTCATAGGAGATAACGTGCTTGTAGTCTGGTTTGTATGGCCGCAATACTGACACGTGAAACACATTGTGAATATGTTCCAATTCAGGAGGTAAAGCTACCTCGTATGCTACTTCACCCACTCTCCTCAATATTTCAACGGTCCTATGAACCTTGGACTCAGTTTCCCCTTCTTTCCAAATCTGATCTTCCCTTTCCAGGGAGATACCTTTATGAACACAAAACTCCCCACTTCGAAGTCTCGTTTCTGTCGATGTAAATCGGCGTATTTCTTTTGACGGTCTTGAGCTGCTACTAGCCGAGCTCTTATTACCTTGATAATTTCTATCGTCTGTTGAACCAATTATGGCCCCAACAGTCGGCGTTCTCCTACCTCATCCTAACATAGAGGTGTTCTGCATTTTCTGCCATATAGAGCTTCGTAAGGCGGCATACCTATGCTCGCATGATAACTGTTGTTGTATGCAAACTCAACTAGTGGTAGATGGATTTCCCAACTGCCCTTGAAATCCATCACGCAGGTCCTGAGCATATCTTCCAATGTCTGAATTGTTCTCTCACTTTGCCCATCGGTCTGCGGATGATACGCTGTACTCATTCTCAACTGTGTCCCCAATCTCTCCTGAAGACTTCTCCAAAATTTTGACGTGAAGCGCGGATCTCTGTCTGACACAATCGATACCGACACTCCATGTCTTGAAACTATCTATTTGATGTACAATTTGGCCAACTGATCCAAACTGAACCTAATCTTGATCGGCAAAAAGTGCGCTGACTTTGTTAGCCAATCCACAATCACCCAAATTGCGTCATATCCCTTCTGTGTTGCTGGAAGTCCTACCACAAAATCCATTGTGATATGCTCCCATTTCCACTCAGGAATTTCTAACGGCTGTAACAATCCACTTGGTCTCTGATGTTCGGCCTTTACCCTTTGACAAGTTAGGCATCGGCTGACACATTCTGCAACCTCCCTTTTTAAATTCGGCCACCAAAAATGCTGACGTAGATCTTGATACATCTTCGTACTCCCCGGATGTATCGAGTATCTCGTACTGTGGGCCTCTTGCAAAATTTCCTCTCGTAATTCAGGCACTAGCGGTACCCAAACACGATTTTCAAATCTCAGCAATCCCATGCTATCAATTTTAAACTTGACCTCTTCTCCATCGGTCATCCTCTTCCGGATTCTGTCACATTCCTCATCTTTGTCTTGAGCCTCTTTCACCCTATCTAACAAGGTTGGGCTCGCCTCCACTTCTATTGACTCATTTGGATTTCTCACCTCCAACTCCATTCGAGCCATCTCTTGAACCAATTGTTCTTGATCTGTCAATATGAACAATTTCTCCCTGCTCTTTCTACTCAAAGCATCCGCTACTACATTGGCCTTGCCGGGATGATATAGAATTTCACAATCATAATCTTTGATCAATTCCAACCATCTCCGTTGCCTCATATTCAACTCCTTCTGTGTGAAGATATACTTTAGACTCTTATGGTCTATGAATATCTCACATTTCTCTCCATATAAGTAATGCCTCCAAATTTTAAGGGCAAACACTACCGCTGCCAATTCCAAGTCGTGGGTAGGATATCCCTTCTCATAATCTTTTAATTGTCTGGACGCATACGCAATGACTTTGCCGTTTTGCATAAGCACACAGCCAAGCCCCTTGTGCAATGCATCACTGTAGACCGTAAAACCTCCTGTATCGTCTGGTAAGGTCAATACAGGTGCTTCACTAAGTCTTTTCTTTAACTCCTGAAAACTTTTCTCACACTTCTCCGTCCACACGTATTTTACCGTCTTTCTTGTTAAGTTGGTCAACGGTGTTGTTATCTTTGAGAAGTCTTGAATGAACCTCCGATAGTAACCCGCTAACCCTAAGAAACTTCTTACTTCTGTCGGCGTCCTTGGTTGTTCCCAATTCATTACCGATTCAACCTTCGCCGGATCAACCGAAACTCCCTCCTTGTCAATAACATGACCTAAAAATTGAACTCTTTCCAACCAGAATTCACACTTTGAAAACTTAGCGTACAACTGCTCCTTCCGTAAAATCTCCAACACCAATCTTAGGTGTTTAGCATGTTCTTCCTCCGTTTTGGAATACACCAAAATATCGTCAATGAACACGACTACAAATTTATCCAAATATTGCTTGAATATTCTGTTCATCATGTCCATAAATGCGGCTGGCGCATTCGTTAGTCCAAAAGACATCACCAGAAACTCATAATGCCCATATCGAGTTCTGAATGCCGTCTTGGGTATATCCTCCTTCCTGACTTTCAACTGATGATAACCAGTCCTTAAGTCAATCTTTGAAAAGTACTTCGCCCCTTTCAATTGATCGAAAAGATCGTCAATTCGTGGTAACGGGTACTTGTTCTTAATTGTTACTTTATTCAGCTCCCTATAATCCATACACAGTCTCATCGATCCATCCTTCTTCTTTACAAACAGCACTGGTGCTCCCCATGGAGAAACACTTGGCTGAATGTACTTATTATCTAACAACTCCTGCAATTGCACCATCAACTCTTTCATTTCTACCGGAGCCATTCTATACGGTGCCTTTGATATCGGCGCTGTCCCCGGTACTAAATCAATCGCAAATTCTATTTCTCTGTCCGGCGGTAAGCCTGGCAGTACATCTGGAAAAACATCCATAAACCCCCTAACTACTGGTATTTGTTCCATCTCGAGACTCACCACTTGTGTATCTACCACATGAGCCAAATACCCTACACAACCTTTCTTCAATAATTTCTTGGCTTGCATCATCGTCAGACAAGAAGACTGTCTTGACGATTTGCTGCCATAAAATACGACCTTAGACTTATTTGGTGTCTTAAGGTGTATGCACTTCTTTTGACAATCAATTAACGCCCCGTGGTTAAACAACCAATCCATCCCAAGTATTACATCGAATTCCCCCAGACGTATTGGAATTAGATTCACATTTAACTTCTGACCCCTGATTTCAGCACAACAATTTCTATGTATGTACTCTACCGGAATTACTTCCTTATTAGCAACTTCTATGTTCATTGAGTTTTCTAGTTTGTCTTTAGGCAATTCTAACCGTTTAGCGAAATCATCAGACACAAATGAACAGGTAGCACCCGAATCAAACAATACATATGCAAAATATTATTGATCGGAATAATACCTGACACCACGTCTTTTGACCCCACGGCATCTTGCACCGTCATATTGAATGTCCGGGCTGTCGGCTTGTTCTGTGGTACCGGTCCCCCGATAGCCAATTTGTTGTTATTGCCCTTGTAGCCGCTACCCCCGTCATTCTTCTTCTTAGGGCAATCCTTTATCAGGTGGTCAGATGCCCCGCAAGAAAAGCATCTCACTTTCTTTGGGAGGGGACAATTTGGAGAAATATGTCCCACCTGCCCACAATTGTAGCACGTGTTCTTGCCTTTCCTGCACTCCCCGAAATGATTCTTTCCACATATATTGCATGCTGGCCTTTTCTGAACACTTCCTTGTTGATTCCCCGAGCTCTTGTCGTTGCTGTTGTTGTCCCATTTGCGCTTGTTGTTGTTATTGTTATTATTATTGCCCCCACTGTTACTGTTCTTACTTCCCCCTTCACTCTTCTTCTTATTCCTCTCTTGATTAAATTTGGTTAACGCATCATTTCCAACTTCCGCATCCAAGGTCTCAGTCCATTCTCGAATCTTCTGGCCTTGCGTTCCTCCGTATCCACTTGATGTGGAGCGAACCTAGCCAGCTCATTAAATCTTGCCGCGTACTCAGGTACCAACATGTTTTCCTGCTTCAGTTCTAGAAATTTCACTTCCATCCTACTTTTCATACTCTTCGGGAAATAATTCTCATCGAATATTTCCTTAAATCTTGTCCATGGCACCACCCCATCGCCAGCCCTATTCTGATTGGCTTCCCACCAGAAATTGGCTTCTCCCTTCATCATATAGGTAGCAAAGATTGTCTTTTGCTCCTCAGCTACCCTCGCGATAACGAACGCTTTCTCTATCTCCTTTATCCATGATTGGGCCTCTATCGGGTCCGACGTTCCCCTAAACTCTGGCGGTCCCACCGCTTTAAAGTCTTTAAAATTCGCCAACTGATTTGGTGGTGGTGGCGGATTTGCTACTACAGGGTGGCAGTTTTGCATTGCCTCAGCTAGCATGTCGACGAAGTTTTGCATAGGGTCTACGTTGTGTCCCCCCTCGTCATTGTTAACTGACTCTTCTACCCCCTGGTTCCTTAGTGGTTGTCTACGTGGCAGCATTTTCTGTTATAAACAAAAATTTACATTATTATACTGTTTACATCTTTTTCATTTCATTATTTTGTATCCTAGGCAATGTTTAGCTAACATACAAATAATTATTTCAACACGCATATAAACATAAATTCAACTGCATTTATACTCATATGCTAAAACAGTAGTGCGTAGCACTTTACATCAAAAGCATACTGCTATAAATGCTTATATCCAAGAGAAGCTACAAAAGATGGGATCTGACATATCCTACAACTTCCTAGAGTTGGGATTTAGTGACATATTAACCCCCTAATAAAACAAAAGTTGGGTTCTACTGCATCTATTTACATACGAAATTAGAAAATAACTACTACTACTGAATGCGCATCCCCCTACGGATCGCGTCGTCATACTCCTCATCCCCGATGGCCATCACCACACTCCTGCTGATGGTGTGCATATACTGGCCCTCCTCAGCTGGGTAGTAGTGCACCCTGCTCTGAAGCCTACCATATGAAGATCGGTAGACATAGCTAAGTCTATCCGTCCTCACCCGCTTCTCGCGGATCTCCTCCTCTAGCTCAATCATTTGACCATGAGCAGCATCCCGCTGTCTCTCCATCTCTATCCGGTCCTCTATCGCCTCCTGCCAGTGTGCACGGATGGCAGCCTTCTCTGCCTGTACTTGCTGAACCTTCAGCTCAGCCTCTGCCAACCTAGTCTCAGCCACTGCCAATTTAGCCTGCAGCTCTACATCCTGCTCTACCAGCTGATGAGTTAGCACCGCAAAGTGCTCCACTGAATCCTCGTACTCCTGTACCTGATCCTCCAGTCCTACAATCCTCTCCTTCAGCTCTGTGTTCTCGCCAGAGAACTGATAAGCCGCATCCCTATACTGATCCTCCATGTGTTGGTGGGTCAGATTCTACTCCTCTAGATGCTGGACCCTTGCCTCCAGCCCCTCGTTCCTATCGGTCAGTCCCTCTATGATGTCAGCGGCAGTGGTGCCCATGCCATCAACTGACTCCTCCTCCTCAGACTCCTCTGACTCGGCCTCATCCTCACTGTAAGGCCTCATGACTCCGCCCCAGACGGGCTCCACGCGATCCCCCTCCTCAGGATCCGACTCTGGCTCATCTACGGGTGCAGCCACCAGCGGCTGTGCAGTATCCATATGGATATCAATATAGTCCTCTTCAGTAGTGCGACTCGACTGTCCGATCTCTGCCATCCTATATCATAAAAAAATAACACACGTTAGTACAGCAATAAAATATATTCATTGATGAAATGAAATGATATTTTATCATGTACATCTCGGCTCGATGGATTTTCTCAATCCATCTCCAAAAATACACAACATGATGAATCTCCCCGATTCATCTCCTAACGCACTCGATATGAGTTTAATACTAAGGTTATAACTTAGGTTTCGCAAATCCTAACGTTTCTAACCTACGGCTCTGATACCAACTTGTGACGACCCCAAATCCGGGTTCTATAACCTCGAGTTTGGTTCTCACTATTCAACACATTACTAACAATTAAATACATACATTGCATTTAAATATCGCGGAATAATACATATTGGTTCCCTTCAAAAGGTTACAATACCAGGGTCTATCAACCTTAACATAAAAACAGTTCCTATCATAAGGAATTACAAAAGGTTCTTCAACAGTAAATACACATTTAAGCATCTAATTAGCATGCATAAACTAACTTAAGCTCTGGCCTTTCCTTTTCCCTTATCCTTCTTTGAGCAATCAGGATTATCTGAAAAATGGTTCATGATATAGCAAGAATGAGCAACTAGTTTGCTCAGCAAGTTTAGAACAATCATATAGATTTAATATATCATGAATGAATGGGAAATGTCATCAATGGTTCAACAATAGATATAACAATTGTGAATGAAACAGGATTCAAATTTTAATAAACAGAATATTTGAATTTTAAAATGCTGAGTGGTCACTAAGGACCCTGAACTAACGAGGGTATAATAGAGTTTCCTCTGACCCTTTGAGTTGTTTGGTTTTCAAGGGGATCAGCCTATTCAACCCGCTGTATATGCATTACATTTAGTCACTGGCGCCCAAAGTCGGTTTCCCGACACAAAATCCCCTAATTTAGGGTTGTTAAATTCTCAGACTTAATATAAGAAATCCGCACCCAACAATGGTTTGGATAAGCTTTTAAAAATATTCAAGTATTGAATTTATAAACGTAATGTCTAGCTGAACTATTAGCTTTTGACATTTTTAATACAGTTCGTGAATCAAGAACTAATAAGCTTCAAGTGCACTAAGTGCGATTTTATAAACAATATGGATGTGGAATAATTTTAAATAATTAAACCACTTCAAGCTTTGACAATAAATACAAGTATAGAAACTTGTTCAACAATAAATGAGTAGGGTTAGAGAACTTGCCTGTCTGCTCAACTACAATAAATGTCTAGCTTTAACTAACTTGCTTTGAAAGACCTACCATTAATAAAGTCGGTCTAATAATTAGTACGGCGTATTTGCATAACTATACGCTTAATAATGAACTTATTTACCACACATAAGTACTAACACATAATTTACAGTAGTCAAAACAATATTATTAACCTTATAGACCCTTAATCATTTTAGGTTAATAATTTAATAAGTTAGAAACTATTTTTCTTAAGTGTTGGACACTTATTAAACCCTTAAACAACTTATTACATTTGTTTAATTAAATCATAATTAAATTCAATTTATTTTATTAACTCAATCTCTATTTAATTACTATTTAATCTTGATTAAATAGAAATTAATTAATTAACTCTAGTTATTATTTAAAATAAATAATAACTAATTGTACTTACTTATTATTTAATTATAATTAAATAATAAATAATTATTGACTTAATTTTAACCTTCTTTAATTTAATATTAATCAACCAATAATTAACTAAGTAATTAACCTTACTTATTATTTAATTTAAGAAAATTAAATAATAGTTTAATAATCTTAATCCTTTATAATTATTATTTAATGTCAATTAAATAATAATTAATTATTTAATTAATTTTAATTATTATTTAAGGTTAAATAATAATCAAATCATTCTTATTTATTATTTAAATTAAATAATAAATTATTACTCTAATAACTTAATTTCCATTAATCGTTATTTAATGCTAATTAAATAATAATTAATTACTTAATTATCCTTATTTATTATTTAATAATATTTAAATAATAAATAATTAATTTATAAATTTTATCTCTCATTAAGTATTATTTAATAGGCATTAAATAATAATTGCTAATTTATCATCTTTATTTATTATTAACATTTAAAATAATAAATAAATAATAAATTTATTTAACTTAACCATGGTTTAGCTAACTAGATTAATATTTAAAATATTTAAATATTAAACTTATTGAAAAATATCCTCCCCAATATTATTTTTGTATTATTATTATTTTTGTTATAATTTTAAATTAGTTTTTAAATATTTAAATTATTTAAATTTAACCTGAATGGCATTTCTGTAAATAAGTAGAAAACTGAACCAGGGCAAAATGGTAATTTCGCCAAGAAAAATACGGAGGGGCATTGTAATATCCCAGATATTTACAAGATTTTTTAAATAAGATTTTAAATAATCAATTAAAGGTTATGGTTTAAACCTAGAGTTTGAGAAATGAGATGTGTAGAATTTGGGTGAACATTTTTTTTTTAACATAATTTATTTGTTAGAAATTAAATGTGGAAGTATTGTAATGATGCATATAGAGAATTTATTAAGGAAATAAATTTATTTGAGAAGTGAAGACGATTATAAGGATATATATATATACCCAGTTATATATTCCTAGAGATGTGTTTGTTAGCCAAACACGAAGATGAGTAAATTAACTACTCAATAAAACTAATAAATTAATTAGTTTAAATATGAAGTAAGAAGGAAAGTCATGAAATATAATTAATTAAATTAATTATATTAGTTAAGGTTTAAAGTTATTGAAAAAAAAAACTAGAAGGATTGTCTGGGATGGCGATAATGAGAATTAATTAATTAAGTAATTAACTTAATTATTAAGTTGATGTATAGAATTCAAAGGTGAGATTAAAACAAGCCCAATATGTTAATTGTTGTAAGTCTTGTTGAGAATTTATATAGAGGTCCAAATTAAATTTAATGGAATATTTGATATGGTGATATCAAAATTTTTATAAGTTAGCAAGTACAATGATAATTCAATGAACTTGACTAATAGCAAGTCTAATTAAATTAAGAGAATTAATTAGTGGAGTTATGTAATTATGCGACGTGGTTGCGTGTAAATTAAATATGTATTTATATGAATATATATATGCGTGCATATTTAGTAACATAATTTAATGATTAATTAAATTGTGATAAATAGATAGATTAATATTAAATTAATCCGAATTGAATTAAAAGGTTTATTGTGGAATTAATTATATTCATTAATCAACAATTATGCAAATTGTTGATAAATTATTTGTGAGGAATAATTATGTAAATTATATAATTATAAATTATATAAAGTAGTTGAATTAATGAAGAGAAATTAGTAATTGTATATATGTACAATATTTAATTCATATATATGTACATATATATAAAGGGATTAAATTAATTGAGTAATTTTAAATAGTAATTGAATATATTAAATGAATATATATTCTTTAATTAAATAAATCATTGTAAATGAGTTATGGCAGTGATAAATTTAATTATACAATTATTTGTGTAATATTAATTAAATAATTTAATAAATTATTTAAATAAGAAATTGAGTAAATATATTATTACTTTAATGTATTTTCAGGTAAATGGATATATTTCCATAATTGATGAGAAATGAATTATTTAATGTAAATGTATTAAATAATTTAATTTATGGCGTAAATAATATATATTAAATTATATATTGTATTTATTTAAATTTCATAATTTATTGTGAAATTGTTTTTGAGGTAAGGTGATGTGTATAAATAATATATATAGATTATATATATTATTATTAGCAAACACACTCTAAAGTTTTAATATCAAAATAATTGACAAGTTATCATTAATTAAATATTCAATTAAATTGAATATAATGAGTGAATTAAATTTTATAAATTAATTAATATGATAATTAATTAATGTAAATAATGTAAAATATTATTAATAATATTATTAGTCCATTTAGTAATTTAATATTAATGGGTTAGAGTATTTAATTAATTAATCAATTCAATTATTATTTAATTATGGATTGGATAATTAATGTGTAACAAAATTAATAATTAATCATTTGGGTTATAATTAAATAGCCCAATGATAAATTAAATGGACTTGACAATTTAGTAGCCCAAACAAGTTAATTAGAGCCCAATTGGTATTTTTAAATAAAGCCCAAAGCTTGGTCCACTTAAAAAATACTTTATAAAACTATTAATTCTTAAAAAAGTGGCATGTGACAAACATTTTGGGACAAGTATCATGATGTTGCCGGCAAAGGAGAAAAGAAAGTGAAATGATTTGTTGTTTTCTTTTATTTTTCATTTTTTTAAATGGTTGCTTGTATTAGTTTTTTTTTTTGTACATGAGCACCATTCCTCTTTTCACCAACCCTAGTCCTTAGCTACATTTCTTGTGTGAGTAAGCATACTAGCTTCATGATGGTCTAGATTATTAGATATAATTTCTATATCTAATATGTGTGCAAGTATACTTGCAATTAGAGAGCAACAAGTTAGTCATTTGTATACTTATATTTTTCAAGCTAGAAAGAGAGTCTAGAGAGAAGTGAGAGCAAGGATAAGGAAGGAGAAGGAATTTTTTTTGTTCATGCCATCCTCCTTCATAACCCATTTTGGAAGAAAAATGAAGATAGCCATTAAAATGAGGTAATGATTATTTTAAATGTAGTTTATTTTTAAATTAAATAAACTAACATGTGTGTATAAATATGTTAATGTAGTTAATAATATGTATTAGTAATATTTATGTCATGCTTGAGTTTAATATACTTGGTTTGTGTTTTGGTATAATTTATATGCTAAAAACATGTGTTTGGTGGTGTTAAATCAAGTCTCAAAGTAATGACAAGAAATTAATTTTTATAAAATTTAGATTTAATGTTATAATATTATAAAACATTAAATCATGAGAAAAACAAAGTTTGAATCACTCAAAATGGAGTTATACACAAAAAGTTATGATTTGTGGTAGTTTATGTAATGTAAAAATTTTTATAAATTTTTTTTAATATTAAATCATGAAAAATTAAATTTTCATGTTATAAATTGATATTAAGTGATTGGTAATTTTTTTGGATTTTTTAAAGCTTACTTGAATGTATAATTTTTATTAAAGTGGTGTATAAAAATTACTGTTCACAATCTGCTTGGAAGAAGGAAAAAAAACACTGGCCGCGCAATGCGCGGACCACTGTTCATCGCCAGACGCGGGACGAAAAAGGGCGTCATTTTAGGCGAAGAAAATTTCATCCGCGCGTTATGCGCGGAAGCCAGCAACGGTGCCCTTCAAACGACACCGTTTTGGGACCAAAGAAATTACAGCGCGCGCAATGCGCGAGAAACAGATTTCGGCTGAAATTACAATTTTGCCCCTCCGTTCGGTTTTCTGATTAATTACGAAATTGCCATCGGTCTGGTTTTTTAACTTATTTACGAAAATGCCATTCTGGATAATTTAAATTAATTTAAATGTTTAAAAATTAATTTAAAATTATAACAAAAATATTAATAATACAAAAATGATATTTAGGTATTGAATATTATATTTTCCAAATATAATAAGTATTTATGATTAATATTTAAATGTTTTAAATATTAATCTAGTTAGTTTAATATTATATTGTTCAAATATAATAAATATTTAGGATTAATATTTAAATGTTTTAAATATTAATCTAGTTAGTTTAATATTATATCTTCTGAATTTATGATTAAATTAATTATTTATTATTTAATTAATATTAAATAATAAACAAGGATGATAAATTAATTAATTATTATTTAATTACTATTAAATAATAATTAAAGACAACTAAGATTGATTACTTAATTATTTATTATTTGATTAACTTTAAATAACAAATAAATTTAGTTAGTTATTATTTATTATTAAATAATAACTAATGATATTTGGGTATTTACTATATAATTGTATTATTTATTATTTAATTTACTTTAAATAATAAATGAATCTAGTTAGTTAGTTATTATTATTTATTAAATAATAACTAATGATATTTGATTATTTTAATTATTTATTATTTGATTAACTTTAAATAATAAATAAATCTAGTAAGTTATTATTTATTATTAAATAATAACTAAAGGTAGTTAATTACTTACTATTTAATTAATGTTAAATAGTAATTAAATGAAATAAAGAAAATGTCTTTTAACTCTTATGTTTAAACAATTATAATAAATTGTTTAATAGTTTAATAAGTGTTTCACACATGAGAAAAATTATTTTCTAACTTATTAAATTATTAACCTAATATGATTGAGGGTCTATAAGGTTAATAATATTGTTTTGACTGATGTATATCATGTGTTAGTACTTATGTGGTAGATAAGTTCCTTAGTAAGCGTATAGTTGTGCAAATACGTCATATTAATTATTAGACCAACTTTATTGATGTTAGGTCTTTCAAAGCCAGTTAGTTAAAGCTAGACATTAATTGTAGCTGAGCAGACAGGTAAGTTTTCCTAAACCCTACTCAATTTATATTCGAGCAGGTTTATTATTTTATTGTTCAAGTTCCTAACTCAAATTCAAGTTATTACGCTTCAAGCATGCTATGGTTTAATTCTGTATAATTATTCCACATCTTTAAATTGTTGATTCGCACATAGTGCTTGTTGCATGTGTTCATCAGGTATGAAAGGCTGATCACCTTCATTACTGTAACGATACGCATTTTTGCTATATATAAAATCCTAATTTATAAATGAATATTGAATTCTTGTAAATAAGTTATTAATGGAAATAAAATATTTAGAGGTGTGACATGTAATTTGGGACATGTATATTATGAGTTATTAAATGGTGGAATTAAATACAAGAATTATGAAATGAATTTGGTTCAAATTGGATTTAAATTGGATTTTTAGAGAATTAAATTAGGAAGTTAGGAAAATTCATAGAAATTGAAATGCTAGGAAGTTGGTTAATGACCAAAAGAATTTTAACAAGTTGTGTTATGACCTTTGTATCCCAAGATAGCTAAATGTCCAAGATATCCTTAGTTAATCATGGAGAATGACTAGTTTGACCCTAACCATGCTTGAGTATGTATGCTAACCATGGTTAGTTGCTAGACATGTGATATAAGCCTTCATGCAAGTGATTTTCAGCATTTCACTTAGCTATTTCATTTCATTCCTACGAAAGTTCTAGCAAGGTAAGAGATAAGAGAGAAAAAGAGAAAGAGGAGCTAGGGTTGCTAAAATCTTAGAAGAAATTCAAGAAGAGGTAATCAAGAGAGAAGAGAATAGCTACTAAGGTGGAGAATCAAGTGTTAGCAAGGTTCTTAGCAAGAAGAAGCAAAGCTAGAAGAAGGTATGGAATAGTTTAAGATCTAAATTTCAAAGATTATGTGTTTATATGTTGAAATAGATGAAGCCATGCATGAGTTGTTGATTATATGTGTATATTATGTGATATATGTGCTTCAAGTTGGCTAGATCATGAAAACCTAGTGATTGAGTTGTGTATAGCAAAGGTGGTGTACTATTTACATGAATAGCTAAGATTAAAATTATGATCTAAGTTTTGATTGTGTGTTTTAAGTTGCTAGACATGATGAAACCTAACTTGAGAGGTAAAAGAAATGTGTTACATGCATTATTATATGCTAAGAGGTATTATAGAAGCATGAATAAAGTCTAAAGCAAGTTTTATGAAGGAAAATCAAATACTAGGCTATACTTTTTGGCTAAACCGAATTATAATCTGTAAAGTGCATTGGAAGGTACATATATAACCTATATGTGTATATCAAGTTGCTAATTGTGTATGTGGTCATGCATGTGAGGTATAGAATTCCAAGAGTGAAAGATGATTTTTAAGATAATTTTGTAAAATGATTAAATGCAACCAATGGTTGATTTTTGGCCATTTTGGTTTATGGAGGTTCAAATTAGGCCAAGCATGTAAGTTTTATGTATATGCACGTGTTAGAATCGAATTGGAAGCAATTTGACACTTATGGCGATAAAAGACCGTTTTAAACGATTTAAAACGTTAAAATACGACTAAAATGAAATCTTTGGAAAAATAGGTTCAAATAATGATTTTTAAATGTTTCGAAAATCCACGCAAGTCAATTATGTGTTATACGTGCTATATGAAGTGTTGAAATTGGTAAATTCACATTAGGGTCAAAGATAGCTCAGTTTTTGGAAAGAAAAAAATTTCTGAAAAACCAGTACTGCGCCGGGGCGCAGTATTTTACTCTTGTAACTGCGCCGGGGCGCAGTGCTTCTGCATGGGATACGCCGGGGCGAGATCAGTCGTCGCCGGGGCGCTGTTCGGTCGAGAGGATCTCGTTGGGGGCGCGGTTCTCTCCGCCGGGGCGCCGTGACCTGATTTTTGAAAAATAATTATTTTACTTCCAAATTGTAATGTTTTGATATTTAATGATAGAAACACATATGTAAACCATAAATTGATAAAAATAATCAATATGGTAGATCCTAAGGCTTAAGTAAACAATGTGTTACGTGATTAGGGTTATGTTAAACTAAGTGATGGCTTGTATAGCAAGTAATGGCATGCATGTGTATATAACTAATGCATGAACCAATATTATGGTCATGTAGGTCCTATACGGGATAATATTTACCAGTTGTGATAGACGAGGACCAAGGCAAGTTTTCTGACTAAGCTTTTAATTTCAGATTCTTGAACAGACATTCATGTTGTACATTCATGTTATCATGTAAAGTTCATTCCTTATCGAACTATCTTGAAAAGGTCGATGCCAATTTTGGTTCTGGCTAGACCCATGTATGTTCATGTTAAATCTAGTTGTTGATTGTTATGTTCTCCAATCCACATTGTGGTGGTGCGGATTCTTGGTTATGCTGTAACAGAACAACCCTATTAACAAGGGGGAATAAAGGCTAAAGGAATGAATTAATTATGACGTGGTTGCGTCGTTAGATGTTGTTGTGCACAATATAAAGTACGATGGGCTGATCACCCAGAGTACGCATCTAAACTGTTATTATTACCATTGTGGGTAATGTCAGTCTTTGTGATTGAGATTGCTCTTAACGTTTTATAAATACTTTGGACAGTATCGGTCTTAAAGATGGATATTGTTCTTAACGTGTTCTTGGTCTTGTGACCATACAGCAATTAAAAAGTTCCATGTTCTCAGATATTTATGTTCAGCTTATGTTTTGATTTTCTCATCATGTATTGAATTGCTACAAGTCAAGATTGATACGCATACTTACATTTTATTGTAAACAAACTATATTCTTCATTCTGAAATATCATGTTATCTCATGTTTAATTACTTGCTGAGCTATTTTAAGCCCACTCTTGCTTTCATTCATGATATTTCAGCTAAGCCACAGAAGACCGAGGGATCTGGAGTAGACAAGGGTAAAGGAAAAACCAACCAGCAATAGTTGTGTTATTATTGTAATTAGTGTGTAATTATTATTATATGTTGTAATATATCAGATACGACAGATGGTATGTATAAAGGTACGTAGAACCTGGGATTAGTTATGGTTGAATGTAAATTAAGTTCTTATTATCATTATTTTATTCAGATTGGATGGATGAAATGACAGGGTAGATAGTCCCGTGCGCACCAAGCCCGTGGTTCAAGGGACCCGGATTTGGGGGCGTTACAAGTTGGTATCAGAGCAGATAGGTTATAAACCTTAGGTGGGGAAACCTTAGGAATATGACCTTAAGGAATATAGTAAAACTCATTTAGAGTTCTAAGCAGTGAAGGGTGGGAGTTGTTAAGGATACAATTTCCACAATATGTATTATGTGTTATGTGTTACATGTTATGTGCTTTAAGAATAGGGAAAATTGCAGTGAACTGAGATAGTTGTTCTTGTGATTTTATAGTATGCCAGAGATTGGAGAATCCAGTCGGGCTGCAGGAGAAGAGGAATCTAGAGATATTCCGATAGATGTGATGACGAGAGTACCAGCTATGGCAATAGTACCAGCTGAAGGTAGTGAACAGGAGGAGGATCCAGATGAGTTAGAGGGAGACTCGGATGGGGCAATACCGGAGAATGCTTCATCTGAGCAGAGAGAAGCAGATCGGGAATGGGTAACCGGTCTGATACAACAGAACAGTGAATTTGTCGATAGGATTTTGGAATTAGAAACTCAGGCAGCTGAACGACAGACAACTGTGGATCTAAATGAGGCAACAACTCAGGAATTGACTAATGAAAATAGGGAGTTGAAGGATAAATTAGTGCAAGCCGAACGAAAGATATAGAAGCTGAGGAATGATAAGGAAGTCCTGGAGGCTAAGCTTAGGGATGCGAATGCTGAGATAGCGATGAGTGAGCGTGCTGGGGCTAACGCAGTAAGGAGAATAGATTTGTTAGAAGATGAGGTGAGATCCAAGAAAGCCAGAATGGATAATATGGGTGAAAAGATGGAGGACATGAGCTATGCATTTCGCACAGCATTTGGGAGAGCGCAAGATAGGATACACTATTACCCTGTAGAATATAACCAATCAAGGGACATCTTGAGCCGATGGAAAATGGTGGCTATCATGAATGAAGAATACGATGATGCGGTTAGACGTGGAATGCTTCTGTAGGGAGTTATGATAGATATGTACATAGTTATGTATGTATAGTTATGAATGTATAATTACGTGTGTATTGTGTAATCCCTAAGTTTTGTTATAAAAAAAGGGATATTAAACATCATGTACCCTCGTTGCTTGTAAGGAGGGAAGTGTTAGTATTGTGTAAAGTTATATGTATGTTAACTCATGTGCTATATGTGATGTAATATGTGAAGCATCGGACAAGTTGTTTATGAATATAAATCCAGTTATGAAACGTGTGTTGTCACGTCTATGTGTGTAAAGTTATGAGAACATGGTATGCAAATGTTATGTTTTGACTATAAAATAAATTGTTAAACAGAAATGCCGCCTAGACGCAGAGCAAATGTTCAACCACCTCCAGAAGAATCGGTTAATGCTCCTGAGGAGCCGGTTAATCCCATGCAGCAGTTTGTGGACCTGTTGATGGGAGCTTTTCAAAATAGGAATGTAAATCCGGTAGGTGATCAACCGGTAACTGCTAGGGTCGCTACTTTTAAAGACTTCAAAGCGGTAGGACCCCCAGAGTTTAAGGGGACGATGAACCCAGTGGAGGCCCAGAATTGGATTATTGAGATAGAGAAGGTTTTTGAAGTAGCGAATGTAGCAGCGGAACAAAAGACTGCCTTCGCCACTTTTATGCTAAAGGGGGAAGCAAATTATTGGTGGGTGGCCAATAAAGGAAGATTGGGAACAGGCGTTGCACCATGGGAGAAGTTTAAGGAGATTTTCTTTGAGGCGTATTTCCCTCCAGTAACTCAGGACATGATGGAGGTGCAATTTTTGGAATTAAAACAAGGAAACATGTCAGTAGCCGAATACGCAGCAAAGTTTAATGAGCTAGCAAGGTTTACATCACACCAAGTAGATACAGAGCAGAGGAGAGCTATACGCTTTGAAAGGGGATTGAAACCGTGGCTCTACGGCAAAGTTTCAATGTTTCAGCTTGGAACTTTCGCGGGGGTGATGGAAAAAGCTATTTTGGCGGAAGGAGGCAGTGATGCCTTGGCAAAGTTTAAGCAAGAGCAGTATGGCAAGAAGAAAGCTGACGGTTCTAAAAAGGAAGGCAACAGTGGAGGAAGCAATTTTAATAAACGAAAATGGGGCGGAGACAGTAATACAGCTACAGTGAAGCAAGGTGAACAGAAGAAGAAAGTAGAACCGTGTCCTAATTGTGGAAAGGGGCACACAGGTGTATGTCTGAAAGGAAAGAATGTGTGTTTTAAATGTGGAAAGGAAGGTCATATGGCACCAAATTGTCCAAACCCTAGAATGAGTAGAGGATGCTTTTACTGTGGAGAAGCAGGACATCAGATAAAGGATTGCCCGAAGAAGAAAGCAGATGGAGGAAGCGGAAGTAGAGGAACTACTAGTGGGAAATTGGCGATTACTAGACCTACACCACCAGGGAGGCCGACAGCCCGAACATTTAACATGACAGTGCAAGACGCGGTGGCATCGAAAGACGTGGTGTCAGGTATCATCCCTGTTAATGACGTAAACGCATATGTTTTGTTCGATTCGGGTGCTACATGTTCTTTCATTTCTGATGAATTTGTTAAGAAATTGAACTTGTCACAAGTAAAGTTAGAAAATGCCTTGAATATAGAAGTAGCCAATAAGGAAGTAATCCGGGTAGAGAATATGTGTCAGGATTGTCGTCTAACGATAAGGGGACATGAATTGTTAGTGGATTTAATTCCTATTCGGCTAGGAGAATTTGATGTGATACTGGGAAAGGACTGGTTGTATAGTCATGGAGCAATGATTGATTGCCAGAATAAATGTGTAAACCTTCAGACTCCTACTAAGTCTAAGGTAGTGTTTTATGGTAGCAAATCACCTAGGCAATCTTGTTGCTTAACAATGTTACAGGCAGGGAAATTATTAAGGAAAGGGTGCATGGGGTATTTAGCTCATGTAGTTGATACTCGTATAGTAGGATCAGAATTGGGTCAGATACCTGTTGTAAAGGAGTATGTAGATGTATTTCCAGATGAGTTACCAGGTCTTCCGCCAGACAGGGAGATTGAGTTCAAGATAGAACTTGCACCAGGAATAACACCAATTTCAAAGGCACCTTACAGAATGGCTCCAGTTGAACTGAAAGAGTTGATGATCCAGTTGCAAGAATTGTTGGATAAAAAGTATATCCAGCCTAGTGTGTCTCCTTGGGGAGCACCAGTACTGTTTGTGAAAAAGAAGGATGGGTCATTAAGACTTTGTATCGATTACCGAGAATTGAATAAGGTGACGATAAAGAATAAGTATCCGCTACCAAGGATTGATGATTTATTTGATCAGTTACGAGGAGCCAAGCATTTTTCAAAGATAGATTTGAGAAGTGGTTATCACCAGTTGAAAGTGAGACCGGAGGATGTACCTAAAACTACTTTTAGGACTCGTTATGGTCACTATGAGTTCTTAGTAATGTCATTCGGGTTAACGAATGCTCCAGCTGCGTTTATGGATTTGATGAACCGGGTGTTCAAACCGTTTTTAGACAAATTCGTGGTGGTGTTTATTGATGATATATTGATATATTCAAAGACTGAAGAAGAACATGCGGAACATCTTAGGATAGTGCTGGAGAAATTAAGAGAAGCTAAGTTATATGCCAAGTTCTCAAAATGCGAATTCTGGCTGCAGAGAGTACAATTTTTGGGGCACGTGATTGATCAAGAGGGAATATATGTGGATCCAGCAAAAGTGGAAGCAGTAATGAATTGGGAACAACCGAAAACACCAACTGAAGTTCGTAGTTTTCTTGGATTAGCTGGATACTACAGAAGATTCATCAAGGATTTCTCGAAGTTATCGGGACCTTTGACTAACTTAACAAGAAAAGATGTGAAGTTTGTATGGAATGATAAGTGTGAAGAAAGTTTTAGAGAGCTTAAGAAGAGGCTGAGCGAAGCACCTGTGTTATCATTGCCTGATGATACAGGAGGATTTGTTGTATACAGTGATGCGTCATATAAAGGATTGGGTTGTGTGTTAATGCAACATGGCAAAGTCATAGCGTATGCTTCCAGACAATTGAAAGATTTTGAGAAAAGGTATCCAACTCATGATTTGGAATTAGCGGCAGTGGTATTTGCTTTGAAAATTTGGAGGCATTACTTGTGTGGAGAGAAGTGTGAGATATACACAGACCACAAAAGTCTGAAGTATATTTTCACTCAGAAGGATCTGAATATGAGACAAAGGAGATGGATAGAGTTAATCAAAGATTACGATTGCGAAATTCTCTACCATCCAGGAAAGGCAAATGTGGTGGACGACGCTTTAAGCAGAAAGGGTCGAGAAAGACTAGAAATGCTAACCGTTCAGGAAGAGCTAATTAGAGAAATGGAAAAATTGGAACTAGAGGTGAAGTATCCGCTAGAATCGGAAGAGAAGCTATTTATGGTTAAAGCTCATCCAACGTTATTAGATCGGGTAAAAGAAGCTCAGATGCAAGATCAAGATTGTGATCAAATTAGGAAACGCATATCGGATGGACAAGAGACAAGATTCAAGGTAGATAACAGCGGAATGCTAAGATTGGAAGGAAGAGTATGGGTACCATTAGTGTCAGAATTAAAAGAGGAGATTCTGCAAGAAGCACACAGTTCGCACTATTCAGTTCATCCAGGAAGCACAAAGATGTACCAAGATCTTCGACAACACTTTTGGTGGCCTAACATGAGGACGGATGTAGCAGAATATGTAAGTAAATGTCTGACTTGTCAAAGAATCAAAGCGGAACATCAGAGACCTAGTGGATTGTTACAACCGCTAGAAATCCCGGAATGGAAATGGGAACATGTTACGATGGATTTCGTTGTAGGACTCCCAACTACGCAGAAAGGCTATGATGCGATATGGGTTATAGTGGATCGACTGACAAAGTCCGCTCACTTTTTACCGATCAGAGTCAAATTCAGTTTGGATAAACTTGCGAAGTTATATGTGAAAGAGATCGTGTCAAGACATGGAGTTCCAGTATCAATTGTGTCAGATCGAGATCCACGATTCACGTCAAATTTTTGGAAAAGTTTCCAAGAGCGTATGGGTACGCAATTGAGGTTGAGTACGGCGTATCATCCTCAAACAGATGGCCAAAGTGAAAGAACGATCCAGACGTTAGAAGATATGCTAAGAGCTTGTGTTATGGACTTCAAGGGCAATTGGGATGATCACTTGCCATTAGTAGAGTTCGCCTACAACAATAGTTATCATGCAAGCATTGGAATGCCACCTTATTAAGCGTTGTATGGAAGAAGGTGCAGAACACCTCTTTGTTGGGATGAAGTAGGTGAACGAAAATTGTTGGGACCAGAAATAGTGCAACAGACTGTTGAAATTATTAAAGTGATAAGAACGAGACTTATAGCAGCACAAGATAGACAAAAGAAATATGTGGACCAACATCGACAGAAGAGGGAATTTGAAGTAGGATCTCATGTGTTTTTGAAAGTATCTCCCTGGAAAGGGAAGATAAGATTTGGAAAGAAAGGAAAGTTGAGTCCAAGATTCATTGGACCTTTTGAAATACTGAGAAGAGTAGGAGAAGTAGCATATGTTTTGGCATTACCTCCAGAATTGGAACACATACATAATGTATTTCATGTGTCGGTATTAAGGCCCTACAAGCCAGATTATAAGCATGTAATCGAGTATGAGCCAATTCAGATCGAAAAGGATTTAACGTATGAAGAAACTCCTGTTCAAATCATCGACAGGAAAGAGCAGATTTTAAGGAACAAGGTAATCCCTTCTGTAAAAGTAGTATGGAGAAACCATAATGTGGAAGATGCAACGTGGAAATTAGAAGAGAAAATGATGAAAGAATATCCAAGTTTGTTTATGTAAGTTTGTAATAGTGATTCCGGGGACGAAATCCTTGTAAGGAGGGAAGAATGTAACGATACGCATTTTTGCTATATATAAAATCCTAATTTATAAATGAATATTGAATTCTTTTAAATAAGTTATTAATGGAAATAAAATATTTAGAGGTGTGACATGTAATTTGGGACATGTATATTATGAGTTATTAAATGGTGGAATTAAATACAAGAATTATGAAATGAATTTGGTTCAAATTGGATTTAAATTGGATTTTTAGATAATTAAATTAGGATGTTAGGAAAATTCATAGAAATTGAAATGCTAGGAAGTTGGTTAATGACCAAAAGAATTTTAACAAGTTGTGTTATGACCTTTGTATCCCAAGATAGCTAAATGTCCAAGATATCCTTAGTTAATCATGGAGAATGACTAGTTTGACCCTAACCATGCTTGAGTATGTATGCTAACCATGGTTAGTTGCTAGACATGTGATATAAGCCTTCATGCAAGTGATTTTCAGCATTTCACTTAGCTATTTCATTTCATTCCTACGAAAGTTCTGGCAAGGTAAGAGATAAGAGAGAAAAAGAGAAAGAGGAGCTAGGGTTGCTAAAATCTTAGAAGAAATTCAAGAAGAGGTAATCAAGAGAGAAGAGAATAACTACTAAGGTGGAGAATCAAGTGTTAGCAAGGTTCTTAGCAAGAAGAAGCAAAGCTAGAAGAAGGTATGGAATAGTTTAAGATATAAATTTCAAAGATTATGTGTTTATATGTTGAAATAGATGAAGCCATGCATGAGTTGTTGATTATATGTGTATATTATGTGATATATGTGCTTCAAGTTGGCTAGATCATGAAAACCTAGTGATTGAGTTGTGTATAGCAAATGTGGTGTACTATTTACATGAATAGCTAAGATTAAAATTATGATCTAAGTTTTGATTGTGTGTTTTAAGTTTCTAGACATGATGAAACCTAGCTTGAGAGGTAAAAGAAATGTGTTACATGCATTATTATATGCTAAGAGGTATTATAGAAGCATGAATAAAGTCTAAAGCAAGTTTTATGAAGGAAAATCAAATACTAGGCTATACTTTTTGGCTAAACCGAATTATAATCTGTAAAGTACATTGGAAGGTACATATATAAGCTATATGTGTATATCAAGTTGCTAATTGTGTATGTGGTCATGCATGTGAGGTATAGAATTCCAAGAGTGAAAGATGGTTTTTAAGATAATTTTGTAAAATGATTAAATGCAACCAATGGTTGATTTTTGGCCATTTTGGTTTATGGAGGTTCAAATTAGGCCAAGCATGTAAGTTTTATGTCTATGCACGTGTTAGAATCGAATTGGAAGCAATTTGACACTTATGGCGATAAACGACCGTTTTAAACGATTTAAAACGTTAAAATACGACTAAAATGAAATCTTTGGAAAAATAGGTTCAAATAATGATTTTTAAATGTTTCGAAAATCCACGCAAGTCAATTATGTGTTATACGTGCTATATGAAGTGTTGAAATTGGTAAATTCACATTAGGGTCAAAGATAGCTCAATTTTTGGAAAGAAAAAAATTTCTGAAAAACCAGTACTGCGCCGGGGCGCAGTATTTTACTCTTGTAACTGCGCCGGGGCGCAGTGCTTCTGCATGGGATACGCCGGGGCGAGATCAGTCGTCGCCGGGGCGCTGTTCGGCCGAGAGGATCTCGCTGGGGGCGCGGTTCTCTCCGCCGGGGCGCCGTGACCTGATTTTTGAAAAATAATTATTTTACTTCCAAATTGTAATGTTTTGATATTTAATGATAGAAACACATATGTAAACCATAAATTGATAAAAATAATCAATATGGTAGATCCTAAGGCTTAAGTAAACAATGTGTTACGTGATTAGGGTTATGTTAAACTAAGTGATGGCTTGTATAGCAAGTAATGGCGTGCATGTGTATATAACTAATGCATGAACCAATATTATGGTCATGTAGGTTCTAGACGGGATAATATTTTACCAGTTGTGATAGACGAGGACCAAGGCAAGTTTTCTGACTAAGCTTTTAATTTCAGATTCTTGAACAGACATTCATGTTGTACATTCATGTTATCATGTAAAGTTCATTCCTTATCGAACTATCTTGAAAAGGTCGATGCCAATTTTGGTTCTGGCTAGACCCATGTATGTTCATGTTAAATCCAGTTGTTGATAGTTATGTTCACCAATCCACATTGTGGTGGTGCGGATTCTTGGTTATGCTGTAACAGAACAACCCTATTAACAAGGGGGAATAAAGGCTAAAGGAATGAATTAATTATGACGTGGTTGCGTCGTTAGATGTTGTTGTGCACAATATAAAGTACGATGGGCTGATCACCCAGTGTACGCATCTAAACTGTTATTATTACCATTGTGGGTAATGTCAGTCTTTGTGATTGAGATTGCTCTTAACGTTTTATAAATACTTTGGACAGTATCGGTCTTAAAGATGGATATTGTTCTTAACGTGTTCTTGGTCTTGTGACCATACAGCAATTAAAAAGTTCCATGTTCTCAGATATTTATGTTCAGCTTATGTTTTGATTTTCTCATCATGTATTGAATTGCTACAAGTCAAGATTGATACGCATACTTACATTTTATTGTAAACAAACTATATTCTTCATTCTGAAATATCATGTTATCTCATGTTTAATTACTTGCTGAGCTATTTTAAGCTCACTCTTGCTTTCATTCATGATATTTCAGCTAAGCCAGAGAAGACCGAGGGATCTGGAGTAGACAAGGGTAAAGGAAAAGCCAACCAGCAATAGTTGTGTTATTATTGTAATTAGTGTGTAATTATTATTATATGTTGTAATATATCAGATACGACAGATGGTATGTATAAAGGTACGTAGAACCTGGGATTAGTTATGGTTGAATGTAAATTAAGTTCTTATTATCATTATTTTATTCAGATTGGATGGATGAAATGACAGGGTAGATAGTCACGTGCGCACCAAGCCCGTGGTTCAAGGGACCCGGATTTGGGGGCGTTACAAGTTGGTATCAGAGCAGGTAGGTTATAAACCTTAGGTGGGGAAACCTTAGGAATATGACCTTAAGGAATATAGTAAAACTCATTTAGAGTTCTAAGCAGTGAAGGGTAGGAGTTGTTAAGGATACAATTTCCACAATATGTATTATGTGTTATGTGTTACATGTTATGTGCTTTAAGAATAGGGAAAATTGCAGTGAACTGAGATAGTTGTTCTTGTGATTTTATAGTATGCCAGAGATTGGAGAATCCAGTCGGGCTGCAGGAGAAGAGGAATCTAGAGATATTCCGATAGATGTGATGACGAGAGTACCAGCTATGGCAATAGTACCAGCTGAAGGTAGTGAACAGGAGGAGGATCCAGATGAGTTAGAGGGAGACTCGGATGGGGCAATACCGGAGAATGCTTCATCTGAGCAGAGAGAAGCAGATCGGGAATGGGTAACCGGTCTGATACAGCAGAACAGTGAATTTGTCGATAGGATTTTGGAATTAGAAACTCAGGCAGCTGAACGACAGACAACTGTGGATCTAAATGAGGCAACAACTCAGGAATTGACTAATGAAAATAGGGAGTTGAAGGATAAATTAGTGCAAGCCGAACGAAAGATACAGAAGCTGAGGAATGATAAGGAAGTCCTGGAGGCTAAGCTTAGGGATGCGAATGCTGAGATAGCGATGAGTGAGCGTGCTGGGGCTAACGCAGTAAGGAGAATAGATTTTTTAGAAGATGAGGTGAGATCCAAGAAAGCCAGAATGGATAATATGAGTGAAAAGATGGAGGACATGAGCTATGCATTTCGCACAGCATTTGGGAGAGCGCAAGATAGGATACACTATTACCCTGTAGAATATAACCAATCAAGGGACATCTTGAGCCGATGGAAAATGGTGGATATCATGAATGAAGAATACGATGATGCGGTTAGACGTGGAATGCTTCTGTAGGGAGTTATGATAGATATGTACATAGTTATGTATGTATAGTTATGAATGTATAATTACGTGTGTATTGTGTAATCCCTAAGTTTTGTTATAAAAAAAGGGATATTAAACATCATGTACCCTCGTTGCTTGTAAGGAGGGAAGTGTTAGTATTGTGTAAAGTTATATGTATGTTAACTCATGTGCTACATGTGATGTAATATGTGAAGCATCAGACAAGTTGTTTATGAATATAAATCCAGTTATGAAACGTGTGTTGTCACGTCTATGTGTGTAAAGTTATGAGAACATGGTATGCAAATGTTATGTTTTGACTATAAAATAAATTGTTAAACAGAAATGCCGCCTAGACGCAGAGCAAATGTTCAACCACCTCCAGAAGAATCGGTTAATACTCCTGAGGAGCCGGTTAATCCCATGCAGCAGTTTGTGGACCTGTTGATGGGAGCTTTTCAAAATAGGAATGTAAATCCGGTAGGTGATCAACCGGTAACTGCTAGGGTCGCTACTTTTAAAGACTTCAAAGCGGTAGGACCCCCAGAGTTTAAGGGGACGATGAACCCAGTGGAGGCCCAGAATTGGATTATTGAGATAGAGAAGGTTTTTGAAGTAGCGAATGTAGCAGCGGAACAAAAGACTGCCTTCGCCACTTTTATGCTAAAGGGGGAAGCAAATTATTGGTGGGTGGCCAATAAAGGAAGATTGGGAACAGGCGTTGCACCATGGGAGAAGTTTAAGGAGATTTTCTTTGAGGCGTATTTCCCTCCAGTAACTCAGGACATGATGGAGGCGCAATTTTTGGAATTAAAACAAGGAAACATGTCAGTAGCCGAATACGCAGCAAAGTTTAATGAGCTAGCAAGGTTTGCATCACACCAAGTAGATACAGAGCAGAGGAGAGCTAGACGCTTTGAAAGGGGATTGAAACCGTGGCTCTACGGCAAAGTTTCAATGTTTCAGCTTGGAACTTTCGCGGGGGTAATGGAAAAAGCTATTTTGGCGGAAGGAGGCAGTGATGCCTTGGCAAAGTTTAAGCAAGAGCAGTATGGCAAGAAGAAAGCTGACGGTTCTAAAAAGGAAGGCAACAGTGGAGGAAGCAATTTTAATAAACGAAAATGGGGCGGAGACAGTAATCCTCCTTCCTGACTTTCAACTGATGATAACCAGTCCTTAAGTCAATCTTTGAAAAGTACTTCGCCCCTTTCAATTGATCGAAAAGATCGTCAATTCGTGGTAACGGGTACTTGTTCTTAATTGTTACTTTATTCAGCTCCCTATAATCCATACACAGTCTCATCGATCCATCCTTCTTCTTTACAAACAGCACTGGTGCTCTCCATGGAGAAACACTTGGCTGAATGTACTTATTATCTAACAACTCCTGCAATTGCACCATCAACTCTTTCATTTCTACCGGAGCCATTCTATACAGTGCCTTTGATATCGGCGCTGTCCCCGGTACTAAATCAATCGCAAATTCTATTTCTCTGTCCGGCGGTAAGCCTGGCAGTACATCTGGAAAAACATCCATAAACCCCCTAACTACTGGTATTTGTTCCATCTCGAGACTCACCACTTGTGTATCTACCACATGAGCCAAATACCCTACACAACCTTTCTTCAATAATTTCTTGGCTTGCATCATCGTCAGACAAGAAGACTGTCTTGACGATTTGCTGCCATAAAATACGACCTTAGACTTATTTGGTGTCTTAAGGTGTATGCACTTCTTTTGACAATCAATTAACGCCCCGTGGTTAAACAACCAATCCATCCCAAGTATTACATCGAATTCCCCCAGACGTATTGGAATTAGATTCACATTTAACTTCTGACCCCTGATTTCAGCACAACAATTTCTATGTATGTACTCTACCGGAATTACTTCCTTATTAGCAACTTCTATGTTCATTGAGTTTTCTAGTTTGTCTTTAGGCAATTCTAACCGTTTAGCGAAATCATCAGACACAAATGAACAGGTAGCACCCGAATCAAACAATACATATGCAAAATATTATTGATCGGAATAATACCTGACACCACGTCTTTTGACCCCACGGCATCTTGCACCGTCATATTGAATGTCCGGGCTGTCGGCTTGTTCTGTGGTACCGGTCCCCCGATAGCCAATTTGTTGTTATTGCCCTTGTAGCCGCTACCCCCGTCATTCTTCTTCTTAGGGCAATCCTTTATCAGGTGGTCAGATGCCCCGCAAGAAAAGCATCTCACTTTCTTTGGGAGGGGACAATTTGGAGAAATATGTCCCACCTGCCCACAATTGTAGCACGTGTTCTTGCCTTTCCTGCACTCCCCGAAATGATTCTTTCCACATATATTGCATGCTGGCCTTTTCTGAACACTTCCTTGTTGATTCCCCGAGCTCTTGTCGTTGCTGTTGTTGTCCCATTTGCGCTTGTTGTTGTTATTGTTATTATTATTGCCCCCACTGTTACTGTTCTTACTTCCCCCTTCACTCTTCTTCTTATTCCTCTCTTGATTAAATTTGGTTAACGCATCATTTCCAACTTCCGCATCCAAGGTCTCAGTCCATTCTCGAATCTTCTGGCCTTGCGTTCCTCCGTATCCACTTGATGTGGAGCGAACCTAGCCAGCTCATTAAATCTTGCCGCGTACTCAGGTACCAACATGTTTTCCTGCTTCAGTTCTAGAAATTTCACTTCCATCCTACTTTTCATACTCTTCGGGAAATAATTCTCATCGAATATTTCCTTAAATCTTGTCCATGGCACCACCCCATCGCCAGCCCTATTCTGATTGGCTTCCCACCAGAAATTGGCTTCTCCCTTCATCATATAGGTAGCAAAGATTGTCTTTTGCTCCTCAGCTACCCTCGCGATAACGAACGCTTTCTCTATCTCCTTTATCCATGATTGGGCCTCTATCGGGTCCGACGTTCCCCTAAACTCTGGCGGTGCCACCGCTTTAAAGTCTTTAAAATTCGCCAACTGATTTGGTGGTGGTGGCGGATTTGCTACTACAGGGTGGCAGTTTTGCATTGCCTCAGCTAGCATGTCGACGAAGTTTTGCATAGGGTCTACGTTGTGTCCCCCCTCGTCATTGTTAACTGACCCTTCTACCCCCTGGTTCCTTAGTGGTTGTCTACGTGGCAGCATTTTCTGTTATAAACAAAAATTTACATTATTATACTGTTTACATCTTTTTCAATTCATTATTTTGTATCCTAGGCAATGTTTAGCTAACATACAAGTAATTATTTCAACACGCATATAAACATAAATTCAACTGCATTTATACTCATATGCTAAAACAGTAGTGCGTAGCACTTTACATCAAAAGCATACTGCTATAAATGCTTCTATCCAAGAGAAGCTACAAAAGATGGGATCTGACATATCCTACAACTTCCTAGAGTTGGGATTTAGTGACATATTAACCCCCTAATAAAACAAAAGTTGGGTTCTACTGCATCTATTTACATACGAAATTAGAAAATAACTACTACTACTGAATGCGCATCCCCCTACGGATCGCGTCGTCATACTCCTCATCCCCGATGGCCATCACCACACTCCTGCTGATGGTGTGCATATACTGGCCCTCCTCAGCTGGGTAGTAGTGCACCCTGCTCTGAAGCCTACCATATGAAGATCGGTAGACATAGCTAAGTCTATCCGTCCTCACCCGCTTCTCGCGGATCTCCTCCTCTAGCTCAATCATTTGACCATGAGCAGCATCCCGCTGTCTCTCCATCTCTATCCGGTCCTCTATCGCCTCCTGCCAGTGTGCACGGATGGCAGCCTTCTCTGCCTGTACTTGCTGAACCTTCAGCTCAGCCTCTGCCAACCTAGTCTCAGCCACTGCCAATTTAGCCTGCAGCTCTACATCCTGCTCTACCAGCTGATGAGTTAGCACCGCAAAGTGCTCCACTGAATCCTCGTACTCCTGTACCTGATCCTCCAGTCCTACAATCCTCTCCCTCAGCTCTGTGTTCTCGCCAGAGAACTGATAAGCCGCATCCCTATACTGATCCTCCATGTGTTGGTGGGTCAGATTCTACTCCTCTAGATGCTGGACCCTTGCCTCCAGCCCCTCGTTCCTATCGGTCAGTCCCTCTATGATGTCAGCGGCAGTGGTGCCCATGCCATCAACTGACTCCTCCTCCTCAGACTCCTCTGACTCGGCCTCATCCTCACTGTAAGGCCTCATGACTCCGCCCCAGACGGGCTCCACGCGATCCCCCTCCTCAGGATCCGACTCTGGCTCATCTACGGGTGCAGCCACCAGCGGCTGTGCAGTATCCATATGGATATCAATATAGTCCTCCTCAGTAGTGCGACTCGACTGTCCGATCTCTGCCATCCTATATCATAAAAAAATAACACACGTTAGTACAGCAATAAAATATATTCATTGATGAAATGAAATGATATTTTATCATGTACATCTCGGCTCGATGGATTTTCTCAATCCATCTCCAAAAATACACAACATGATGAATCTCCCCGATTCATCTCCTAACGCACTCGATATGAGTTTAATACTAAGGTTATAACTTAGGTTTCGCAAATCCTAACGTTTCTAACCTACGGCTCTGATACCAACCTGTGACGACCCCAAATCCGGGTTCTATAACCTCGAGTTTGGTTCTCACTATTCAACACATTACTAACAATTAAATACATACATTGCATTTAAATATCGCGGAATAATACATATTGGTTCCCTTCAAAAGGTTACAATACCAGGGTCTATCAACCTTAACATAAAAACAGTTCCTATCATAAGGAATTACAAAAGGTTCTTCAACAGTAAATACACATTTAAGCATCTAATTAGCATGCATAAACTAACTTAAGCTCTGGCCTTTCCTTTTCCCTTATCCTTCTTTGAGCAATCAGGATTATCTGAAAAATGGTTCATGATATAGCAAGAATGAGCAACTAGTTTGCTCAGCAAGTTTAGAACAATCATATAGATTTAATATATCATGAATGAATGGGAAATGTCATCAATGGTTCAACAATAGATATAACAATTGTGAATGAAACAGGATTCAAATTTTAATAAACAGAATATTTGAATTTTAAAATGCTGAGTGGTCACTAAGGACCCTGAACTAACGAGGGTATAATAGAGTTTCCTCTGACCCTTTGAGTTGTTTGGTTTTCAAGGGGATCAGCCTATTCAACCCGCTGTATATGCATTACATTTAGTCACTGGCGCCCAAAGTCGGTTTCCCGACACAAAATCCCCTAATTTAGGGTTGTTAAATTCTCAGACTTAATATAAGAAATCCGCACCCAACAATGGTTTGGATAAGCTTTTAAAAATATTCAAGTATTGAATTTATAAACGTAATGTCTAGCTGAACTATTAGCTTTTGACATTTTTAATACAGTTCGTGAATCAAGAACTAATAAGCTTCAAGTGCACTAAGTGCGATTTTATAAACAATATGGATGTGGAATAATTTTAAATAATTAAACCACTTCAAGCTTTGACAATAAATACAAGTATAGAAACTTGTTCAACAATAAATGAGTAGGGTTAGAGAACTTGCCTGTCTGCTCAACTACAATAAATGTCTAGCTTTAACTAACTTGCTTTGAAAGACCTAACATTAATAAAGTCGGTCTAATAATTAGTACGGCGTATTTGCATAACTATACGCTTAATAATGAACTTATTTACCACACATAAGTACTAACACATAATTTACAGTAGTCAAAACAATATTATTAACCTTATAGACCCTTAATCATTTTAGGTTAATAATTTAATAAGTTAGAAACTATTTTTCTTAAGTGTTAGACACTTATTAAACCCTTAAACAACTTATTACATTTGTTTAATTAAATCATAATTAAATTCAATTTATTTTATTAACTCAATCTCTATTTAATTACTATTTAATCTTGATTAAATAGAAATTAATTAATTAACTCTAGTTATTATTTAAAATAAATAATAACTAATTGTACTTACTTATTATTTAATTATAATTAAATAATAAATAATTATTGACTTAATTTTAACCTTCTTTAATTTAATATTAATCAACCAATAATTAACTAAGTAATTAACCTTACTTATTATTTAATTTAAGAAAATTAAATAATAGTTTAATAATCTTAATCCTTTATAATTATTATTTAATGTCAATTAAATAATAATTAATTATTTAATTAATTTTAATTATTATTTAAGGTTAAATAATAATCAAATCATTCTTATTTATTATTAAAATTAAATAATAAATTATTACTCTAATAACTTAATTTCCATTAATCGTTATTTAATGCTAATTAAATAATAATTAATTACTTAATTATCCTTATTTATTATTTAATAATATTTAAATAATAAATAATTAATTTATAAATTTTATCTCTCATTAAGTATTATTTAATAGGCATTAAATAATAATTGCTAATTTATCATCTTTATTTATTATTAACATTTAAAATAATAAATAAATAATAAATTTATTTAACTTAACCATGGTTTAGCTAACTAGATTAATATTTAAAATATTTAAATATTAAACTTATTGAAAAATATCCTCCCCAATATTATTTTTGTATTATTATTATTTTTGTTATAATTTTAAATTAGTTTTTAAATATTTAAATTATTTAAATTTAACCTGAATGGCATTTCTGTAAATAAGTAGAAAACTGAACCAGGGCAAAATGGTAATTTCGCCAAGAAAAATACGGAGGGGCATTGTAATATCCCAGATATTTACAAGATTTTTTAAATAAGATTTTAAATAATCAATTAAAGGTTATGGTTTAAACCTAGAGTTTGAGAAATGAGATGTGTAGAATTTGGGTGAACATTTTTTTTTTAACATAATTTATTTGTTAGAAATTAAATGTGGAAGTATTGTAATGATGCATATAGAGAATTTATTAAGGAAATAAATTTATTTGAGAAGTGAAGACGATTATAAGGATATATATATATACCCAGTTATATATTCCTAGAGTTGTGTTTGTTAGCCAAACACGAAGATGAGTAAATTAACTACTCAATAAAACTAATAAATTAATTAGTTTAAATATGAAGTAAGAAGGAAAGTCATGAAATATAATTAATTAAATTAATTATATTAGTTAAGGTTTAAAGTTATTGAAAAAAAAAACTAGAAGGATTGTCTGGGATGGCGATAATGAGAATTAATTAATTAAGTAATTAACTTAATTATTAAGTTGATGTATAGAATTCAAAGGTGAGATTAAAACAAGCCCAATATGTTAATTGTTGTAAGTCTTGTTGAGAATTTATATAGAGGTCCAAATTAAATTTAATGGAATATTTGATATGGTGATATCAAAATTTTTATAAGTTAGCAAGTACAATGATAATTCAATGAACTTGACTAATAGCAAGTCTAATTAAATTAAGAGAATTAATTAGTGGAGTTATGTAATTATGCGACGTGGTTGCGTGTAAATTAAATATGTATTTATATGAATATATATATGCGTGCATATTTAGTAACATAATTTAATGATTAATTAAATTGTGATAAATAGATAGATTAATATTAAATTAATCCGAATTGAATTAAAAGGTTTATTGTGGAATTAATTATATTCATTAATCAACAATTATGCAAATTGTTGATAAATTATTTGTGAGGAATAATTATGTAAATTATATAATTATAAATTATATAAAGTAGTTGAATTAATGAAGAGAAATTAGTAATTGTATATATGTACAATATTTAATTCATATATATGTACATATATATAAAGGGATTAAATTAATTGAGTAATTTTAAATAGTAATTGAATATATTAAATGAATATATATTCTTTAATTAAATAAATCATTGTAAATGATTTATGGCAGTGATAAATTTAATTATACAATTATTTGTGTAATATTAATTAAATAATTTAATAAATTATTTAAATAAGAAATTGAGTAAATATACTATTACTTTAATGTATTTTCAGGTAAATGGATATATTTCCATAATTGATGAGAAATGAATTATTTAATGTAAATGTATTAAATAATTTAATTTATGGCGTAAATAATATATATTAAATTATATATTGTATTTATTTAAATTTCATAATTTATTGTGAAATTGTTTTTGAGGTAAGGTGATGTGTATAAATAATATATATAGATTATATATATTATTATTAGCAAACACACTCTAAAGTTTTAATATCAAAATAATTGACAAGTTATCATTAATTAAATATTCAATTAAATTGAATATAATGAGTGAATTAAATTTTATAAATTAATTAATATGATAATTAATTAATGTAAATAATGTAAAATATTATTAATAATATTATTAGTCCATTTAGTAATTTAATATTAATGGGTTAGAGTATTTAATTAATTAATCAATTCAATTATTATTTAATTATGGATTGGATAATTAATGTGTAACAAAATTAATAATTAATCATTTGAGTTATAATTAAATAGCCCAATGATAAATTAAATGGACTTGACAATTTAGTAGCCCAAACAAGTTAATTAGAGCCCAATTGGTATTTTTAAATAGAGCCCAAAGCTTGGTCCACTTAAAAAATACTTTATAAAACTATTAATTCTTAAAAAAGTGGCATGTGACAAACATTTTGGGACAAGTATCATGATGTTGCCGGCAAAGGAGAAAAGAAAGTGAAATGATTTGTTGTTTTCTTTTATTTTTCATTTTTTTAAATGGTTGCTTGTATTAGTTTTTTTTTTGTACATGAGCACCATTCCTCTTTTCACCAACCCTAGTCCTTAGCTACATTTCTTGTGTGAGTAAGCATACTAGTTTCATGATGGTCTAGATTATTAGATATAATTTCTATATCTAATATGTGTGCAAGTATACTTGCAATTAGAGAGCAACAAGTTAGTCATTTGTATACTTATATTTTTCAAGCTAGAAAGAGAGTCTAGAGAGAAGTGAGAGCAAGGATAAGGAAGGAGAAGGAATTTTTTTTGTTCATGTCATCCTCCTTCATAACCCATTTTGGAAGAAAAATGAAGATAGCCATTAAAATGAGGTAATGATTATTTTAAATGTAGTTTATTTTTAAATTAAATAAACTAACATGTGTGTATAAATATGTTAATGTAGTTAATAATATGTATTAGTAATATTTATGTCATGCTTGAGTTTAATATACTTGGTTTGTGTTTTGGTATAATTTATATGCTAAAAACATGTGTTTGGTGGTGTTAAATCAAGTCTCAAAGTAATGACAAGAAATTAATTTTTATAAAATTTAGATTTAATGTTATAATATTATAAAACATTAAATCATGAGAAAAACAAAGTTTGAATCACTCAAAATGGAGTTATACACAAAAAGTTATGATTTGTGGTAGTTTATGTAATGTAAAAATTTTTATAAATTTTTTTTAATATTAAATCATGAAAAATTAAATTTTCATGTTATAAATTGATATTAAGTGATTGGTAATTTTTTTGGATTTTTTAAAGCTTACTTGAATGTATAATTTTTATTAAAGTGGTGTATAAAAATTACTGTTCACAATCTGCTTGGAAGAAGGAAAAAAAACACTGGCCGCGCAATGCGCGGACCACTGTTCATCGCCAGACGCGGGACGAAAAAGGGCGTCGTTTTAGGCGAAGAAAATTTCATCCGCGCGTTATGCGCGGAAGCCAGCAACGGTGCCCTTCAAACGACACCGTTTTGGGACCAAAGAAATTACAGCGCGCGCAATGCGCGAGAAACAGATTTCGGCTGAAATTACAATTTTGCCCCTCCGTTCGGTTTTCTGATTAATTACGAAATTGCCATCGGTCTGGTTTTTTAACTTATTTACGAAAATGCCATTCTGGATAATTTAAATTAATTTAAATGTTTAAAAATTAATTTAAAATTATAACAAAAATATTAATAATACAAAAATGATATTTAGGTATTGAATATTATATTTTCCAAATATAATAAGTATTTATGATTAATATTTAAATGTTTTAAATATTAATCTAGTTAGTTTAATATTATATTGTTCAAATATAATAAATATTTAGGATTAATATTTAAATGTTTTAAATATTAATCTAGTTAGTTTAATATTATATCTTCTGAATTTATGATTAAATTAATTATTTATTATTTAATTAATATTAAATAATAAACAAGGATGATAAATTAATTAATTATTATTTAATTACTATTAAATAATAATTAAAGACAACTAAGATTTATTACTTAATTATTTATTATTTGATTAACTTTAAATAACAAATAAATTTAGTTAGTTATTATTTATTATTAAATAATAACTAATGATATTTGGGTATTTACTATATAATTGTATTATTTATTATTTAATTTACTTTAAATAATAAATGAATCTAGTTAGTTAGTTATTATTATTTATTAAATAATAACTAATGATATTTGATTATTTTAATTATTTATTATTTGATTAACTTTAAATAATAAATAAATCTAGTAAGTTATTATTTATTATTAAATAATAACTAAAGGTAGTTAATTACTTACTATTTAATTAATGTTAAATAGTAATTAAATGAAATAAAGAAAATGTCTTTTAACTCTTTTGTTTAAACAATTATAATAAATTGTTTAATAGTTTAATAAGTGTTTCACACATGAGAAAAATTATTTTCTAACTTATTAAATTATTAACCTAATATGATTGAGGGTCTATAAGGTTAATAATATTGTTTTGACTGATGTATATCATGTGTTAGTACTTATGTGGTAGATAAGTTCCTTAGTAAGCGTATAGTTGTGCAAATACGTCATATTAATTATTAGATCAACTTTATTGATGTTAGGTCTTTCAAAGCCAGTTAGTTAAAGCTAGACATTAATTGTAGCTGAGCAGACAGGTAAGTTTTCCTAAACCCTACTCAATTTATATTCGAGCAGGATATATTATTTTATTGTTCAAGTTCCTAACTCAAATTCAAGTTATTACGCTTCAAGCATGCTATGGTTTAATTCTGTATAATTATTCCACATCTTTAAATTGTTGATTCGCACATAGTGCTTGTTGCATGTGTTCATCAGGTATGAAAGGCTGATCACCTTCATTACTGTAACGATACGCATTTTTGCTATATATAAAATCCTAATTTATAAATGAATATTGAATTCTTGTAAATAAGTTATTAATGGAAATAAAATATTTAGAGGTGTGACATGTAATTTGGGACATGTATATTATGAGTTATTAAATGGTGGAATTAAATACAAGAATTATGAAATGAATTTGGTTCAAATTGGATTTAAATTGGATTTTTAGAGAATTAAATTAGGAAGTTAGGAAAATTCATAGAAATTGAAATGCTAGGAAGTTGGTTAATGACCAAAAGAATTTTAACAAGTTGTGTTATGACCTTTGTATCCCAAGATAGCTAAATGTCCAAGATATCCTTAGTTAATCATGGAGAATGACTAGTTTGACCCTAACCATGCTTGAGTATGTATGCTAACCATGGTTAGTTGCTAGACATGTGATATAAGCCTTCATGCAAGTGATTTTCAGCATTTCACTTAGCTATTTCATTTCATTCCTACGAAAGTTCTAGCAAGGTAAGAGATAAGAGAGAAAAAGAGAAAGAGGAGCTAGGGTTGCTAAAATCTTAGAAGAAATTCAAGAAGAGGTAAACAAGAGAGAAGAGAATAGCTACTAAGGTGGAGAATCAAGTGTTAGCAAGGTTCTTAGCAAGAAGAAGCAAAGCTAGAAGAAGGTATGGAATAGTTTAAGATCTAAATTTCAAAGATTATGTGTTTATATGTTGAAATAGATGAAGCCATGCATGAGTTGTTGATTATATGTGTATATTATGTGATATATGTGCTTCAAGTTGGCTAGATCATGAAAACCTAGTGATTGAGTTGTGTATAGCAAAGGTGGTGTACTATTTACATGAATAACTAAGATTAAAATTATGATCTAAGTTTTGATTGTGTGTTTTAAGTTGCTAGACATGATGAAACCTAGCTTGAGAGGTAAAAGAAATGTGTTACATGCATTATTATATGCTAAGAGGTATTATAGAAGCATGAATAAAGTCTAAAGCAAGTTTTATGAAGGAAAATCAAATACTAGGCTATACTTTTTGGCTAAACCGAATTATAATCTGTAAAGTGCATTGGAAGGTACATATATAACCTATATGTGTATATCAAGTTGCTAATTGTGTATGTGGTCATGCATGTGAGGTATAGAATTCCAAGAGTGAAAGATGGTTTTTAAGATAATTTTGTAAAATGATTAAATGCAACCAATGGTTGATTTTTGGCCATTTTGGTTTATGGAGGTTCAAATTAGGCCAAACATGTAAGTTTTATGTATATGCACGTGTTAGAATCGAATTGGAAGCAATTTGACACTTATGGCGATAAAAGACCGTTTTAAACGATTTAAAACGTTAAAATACGACTAAAATGAAATCTTTGGAAAAATAGGTTCAAATAATGATTTTTAAATGTTTCGAAAATCCACGCAAGTCAATTATGTGTTATACGTGCTATATGAAGTGTTGAAATTGGTAAATTCACATTAGGGTCAAAGATAGCTCAGTTTTTGGAAAGAAATTTTTTTCTGAAAAACCAGTATTGCGCCGGGGCGCAGTATTTTACTCTTGTAACTGCGCCGGGGCGCAGTGCTACTGCATGGGATACGTCGGGGCGAGATCAGTCGTCGCCGGGGCGCTGTTCGGTCGAGAGGATCTCGCTGGGGGCGCGGTTCTCTCCGCCGGGGCGCCGTGACCTGATTTTTGAAAAATAATTATTTTACTTCCAAATTGTAATGTTTTGATATTTAATGAGAGAAACACATATGTAAACCATAAATTGATAAAAATAATCAATATGGTAGATCCTAAGGCTTAAGTAAACAATGTGTTACGTGATTAGGGTTATGTTAAACTAAGTGATGGCTTGTATAGCAAGTAATGGCATGCATGTGTATATAACTAATGCATGAACCAATATTATGGTCATGTAGGTCCTAGACGGGATAATATTTTACCAGTTGTGATAGACGAGGACCAAGGCAAGTTTTCTGACTAAGCTTTTAATTTCAGATTCTTGAACAAACATTCATGTTGTACATTCATGTTATCATGTAAAGTTCATTCCTTATCGAACTATCTTGAAAAGGTCGATGCCAATTTTGGTTCTGGCTAGACCCATGTATGTTCATGTTAAATCTAGTTGTTGATTGTTATGTTCTCCAATCCACATTGTGGTGGTGCGGATTCTTGGTTATGCTGTAACAGAACAACCCTATTAACAAGGGGGAATAAAGGCTAAAGGAATGAATTAATTATGACGTGGTTGCGTCGTTAGATGTTGTTGTGCACAATATAAAGTACGATGGGCTGATCACCCAGAGTACGCATCTAAACTGTTATCATTACCATTGTGGGTAATGTCAGTCTTTGTGATTGAGATTGCTCTTAACGTTTTATAAATACTTTGGACAGTATCGGTCTTAAAGATGGATATTGTTCTTAACGTGTTCTTGGTCTTGTGACCATACAACAATTAAAAAGTTCCATGTTCTCAGATATTTATGTTCAGCTTATGTTTTGATTTTCTCATCATGTATTGAATTGCTACAAGTCAAGATTGATACGCATACTTACATTTTATTGTAAACAAACTATATTCTTCATTCTGAAATATCATGTTATCTCATGTTTAATTACTTGCTGAGCTATTTTAAGCTCACTCTTGCTTTCATTCATGATATTTCAGCTAAGCCAGAGAAGACCGAGGGATCTGGAGTAGACAAGGGTAAAGGAAAAGCCAACCAGCAATAGTTGTGTTATTATTGTAATTAGTGTGTAATTATTATTATATGTTGTAATATATCAGATACGACAGATGGTATGTATAAAGGTACGTAGAACCTGGGATTAGTTATGGTTGAATGTAAATTAAGTTCTTATTATCATTATTTTATTCAGATTGGATGGATGAAATGACAGGGTAGATAGTCCCGTGCGCACCAAGCCCGTGGTTCAAGGGACCCGGATTTGGGGGCGTTACAAGTTGGTATCAGAGCAGGTAGGTTATAAACCTTAGGTGGGGAAACCTTAGGAATATGACCTTAAGGAATATAGTAAAACTCATTTAGAGTTCTAAGCAGTGAAGGGTGGGAGTTGTTAAGGATACAATTTCCACAATATGTATTATGTGTTATGTGTTACATGTTATGTGCTTTAAGAATAGGGAAAATTGCAGTGAACTGAGATAGTTGTTCTTGTGATTTTATAGTATGCCAGAGATTGGAGAATCCAGTCGGGCTGCAGGAGAAAGCTGACGGTTCTAAAAAGGAAGGCAACAGTGGAGGAAGCAATTTTAATAAACGAAAATGGGGCGGAGACAGTAATACAGCTACAGTGAAGCAAGGTGAACAGAAGAAGAAAGTAGAACCGTGTCCTAATTGTGGAAAGGGGCACACAGGTGTATGTCTGAAAGGAAAGAATGTGTGTTTTAAATGTGGAAAGGAAGGTCATATGGCACCAAATTGTCCAAACCCTAGAATGAGTAGAGGATGCTTTTACTGTGGAGAAGCAGGACATCAGATAAAGGATTGCCCGAAGAAGAAAGCAGATGGAGGAAGCGGAAGTAGAGGAACTACTAGTGGGAAATTGGCGATTACTAGACCTACACCACCAGGGAGGCCGACAGCCCGAACATTTAACATGACAGTGCAAGACGCGGTGGCATCGAAAGACGTGGTGTCAGGTATCATCCCTGTTAATGACGTAAACGCATATGTTTTGTTCGATTCGGGTGCTACATGTTCTTTCATTTCTGATGAATTTGTTAAGAAATTGAACTTGTCACAAGTAAAGTTAGAAAATGCCTTGAATATAGAAGTAGCCAATAAGGAAGTAATCCGGGTAGAGAATATGTGTCAGGATTGTCGTCTAACGATAAGGGGACATGAATTGTTAGTGGATTTAATTCCTATTCGGCTAGGAGAATTTGATGTGATACTGGGAATGGACTGGTTGTATAGTCATGGAGCAATGATTGATTGCCAGAATAAATGTGTAAACCTTCAGACTCCTACTAAGTCTAAGGTAGTGTTTTATGGTAGCAAATCACCTAGGCAATCTTGTTGCTTAACAATGTTACAGGCAGGGAAATTATTAAGGAAAGGGTGCATGGGGTATTTAGCTCATGTAGTTGATACTCGTATAGTAGGATCAGAATTGGGTCAGATACCTGTTGTAAAGGAGTATGTAGATGTATTTCCAGATGAGTTACCAGGTCTTCCGCCAGACAGGGAGATTGAGTTCAAGATAGAACTTGCACCAGGAATAACACCAATTTCAAAGGCACCTTAGAGAATGGCTCCAGTTGAACTGAAAGAGTTGATGATCCAGTTGCAAGAATTGTTGGATAAAAAGTATATCCAGCCTAGTGTGTCTCCTTGGGGAGCACCAGTACTGTTTGTGAAAAAGAAGGATGGGTCATTAAGACTTTGTATCGATTACCGAGAATTGAATAAGGTGACGATAAAGAATAAGTATCCGCTACCAAGGATTGATGATTTATTTGATCAGTTACGAGGAGCCAAGCATTTTTCAAAGATAGATTTGAGAAGTGGTTATCACCAGTTGAAAGTGAGACCGGAGGATGTACCTAAAACTGCTTTTAGGACTCGTTATGGTCACTATGAGTTCTTAGTAATGTCATTCGGGTTAACGAATGCTCCAGCTGCGTTTATGGATTTGATGAACCGGGTGTTCAAACCGTTTTTAGACAAATTCGTGGTGGTGTTTATTGATGATATATTGATATATTCAAAGACTGAAGAAGAACATGCGGAACATCTTAGGATAGTGCTGGAGAAATTAAGAGAAGCTAAGTTATATGCCAAGTTCTCAAAATGCAAATTCTGGCTGCAGAGAGTACAATTTTTGGGGCACGTGATTGATCAAGAGGGAATATCTATGGATCCAGCAAAAGTGGAAGCAGTAATGAATTGGGAACAACCGAAAACACCAACTGAAGTTCGTAGTTTTCTTGGATTAGCTGGATACTACAGAAGATTCATCAAGGATTTCTCGAAGTTATCGGGACCTTTGACTAACTTAACAAGAAAAGCTGTGAAGTTTGTATGGAATGATAAGTGTGAAGAAAGTTTTAGAGAGCTTAAGAAGAGGCTGAGCGAAGCACCTGTGTTATCATTGCCTGATGATACAGGAGGATTTGTTGTATACAGTGATGCGTCATATAAAGGATTGGGTTGTGTGTTAATGCAACATGGCAAAGTCATAGCGTATGCTTCCATACAATTGAAAGATTTTGAGAAAAGGTATCCAACTCATGATTTGGAATTAGCGGCAGTGGTATTTGCTTTGAAAATTTGGAGGCATTACTTGTGTGGAGAGAAGTGTGAGATATACACAGACCACAAAAGTCTGAAGTATATTTTCACTCAGAAGGATCTGAATATGAGACAAAGGAGATGGATAGAGTTAATCAAAGATTACGATTGCGAAATTCTCTACCATCCAGGAAAGGCAAATGTGGTGGACGACGCTTTAAGCAGAAAGGGTCGAGAAAGACTAGAAATGCTAACCGTTCAGGAAGAGCTAATTAGAGAAATGGAAAAATTGGAACTAGAGGTGAAGTATCCGCTAGAATCGGAAGAGAAGCTATTTATGGTTAAAGCTCATCCAACGTTATTAGATCGGGTAAAAGAAGCTCAGATGCAAGATCAAGATTGTGATCAAATTAGGAAACGCATATCGGATGGACAAGAGACAAGATTCAAGGTAGATAACAACGGAATGCTAAGATTGGAAGGAAGAGTATGGGTACCATTAGTGTCAGAATTAAAAGAGGAGATTCTGCAAGAAGCACACAGTTCGCACTATTCAGTTCATCCAGGAAGCACAAAGATGTACCAAGATCTTCGACAACACTTTTGGTGGCCTAACATGAGGACGGATGTAGCAGAATATGTAAGTAAATGTCTGACTTGTCAAAGAATCAAAGCGGAACATCAGAGACCTAGTGGATTGTTACAACCGCTAGAAATCCCGGAATGGAAATGGGAACATGTTACGATGGATTTCGTTGTAGGACTCCCAACTACGCAGAAAGGCTATGATGCGATATGGGTTATAGTGGATCGACTGACAAAGTCCGCTCACTTTTTACCGATCAGAGTCAAATTCAGTTTGGATAAACTTGCGAAGTTATATGTGAAAGAGATCGTGTCAAGACATGGAGTTCCAGTATCAATTGTGTCAGATCGAGATCCACGATTCACGTCAAATTTTTGGAAAAGTTTCCAAGAGCGTATGGGTACGCAATTGAGGTTGAGTACGGCGTATCATCCTCAAACAGATGGCCAAAGTGAAAGAACGATCCAGACGTTAGAAGATATGCTAAGAGCTTGTGTTATGGACTTCAAGGGCAATTGGGATGATCACTTGCCATTAGTAGAGTTCGCCTACAACAATAGTTATCATGCAAGCATTGGAATGCCACCTTATTAAGCGTTGTATGGAAGAAGGTGCAGAACACCTCTTTGTTGGGATGAAGTAGGTGAACGAAAATTGTTGGGACCAGAAATAGTGCAACAGACTGTTGAAATTATTAAAGTGATAAGAACGAGACTTATAGCAGCACAAGATAGACAAAAGAAATATGTGGACCAACATCGACAGAAGAGGGAATTTGAAGTAGGATCTCATGTGTTTTTGAAAGTATCTCCCTGGAAAGGGAAGATAAGATTTGGAAAGAAAGGAAAGTTGAGTCCAAGATTCATTGGACCTTTTGAAATACTGAGAAGAGTAGGAGAAGTAGCATATGTTTTGGCATTACCTCCAGAATTGGAACACATACATAATGTATTTCATGTGTCGGTATTAAGGCCCTACAAGCCAGATTATAAGCATGTAATCGAGTATGAGCCAATTCAGATCGAAAAGGATTTAACGTATGAAGAAACTCCTGTTCAAATCATCGACAGGAAAGAGCAGATTTTAAGGAACAAGGTAATCCCTTCTGTAAAAGTAGTATGGAGAAACCATAATGTGGAAGATGCAACGTGGGAATTATAAGAGAAAATGATGAAAGAATATCCAAGTTTGTTTATGTAAGTTTGTAATAGTGATTCCGGGGACGAAATCCTTGTAAGGAGGGAAGAATGTAACGATACGCATTTTTGCTATATATAAAATCCTAATTTATAAATGAATATTGAATTCTTTTAAATAAGTTATTAATGGAAATAAAATATTTAGAGGTGTGACATGTAATTTGGGACATGTATATTATGAGTTATTAAATGGTGGAATTAAATACAAGAATTATGAAATGAATTTGGTTCAAATTGGATTTAAATTGGATTTTTAGAGAATTAAATTAGGAAGTTAGGAAAATTCATAGAAATTGAAATGCTAGGAAGTTGGTTAATGACCAAAAGAATTTTAACAAGTTGTGTTATGACCTTTGTATCCCAAGATAGCTAAATGTCCAAGATATCCTTAGTTAATCATGGAGAATGACTAGTTTGACCCTAACCATGCTTGAGTATGTATGCTAACCATGGTTAGTTGCTAGACATGTGATATAAGCCTTCATGCAAGTGATTTTCAGCATTTCACTTAGCTATTTCATTTCATTCCTACGAAAGTTCTAGCAAGGTAAGAGATAAGAGAGAAAAAGAGAAAGAGGAGCTAGGGTTGCTAAAATCTTAGAAGAAATTCAAGAAGAGGTAATCAAGAGAGAAGAGAATAACTACTAAGGTGGAGAATCAAGTGTTAGCAAGGTTCTTAGCAAGAAGAAGCAAAGCTAGAAGAAGGTATGGAATAGTTTAAGATATAAATTTCAAAGATTATGTGTTTATATGTTGAAATAGATGAAGCCATGCATGAGTTGTTGATTATATGTGTATATTATGTGATATATGTGCTTCAAGTTGGCTAGATCATGAAAACATAGTGATTGAGTTGTGTATAGCAAATGTGGTGTACTATTTACATGAATAGCTAAGATTAAAATTATGATCTAAGTTTTGATTGTGTGTTTTAAGTTTCTAGACATGATGAAACCTAGCTTGAGAGGTAAAAGAAATGTGTTACATGCATTATTATATGCTAAGAGGTATTATAGAAGCATGAATAAAGTCTAAAGCAAGTTTTATGAAGGAAAATCAAATACTAGGCTATACTTTTTGGCTAAACCGAATTATAATCTGTAAAGTGCATTGGAAGGTACATATATAAGCTATATGTGTATATCAAGTTGCTAATTGTGTATGTGGTCATGCATGTGAGGTATAGAATTCCAAGAGTGAAAGATGGTTTTTAAGATAATTTTGTAAAATGATTAAATGCAACCAATGGTTGATTTTTGGCCATTTTGGTTTATGGAGGTTCAAATTAGGCCAAGCATGTAAGTTTTATGTATATGCACGTGTTAGAATCGAATTGGAAGCAATTTGACACTTATGGCGATAAACGACCGTTTTAAACGATTTAAAACGTTAAAATACGACTAAAATGAAATCTTTGGAAAAATAGGTTCAAATAATGATTTTTAAATGTTTCGAAAATCCACGCAAGTCAATTATGTGTTATACGTGCTATATGAAGTGTTGAAATTGGTAAATTCACATTAGGGTCAAAGATAGCTCAGTTTTTGGAAAGAAAAAAATTTTTGAAAAACCAGTACTGCGCCGGGGCGCAGTATTTTACTCTTGTAACTGCGCCGGGGCGCAGTGCTTCTGCATGGGATACGCCGGGGCGAGATCAGTCGTCGCCGGGGCACTGTTCGGCCGAGAGGATCTCGCTGGGGGCGCGGTTCTCTCCACCGGGGCGCCGTGACCTGATTTTTGAAAAATAATTATTTTACTTCCAAATTGCAATGTTTTGATATTTAATGATAGAAACACATATGTAAACCATAAATTGATAAAAATAATCAATATGGTAGATCCTAAGGCTTAAGTAAACAATGTGTTACGTGATTAGGGTTATGTTAAACTAAGTGATGGCTTGTATAGCAAGTAATGGCGTGCATGTGTATATAACTAATGCATGAACCAATATTATGGTCATGTAGGTCCTAGACGGGATAATATTTTACCAGTTGTGATAGACGAGGACCAAGGCAAGTTTTCTGACTAAGCTTTTAATTTCAGATTCTTGAACAGACATTCATGTTGTACATTCATGTTATCATGTAAAGTTCATTCCTTATCGAACTATCTTGAAAAGGTCGATGCCAATTTTGGTTCTGGCTAGACCCATGTATGTTCATGTTAAATCCAGTTGTTGATAGTTATGTTCTCCAATCCACATTGTGGTGGTGCGGATTCTTGGTTATGCTGTAACAGAACAACCCTATTAACAAGGGGGAATAAAGGCTAAAGGAATGAATTAATTATGACGTGGTTGCGTCGTTAGATGTTGTTGTGCACAATATAAAGTACGATGGGCTGATCACCCAGAGTACGCATCTAAACTGTTATTATTACCATTGTGGGTAATGTCAGTCTTTGTGATTGAGATTGCTCTTAACGTTTTATAAATACTTTGGACAGTATCGGTCTTAAAGATGGATATTGTTCTTAACGTGTTCTTGGTCTTGTGACCATACAGCAATTAAAAAGTTCCATGTTCTCAGATATTTATGTTCAGCTTATGTTTTGATTTTCTCATCATGTATTGAATTGCTACAAGTCAAGATTGATACGCATACTTACATTTTATTGTAAACAAACTATATTCTTCATTCTGAAATATCATGTTATCTCATGTTTAATTATTTGCTGAGCTATTTTAAGCTCACTCTTGCTTTCATTCATGATATTTCAGCTAAGCCAGAGAAGACCGAGGGATCTGGAGTAGACAAGGGTAAAGGAAAAGCCAACCAGCAATAGTTGTGTTATTATTGTAATTAGTGTGTAATTATTATTATATGTTGTAATATATCAGATACGACAGATGGTATGTATAAAGGTACGTAGAACCTGGGATTAGTTATGGTTGAATGTAAATTAAGTTCTTATTATCATTATTTTATTCAGATTGGATGGATGAAATGACAGGGTAGATAGTCACGTGCGCACCAAGCCCGTGGTTCAAGGGACCCGGATTTGGGGGCGTTACAAGTTGGTATCAGAGCAGGTAGGTTATAAACCTTAGGTGGGGAAACCTTAGGAATATGACCTTAAGGAATATAGTAAAACTCATTTAGAGTTCTAAGCAGTGAAGGGTAGGAGTTGTTAAGGATACAATTTCCACAATATGTATTATGTGTTATGTGTTACATGTTATGTGCTTTAAGAATAGGGAAAATTTCAGTGAACTGAGATAGTTGTTCTTGTGATTTTATAGTATGCCAGAGATTGGAGAATCCAGTCGGGCTGCAGGAGAAGAGGAATCTAGAGATATTCCGATAGATGTGATGACGAGAGTACCAGCTATGGCAATAGTACCAGCTGAAGGTAGTGAACAGGAGGAGGATCCAGATGAGTTAGAGGGAGACTCGGATGGGGCAATACCGGAGAATGCTTCATCTGAGCAGAGAGAAGCAGATCGGGAATGGGTAACCGGTCTGATACAGCAGAACAGTGAATTTGTCGATAGGATTTTGGAATTAGAAACTCAGGCAGCTGAACGACAGACAACTGTGGATCTAAATGAGGCAACAACTCAGGAATTGACTAATGAAAATAGGGAGTTGAAGGATAAATTAGTGCAAGCCGAACGAAAGATACAGAAGCTGAGGAATGATAAGGAAGTCCTGGAGGCTAAGCTTAGGGATGCGAATGCTGAGATAGCGATGAGTGAGCGTGCTGGGGCTAACGCAGTAAGGAGAATAGATTTGTTAGAAGATGAGGTGAGATCCAAGAAAGCCAGAATGGATAATATGGGTGAAAAGATGGAGGACATGAGCTATGCATTTCGCACAGCATTTGGGAGAGCGCAAGATAGGATACACTATTACCCTGTAGAATATAACCAATCAAGGGACATCTTGAGCCGATGGAAAATGGTGGCTATCATGAATGAAGAATACGATGATGCGGTTAGACGTGGAATGCTTCTGTAGGGAGTTATGATAGATATGTACATAGTTATGTATGTATAGTTATGAATGTATAATTACGTGTGTATTGTGTAATCCCTAAGTTTTGTTATAAAAAAAGGGATATTAAACATCATGTACCCTCGTTGCTTGTAAGGAGGGAAGTGTTAGTATTGTGTAAAGTTATATGTATGTTAACTCATGTGCTACATGTGATGTAATATGTGAAGCATCGGACAAGTTGTTTATGAATATAAATCCAGTTATGAAACGTGTGTTGTCACGTCTATGTGTGTAAAGTTATGAGAACATGGTATGCAAATGTTATGTTTTGACTATAAAATAAATTGTTAAACAGAAATGCCGCCTAGACGCAGAGCAAATGTTCAACCACCTCCAGAAGAATCGGTTAATGCTCCTGAGGAGCCGGTTAATCCCATGCAGCAGTTTGTGGACCTGTTGATGGGAGCTTTTCAAAATAGGAATGTAAATCCGGTAGGTGATCAACCGGTAACTGCTAGGGTCGCTACTTTTAAAGACTTCAAAGCGGTAGGACCCCCAGAGTTTAAGGGGACGATGAACCCAGTGGAGGCCCAGAATTGGATTATTGAGATAGAGAAGGTTTTTGAAGTAGCGAATGTAGCAGCGGAACAAAAGACTGCCTTCGCCACTTTTATGCTAAAGGGGGAAGCAAATTATTGGTGGGTGGCCAATAAAGGAAGATTGGGAACAGGCGTTGCACCATGGGAGAAGTTTAAGGAGATTTTCTTTAAGGCGTATTTCCCTCCAGTAACTCAGGACATGATGGAGGTGCAATTTTTGGAATTAAAACAAGGAAACATGTCAGTAGCCGAATACGCAGCAAAGTTTAATGAGCTAGCAAGGTTTGCATCACACCAAGTAGATACAGAGCAGAGGAGAGCTAGACGCTTTGAAAGGGGATTGAAACCGTGGCTCTACGGCAAAGTTTCAATGTTTCAGCTTGGAACTTTCGCGGGGGTGATGGAAAAAGCTATTTTGGCGGAAGGAGGCAGTGATGCCTTGGCAAAGTTTAAGCAAGAGCAGTATGGCAAGAAGAAAGCTGACGGTTCTAAGAAGGAAGGCAGCAGTGGAGGAAGCAATTTTAATAAACGAAAATGGGGCGGAGACAGTAATACAGCTACAGTGAAGCAAGGTGAACAGAAGAAGAAAGTAGAACCGTGTCCTAATTGTGGAAAGGGGCACACAGGTGTATGTCTGAAAGGAAAGAATGTGTGTTTTAAATGTGGAAAGGAAGGTCATATGGCACCAAATTGTCCAAACCCTAGAATGAGTAGAGGATGCTTTTACTGTGGAGAAGCAGGACATCAGATAAAGGATTGCCCGAAGAAGAAAGCAGATGGAGGAAGCGGAAGTAGAGGAACTACTAGTGGGAAATTGGCGATTACTAGACCTACACCACCAGGGAGGCCGACAGCCCGAACATTTAACATGACAGTGCAAGACGCGGTGGCATCGAAAGACGTGGTGTCAGGTATCATCCCTGTTAATGACGTAAACGCATATGTTTTGTTCGATTCGGGTGCTACATGTTCTTTCATTTCTGATGAATTTGTTAAGAAATTGAACTTGTCACAAGTAAAGTTAGAAAATGCCTTGAATATAGAAGTAGCCAATAAGGAAGTAATCCGGGTAGAGAATATGTGTCAGGATTGTCGTCTAACGATAAGGGGACATGAATTGTTAGTGGATTTAATTCCTATTCGGCTAGGAGAATTTGATGTGATACTGGGAATGGACTGGTTGTATAGTCATGGAGCAATGATTGATTGCCAGAATAAATGTGTAAACCTTCAGACTCCTACTAAGTCTAAGGTAGTGTTTTATGGTAGCAAATCACCTAGGCAATCTTGTTGCTTAACAATGTTACAGGCAGGGAAATTATTAAGGAAAGGGTGCATGGGGTATTTAGCTCATGTAGTTGATACTCGTATAGTAGGATCAGAATTGGGTCAGATACCTGTTGTAAAGGAGTATGTAGATAGATGTATTTCCAGATGAGTTACCAGGTCTTCCGCCGGACAGGGAGATTGAGTTCAAGATAGAACTTGCACCAGGAACAACACCAATTTCAAAGGCACCTTACAGAATGGCTCCAGTTGAACTGAAAGAGTTGATGATCCAGTTGCAAGAATTGTTGGATAAAAAGTATATCCAGCCTAGTGTGTCTCCTTGGGGAGCACCAGTACTGTTTGTGAAAAAGAAGGATGGGTCATTAAGACTTTGTATCGATTACCGAGAATTGAATAAGGTGACGATAAAGAATAAGTATCCGCTACCAAGGATTGATGATTTATTTGATCAGTTACGAGGAGCCAAGCATTTTTCAAAGATAGATTTGAGAAGTGGTTATCACCAGTTGAAAGTGAGACCGGAGGATGTACCTAAAACTGCTTTTAGGACTCGTTATGGTCACTATGAGTTCTTAGTAATGTCATTCGGGTTAACGAATGCTCCAGCTGCGTTTATGGATTTGATGAACCGGGTGTTCAAACCGTTTTTAGACAAATTCGTGGTGGTGTTTATTGATGATATATTGATATATTCAAAGACTGAAGAAGAACATGCGGAACATCTTAGGATAGTGCTGGAGAAATTAAGAGAAGCTAAGTTATATGCCAAGTTCTCAAAATGCGAATTCTGGCTGCAGAGAGTACAATTTTTGGGGCACGTGATTGATCAAGAGGGAATATCTGTGGATCCAGCAAAAGTGGAAGCAGTAATGAATTGGGAACAACCGAAAACACCAACTGAAGTTCGTAGTTTTCTTGGATTAGCTGGATACTACAGAAGATTCATCAAGGATTTCTCGAAGTTATCGGGACCTTTGACTAACTTAACAAGAAAAGCTGTGAAGTTTGTATGGAATGATAAGTGTGAAGAAAGTTTTAGAGAGCTTAAGAAGAGGCTGAGCGAAGCACCTATGTTATCATTGCCTGATGATACAGGAGGATTTGTTGTATACAGTGATGCGTCATATAAAGGATTGGGTTGTGTGTTAATGCAACATGGCAAAGTCATAGCGTATGCTTCCAGACAATTGAAAGATTTTGAGAAAAGGTATCCAACTCATGATTTGGAATTAGCGGCAGTGGTATTTGCTTTGAAAATTTGGAGGCATTACTTGTATGGAGAGAAGTGTGAGATATACACAGACCACAAAAGTCTGAAGTATATTTTCACTCAGAAGGATCTGAATATGAGACAAATGAGATGGATAGAGTTAATCAAAGATTACGATTGCGAAATTCTCTACCATCCAGGAAAGGCAAATGTGGTCGACGACGCTTTAAGCAGAAAGGGTCGAGAAAGACTAGAAATGCTAACCGTTCAGGAAGAGCTAATTAGAGAAATGGAAAAATTGGAACTAGAGGTGAAGTATCCGCTAGAATCGGAAGAGAAGCTATTTATGGTTGAAGCTCATCCAACGTTATTAGATCGGGTAAAAGAAGCTCAGATGCAAGATCAAGATTGTGATCAAATTAGGAAACGCATATCGGATGGACAAGAGACAAGATTCAAGGTAGATAACAGCGGAATGCTAAGATTGGAAGGAAGAGTATGGGTACCATTAGTGTTAGAATTAAAAGAGGAGATTCTGCAAGAAGCACACAGTTCGCACTATTCAGTTCATCCAGGAAGCACAAAGATGTACCAAGATCTTCGACAACACTTTTGGTGGCCTAACATGAGGACGGATGTAGCAGAATATGTAAGTAAATGTCTGACTTGTCAAAGAATCAAAGCGGAACATCAGAGACCTAGTGGATTGTTACAACCGCTAGAAATCCCGGAATGGAAATGGGAACATGTTACGATGGATTTCGTTGTAGGACTCCCAACTACGCAGAAAGGCTATGATGCGATATGGGTTATAGTGGATCGACTGACAAAGTTCGCTCATTTTTTACCGATCAGAGTTAAATTCAGTTTGGATAAACTTGCGAAGTTATATGTGAAAGAGATCGTGTCAAGACATGGAGTTCCAGTATCAATTGTGTCAGATCGAGATCCACGATTCACGTCAAATTTTTGAAAAAGTTTCCAAGAGCGTATGGGTACGCAATTGAGGTTGAGTACGGCGTATCATCCTCAAACAGATGGCCAAAGTGAAAGAACGATCCAGACGTTAGAAGATATGCTAAGAGCTTGTGTTATGGACTTCAAGGGCAATTGGGATGATCACTTGACATTAGTAGAGTTCGCCTACAACAATAGTTATCATGCAAGCATTGGAATGCCACCTTATGAAGCGTTGTATGGAAGAAGGTGCAGAACACCTCTTTGTTGGGATGAAGTAGGTGAACGAAAATTGTTGGGACCAGAAATAGTGCAACAGACTGTTGAAATTATTAAAGTGATAAGAACGAGACTTATAGCAGCATAAGATAGACAAAAGAAATATGTGGACCAACATCGACAGAAGAGGGAATTTGAAGTAGGATCTCATGTGTTTTTGAAAGTATCTCCCTGGAAAGGGAAGATAAGATTTGGAAAGAAAGGAAAGTTGAGTCCAAGATTCATTGGACCTTTTGAAATACTGAGAAGAGTAGGAGAAGTAGCATATGTTTTGGCATTACCTCCAGAATTGGAACACATACATAATGTATTTCATGTGTCGGTATTAAGGCCCTACAAACCAGATTATAAGCATGTAATCGAGTATGAGCCAATTCAGATCGAAAAGGATTTAACGTATGAAGAAACTCCTGTTCAAATCATCGACAGGAAGGAGCAGATTTTAAGGAACAAGGTAATCCCTTCTGTAAAAGTAGTATGGAGAAATCATAATGTGGAAGAAGCAACGTGGGAATTAGAAGAGAAAATGATGAAAGAATATCCAAGTTTGTTTATGTAAGTTTGTAATAGTGATTCCGGGGACGGAATCCTTGTAAGGAGGGAAGAATGTAACGATACGCATTTTTGCTATATATAAAATCCTAATTTATAAATGAATATTGAATTCTTGTAAATAAGTTATTAATGGAAATAAAATATTTAGAGGTGTGACATGTAATTTGGGACATGTATATTATGAGTTATTAAATGGTGGAATTAAATACAAGAATTATGAAATGAATTTGGTTCAAATTGGATTTAAAATGGATTTTTAGAGAATTAAATTAGGAAGTTAGGAAAATTCATAGAAATTGAAATGCTAGAAGTTGGTTAATGACCAAAAGAATTTTAACAAGTTGTGTTATGACCTTTGTATCCCAAGATAGCTAAATGTCCAAGATATCCTTAGTTAATCATGGAGAATGACTAGTTTGACCCTAACCATGCTTGAGTATGTATGCTAACCATGGTTAGTTGCTAGACATGTGATATAAGCCTTCATGCAAGTGATTTACAGCATTTCACTTAGCTATTTCATTTCATTCCTACGAAAGTTCTAGCAAGGTAAGAGATAAGAGAGAAAAAGAGAAAGAGGAGCTAGGGTTGCTAAAATCTTAGAAGAAATTCAAGAATAGGTAATCAAGAGAGAAGAGAATAGCTACTAAGGTGGAGAATCAAGTGTTAGCAAGGTTCTTAGCAAGAAGAAGCAAAGCTAGAAGAAGGTATGGAATAGTTTAAGATATAAATTTCAAAGATTATGTGTTTATATGTTGAAATAGATGAAGCCATGCATGAGTTGTTGATTATATGTGTATATTATGTGATATATGTGCTTCAAGTTGGCTAGATCATGAAAACCTAGTGATTGAGTTGTGTATAGCAAAGGTGGTGTACTATTTACATGAATAGCTAAGATTAAAACTATGATCTAAGTTTTGATTGTGTGTTTTAAGTTGCTAGACATGATGAAACCTAGCTTGAGAGGTAAAAGAAATGTGTTACATGCATTATTATATGCTAAGAGGTATTATAGAAGCATGAATAAAGTCTAAAGCAAGTTTTATGAAGGAAAATCAAATACTAGGCTATACTTTTTGGCTAAACCGAATTATAATCTGTAAAGTGCATTGGAAGGTACATATATAAGCTATATGTGTATATCAAGTTGCTAATTGTGTATGTGGTCATGCATGTGAGTTATAGAATTCCAAGAGTGAAAGATGGTTTTTAAGATAATTTTGTAAAATGATTAAATGCAACCAATGGTTGATTTTTGGCCATTTTGGTTTATCGAGGTTCAAATTAGGCCAAGCATGTAAGTTTTATGTATATGCACGTGTTAGAATCGAATTGGAAGCAATTTGACACTTATGGCGATAAACGACCGTTTTAAACGATTTAAAACGTTAAAATACGACTAAAATGAAATCTTTGGAAAAATAGGTTCAAATAATGATTTTTAAATGTTTCGAAAATCCACGCAAGTCAATTATGTGTTATACGTGCTATATGAAGTGTTGAAATTGGTAAATTCACATTAGGGTCAAAGATAGCTCAGTTTTTGGAAAGAAAATTTTTTCTGAAAAACCAGTACTGCGCCGGGGCGCGGTATTTTACTCTTGTAACTGCGCCGGGGCGCAGTGCTTCTGCATGGGATACGCCGGGGCGAGATCAGTCGTCGCCGGGGCGCTGTTCGGCCGAGAGGATCTCGCTGGGAGCGCGGTTCTCTCCGCCGGGGCGCCATGACCTGATTTTTGAAAAATAATTATTTTACTTCCAAATTGCAATGTTTTGATATTTAATGATAGAAACACATATGTAAACCATAAATTGATAAAAATAATCAATATGGTAGATCCTAAGGCTTAAGTAAACAATGTGTTACGTGATTAGGGTTATGTTAAACTAAGTGATGGCTTGTATAGCAAGTAATGGCATGCATGTGTATATAACTAATGCATGAACCAATATTATGGTCATGTAGGTCCTAGACGGGATAATATTTTACCAGTTGTGATAGACGAGGACCAAGGCAAGTTTTCTGACTAAGCTTTTAATTTCAGATTCTTGAACAGACATTCATGTTGTACATTCATGTTATCATGTAAAGTTCATTCTTTATCGAACTATCTTGAAAAGGTCGATGCCAATTTTGGTTCTGGCTAGACCCATGTATGTCCATGTTAAATCCAGTTGTTGATTGTTATGTTCTCCAATCCACATTGTGGTGGTGCGGATTCTTGGTTATGCTGTAACAGAACAACCCTATTAACAAGGGGAATAAAGGCTAAAGGAATGAATTAATTATGACGTGGTTGCGTCGTTAGATGTTGTTGTGCACAATATAAAGTACGATGGGCTGATCACCCAGAGTACGCATCTAAACTGTTATTATTACCATTGTGGGTAATGTCAGTCTTTGTGATTGAGATTGCTCTTAACGTTTTATAAATACTTTGGACAGTATCGGTCTTAAAGATGGATATTGTTCTTAACGTGTTCTTGGTCTTGTGACCATACAGCAATTAAAAAGTTCCATGTTCTCAGATATTTATGTTCAGCTTATGTTTTGATTTTCTCATCATGTATTGAATTGCTACAAGTCAAGATTGATACGCATACTTACATTTTATTGTAAACAAACTATATTCTTCATTCTGAAATATCATGTTATCTCATGCTTAATTACTTGCTGAGCTATTTTAAGCTCACTCTTGCTTTCATTCATGATATTTCAGCTAAGCCAGAGAAGCTCGAGGGATCTGGAGTAGACAAGGGTAAAGGAAAAGCCAACCAGCAATAGTTGTGTTATTATTGTAATTAGTGTGTAATTATTATTATATGTTGTAATATATCAGATACGACAGATGGTATTTATAAAGGTACGTAGAACCTGGGATTAGTTATGGTTGAATGTAAATTAAGTTCTTATTATCATTATTTTATTCAGATTGGATGGATGAAATGACAGGGTAGATAGTCACGTGCGCACCAAGCCCGTGGTTCAAGGGACCCGGATTTGGGGGCGTTACAAGTTGGTATCAGAGCAGGTAGGTTATAAACCTTAGGTGGGGAAACCTTAGGAATATGACCTTAAGGAATATAGTAAAACTCATTTAGAGTTCTAAGCAGTGAAGGGTGGGAGTTGTTAAGGATACAATTTCCACAATATGTATTATGTGTTATGTGTTACATGTTATGTGCTTTAAGAATAGGGAAAATTGCAGTGAACTGAGATAGTTGTTCTTGTGATTTTATAGTATGCCAGAGATTGGAGAATCCAGTCGGGCTGCAGGAGAAGAGGAATCTAGAGATATTCCGATAGATGTGATGACGAGAGTACCAGCTATGGCAATAGTACCAGCTGAAGGTAGTGAACAGGAGGAGGATCCAGATGAGTTAGAGGGAGACTCGGATGGGGCAATACCGGAGAATGCTTCATCTGACCAGAGAGAAGCAGATCGGGAATGGGTAACCGGTCTGATACAGCAGAACAGTGAATTTGTCGATAGGATTTTGGAATTAGAAACTCAGGCAGCTGAACGACAGACAACTGTGGATCTAAATGAGGCAACAACTCAGGAATTGACTAATGAAAATAGGGAGTTGAAGGATAAATTAGTGCAAGCCGAACGAAAGATACAGAAGCTGAGGAATGATAAGGAAGTCCTGGAGGCTAAGCTTAGGGATGCGAATGCTGAGATAGCGATGAGTGAGCGTGCTGGGGCTAACGCAGTAAGGAGAATAGATTTGTTAGAAGATGAGGTGAGATCCAAGAAAGCCAGAATGGATAATATGGGTGAAAAGATGGAGGACATGAGCTATGCATTTCGCACAGCATTTGGGAGAGCGCAAGATAGGATACACTATTACCCTGTAGAATATAACCAATCAAGGGACATCTTGAGCCGATGGAAAATGGTGGCTATCATGAATGAAGAATACGATGATGCGGTTAGACGTGGAATGCTTCTGTAGGGAGTTATGATAGATATGTACATAGTTATGTATGTATAGTTATGAATGTATAATTACGTGTGTATTGTGTAATCCCTAAGTTTTGTTATAAAAAAAGGGATATTAAACATCATGTACCCTCGTTGCTTGTAAGGAGGGAAGTGTTAGTATTGTGTAAAGTTATATGTATGTTAACTCATGTGCTACATGTGATGTAATATATGAAGCATCGGACAAGTTGTTTATGAATATAAATCCAGTTATGAAACGTGTGTTGTCCTTGTTATACGATATTTTTATTTCCTAATACTTAGTTTTTTATATTTATTGTGTGCTTAAATGTTTAATTATTTATTTTGGTTTTAATAGGTTTTATAGGATTTTAGTTAATTTATGTTAATTTAGGTAATTTTGAAGTATTTTTATATTTCTTTTTATTTATGTGTTTTTATTTATTTTTAGTGTTTTAGGTGTTTTATTTATTATTATGTGTTTTTAGGATTTTTAGAATTTTATATTATTTTTATTTATTTTATATTTTATTTTGTAGGAAAAAATAAGCTTGGGGGCAAATATGTAAATTCAGGAAAAGTTAAATGGCATTTTAGTAATTAAGCAGCACGGTGGCAGAATCGTAAATAAGCCATCCGGATATCCGCGCAATGTGCGCATTGAAATGAGTTTGGCGAGCAGCTGAAACGACGCCGTTTGGGCCATAAGTTGAAGGCGTCTGTGCAATGCACGCGGTGAAGCTGAACAGTAGCAAGAAAATATATCATACAACGCGTTTGGAGCTTAGGGGCACACAATGTGCGGGCTGGTGACCGATCACTGTAGCGAAAGGCGTGTTTGGCTTGCGCAGAAATTGCAAAAACGGGATTATTTCGTGAATTTTGCATTAATTTGATTCCAAATTAGATTTTAATTCCAATTAGGGTTAGGATAATAATTATTTTAGAATTCTTTTATTTTTATTTATATTTTAAATCTTATTAGGGTTTGGAAAGTGTACTTCCTACTAGGGTTAGGAGGATTATGGAGCTTATAAATAGAGGACTTGAGACACAATGTAAAAAATAACTTTTCTATTAGAAAAATTCTCCCTTCTATTCTTTGGTGCTCTCTACAATTATGAGTAGCTAAATTATTTTTCTTGGTTTAAGTGACTAAAGCCATCAAGATTTATACACTGTGAGATCTAATTTATTTTAATTGTTCAATTTATATTTTGAGTATTGAATATTTTTCTGTGTTTAATTTTATGATTAATTCGTTTAATTGCTAGGATGCATACTAGTTTATTATTCGTTGAAAGCTACTACTAAATTAAATATCAAATCTGTAATTGTTTGGTCAGTTTAATTTGCGAAACAATTAAGGTTAATAATTATTTTGCATATTAAAATATTGTTATATCTTAGAAAAAATATTCATCTAAATTAAATGTAGGCGCTCGGATTGTGTTGGTTAGTTCAACAATCTCTCTATTTCTTTATGCTGCTACTAGGTTAAATCTTTAGCACTTGTCTGAGATTATTTAGTAGTAAGGGTTATTTAGATCGCTTGTTTCTGCTTAACTAAAATTAAGGAGAGATAGAAAAATTATTCGAATGAGAGTAATTATTTCACGTTGAATATTTAAAATATGAATTGAGTTATTCTTGCATCGATGATTAGTTGTAAATTCTTGATGGTGGATGTTCACTTAAACCAAGATTTTTTCTTCTCATTTATTTTATTAAATTACTTGCATAATTATTTTAGTTAATTTTATATAAATCATTTCTTTGATTCAATAAACCCCAATTTTTGTTTACGAAAACATAAAATTAAATAATCATTCTCTGTGGGATCGACTCTTACTTGCACTACTATATATTTATTTTTTCAAAGTAAGATTTTATTTTTGGGTACTTGCGACATCACACCAAATTTTGGCGCCGTTGCCGAGGAATGATTTTGATTTAATTTTGTGCTTTTGTAAATATTTATTTAATTTAGTAATTATTCTTAGTTTTTTTTTATTTTATTTTTTCTCTAGTTTTCATATTTTATTTGAGTTGTGCAGGTTAAAGATGGAAATCATGGCTAGAAATCAAACTTTGAAAGAGCTTGCAGCCCCTGATTTAAATCAACAACCTTTAAGCATAACTTTACCTAATTTAGATACTAACACTTCCTTTGAATTAAAATCTGGTGTAATCCATCTATTGCCAAATTTTCATGGCATTGCAGGTGAAGATCCTCACAAACATTTAAAGGAATTCCATATGGTGTGCACAAGTCTGAAACCTTCTGGAGTAACTGAAGAGCAAATCCATCTAAGAGCTTTTCCATTTTCCTTGAAAGATTTGGCTAAGGATTTACTCTACTATCTACCCTCCGGAAGCATCACCACATGAGAAGAGATGAAAAGACTATTCTTGGAAAAATATTTTCTAGCTTCAAGGGCAGCCAATATCAGAAAAGACATTTGTGGTGTGAGGCAGAACCATAGAGAATCCATGTACGAATATTGGGAACGTTTCAATAAACTATGCGCATGTTGCCCCTACCATCAAATCAGCGAGCAACTCCTCATCCAATAATTCTATGAAGGACTCATGTCTACTGATAGGAGCATGATCGATCCTGCCAGTGGAGGAGCTTTAGTGGACAAAACGCCTGAAGCTGCAAGGAACTTAATTGCAAACATGGCGGCTAATTCCCAATAATTTGGCACTAGGCTTGATTTTTCATCCAAGAATGTTAATGAGGTAAATATTTCTTCACTTGAGAAACAAATTGATAGTCTAACCTCATTTGTTCGTCAAATGGCTGTAGGTAATACACAACAAGTGAAAGCTTGTGGGATTTGTGCGGTAGTAGGACATCCGACGGATATGTACCCCACTCTTCAAGAGGAGTCCCATGAACAAGTAAATACAGCAGGTGGTTTCCCTGATCAACCACAAAGGAGATATGATCCATACGCGAACACGTACAACTCAAGTTGGAGAGATCATCCAAATTTCGGCTATGGAAATCCACAAGAGAATCTGTCAGCGACTCAAAATTTCTCAAGCTACCAACAATACAAGCAGTCATATCCCAACAAACAACAATAGGGCCAATCATCTAATTCTCATATGTCTTTAGAGGATATAGTTAAACAACTGAGCACTAACACGTTGCAATTTCAACAGTAAACGAATACAAATATGTAGAATTTAAATACACAGATGGGACAAATGGCAACTGTAATCAGTAGATTGGAGGCACAAAATTCTGAAAAATTACCCTCTCCAACAGTGATGAATCCAAAAGCAAATGTCAATGCAATCACGTTGAGAAGCGGTAAAGAGATACAAACTCCAAAAAAGATATATTATGCACCAAAAGAGCAAAGCAAAGCAGAAATGGACAACAAGGAGGCAGGCAACAGTAAAGAGGTCGATAATGTTCTAGGCAAAAATGTTACCTATAAGCATAAATTTTCACATCTCTCTGATTATAAACCGGTACCCCCTTTTCCTCTCGCTTTAACAGAAAATAGAAAATATGAAAAAGATTCAGATTTGTAGGAAACTTTTCATCAATGCGAGGTAAAAATTTCATTGTTAGATGTTATTAAACAAGTACCTCGTTTTGCTAGATTTTTGAAAGAATTGTGTACACATGAGCGAAAACAAGCACTTAAAAGATATGAAAAGGTACAAGTAGGAAAGAATGTGTCTGCCGTAATTCAAAGAAAACTCCCTACAAAGTGTCAAGATCCAGGAATGTTTACTATCCCTTGCAAGATAGGTGACATTAGATTTGAAGAAGCTATGTTAGACTTAGGAGCAACTATTAATGTTATGCAATATTCTATATATGCTTCTTTGAAACTTGAACCGTTGAATAGAACTGGTACTTTGATTCAGTTGGCTGATAGGTCTAACACTTATCCTAAGGATATAGTAGAGGATGTTCTTGTGCAAGTAGATAATTTGATTTTTCTTGCTGATTTTTATGTGTTTGATATGGAAAACGGTGATCCAAATGCTCCTATTTTGTTAGGAAGACCTTTCTTAAAGACTTCCAAGACTTAGATCGATGTTCATCGTACACTAACAATGGAGTTTGATGGCAAAATTGTTAAGTTTAATATTTGTGATGCTATGAAATGTCATAATATTGTTTACTCTATTGATGTGATTGATTCTTTAGCAGAAAAAGTTTCTAAAACTTATGGAAAGGGTGAATTGAAAACGGCATGCAGTCAGAGTTTTGGGAAAGAGAAAAAGGAGTTAGTCTTGAGTGCTAATTTGAAGAAAACTGTTGCAGCTGTGAATGGTTCTCCGAAAACAGGTAATGATCTATATTTTGACTTACCAGTTCCTAACAAAAATCTTTACCTTTTGTTTTGCAGGATTACATTCCAGATTTGAGGTTTCTCCCTAATCGTCTCAAATGTCTGTTCATTGAAGAGGGAGTAGAACCTTCATATCCATTACAAGAGAGTTTGAACAAGTTTATGATAAATGGAGTAAAGATGGATGAGATTGTCAAAATTCAAGAGGAATAAGTGACGTAGTGGTTAAGTATGCTGTCAAGCCAATGATAATAAACAAAGGTGCTGCTTGGGAGGCAACCCAAGGGGAGTATAATTTTTTTTTTATTTTTACATTTATATTTTTAGTTATTTATGCATTTTTCTTTGCATTTTACTTTACATAGGGGACAATGTAAATTTTAAGTGTGGGGGAAGGAATTTAGGATTTTTGTTAGTTTTAGGTCATTTTGAAAATTTTAGGGAATTTTAAAAATTTTTAAAATTTTAAATTTTGTGGGTAAATTCACTACAAACCCTCACGAGACAAAACTCGTCCACTTGGGGTAACCTTGGGGTTTAAAGGCTTGTTGCACATGCTAAGTGTAACCGTGTTTCCTACGAAAATGTGATAATTTTTTATTTTATTTTTAGGATGTGTCGCTTGAGCAATGAATTAATTGAATTTTAAATTTTTAGTCAATGAGAAAAATTTTGATTTTTTATTTAATAACTCTTGGAAAAATAATAAATTTTTGCTTAGTTTGAATTTTGACTTATTATTGATAATTACTTTGTTTGAGATCCTTTAAAGTTTTATGCACTTATATCCATTTGTTTGAGCTAATTTTAATGAGGAGAAAATTTAAATGGTTAAATGCTTATGGGATATATTTTTGAGCTCTATATCTTATTTAACCATTATTTAAAGTGAAATATAAGGCAAAATGTAATTTGGAGGAGATGATTTAGGTAATTTTTCTAGGATTATTATTGATGGGAAAAATCTTATGGTGGGTTGAGATGAAGCGTAAAACGCACTCATTCATAAACACATGAAAAAGTGAGTTAGAGCATAAAATGCACTCACTGAAGAAAAAAAAAAGAAAAAAAAAGACAGAAAAAAATGGGATGGAGCATAAAATGCACCCATTAAAAGGAAAAAATTGGAAAAAAATATTTTAAAAAATTGATAATCCTAGTATGCCTAATTGTTTGAAACCTTTGGATCTTCTGGTATATATTTGTCTATATTAATAAAGAGTGATGTGAAAAATAAATATATTGAGTTTTGTTGAATATCTTTTATAAGGTAACTAATGACCGAAGCTTATCAGAGTTTTGATTAATTTGATACATTTGGATTCACACACACACAAAATGTCTTGATTAAAGTAAAATTGATAAATATGTTGAAATTCTGAATTTTGCATAATTTTAAAATTTTCTTTGAGTTATCATTTAAAAAAAATCTTTGAGGCTGATGTTAAAATTTGTATTGATTCGTTGCTTGAGTAAGTTGTTTGGTTATTAATTTTAATTTTATATTTTTTGTTTTTTTTTTTTTTGCCCGAGTAAGAGTAAAAGCTAAGAGTTGAGGTATTTGATAGAGTTAAATTATACGATATTTTTATTCCCTAATACTTAGTTTTTATATTTATTGTGTGCTTAAATGTTTAATTATTTAGCTTGTTTTGATTTTAATAGGCTTTATAGGATTTTAGTTAATTTATGTTAATTTATGTTAATTTAGGTAATTTTATAGTATTTTTATATTTTTATTTATTTATGTGTTTTTATTTATTTTTAGTGTTTTAGGTGTTTTATTTATTATTATGCATTTTTAGGATTTTTAGTATTTTTATATTATTTTTATTTATTTTTAATTATTTTATATTTTATTTTGTAGGAAAAAATAAGCTTGGGGGAAAATCTGTAAATTCAGCAAAGTTAAATGGCATTTTGGTAATTAAGCAGCACGGTGGCAGAATCGTAAATATGCCATATTTTTAATTTTTGAGAAGGAACCTGCAAAAAAGATTTTATCTTTTTGGTACCCATATCTTTTTAGGTCCACCTGGGTTAGTCACATGCAAATCACTTTTTTTTAACCCAAACCTTCTTATTTTTCTTTTTACAATTAAAGTCTAAATGCCCTTTAATGCCGCAATTTTTGCAAGGAGTAAAAGGATAGCAATAGTTTAATTTAAAATGTGATTTAAATTTTAATATTTTCACATTATTCTTTTTATGTGTTGAGTGATAACCAATTCCTTGTTTTTCAAAACTAGGTCTTTATTTACCCAATATAACAGTTAAATTTTCTTTCCCTTAAACAAATTTAGTCAATGATGATTTCAATGATTTTATCTCATCCTGCAATTCTTTATTTGAAGTGTTTTCTATATGAGTATTATCATTAAAAGCATCAATACAAATGTCTCTCATTTTTATCTCATTGTTTAATTTTCAATTTCATTATTTAAGTGATTTACTTTGTTGAAAAGAATTTTGTTCTTATTTTCTAAATAATCATTTTTAGTATTTAAAATTCCCTCATCTTCTGATGGTGTTTCCATTTCTTCATTTTCTTTAATCAAAGTATCAACTTCATTCATTAATGTATTTATCAAATCCTTCAAGTTCATATTCTTATCTCTTAATTTTTTATTTTCTTTCTTTAAAAAATTATAATCAAAATTAGTTACCTCACTTGATTAATCACTTGATTCGTTGTCAATTCCCATGAAGCACACTTGAGCTACTTCATTGTTTTCATCCATTTCCATGTCGGGCTCATCATCACTCCACGTAACAAGTGCTTTGCTCTTTTTGTTATGCTTGTAACTTGTCTTGCCTTTTAATTTGAAGCAGTCCTTTTTGAAGTGACCCGGCCTCCCGCATTCAAAACAAGTATCTTCATTTTGCTCTCCTTTGAACTTGTTTGAGGCTATAATATTCTTTCTTTTATTCTTTCTTTTTAGCTACCCTTTGAGCTTCATTGAGATCATTTCAATTTCTTCATCCGTGTCATCATTTAGCTCTTCTTCATTTCCTACATTAAAAACTAATATTTTCTTTCTAGGAATTTCATTATCATCATCATATCTCCTTAATTGATGTTAATATTCTTCTAATTCACCAAATAATGTTAGAGTATCCATAACAGAAATATTAGAAGTAACTTACGGTTGATCTCACTTTGAGGAATTGATTTATCAAGTAGCTTCAAGGAATTCATGAGTACTAGGAACCTTGCTTGTGCCATCGTGATGGTTTCATCTTTTTCAAGCTTGAACACTCGTAGTCATGCATGAGCATACTTATTTTTAATTCCCTTACTTTTGATGTTCCTTCATGGCTCACCTTCAAGGTATACCAAATCTCTTTAGCCGTGCTACATGATGACACTTTGTCAATTTCGGATTGCACCATACCACTAAGTAATGTGTTCATTGCCTTTGAGTCGTACGATGTCATGTACACTTCGGTTGAGTCCATTTCCATTAATGTTTTTGGTGAACCATCATTCTTCTTTGGAATCACCGGACCATTCTCCACGACCCACCATTGCCAATGATCCCTTTTGAGATAGATCCTCATTCGAAACTTCTAAAAATTGTAGTTCTCAGTTCCGTGTAGTAATGGAGGTCGATTCGTTGATTGCCCTTCTTGTACATTGCTTCCAAAATGTGTCATAGCAAGATTTTACCCTACAAGTCACCTTTAAGACCAAGATAAGTAGAGCCAAGCTCTGATACCAAATGAAATATAAGTAGTCATACTTAGAAGGGGGGTTGAATAAGTGTGGAGTAAAACTACGTCCAATTTTTGTGATTTAATAAACCAGTAGGTAAAACAGTTTGCTGAATAGCTGATTTCAGGTTGCTGATTAGGAAGCTGATTTACACTGCTAATGTAATTTTGATTATATGATAAGATAATTATTTTGCTTGTATTAAATGAAGGCCTGAGTTGAAATGAATAATTTTCTCATAAAATATATATGTTAAAGTATTCAAAATGTGTATTACAATTCAAAATTGAAAGATGCAATGAATGAATAAAATTAAACAATCAACCACACGAACACAAAAGATTTTTACGTGGTTCGGCCCCTATCATCTACTCTAGTGGCCTACTCCACGTCCAATACCAATTGGTATTGGAGACTCCTTTATTATTCAATTTGATTTACAAATAAAACCCCTTTACAACTCAAGTTACCAAAACCTTTGAGGACTTTTCCTCCCGAGCACTTTTACTCACTTTGTGCAAACCTGTGCACCCCTTGAGTATCTATACTCACCGAGCTCCTAAGCTCACCTGTAACTTGAATATAAAGATCCTAACCCAACTTGGATTAGATACTCGAAAGACTTTGAGATTAATATAAAATAATCACAAGATAAACTATGATCAAAGCAATAATTATATCACAATTCAAAGCTCAATTCTATATACAATGATCAATATGAAAAGTAAAGATATCACCAATTTAAAGCGCAATGTAGAAAAGCTCAAATTAATAGAGACTTGATGTAGCACAACAGCTTTGTATATTATTCACAATATAAAATTTAATAGTTCTATGAATTATATGTGAAGAGATAAAAAAATTAGAGAGATTTTTTTACTGTTCTTATTCTTTCTTTTAACCACGGCTAGACTAATTTATATATAATAGGAATATTATATCTGTTGCAATGTGAAAGGAACATTATATAGCCGTTGCCTTTGAAATATTATGTATATCCGTTGGAGTTGCATATGTTTTAGTCAAAGTAGATTTCAGCCATCAAAGATATTATGGTGTCATGCTGCTTTAAGAAAGTAGGTCCATTAGGATATAATTTGGCAACTTATGATAACATGTGAATCAATTAGAATATTTACAAACATGGATATATTTTAATCCCCCTAATCATAACCATGTTACTGTTAGTACATGATTCCAAAAGATTATTATTTTTTTTAAAAGCCAATCATGTAGTTTAAAAATAATTACAGCTCATATATCCGTAGAACATAAGTTTCCTTTTTAACTCCATTAATTATGTTTCCTTTTGTTGCTTTTGAAAAATAACCCGCAACAAACATTACCGTTGTTGATTACTCATAATGTCGTTGCAAATTAGTATAATCAGCAACGAACATCGTTGCTAAAAAGTATACAATCAACTATGAAAACAGGTTTAGGCAACAATTTCCATGCTTTTTTTGCAACGAAATTGATCGTTAGAAAAAGTGAACCAACCACAATGAAAACACATGTTCGTTGCCCAAAAAAAGAGTTCATTTCATTGCCAATTAGTAGGATTTTGCAACGAAATGTGATTTTCAGTAACGATTTTTTATTGATTCTACAACAATAAATATCGTTGCTAAAGGATCGAGGCTTTTGCACAAAAGCCAACTTTTGTTGCAAAATGTATCACTTTCAGCAATGACCAAAATACGTTCGTTGCGGAACAATTAGCAACGCTCATTGCGCAACAAAAGGTGAAACGATAAGAAAATCGTTGCTAAATCCCTTTTGCAATGAAATTTGGCACATTTAGCAACGAAAATCGGTTGTTGCTAAAGCACCATTTTTTGTATTGTTGGCCTATATCTTACTCTTTCCATTGACTATCTACGATATAGGCCAAATAGCCTTGACACCCCTTCTTAAGTAATGCATTTGCTTGCATTGCTCACAAACAACAAGATATTCTTGGCAATCAATTCCCGTTGAAAATGACCTTTGACTTCAATGTTTTCAGAAGGTCAACGCACTTCTTTTGGCAATCAATCACCGCTTTGTGATTAGTCCACCAATCTATACCTATAATTACATTGAATTCCCCTAATTGAATAGGAATAAGATTCACCTTTAAATCGTAAACCTTATTCACTATGCAACATTTCTTAAGGATGTGATTAATAAGTATTATTTTCCTATTCACAATTTCTATGTTCAAGGGAAAGTCTAAGTTCTCACTAGGCATGTTCAAGTTTTTAGCAAATTCATATGAAACAAATGAGCAAGAAGCACCTAAATTAAATAGCACATAAGCATTTATGGAGTTGATCGGAATGATAACTGACACTACATCTTGAGATGCCATGCATCTCTCGCTGACATGTTGAAAGTCCTTGCCATTGGACGACCTGGGCCTCCCAGTGTAGTCGTCGGGGTGACATTACTCACCTTGCACCCTCCCACTTCTCCTCATTTCTTACGGCACATCTTGGCTTAATGTCTCATTGCTCCACAGTTGAAGCAAGTGTCCTTCTTTGGATTTAGGCAGGTCGTTCCTAGGTGTCCTTCATGTTTACAGTTGTAACAAATATTTTTCTCCTTAAGACACACTCTCATGTGGCCCTTTCCACATGCCTTACTGAGTTCTATTTTCTTTTTATTATCTCCCTCTTTCTATTTATTTCCCCCACTATTAAAGGTTTTTTTTTTTGTTATTTCTCCCACCATTACTTCCTTTACTACACCCCCTTCTTGATTTTTTTTATTTTCTTTTTCCTTCTTATATTTATTAAAGGCATCAGTGTCGCCTTCGACAATGATGGATTTCTCAAGAAGTTGTGAAAAAATTTATATCTGTAAAACGACAAATTTGCAATGAATCCATGGTTTCAACCATTCTTCGAATATCCTCGCTTTACGTTCCTCCATCGCCTATTGATATGGAGCGAAATGCGTGAGCTCATTAAACTTTGTTACGTATTGGAGAACTGTTATGTCCACTTGTGTTAAATTTAAAAATTGGACTTTCATTCTATTCTGTATGCTTCTTGGGAAAAAGTTCTCAAAAAGTAAATCCTTGAACTTTTCCCAAATGATTACACCTTCTCCTGCCCTTGATTTGTTGGCTTTCCACCAAAAGTTTGCTTCTCCTCTTAACAGATAGGCAACAAATTTTGTCTTTTGGTTTTCCCAACCTGGGCTATATCAAAAGCCTTTTCAATTTCGGTAAACCAATTTTGGGCATCAATTGGTTTAGTGGTTTCCTGAAATTCAGTAGGTCCTACGTTATTAAAGTCTTTAAATGTAGTTATGTGTGTTCGAGGTGGATTTGTTTTATTTATTAGGTCACTCATTAACATATTAATAAATTGTTGCATAGGATTTTCGGCAGTCTGATTATCACTTGGTGATTGTTGAACATTCTCACTACTACTACTAGTATGTGCCATCGCTCTTGCTCTTACGTTTGGTGGTGCTATTTCTCTAAAATAAAAGAAAGACAAGTATAAATATGTAAGCATAAAGAAAATTTTATACATCATATTTCATAACAAAATTTGTATTTCTAAACTTCCACACATTACAAACTACTATTAACCGAGTGAATAATTTTGCTTTACTATTATTAACCTCCTTTATAAAAATGGGAATGCTAATATTACAAATATAAAGCATAATTTAAATATTACATGTCTTTTCCTTAATTGTTCTTGACCTTCTTAAAAGCCCTATTTAGCAAACTCGAAACTACTAAAAGATTGATCTTATAGTCCGATTCATTCCTTGCCGTGGGGAAATCTTTCACCTCATTGTGAAGTTCCCAATAGGAAAAGCGACGTTCACTCCTTTCGTAGGCAAGTTCTTCCTGTAGCTGGAACCTTTCGGCTTCCTTGATGGCTAACTGAACCTCTTGTGCATGGTTTCTCTCAACTTCCTCCAACCACATCATTTCAAGAGTCTGAATTCTTTCGGTAGCGGCATCCATTAATGCTACTTGCATCAGTTCTTCTTCATTCATTTCTTCAATGGTCTCATCCAACTCAAATTCTGGATCACCATCCTAGGCGTTCAAGATATCCATGCCATGTTAAATTTCATCAAAGTCATCATTATCAGACATGTCTATAAAGTTGATCACTAGGTGGTCACCCGCATGATCTATCGCCGGATCTTCAATTGGATTCTCCCCGAGATCATTTTTGAAGGCCACAAGATGTGCGTTTGCTTGCATTATTTCTTCCCAACTTGTAATTGCAACCATCCTGCATAAGAATTTAGCTTTAATTAGTAAATTTCATTCAAATAGCATTTTACGTTTAAAATTTAAGCATTATCTTTTTATTGTCTTATAACATTTTATGTATAAGATTTATTTATGGCTTTTAATTATCTATGGACTCTTTACTGGTCCATTTAGTCCTACTTCCATAAGATTATATCATATGATACTCGTTACCTTAGAGCTATAATCTACCGCTCTAATACCAACTTGTAACGCCCCAAATCACTATACTTACTATAGATGATTTGATGCTCGCTACAAATGCTAAATCATTAGGTCTATAGATGATTCCCTTTATTCATAAACAAAGTTCTCATCTTAATTCCCAATAATCTTTTATTATTTCATACTAAGTCCTTATAATCGATGCAATGGAAATGCTTATATCTTTGTCCGGTGCAAAATTCTCTTTCCGTACAAAACATACCCAACTAGTTAAAACCCTAAGTTGAAACACCTTTGCTTATAATGATATTTCTTCATATGAATAATCTTACTTATCTGGCATTCAAAATAGTAATAACAAGCTTGTATTTGGGTCCGAGAAACCTAACGATGAATTTGACCATTTAGCATTGATTAGTCCTATCTCGGATGCTTACAATACTCACAACATTATTTATCATCCAGATTCTAATAAGTAATTCGTATTAATATTGTGTTAATGTTTAACAATTCTAAGTCTTATAAAAGTAAAGCATTGACAAGAATATGTGACGAAACTTGATATATATTGATATAAAGTCGGTTACACAATTTTCTTGTTCATATTACATAAGTCATCAATATTTTAAAACTAATCTACGCATTTCTTCTTTCCTTTTTCTTCTTCGAGCCGGAACTCTTGACTTTGTCTACAAGTTAGGTTTATTTGCAAAGGTGAGCATACAAAAGCTCAACAAGTCTAGCACATAGCATATAAGTGAACTCACGCTGATATATATTGTAAGGATTCATGGTACAACAAATAATATCACAAGCATTTTAACATAGAAAGCCTGAATGGTGGTTAGACTTTGAACTGTTCGCTTGTCTTTCAATTTAGAACCATATACCGTGGTTATAGAAAGGGGATAAACCTAGCGACATCCTATGTTATGCATAACATACACTACACTGGACTAAGCATGAACAGTGCTACATATTCGTTAATCTTAGTTTACTTTACATGTCAGGATTGCCCCAAGACAACTTGGTTTGATAAAATAAAGCAAGTTTGTAAATCTATCACGAGGGAACATTTCATTTCTCAAGTTATGCCGAAACAAGCTCACAATGTCTCTCAATATATCATTTTCTATAAATTGTTATCAAACTAGTAGGAAATAAATAATGAACTGGTCTTATACGTATAGGCAATGCAAGGTTAGGGCAACAGGGTCTTTAGTATAATACTATAATACTTCCTAGCTAAGTTAAGCCAAAATAGGTGCCGCCCCATATGCCTCTATGTGATGCACTTAATGAATAATTATCAGACCTAAAATGACATCACTGTTAGGGTTTCGACACAGTGAAAGCAGCGGAATTTAAAAATTTTTTGAAACCCTAAGACAGGATCCATGCGAAAACAGATTAATCAGAGGTTTAGATTATTTTACCGATTATCTGAGATGTTGAGAAGACGATGGAATTCTGGAACGGCTTCGAATCTTCAACGCAATCCAGCGACTACGTCTCTACGGTATCCACACGAACGATCCGCGAACCGTCACACGATCTGCAGCGAAAGGGATCTGCGGTACTAGCCACCAAGATCAGGATTTCTAACCTATTTTTCTCTCTAGCCTCTTTCTGAAAGCGGCTAGGGTTTTAGTTTTTTCTTACGTGACTTTTAGACTACTGATATATCATATATATAGTAGTTAATAGGAATTAACTAAAACCTAAAATAAATAGAAAAATAAAATCCGAATTTATATATATTATATTTTAATTAAGTCTTACTTAATTAATATACATATATACAAATTATCCTATTAATTTAAATTCGTAATTTCTAAATACTATCAATCATATTGACATATTTAAAATACTTACAATTTAAATTAATTCCCTTTTAATTACGTTCTAAGTGTGTGACCCTATAGGTTATTATTATGTTGGCAATAATTTTAAAATCATATTATAAAATTATAAACAGTGAGCGGCATCTAGCAATGCATCACTGCTACCCAAATAATAATAAGATCGGTGATTCGATACAACCTTTTCGTGACCAATGTTTCAATGTAATTTAATCCTTTTAACCTTATATCCTAGATTAAACTCGAGGCATGGAATGTGTCATACTCTTCATAATTTAATCTGAGTTTTCTTGATCAATGAGTAGACTATATGAAACAAATCAATATTTGAGCATGGCCATGCATTTCATAGTCCTACTCAATCAAGAGGCCTATGGATATCACTCCTAATATATAGGAGGGTTAAATTCCATCTAGACCACTCATATTCCTCACACGATTCATGATGTACCCAATGATCACCTTTATTGTCCACCCTATTAAAGGTGACATTTGATGATATCAAAGTACATAAATTCTCGTGTAATAATATAGTGACTTCAGGTCGGAGGATCATTACATCATTGTCACTATAAGAATTTTTTATGACACTTTGCATAATGCTCCATGTAGAATTCTTATGGTGGGTCAGTCCAGTACATTATTCTCTAACATGTACCTATGCATTGACTCAAATATCTCATATATTTATGACCAATGAGATTTGGCCATCAGTCAATCCACATACTAGTCTCAATGCATCATTGTTGTCCCATTAACAATGATACTCGACTAGGGACATTTAAGAGTAATGATACTAATTATAATTATATAATCTCATGTTCAAGTCACATACTTAAAGCTATATAATTCGTATCATTATTCTAAGGGCTTTTATTACGTTAACATTTATTTAACGCAGTAAATGAAATCATAATAAAATAATCCATTTATTCAATTAAATATAATATCAAAAATGTTAAGCAATTACATCAAATAATTAGCCTCTAGGGCATAAACTCTAACAATCACTTGCTTGGCTTCTATTGGTCCGCCATTTCACCTATATTTGCTTTGAAAAAAGAGTGCACAAATTGTTCTTTGCTTGCTCAAGAGTGGTTGGCCCTATTGGGTTAATTAAGCCATTAATCAAGTTTAAATGATGCTTAGATTAATCATTTATAATGCTAGCAACTTAATTTCTTGATTAGTTTATTAATTCACAAATTAGTTTAACTCAGTTTAATTTCTATCTTAGGTTAATCTTAAATTTAATTAACCTTAAGTGTTAATGATTTAGTTAGGACATAGTTTGATTGTTTATTAATTTGGTTAGATTATAACTTAGTTACCCTTAACTTGGTTTAATTCCAGCTTGATTACAATCAACTTAGTTCATTTTCAAGTATTTCGGTTAGTTGACTATTACTATTCAAGATTGACTTATTTATATTTATACCATATAATTTTCGTATTATTTTTGTATTTTATCCATATAATTTTAATATTTATTCACGTATTTGTGAATAGTATATTTCTAGGGTTTAGGGTTTGAACATTAGGGTTTCCACATTAGCATTTAAGTTTTAACTTATTTTTTCACTTTAGATTTTAGCGTTAGGGTTTAGGTTTTAACCTTTTTAGGTTTTCTTCAAACCTTAACTTTTAGTTTTCTCAAAAATAACTTTTATTTTTCCAACAATTGTTTAATTTGGATTCTTGAAATAAAACACAAAAATAAGCATATAAGAAAATTCCATAGCACATTTAAAGTGTAATTCAATATCTATTTATTCATATAAAAATTGGATTACAATATTCTTCGAAGTTTGGAACATTACATTCACCCTCCTTAAAAGAATTTCGTCCTCAAAATTACAGTACAAAATTAAAGAAAATAAATGTGGATAATCTATCGTCATCTTATCTTCTAGGTCCCACGTAGCTTCTTCCACGGACTAATTTCTCCATATTAACTTCACCGAAAGTATTACCTTATTCCTTAACACTTGTTCTTTCCTATCAATGATTTGAATAGGAATGTCGTCATAGCTTAGACCCTTCTCGATCTGGATTGGTACATAATTAATAACGTGTTTGTGGCCGAGTTTATATGGAAGCAATACTAAAACATGATATACATTATCTATATGTTCCAGTTTTAGAGGCAAGGCTACTTCATAAGCTACCTCAACTATTCTCCTCAAAAATTTGAATGGTCCTATAAACCTCAGACTCAACTTTCCTTTCCTCCCAAAATGAATCTTCCCTTTCAAAGGATATACTTTTAGAAATACATGACTTTCGACTTCAAAGTCTCCTTGTTGTCTATGCTGGTCCACATATCTCTTTTGTTGCTCTTGAGCAGCTCGTAATCTTCTTTAGATGACTCAAACTACTTCTGCAGTTTGTTGAACCAACTTTGGCCTAAGCACTTGTTGTTTGCTGACATCGTCACAATGCATGGGTGTTCTACACTTCCTCCCGTACAAGGCTTCGTATGGTGGCATTCCTATACTAGCGTGGTAAATGCTATTATATGCGAATTCCACCAAAGGTAAGTAATCTTCCCAACTTCCTTTAAAGTCCATCATGCATGCCCTCATTATATCCTCCAATGTTTGGATTGTCATTTCGCTTTGGGCATCAGTATGTGGATGGTAAGCCTTACTTAATCTCAACCGTGTCCAAATTGCATAATAACCCTTTTGTGTGGTTGAAAGTCCTAGTATAAAATACATTGTAATATACTCCTATTTCCACTCTAGAATTTCCAACGGTTGCAATAATCTGCTTGGCCTTCGATGTTCTACCTTAACCCGTTGGCATGTCAAACACCTATTAATGAATTTAGCCACCTCTCTTTTCATGTTTGCCACCAGAAATGTTGACACGTGTCTTTGTACATTTTTGTGCTGCCTGGGTGAAATGAAAACTTAGTACTATGCACTTCTGACATGATCTCTTATTTCAACTCTTGTACCAAAGGTACCAATATTCTTGATTTGAACCAAATGATTCCCTCCTTATCCATCTTGAACATATTATCCACAACGTAATATCCACGTGTTCGAAATGCTATCTTTGATACATATTCCTTTCTAACCTTTAGTTGATGGTAACCTGACCATAAATCAATCTTAGAGAAGTATTCGACTCCCTTCAATTGAACAAACAAGTCGTCCATCCCAGGTAATGGATACTTATTCTTTATGGTCAACTTATTCAGTTCACGATAGTCGACACATAATCTTAAAGTTTCATCTTTCTTTTTGACAAACAACACAGTTACTTCCTATGAAGAAACACTAGGTTGAATACACTTATTTTCCACTAATTCTTGTAGTTGGAATCATCAACTCTTTCATCTCCACATGTGTCATCCTATATTGAGCCTTCAAAACTGGTGTCATTCCCAGTGCTAATTCAATGACAAACTCAATCTTTTTATTAGGTGGGGGACCAAGTAGGTCATTGGAAAATACGTTTGTTAATTCCCTTATGAAACGACCTCGAAATTCGACCCACTTTATTACCTACATTATTTTCCTTACGTCCAAATTTCGGTCCGTTAATAAATCTTTAATCTCATTCTTTAATCCAATAATTGATTTTAAAATCATCAATTATCAAAATTCTCATATAATTTTTTTTTTTTTTTTACTCGATTCAATCGTTGTATTAAAATATTTGGATGTTTAAAATCTTTACATCTGGATCCTAGTCCCTAGATCGCAACCTTAACTTTTTCTTTCTTTCACAAGTATCATAATGCTCAACATTTAAAAAATTTAATGTTGATTATAAATACACAATTATCCTTTGTATCATATCTCTTTATAATACATCTTACCGTATCCACTGCCTTGAATAATCACGGCTTATAGTTTAACACTATTTATCCTATACGGATCCAACATATAGGTACATACAAAACATCAATATAACTGTGACAAATTATCCACACTGGATCATAATATAAACGTTTAATAATAACGTTCACAACCTTTTAGGAAAAATCCGTCATAACTCGATATTTCCTGAAATTTATATCTTTACCTGCAAAAATGTTTATTAAGCAAATAATGAGCACAATGGCTCAGCAAGTTCAACAGTTATACTTCACGTAGCACATACCTTATCATGCTTGGTGTGTGTCACACATCATGTGCTTGTGCTTCTACTATAACAATATATCTCATATATATTCATATCATTGCACAAAATACACATTGTGGTCATATTAATCACGTATCACGTAACACATAATTTGTATGCAGTTAAAACAAGAATTACATATCATAACATTCCAACATTTAACATAAAAGGGACTAAGAACTTGCTTGGCATCCAGTTATTTAAATTGTTAACTCAAACCCTTAACTCGATCAACCTTTCTTGGCTTGTAAATTTCCTCTTGATGGCACAAACACTTCCTCATCTCTTGGTGGTGGCCATGGATTTTTCGGGCGGTGGAAGGTAGTAGCGTCGTGTGGTGGTGATAAGAAAAGAGAGAGAAAGTTTGCTTGTTTTTTTGTTTTGTTTGGTTTTTGTTTCTTTTCTTTTATCCTTCACACCTATATGTAAACAAGCTATCCATGCATAAATGAGTTTTAAAACTCATCTTAAGTCCACCGCCCTTTGCCCTCTCTCGAAAATTCTAATAAAATTACGCATTTAATTTAATTTAATACATTACGTAATTATATCGTGTAATAAATATTTTATATAAAATATATAAAATATTTATTTTAATTTCCCAAAAATCATAACATGATTTATAAATAATATTAATACCTCTTTTGTATACTTTTCTTGAAAAATTTTGTACACGCATAATGACATGCATGTAATTATATGAGGTACTTTATACCTCCAAAAATCATAAAATAATTCATATAACATATAAAAATTATTTTTCATAATTTTTCACTTCATTACTTGTACAACATGTTACATTAACATGTTCACGTTTTTAAAATATTATCATTCATAAAAGTCATAATAATTCCATTATATCTAAATATAATTTTTAATAACTTAAAACATTCATTTTTCTTATTTATTATTCAATTTCTTTAATATTCACATTAACTTTCCTTATATAAATTATATAATATTATATAATTTATATAATTACATTATTCCTTTTTAAATAATTTCCATTTTACACAAATACAATTTATAAAATTTTCTTCCACCCTTAATTAATTTAATTCTCTTATATAAATTATATAATTATTCTTATATAATTTATATATAATTATTATTTCCTTCATACAATATTTTAATTTCCTTATATAAATTATATAATTATTATTATATAATTTATATAATTATATTTCTTCTCAATTAATTTCTAAACTTCCTCCATAATTCATAATTAATTTAAAATCAATAATTAAAATTTTTACTAACTTCCTCATTAACTTTTCGTAAAAAAAAAATTCGGATTAATTTAATTATTAATCCCTTAATTCTCATAATTAATGAAATTTATAATTATCAATTAAACATTCACATATATAAATATACATATTTAAATCTTACTTCTCACATTACCATATAATTTCCTTTAAATCTAAATTTCCACATTTTCATAACAATTTAATTGTACAAATTAATGTACATTTATCTGAAATTTCTCTTATTCTTAATAAATTATTTTTTAAACAATTTATTTACTTTTCAATTACTTAAATTCAATACAATTTATCATAATCTCTGCACAGATTTAATTTACTTATTAAATCTCATTACATACCATAAACTACATAAAATAATAATTAATTTAACAACCTTGATAATTTTATCAATTAAATTCTTATTTAATTTTTATTAAAGAATTTCTGAAAATTCGGATCCTCACATTCTTCTCCCCTTAACAGGATTCCGTCCTCGGAATCATAATTATCGTAATAATCATACGTATTTTATTTATAGTACCTTGCAATATCTTTATCTTGGTGAATAACAACTAATTCCATAATAATTATATTTTACCTCTTTAACTTACAGGAATAACACCATAATGGTCATAACTGTCAGAATATTCAATTCTTAACTCAATTCACAATTTCTTTGATTTCTCATTCTCTAAAAATTTCATTTCTTTAATCATACATCTCCTTACTCCATTCACTTATTTCATACTTTGCACGTTCAACCTTCTTTTCTTAATTCATATAAATCTTCTTTTCCTCTTCATAAATCATTTCTTAATACCCCTATTATTCAACATTAGGTTTTAAATACCAATCTTTACTTAATTAATTATAATCCTTATTTGGAAATTATTGCAAAAATCCTGGGTGTCACATTCACCCCTTCTTCATAAAATTTCGTCCTCGAAATTTCTATGTACTCATACTTTATTCAGTTGTAACTTACACAATTTCTTTACATTTATTCCACATATCTTTATTTCCTTCATTTCTCGTAGTTATTGCACACTGTAATTTTCTAATTCACCACATTTCATAATTTCTTTACTTCACAATTATTGCTTCCATTATCATTCACACTTAAATAATACTATCCCATCGTACCATCCAATCTTCATAAGAGTAGAGGAATTCAAAATTTTATTTAGGAAAAACTTTCATGCTATGCTGAATGAACATTTATCCCGGTTTAACAGTACTTCGCTCCCCGATTACTTCATACTGCAAAGCCTGATAGTGGATCAATCTGTCATTAAAGTGATGGATGTTTCACCATACATTGGCATGCCAGATGATCAGTCTGCAATGCTTGTGTCTTGCTATGCCAGATGACCATTCGATCAACCTGCAATATTCTTAATCTTTTTGTTCATCTCAGCCTTAGAATTCATTCAAAAAAATTTGTTTAGTTTTTAACTTTCAAAGAATGTGAATTCAATATATTTCAAAATTCGTCTAGCTGAATCAATAGCTCAGACTTCTATTTCTTCAACGTTTGTCTAGCCAGATCAATTAGCATAGACTTACTTTTAATAATTTATAATTCGCAGAAATTTTTAAAACATTCATCATGTCAAAACTTTTCAAAACATCTAGCCGAGTCAAATGGCAAAGACTTATAGCTTTGACATACTTTCACAAATCAAAATCATTTATGACTTCATGTTACCGCGTCATCTTGACAGTACGTTGAGGATTCCGTCGTTAATAATTCCTACACCATAAACGATACTTTATGGTGTTGAATCATCTTATAACGAAATAGTACCGCACTGTCTCAACAACACGTTGAGCATTCCGTCATTCATCACATCTACATCGAGCTAAAAGGTGTATGGATGATTATTTTGAAATATATTTTGATGTAAAAACATTTTTGTCTAGCCGAGACAAGTAGCATAGACACTATTTAAATCGCTTAAAAATTTCATTTATAATTTTTCAAAGCACACACGTGCCAAATCAACTTGAGGCCAAAAAATTTCGAAGTCTAGCAAGGCTAGAAGAATGGGAATATCCTAAATTCCCTAATATTCACCTTTTACTTCTTCACTTAATTATTAACTTTATTGCTAGGACTATTATCATATTAAAATTTCTATCTACTCCAATTTTTCTATACCCCCGTATAGTTCATCAAACTTGCCACACATTGTGAGTCCAGGAACTTACCACAAGAATATGAGTTTTAAAGCTTGTCCTAGTAATATGTAGTCTAAGAACAAATCAAAGACTATCCATATGCTGAGGGGCTCAAAACATACCATACGATTATGAGTCATGGACTTACCATATGCATGAGTTTTAAGAACTCGTGCCTAAACTTAATATTATCTATCTATCAGAAACTCTTAACGCGACTCTAACATTTCAATGATTATCACATAGTAACTAAGTAAACACAAATCCCCCGCCCATACAAAGGATTGTGCAACTCAGTCACCACATGAGTCCTCAAATGAAATTTCGTACCCAAGTTTTCTACCCCATTATCATAACCTTTCTGTCATTCATGTCTCATCATTCTCTGAATTCTTCTTGTACTATTTCATAGTACCATATCTCTTTATAGCATCAAGCTATACCTTGTTGACCATTAACAGGTCTTTCTATTATTTCACATTCTCACTTGATCCCATCATGACCTTGCTTTACAATTCATTCCTTACTCGTTTCCCTTATCTTGTGATCGTATCGTAGTACGATCCTCTTACCATTCCTGATCATATTATTATGATCTCTTTCTATGCTTTTTAGATTACCTTGTTATCTTTATTACTTAAATCAGGTGTCCCCTGATTTTCTTTGAGATTCATCTTTGAATCCTTTGAAATATTCTTTCAGATATGTTCTTAATTGAACTTTTGAATTTTTTTCAATTCGTTACTTTCGATCAAATCTTTCTTAACATATTCATCTCTTTCTTATATTCTTATAAGTTTCATATTTCCTTCGCTTTAGCCAACATCTGAGAACATCTTTCTCAACTTATATCTCTCCATTCTAATCCCCCCACGTTCATCAAACTTATCACGTATTTGGACTCAGGAACTTACCATAATCATATGGTTGAGGAGCTTGTCCTAGTCAGGCCACAGTCGCCCATTCGCTAAAGGGGCTCCACCATACAATCATGAGTCACGAGCTTACTATACGTTTGGGTTTTCAGAACACGCAACTATCTTTACTCTTCGTTACTTAGGTTATAGCCTAAGGTATCATTTACCTAAGGTTTTTAACCTCTAGCTCTAATACCATCTGAAACGATCCCAAAATTTGACCCACTTTATTACCTTAATTTTCATATTTATGAAACATTATTTTCCTTACGTCCAAATTTCGGTCCGTTAATAAATCTTTAATCTCCTTCTTTAATCCAATAATTGATTTTAAAATCATCAATTATCAAAATTCTCATATAAATTTTTTTTTTTTTTTTTTTTTACTCGATTCAATCGCTGTATTAAAATATTTGGATGTTTAAAATCTTTACATCTGGATCCTAGTCCCTGGATCGCAACCTTAACTTTTTCTTTCTTTCACAAGTATCATAATACTCAACATTTAAAAAATTTAATGATGATTATAAATACACAATTATCCTTTGTATCATATCTCTTTATAATACATCTTACCGTATCCACTGCCTTGAATAATCACGACTTATAATTTAACACTATTTATCCTATACGGATCCAACATATAGGTACATACAAAACATCAATATAACTGTGACAAATTATCCACATTGGATCATAATATAAACGTTTAATAATAATGTTCACAACCTTTTAGGGAAAATCCGTCATAATTCGATATTTCACGAAATTTATATCTTTACCTGCAAAAATGTTTATTAAGCAAGTAATGAGCACAATGGCTCAACAAGTTCAACAGTTATACTTCACGTAGCACATACCTTATCATGCTTGGTGTGTGTCATACATCACGTGTTTGTGCTTCTACTATAGCAATATATTTCATATATATTCATATCGTTGCACAAAATACACATTGTGGTCATATTAATCACGTATCACGTAACATATAATTTGTATGCTGTTAAAACAAGAATTACATATCATAACATTTCAACATTTAACATAAAAGGGACTGAAGAACTTGTATAGCATCCAGTTATTTAAATTGTTAACTCAAACCCTTAACTCGATCAACCTTTCTTGGCTTGTAAATTTCCTCTTGATGGCACAAACACTTCCTCATCTCTTGGTGGTGGCCATGGATTTTCCGGGCGGTGGAAGGTAGTAGCGTCGGGTGGTGGTGATAAGAAAAGAGAGAGAAAGTTTGCTTGTTTTTTTGTTTTTTTTTGTTTTTGTTTCTTTTTTTTTTATCCTTCACACCTATATATAAACAAGCTATTCATGCATAAATGAGTTTTAAAACTCATCTTAAGTCCACCGCCCTTTGCCCTCTCTCGAAAATTCCAATAAAATTACGCATGTAATTTAATTTAATACATTACGTAATTAGATCGTGTAATAAATATTTTATATAAAATATATAAAATATTTATTTTAATTTCCCAAAAATCATAACATGATTTATAAATAATATTAATATCTCTTTTGTATACTTTTCTTGACAAATTTTGTACACGCATAATGACATGCATGTAATTATATGAGGTACTTTATACCTCCAAAAATCATAAAATAATTCATATAACATATAAAAATTATTTTTCATAATTTTTCACTTCATTACTTGTACAACATGTTACATTAACATGTTCACGTTTTTAAAATATTATCATTCATAAAAGTCATAATAATTCCATTATATCTAAATATAATTTTTAATAACTTAAAACATTCATTTTTCTTATTTATTATTCAATTTCTTTAATATTCACATTAACTTTCCTTATATAAATTTTATAATATTATATAATTTATATAATTACATTATTCCTTTTTAAATAATTTCCATTTTACACAAATACAATTTATAAAATTTTCTTCCACCCTTAATTAATTTAATTCTCTTATATAAATTATATAATTATTCTTATATAATTTATATATAATTATTATTTCCTTCATACAACATTTTAATTTTCTTATATAAATTATATAATTATTATTATATAATTTATATAATTACATTTCTTCTCAATTAATTTCTAAACTTCCTCCATAATTCATAATTAATTTAAAATCAATAATTAAAATTTTTACTAACTTCCTCATTAACTTTTCGTAAAAAAAAAAAATCGGATTAATGTAATTATTAATCCCTTAATTCTCATAATTAATGAAATTTATAATTATCAATTAAACATTCACATATATAAATATACATATTTAAATCTTACTTCTCACATTACCATATAATTTTCTTTAAATCTAAATTTCCACATTTTCATAACAATTTAATTGTACAAATTAATGTACATTTATTTGAAATTTCTCTTGTTCTTAATAAATTATTTTTTAAACAATTTATTTACTTTTCAATTACTTAAATTCAATACAATTTATCATAATCTCTGCACAGATTTAATTTACTAATTAAATCTCATCACATACCATAAACTACATAAAATAATAATTAATTTAACAACCTTAATAATTTTATCAATTAAATTCTTATTTAATTTTTATTAAAGAATTTCTGAAAATTCGGATCCTCACACCTTACGACTGATATTTGATCTTTATCTAACTATTTTCATTGAGTATCTATGATATAGGCCAAATAGCCTTGACACCCCTTCTTAAGTAATCCGTTTGCTTGAATTGCTGACAAACAACAAGATTTTCTTAGCAATTGATTCCCATTAAAAGCGACCTTTGACTTCGACATTGTCAAAAGGTTAACACACTTATTTTGGCAATCAATCACCGTTATGTGATTATTCAACCAATCCATACCTATAATTATATTGAATTCCCCTAATGGAATGGGAATACAATTCACCTTTAAATTATAACCCTTATTCGCTATGCAACATTTCTTAAGAATGTGATGAATAAGTATTATTTCCCTATTAGCAATTTCTATGTTCAAGGGAAAGTGTAAGTTCATACTAGGCATGTTCAATTTTTTAGCAAATTAATATGAAACAAATGAGCAAAAAGCACCTGAATCAAGTAACACAAAGCATTTATGGAGTTGATTGGAATGATATCTGACACTACATCTTGAGATGTCACCGCATCTCACACCGACATGTTGAAAGTCCTCTTCCTTATACGACCCGGGCCTCACAATATAGTTGTTAAGGCGACATTACTCGCCTTGCTCCCTCCCTCTTCTCCTCCTTTCTTAGGGAACATCTTAGCTTGATATCCCATTGCTCCACAGTTAAAGCAAGTGTCCTTTTTTGGGTTTTGGCAGGTCGTGGCTAGGTGTCCTTCCTGTTTACAGTTGTAACAAACATTTTTTCCCTTAAGACACACTCCCATGTGGCCCTTGCCATATGTTTTACAGGGTTATATTTTCTTTTTATTATTTCCCTCTTTCTTTGTATTTCCCCCATCATTAAATTTTCTTTTGTTATTCCCCCCACCATTACTTCCTTTACTAGACCTCCCCCTCTTGATTCTTTTTTCTTTTCTTTTTCCTTCTTATATTTATTAAAGGCATCAGTGTCGCCTTCGGCAATGATGGCTTTCTTGAGAAGCTGATTAAAATTTTATATCTGTAATACGACAACTTTGTGATAATTCAATGGTTTCAACCATTCTTCGAACCTCCTCGCTTTACTTTCCTCCGTCGCCACTTGATGTGGAGGGAAACGCGTGATCTCATTAAACTTTGTTGCGTATTGGGGAGCTGTGATGTCCCCTTGTGTTAAATTTAAAAATCAAACTTCCATCCGATTCTGCATGCTTCTTGGGAAAAACTTCTTGAAAAATAATTCCTTGAACTTTTCCCAAGTGATTATAACTTTTCCCACCCTTGATTTGTTGGCTTCCCACCAAAAGTTCGCTTGCCTCTTAACAGATAGGCAGCAAATTTTGTTTTTTGGTTTCCCTAACCTCGACTATATCAATAGCCTTTTTAATTTCGGTAACCCAATTTTAGGCATCGATTGGTTCAGTGGTTCCCTGAAATTCGGGAGGTCCTATGTTCTTAAATTCTTTAAATGTAGTTATGTGCATTCGGGGTGGATTTATTTTATTTACTATGTCATTCATTAACATATTAACAAATTATTGCATAGGAATTTCGACAGTCTGATTATCACTAGGTGGTTGTGTCTCACTACTACTACTAGCATGTGTCTTCACTCTTGCTCTTATGTTTGGTAGTGTCATTTCTCTAAAATAAAAGAATGACAAGTATAAATATGCAAGCATAGAGAAAATTGTATACATCATATTTCATAATAAAATTTGTATTTATAAACTTTCACACATTACAAACTACTATTAACCGACTGAATAATTTCGCTTTACTATTATTAACATCCCTTATAAAAATGGGAATGCTAATATTACACACATAAAGCATAATTTAAATATTACAAGTCTTTTCCTTAATTGTTCTTGACCTTCTTAAAAGCCTTATTTAGCATACTCAAAACTATATATCGATTGATCTCTTAGCCCTATTTGGCATACTTGAAACTACATATCTATTTAGGCAATGTAAGATTAGGGCAAAAGGGTCTTTAGTGTAATACTTCCTAGTTAAGTTAAGCTAAAATGTCACACTTGAATCATCACATTCCACCAGCCATATGTGTCACCCCATATGCCTCCATGTGATGCATTTAATGAATAATTATCACACCTAAAAATAACATCATATGACCTCACTTGCTTGGCTCCTATTGGTCCACCATTTCACCCATATTTGCTTTGAAGAAAGAGTGAACAAATTGGTCTTTGCTTGCTCAAGAGTGGCTGGCCCTATTGGGTTAATTAAGCCATTAATCAAGATTAAATGATGCTTAGATTAATCTCTTATAATGCTAGCAACTTGATTGGTTAATTAGTTTATTAATTTACCAATTAGTTTAACTTAGTTTAATTTCTATCTTTGGTTAATCTTAAATTTAATTAACCTTAAGTATTATTGATTTAGTTAGGACTTAGTTTGATTGTTTATTAATTTGGTTAGATTTTAACTTAGTTACCCATAACTTGGTTTGATTCCAACTAGATACCAATCAACTTAATTCATTTTCAAGTATCTTGGTTAGTTGACTTTTACTATTCACGGTTGATTTTTTTTTTTTTATATATATTTATACCTTATAACTTTATATTCTAATCGTATAATTTTTATATTTATACGCGTATTTATGAATAGTATATTTTTAGGATTTAGGGTTTAACCCTTAGGGTTTCTAAATTAGGGTTTAGGTTTTAAAAAAAAATCTCCAAACCCTAACTTTAGGTTTTCTCAAAAATAAATTTTATTTTTCCAATAAGTGTTTAAGTTGGATTCTTGAAATGAAACACAAAAATAAACACATATGAAAATTCTATAGCACATTTAAAGTGTAATTCAATCTTTATTTATTCATATAAAAATTGGATTACAATATTTTTTGAAGTTTAAAAAATTACACTACCCCTCACTAAAGCTTGCAAAATGACCTTTTTGCCCTTAAATGGTCAGGCAAAAGTTTGTTAGGTTCCTCGAACCCAAGTACAAGCTTGTTATTACTATTCTAAATGTTAGATAAGTAGAATATTTGAAACGAAGAGATATCACTATAACCAAATATTTTGAGTGAGGATTTTAACTAGTTGGGTAAATTCTGTACGGAAAGATAATTTTGCACCAGACAAAGATACAAGTATTTTTCACAGATAAAGATACAAACATTTATCACGGATAAAGATATAAACATTTATCGTAACATTCTCTATTCCCAAGAACCGTCTTAATGATTTAATACCGTGAATCTTGGAGTATGTAAAGTTATAGAATATCTGAATCTTAAGGTTAAAATATTATAGATGAGTATTAAGTCCCTTGCATCGATTACAAGGACTTTGTAATATCCCGGATATTTCACAAGATTTTTAAATAGGGTCTTGATGATGAGATAAAGGTTAAAGTCTAAAACCTAGATTTGGAGAAGAAAAAGGTGTAGAAGTGAGTAAACATTTTTCTTAATCTTTGTGTTAGTATTTAAATGTGAGTGAACATAGGTTTTTTTAATTTTAAAACCTAAAATTTAATTATTATATATACTTGGAGGTATATTAATAACAAGGTAATATAATACCTTTAAAGCTCAGTGATTATATTTGACTAAAATAATTTATGTAAGAAGTTTTAATATGATTTATGAGAAAATTTATTACAGAAATAAATTTATATTGGAGAGATATTTTTAAGTTAACATGAAGGTGTATATGTATAGATACGTATATACTTGAAGGTGCGCTAATTATATTTTAGTCAATCGTGATAAATGATTTATGAAGAATAATTATATAATAATTATAAATTATATAAGGTAATTAAATTAAATTAGTGAAAAAACCCTAAAGTTTTAATATCAAAAGAATTGTTAAGTTGTCCATTAATTAAATATTCAATTAAATTGAATACAATGAGTTAATTAAATTTTGTACATTAATTAATATAATTATTAATTAATGTAAATAATATGAAATATTAAGAATAATATTTATTAGTCCAATTAGTAATTTAATACTAATGGACTAGGTTAATTAACCAATCCAATTATTTAATTGATCATGGACTTGGTAATTAATGTGTGATAAATTAAATGAGTCATCATTGGGTTAAATTAAATGGTCCAAGGATACATTAATTGGACTTGATTTATTAGTAGCCCAAGAATTTATTTGTAAGCTCAATTGATTATTTAATGAAATCCAATTATTAACTCATTTGGATAAATGATCCAAGTAGCTTATTTAATTAATAAAAGCATTAAAAATAAAAGTCAAACATGGTCATTAAGACCATGTAGCTGTCGAATGTGTAAGACCGCATGGAGGAGAATTTGAATTTTTTTTTTTTAATAGGTTACTTGTAAGGACAATGGTTTGGTAAGCAATTCATACTATTTTCCACCTAATTGGTCCTTATGCCATGTGAAGTGTAAGGAGTAGAGTGCTAGCTTCGTGGTAGTAGATTTCATAGATATACATTCTATATCTATAGATACTTGCAAGTATACTCATTTAGAGAGCAAAGAAGAAATCATTTGCTACTTCCATTTTTTTTTAAGTTCTAGTGAGAAGTTAGAGAGAAATGAGAGTAAACATTATTTTTGTGAGAGGAAACAAAGAGGACCAGCTGAGCCATTTGAGGAAGGAGGAAGAGAAGAGTTTGATGTCATCTACATTCATCTCATACCTAGGAAGAAAAAGAAAAAGAGCAATAAAGCCCAAGACGTATAAAAACAAATCTTAAAGGAATCTTGGTCTTATTTTAATTTTTATGTTAAAGATGTTTTCATTAAGATATTTATGCTTAGAATCATGTTAGACATGTTTATATAGGTTAACCTGTATTTAAGTAGTGTATTAGTATGAGATTATGTCAAAAAAATTTGGAATAAAACTCAAAAACACTCTTACTGGAAAACTAAATCTGAATAGCCTGCTCCCAAAATTACTGTTCACGATCGGAAAATTAGATTTTTGACCCATTAATTTTGTTGGATAGATCTTGAAGTTATGTAAATTCTGAAACATAAATGACTAAAATTCGAGTTAAAATTAATTAGTTATGATTTTTCTACTAAAACACTCCACTTTCAGAAGTTTTGCGTGAATAGTCCACTTTACAGATATTTTTCGTGGCCGAATATTATCCAAAAAGGGTATTTGAGCACAGAAAATTATAGTTCGGGAAGTCACGATTCCATCGATATAAAGTGGAGTTCCATCGGAGTTATAGAACTCAAGTTATCAAGATTTTTGTAAAGGACCCCAAAACTGGGCAGATTTGGAAAAAACATCCTAAAACCTACTGCTGGTTTTTTTTCGGTGAATCGGCTGGAGCATTCTGGCGGCCAATTTGTAACGACCCCGTAATTTGACTAACTTTATTATCTTAAATTTCATATTTATTATACCTTATCTTCCTTACGTCCAAATTTCGGTTCGTTAATAATCTTTAATCACCTTACTTGATCTTATAAATCATCAATTATCAAATTTTTCTGTATGAATTTTTCTATTTTCTCAATCATTGTATTAAAATATTTGTATATTTAAAATCTTAATATCTCGATCCTAGTCCCTGGATCGCAACCTTTACTTTTTCTTTTTATTACCAGTGTCATACAGCTCAACATTCACAATTTAATATTATTCATATTCATACAATTTTCTTTGTTTCATAATTCATAATTAGACATATAATAGTTTCTAAGGTAATAACTACCTTGAGTAATCACAGTACACAATTTAACTCTATTCGTCCTATCCGGATCCAACATATATGATCATACGAAACATTAATATAAATTTTACAATTTACCATATTGAATATAACAATTTTATTTACAACCTTCTAAGTTGATCAATTTCTAACATAATTAGTTATTCTTGAAATTTATATCTTTACCTGTAAAAATGAATATTATGCAAGTAATGAGCACAACGGCTCAGCAAGCTCAACAGTTTACAACTTTCATGTTTCACGTAGCACATAGCATAACATGCTTTGTGTGTGTATCATACATCATGTGTTGTGCTTCTACTTAAGCATTATATCTCACATACATTCATATTATAGTACCAAATACACATTGTTGTCATATTATCCACAGATCACATAACACATAATTTATATACTTTTGAAACAAGAATTACGTATCATAACAGATAAACATTTAATTTCAAAGTACTGAAGAACTTACCTGAATGTCTAATTATTTAATTGATAGCTCAAAACCCTTTCTCGAACAACCTATAACCATAAAATAATTAATTACTAATTATTTATCCTATTATGATATTAATTTACTTAATTAATATCATTTATAATGTAATTAACCCTTCCTGACGGTTTATTTTAGGGTACCTGACCAATTATCAACTTATATGGTTAATTATATTAACCTCATTCTTCAATATATTAATTTAACTTAATATCAAACTGGAAGTAGTATGCCCTCAAGTCAATGAAATTTGATATGATAAGCATATACTTTGTAATCTTATTCGTTTATTAATAAAAAGAATTAAGACATTTCTTTATTTATGATTAATTACTTGAATTAATCAAATGGATAAACTCATAGTTTCGAGCAATACTTTTAGAACCATGATGAGGATCATGCTAATGAGATCTAAATTCAAGATAACTCAAAACTAAAATTGTTCATAATCGTTGGATTACTAAAATGGAGATTAGTGAATCCGGATAGATTAGTACATACTATGTTTGCTCTTATGAAGAGAATGATCGATCTCATAGTCATTTGTGTAGAGACACTAAAGCAAGTATGTAGGTGCTTATTAGAAAATAAGTTCACTGAACGTGACTCGTACAAGGAACACCTAATGGAGTCTTACTTGCCTGTCAATAGGAGTTCCTTTTGTGACAGTAGTACAAGTGATCCTTGGACTTGAGATCATCATAGTATTTTGTGTATGATGAATTATATTTTGACATATTCCTTAAAACTTTTAGGGTGTATCAAATGGTATGATTGGATATAATAAGTCATACATGGAGATAGGTGAATGATCAACAAAGAATCTACCACTTCTAGTAAAAGAATTGAATGTCCTATGCGATTCGATAAATGACAACTCAGTAGTCTTTGGCTAAGACAGAATGGAAATTAGAAAGTAGTTTCTAATTTACATTAATTAGAGTTATTCTTTTAAGGATCGAAATGCATATAATCAAATAAAATAAGACTTGACAGTAATACCATGTCTTATATTTGATTAGGACGATGTGAGGTAGAATGATTGAATTGTACGATAATTCGCTGAATAAGTTCTTTTTGTGATTAAATGTTGAAATCTATATTATCTGGAAAGTTGTTGATCGCTAAGGGAGCTTACCCTTATTATGGAATAAATATTATATATTTAAATGAACTAAATAGTTTAATTTATTTATATAAATAAGATTAAAATAGTTCTAATTAATTTATTCTATAACCGATTTAATATGAAGAACCTAAAGGGTCACACTGCAAAAGGAAAATAATTATTTAAGAAGTAAATAGCATAATTATAATAATAAATTAAGTATATTTAATTTATACTATGTGGATAGAATAAATTAAATAGCTTAATATTTATTATTTAATATTTTGGAAATACTAATTATAAATTAATAAGAGTAAATTAATAAGAGGAGTCTTATTATTATTATTATTACTATTATCATTATTATTTAGTTCCTAAATGGTTTAAGAATTAATTAATAAGAGTACTCTCATAATTAATAATTAAGTTCCTAAATAGTTTAGGAATTATAATTATTATATTAAATCAATTAAGTTACTAATTAGATTAGGAGTTTAATTAAAAACCATATTCCTAAAGGTGTTAGGAGGGTTTACTAAATCTATAAATAAGAGAAGTATTATTATGGATTAAGGTTACACACGTACACCTCCATAAGTTTTGGGAGAGTACTCACATATTCTCTGAAGAGATAAAATTAGGGTTTGCCATCACCCACTTCTTGAATTATTATTATTCTTTGGTGGATCACCTCTAAAGGCCAAACACTTGGGTGGCTAACGTTGATCATTGGAATCCAACCGGTGAAATTCAAAGATAACGCGAAGGATTTGGGGGTAAACTTGTACCCGTTAAAGCTTTGAGTTCTACAAGGGTATATCTCTAACTTCTTCTTTATTAATTAATAATTGCACATAAAGGTCGATCCTAGATTATTATTTGTAAAATTTTAAATTTGATTTTACCATACTTCTGCTATTTTATGCAATTTGATTGCGTATCTATGAATATTTCAAACCAACAGTGGCATCAAAAGCCAAACTTTATACGAATTATTAATTTTTTTGATTTCATATATGTATGTGTGTAACGACCCCGAAATTCGATCCACTTTATCATCTTAATTTTCATGTTTATTTAACATTATTTCCTTAACGTCCGAATTTCAGTTCGTTAATAAATCTTTAATCACCTTAATTGATCCATTGTTTAATTTCAAAATCATCAATTACCAAATTTTCGGTATAAATTTTTCTTTTTCTTTTTTCTTCTTCTTTTCAATTCAATCGTTGTATTAAAATATTTTGGATATTTAAAATCCTTACATCTTGATCCTAGTCTCTGGATCGTAACCTTTACTTTTTCTTTTTGATACCACTATCTTAAATCTCATCATTCAAAATTTACTATTATTTATTTTCATACAAATATTCCTTGCTGCGTCATTCGTAATCAAACATATAATAATTTATATCGTAACAATTATCCTGATCGACCACAGTTCATAATTGAACTTCTATCATATTCAGATTCAACTTATATATACATAAAATATATCACAGTAAATTAACAAATTTCTCACATTGAATTATAATATTAACAATATAACAATCACGTTTTCTACCTTTTAAGCAATTCATCTCAAACTTAATCCGATACTCTTGAAACTTAATTCTTTACCCTGCAAAAGTTTATTTTAAACAAGTAATGAGCACAACGGCTCAGCAAGTTCAACAGTTTATATTTCACGGAGCACATACCTTAACATACTTGGTGTGTGTCATGCATCATGTGCTTGTGCTTCTATTATAGCAGTATATCCCACATCATTGCACAAAGTACACATAGTTGTCATGTTAACCACAGATCACATAACACATAATTTATATGCATTTAAATAAGTATTTACATATCATAACAGACAATAATTAACATTAAAGGACTGAAGAACTTGCCTAGATCGTAGCATTAAATAATAAATACCCTCTTTATACCGCTTTTCGTACAACCTATGATCATAAAATAATCAAATAATAATTATTTATTCTCTTATGATATTAATTTAATTAATTAATATCATTTCTGGGCCAATCATTTAATAATATGGTTAATTATATTAACCTCATTTCTTAATAAATTAATTTAACTTCATATCATATATATTCAATACAGACAACCCGACTCATTGGACAAATTTTAGCGTATTCGGGTGTCCGGATTTACATTTATTCATTTTCTAATCCTTTAAACTCATTAGATTAATATTTAGAATATTTAAATATTAATCCCCAATATTTAATATTTTACAAAAATATTAAATTTAATGCCCAACCCTCATTTCTATATTTTCAGTATTTTTTTATAATTTTCTATGATTTTTAAACAAGTTTTAAATATTTATTTCATTAAAAATCATGTTCTGGGGCATTTTCGTAATTTTCGCGCCCTTAGGGACATAATCGGCATTAACAGAAAAGCTCAGGGACTTATCCGTAATTTCTGCGCCCCTAGGGATACATCCGGCATTTTCTGGAAAGTCCGGGGGCAATTCTATAATTTTCGCAACTCTAGGGGCATATCCGGAATTTCCCGGAAAGATTGAGGGCATAATCGTAATTTCATAAAATTCATCGGTCGCGCATTGCGCAGACCGACCTCGGACGTCCCAAAACGACGTCGTTTGGACCCTTTTTTCGGAAACTTCAGGCGCGCATGGCGCGACTCCCCCTTACTCCCCCAAAACGGCGTCGTTTTATTGTCGCGCTTCTGAAAATTTCGCCGCGCACTGTTCATTTTCGTTCAGTTTCCTTCCGCGGAACAGTTCACCAACTTACAACAATTTATTCATTTTTTTCACAAAATTTCACCCCAAAATCATTCCAAAAATTCTATAACTCATACATATACATCAAATAATTATTTAGAATAATAATTCTATTTATTTTCTATTTTTCACACAATTAATTTAATATCATAAATACCAAAATAAAACAAAATAAATTAATTTATACCTTCTAAGCTTTGTAAATCTTCCCATGAAGCAAGCTTGTTCTTTCTTCTCTCTTGGTGGCTCATAATTTCCGATGGTGGAAGTAACAGTTGAGATGGAAGAGAAAAAACAAAGCATGGTTTTGTTCTCTTTTTCTTTTTTTCTTTTTATTGCCTTTGTTTGCTATATATATAACCAAACCAACTTGGCAAAAAAAATTCCATTCCACCGACTTAACCAACCGGCCTCTCTCGAATATTCCAAAATTTTCACAATTCATGCGTAATTAAATTATTTAATACATTACATAATTATTCCGTGTAATAATTATTTTACATAATGTATGTAAAATAATTATTTTAAGCTACCAAAATTCATAATATGATTTATCATTAATATTAACACCCCTTTTGGGTATTTTACTTGACAAATTTTATACACGCATAACGCCATGCATGTAATTATATGACGAAATTTTTACCTCCAAAAATCATCAAATAATTCACATAACATATAAAAATTATTTTTCGTAATTTTTGACTTCATTACTTGGACAACATATTACATTAACGTGTTCACGTTTCCGAAATATTATTTTTCATAAAGGTCATAATAATTTCATTATACATAAATATAATTTTTAATAACTTAAAACATTCCTTTTTCTTATTTATTATTCCATTTCTTTAATATTTACAATAATTTCTTTATATATATAAATTATATATAACTTAATATTATATAATTTATATATTCACATTCTCCTTTCTTAAATAATTTTTTAATTTCCTCCAACCTTATTCCATTTAATCATCTTATATAAATTACATAATTATTCTTATATAATTTATATAATTATTATTTTCTTCATACCTTATTTTAATTTCCTTATATAAATTATATAATTATTATTATATAATTTATATAATTATCTTTCATTCTCCATTAATTTCTAAACTTCCTCCATAATTCCTAATAAATTTAAAATCAATAATTAAAATTTTTACTAACTTCCTCATTAACTTTTCGTAATTTTCGGATTAATTTAATTATTAATCCCTTAATTTTTTATAATTAATGAAATTTATAATTATCAATTAAACATTCACATATATAAACATACATATCAAATTTAATATATCTCACATTACCACGTAACCTCAATTAAATCATAATTTCTGCATTTTCATTTAATTGTACAATTTATTGTACATTTACCTGACATTTTTCTTATCCTTCATAAATTGTTTTTAAACAACTTATTTACTTTTCAATTTTTTCTAAACCAACACAAATCATCACCATCTCTGTACAAATTTAATTTATCAATTAAATCATATCACATACCTTACATCACATAATATAATAATTAATTTAAACAACCTTGATAATTTTATCAATTAAATTCTCATTTAATTTTATTAAATAATTCTAAAAATTCGGATCCTCACATTCTTCTCCCTTTAACAGGATTCCGTCCTCGGAATCATAATTGTTGTAATATTCATACGTATTTTATTTATAGCATCTTGCTATACCTTTATCTTGATGAATCACAATTAAATCCATAATAATTATATTTTACCTCTTTAGTATCCATAACTCACGTGGTTAACTCCATAAAAATCATAACTGTCATAATATTCACTTCTTAATTCACTTTACAATTTCTTTGTAACATTACATTTCATATTTCTCTAAATTTTTTATTAATAAACTTTAACTCATTTCTTGATGTACCTATCAAGATAGTTTCTCATTCTTCGAAAACTTTCTTTTTCTCTAATCGTACTTATCCTTACTTAACCAACTTATTTCATACATTCTATTACACCTCATTTATAATCTATATATTCATCTTTTTCTTCTTAATTCACATTCATAATCTTCTTCATATTTCATAATTCATTCTTTAATACTTCCATTATTCAACATTAGATTTTAAATACTAACCTTTACTTGATTCATCATAATCCTTATTTGGAAATTATTTCAAAAATCCTAGGTGTCACATTCACCCTTCCTTCATAAAATTTTGTCCTCGAAATTTCTATGTACTCATACTTCATAATTTCTTTACATTTATTTCACATATCTTTACTTCCTTCCTTTCTCGCAGTCATTGCACATTGCAATTTTCCAATCCATCATATTTCATAATTTCTTTATTTTACAATATTACTTTCATTATCGCTCACATTTAAAATACCACCCCATCCTACCGTCCAATCTTCATACGAGTAGAGGAATTCAAAATTTTTATTTTGGAAGAAAAAAAACTTTCATGATATGCTGAATGAACATTTATCCCGGTTTACAGTACTTCGCTCCCCGAGTACTTCATACTGCAAACCCTGACAGTGGATCAGTCTGCCATTAAAGTGGTGTATATTTAATCCGTAATTTGGCACTCCAGTAGAACAATCTGTAATGCTAGTGTTTCCTTATGCCAGGTGATCATTTAATCAACCTGCAATATTCTTAATCTCTTTGTTCATCTCAGCCTTAGAATTCATTCGAAAATAATTTGATTTGGTATAACTTTCAAAGAATACGAATTCAATACATTTCAAAATTTGTCTAGCTGAATCAAATATCTTAGACTTGTAATTTTTTAACGTTTGTCTAGCTAGGTCAATTAGCATAGACTTTCTTTTAATACTTTATAATCCGCAGAAATTTTTAAAACATTCATCATGTCAAAACTTTTCAAAATATTAAGCCGAGTCAAATGGCATTGACTTATAGTTCTGAAATACCTTCATAAATCAAAATCATTTATGACTTCATGTTACCGCATCATCTTGACAGTCCGTTGAGAATTTCATCGTTAATAATTCCTACACCATAAACCATACTTTATAGTGTTGAATCATCTTATGACGAAATAGTACCGCACCGTCTCAACAACACGTTGAGCATTCCGTCATTCATCACATCTGCACCGGGCTAAAAGGTGCGTGATGATTCTTTTGAAATACATTTTGATGTAAAAACATTTTTGTCTAGCTAAGACAAGTAGCATAGACACTTTTTAAATCGCTTAAAAATTTTCATTTATATTTTTCAAAGTACATTCATGCCAATTTAGCTTGAGGCCAAAAATTTTCGAAGTCTAGCAAAGCTAGAAGAATGGGAATATCCTAAATTCCCTAACATTCACCTTCAGTTTTCTCACTTAAATATTTAATTTATTGCTAGGACTATTTTCATTTATCACATTAAAATTTCTATCTACTCCAGCTTTTCTATACCCCCGTATAGTACATCAAACTTGCCACACATTATGAGTCCAGGAACTTACCACAAGAATATGAGTTTAGAAGCTTGTCCTAGCAATATGTAGTCTGAGAACAAATCAAAGACTATCCATATGCTGAGGGGCTCAAAACATACCATACAATTATGAGTCATGGACTTACCATATGCATGAGCTTTAAGAACTCGTGCCTAAACTTAATATTATCTATCTATCATAACTGCTAACACGACTCTAACATTTCAATGATTATTACATAGTAACTAAGTAAACACAAATCCCCTGCCCATACAAAGGATTGTGCAACTCAGTCACCACGTAAGTCCTCAATTGAAATTTCGTACCCAAGTTTTCTACCCCCTTATCATAACCTTCCTGTCATTCATGTCTCATCATTCTCTAAATTCTTCTTGTACTATTTCATAGTACCATATCTCTTTATAGCATCAAGCTATACCTTGTTGACCATTAACAGATCTTTCTATTATTTCACATTCTCACTTGATCCCATCATGACCTTGCTTTACAATCCATTCCTTACTCGTTTCCCTTATCTCATGATCGTATCGTAGTACGATCCTCTCGCTGTTCTTGATCATATTATTATGATCTCTTCCTATACGTTTTGGATTACCTTGTCATCTTTATTTCTTAAATCAGGTGTCCCCTGATTATCTTTGAGATTCATCTTTAAATCATTTCAGATATTCTTTCAATTATGTTCTTAATTAAACTTATAAATTTTCTCAATTCATTATTTTCATTCAACTCTTTCTTAACATCTTTATCTCTTTCTTATAATCTTATATCTTTCATATTTTCTTTCATTTAGCCACTATCTGAGATCTGTATTTCTTTACTTACATCTTTCTATTTTAATCCCCCATGTTCATCAAACTTATCACATATTTGAACTCAGGAACTTACCATAATCATATGGTTGAGGAGCTTGTCCTAGTTAGGCCATAGTCGCCCATTCGCTAAAGGGGCTCCACCATATAATCACGAGTCACAAGTTTACCATACGCTTGAGTTTTCAAAACACTCAGCTAACCGTACTCTTTCTTGTTAATTCCCAGAGGCACACAAGTGATCTAGAAGGGGGGGGGGGGGGGTTGAATAGATCTATTAGAAATGTTCACTTTAAGAATTCATTACCAAGTAATTCATTTACTCAATGTTTGTTTACACAGCGGAACATTAGTTTGAAAATACCCCTTAAAGATTTGTAAAACTTCTCCGTTGAGTTAAGATTAAATTGGAGAAAATCACTTGTTAGGTAAATCAATTAACAGTCATATATATATATATATATATATATATATATATATATATATATATATATATATAAGACATAATGTAAATGACTGAAAGTAAATAACACCCGAGAGTTTTAAGTGGTTCGGAGACTGAATAACTCCTACTCCACTCTTCTACTACAACGAGTAGGAAATCCACTAAGGATGGTTCATACGGAACCCTTCAAGCTCATTAGCCTGGAAACTCTGGTTCACTAAGAACCCTTCAAACCTAGCAGGTTTGGTTAGTTTAGTCACAAAGACAAGGACATTACTGCCCTCTTCAAGTGCAGCAGTCTTGGCTCCTTTAGTCACTATGACAAGGACAACTGCCCTCTTCAAGTCCAGCAGACTTGGCTCCTTTGTTTGTTTGAAAGAGGTTGGATTTGCTACTGAGTTGTACTTTAAGTCCAATTGTCTTTAAACACTCAGTAGCAGGGCGTGATCATTCCTAGGATAATATTGAGTTCGGCAATGATGCTTGACTTCTTTATATGCTCAATATTTCCTGGTGATCAACCATTGTGCTGGTAGGCTTTTATACTTCAGCTCCTTTGGTACTTGATAACTTCTCGAGATGAACTCCTGAGATGACTGTGATGCTCCTTTCTTTTGGTACTCAGTTGTTCCTTTTTATGTATCAAGTTCGCGTTTAAGCTTCTCTCTTCCATGTACCTAGCAGCTCTAAACACTTCTCTTGTAATAGAGTTATTTATCTCTATGTCTCTCTCAATTCAGTGTTTAGTGTTATGATGGATCGTAGAGTCCTTCAGCATATTCATTTTCTGTTCCACTCTACGATCGGTTGTTGTCTATCATCATCTCTCTCGTAGCTTTTTCAACAACACTTTTTCTGTTTGTTATGTATGCCTTTTTATCTCTGAGCAGATTTTACCATTGAGATAAATCCTGTTGGTTTCCTTTGGCTTTGTGCAGATCTTAAATATCTTCGAAGTTTGACTTTCTTGCCACTTGTGTCAGTGTTTTTCCCTTTTCTGACATGTTCTGATATATTGACCTGTAGCTCAGCTTTCTCTGAATTTATAGCCGTTGCACACCCAGATTTGTTCAGCAAGGATTATTATTTCCTTTGTTAATTAATCTTCTGATTCAACAATAAATATCTTCCTTGACTTTTAGAACCAACTGTTCTGATGCATCCAGAGATGTCCCATTTCTGACTTTATTCACCATCTTCCTGAGAAGTGGGTCCTGACTTATAGTCGTTTATGCACAGAATCTTCTGCTGAATCTGACAAGCATCTGATTTCCAAAGAGCACTTACTCTTTCTAGAATCTGGCCGGGGAGTATTCTCTTTTCTCTCACACTCTATTGCAGTTATAATTTTTTGCTGCTTATTGAGATCGTAGAGTGATAGTCTGCTCATTTGGACTCTATGAATTCATCTTCACTCTTCATTTGAAGTATGTAGGGTAAATGGTGGAGATGGAGCGTACTTCTCTTTTACTCTGCGATCTTGCTTTTGTAATCAGATCGTAGAGTTTGTCTGCAGTGCTTTGCTTTATGATTTCATTCTACGATCTTGTCCTTTTGTTCAAATCGTAGAGTTTGTGAACTGTCGTGCTTCTTAGTGAAATCGTTGAGTTGTAGTCTTTGTTGCTTCATCCTTTAATTCTACTCAACGATTGATCCATGTGTATAGCAATCTTCTGCATTGCCTTGTCATTCTGTTCCACTCTACGACTTCTTCTATCTGTGCACAATTCAGTTGTATGTGGTTGCTCTTCAAGTTTTACTCTACGATCTTGCAAGAACGTGTATATCGTAGAGTATATCTCTTCTTTGGTTCAACGTTATCTGCAGGCTAACTTGGCTGTCTGTTCGACGATCGTAGAGTTTAGCTCTACGATTAGTACTTTGATCAGTTATTTGATTTTGTATGAATACTCTGTAGACTTCTTGCATGTCTGTCTCTCTTTGATGATCGTAGAGTTGTCCGGGCTGAGAGTTGTATCTTTCACTCTACGATCATGCCGAATCGTTGAGTCTTCTTTGCTTGGAATCGTAGAGTCCATTCTACGATCATATAGACTGATCAACCTAACATATTTAATCTTTTTCTAACTAAGTCCTTTCTTACATTATTACATCATTACATATTGAAAGGAGTTTTACAGACTTTGATATGCACAAATTCAACAGTGATTCATTCTTATGCAACTCTGCTTATATCATACATCGTTTATGCAGAGTGTCTTCTATTGAAAGATCAACCTAACATTTCTGATCTTTGAAATCTAAGTCCTTTGTACACATATATCTAAAAAGGAATTTACAACATTTTAACCAGATAACTTTCATGCTCTTTAGTAAGCAGCAGATAGTATATAACAAGATCATATTTGTGCTATACAAGTATGTAGATTTACAGTATTTAGACCTAGGTAACTTATACCATACATACATGATCATGTAGACACATAATTTGATTAACATATAATTACTTTGTCAATTAAGCACATAATCAATCAAGCACATGAGCACATTAACACAGATGCACTTTGTCAGATACACATTTACAATCAACCATGTAAGCACATAAGCACTTTTAGAGTATCTAAGCACATGATCAATTAAGCACATAAGCACATAAGCACTTTGTCAGATACATATTGACAATCAACCATGTAAGCACATAAGCACTTTCAGAGTATCTAAGCACATGATCAATTAAGCACATAAGCGCATAAGCACTTTGTCAGATACATATTGACAATCAACCAAGTAAACATATTTGCCACAATCCTTTTTGCACAGCAGTCATCATCATCAAATCAAACAACCTTCAACAATCTCCCCCTATTTGATGATGACAAAACTAATAGACTTATTGATATGACATTCATATAATGCATCTACTTGACAGGTAAATAATGTCTTACGATACAGTGAAATATTGTATGGCTAGTGCAAAAGGATGATTTCATTAAATGAGCATTCTTACACAAGGTTATACATACTTACAGCTGCTCTTTATGTTTTAACTTTTCTCCCACTTGGTTGCTAGCTGTCTCCCCCTTAGTTGATTGATCCTCCTTCTTCATAGCTCCCCCTTAGTTCTTCATAGCTCCCTCTTAGTTCCTGTATTCTCTCCCCCTTTTTGACATCATCAATTATGATATGAATGGAGCTTGCAGAGTTACTACGAATTTAGAAGGATATTTTGAAGTCTAACACAGAGTTTTGAGATTCTACGAGACTAAGAGTAAGTACATTTTCATGGTCCATAGAATGTTGGGACTCTATGACTAGAGGATTGGTATTTTGAGAAATGTTTGCAAAGTTTTGGGACTCTACGAACAGGGAGGTGGTGCAAGGTGATTAAGAGTTTAGTAAGTCACAACCGAGGACTTTCCGATTTCAGCATTTTGACTTCCCACAGACTGGCCAGAAGACTGAAAGCTGGATAGATTCCATATGGATATTTCCTGGCAACTTTGGTATTGATGATAGAAAGGCTCATTGCTTATCAGTATAGTTGCAAAGGTCATTACCTTTGAGAAATGTTGGGCAATTAGTGAGAGATTTGGAAATGTTGAGTAGCTCCAGCTGATAGACCTTAGATCATTCATGATAATAGCCTGTAGAAGTGGTAGCATGGGGATGAAACTCAACAGATGATTATGATCCCATGTAATATAGCATCTTTCCATCTGGCTGGCATGCTTCCTTCTTTCTCTACGTCTCCTTTTGATCTGCTTCAGTCGATATGCTTCAAATTTCTGCTTTTCCAGTTTTCTCAGCAGTCTTACTTTCTTCGGCTTCTTTTCAGCTTTCATCTTTATTTGTCTCTCCTTATGACTTTTTTTGAGCTCCTGCCTATTTTCTTCATAAGGCCACTTAATCCTCTTCTTCTACTTGACCTTCTTGACCCGTCTTTTGATTTTTCCAAATCATGAGTGATGGTCTCTTCTTGAAGGTGTTTATCTTCTTTCACCACAGCTTCTTGACGGTCTCCTTTCTCATCTGAATCAGTCTTTCCAGCTTTAGGATTTTCAGAGCATTGTTCCTTTGGTACATCAACTTCTTTAGCTACATCATCATCCGGGTTGAGCTCAAGCATTGAGTCTTTTTCAACTGGTTCAATTTCCTGATCAGAACCCAAAAAGACTTCCTTTTCAGACAGGCTATTTTTATTATATTCTGATCTTTCCTCTGAAGAGCCTGTAGATGTTTCTTCTTTTGAACTGTCAGATGTTCTTTCTTCAGAATCCGAACTTGCTTCATCATCATCAATTTCTATCACCTGAGGTGGTCCTGTAATGATTGAACTTCTCCACTGTTCTCTGATTCTCCAACTTCTTCTTGGAGCAGTGTGAGGAACTTTCTTTTCTGTCTTCTTCTTCTTCTTCCTCACTTCAGATTCTTTGGGATTCATCTTTTCCTTCTTAGCTTTTCCTGAACAGACATCTTTCTTTTCTTCAGACTTTTCTATTTCAATGAATTTTCTTTTCTTCTTTGATTCCTGATTATCATAGATCACAAGAGTTTTGTTTCTTGATTGTTCATTTTCCTCCTGTAAATTTTCCTCAGATATTTCTTCTAGTTCCCTTTTTCCTTTTCCTTTCGATTTCTCCTCCATCTTACGGCTGAAGCTCATTGAACCCGTGACTTCTTACCCTTATTGGCATGAGGGTTCTTTTTCCAATCTTCAAACAACCTTGGAGTAATTCTTTTGTTGCAATTTAGAACTTCTCCTTCATCTTCCCCAATTTCATTTGCCAGCAATTTCTTCAAAATGATGCTTATGAATCTCCCATAGGGCATCTTGGGAGTTGGCTTTCCAGCTTCAGCTCTTGTCTTTGTATCATCTATCCATCTCTTTATCCATCCTAAGAAAACTGCTCCGAAGTTAATTTTCTTTCCTTGAGCAATAGCAGTCATCAGCCTCAGTTGATCTTCACTGATAGTATCATATGCAGTGTCTTTGCACAGAATACTCTTTCCAACAATGTCAGCCAGAAACTCATACTGCTGAGGGAAATCTTTCTTCTTGATTCCTTTGAGAGGAGACTTCTTTTCATAGCCCATTAATTCTAGTCCAAGTTCAATGTTAATCTTTTCAAGAGAAATAATTCCTCTGCTTGGAATACCTAGACTGAGATTGATTTCAGAAACCCCAATTTGCAATGTGATTTCCTTAACCCTTGAGATGAGGGTGTTTCCTCGATAATCAGCATTTGAATAGAATTCTTTCACAAGCGAAGAGAAAATCCTGGTGCTGGTTTCCAAACACATGGTGAAGCCAGCATTCTTGACCAGATGAAGAATATCCTTGTATTTCTGCTTTGCATCTCTGAATTTTTCAAAACAAACAAGATTTCCAGGAATGACTTGAAGAGATGCCATGTGATTAAACTGATTTGGGAATAGCACAGGGAGAGATACCACTATCGGTTTCAGAAGAATTTTCGATTTCTAGGGTTTTGATGAGTTTTGGGAGAATAGGTATTGACAACTGACCGGAAATGACCATTGTCAGTTTAAAAAACAAGACTTATGCTAGTTCCCTCTTATTTTTGCAGAGTACACGTGTCAGATTCTCATTTGAAGAACGTGGGTTTTAACCTTTTTATTTTCCATAAATGAAGTACATCAAGTATTCTAACCCACTTGAGTTTGAAGGGCGTGTGGTTCACTTTCTCTGTATAGTAAGCTTGACCAGTTCATAGAGTTGGCTGCAAGACACTCAACCATCATCCTTTCAATAGATGACCTTGATAACTGGTGTGAATTGTATGCTGATAAAAGGCTATGAATGAGTTTATGGGAAAGATACTTGTTATGAGATGCAAACGTAGACTCAATATGTTCTACGATCATGAAGATGATCATGGTGACTCTACGATTTGGGATGATAAGGCATGCTTGATTATCAGTCATAGAATTTAGAGATTATGACCGAAGAGATAAGTGCATTTGGTTCATCAATCACATTGTTTTGGGACTTTGTGACTGGAATGAAAAAGATAGCCCAAAGAAGAACCGATTTACCTTCTCCTTTCCTTCTGTAGAAGTAGAGTTGACAATAATTATCCCAAATTGCCTTCTGATGAGTTTTGTACTTCTGAGCTTGCTTACTTACTCTACGACTTGGCTTAGCCATATTATGATTTTGCCTGAAGTGCAATCGTAGAGTTGTGATTCGAACTGCTCTACGATCTCTGTTAAAACTGGAGATTTAGATGAATTCAGAGATCTTTGTTAAGCCTGTTTGACAGCTCAAGCGCAGCCTTCTGAATGGATTATGTAAGAGTCATTGACATGATTTTGACTGCACAAGTAGGTTGCTCTTTGATTCTTAGAGTGGGTTCGTCGTAGAGTGACTGACTGGGTTGACTCTACGATCTCGACAGTTAGCTTTATGAAGCGGAGACAACTCTACGATCTTTTGAGAAGACTCTTTAATCTGCCAAGACCTATCCTCCGATTGCCTGACAGACTTTACGATCCTCCTTTGCAAGATGAACTTTCTCCTGACTGGAATGATCCTTTATCTTACCATGATATTAGTGACAGCAATTCCAACAAGATTCACTAAATCAATAGGTGAGGTAAAGATTAATAGATGCCTCCTTTTATGACCAACTTCTTTTTCTTCTAGAGAATCCCAAGATTCAAATCTTCTTCATGCATCAGTATTTAGACATCACTCAATCTATCATAGATTGACTTCCTTGAGATATCCTGCAAATGTTGAGTAGGGTATACTACGAAATTCATCTTTGAATCTCAAAACAATTTTCTCCACCTTCTTTATATCGTAGAGCTTTCCTCTTGAGGCTACAGCATTGTTTCCTTCCTGTTGATCTGCTTGGATTATTTTCATCCAGAATGATTTGTGAGGATGTATGCTTATCAAAAGATTTCCGGTTTAGCATTTTATAGAGCTGACTTCTTCATAGAATCAAGCTGATAGATCTTTAATCATTTCAAGCTTAGAGCTTCTTCTGATGCATTGAAGTTGGAGAGCCTACTGCCAAAGGTTATGAGTGTGAACTTTTCTTTGAGATGAACTTTTCCTCTTTTCACAGATTGAAGGGTGATTTCTGAAACTTAGAGTAAATCATTCATGATTACTCATTTTTGCCTTGATCTACTCACCCTTTTCATTCATAGATGGTTTTGAAGAATTTTGACACTGAGAGCTTTTGCCTTTTAAATCTGAGCATGTACACATGATGTGCCTGGCAAAGACTTCTTCATTGTATGAGCTGCTTTGTACATGAATGAGGTACTTTAACTCTTCTTGATTTTTAGTACTTTGCAGAATGAATCTTAGATCCGGTGATCATAGATATACATATACATCCATTCATCCGTGCTGAGTTGATTTCCAGGTCTCGGGCCTGATATCTATGATTTAGGGAAATGACTTTGAAATTCATCACTAAGGATATTGCGGTGAAGTATACACCTGTAATTTGATCTACCTCCCAATTTCAGAGAAGTAGTTCCAGAAGACCATTGAAGACTTTTGAGATAGATTTCTCTTTAAAAACCAGTCAAGCTAGAGATCATCCATAAGAAGAGATGAGAAATGCTGCCTGTGGATATTATCATTGATTACCATATAATGTAGCTTGACAGAACTCTTGATGCCGTTCTTGGATAAATGAAGCACTTCCTTTGACACACATCTTCAGATAAGATCCTTAGAGTATAAGTCCTTAAGCTTATCGGAAAGCTTAACGCTGAGCCCATCGAGTGAATACAGATTCGAGACTGATTTCAGCTGCTGATGTTTGAAAAAAAATATTTAACAATTTAAGCATAGATTTCTGTTGGGCTTGCTTCTGCTTCAAACTTTAGAACCGGTGAGAAGTAGATTTGTTAGTGCTTGGTACAGTGATGCTTCCTTAGAGAAGAATAGGATCAGGTGTCCTTTGGCATCAAGAATTGAACTTCCCAGTTTGTTTGAAGACAAAAATACACGTTTGTATTCTTTGAGTGAATCAACTAATAATTCTTGTCAACAGAACATCCTTCTGATTTCTTCAACTTGCAGCACCAGATTAACTTTGAAAGTTCACTCGATAGCTTCTTTATTGAGATCATCTGAATTTGTATTAGGAAGTATTAATGTCAATTAATACTCAGCATCAGACAGGGAATCAACGATCAACATTCAATCAGTACCTGAAAAAAAAAATTATTTTGTAAGCTTGTTCATACGAAGTAGTTTACTTCAATTCTTAAACTCAAAAACAGAAATTTGCTAGTGCCATAGAATCTACTCAAAACGTAGCTTTAAAAGTTCGTGAGAACCTGCTCTGATACCAATTGTTAGTTCCCGCACACAAGTGATCTAGAAGGGGGGGGGGTTGAATAGATCTATTAGAAATTTTCACTTTAAGAATTCATTACCAAGTAATTCATTTACTCAATGTTTGTTTACACAGCGAAACATTAGTTTGAAAATACCCCTTAAAGATTTGTAAAACTTCTCCGTTGAGTTAAGATTAAATTGGAGAAAACCACTTGTTAGGTAAATCAATTAACAGTCATATGTGTATATATATATATATATATATATATATATATATATATATATATATATATATATATATATAAGACAGAATGTAAATGACTGAAAGTAAATAACACCCAAGAGTTTTAAGTGGTTCGGAGACTGAATAACTCCTACTCCACTCTTCTACTACAACGAGTAGGAAATCCACTAAGGATGGTTCATACGGAACCCTTCAAGCTCATTAGCCTGAAAACTCTGGTTCACTAAGAACCCTTCAAACCTAGCAGGTTTGGTTAGTTTAGTCACAAAGACAAGGACATTACTGCCCTCTTCAAGTCCAGCAGACTTGGCTCCTTTAGTCACTATGACAAGGACAACTGCCCTCTTCAAGTCCAGCAGACTTGGCTCATTTGTTTGTTTGAAAGAGGTTGGATTTGCTACTGAGTTGTACTTTAAGTCCAATTGTCTTTAAACACTCAGTAGCAGGGCGTGATCATTCCTAGGATAATATTGAGTTCGGCAATGATACTTGACTTCTTTATATGCTCAATATTTCCTGGTGATCAACCATTGTGCTGGTAGGCTTTTGTACTTCAGCTCATTTAGTACTTGATAACTTCTCGAGATGAACTCCTGAGATGACTGTGATGCTCCTTTCTTTTGGTACTCAGTTGTTCCTTTTTATGTATCAAGTTGGCGTTTAAGCTTCTCTCTTCCATGTACCTAGCAGCTCTAAACACTTCTCTTGTAATAGAGTTATTTATCTCTATGTCTCTCTCAATTCAGTGTTTAGTGTTCTGATGGATCGTAGAGTCCTTCAGCATATTCATTTTCTGTTCCACTCTACGATCGGTTGTTGTCTATCATCATCTCTCTCGTAGCTTTTTCAACAACACTTTTTCTATTTGTTATGTATGCCTTTTTATCTCTGAGCAGATTTTATCATTGAGATAAATCCCGTTGGTTTCCTTTGGCTTTGTGCAGATCTTAAATATCTTCGAAATTTGACTTTCTTGCCGCTTGTGTCAGTGTTTTTCCCTTTTCTGACATGTTCTGATATATTGACCTGTAGCTCAGCTTTCTCTGAATTTATAGCCGTTGCACACCCAGATTTGTTCAGCAAGGATTATTATTTCCTTTGTTAATTAATCTTCTGATTCAACAATAAATACCTTCCTTGACTTTTAGAACCAACTGTTCTGATGCATCCAGAGATGTCCCATTTCTGACTTTATTCACCATCTTCCTGAGCAGTGGGTCCTGACTTATAGTCGTTTATGCACAGAATCTTCTGCTGAATCTGACAAGCATCTAATTTCCAAAGGGCACTTACTCTTTCTTGAATCTGGGCGGGGAGTATTCTCTTTTCTCTCACACTCTATTGCAGTTATAATTCTTTGCTGCTTATTGAGATCGTAGAGTGATAGTCTGCTCATTTGGACTCTACGAATTCATCTTCACTCTTCATTTGAAGTATGTTGGGTAAATGGTGGAGATGGAGCGTACTTCTCTTTTACTCTGCGATCTTGCTTTTGTAATCAGATCGTAGAGTTTGTCTGCAGTGCTTTGCTTTATGATTTCGTTCTACGATATTGTCCTTTTGTTCAAATCGTAGAGTTTGTGAACTGTCGTGCTTCTTAGTGAAATCGTTGAGTTGTAGTCTTTGTTGCTTCATCCTTTAATTATACTCAACGATTGATCCATGTGTATAGCAATCTTCTGCATTGCCTTGTCATTCTGTTCCACTCTACGACTTCTTCTATCTGTGCACAATTCAGTTGTATGTGGTTGCTCTTCAAGTTTTACTCTACGATCTTGCAAGAACGTGTATATCGTAGAGTATATCTCTTCTTTAGTTCAGCGTTATCTGCAGGCTAGCTTGGTTGTCTGTTCGACGATCATAGAGTTCAGCTCTACGATTAGTACTTTGATCAGTTATTTGATTTTGTATGAATACTCTGTAGACTTCTTGCATGTTTGTCTCTCTTTGATGATCGTAGAGTTGTCCGGGCTGAGAGTTGTATCTTTCACTCTACGATCATGCCGAATCGTTGAGTCTTCTTTGCTTGGAATCGTAGAGTCCATTGTACGATCATATAGACTGATCAACCTAACATATTTAATCTTTTTCTAACTAAGTCATTTCTTACATTATTACATCATTACATATTGAAAGGACTTTTACAGACTTTGATATGCACAAATTCAACAGTGATTCATTCTTATGCAACTCTGCTTATATCATACGTCGTTTATGCAGAGTGTCTTCTATTGAAAGATCAACCTAACATTTCTGATGTTTGAAATCTAAGTCCTTTGTACACATATATCTAAAAAGGACTTTACAACATTTTAACCAGATAACTTTCATTCTCTTTAGTAAGCAGCAGATAGTATATAACAAGATCATATTTGTGCTATACAAGTATGTAGATTTACAGTATTTAGACCTAGGTAACTTATACCATACATACATGATCATGTAGACACATAATTTGATTAACATATCATTACTTTGTCAATTAAGCACATAATCAATCAAGCACATGAGCACATTAACACAGATGCACTTTGTCAGATACACATTTACAATCAACCATGTAAGCACATAAGCACTTTTAGAGTATCTAAGCACATGATCAATTAAGCACATAAACACTTTGTCATATACATATTGACAATCAACCATGTAAGCACATAAGCACTTTCAGAGTATCTAAGCACATGATCAATTAAGCACATAAGCACATAAGCACTTTGTCAGATACATATTGACAATCACCCAAGTAAACATATTTGTCACAATCCTTTTTGCACAGCAGTCATCATCATCAAATCAAACAACCTTCAACATTTCTTACTTTAGGTTATAGCCTAAGGTATCATTTACCTAAGGTTTATAACCTCTAGCTCTAATACCAACTGTAACGACCCCAAAATTTGATCCACTTTATCATCTTAATTTTCATGTTTATTTAACATTATTTCCTTAACGTCCGAATTTCGGTTCGTTAATAAATCTTTAATCACCTTAATTGATCCATTGTTTAATTTCAAAGTCATCAATTATCAAATTTTCGGTATAATTTTTTTTTTCTTTTCAATTTAATCGTTGTATTAAAATATTTTGAATATTTAAAATCTTTACATCTTGATCTTAGTCCCTGGATCGTAACCTTTACTTTTTCTTTTTGATACCACTATCTTAAATCTCATCATTCAAAATTTACTATTATTTATTTTCATACAAATATTCCTTGTTGCGTCATTCGTAATCAAACATATAATAATTTATATCGTAACAATTATCCTAATCGACCACAGTTCATAATTGAACTTCTATCATATCCAGATTCAACTTATATATACATACAATATATCACAGTAAATTAACAAATTTCTCACATTGAATTATAATATTAACAATATAACAATCACGTTTTCTACCTTTTAGGCAATTCATCTCAAACTTAATCCGATACTCTTGAAACTTAATTCTTTACCCTGCAAAAGTTTATTTTAAACAAGTAATGAGCACAACGGCTTAGCAAGTTCAACAGTTTATATTTCACGTAGCACATACCTTAACATACTTGGTGTGTGTCATGCATCATGTGTTTGTGCTTCTATTATAGCAGTATATCCCACATCATTGCACAAAGTACACATAGTTGTCATGTTAACCACAGATCACATAACACATAATTTATATGCATTTAAATAAGTATTTACATATCATAACAGGCAACAATTAACATTAAAGGACTGAAGAACTTGCATGGATCGTAGCATTAAATAATAAATACCCTCTTTATACCGCTTCTCGTACAACCTATGATCATAAAATAATCAAATAATAATTATTTATCCTCTTATGATATTAATTTAATTAATTAATATCATTTCTAGGTCAATCATTTAATAATATGGTTAATTATATTAACCTCATTTCTTAATAAATTAATTTAACTTCATATCATATATATTCAATACAGACAACCCGACTCATTGGACAAATTTTAGCGTATTCGGGTGTCCGGATTTACATTTATTCATTTTCTAATCCTTTAAACTCATTAGATTAATATTTAGAATATTTAAATATTAATCCTCAATATTTAATATTTTAAAAAATATTAAATTTAATGCCCACACCTCATTTCTATATTTTCAGTATTTTTCTATAAATTTCTATGATTTTTAAACAAATTTTAAATATTTATTTAATTAAAAATCATGTTCTGGGGGCATTTTCGTAATTTCCGCGCCCTTAGGGACATAATCGGCATTAACAGAAAAGCTCAGGGACTTATCCATAATTTCCGCGCCCCTAGGGATACATCCGGCATTTTCTGGAAAGTCCGGGAGCAATTCTGTCATTTCCGCAACTCTAGGGGCATATCCGGAATTTCTCGGAAAGATTGAGGGCATAATTGTAATTTCATAAAATTCATCGGTCGCACATTGCGCAGACCGACCTCGGACGTTCCAAAACGACGTCGTTTGGACCCTTTTTCCGGAAACTTCAGCCGCGCATGGCGTGACTCCCCCTTACTGCCCCAAAACGGCGTCGTTTTATTGCCGCGCTTCTGAAAATTTCGTCGCGCACAATGCGCGGCGCACTGTTCAGTTTCGTTCAGTTTCCTTCCGCGGAACAATTCACCAACTTACAACAATTTATTCATTTTTCTTCACAAAATTTCACCCCAAAATCATTCCAAAAATTCTATAACTCATACATATACATCAAATAATTATTTAGAATAATAATTCTATTTACTTTCTATTTTTCACACAATTAATTTAATATCATAAATACCAAAATAAAATAAAATAAATTAATTTATACATTCTAAGCTTTGTAAATCTTCCCATGAAGCAAGCTTGTACTTTCTTCTCTCTTGGTGGCTCATAATTTCTGGTGGTGGAAGGTAACAGTTGAGATGGAAGAGAAAAAGCAAAGCATGGTTTTGTTCTCTTTTTCTTTTTTTCTTTTTATTGCCTTTGTTTGCTATATATATAACCAAACCAACTTGGGAAAAAAAAATCCATTCCACCGACTTAACCAACCGGCCTCTCTCGAATATTCCAAAATTTTCACAATTCATGCATAATTAAATTATTTAATACATTACATAATTATTCCGTGTAATAATTATTTTACATAATGTATGTAAAATAATTATTTTAACGTACCAAAATTCATAATATGATTTATCATTAATATTAACACCCCTTTTGGGTATTTTACTTGACAAATTTTGTACACGCATAACGTCATGCATGTAATTATATTAGGAATTTTTTACCTCCAAAAATCATCAAATAATTCACATAACATATACAAATTATTTTTCGTAATTTTTCACTTCATTACTTGGACAACATATTACATTAACGTATTGACGTTTCCGAAATATTATTTTTCATAAAGGTCATAATAATTTCATTATACATAAATATAATTTTTAATAACTTAAAACATTCCTTTTTCTTATTTATTATTCCATTTCTTTAATATTTACAATAATTTCTTTATATATATAAATTATATATAACTTAATATTATATAATTTATATATTCACATTCTCCTTTCTTAAATAACTTTTTAATTTCCTCCAACCTTATTCCATTTAATCATCTTATATAAATTACATAATTATTCTTATATAATTTATATAATTATTATTTTCTTCATACCTTATTTTAATTTCCTTATATAAATTATATAATTATTATTATATAATTTATATAATTACATTTCCTTCTCCATTAATTTCTAAACTTCCTCCATAATTCCTAATAAATTTAAAATCAATAATTACAATTTTTACTAACTTCCTCATTAACTTTTCGTAATTTTCGGATTAATTTAATTATTAATCACTTAATTTTTCATAATTAATGAAATTTATAATTATCAATTAAACATTCACATATATAAATATACATATCAAATTTAATATATCTCACATTACCACGTAACCTCAATTAAATCATAATTTCTGCATTTTCATTTAATTGTACAATTTATTGTACATTTACCTGACATTTTTCTTATCCTTCATAAATTATTTTTAAACAATTTATTTACTTTTCAATTTTTTCTAAACCAACACAAATCATCACCATCTCTGTACAAATTTAATTTATCAATTAAATCATATCACATACCTTACATCACATAATATAATAATTAATTTAAACAACCTTGATAATTTTATCAATTAAATTCTCATTTAATTTTATTAAATAATTCTAAAAATTCGGATCCTCACAATGTGTATGTTTTTAGAACAATTTATTGGACTTGATTTGTTGTATAAAAATAAATATATATTTTAATATTTCGGATATATATATATAACATGCTCTGCTGCCGCAACTGTTACGGATTTGGTGGGCTGCGAAAATAGTTTTCGGTATATATATATATATATATATATATATATATATATATATGAGATATTGGTAAAGCAAAAGTAATTTTTCGGATTGCAAGTAAAAATGTCGCAGCAAGGTTCCGGGTTTGGTATATATATATGTATATATAGCATAAGGACCGACAAAGCTTTTTGTTGGATTTAGAATGATAAAGCAGCAGCCACGGTTTTCTTATATAATATATATGATATATTGATTACTTGCTTGTCCCATTTTGTGTGTCATATGGTAAAGCCAACAAATTAATTCAAAAACCGAAAGCTGCTTTTATTTCAAAACAGTGCACAATTTGGCTTTTATGGTTTCGGTATTATTGGATTATATAATATATATATATTTATATATATATATATATATATATATATATATATATATATATATATATATATATTGATACCGAATTATTAGTTTATATATTATTAATATATATGATATATTTATAATATATATTAATTATCCAAACAGTTTGGTAATTTTGTTCAGATTTTAAAATTTCAAAATAAAAGAGTTTATTTTGGGTAATTTTAAAATAATAAAAATAAATAGTTTATTTTTAAATAATTTTATAATTAAAATAAAAAAATTATTTTAAACATGAAATTAGATTTCATGCAACTCTAATTGTCCATTAAATGATACCAATACATATACGGAATGATTTATTTAATTCATACGATGAATATAATTTATTGATATATATGATAATAAATAAGATTGATTATGGACTATTTGACCAATGTGATTGGATTTAATTTTAAATGGATGCATGAATGAATGGGTTTTATAAATAGGGTATGCGTACCTCGTCTTTTTAATTTTTTTTATGTATAATTATATCTCCCTCCTATGTACTTCCCCTTGATTGTTGATCAAAGTTTCTATTTGTTATAAATAATTTGTAATAGGATTAGTTAGAATTATTTGAAGAATTGGAGCCAAGGAGCGCAGGAAGACTCATTTGTAATGGAGCCCGAATTTATATGTAATGGTTACATATAATTTAATTTGTTCTTGCACCCTAGGTTTGACCTTTTGGTTCACTTGGTGGCTCTAGTGAACCAAACTAGAATAAAAGCCCATAATCAATTCAAGTAGAATATAGTATTCTATATGTGCATGTTAATTATATATATTATATATTATCCAAACATGCATATATATGTGTGTGTGTGTGCGTGTGTGTGTGCGCGCGCACTAAACAAGATGAGACAATTAATATTAACAAATCCCTCATGATATAGAATAAATATTATTTATAAAATGAATTAAAATGTTTAATTCATGAATTAAATGAGTTTAATTCAATTAAATAAAATTAGAATTGTTCTAATTTATTTATTCTATTACTCATAATATTAAGTTGTAACGTTCAAAGATATTTATTAAAAATATCGAACGTCACCTTCTAGCATGGTAAAACGATAGAATATCAAATAATCAATATAGTTTGTTGTGTCACACAAGGCTTATATTAATTTTTTGAGATGTTGTTTTATCATATTTGATGTTTATAAAAGAATTGAACATTACTGTTTTGTTGTTGTAGACACCCAAACTTTGCACTTCTCTACTAACCCTGGCAGGAGGGTAAAGTCGTCACTTGACCCGACATGCGAAAAGGAGGGTGGACCCCAACACGAAGCCACCCCAACGATTTACGGTCAAAGCCGCCACAAACGGACAACGAGCATCCGGTCACTTGAGGCAAAGCAAACAGTTGATCCAGAAAACCTGAGTTGATCACAAAAGGCGACTAATGGCCACTACACTTACGATGTTCGGGGGTCTCGCTCGCCGGTGAGCTGGCGGGGGTGGAAAGGGGGCAGCGCCCCCTGGAAGCCAAGCACAGTTAGCAAATTCTATATCAAGTCGCAGCCCTCCGAACTAGCCTCCCAGAATAATATGGCACGTTTCCCAGGGATTTCCGGATTGCAAAATACGAGCCTTCTAGCGAAAAAACGAAAGACCGACATCAGATGCGAAAATCGAGGAAAACACCGGAGCCAGCTGCACCTGCGGCTGGCCGTAGTTGCACCTGCGGCCAAGATCTGAAGATTTAAATCGCCACTTCCGGTTCATTTCTTGGCAGACGCGGACGGAAAGAAAAACGGGAGAGAGAAAGGCGACGGGAAGAGAAAAAAAGAGAGAAAAAGAGAGAAAAAAATGTGAGATTTCTTCCTCTTTTATATAATCGTTGTATCCTATATTGATTTTCAAGTGTTAAAGTGTCTATTGCATCGATTGGAATGTGAAAAATCCGAGTTTCATAGATTCGTTGTGTTTTATCTAGTAATCTTTTAGATGTAGTTTTATTTCGTTCTTATTGCATTTGTTGGGTGGATCTACTGTAGATCCGAAAATATTTGGTGCATTGCTATTTAAATAGTTTGATTTTGTGTATTTTGGGTTTAGATCCAATGTAGTCAACATATGTTGTAGATCTGTGGATTAGGGACGGTTAGGGAGGATTTATTACGGATGGAATCTCCTCCTAACCTCCCGATGATATCCTTTTAGTTTATTTCATAGCTTTTACGCATGTAACGATCGCGATGCACCTTTATGTAAATATGTAAATTTTTGGGCCTTAAAACGACATCGAGTCGAAAATCGGGTTTAAGGCCCCATGATAGTGAAATGTGCGATTGTGGGTGTTTGGGGTTATCTAGATGGCTCACATGCCCATGGATAGCCCCGACACGTTTTGAATGTTTGTTTTGATTTACGATGCAAAAAACGATTTCCAAATAAGGCAAATGATAAAGATTTTCTAAAAAGAATCAAATTAGGATATTAGATTCACGAGGTTGTAAAATTAAGTGTTTTGGCGAAACTTTGATCCTTGTTTGACGAAAAGGCTACATTTGGTTTTTAAAATGTCATAAAAGATGTTTTCGTAAAAATTAAAAAAACGTTTTCATTAAACTTTGTGCATAGGGTTAAAGAGTTCTAGAAGTTGCCTTCATTTTATTTATAATTAACTGTTAGAAGGCAATGTATAGTCTCGATTCCTATTTGACAAAAGTTTAAAACTATTGTTTTCTAAAATGACATCTAATAAAAAACCCTCAACGTTTTCAAAATTAAAATCAATCTTTCTTATAAAAAGAGAAGCCTCGTCATTTGGGTCAAAAGACGTCTAAACGCTTTCCCGACAAAACATATTTGCCAAATAAAATCAAAGCAACTTTTATGCAAAAAGTCACCACAAACATTCATTTAGGCACACACGCACACGCGCGCGCGCACACACACACACACATGTTTTAGTATTTAAAAGGATAGGAAAACATCAAGATTGCGGTAACCGTGTTTCACGGAAGTCGGGGGGTGCCTAACACCTTCCCCTCGCTTAAGCAAGCCCCCGAACTCTATGAATCTCGGTTTGCGGACCAATTAACTCGGAGTCACATATGAGCCAGCGATTACGAAAATAAAATTCGGATGAGTTGGTACATCCATTTTAAATATACCAACTGGCGATTCTGGTCAATTGGCTCATAAAGAAATCGATCTTTCAAAACCCGTCGACATTAAGCCGACCCTTTTCAAAATCACATTTAATTCAAAAAGGCTAAAATCGGAAAGGGCTTTTAAATATTAAAAAATGAGACGACGAAAATCCCGGCGTCGACAGTTGTGTCACACAAGGACAGTCTTTTTCTCTTCTAATATAAGAAAATGCTAGGTTGGACTTAACTTGTTAAATTTTGATTTGGATGTGTCACACAGGATCATAATAATCTAAGAGGCAAAATAAAAGGAGTTACATGTTGATGTAATTGACAAAGAGTTGTCTACCTATTTATTTATATATCGTTTGTTGTGTCACACAAGGCTATATACATTTAAAATAGGATCCTAATTCTCACTAGCAAATCTTTAACTAGATTTGCCGAACTATATAAGGAGGGTAATATAGTTTGATGAAAATAGTGGGAGACACCATTTTAATATAGTTTGATGAAAATTGTGGGAGACACAATATAGTTTGATGAAAATAGTGGGAGACCTAATTAACTTGGTGATTAATAAAATGAATTCATGTTAATGTTGTTATTAATTCACTTAAAGAATATTGCTATGTTTAATTCACTAACACTGCATAGCATAATGTATGCTAACAATTAATCGAACCGAATTGTTCGGATTGATTAAACAAATTTGAGAATAGTTCTCAATGCTGAAAAGCTAACAAATGTCTTTAATTCGCCTATTTTGCAAACGTTGTAGACTAAGCCTCTGAGGAAGAGATTGCTATTTTAAATGGCAAGATGATGCAAAGGTGGCTCAAAGTATCATGCTCGTATCCATAAGTATCGAGTTACAGCATTAACACGAGAAAATGGATGCACCAACTATATTGTTGCACATTCAATAGTTGTATGGTGAGCAAAGTAGGTCAGCTAGATATAAGAAATCTAAGGAGCTCTTCAGATTTATAATAGCTAATGGCACTACAGTAAAGACACATGTCCTAAAGATGATCAATTCGATTGATCAATTAGGACAACATATTTTGTCAAGGATGGAGAGTTGAGTGAAGATTCGATCTTGCAGTCACTCGCTGTCTCCTTTTCACAAATTGTTGTGAACTTTAACATTAATAAGCTTGAAGTCAGTTTACCTGATTTGCTTAAATATGTTGAATATAGTTGAGAGTCACTTTCCTTCGAAAGAAAATCAAGTCTTACTAGTAGATGAATCTTCTAAGTTGAAGAAGATGACCAAAGGTGTTTCTGAGGAGTCAGAAAAGATAGAAGGTAATAAAAGGTTAAACAAAGGACATAAATAAAGGTGATCCCGAGGGCAAGAGAGTTTGCTTTCATTGCGATAAGCTGGGACACTGGAAGAATAACTGCAAGAGAGTTGTAGTAGTTAGCAGAAGTTTAATGAAGCTTCAGCTACAGATATAGACTTGTTCATAATAAAATAGAACTTTCTATCAGTCAAGTTTCTACTTAGGTATTAGATACCAGATGGTGGTCTCACATATGCAAGTCGTTTTAGACCAAGCAGAAGTAGAAACCTAAACAAAGGATAAGTAATCCTGTGCTGGGGAATGAAGAAAATGTTGTTGCATTAAGTAGAAACCTAAACAAAGGATAGGTAATCATGTGCTGGGGAATGAAGAAAATGTTGCTGCATTAGCCATGGGAACTTATAATTTAGCACTGCCTACGGGCAAGCCTATTAAGTTAGTAAGTTGTTACTAGGTTCCAGTTCTTAAAAACATTATTTCAGTTCCATGTGATGACAAGGAAGGGTTTTTGACATTATAATAATGAACAATGGTTGTTTTGTTTATAATGATAATGTTTTATTTATAATTGGTTGATTACATAATAGATTTTGTATACTTGACTTACATGAAAAATATTCCAATTTGAACAAACTAAAAGCAAAGAGATGATACGAATCATACCTTCATGCAATACTGTTAACTCGGTCATGCTAATGAAACAAGACTAAACAAGTTGTGTAAAGATAGACTTTAAGAGCCTTTTGATTATGTATCAAATGCAACTTGTGAATCTTATATCATGGACAATATGACTAAATCTCCATTTAGTGGACATGGAGAGAGAGTTGCAGAGTTATTAGAGATGGTACACACAGTTGTGTATGGGACTTATGACTACACTTGTAATAGGAAGGTATTCATTCATTACTTTCACTAATGATTCTAGATTTCGATATATGTATTTGATGAAATACAAATTCAAATTGCTTGAAACGTTCAAAGAATTCAAAAGTGAAGTATAGAAACTAAAGGCCAAAAGTATTACAGTTCTTCGATTAGATCGATAAAGTAATACTTAAGCAGTAAGTTTCTAAGTCATATCAAGTGAAATGATATTCTCACACAATAGACATGGTGATGATCCATGATGAGTTATATCAATCTTCTAGTATACTTCTAGGGTTATACCTTAGAAATGATCGCATATCTACTAAACAAGTTACCTTCAAATTCCGTACCTAAGACTTCATATGAGTTATGGATAGAGAGGAAACCAAGTCTTAAATATGTTAAGATTATGATTGTCCAGCTTATATCAAAAGGTTTGACGGTGATAAGCTTGGGACAAGATCTGATAAGTGTAAACTTGTGGGATATCCTAAAGAAAGTTTAAGATATCACTTCTATGATCCGACTAATTAAAAGGTGTTTGTTGAAACACGTTACCTATAGGAAAAAAAAGTTTTTCCTTAAAAGGTTAGTGGGAGTAAAATAGATCTTGAAGAAGTTCAAAAATCACAACACACTACAGATCAAGTAAAGGAATCTGTATAAGTAGATAAACCTATTGTACCACAACAAAGTCGTAAATCTAGTTTAGTACCGAAGATACCTGAATGGTATGGATTCATCATAGATGATGATGATAAGGTACACATCATAGTGGATGATGATCCAGTTACATACGATGAGGTATGAGTATTAGATACTCAAGAGAAATGACTGCTGATCATAAAATCCGAAATGGGTATTTGGAGAAAAACCAAACTAGATGGCAAGGTGGAGACCTATAAGACCTGACTAGTGATAGAAAGATTTCAAATAAGGTCAATGAGTTGACTATACTGACTGAAACTTTTCACTAGTGAAAATGCATATATCAATTTGGATTTTACTTGCAGTTATAATTTATTATAGAAAAGGATGTATGTATGATACAACCAAAAGGATTTGTCTCCATATAGATGGAATCAAGGATGTAAGTTACAACGATTTAATTATGGATTGAAACAAGTTTCTCGAAAATGGAACATCCGTTTTGACGAGACAATCAAATGAGTTTGATTTTATCAAAGACGATGATGAACCAAGTGTATACAAAGGTTAGTGGGAGCATTGTGACATTCCTAGTATTATATGGTGATATAATATTGATAAAGAATGACATACTGATGCTACAATTAGTAAAGATGTGGTTATCTAAACACTTCTCCGTGAAGGACTTGGGAGAAGCATCTTGTATTTTGGGGTTAAAGTGAAAGTAGTATGCCCTCAAGCCAATCACATTTGATGTGATAAGCATATACTTTGTAATTTTGTTCATTTATTAATAAAAGTATCAAGGCATTTCTTTATTCATGATTAATTACTTGAATTAATCAAATGGATAAACCCATAGTTTTCGAGCAATGCTTTTAGAACCATGATGAGGATCATGCTAATGAGATCTAAATTCAAGATAGCTCAAAACTAAAATTGTTCCTAATCGTTGGATCACTAAAAAGGGGATTAGTAGATCCAGATAGATTGGTACATACTATGCTTGCTCTTATGAAGAGGATGATTGATCTCATAATCATTTGTGTAGAGACACTAAAGCAAGTATGTAGGTGCTTATTAGAGAATAAGTTCACTGAAAGTGACTCGCTCAAGGAACACCTAATGGAGTTTTACTCGTCTGTCAATAGGAGTTCCTTATGTGATAGTCGTACAAGTGATCCTTAGACTTGAGATCATCTTAGTATCTTGTGTGTACTAAGTTATACTTTGACATATTCCTTAAGACCTATTGGTATATCAAAGGATGTGCTTGGGTATAATAAGGTACACATGGAGATAGATGAATGGTCAACAAAGGATCTACCACTTCCAGTAAAGGGAGAGAATGTCCTATGCGATTCAATAAGTGACAACTCAGAAATCCCTGGTCAGGGTTGAATGGAATTAGAAAGGAGTTTCTAATTTACATTAACTAGAGTTGTGTATTTGTGAATTGAAATGCATATAATCAAATAAATAAGACTTGACAGAAATTCCATGTCTTATATTTGATTGGGACATTGTATGGTAGAAGGATTGAATTGTACGGTAACTATTTGCTGAAAGGTTCTTTTACGATTAAATGTTGAAATCTATATTATCTGGAAAGTCGACTAATCGCTAAGGGGGCTTACTCTTATTGTGGAATAATTATTTATTCTGAATTAAAGAGTTAATTCGTAATAAATGAATTAGAATTGTTCTAATTTATTTATTATACAACCGGTTTAATATGGAGAACCTAAACGGTCACACCGCAAAAGAGTAATATTTATTTTAGAAGTGGATGGCATAATCGTAATAATAAATTAAGTATATTTAATTTATACTATGGTGATAGAATAAATTAAATAGCTTAATATTTATAATTTAGTATTTTAGAAATACTAATTATAAATTAATAAGAGGAGTCTTATTATTATTATTATTACTATTATTATTATTACTACTAGTATTATTATTTAGTTCCTAAATGGTTTAGGAATTAATTAATAAGTAGTAATATTATTATTAAATAATTAAGTTCCTAAATAGTTTTGGAATTATAATTGTAATAATAATTAATTAAGTTACTAAATGGTTTAGTAATTAATTAATAAGAAGTACTCTCATTATTAAATAATTAAGTTCCTAAATGGTTTAGGAATTGTAATTAATTAATTTAGTTCCTAATTAAATTGGGAATTAAATTAAAACCCTAATCCTAAATAGTTTAGGAGGGTTGACTAGATCTATAAATAAGAGGAGTCTTATCATAGATCAAGATTACACACTCTTTCATTAGGAGAGAGAGAGTACTCCATAATTCTCTAGATCTAAGAGTTAGAGAGAGAGAGAGAATTAGGGCTAGCCAGCCATGGTTTGGAGAAACCAAAAATCCACTTCTTTAATTCATAGATCTCTTGGTGGATCACCTCTAGAGGCTCAACACTTGGGAAGCTAATGTCGACGCCGGATTTTCGTCGTTTCGTTTTTTAATAATTAAAATGCCCTTCTCAATTTTAGCCTTTTGAATTAAATGTGATTTTGAAAAGGGTCGGCTTAATGTCGACGGGTTTTGAAAGATCGATTTCTTTATGAGCCAATTGACCAGAGTCGCCAGTTGGTATATTTGAAATGGATGTACCAACTCATCCGAATTTTGTTTTCGTAATCGCTGGCTCATATGTGACTCCGAATTAATTGGTCCGCAAACCGAGATTTATAGAGTTCGGGGGCTTGCTTAAGCGAGGGGAAGGTGTTAGGCACCCCCCGACTTCCGTGAAACACGGTTACCGCAATCTCGATGTTTTTCCCATCCTTTTAAATCCTAAAATGTGTGAGTTGCGCGCGCGTGTGCGTGTGGGTGCCTAAATGGAGCTTTGTGGTGAGTTTTGCATAAAAAGTTGGCTTTTATTTTATATGGCAAACGTGTTTATCTGGAAAGCGTTTTATACGTCTTTTGACCCAAATGACAAGGCTTCGCTTTTTATAAGAAAGATTGATTTTTTATTTTGAAAACGTTGAGGGTTTTTTTATTAGATGTCATTTTGGAAAACACACAATTTTTTAACTTTTATCAAATAGGAATCGAGACTATACATTGCCTCTTAACAGTTAATATAAATAAATATGAAGGCAACTTCTAGAACTCTTTAACCCTACGCACAAAGTTTAATGAAAACGTTTATTTATCTTTCGAAAACATCTTTTATGACATTTCAAACAAAATATAGCCTTTTCGTCAAACAAGGATCAAAGTTTCGCCAAAACTCTTTATTTTTAAACCTCGTGAATCTAATATCCTAATTTGATTGATTTTATGCAAATGTTTATCGTTTCATTCCAAAATCATTTTCTCGCGTCAAAAGGGAAAACCAAGCATTAAAATGGCGTTGGAGTTATTCATGGGCATGTGAGCCATCCAAATAACCCCAAATGCCCACAATCACACATTTCACTATCACGGGGCCTTAAACCCGATTTTCGATCCGACATCGCTTTAAGGCCCAAAAATTACATATTTACAATACAAATGCATCGCCATCGCTACATACGTAAAAGCTAGAAAATAAACTAAAAGGATATCATCGGGAGGTTAGGAGGAGATTCTATCCGTAATAAATCCTCCCTAACCGTCCCTAATCCACAGATCTACAACATATGTTAACTATATTGGATCTAAACTCAAAATACACAAAATCAAACTATTTAAATAGCAATGCACCAAATATTTTCGGATCCACAGTAGATCCACCCAACAAATGCAATAAGAACAAAAAATAAAAATAGATCTACAAGATTTGCTAGATAAAACACAACGAAGCAATGAACCTCGGATTTTTCACATTCCAATCGATGCAATAGACGCTTTAACACTTGAAAATCAACATAGGATACAAAGATTGTATAAAAGAGGAAGAAATCTCACTTTTTTCTCTCTTTTCCTCTCTTTTCTCTCGCTCCCGTAGCCTCTCTCTCTCTCTTTTTCTTTCTTCGCCCGCGTCTGCCGAAAATGAAACTGGAAATGGCGATTTAGCAACTTCAGATCTTGGCCGCAGATGCAACTGCGGCCAGCCGCAGGTGCAGCTGCGGCTGGCTCCGGTGTTTTCCTCGATTTCCGCATCTGATGTCGGTCTTTCATTTTTTCGCTAGAAGGCTTGTATTTTGCAATCCGGAAATCCCTGGAAAACGTGCCATATTGTTCTGGGAGGCTAGTTCGGAGGGCTGCGACTTGATATAGCATTTGCTAACTGTGCTTGGCTTCCAGGGGGCGCTGCCCCCTTTCCACCCCCGCCAGCTCACCGGCGAGCTGGGCAGCCGCTCGCTCACCGGGGAGCGAGACCCCCGAACATCGTAAGCGTAGTGGCCATTTGTCGTCTTTTGTGCTCAAATCAGGTTCTTCTGGATTAACTGTTTGCCTTGCCTCAAGTAACCTGATGCTCGTTGTTCGTTGTGGCGGCTTTGACCGTAAGTTGTTGGGGTGGCTTCGTGTTGGGGTCCACCTTCCTTTTCGCTCGTCGGGTCAAATGACGACTTTGCCCTCCTGCCAGGGTTAGTAGAGAAGTGCAAAATTTGGGTGTCTACAGCTGCCCCTCTTTATCATGTTTATGGAATGCAGTATGAAATGAACATGATAAAGAAGTAGGCACCCAATGCATGAAAATGACAGTACATATTTTAATGATGCAACATACATATCAATGATGCAACATACATATCAATGATGCAACATATACATATTAATGATGCAACATTAATATCATCGGTTACTGTCTCAAATGGACTCGCATCGCCTATTCATCAAGGAAAACCACTTCTCTTGCTTATCGCATATCGCATATCGTATACCCAGTATCAAATCGCCTATCATATCAAATTGCATATGAAATCGCATATCGCACTGCTTCTCATATGATGTAGCGCATATCGCATCGTACATCGCCTCGCACATCGCATCGCATTTTTTAGTCATTGTTGGATCTTTCTCCAACAGTCATTGCATTGTCATCGTCGGATCCTTTTCCAACGGGTCGTCTCGTCATCGTCGGATCTTTTGCCAACGGGTCGTATCATCATTGCTGGGCTTAGTCTCTAACAAGTTATCTCGTAATGGTCGGGTCTCGTCTCCGACGTTTCATTTTTGTGAAGGTCAGGCATCGTTTTTGACGGGTCATTTTTGGAACGGTCAGGTATCGTCTCTGACGGGTTGGATTTGAGTTGGTCAGGTATCGTCTCTAACGGCTTGGCTTCGAGTTAGTCAGGTATCGTCTCTGAGAGGTTATTTTGGGACTGCCATGTATCGTTTCTGACGGGTCTTTTTGGATGGTCAGGTGTTTTCACTGACGGGTCATTTTTGAGTTGGTCAGGTATCGTCTCTGACGGTCATTTTTTGGTGACGGTCACGTATCGTCTCTGACGGGTCAATTTTAGGTCGGTCAGGTATCGTCTCTGACGGGCGTTTTTTGGAACGGTCAGGTATCGTCTCTGACGGGTCAATTTTGGGATGGTCAGGTATCGTCTCTGACGGGTCATTTTTTGAATTGGTCAGTTATCGTATCTGACTGGTCGTTTTGAATTGGTCAGGTATCGTATCTGACTGGTCGTTTTGAATTGGTCAGGTATCGTATCTGACTGGTCGTTTTGAATTGGTCAGGTATCGTATCTGACTGGTCGTTTTCGGGTTGGTCAGCGACTGGTCGCTTTTGGGTTGGTCAGGTATCGTATCTGACTGGTCGTCTTTGGTTTGGTCAGGTATCGTATCTGACTGGTCGTTTTTGGTTTGGTTAGGTATCGTATCTGACTGGTCGTTTTTGGTTTGGTCAGGTATCGGCTCTGACAGGTCGTTTTTTGGGGACGGTCAGGTATCGTCTCTGACGGGTCAGTTTTGAATTGGTCAGGTCTCGTATCTGACGGGTCGGTTTTGAATTGGTCAGGTCTCGTATCTGACGGGTCGGTTTTGAATTGGTCAGGTCTCGTATCTGACGGGTCTTTTTTGAATTGGTCAGGTATCGTATCTGACGGGTCGGTGTTGAATTGGTCAGGTCTCGTATCTGACGGGTCGGTTTTGAATTGGTCAGGTCTCGTATCTGACGGGTCGGTCTTGAATTGGTCAGGTCTCGTATCTGACGGGTCGGTCTTGAATTGGTCAGGTCTCGTATCTGACGGGTCGGTCTTGAATTGGTCAGGTCTCGTATCTGACGGGTCGATCTTGAATTGGTCAGGTCTCGTATCTGACGGGTCGGTTTTGAATTGGTCAGGTCTCGTATCTGACGGGTCGGTTTTGAATTGGTCAGGTCTCGTATCTGACGGGTCGGTTTTGAATTGGTCAGGTATCGTATCTGACTGGTCGTTTTGAATTGGTCAGGTATCGTATCTGACTGGTCGTTTTTGGTTTGGTCAGGTATCGTATCTGACTGGTCGTTTTTGGGTTGGTCAGGTATCGTATCTGACTGGTCGTTTTGGGTTTGGTCAGGTATCGTATCTGACTGGTCATTTTCGGGTTGGTCAGGTATCGTATCTGACTGGTCGTTTTTGGTTTGGTCAGGTATCGTATCTGACTGGTCGTTTTTGGGTTGGTCAGGTATCGTATCTGACTGGTCGTTTTGGGTTTGGTCAGGTATCGTATCTGACTGGTCATTTTCGGGTTGGTCAGGTATCGTATCTGACTGGTCGTTTTTGGTTTGGTCAGGTATCGTATCTGACTGGTCGTTTTTGGGTTGGTCAGGTATCGTATCTGACTGGTCGTTTTTGGTTTGGTCAGGTATCGTATCTGACTGGTCGTTTTTTGAATTGGGTCAGGTATCGTTTCTGACAGGTCGTTTTTTGAATGGGTCAGGTATCGTTTCTGACCGGTCGTTTTTGAATTGGTCAGGGGTTTTCACTGACGGGTCATTTTTGTAATTGCCGGGTCTCGTCTCCGGAATCACTGTGTATTGTCCCAAATGGACTCGCATCGTATTGTACATCATAAAGAATACAATAATTCTTGAGAAAATTTAAAAGGAAAGCGTACCTGATTAGTCTGTGGGGCCTCCTTGGGATTCGTCCTCGTAAATCGCTTTTGCCAACCACTTCTTTGATTTGACTCGTCATTCTTGGGCTTCGCCCTTGTAGATCGCTCTTGACAGCCATTGCTTCTGACCTGTCATCTTTGTTGATTAGTTGAAGGTGCTTCAGACAGTCATTTTGTGATTCTTTGATGTTCCATAGATTCTGGGCGCATCGGATCGTGGAAGTTTCCCGCTGTCATGTCTTTTCGATAAATGGCACCGGTACTCGTGACGCCGACAGTCTCGTACCTGTGATTTTCTTTTCTTATGCATTTTATATACATGAATGCGCAGATGTTATGCATGGATCAATAGATATGCTTGGAATGGAAATGACCCCTGTTTAGTCAAATGATACAATTTTTCACGTGTCGTTCTTTTTGACTACTCAGTTGTGCCATGCCTTATTTGGGAGGACAGTTTTCTGGACTTCAAGGTTGGTCCGTTGAATCGCATGCCCCTGATCATTTCTCTGTTGGGGAATTGTATCTGTCGTTTTGAATGCCCAATCGACTTATCCAGGGCTCCTCATCCTGCTCACAGATCGTCATGTCTTTGAATTTGGGGTGCAGGGACTTCCTCTTATGCTAGAGGATTATGCCTAGATTCTGGGTTGATATCTAGGTGATCCCCTGGTCCGTTGGTCGTATGCCTTGATAGCTCTGGACTTTCATTTGATTGAGGCAGTTCACTTGGCTCTTTTGCGATGACCGACGACCATGTTGCCCTTCCTTGCCTTTTAATCGATCAGCTCTGACGTCAGGAATTATATCGTCCTTTTGCATATGCTCGCTCGAGTATCGAGGTAATGTCAGCGTGCATCATGCTGAGTTTGTCAAAATCCATTGATGGTCGTGGGGGAAAGTTCGTTGAGGAGGAGTCTGATCCAAATCTGGGCTTCCTTCGTTTCCGTAATTTCCAACGTGCCCCAGCCTCTACTCGTGTTCTTGTCGAGGATTCGTATGGGAAGTCGTTTCATTGGTCATGCCAAGTTACCCACACCGATTCATATCCTGCACAAGTAACAAACGCTAAATGCTCGACCATTCGGGTCGGCGGGGTTAACTTTGATATTACTAAACATCTCAACAGTTGAGCAGATACAATGGAATGCTCATGATTATGCAATTTAGCTTGTGTCCGAGATGTTTTCGTCTTATCATAAAAAACTTGGCATCGAGATGGATCTTTCTTTTCGTAAATCGTGAGTGGATTAATTTGACATTGAATGAATTGTGAATGTATTAAGTCACTCTCGATGTCACTTCTTTTTTTCTTTTGACGAGTTATGAAATCGTAATAAAACATTTAAGCATTCATGGTCAATATACGTGAGTATGATTAAATTCAAAAACTACCTTCCTTTATCAAAGGTATTCCGTCTTCATTCTTGATATCGCTCTTCGCAGGATTTACGTCATATGGCAAGTGCACTGTGCGATGCATCCTTCAATTAGGGGCCTCTTTTCCGTGACTTTAGATGAGCCTCTCTTTTTTTTCTCTGGTCGAATATTTTTTCTTTTTCTTTTTTTTTCCGACTCCGCCTTTTCCTTTTCGCGTCCACTCAACTTGTCTCGTTTTCTTAGGCTATTCAGAGTTACCCATTTAACGAGTTTTGGACCAATGACACCCAAACCAGACGGCTTTAGGGCATTGGGTGTAAAGACACCCCTTCAGGTTTACTTGCTCGAGTAACAAAGGCCACGCTTCGATACAAGTTAGGTGGTTTACTGCATTTATTCCTCGTCTGACTCTGTGCAAGATTCGTTTTCTTAGGCTTGAGTTATCCATGTAGCGAGCGTTGGGCCGGTGACTCCCAAATCGGACGACCTTAGGGCACCAGGTGTAGAGACACCCTTTAGGCTTAATTAGTCGAATAACCCTTGCCACGATTCGAATCTGCTCAGGTCTCTGCAGTCGTAATGCTCGTTTTCTTAGGCTCTAAGTTACCCATGTAACGAGTGTTGGGCCGGCGATTCCCAAATCAGATGACTTTAGGGCGCCAGGTGTGAAGACACCCCTCAGGCTTAATTGCTCGAATAACTCAGGCCACGATTCGAGGCATTTGATTCACTTTTATTTACCCTCCGACTCCGCACCAACTGTCATCATTATCGTCATAGCTTTATACCCCACATCTGAAAGTTGGCGCAAACGCAAAGTGCTAACTTGCCTATGAGGTGAATTCTGCTCCGAACGACACTTCGAAATCAGGTCTTTGTTGGACAGCTTTAATCGTCTAATCATACTCATGAGTCTGCTCCACTGATGCTTGTCAGAATTAATTCGATTCCTAACAAGTCAAATAAAACTTTTCTCTTTCCAAAAGTAATGTTAGAGTTAAACTATGTACAGTCATAATATATGTACATGAAGACAGGAAAGAAATAGATAACTGAGATGAGTTGTATCTTACCTGTGGGTCCTTGTATTCTGAAAGAGCTCTGACTGGAAAGGACCAATTGATCGTACAACTCTGATGATGTTATTGTACGCTGACGAGATCGTACCATAGATGTTGAATTGTGCACTACCTTTCCATGGATGGCTGATGAATGCCCCAGTGTCGAGTCGCCATCGATTTCAAAATTGCCCCAGTCTTGATTGTTGTCAAGGCCATTACTTCGTGGTGTCTTTGACAGGTGGGCTGATGAGATGCTGGGAACCCAAGAATCATTTGCCTTTGATCAGGTAGGAAATGCACTCCGATGGGTTGACAGGAGAACATGTTGTATTGATCGTTAATTGCAAAACTATCGAAGGGTTATATACATTTTTACAAGGATTAGACCGCGCCAAAGTGGCTGCCTACGTACTCCTATAGGAAGAGGAGATCAGGTCTTACGTAGTTCAGGCCTTTTTTAATACAACTGCCACTTTTTTTTTTTTTTTTTTTTTTTTTTTTTTTTTTTTTTTTTTTGCTGAGCTCGTCAATCCCTTTTGTTGATGGTCATGCTCCCTTCGATAGAGGTTACTCCCATGTTTGAGAATATCTTCAGTGATTGTCATAACTTGATCCCCACTCAGTTTATCGCAATTCTCTGGGACGTTCAGGCTAGTCCCGTCGATGGAAGAAGTAAGTACTTGATTATTTGACTTAAATGCCCTCCTCCAACTTTCTCGCAACCTCTGCTTTACTGTGTCCCATTTTCTTGAGGAACTCGACTGCCTTTTCTTCTCATGAGGCATTTTCAACATTTTAATCGCTCGCTTTGGCAGGCAAATAGTGCGATTATTTGGCAAGACTGACCCACATTCTGAGGTACCTTTTGATCCCTTCCCTTATTTCCAGGGGACAACTTTCAAGTTCACAACAGGGCATTCAGGCTCGGATACTGCTATTTTCGTCGGGGCACCTCTCGTTTCTTTTGCCACTCGTTGGATTGTGAGGGATCCGACTCGTATCTCTTTGAGGTTGATGACCATAGCTGCCACCCCATCTGAACTTTCCCTCCTTGGCGGGTATGTTAGACTCTTCATTTTCACATTACCTTTCCTCATAGTGGCGGCCTCAGCGTTGTTTGCCATTTTTTAGCTCTCCACTTTCCATGAGATTTTGGATTTTAGGTCACAACGCCCAACATTATTTCGTGTCATGCCCCAGTGAGTTGGAATGCATCTTTGGGTAGGATCGTATCTTTTAGACTTGGGTCTGTAGGAGGTAGCAACTCCCTAATCTCTCCTCGGTTGATTAGAAGATACCGTATTTCTGCCTTTGATTGTTCAAGGGGTGCAGTTTCGATCTATCATAGATATTTCTTGACCCTCCCTTTTAGGGTTTCATATTCTTCCAAGCGAATTCAAAGTTCCACTGGTGGGATTGTCTCGTAACTTCATCAACTCGCTTTCCCTGCCTTTTGAATCTGCCTTGATCCTCTCCGGTCAGTTGGATTTTCTATAAGAGATATGGTTCTCCCCTGTGACGATGACTCAGGTGGAGCATTGGGTTGCGGACCCTGGTTCAGCTTGCACCGTTGTTTCAATAACATGGTCATTTCAGTCATGCCTCTTGCAATTTTCAAATTCTTCCTGATAGATGGGAACCAAATTCGGAGTGGGATTCTCAGTCATTCTGCTCGGTTAAGTTCAGATTCGTTTAGATCGTAGGCAAGTTTAGGGAACAATCTGCAAACAAAGCAATATGAAATTTAGTTTTGGGAAATGGAAAAACGGATGCATGCTAAAGCGCTATTTCCATGTAATAAGTATTTAAATTTTCCCTGCAAAACAGTGTTAGCATTTTATTTTATTTTATTACTATTTTTTTCTTTTCTTTTATTTTTATTATCTATTTATTTATTTATTTATTTATTTTGAAACCGTACGCGGCTCGAGGAATAACCTACAAACAAAACAATCGAAGTTTAGCTTTGGGACATGAAAAAAAACATATGCATGCTAAAGCGATATTTTCATGTTTATGAGTTTTTTAATCTTTCCCTGCAAAACAGTGTTAGCAGCTTTTTTTTTTTTTTTTTTTTTTTTTTTTTATGAGTTTTTGATCTTTCCCTGCAAAACAGTGTCATTGTTCATTTATTTTAACTTTAGTCAATCAATGTGCGATCATGATGCTCTCCAAGCTGTCCCTGTAAAACAGAGGTTAGTACTTTTATTTTGACAAAAATGGGAGGTACAGAAGGATTGAGTAAAGTACGATATCATGTGCGTAAATCGTAATAAAGGGTATGAAGAGACTTCCCACGCGTTGGGTTTATCTGAGGCTGACCTACCCTAAGTTACTCTCGCGGGCTTTTCGGCATGAAGGTTCCCAGATCTTCGCAACATACTAGACGGGAATAAATCCGGTCTTTCAATTGGATTGGATCTGAGTGGATGCTTTTCCTGAGCCTCGTAGGGGAGCGCCCCTTTGAGTCCAGTAATCCACATCCGACGGGTTCGCCTCAGGAGGAGGAACTGCACAAACATACATTCAACATTCATTCATCGTTCCTCACCGTATGCATATGATGCTAATAAAGTAAAGCTTTGAAAAGAAATCGCAACCACACCATTCACATACACGCACAAAAAGGTAATTTTAAATGCAAATAACGCAACCACACATTTTTTAGATTTTTAAAGGATAGGAAAATATCGAGATTTTAAATGCGGCTTAAGCCCTCTACTGTTCCCCAGCGGAGTCGCCAGCTGTCGACGCCGGATTTTCGTCGTTTCGTTTTTTAATAATTAAAATGCCCTTCTCAATTTTAGCCTTTTGAATTAAATGTGATTTTGAAAAGGGTCGGCTTAATGTCGACGGGTTTTGAAAGATCGATTTCTTTATGAGCCAATTGACCAGAGTCGCCAGTTGGTATATTTGAAATGGATGTACCAACTCATCCGAATTTTGTTTCGTAATCGCTGGCTCATATGTGACTCCGAATTAATTGGTCCGCAAACCGAGATTTATAGAGTTCGGGGGCTTGCTTAAGCGAGGGGAAGGTGTTAGGCACCCCCCGACTTCCGTGAAACACGGTTACCGCAATCTCGATGTTTTTCCCATCCTTTTAAATCCTAAAATGTGTGAGTTGCGCGCGCGTGTGCGTGTGGGTGCCTAAATGGAGCTTTGTGGTGAGTTTTGCATAAAAAGTTGGCTTTTATTTTATATGGCAAACGTGTTTATCTGGAAAGCGTTTTATACGTCTTTTGACCCAAATGACAAGGCTTCGCTTTTTATAAGAAAGATTGATTTTTTATTTTGAAAACGTTGAGGGTTTTTTTATTAGATGTCATTTTGGAAAACACACAATTTTTTAACTTTTGTCAAATAGGAATCGAGACTATACATTGCCTCTTAACAGTTAATATAAATAAATATGAAGGCAACTTCTAGAACTCTTTAACCCTACGCACAAAGTTTAATGAAAACGTTTATTTATCTTTCGAAAACATCTTTTATGACATTTCAAACAAAATATAGCCTTTTCGTCAAACAAGGATCAAAGTTTCGCCAAAACTCTTTATTTTTAAACCTCGTGAATCTAATATCCTAATTTGATTGATTTTATGCAAATGTTTATCGTTTCATTCCAAAATCATTTTCTCGCGTCAAAAGGGAAAACCAAGCATTAAAATGGCGTTGGAGTTATTCATGGGCATGTGAGCCATCCAAATAACCCCAAATGCCCACAATCACACATTTCACTATCACGGGGCCTTAAACCCGATTTTCGATCCGACATCGCTTTAAGGCCCAAAAATTACATATTTACAATACAAATGCATCGCCATCGCTACATACGTAAAAGCTAGAAAATAAACTAAAAGGATATCATCGGGAGGTTAGGAGGAGATTCTATCCGTAATAAATCCTCCCTAACCGTCCCTAATCCACAGATCTACAACATATGTTAACTATATTGGATCTAAACTCAAAATACACAAAATCAAACTATTTAAATAGCAATGCACCAAATATTTTCGGATCCACAGTAGATCCACCCAACAAATGCAATAAGAACAAAAAATAAAAATAGATCTACAAGATTTGCTAGATAAAACACAACGAAGCAATGAACCTCGGATTTTTCACATTCCAATCGATGCAATAGACGCTTTAACACTTGAAAATCAACATAGGATACAAAGATTGTATAAAAGAGGAAGAAATCTCACTTTTTTCTCTCTTTTCCTCTCTTTTCTCTCGCTCCCGTAGCCTCTCTCTCTCTCTTTTTCTTTCTTCGCCCGCGTCTGCCGAAAATGAAACTGGAAATGGCGATTTAGCAACTTCAGATCTTGGCCGCAGATGCAACTGCGGCCAGCCGCAGGTGCAGCTGCGGCTGGCTCCGGTGTTTTCCTCGATTTCCGCATCTGATGTCGGTCTTTCATTTTTTCGCTAGAAGGCTTGTATTTTGCAATCCGGAAATCCCTGGAAAACGTGCCATATTGTTCTGGGAGGCTAGTTCGGAGGGCTGCGACTTGATATAGCATTTGCTAACTGTGCTTGGCCATTTGTCGTCTTTTGTGCTCAAATCAGGTTCTTCTGGATTAACTGTTTGCCTTGCCTCAAGTAACCTGATGCTCGTTGTTCGTTGTGGCGGCTTTGACCGTAAGTTGTTGGGGTGGCTTCGTGTTGGGGTCCACCTTCCTTTTCGCTCGTCGGGTCAAATGACGACTTTGCCCTCCTGCCAGGGTTAGTAGAGAAGTGCAAAATTTGGGTGTCTACAGCTAACATTGATCCATGTAATCTAATCGGTGAATTTGAAGAAGAACGTGAAGGATCAAAGGGAGATGAACTTGTACCCGTGGAAGTTTGGTTCTACAAAAGGTATAAATTCTTTTATCCTTCCTCAATTAATAATAGTCGCATAAGAAAGATCCGGGTTATTGGTTTGTACAAAAATTTTAAAATCTGATTTTTATTGCTTTTGTTGCGCTTATATAATTTAATTATATGTATGCCATATTTTTGCAAACCAACAGGGGCATCAAGCGCCAAACTTATGCAAATTATTAATTGTTTTAATTTCATATATGTATGGGTATGTGTTTAGAACAATTTATTGGGCATAATTTATTATATATAATTATTTTTTTAAAATAATAATAATAATATTTGGGATTTATGATTACCGAATTGGTGTTCACTGTTTTCGGTAATGCATCATTGTACCGACGCAGCCCACGATTTTGCAGCACACGGTAATATATATATATATATATATATATATATATATATATATATATATATTGTACACGGTAATGATGAAAAGAGGTAAAGCGGCACTGTACGTTTGGTATATATATATATTGCTTTGTCCCGTAATGAGTGTCCTGGATTTGAAGTAAAGCCACGGTTTTCTTTTTCTTTTTTTTTTTTTTGCCGCATGGTACTCTCGGTCTTTGTTTAAAAAAAGGCAAGCCACTTGGGTTTTTGTATTCAAAAGCAACTTCCGGATATATATATATATATATATATAGCACTGTTTTCGGTGAAAAAAAAACAAAGCCAGCAACTGTTTCGGACCTTCGGTAATCAGGATGTATATATATATATATATATATATATATATGTTATACCTGTTTCGGTAATACCGAATGGTTAATATATATATATTATTAATATATATGATATATTTATAATATATATTAATTAGCCAAACAGTTTAGTAATTTTGTGCAGATTTTAAAATTTCAAAATAAAAGAGTTTATTTTGGGTAATTTTAAAATAATAAAAATAAATAGTTTATTTTTAAATAATTTTATAATTAAAATAAAATGTTTATTTTAAACATGAAATTGGATTTCATGCAATTTTAAATTGTCCATTAAATGATACCAATACATGTATGAAATGATTTATTTAATTCATAAGATGAATATTATTTATTAATATATATATTGATATATATGATAATAAATTAGATTGATTATGGACTATTGACCAATGTGATTGGATTTAATTTTAAATTAAATGCATGAATGAATGAGTTTTAATAAATGGGGTCTGCGTACCTCGTCTTTCTAATTTTTCTTATGTATAATTCTATCTCCCCCCTATGTACTTCCCCTTGACTGTTGATCAAGGTTTCTATTTATTGTAAATAATTTGTAATAGGATTAGTTAGAATTATTTTGAAGAATTGGAGCAAAGAAGCAAGGATCGCATGAAGACCCATTTGTAATGGAGCCCGAATTTAAATGTAATAGTTACATTTAATTTAATTTATTCTTGCACCCTAGGTTTGACCATTTGGTTTATTTGGTTGCTCAAATAAACCAAACTAGAATAAAAGTCCATAATCAATCCAAGTAGAATATAGTATTCTATATGTGCATGCTTATTTGTATATATTATATATTATCAAACATGCTTCGCATGTTAATTAATATGACGCGTATTTTATATATATATGTGCATGTGCGCTAATCAAGATGAGACAATTAATATTAATAAACCCCTCATGATGTAGAATAAATATTATTTATAAAATGAATTAAAATATTTAATTCATGAATTAAATGAGTTTAATTCAATTAAATAAAATTAGAATTGTTCTAATTTATTTATTCTATTCTACTACTCATAATATTAAGTTGTAACGTTCAAAGATATTTATTAAAAATATCGAACGTCGCCTTCTAGCATGGTAAAACGATAGAGTATCAAATAATCATTATAAGTTTGTTGTGTCACACAAGGCTTATATTAATTTTTTGAGATGTTGTTTTATTACATTTGATGTTTATAAAAAGAATTGAACATTATTGTTTTGTTGTGTCACAGAAGGACGATCTTTTTCTCTTCTAATATAAGAAAATGCTAGGTTGGACTTAACTTGGATAATTTTGATTTGGATGTGTCACACATGATCATAATAATCTAAGAGACAAAATAAAAGGAGTTACATATTGATGTAATTGACAAGAGTTGTCTACCTATTTATTTATATATCGTTTGTTGTGTCACACAAACCTATATACATTTGAAATAGGATCCTTATTCTCACTAGCAAATTTTTAATTAGATTTGCCGAACTATATAAGGAGGGTAATATAGTTTGATGAAAATAGTGGGAGACACCATTTTAAATAAAAACCTAATTTATTTTGGTAATTAATAAAACGAATGCATGTTAATGTTGTTATTAATTCACTTAAAGAATATTGCTGTGTTTAATTCACTAACACTGCATAGCATAATGTATGCTAACAATTAATCGAACCGAATTGTTCGGATTGATTAAACAAATTTGAGAAAAGTTCTCAATGCTGAAAAGCTAGCAAATGTCTTTAATTTGTCTATTCCTACAAACGTTGTAGACTAAGCCTCTGAGGAAGAGATTGCTATTTTAAATGGCAAGATGATGCAAAGGTGGCTCAATGCATCATGCTCACATCCATAAATATCGAGTTACAACGTCAACACGAGAAAATGGATGCACCTACTATATTGCTGCACATTCAATAGTTGTATGGTGAGCAAAATAGGTCAACTAGATATAAGATATCTAAGGAGCTCTTCCGATCTATAATAACCAATGACACTACAGTAAAAGACACATGTCCTAAAGATGATCAATTGGATTGATCAATTAGGATAACCAGTTTTGTCAAGGATGGAGAGTTGAGTCAAGATTCGATCTTGCAGTCACTCACTGACTCTAATTCACAATATGTTGTGAACTTCAAACATTAATAAGCTAGAAGTCAGTTTAACTGATTTGCTTAAATATGTTGAAGACTGTTGAGAGTCACTTTTCTTCCTAGAAAAACCAAGTCTTACTCGTTGATGAATCTTCTAAGCGGAGAAAAATGGTCAAAGGTATTTATGAGGAGTCAGAAAGAGTAGAAGGCAAAAGAAAGGCTAAACAAATGACATAAATAAAAGTGATCTCGATGGCAAAGGAGTTTGTTTTCATTGCGATAAGCTGGAACACTGGAAGAACAACTACAAGAGAGTTGTAGTAGTTAAGTAGAAGAAGTTTAGTGAAGCTTCAACTACAAATATAGATTTGTTCACAATAAAATAGAACTTTCTATAAGTTAAGTTCTACTTAGGTATTAGATACCGAATGGTGGTCTCACATATGCAAGTCGTTGCAGAGACTAAGCAGAAGTAGAAAGCTAAATAAATGATAAGTAATCATGTGCTGGGGAATGAAGTAAATGTTGCTGCATTAGCCATGTGAACTTATAATTTAGCACTGCCTACGGACAAGACTATTAAGTTAGTAAGTTGTTACTATGTTCCAGTTGTTAGAAACATTATTTCAGTTCCATGTGATGACAAGGAATGTTTTTTTGTTCTGTTTATAATGATAATGTTTTATTTAGAACTGGTTGATTTCTTAATAGATTTTGTATACTTGACTTATATGAAAAATATTCCAATTTGAACAAACTAAAAGCAAATAGATGATATGAATCATACCTTCATGCAATACTGTTAACTCGGTCATGCTAATGAAACAAGACTAAAACAAGTTGTATAAAGATAGACTTTTAGAGCTTTTGATTATGAATCAAATACAACTTGTAAATCTTGTATCATGGATAATATGACTAAATATCCATTTAGTGGACATGGAGAGCGAGTTACGGAGTTGTTAGAGATGGTACACACAGTGGTGTGTGAGACCTATGACAACAAATGCAAGAGGAGGGTATTCATTCATTACTTTCACTAATGATTCTAGATTTCGATATATGTATTTAATGAAATATAAATCCAAATCGTTTGAAACGTTCAAAGAATTCAAAAGTGAAGTATAGAAACTAAATGCCAAAAGTATTAAAGTTCTTCGATTAGATCGAGAAGGGAATACTTAAAGCAATAAGTTTCTAGATCATCTCAAGCGAAATGGTATTCTCACAATGGACATGGTGATGATCCATAATGAGTATTACCGATCTTCCAGTATCCTTCTAGGGTTATGCTCTAGAAACGATCGCATATCTACTAAATAAGATACCTTCAAATTCCGTCCCTAAGACTTCATATGAGTCATGGATAGGGAGAAAACCAAGTCTTAAGCATGTTAAGATTTGAATTGTTCAGCTTATGTCAAAAGGTTTGACAAAGATAAGCTAGGGACATGATCTGATAAGTGTAAACTTGTGGGATATCCTAAAGAAAGTTTAGGGTATCACTTCTATAATCCGACTAACTAAAAGGTGTTTGTTTGAAACACGCTGCCTTATAGGAAAATGAGTTTTTCCTTAAAGGGTTAGTGGGAGTAAAATAGATCTTGAAGAAGTTCAAGAACCACAAAACATTACAGATAAAATGAAGGAATCTGTACAAGTAGATAAACAAACCTATTGTACCACAACCAAGTCGTAAATCTGGTTTAGTACCGAAGATACCTGAATGGTATGGATTCATCATAGATGATGATGATAAGGTACGCATCATAGTGGATGATGATCCAGATATATACGATGAGGTATGAGTGTTAGACACTCAAGAGAAATGGCTGATGACCATAAAATCCGAAATGAGTCTTTGGAGAAAGACTAAAGCAGATGGCTAGGTGGAGACCTATAAGACCTAACTAGTGGTAAAAAGATTTCAAACAAGGTCAATGAGTTGACTAAGATGAAATTTTTCACTAGTGAAAATGCATATATCCATTCGGATTTTACTTGCAGTAGCAACTTACTATACAAAAGGATGTATGTATGATACAACCAAAAGAATTTGTCTCCATATAGATGGAGCAAATCAGTTATGTAAGTTACAACGATCCAATTATTAATTGAAGCAAGTTTCTTGAAGATAGAACATCCGTTTTGATGAGACAATCAAAAGAGTTTGATTTTATCAAAGACAAGGATGAACCAAGTATGTACAAAGGTTAGTGGGAGCACTGTGACATTCCTAGTATTATATGTTGATATAATATCAATAAGGAATGACATACCGATGCTACAATCAATAAAGATGTGGTTGTCTAAAACTTCTCCATTAAGGACTTGGGAGAAGCGTCCTAACATTCTATTTAGGATAAAGGTCTATAGAGATAGATCATAAAGGATGCTCGGCTTAACCCAATGACTGTACAATAATTCGATGATATGTACTAGACTTGATATTGCTTATGTATAATAAGCAGATATCAGTTCAATTTTGGAGAAGAATATTAGAAAAGAGTTTCTAATGATGGGTCCGATATAAAACTACATGGCTTAACAGACTCAAGTTTTCAAATTGGCCGAGATAACAGCATATTCGTTTCAGGTAATATGATTACCTTGAACTGTGCTGCAGTGAATTGGAAAAGTTCCAAACAGTAAGGAGTTGCTGATTTAGTGACAAAGACATAATAAATAACTTTAAGTGAAGCTGCAAAGGTGATTGTTTGGTTCAATAAGTTCATTACAGAACTTATAATGGTTCCTAACATTAAAGGAGTTTAATTCGCCAAGGAACCTAGGTCTCATCTGAAATCCAAACATGTGTTGCGGCACTTTTATATGATTAGATGAATCATTGAAAAGGAGACGACACCATAAAGATGGTAGACTCTTAGAACAACATTACAGATCCATTAACTAAAGCATTTACTAAGCAATTTGTACGCCACTTAGAGAAGAATGGTATGAGGATACCAAAGGGCGATTGGCTTTAATGCAAGTGGGAGATTGAAAGTAGTATGCCCTCAAGCCAATCACATTTGATGTGATAAGCATATACTTTGTAATCTTGTTCATTTAGTAATAAAAGTATCAAGGCATTTCTTTATTCATGATTAATTACTTGAATTAATCAAATGGATAAACCCATAGTTTTTGAGCAATGCTTTTAGAACCATGATGAGGATCATGCTAATGAGATCTAAATTCAAGATAGCTCAAAACTAAAATTGTTCCTAATCGTTGGATCACTAAAAAGGGGATTAGTAGATCCGGATAGATTGGGACATACTATGCTTGCTCTTATGAAGAGGATGATTGATCTCATAATCATTTGTGTAGAGACACTAAAGCAAGTATGTAGGTGCTTATTAGAGAATAAGTTCACTGAACGTGACTCGCTCAAGAAACACCTAATGGAGTTTTACTCGTCTGTCAATAGGAGTTCCTTATGTGATAGTCGTACAAGTGATCCTTAGACTTGAGATCATCTTAGTATCTTGTGTGTACTAAGTTATACTTTGACATATTCCTTAAGACCTATTGGTATATCAAAGGATGTGCTTGGGTATAATAAGGTACACATGGAGATAGATGAATGGTCAACAAAGGATCTACCACTTCCAGTAAAGGGAGAGAATGTCCTATGCGATTCAATAAGTGACAACTCAGAAATCCCTGGCCAGGGTTGAATGGAATTAGAAAGGAGTTTCTAATTTACATTAACTAGAGTTGTGTATTTGTGAATTGAAATGCATATAATCAAATAAATAAGACTTGACAGAAATTCCATGTCTTATATTTGATTGGGACATTGTATGGTAGAAGGATTGAATTGTACGGTAACTATTTGCTAAAAGGTTCTTTTACGATTAAATGTTGAAATCTATATTATCTGGAAAGTCGACTAATCGCTAAGGGGGCTTACCCTTATTGTGGAATAATTATTTATTCTGAATTAAAGAGTTAATTCGTAATAAATGAATTAGAATTGTTCTAATTTATTTATTATACAACCGGTTTAATATGGAGAACCTAAAGGGTCACACCGCAAAAGAGTAATATTTATTTTAGAAGTGGATGGCATAATCGTAATAATAAATTAAGTATATTTAATTTATACTATGGTGATAGAATAAATTAAATAGCTTAATATTTATAATTTAGTATTTTAGAAATACTAATTATAAATTAATAAGAGGAGTCTTATTATTATTATTATTACTATTATTATTATTACTACTAGTATTATTATTTAGTTCCTAAATGGTTTAGGAATTAATTAATAAGTAGTAATATTATTATTAAATAATTAAGTTCCTAAGTAGTTTTGGAATTATAATTATAATAATAATTAATTAAGTTACTAAATGGTTTAGTAATTAATTAATAAGAAGTACTCTCATTATTAAATAATTAAGTTCCTAAATGGTTTAGGAATTGTAATTAATTAATTTAGTTCCTAATTAAATTGGGAATTAAATTAAAACCCTAATCCTAAATAGTTTAGGAGGGTTGACTAGATCTATAAATAAGAGGAGTCTTATCATAGATCAAGATTACACACTCTTTCATTAGGAGAGAGAGAGTACTCCATAATTCTCTAGATCTAAGAGTTAGAGAGAGAGAGAATTAGGGCTAGCCACCCATGGTTTGGAGAAACAAAAAATCCACTTCTTTAATTCATAGATCTCTTGGTGGATCACCTCTAGAGGCTCAACACTTGGGGAGCTAACATTGATCCATTGAATCTAATCGGTGAATTTGAAGAAGAATGTGAAGGATCAAAGGGAGATGAACTTGTACCCGTGGAAGCTTGGTTCTACAAAAGGTATAAATTCTCTTATCCTTCCTCAATTAATAATAGTCGCATAAGAAAGATCCGGGTTATTGGTTTGTACAAAAATTTTAAAATCTGATTTTTATTACTTCCGTTGCGCTTATATAATTTAATTATATGTATGCCATATTTTTGCAAACCAACATAAAGATCTATAGAAATAGATCTAAAAGGATGATTGGCTTGTCCCAAGGAACGTACATTGATTATATGCTAAAGAAGTTTAGCATTAAAGATTCCAAGAAAGGGCTCATGCCTATGGGTCGTGGAATACATCTCTCGAAGAAGCAGGCCCCAAAGACACCTGAAGAGAGAGACCGTATGAGTAAGACTCCTTATGCCTCAGCAATAGGATCTATCATGTACGAGATGATATGTACTTGACCTGATATTGCTTATGCATGATAAGTAGATATTAGTTCATTCTGGAGAAGAATATTAGAAAAGAGTTTCTAATGATGGGTCCGATATAAAACTACATGGCTTAACAGACTCAAGTTTTCAAATTGGCCGAGATAACAGCATATTCGTTTCAGGTAATATGATTACCTTGAACTGTGCTGCAGTGAATTGGAAAAGTTCCAAACAGTAAGGAGTTGCTGATTTAGTGACAAAGACATAATAAATAACTTTAAGTGAAGCTGCAAAGGTGATTGTTTGGTTCAATAAGTTCATTACAGAACTTATAATGGTTCTTAGCATTAAAACAGTTTAATTTGCCAAAGAACCCAGGTCTCATCTAAAATCCAAACATATATTGCAGCACTTTCATATGATTAGATGAATCATTGAAAAGGAGACGACACCATAAAGATGGCAAGCTCTTAGAACAACATTACAGATCCATTAACTAAAGTATTTACTAAGCAATTTGTACGTTTCTTAGAGAAAAATGGTATGGGGATACCAAAGGGAGATTGGCTTTAGTGCAAGTGGGAGATTGAAAGTAGTATGCCCTCAAGCCAATCACATTTGATGTGATAAGGATATACTTTGTAATCTTATTCGTTTATTAATAAAAAGAATCAAGACATTTCTTTATTCATGATTAATTACTTGAATTAATCAAATGGATAAACCCATAGTTTTCGAGCAATGCTTTTAGAACCATGATGAGGATCATGCTAATGAGATCTAAATTCAAGATAGCTCAAAACTAAAATTGTTCCTAATCGTTGGATTACTAAAATAGGGATTAGTGAATCCGGATTAGGGTTTGCCATCACCCACTTCTTGAATTATTATTATTCTTTGGTGGATCACCTCTAGAGGTCAAACACTTGGGTGGCTAACGTTGATCATTGGAATCCAATCAGTGAAATTCAAGGAGAATGCGAAGGATTTGGAGGTGAACTTGTACCCGTTGAAGCTTTGAGTTCTACAAGGGTATATCTCTAACTTCTTCTTTATTAATTAATAATTGCGCATAAAGGTCGATTCTGGATTATGGTTTGTAAAATTTTAAATTTGATTTTACCATACTTCCTCTATTTTATGCAATTTGATTGCGTGTCTATGAATATTACAAACCAACACAAACACCTTCAATGCGGATAACCCGGCTCATCGGATAATATTTAGCGTATTTGGTTGTCCGAATTTTTATTTAATCATTTTTCTAAATTGTAACCTTACTAGATTAATATTTAAAGTATTTAAATATTAATCCCCAATATTTAATATTTATGCAAAAATGTTAAATTTAATGCCCAAATATAATTTTTATATTTTTAGTATTTTTCTATAATTTTTAAACAAATTTTAAAAATTTATTTAATTAAAAACTAATTTCTGAGGGCGTTTTAGTAATTTCTGCGACCTTAGGGACACACTTGGCATTTATCGGAAAGTTCAGGGCTATTTTCGTAATTTTCGAGGGCAAGGGACACACTCGGTATTTCCTTAAAAGGTCAGGGGCACGCTGGTAATTTCCAGCGTGTCGGTGCCGCATATTGCACACGGCTACCTTCTGCCCAAGCCGAACGACGTCGTTCGATTGCCCATTTCTTTGGTCACCGCGCAAGGCGCGGATCCCCCCTGTCGCGCCCCAAAACGACACCGTTTAATCAGGGGCGGTAGAAAAAAAACTGACCGCGCGCCATGCACGGTCGACCCTTACCAACTTCATCTTCTTCCTGCCGTGAACATTGCACCAACTTTCCAAAAAGAACCCATTTTTTCCTCAAAATTTCACAACAAAACTACTCCAAAAACCATATAATTCATAGATATACATCCATAAATTATTTAGAATAATTATTCTAATTATTTTCTAATTTTCCACAAAATTTAATCAATACCAAAAATACCAAAATAAATTGATTTTTACCTTCCTTGGCTTGTTTCTCACTTGATAGTACCATTTTTTTCCACCCTTGGCAGCTATGGTGGTTCGGTGGTGGAGATGGGTGGCTACGGTAGCATGGTGGTGGTGGAGGAAGAGAGGGAATGTATTTGTTTTACTTTTGTTTGTTCGTTTTTCTTTTTTTTTTCTTCTTGCTTTTCTTTTTCCTTCTTTTTATAATTGATGGCAATTAACCAAATTTTGAAAACTTGACAATTCCACTGCCTCACTTTCCAGCCGGCTTTTTTCCCTTCTCAGACATTCCAAATTTAGCATACAAAATTTATTTTAATACATTATATAATTATTTCGTGTAATAAATATTTTTTATAATGTATATAAAATATTTATTTTAATTCACTAAAAATCATAATATGATTTATAAATAATATATATACCCTTTTTGGATACTTTACTTGACAAATTTTGTACACGCACAATGACATGCATGTAATTATATGAGGTAATTTATACCTCAAAAATTCATAAAATAATACATACAATTTATAAAAATTAATTTTAATAATTTTTTACTTTGTTACTTGGACAACATGTTACACTAACATGTTCACGTTTTCGAAATATTATTACTCATAAAAATCATAAAAATTTCAGTATACATAACCAAAATTTTTAATAACTTAAAACATTCTTTTTTTCTCTTTTATTTTTCATTTCTTTACTATTTACATTAACTTTTCTTATATAAATTATATAATTTATATAATTACTTTTATTCTTTATTAATTTCTAAACTTCTTCCATAATTATTGATTAATTATATAATCAATAATTATACCTTTATTTATTCTCTCATTAATTTCATTCTCTTACATATAAACATTCTTATATAATTTATATAATTATTCTTTCATTAATATTTTACTTTAATTTCCTTATATAAATTATATACTTTATTAGTATATAATTTATAAAATTACTTCCTCCTCTTAAATAATTTCTAAACCTTCACCATAATTATTGATTAATTATATAATCAATATTTTTTTTATTTTTTTTTATTTTAATTTTACTAACTTCTTCAATCACTTTTTATTTAACTTTGGATTAATTTAATTATTAATCCCTTAATTTTCATAATTAATGAAATCTATAATTATCAATTAAACATACACATTTATATATATATACAAATGTATATATATAAATATCTAATTCATATATCTCACCTTACCTCGTAACATCATTTAAATAATAATTTCTGCACATTCACAATAATTTTATTGTACAATTTATTGCACCTTTATAAGGAATCTCTCTTATTCTTAATAAATTGTTCTTAAACAATTTATTTACTTTTCAATCATTTAATTCAACACCATTTCTTACCATCTCTATACGGATTTAATTTACCAATTAAATCTCATTCCATAAAATATCACAAATAATTTAAACAACCTGGATAATTCTGTTAATTAAATTCTATTTTAATATTATTAAAGAAATCTTGAAAATTCGAATTCTCACACAGTTCACCCTTTTTCCGGTCGTTTTTAGTGACGGCCCAAACTAAAAAGTTGCTTGGAATGTCGTGCACTATTTTTTGAAATTTGATGGTATTTTTATAATGTCAGTAGCTATTTTTCATAATTATTGAATGATAAAAGCTTGTTAAATGTACGAAAAATAATAAAAAGCATTTTAAATTTTTTGAAAAATATGAACAAATAACCTACTGATTATTTGAAGTGTTATATGTATTGAGATAGTAGTATTTTCAAAAATTGGTATTTTTCATATTATTTATGGTGTAAATGTACACTAATTTATGACTACATAGCTAATACTTTAAGAAAATTATAAATAAATTATTATTAAATCTAAAATACGTTCTTTAAGTATTTAATAATAATATCAACATGTTTAGAGAAAATAAATAAATTATTAATTATTTAATTAGGTATTAAATAGTAAGTAAAGGAAAATAAATAACTAATTATTCTTTAATTAATATTAGATAATAATTAGAGTAAGATAAAGACTTTAAACTTTAATTATTTATTATTTAATAAGATTAAATAATAAATAAAGAAAGTTAGGTAATTATTATTTAATTAACATTAAATAATGATTACAGTTAAGTAAAGTTGGTAACATAATTATTTATTGTTTTATTTAATTAAGAATAAATAATAGATAAAGATAATTAATTAATCAATTATTATTTAATTAATATTAAATAATAATTAAAGAGGATTAAAATTAAATAAGTATTATTTACTTAAGGATAATTAATTAATTATTATTTAATTAATATTAAATAATAATTAAAGAATGAGTTAGTAATAAAATTAATTATTTAATTAAAGATTAGATAATAAGTAAGGAAAGTTAATTAATTAATTATTAAAGGAGGTGTTAATTAATAAAACTAATTACTTATTATTTAATTAAATAATAAGTAGGGACAAGTAATGTAATTAATTTTAATTTAATTAACATCAAATAACAATTAAAGAAGGTTATTAAAAATAAGTTAATTATTTATCATTTAATGATTGATTAGTAATAAATAAAGGAAACTATTAGCACATAAATAATTTAGTTTTGTGCAATGACAATTAAAGATAATTATCATTTATTATTATAAGTGAGGTATTAAAACAATTTTAATAAATTGTTTAGCACTTAATTAATAATATTGATGCCTATTTAAAGTGTTATTTAACAATTAAATAACATTATAAGTTATTACTAATTGATAGTAATAGTTTAAAATATTATCCAAGGTGGGTAATATTATAATAAATCATCGAGTTAAATGATGTGATTAAATTAAACAAAGGGTATGGTCCATTAGTGACTAATTAGTTGTTCGACCTAAATAGAAATAAGGTCTACGCATTAATATAGTGACATTAATAAATGTCAGAATTGCATAGTTTTGTACCAAAGATTTATGGTGTTGAATATGAAACACTGAGTCAAGTCAACGAGAGACTAAAATATGAAATTAATCCTATTGATTAAAAATGGGACAATAAGAAAAAATAAATATATTTAAAAATTTAGTATTGAGTCAAACTTTGACTGATATTGTGCACCATTGATCTCACATACCGTGTAGGAGATACAAGGAACGTGAAAGATTAGCATAAACTGGTTATACAAGTCCAAGCAAGTTGTTCAAACGTGTTGTCTTATGTGCCTGATTTAGAATACTATAAAATTATTATGTGTGCATATGTTATTATGTGCAATAATGTGGTAATGTGCTTTTGTGATACAAGTTGAAATAAACTGTTGATATGCAGTAGATGATTAAGTTGATTGCTCTATATATATTGAATTGTATGAAATTATAAATGACATGCATGAATAGCATGAATCATAGAGTAAATGCAAAGCATGATATGCATGAGATATGTAGTCATTGTAAACCATGAGATGCATGAAGCATGATTAAATATGTTTATGTGTTATGTAAAACTGTTAAACTTGCTGAGCTATCGTGCTCACTCTTGCTTAAAATAAAACATTACAGAGCAGCTTAAGAAAGCGGATTACTCTGGTAGAGGCAGATGATGATTGACTAATGAGTCATCAAGATTGAAGTGTAGGTGCCTTTGTAGTAAAACCTGCGATAGATTAAATTACCTTCCTTGTGTAATATTTGCGATTAGGTAATGTTTTAATGTGCTACAGAATAGCGAACCTAAATATTGAAAGAACATGTATAGATTATTTAAGATGGTTTGCAGATGTTGTACTTTATGTATAAAGATAATAGATGGGGTAATTGAGTCACTATACATATGATCTCAAAGTTGTAATAGCATGTTTAAAGATTGCGATTCTGTAATGGAATAGAGTTGAAGGTTGTATTCAAACGTACCGTTTGTATTCATTTAAGGTTTAATACCTAGATTATAGTAATAATTGTATTAACTTATTGTTTATGAGTTTAATATAATTAGTTTAAACTCAGAATTGAGGTTACTTTTAACGGACCAGATCCGGGGTTAAATGAGTCCAGATTTGGGGTTGTTTACAGTTGGTATCAGAGCTGATAGGTTATAGTTCTTAGGTAGCTGTGTCGACCCCGAATTCGGGTCCCTTGAACCTTGAATCCGGTTCAACACTAGTACTATATTTTCCTTATTGTTCATGAATTACAACAATATTATAATTGATAAATAATTATTTATTTACAATTTTACAACATATCTTTCTATTCCAGAATCAAAATCTTTAAACAAACCTAGTATGTCTCAATATCATACATGATACGATATTCTATTACAATCATTTTGAGTATTTAACACTCATATTACATACCAACTAAGCCTTATACTACACAACCATTTTACCTGTCCAATTCGGACTGATATCTACAATAGACATTTATACCTTCAGTGAAAGTAGTATGCATTCCTATTTCTTGATCTTTATCAAAAACTTCGAATAACTTGCATTATATGAAAATGATAGTTTTAAGCAAGAGTGAGCACGATGGCTCAACAAGTTTAACAGTTACACATAACACATTACATGCTTCACATATTATAAATGCTCTGCATTTTATTCTTACATCATGCATTTTATGTTTTTTATTTTATGAATACTTCATACTGCTTATAATAATCAACAAGCATCTAGCAATTCGTGCTTCATATTTTCACATGTAATCATACCTCATGCTTTTCACATAACACAAATATCATTAATATATCTTCATATCAATAATACAAAATATCAAATTGTAGCATATTAATTCACATAGAAACAAGTTCTGAAAAACTTGTCTGGTTCACTTATACCATTTACGCTTATTTGCGTCATTCGTTCAACCTACAATTTATATATATGATCGACATAATCATTAGTTATAATAACTATTAATTAGTCTTAACTTAAGACATTAACTTCAAATTATTAACTCTTAAGATGTCTAACAAACAAACTCTTAAGTTCTGGACAAAAATCCTAGCCCAAACATAATTGGACATGTCGGTACACTTAACCAACTTATGCATTCATTACACATTTTTCGTACGACTCACTTTTAATAAACTGTCTAAAATAGCCACAAACGAACTATCTACTTTGGTTTAATTCAATTAAACTTTCTTTTTTTATATAACTTAATGATTCAAATATTTAATAATGTACCAAATACTTCAAAATATTATCTACCTTTGATAATATACAACTACATTCAAATATTATTAACTATTTAATAATATTTTAATCACTTATTAATATTATTAACCATTTAATAATATTTTAATCTCATACTAATATTATTAACCATTTAATAATATTTTAATTACTTATTAATATTATTAATCATTTAATAATATTTTAATCACTTACTAATATTATTAATCATTTAATTATATTTTAATCATTTATTAATATTATTAACTATTTAATAATATTTTAATCTCTTACTAATATTATTAACCATTTAATAATATTTTAATCACTTACAAATATTATTCACCATTTGATAATATTTTAACCATTTACAAATATTATTCACCATTTGATAATATTCTAATCTCTTATTAATATTATTAACCATTTAATAATATTTTAATCACTTCTTAATATTATTAACCATTTAATAATATTTTAATCATTCATTAATACTATTAACCATTTAATAATATTTTAATCACTTATTAATGTCATTAATTATTTAATAACATTTTCATTATGTACTAATATTATTAATCATTTAATAACTTTTTAATCATATACTAATATTATTGATCATTTAATAATATTTTAATAATCTTCAAACAATATCAATAGTTAACTTGTTAATTGTGTTAACTTTAGTCTTTATTTTAAAATTTTAGTTACCAATTAATCATTAATGGATTATATATATATTGGTTTAATAACCACACAAATTCATTTTACACTTATTTCAACTTAATTTTTAAAAGAAAACTCGACCCAGATCGACTCGACCCAACCCGAAGCACAAAAATTTGCTTTGGCAGATTGTTATGGCGCAGCTGCGCCACACCGGACGCAGGTGCGTCAGGCCAATCTGTCCGGAAGTCAATTTTTTTGATTGCTCGACCCTCCGACACTCCGACAGCCATAACTTCTTAATTTTAAAATATTTTGAGGTGATTATTGAGTCCATTTTCATCATAATTCCCCCTATACAATTTCTCTTTAGATCACAAATCCAAATTCTGAATGGAACTAGACTAAAAATTGCTCACAAGGACAAAGTGAAAACTAAAATCACAAATCCTTGGTTTTAATTATTCAAACTTGAATAAAATAAACTTTACACATCCAAATGACACAAACTTAGTGTTGTTGTCTTCATAACTTCTTGTTTTATAATATTTTATGATTCAATTATATTTTTGAAAACGTTTTGACAAGAAATTTAAGATCGAACCGCTTAGGGTTTCAAAACGCCCTATTTTGCGGTAAAAGCCATAACTTCCTTGTTTTTCATGTTTTTGAAAGTTTCAAGTTGAGTTTTCTTAAAAACTCATATATGTAACTTTCTAGCTATAAAAATTAATTTTCCAACTTGTACCTTTCAATCTACAACATCAAATAGCACATAGCTACCAAGGTTTTTACCGGTAAATCTCTATATGCACTTTTCTTCTAATTCTTTGCATACCACCTATACAAATACATGTACTAACTGTATCAAACCATGAATACACCTATATATCATAGTTTTAGACTTTTAGATCATCAAAATAACATTTGATCGGTTAAAAATACTTTTTGACCAATTAAAACATATATAGACTATAAAAATGAACTAAAGAAGGTTTAGAGCACTTTTGAACCTCTTGGACATATATGCTCTTGTTATAGCAATCTCCTAAAACTCATAAGTATTTGATTGCTTTTCTCTAGAATGCTCTCTATTTTCTCTCTTGAATGCTCTAGCAATTTACCAACCAACATAACACGTAGGTGAAACACTCTATTTATAGTAATTGGTAATCCTTCATTAACTTTCCTAATTTTCTAGCATTGGTCAATTTAGTATTAATTAGGATTACTATTTGATAGATTGATTGGTTGAATTACTTGTTGATTGACTAGGGTTGGTTCAACCACCACAACATTGTATACAAGTAAAGCAACATGAGCAATCAAGCCACCCCCATGTGGGTCCCACTAAATCTCAGCAAAATGGGATTAAATCTCCTGTTTTTACTTTATTTTTATAGCTTAAATGTACATATATATATATATATATATATATATATATATATATATATATGTAAATGTTGACCAATTTTGACTACCATTTGGGCTCCACATTGGACTCTAGGATTTAAATATATTGGGCTCATCCATTTAATTTGGTTGAGCTCAATTTAATTATTCTATTGGGCTAATATTAAATATGCTATGTTACATTTAATTAAAACAAGTATTGAGCTTGATTAATTATAACTTGAATCAAGGTTTAATTAATTACATAAACTACTAGGTTAATTTATTTAAGTTAGTTTAATACATCAATTGGACTTATAATATAATCCAATTAGACTTGCCTTAAATTATTTTACCACCGTGGGTTACATAATTGGACTTATTCAATTAACCTTACATTGATTAATTTTCTATACTCAACAATATTTTCCAACACTTTGGCCATCATTTGACTTTTTTAATGGTTGAGCTATCCACCTTTACTTCTCAAATGAATTTATTTTCTTAAAAAAATCTCTACATGCATAATTAAAATATTCCCACATTTAATTTCTAACAAATAAATTATATTACAAAAAATGTTTACCCATTTTCTACATATCTCACTTCGACAACTCTAGGTTTTAAACCATAACCTTTAATTAATTATTTCAAATCTTATTTACAATTCTTGTAAATATCTGGGATATTACAGCTTAGGCTGTAATCGTGAGACTATATTGAAGGTAGTGAAAGAATAAACTTATATGGAGTTTAAGCAATAAAAGTTGAATATATGAAATTCATAAAGAACAAAATAAGGTATATTTGAGGAGATTCAAAGGATGATCTTCATGGACGAATTCAAAATTGAATAGAAAAGAATCAGGGAACACTTGATTTAAGAATTTAAAAGGAATGATCGTATAGTAAAATGAACAAAGTCGAGTGAGGAGATTTTAGAATTAAGCTATCCTAGAACAAATGATAAATTGTAAAGTGAAGTTAATTATAAAATAAGATCATGGTGATCAGCGTAAAATCATAGAATGACAAATGGTCTGTTAAATGATTAAGAGAATGTGCAGATAGCATGATGCTATAAGAAGGAAGATATTATGAAATAGTAATATGTGAACTCGTAAAGTGTTGTATGTGATAAGGTATGAATTAAGAAAATTCATATCAAGTTAAGAAGAAGTTAGAGGTTTGTGGGTTTTTAATTAAGAACTCATGTTAGTGGCTGAGTTGTACAATTCCTTGTATGAGCGAGAAATTTATGTTTGGTTTTAGAACCGTTTAGCTTCCTATATTGATATAGTGGTTGTAGACACCCAAATTTTGCACTTCTCTACTAATCCTGGCAGGAGGGCAAAATCGTCATTTGACCTAACATGCGGAAAGAAAGGTGGACCCCAACACCAAGCCACCCCAGCGATTTACGGTCAAAGCCGCCACAACGGATAACGAGCATCTGGTCACTTGAGGCAGGGCGAACAGTTGATCCAGAAAAGCCTGAGCCGACCACAAAAGACGACTGATGGCCGCTCCGCTTACAATGTTCGGGGGTCTCGCTCACCGGGCACAATTATCAAATGCTACATCAAGTCGCAACCCTCCGAACTAGCCTCCCAGAACCCTATGGCACGCTTCCCAGGGAGTTCCGGACTGCAAAAATACAGCCTCCCAAAATAATACCGCAGAAATTGCCGAATTAAGACCGCGTGGCACGGAAATCGAGAAAAGTGAGCCGGACAGCCGCGGATGCAGTCGCGACCACCGACAAAGGTGACAGGCACGAGGCTCGAGGACGGCACACGACAGCCGAGGTTCAGCGCGGACGGCTGCCGAGCCCAGCCGCAGATGCACCTGCGGCCAGCCGCAGATGCACCTGCGGCTGGTCTCGGCAGTCTATTAAGCGTCCAGATCTGCGTCCGAGAAGAGAAAAAAAGAGAGAGAGAAACAGATTTTTAGAGAGAGAAGGAGCGCGGGAGGAGAGAGAAAAGCTCGGGTGGAGGTGTTTTTGAGTGATAAATTGTGTGTTGTTGCTCCAATAGCTTAGATTTGCTTGTAGTTTGGCTCAAATCTTGGAATATAAAGCTCGTATTGGTGTATTTCAAGGTGAAAAGAGTGTTCTTTTGATGTTTTTTTGTTTATATTGATGTATTGATGTTGTGTTTTTTGAGTTTGTGATGTAGTTTGTTGTTGTGTGGATGATGATCCGTGGGTTAGGGGTCGTTAGCGAGGGTTCCATTGGAACATAATCTCCTCCTAATGCCCCGATGACATCCGTACGGGGATATATCGTTCATTGGAAGTTTTTAAATAGTTGTAGTGTTGGTTTTGTGTGATTTACGATTTATATAGCATCGTAGTTGTTTAGCGTGGTTAGATTTGGTTGTTGTATGAGTTATGTAGCGTTTTGAATGATTGTGAGCCTAGGGAGGAGATCCTAGCGGTCGAATCCCGATGATGGACGTTTTGGGTATGTGTAATCATGATGTAGAGTCCATGGATGTGTGTTTTGTAATATCGGGCCTTAAAACGACACAAATGCGTGTTCGGGTTAAGGCCCCGTGAAAATAATGAAATATGTGATTGTGGGTGTTTGGGGTTGTCTGGATGGCTTACATGCCCGTAGATAACCCCGACACGTTTTGGGATGTATGTTTTAATTTACGACACGAAAAAATGGTTTTCAAAATAAGGCAAATAAGGAAGATTTTATAAAATCAAGCAAATTTAGGATATTAGATTCACGAGGTTTAAAGGTTAAGTGTTTTGGTAAACTTTAATCCATAATTGTTGAATAGGCTTTAGTTGGTTTTAAAACGTCACAAAAAACGATTTTGCAAATAAATAAATGTTTTCATTAAACTTTGTACATAGGGTTAAAGAGTTCTAGAAGTTGCCCTCGATTTATTTATATTAACTGTTAGAAGGCAATGTATAGTCTCGATTCCTATTTGACAAAAGGTTTAAAACTATTGTTTTCTAAAAAGACATCTAAATAAAAAATCCTCAACGCTTTCGAAATTAAAATCAATCTTTCTTATAAAAAGCGAAGCCTCGTCATTTGGGTCAAAGAACGTCCAAAACACTTTCCAGATAACACTTTTGCCATATAAAAATAAAAGCGAACTTTTATGCAAAACGCACCACAAACATTCATCTAGGCACGCACGCACACACACGCAAACCACACATTTTAGGATTTAAAAAGGATAGGAAAACATCAAGATTGCGGTAACCGTGTTTCACGGAAGACGGGGGGTGCCTAACACCTTCCCCTCGCTTAAGCAAGCCCCCGAACTCTATGAATCTCGGTTTGCGGACCAATTAATCGGAGTCACATATGAGCCAGCTATTACGAAAATAAATTCGGATGAGTTGGTACATCCATTTCAAATATACCAACTGGCGACTCTGGTCAATTGGCTCATAAAAATCGATCTTTCAAAACCCGTCGACACTAAGCCGACCCTTTTCAAAATCACATTTAATTCAAAAGGCTAAAATTGGAAAGGGACATTTTTAATATTAAAAAACGAGACAGCGAAAATCCCGGCGTCGACAGCTGGCGACTCCGCTGGGGACATTAGAGGGCTTAAGCCGCATTTAAAATCCTGATGTTTTCCTATCCTTTAAAAATCTAAAATATGTGTGTTTGCGTTATTTGCGTTGATTTACCTTTTTGTGCGTATGTGGATGGTGTGATTGCGTTTTTTCTGTTCAAGTTTTTACTTTAGTGGATGGTGTGATTGCGGTTTTTCAAGTCGTTACTTTATTAGCATCATATGCATACGGTGAGGACGATGAATGTATGATTGAATGTATGTTGAGCAGTTCCTCCTCCTGAGGCAAACCCGTCGGATGTGGATTACTGGACTCAAAGGGGTGCTCCCCGGCGAGGCTCAGGAAAAGCATCCACTCAGATCCAATCCAATTGAAAGATCGGATTTATTCCCTTCGAGTATGTTGCGAAGATCTGGGAACCTTCATGCCGAAAAGCCCGCGAGAGTAACTTAGGGTAGGTCAGCCTCAGATAAACCCAACGCACGGAAAGTCTCTTCATGCCCTTTTACGCTTTACGCGCATGATATCATACTGTAGTCAATCATTTTGTACCAACCAATTTTGTCAAAATAAAAGTACTAACCTCTGTTTTACAGGGACAGCTTGGAGAACATCATAAATTGCACAATGTCATTACTTTGGATAAAATAAAGGGATACTAACCCTGTTTTGCAGGAAAATATTACAAAACTCAAAAACTCAAAAAATATTTGCTTTAGCATGCATCCACCAATGTCATTTCCCGAAACTAAACTTCGGTTGTTTTATACGCAGGATTGCTCCCCAAACCCGTCTCCGATCTAAGAAAGCCAGAGAATTAACAGTCGAGATGGCTGAGAACCCTAATCCTGACCTGGCTCCCGTATCTCGGGAAGAGTTCAATGCTGTGAAAAACCAAATGACCGAGCTGACCATGTTGCTCAAGGAGCATTTCAAACTAAAATCAGGGCCACAGCTCGAGGACCCGGCGGGGCCATCATCCCAAGGAAACGCACTGACCCCGGAAACTCCTAAAGTTGAGCTACCAAAGCAAGTCATTATCATCCCCGAAGATGAGGTTGCCAGCGGTGTTAGTAAGAAAATAAAGCAGATGGAAGAGGCCATCAAAACGATGAAGGGGATCGGGTCATATGGCAGTGTTAACTATTCCGACCTGTGCATCTTTCCGGGAACCAGATATCCAGAAAAATTCAAACTCCCCGAATTTGAAAAGTACAACGGGTCGGGGGATCCCTACACGCACCTGAAAGTATACATCGGAGAGCTAGGAGGATATGCTGAGGATGAATCGCTAAGGATGCAACTGTTCCAGAAAAGCCTGACAGGGGAAGCTAGGACGTGGTATGCAAGATTGGATAATGCTAAGATCCACAACTGGGAGGAGCTGGCCCACACTTTCCTAACCCAGTACAGTTTTCAGTCCCAGATGGCCCCGGACCGCTACCAGATGACCAAAATCAGAAAACAGACCAGTGAATCCTTCAGAGACTATGCTCAGCGGTGGAGGAGGATGGCAGCCCAAGTGAACCCACCCATGAGTGAGGCAGAAATGGTCATGACTTTCATTGATATCCAGGAGGCTCCCTATTATGAAAGAGTAATGGCGGGAATAGGAAAGCCTTTTGCGGAGATGATCAAGCATGGGGAAATGGCTGAGATGGGTTTGAAGTCAGGAAAGATCAGAGATCTCACAGCTCTCGAGGCTGTGGCTGAGCAAATCCAGAGTGGGAATTACGGCAGTTCATCCCGGAGACCCCAAAAGAGAAAGGAGGAGGATGTGTCCCTGGTACTGCAAGGACTATCAGGGAAAACAATGACCAGCCCCCCGGTCCACATACAAAGAAATGAGGCCCCGCGCCCATCAAATTTCAACAATCAGAGGTATGAGGGGCGTCGAAAATTCGAAAAGCCGCAAGAGAGGGAGTTCACCCCTTTGGGGGATTCGTTGGAGCAGATACTGACCCTGCTGGTAAGCCAGAAGAAGATTACCGAGCTATTGCCTCCGTCAGACCCAAAGAGCAAGAGATATGACCCTAGCAAGAGATGCGCCTACCACTCGGCATCCCCGGGGCATGACACCCAGGAGTGCTGGTCTCTCAAACACAAGATCCAGAACATGATTGACAACGGAGAAATCGTGGTGGAACAACCGGAATCCCCGAATGTGAAGGCCAACCCTCTTCCCGAGCATAATGGGGGAGGCGTAAATACAGTGGAAGCTAGTGGGGCGGAGGGTCCCCTAAGATTGAGATACATAAGGAGGATAGAAGGAGAAATTGCTGTGACCAATGCCCGGGAGGATGCGCCAAGGGAGCCTATTAAGTTGGTTGGAGTAATTCAAGGGACCAAAACAGAGCCTATCCGGTTATCAGCTCCAAGACCCCTTGTCGTAACAGCTAGATCACAATTGCCAGTCACCAACCTGAAGACTGTTCCGTGGAATTACGGGGAAAAAACCGTGGAAGAGGCCAGTTGTGCATCGGTCAGCTCCAAAGGAAATCCATTGTATCTACCAAGGCGGGTTTTTGAAAACACAAAAAGGGAAAACGGGAAAATATCAGAGGACAAAGCGTTAGAGTTTTGGGAGAAGATGAATCACGGCAAGGCAAATGTGGCCAAAACACTGGAGGTGCAGCCACCCCTGACATCCATCTTAGATCTTGCCTTGGCCTCAAATGACCATCATCAAGTATTAAGCAAAGTCCTGGAAGAGGCCCATGTCCCCAAGACAATCAGTACAGAAAGATTCAGCCACTTGGTGGGCCATCTGTTAGACAGCAATGTAATATCATTTACCGACGACGACATCCCTGAAGAAGGAAGGGGGCACCGAAAGCCGTTACACATTTCTGTCATCTCGTCCGGATATGTGATGAACGGAGTCTTGATTGATGGTGGGTCAGCCCTGAACATTTGCCCATACAATACTCTGGAGAAAATGAGGATCAACCCTAAGCGCCTGCGGGCCAGCCAAGTGGTGGTAAGGGCGTTTGATGGATCGAGAAAGGACACGGTGGGAGAGATTGAGCTGCCGGTGGAGATTGGCCCGTATACTTTTGATATTTCCTTCCAAGTGCTAGATATCACGGCCAGTTACAACATGCTCTTGGGGAGGCCCTGGATTCATATGGCTGGGGCAGTTCCCTCCACTCTGCATCAGCAAATAAAGTTTATCGTTGAGGGACACTTGATCACAATCGCGGCAGAATCTGACTACCCTGTTCCCTCTGTAAAAGGCATGCCGGTGATCCATGTGGACGAATCAGCCGAACCAATCAGCTATCAAGCGTTTGAAATCAGCACCCCTCAGTACAAGCAATTGGGAGCCCCGGAGTTAAAGCTTAAGGTGTCCCCCGAGCTCACTTTCGTTGCCCGGGAAATGATGGCAATGAACTTTCAGCCGGGGCAAGGGCTAGGCAAGCACAGCCAAGGAATCACCGAACCCATCAAAGTACCAGTGCAGTCAGGCAAGGCAGGGTTAGGATATCACGGAGGTATGAGGACGAGGAACACATACAAGAAAATTCCCGTGCGGATAACCGGAGTCCCGATACCGAGAGCCAGTAATGAACAATCCCTGAGGATAATCAAGCCTGCGTCTGAAGCAGAGGGTAAGGTGGAGGCTCCCCCAGCCAAAGGATTGGTCCGTCAGATGGATTTCTTGCAAGAAATTATGGAACAGTTTGAGGAGAAGTGTCATCTCCCGGGGCAGTCAGACCCCAACGAAAAGGGAAAAGAGAAGATATCTGAAGGCAAGAAAATCATGCCATTTATCAATTGGGCCGGGTTGGAAGTGCCCGAGGAGAGTGAAAAGGAAAGCCGAAGCCAAGTCGCTGCAATCATTGAAGAGGTGCCAGATACAGAGACCCCCTCCATCACTAGCTATAAAACCGAAGTGATCCCCAGGAATTGGACCGTGCAGCCAGTAGTATCCAGAAAAGGGTAAATGCAGGAGTGTCCGGGAATCCTGTCCAGTAGGGGGATCAAGGGGTTTTTAAGACGGTGTTTTTGTTTTTTATGTATCTGCACGTCTATTTCATATTTTGTCATGATTATTGAAGAAGGAAGTCATGTACTTAATGTTTATATATATGACAAATATTTTTGTTTCATGTCAGGTGTACCGATTTGAGTCATTCTAGCCTAACAAACGATTTTCCAAATTTGAAAGACGATTATGATTTTGATATAGAACTGGATTTCAATTTGATGGGAATTGAGCAGGACGAAGCAGATGATGACGACGCTCCCGACGAGATCAAAGAGTGGGTCGAGGATAAACCCAAACCCAACCTAGACCAAACCATCACCATCAACATAGGAACCCCTGAAAACCCCAAAGAGCTAAAAATTGGGGCAGACTTGACTCCCAACCAGAAAGCAGAAGTAGCTGAACTGTTGAGCCAATATGAGGATGTGTTTGCTTGGTCACACGAAGACATGGTCGGTTTGTCCACGGACATCGTGGTACATCGATTGCCTATCAAGGGGGGTTTCAGGCCAGTTAAGCAGAAGTTGAGAAAGTTAAAGCCAGAGTGGAGCTTAAAGGTGAAAGAAGAGATAGTCAAGCAATTCAAGGCTGGGATCATCATGGTGTCTACTTACCCAGAATGGCTTTCCAATATAGTCCCCGTGGCAAAACCTGGAGGAAAGGTGAGAGTGTGCGTGGATTATAGAGATCTGAACAAGGCCAGTCTTAAGGATAACTTCCCAGTGCCGTTCATACACATCTTGGTGGATAATACGGCTCAGTATGAAATGTATTCATTCGTCGATTGTTTTGCGGGATACCACCAGATAATGGTGGCGGAAGAGGATCGAGAAAAGACTGCCTTCATCACCCCCTGGGGCACATTCTGTTATAGACGACTTGCTTTCGGCCTCACAAATGCAGGAGCCACTTATCAGAGGGCCATGATGGCCCTATTTCACGACATGATGCACAAAGAGATAGAGGTTTACGTGGATGACATCATTGTGAAATCGAGGGCGGAATCTGACCATGTGACTCACCTTAAGAAGCTATTTGAGCGGCTCAGGAAGTATAATTTGAAGCTCAATCCAGCCAAATGTGCCTTCGGGGTTCAGTCAGGTAGACTCCTTGGATTCTTGGTGAGCAATCGAGGCATCGAACTGGATCCGGCTAAGATCAGGGCTATCGTGGATATGCCAGCTCCCCGTACAGAGAAAGAGATAAGGGGATTTTTGGGGAGGATAAACTTCATCAGTCGGTTCATATCCCATCTGACCACCACCTGCGAACCAATCTTCAAACTGTTAAGGAAAGATGCCTCCCGGAAGTGGAACAGTCAATGCCAAAAGGCCTTTCAGACTATTAAGAAGCAATTAACCGAAGCGCCAGTGCTGGTACCGCCAAAGGACGGGATTCCCCTTTTCCTGTATATATCCGTGAATGATGTGGCGATGGGTTGTATGCTGGGGCAGAAGAGTGAATCTGGTAAGGAGCATGCCATTTATTACCTCAGCAAAAGATTCAGCAGCTGTGAACAGAGTTACACGCCGATCGAGAGAACATGTTGCGCCTTGGCCTGGGCTGCTATGAGGTTACAGCATTACCTCCATGGACACACTACCTATTTGATCTCGCGGATCGACCCCTTGAAGTATATATTTGAGAGACCAATGCTGAATTGTCGATTATCAAGGTGGCAGTTAATCCTAGAGCAGTTCGATATCCTTTATGTTACCCAGAAAGCCGTGAAGGGGCAGGGGATCGCAGATCAGTTATCAGAGATGCCGACAGGGGGGATGGAGCCGTTAGAGACTTTCCTACCAGGTGAAGACATACTGTGGGTCCAACAGGCGAGGTGTGATGACGAAGGGCAGTTTTGGAAAATGTATTTCGACGGTGCCATGAATGCTGAAGGGGCTGGAGCTGGGGCGGTCCTGGTCTCCATTACGGGCAAGCAATACCCGGTTCTCACCAAACTAAAGTTCAGTAACTCCAACAATACGGCTGAATACGAAGGATGTATATTGGGACTGAGATTCGCCCGCAATATGGGAGTGAAAAGATTAGCAGTGTTCGGGGATTCCGAGTTGGTAATCAGACAGGCGACTGGGGAATATGGCACTAAGGAGTTTCGGTTACTCCCGTACCACCGGTGTGTAGTCCGATTGATGCAAGAATTTGAAGATATAGCTTTCCGACACATTCCCCGGGGGCGGAATGACTTTGCCGATGCATTGGCCACCCTGGCTTCGTAATCCATGTACTCAAAGGCAAGGCAACTCCCCAGATTGAAATAACAGTGCAAAATGCTCCCGCTTACGAAGAATATATATTGGAGTTATCAGAAGATATGGTGCAGCCAAATCAGCCCTGGTACCATGACATCCAGAAATACTTGAGGGATAGATCACTCCCCGACCAGGCGAACCGAACGGAAAGGCAGAGAATCCAGAAGATGGCGATGAAATTCTATTTAAGCGGAGACTCCCTGTATAAGAGGGATGTAGGCTTGGGATTATTGCGATGTGTGGACGAGACTCAAGCACAGAAAATCATGGGCGAAGTGCACGGTGGAGTATGTGGGCCGCATATGAGTGGACCAATGTTGGCCAAGAAAATTCTGAGAACCGGGCATTACTGGCTATCACTTAAAGCTGACTGTGACGATCATGTCAAGCGATGTTTCCAATGCCAAGCACACGGTAATGTGATGCATGCGCCTCCTAATGAATTACATTGTATGACTTCCCCTTGGCCGTTCTCCATGTGGGGTATGGATGTTATCGGGCCCGTGGAGCCCAAAGCGAGCAACGGCCACCGGTTCATTTTCGTCATGATCGACTATTTCACTAAATGGGTAGAGGCAGCTTCTTTCCCCAAAGTAACGCAGGAAGTTATAGTCAGTTTCATCAGGAACAATGTGATTTGCCGATACGGACAGCCTGAAATCTTGGTGTCCGACAATGCCAAGAATCTGAACAATGCCCTTATGAAGGAGTTGTGCGCCCAATTCAAGATCAAGCATCTCAATTCTGTCATTTACCGGCCCAAAATGAATGGGGCCGTGGAAGCGGCGAACAAGAATATAAAGAGAATTATGGCGAGAATGTCTGTCAATCATCGGGGATGGCCGGACTTGCTACCCCTCACACTGTTTGCATATCGAACATCAGTTCGTACATCTACAGGGGCAACCCCTTACGCCTTGGTATATGGGATGGAGGCCGTTTTGCCAGTAGAGATGGAGATGGCATCCCTCCGAATTTTGCTTGATGCTCGGATTGACGAGGAGGATTGGATACAAAGTCGATACGACCAGTTAGCCTTAATAGATGAAAGAAGGGTGGCGGCTATATTGCACGGTCAGTTGTATCAGCAACGCATTTCTCGATCGTACGACAAAAAGATACGGTCCCGAAAGTTCAAGGAAAATGATTTAGTGCTAAAGAGGGTCATGCCCTGTCAAGACGAAGCCAAAGGGAAATTCGCTCCAAATTGGGAAGGACCCTTTGTGATCAAGAAAGTCCTATCTGGAGGGGCCCTTATCCTGCAAGAAATGGATGGCGAGGTTTTCCCGCAGCCCCTGAACTCTGACTCTGTGAAACGGTTCTACGCTTAAAAAAAAAAAAAAAAAAAAAAAAAAAAATTTCTCCCTTGCAACTCGAACTACGTAGGACCTGATCTCCCGACCTTGTGGGAGTACGTAGGCAGCTATCATGGCACGGTCCGTTCTATACAAAATAATAAATATTGTCCCTATACCAAACTCATTTCCAGAAAACTCGAAACCTTACTTGGGACAAATACACTCAGCCGTCATGGCCCGGTCCGTTCTATACAAAATAATAAATATTGTCCCTATACCAAACCCATTTCCAGAAAACCCGAAACCTTACTTTGGACAAATACACTCAGCCGTCATGGCCCGGTCCGTTCTATACAAATAATAAACCTTGTCCCTATACCGAAACCACTTCCTGAAAACCCCGAAGCCCTATACATTCCAAATCTTACCCAAGCCTAGCCACATAATTAGCCCAAAGTCCGAGACTCACTCCGATGAAATCAAAGGGGCACGCGGCAATATCTGTGGAGTTCCAATCAAGACTTGAGGAAAGAAATGAGGCAATATATCGAAATCATAATCGGCTGGATAAAATGAGGATCCAATGGAGGGCGACGATGCATCAAAAAGGGAAATGACTAAAACCATAAATATTTCTCTATATATACAAAACATTTTGCTTACAAGTCTGTCTTTTAAATAAAAGTGATAAAACTGACATAGTCTGTGCAGGAAATAAAATCATCTACAGGTCAGAGACCAGCTGAAGCAGGATAGACAGAATAGTCGAGGCATCATAAATCTCCGGCTCAACCGCAATCTGCTGGCCCATCATGTCAATCTGAGTCAAAAGAGCAGCAGCCCTGGTAACAGTCGCAGAATGGCCCTCCATGACAACTCTGACCTGCTCGACAACACTATCTCTGGCAGATAGGGCGGCATCACGAGCTAGTACAGCAACATCCCGCTCCGCGTGGGCGGTATCCCTCTCAGTCTCAGTAGTACTCAAAGCTGACCGGAGCCTGGCACCCTCAATCATTAGTATCTGGATACGGTCCGCCAAGTCAATGGAATGGGTATGTACCGAAGTAGAAACCTCTTCCACACCAGATCGGGGCGCTAATCCTGAAAGCTCCGGAGGAATGACCACATCTGAACCGGTCTCAACCGGGAAAGGTCCCCGAGGACCATCCAAGGCCCCAATCTGGTCAAAGTCGGCAATATCAGAACCTCCTCGCAACCATAGCAGATAAGCGGGTGTCTGACCAGGATGACTATCCCCGAAATCGGCCGAGGCTCGATGGGACCAAAGATCATATACCCTCAACAGCTCCCTCTCCGTCTGAGGCGATATGGGAAATCGGTAGTCAGCCGCTCCCGCAAAGAGATGGAGATCCTGCATCTGATCAAACTGCCCCATGACAGCTAAGGGATGATAAGTCGTCACCCCCCTCAAGCCAAGAAGAGGGAGGAAATCAAAGGGGGGCACATGAGTCAAGAAACTCTGGAAGGAGCAATAACCCGAATAGATCAGAAGATGGAAGGGTTCCTCAATGGCCGATAAGAACTCCCTCCAGGAGGCTGTATCCGTGCATCGCCGGGGACGGAATGAGAACTGCATGGCCAGGCTGTGGCTGAAACAGAACCCGTGTCGACGAAACTGCCCGATGGGGCTAAGGTGGCTCATGAACCATACATACAACAAAATGGAACTTCCCCTGAATGTGCGACCAGAGAAGGAATGACAATACGAGGCCGATAGGTAAGTCTCGGCAAGTATCATGGGAAGGATGGTATGATCCTCCTGAAGGGCCTGAACCGCCACAATAACCCGCATATCCAGAAGGTTATCCCCTGCAGGCATGTACAAAACTGATATGACACAAGCCATCAAAACATCCACTCTCAAAGCGCCCCAGCGCTCCTCAGATACGGAAAAATCAATGGAGAATCGAGAGAAGCTATCCACTGAGCCAAATCTGTCAACCAAGAAGGATAGAGGAACAAGATGGCTTGAAGAGATCGCAGATAACAGAGCTGTCCTCCGCAAGCCTGTGAAAGTCAGGAACTGGCGGCGCATATGGCCAGAGGTAACCCGTGCACAAGGACCATCCACTGATAAACCGGTAAAGCGAGCATACTCCTCAAGGGTGGGAGTCAGATACTCCAGCCCAAACCTGAAAACCTGTCTGTCCGGGATCCAACAACTGAGAATGCCATCAACAAAGCCCGGCGGCACCTGAAATGACAAAAGAGCCATGGAATGTCCCAAAAGACCCTCTGCGATGATACGATCAGAGGGTAGCAAACTATCCAGCCACAAGCGAAGCCTGCCAAGGATCCCTGAGGGGACGCGAGGACCCACGCGAACCACATCCAGGGATGACATCTGTAAAAAACAGTATCAAAAGACTATACAGGGGTCAATTTCTTTATCCACGTATATAATAAATCATGCATCATAAGGGCTATAAAGGAATAAATGGATCATCATAAAGAAAAGGTTATGCATGAAATAAAGATAATTCTGTACATAATACATGGGATGAGAAATAATAATGACAAATAAACCAAACAGGTGCAAATACAGGGGTCCTAGCCTATCGGAATCTAGCAGGCGCACTATAGGCCATCAATAAAGGTGTCATCATCAAACTGGTCCGCATGACCCACGTCCCCGGGAATGGAAGCCTCAGCGCCGAAGTTCAGATCGGGACAGGAATAAGGCGGAGCAGGGGCATCCGACAAGCCGGGAGCTGCGCCAAAATCAGGTCCGTACGGGTCTGCAGCATAAGCTTCCTCAGGATCCCGGCCCAAGCTCCGAACGAAAGATGACAACTGGTCCACCTGCCGAGTCAAGGAAGCAATCTGGTCTGAGTGGGTGGGGGCCCGAACACACTCCATCCAGTCTGTCATCATCACCGACCCGTGAACCAGATCCCCAAGGAAGAAAGTGGCCCGAGTCTGAGGCCCAATGGTACGAGGTCTCCACCAGACACTAAAACTCTCACTCGTCTGCGGGCCGTCGGACAGCATATATCCATCCTCCCCGGCCGTCACTGCCTCTGGGAGATGGGAATCCATGAGCCAAAATCTCCGGGAAGGAGGAGCGAAAGGGATCCGGACCTCCCCGGAAACGCATCTGATGGCTCGCTCCCCCAAATACAGCTCCCAGCCACCATAAGTCAGGAAGGGAATACGGCGAGTGGACAAGGCAAACTCCTGGTCCGCCGTATAACCACCGGCGAGGCCAGCCGCCAGATGGTCCGCAGTGTAAGGAACCCATGTCACGTCCGCCGAAGAAACCATCTCTAACTGCAGCCGGCAGTGGGAGAAGCTATCTGACACCGGGGTCTCCGCCAAAGTGCTGTGATGCCATCGACGACCCCGGGGATAAGTCTCTGGACCGAGGGTAGTAATCGGCCGCAAGCAGGGTAGCCGCTCATAGGCCCAGAACTGATAAACAAAGAAAATGGGACGTAAGTACCAGGTACGGCAAATGAATGAAACAAAGGAAAAGTGGCAAGTTGAACGGGACTTACCAGCAGAAAGGGATAAAACCCCAGCCAGGCGTCTGTCTGCCCCTCTGAGCGAAGGCGGAGGCCGTGAAGGAAATAAGCAAAGGTGAAGGAACCCCAGTCATAGTCCCCGATCCGATCCACATCCCGAGTAGCGCCGACGATATTGAAATGGATGGTCGAGGAGTTGTTCCCCAGAAAACAGCCCCTCATGATGGTCAGGAATAGACGCCGGAGCAGGAAGTCACGAGCGGAGCGGTCCTCGGGAAATGGCTCGGAAAGAGCCCCTCCAATGGCATCTACAGCCAAAGCTCCGGATCGGATGCTGCGGGCCTTAAAGACCTTATCCTGAGGAGTGAATCCTAACAAGGCTCGAACGGTGACGGAGGTGATGTCCGGCTCCAGAGGAACACGGGGTCCGGAGAACTCCACCCCGGTAATATAACGCCAGTCCAGAGGAGTCAACAACAGCTCGCAGTCCAGTAGATGAAGCGACTGGGTCTGGTGGAACCAGCGCTCAGACAGGGCCCTCATATAGCCCCACGGACATCGACGAGGGGCAATAGTAAAGAAATGTCTGAACCCCCAGGAGTCTACCATTCCCCTATAGTCGGGATGCAACGCGTGGTAGAGGGTGTAAATGCTGAACCAGTTACCCCGAGGCTGGGTAAACTCAGGAACCTGTGACAGCCACCGAAACAGTCAGTCCCGATAATCTCACGAGGTTGAATGAATTTAAATAACGAATATACCTCGTTAGCCGCAAGGTAGGCTGAGGGGTGACGACCGAGGTCAGGACCGAGCAGATCCGGTATCCTAGCATGGGCCCCGGGTAAGGTCCGACGCATGGGAGGAGGAGCCGCTGTGCCCGAGGGACCCGCCTCTGCCTCCGCTGGGGCGCCCTCATCCACATCAGGCTGAACGGGGCGAATAACAGACTCAGCCAGCCTACGGGAATGACGAGTCAGGACTGGAGCTGGAGCTGAAGTGGTCGCTCTACGACGACGGACACCCGACGCTCGGGGCACTGAGGAACCACTGGGAGCATCTGGATCCATAACTGGAACGGCATCACAAAATAAGGTACACCTTTAGCTCGTTATCTTTCAAAAGCCTTATTGCATATTGCTAGAAATCATAGGGTAGCATAACATATTTATGAATTAAAATGCATGAACAGATCCCTAGGGGCGCGCTAGATTTCCCGAAATTTCGGCAGAGTTTCGTTTGTAAAATGGACATCCCATGCACAATCAGGCATGTTTAACCAAGTCAGACAACCAACAAATCCCAAATGCGAGCAAAATAATGCATCATGAGCATAAAATGATTAAAACAATGGAATTTTCAAAATAATAGAGCATGACTGCAAGACCCAGTATTTTTTATGCTACATCTAACATAAATATCTCATAAGAGGCATGCCTTGCTAAAATTAAAACATTTAAACAAGTAAATACATAACCAAATGAAAGCGAAAATCAAAGAAAAAGGAGTTAAAACGTTACCCAAAGTGTGTAGACTGATTTAATCGGAGCAGAATTTCCCAAAAGTTGCCCAAAAGACGAAAAGGCTGGGTGGGGACGAGGAAAACCGAGAACGAGAGAAAAGAAAAGTGAGAAAGTGATTAGATCGTGAAGGGTCGCGATCTGAAATAGGACCGATCCTAGCCGCAGCTGCATCTGCGGCTGGCCGCAGATGCACCTGCGGCTGGTCTCGGTGACCCTTTTGCCTCCCTTTTGTTCCCCCGAGTCAACATGTAGCGTGTCACGTGATAAAATACAGGATTTTAAAACCACATGACCAATAAAAAAAACCGACCGTCAGATACGATACCTGACCAATTCAAAAACGACCTGTCACAGACGATACCTGACCAATTCCAAAGCGACCTGTCATAAAACAATACCTGACCCCTCATGACGACCCGCCGGAAACGAGACCCGACCAATGTTCACTCGTGACCTTGAAAATAACCTCTACATGAACATATTGAATGTGACATCGCATCATCTGAACGCATGTGCGGCATCGTTAAATATATATTTGGCATTTTCATGCATCGGGTGCCTACTTCTTTATCATGTCCATTTCATATTTCATTCCATAGACATGATAAAGAGGGGCAGCTGTAGACACCCAAATTTTGCACTTCTCTACTAATCCTGGCAGGAGGGCAAAATCGTCATTTGACCTAACATGCGGAAAGAAAGGTGGACCCCAACACCAAGCCACCCCAGCGATTTACGGTCAAAGCCGCCACAACGGATAACGAGCATCTGGTCACTTGAGGCAGGGCGAACAGTTGATCCAGAAAAGCCTGAGCCGACCACAAAAGACGACTGATGGCCGCTCCGCTTACAATGTTCGGGGGTCTCGCTCACCGGGCACAATTATCAAATGCTACATCAAGTCGCAACCCTCCGAACTAGCCTCCCAGAACCCTATGGCACGCTTCCCAGGGAGTTCCGGACTGCAAAAATACAGCCTCCCAAAATAATACCGCAGAAATTGCCGAATTAAGACCGCGTGGCACGGAAATCGAGAAAAGTGAGCCGGACAGCCGCGGATGCAGTCGCGACCACCGACAAAGGTGACAGGCACGAGGCTCGAGGACGGCACACGACAGCCGAGGTTCGGCGCGGACGGCTGCCGAGCCCAGCCGCAGATGCACCTGCGGCCAGCCGCAGATGCACCTGCGGCTGGTCTCGGCAGTCTATTAAGCGTCCAGATCTGCGTCCGAGAAGAGAAAAAAAGAGAGAGAGAAACAGATTTTTAGAGAGAGAAGGAGCGCGGGAGGAGAGAGAAAAGCTCGGGTGGAGGTGTTTTTGAGTGATAAATTGTGTGTTGTTGCTCCAATAGCTTAGATTTGCTTGTAGTTTGGCTCAAATCTTGGAATATAAAGCTCGTATTGGTGTATTGCAAGGTGAAAAGAGTGTTCTTTTGATGTTTTTTTGTTTATATTGATGTATTGATGTTGTGTTTTTTGAGTTTGTGATGTAGTTTGTTGTTGTGTGGATGATGATCCGTGGGTTAGGGGTCGTTAGCGAGGGTTCCATTGGAACATAATCTCCTCCTAATGCCCCGATGACATCCGTACGGGGATATATCGTTCATTGGAAGTTTTTAAATAGTTGTAGTGTTGGTTTTGTGTGATTTACGATTTATATAGCATCGTAGTTGTTTAGCGTGGTTAGATTTGGTTGTTGTATGAGTTATGTAGCGTTTTGAATGATTGTGAGCCTAGGGAGGAGATCCTAGCGGTCGAATCCCGATGATGGACGTTTTGGGTATGTGTAATCATGATGTAGAGTCCATGGATGTGTGTTTTGTAATATCGGGCCTTAAAACGACACAAATGCGTGTTCGGGTTAAGGCCCCGTGAAAATAATGAAATATGTGATTGTGGGTGTTTGGGGTTGTCTGGATGGCTTACATGCCCGTAGATAACCCCGACACGTTTTGGGATGTATGTTTTAATTTACGACACGAAAAAATGGTTTTCAAAATAAGGCAAATAAGGAAGATTTTATAAAATCAAGCAAATTTAGGATATTAGATTCACGAGGTTTAAAGGTTAAGTGTTTTGGTAAACTTTAATCCATAATTGTTGAATAGGCTTTAGTTGGTTTTAAAACGTCACAAAAAACGATTTTGCAAATAAATAAATGTTTTCATTAAACTTTGTACATAGGGTTAAAGAGTTCTAGAAGTTGCCCTCGATTTATTTATATTAACTGTTAGAAGGCAATGTATAGTCTCGATTCCTATTTGACAAAAGGTTTAAAACTATTGTTTTCTAAAAAGACATCTAAATAAAAAATCCTCAACGCTTTCGAAATTAAAATCAATCTTTCTTATAAAAAGCGAAGCCTCGTCATTTGGGTCAAAGAACGTCCAAAACACTTTCCAGATAACACTTTTGCCATATAAAAATAAAAGCGAACTTTTATGCAAAACGCACCACAAACATTCATCTAGGCACGCACGCACACACACGCAAACCACACATTTTAGGATTTAAAAAGGATAGGAAAACATCAAGATTGCGGTAACCGTGTTTCACGGAAGACGGGGGGTGCCTAACACCTTCCCCTCGCTTAAGCAAGCCCCCGAACTCTATGAATCTCGGTTTGCGGACCAATTAATCGGAGTCACATATGAGCCAGCTATTACGAAAATAAATTCGGATGAGTTGGTACATCCATTTCAAATATACCAACTGGCGACTCTGGTCAATTGGCTCATAAAAATCGATCTTTCAAAACCCGTCGACACTAAGCCGACCCTTTTCAAAATCACATTTAATTCAAAAGGCTAAAATTGGAAAGGGACATTTTTAATATTAAAAAACGAGACGGCGAAAATCCCGGCGTCGACAGTGGTTGAGTTGAACAGTCCTTTGTATGTGGTGTGATGTCGCAAACACCCAAAAATAAAATCTCACTTTTGAAAAATATTAATGTAGTAGTGTAAGTAAGAGTCGATCCCACAGAGAATGATTAATTTAATTTTATGTTTTCGTAAACCAAAATTGTGGGGTTTTTAATTAAAGAAACAATTTAAATAAAATTAACTAAAATAAATATGCAAGAAATAAATAAGAAGAAAAAACCTTGGTTCAAGTCAAAATCCACCATCAAGTATTTACGATTGATCACTAATGCAAGAATAACTCAATTCATATTTTGAACATTCACCGTAGAAAGAACTACTCGCAGGTGGAATAATTTTTCTCCTCTCTACTTAATTTTAGATAAGCAGAGACACTTGGTCTGACTATCCTTAGTACTAAACAACCTCCGGCATTTGCTAAAGATTTAATTTAATAGCAGTTTTAAGAATTAGAGAGATCGTTGAACTAAGCAACACAAGCCACATGTTTGCATTTAATTTAGATGAATATTCTTCCCAAGATAAAATAATCTTTTGATCTGCAAAACAATTATTAAACTTAGTTGCTTCACAAATAGCAGTAGCTTAATATGAATAATAAATTAGTAGTACTCATAGCAATTAAACAAATCAATCATAAAATTAAGCACAAAAAAATATTTAATACTCAATATAAATTGAACAATTAAAATAAATTAGATTTCACAGTGTATAAATCTTGATGGCTTCAATCATTTAAACCAAGAAAAATAATTTAACTACGCATAATTATAGAGAACACCAAATAATAGAAGAGAGAATTTTTCTAATAGAGAAGTTGTGTCTTACAATGTGTCTCAAGCCCTCTATTTATAGGCTCCATAATCCTCCTAACCCTAGTAAGAAGTACACTTTTCAAACCCTAATAGGATTTAAAATACAAATTAAAATAAAAGAAAAATAAAATAATTATTATCCTAAACCTAATTGAAATTAAAATCCAATTTGGAATCAAATGAATACTCAATTCGCGAAATAATCTCGTTTCTGGCAATTTCAATGCAAACCAAACAGGCCCTTCACTCCATTGACTGGTCAGAATCCAACCGTTCACGCATTGCGCGGACTGTTCCGTTCAGAGCTAAAAACGACGTCGTTCCGTATATGCTGCCAGCCACCTTAACGCGCGCATGACGCAATCTTTATTCGGCCCTCCAAATGCTAAACAATGTCGTCCTGCTTTTGGTCCATTTCAGCCTGTACGTGCGCATTGCGCGAAAGCATCCTGCCGAATTTACGATTTTGCCACTGAGCGGTTTATTTACCATTTGCCACAAGATCTTTGCAGAATTTACAGATTTGACCCAAGACTTATTTTTTCCTACAAAATAAAATATAAAATAATTAAAAATAAATAAAAATAATGTAAAAATCCTAAAAACACATAATAATAAATAAAACACCTAAAACACTAAAAATAAATAAAAACACATAAATAAATAAAAAATATAAAATTACTATAAAATTATCTAAATTAACATAAATTAACTAAAATCCTATAAAACCTATTAAAACCAAAATGAGCTAAATAATTAAACATTTAAGCACACAATAAATATAAAAACTAAGTATTTGAGAATAAAAATATCGTATAATTTAACCCTATCAAATACCCCCACACTTAGCTTTTGCTCGTCTTCGGGCAAGACAAGAACAAAAACTATAAAATTAAAACTAATAACCAAACAACTTACTTGAGCAATAGATCAATAGAAATTTCAACATCAGCCTCAAAGATTTTTTAAATGATAACTCAAAGAAAATTTTAAAACTATGCAAAATCTAGAATTTTAAAATATTTATTAATTTTACTCTACTCAAGATCTTTTGTGGGTGTGTGAATCCAAATGTATCAAACTAATCAAAACTCGGATAAGTTTAGGTTAGTAATTACCTTATAAAAGATATACAATAAAACTCAATATACTTATTTTTTACATCACTTTCAGCTAATACCGACAAATATAAATCAGAAGATATAAAGGTTTTTAATTAATGAAACACACTAGGATTATCAATATCAGTTTTTCCTAATATTTTTCCAATTTTTTTTCTTTTAATGGGTGCATTTTATGTTCCATCCCACTTTTTTTTTCTTCTTTAGTGAGTGCATTTTATGCTTCATCTCACTTTTTCATGTGCTTATGAGTGAGTGCGTTTTACGCTCTATCTCAACCCACTACATTTTTAATAATCCTAGAAAAATACCTAAATCATATCCTCTAAATTATATTTTGTCTTATATTTCACTTCAAATAATGATCAAATAAGATATAGAGCTCAAAAATATCTTTCATAAGTATTTAACCATTTAAACTTTCTCTTAATTAAAACTAGCTCAAACAAATGGATATAAGTGCATAAAAAGTTTAAGGATCTCAAATAAAGTAATTATCAATAAAAAGTCAAAATTCAGACTAAGCAAAAATTTATCATTTTTTCAAACGTTATTAAATAAAAATCAATTTTTTTATCATTGGCTAAAAATTTAAAATCAATTAACTCATTGCTCAAGTGACTCATCCTAAAAATAAGATAAAAAACTACCCCATTTTCGTAGGAAACACGGTTACACTTAGCATGTGCAACAAGCCTTTAAACCCCAAGGTTATCCCAAGTGGACGAGTTTTGTCTCATGAGGGTTTGCAGTGAATTACCCACAAAATTCAAAAATTCAAAAAAAATTCTAAAATTTTCAAAATATGACCTAAAAATAACAAAAATCTTAAATCCCTTCTCCCACACTTAAAATTTACATTGTCCTCAAAGTAAACTAAAATGCAAAGAAAAAACACAGATAACTAAACTATAAATACTAAATAAAAAGAAAATTATACTCCCATTGGGTTGCCTCCCAAACAGCACCTTTATTTATTGTCATTGGTTAGACAACAGGCCAAAGTACTATGTCACTCCAACTTCATGAATTTTGAGTACCCCATCCATCACGTTATTCTTCATAGGTAGATTCAGTCTCCGTTGCACGTGACATGAACGTTTTACGCCATCTTCAACGAATAGATATTTCATATGATTGGAGAGAGTCTTTATATTCGGAATGGGATCCTGCAAAACAAAAGATGAAAATTTGTTATGAGTAGCAGGCAATGGAATAGAAATAATTGCATTATTATCAAAAATCATTGGCAAAGAATTTAATGGAGCTTCTTCCTCCTTCAAATCTTGTTTCAGCTCAATTGATTCTTCTTCCTCTGACTCCAAATTGTTGGTAATCGCAATCTCTAACTTTTCCTTGTTTATTTCCTCAACAACTTCCGCCACCTTAGGCATGTCATCATAAAAAATAACATCATTGTCTATATTAACACTGTCCGCTTCATTGATGTTGTTTGTTTTCTCTTGCTTCGGTGATGGAGGGACTGTCTTTTCTTGATCTTCTATATCGTTACCACTTCTTAACACTTGTACACTTGTATTCTCCGTTAGATTATCCATCGTTTAAGAAGGTACTTGCATAGAACTTTGCTCCTCCAATTGATAGATTGCGATTTGTCCCAATGAAGTACCCAAACGCTTAATAATTGCATTATTTTCCTGAATACTTGCCTTCATGTCTTGTTGAAATTGTAAAGTGTTAGCTTCAATTAATTTAAGCATATCTTCTAAGGACATATCAAAAGTATTTGATTGACTCTGTTATTGTTGAAAATATGGCTGCATGTATTATTGATAGCTTGAAAAATTCTGATTTGCGGGCGAACTAAACAACATAAGCCACTTATTTGCATTTAATTTAGATGAATATTCTTCCTAAGATAAAATAATCTTTTGATCTGCAAAACAATTATTAAACTTAGTTGCTTCACAAATAGCGGTAGATTAATATGAATAATAAACTAGTAATACTCCTAGCAATTAAACAAACCAATCATAAAATTAAGCACAGAAAAATATTCAATACTCAAAATATAAATTGAACAATTAAAATAAATTAGATCTCACAGTGTATAAATCTTGATGGCTTCAATCACTTAAACCAAGAAAAATAATTTAACTACGCATAATTATAGAGAACACCAAATAATAGAATAGAGAAATTTTCTAATAAAAAAGTTGTGTCTTACAATGTGTCTCAAGCCCTCTATTTATAGGCTCCATAATCCTCCTAACCCTAGTAGGAAGTACACTTTTCAAACCCTAATAGGATTTAAAATATAAAAAAAAATAAAAGAAAAATAAAATAATTATTATCCTAACCCTAATTGGAATTAAAATTCAATTTGGAATCAAATTAATGCTCAATTCGCGAAATAATCTTGTTTCTGGCAATTTTTGCGCAAACCAAACAGGCCCTTCGCTCCGTTGACCGGTCAGAATCCAACCTTCCGCGCATTGTGCAGACTTTTCCGTTCAGAGCTAAAAACGACGTCGTTCCATATATGTTGCCAGCCACCTTAACGCGCGCATGACGCGATCTTTATTCGGCCCTCCAAATGCTAAACAACGTCGTCCTGCTTTTGGTCCACTTCGACTGGTACGTGCGCATTGCGCGAAAGCATCTTGCCAAATTTACGATTTTGCCACCGAGCGGTTTATTTAGCATTTTGCCACAACATCTTTGTAGAATTTCAGATTTGCCCTCCAAGCTTATTTTTTCCTACAAAATAAAATATAAAATAATTAAAAATAAATAAAAATAATATAAAAATCCTGAAAACACATAATAATAAATAAAACACCTAAAACACTAAAAATAAATAAAAATACATAAATAAAAAGAAATATAAAATTACTATAAAATTACCTAAATTAACATAAATTAACTAAAATCCTATAAAACATATTCAAACCAAAATGAGCTAAATAATTAAACATTTAAACACACAATAATTATAAAAACTAAGTATTGCGGAATAAAAATATCGTATAATTTAATCCTATCAGTATGGGTAGGGGATTTGTTCTTGGTTTAATGACCGTTTAACTTCCTATATTGATTAGTGGCCGAGCTGACCAATTTCTTGTATAGGCAGGAGATTGTGTTTGGTTTGACGACCACTTAGCTTCCTATAGTGATAATCAATTGAAACCTGGTGTTGCGCTATTCGTTATGCGTATGCTGATAAGATGATTCTTTTCTCATGTGTATAATGGATAGGTAGAGGATGTTAAGATAAGTTCGTGTTCTGAGAACCGATACGTATGGTAAGTTCGTGACTCACATTCATGTGGTGGAGCTCCTCAGCGAATGGGTGACTTTGGCCTGACTAGGACAAGGTCCTTAAACCATATGATTGTGGTAAGTTCCTGAGCCTAAATACGTGGTAAGTTTGATGAACAATGAGTGTTGGTAGAGTTAAGTAGCAAGATTAAAGCTATATTAGATATAGTTATTAAGTTGGAAAAAATGAGGAGACATTTGAGGTATTTTTAGGTTTTAGAATATTCCAAATCTTCTAGTTATGCTAGACTTTGAAATTCTTAAAATTGTGTTAAATTTGCACTTTTGTGCTTTTGAAAATATCAAAATGTGTTTTAGTAATCATTAATGCATTTAGTGCAGAAATGATAAACGATGGAGTCATCAATGCAGAGTAGCCTAGTGTTGGATATAATATAAGCCCACTATGGTATGATGTAGTATGACAAAGTCATAAAATAATTTTCAGTATTTTGGAAACGTTTAAAAAAGAGTCTATGCTAATTGTTTCGGTTAGACAAATTAATTTGAAAACATCAAAATGTATTTCTAAAACGTCAACACAATATATGGTGTGTATATGACAAATGACAGAATCCTCAACGTATTTTCTGTGAAGGTACAATATCATGATATCATAAAGTAATTTGCACCATAAAGATGGCGTTAAAATTACTATTGATAGAATCCTCAACGTACTGTGCCAAAGATGCAGTATCATGAAGTCATAAAATAATTTTTGATTTTCACTTAAAATAGTTTAAAAAGTTCTATAGTGGTCTAGTCCATTTGATTCGGCTAGACAACTTTTAATCGAAAGTGATAAACTTCAAAATTTTATTGCACGTGTGTGCTCTTAAAGAGTTTTAAAGTTCCGATTGATATCCGAACTATTATTGTAGGTTTATGCCAATTGTTTTAGCTAGACGTTTGCATGCTAGACATTTAAAAATTATTCAAACCTGTTGTTGGTACGGATTCGTAAACTGAGAGAACAACCCTTAATAGGGGAAAATTTAAGTATCGACTATTCGATACGCGCAAGGTTAAATGTTATGAGTATACATGGTGTACGAAAGGTTGATCCCCTCAAGTGCAACTAACGGATTTTAAGCATTGGTTATCCGAAGTAGTCAAAGCTAAATGTTATGCATACACATAGCATACAAGAGGGTGATTTCCTCTAGTACGTATCCTGAGCTAGTAACCAAATGGTCAATCAACTATTGATTCCATTGAAAGTTTATAGTTCATGGTCTATATGACCTCCCAGTCATATATGAATTTATTTTAAAGGAATTCTTTTTACTTCCTAGTTATTCAAGTTCCTTCACAATTATTGAACAATTGGTGAAGACTTCTCGAAAATATCCTAATATTCTGGAAATTTAATGGGTAGAGGTATAATTTTAGAGAAGATTGATCATAGAATTAAATGATCAATAAAGAATCCCAGATATTGAATATGATGCACTATGATGAAAACCTAGACTAGAAGCTTGATCTTGAAGCAATCATGTGTGTTTTCATGTTTGATACCTTCAAATATTTTTAAAGGTTTAAAAGTATGATTTGGGAAGGAAAAGTTCAATATTAGGCTATAGTTTCTGTGTAAACCAAATCCTAATCTGTAAAGTGCATTAAAAGGTGCATGTAGAAGTTGAGTGATTGCACAAAGCTGTTAAATAAGCATGTGTTAATGTATTTGATGTGTGGATTCGAGAATTTAAGTATAGGTTAAAGAGCAAAGTCTTGCTAAGTTGGCAAAAATCCTACCAACGAGTGATTTTTAGCCATTTGGTGTAATTAAAGGTCAAATGAGGCCAAACATCTAAGTTTTATGTAATTACATGTGTTAGAGTCATTTTGAAAGTCATTTGGTGCTTATGGCGATTAATGTGAGTTTTAAACGTTTAAAAACCATTGTCGGCACCTAAAATAAAAACTTTGAAAAAATAAAACCATTTGAAAAGTTTTAAATGTTTTGAAGGTCCATGAAAGTCAAATACATGTTATATGTGTTAAATGATGTGTTGGAACAAAGTTTTGGAAAAATGGGCCGATGATAGTATGTAATTTTGGAAATAAAAGTTATGTAAAGTTGATGCAAATGCACCTAAAAGGTGATTTTTGGCAATTTCAAGAAATTAAAGGTGAAATGAAGTCAAATGACTTAGATTTATGTTATTACACGTGTCTAAGTTGATTTGGTAATCAACAGATGGAAATTTGAATGAAAAGGCGATTCGAGCGATTGAAATCGATCGTTTTGACTTGAAACATATTTTTATAGAGAAATCTCGCATCGTGCAAAGTTAAATGGTTTGAAAGGCCTAGACATGTCTTATATGACATATATGAACTATGTCAAGTGTTGAAATGATGTTTGGTAGAAAATGGCCAAAAAACACAAAATTGAAAAAAAATGAGTTTTGAAGTTGAAAATTTTCTAAGTATGGAAACAAGTTTCAACGCCCTCCTATGGGCTATTGCTTCGATAATTTTAAGAATTCAAATGAGTCATGTAATATTTTTGTAAAATACAAGGTAGTAAGACCTAGCTATGGTCCAAATTTGAGCTTATTTGAATGTAAGATTAAAGAGTTAAAAATCAGCAAAGGTAGTGCAAAAATCAACTTTTCTGATTCTGAACACTGCGCCTAGGCGCAATGTTTTGTACTAAACATTGCGCCGGGGCCAAATGTATTGTTCATGGCTGAGAACATTTTGCAGCCAGCGAGCTCTGATAGTGCGTTGGGGAGAGATTTTTGTGCATTTGAAAATTTTTTAAGCTTCTAAAAAGCTATGTTTTGACATGGAATGATAAGAGTAGATTATATAAACCCTAAATAGATAAAGAATGACCAATATATAGGGTGTTAAGGTATAATGGGATGATGAATGACATAATATAATATGCCTAAAAGCTAAGTCAAAGCATGTTAAAGGTTATGAAAAAAGGTTGGGAACGAGCTAGGATGTATTATTAACCTATATAACGTATAATACACCAAACGTGATATGATTAGAGACGAATGGTCAAGTATTTATGAATTAAGTTTGACTAAGATTTATAAAGTTTTATGATCCTATATTGATGTAGACACCCAAATTTTGCACTTCTCTACTAACCCTGACAGGAGGGCAGAATCGTTATTTGACCCGACGCGCGAAAAGGAAGGTGGACCCCAACACGAAGTCACCCCAACGATTTACGGTCAAAGCCGCCACAACGGACAACGAGCATCCGGTCACTGAGGCGAGGCGAAAAGTTGATCCAGAAAAAACCTGAGCTGACCGCAAAAGACGACAAATGGCCACTACGCTTACGATGTTCGGGGGTCTCGCTCCCCGGTGAGCGAGCGGCTGCCCAGCTCGCCGGTGAGCTGGCGGGGGTGGAAAGGGGGCAGCGCCCCCTGAAAGCCAGGCACAATTATCAAATTCTATATCAAGTCGCAGCCCTCCGAACTAGCCTCCCAGAACAATATGGCACGTTTTCCAGGGATTTCCGGATCGCAAAAATACAGCCTTCCGAAATAATACAGCAGAAATTGGCGAATTAAGACCGCGCGGCACGGAAATCAAGAAAAGCAAGCCGGACAGCCGCGGATGCAGCTGCGGCCACTGACAAAGGGGCAGGTTCGCGGCTCGAGGACGGCACACGACAGCCGAGGTTCGGCGCGGACGGCTGCCGAGCCCAGCCGCAGATGCACCTGCGGCCAGCCGCAGATGCACCTGCGGCTGGTCTCGGCAGTCTATTAAGCGTCCAGATCTGCGTCCGAGAAGAAAAAAAGAAGAAAAAAGAAAGGAAAAGAGAGAGAGAAATACGCGAGGGAGAGAGAGAGGAGCTCGGTTTTGGCTTGTATGGAGTAGAAATCTTTGTTCTTTTGCTAGATAGTTGTATACTCTTGTCGTTAGGCTCACTTTGTGGAATATAAAGCTTCATTTGGTTCATTGCAAGGTGAAAGAGGAGTGTGTTCTTGGGTTTTTTTGTGTTATTATTAGTATAATGTTGTGATTGGGTTTATTTGATTTAGTTTATTGTTATATGTTGATAATGATCCGTGGATTAGGGGTTGTTAGTGAGGTTTCCATCGGAAAGTAACTCCTCCTAACGCCCCGATGACATCCATACGGTGATTGTTCGTTCGTTATGATGTTAAGTAATGTGTATTGTTGATTTGGGCGATATTTGGGTTGTATAATGTGATAGCCAATGTCTAGATCTTGTTAGATTTGTTTAGTATTGGTGGTGTTGTGATGGGATGATTGTGAGCCTAGGGGGGAGATCCTCGTGATCGAACCCCGATGATGGACGTTTTGGCATATGTAATCGTGGCATAGGGTCCGTAGCGTTGTATTTGTAATATCGGGCCTTAACGCGATATCAATCGTGTTCGGGTTAAGGCCTTGTGGTAATAAAAAATATGTGATTGTGGGTGTTTGGGGCTGTCTGGATGGCTCACATGCCCGTGGATAGCCCCGACACGTTATGGATGCTTGTTTTAATTTACGACACAAAAAATGATTTTCAAAATAAGGCAAATAATGAAGATTTTGTAAAAGTGATCAAATTTAGGATATTAGATTCACGAGGTTTAAAGGTTAAGCGTTTTGGGCGAACTTTAATCAATGATTGATGAATAGGCTTTAGTTGGTTTTAAAAACATCACAAAAAAATGATTTCGTAAAATAAATGAATGTTTTAATTAAACTTTGTGCAGAGGGTCAAAGAGTTCTAGAAGTTGCCCTCGTTTTATTTATATTAACTGTTAGAAGGCAATGTATAGTCTCGATTCCTATTTGACAAAAGTTTAAAACTATTGTTTTCTAAAAAGACATCTAAATAAAAAAATCCTCAAACGCTTTCGAAATTAAAATCAATCTTTCTTATAAAAAAGCGAAGCCTCGTCATTTGGGTCAAAGAACGTCCAAAACACTTTCCAGATAACACTTTTGCCATATAAAAATAAAAGCGAACTTTTATGCAAAAAGCACCACAAACATTCATCTAGGCACGCACGCACACACACGCAAACCACACATTTTAGGATTTAAAAAAGGATAGGAAAACATCAAGATTGCGGTAACCGTGTTTCACGGAAGTCGGGGGGTGCCTAACACCTTCCCCTCGCTTAAGCAAGCCCCCGAACTCTATGAATCTCGGTTTGCGGACCAATTAATCGGAGTCACATATGAGCCAGCGATTACGAAAATAAATTCGGATGAGTTGGTACATCCATTTCAAATATACCAACTGGCGACTCTGGTCAATTGGCTCATAAAAAATCGATCTCTCGAAACCCCGTCGACACTAGGCCGACCCTTTTCTAAACCACATTTAATTCAAAAGGCTAAAATTGGAAAAGGGCATTTTTTTAAATAATAAAAAACGAAACGGCAAAATCCCGGCGTCGACAATTGATGTATAGGTTATGTATTAACAGATAAAGCTCGGCTAGCAACCTGATACAAGGAAGGATAGAAAGGCCAAGAAAGGTAGTACATTTTAAGTGTAATTAATGCATACAGGCAAGTTATTCAGACTTAAGTGAAATAAATGTTATATGTGAACTATGTGATAGTAAATGAATTGAAATGTGCCCTATGTGCAACTATGTAGTATAATTGCTAAATGAATTACGTAACATTAAGCATAGCATGTTAAGGTAAAGGATGCATGGCGCATATTATGGGCTGTGAGCATGAAAGGTGCTATCTGATTAACTTGCTGAGCTTTATGCTCATTCTTGCTATGAACTAACATTTCAGGTAAAGTAAGAGAAGGCCGGAAGTTCTAGTGCAACTAAGGTAAAATAATGCTAAATACATAAATAAGCATGAAGGATATTTGTAATTTGTGTAACGTGCAAGTGAGCTAGATAAATGTAAATTTGTAAGGGTACTAAGGAATGTAGGGTTTGTAAATCCATATAGTTAAATGTGTATGTATGTATTACTTAAAGTAGATGAGATAATGAGGCAAGATGATTGTATTATTGTTATAAAATGAGTATGATATATAATAAAACTCGCACGTATTGTACAAATGTACGTAAACAGGAACAAAGATGAATAGATATAAGTATATGATCTAAGTTCTAGTAAAGTGAATGTTACGATCCTAAGGCAGATATTGATAGTAAGTTTTTTTATAAAAAATATGGACCGCATTATGGTCAACTGAATGGTTTCAAAGCTTAAAGGTTAAGTTTTAACACATGAGATCCCAGTTAATATGGTTTAAAGTTAATGATCATCTTATCCAGACATAATTATACTTAATTAAGGGAATGTGGGATTTTGGTGCATTACAGAGACCATTCGAAAAGGGTTCATTAAAATCATTTACCAACTATGGAGTATGATATGTCGAAAATATTTCTCCATAAATACTATCTGATAACCTTATAGGTAAAATCTCTATGCTTTCTTCATTATTATAATCACACCCTTCTTTTTAGTGGGGAGACTACCACTTTGTACAAACTTCATATATGGGATTCGCCAATCTACTAAGTCATTAATGAAGGTGCATTCCTCCTATCCAAGGCATTCTTTGCACGAAAGGCATTTGTCGTTAAAGTGCATCTACTTCTTTCTTAATTTTAGGCCAATATGAAACCTCTATTATAACCCAATATCTATCAAAATCCACAGTTTTATTCATGCACCTGGTCCTTAGGAGAGGGAACCCCTAGGGGGGGGGGGGGGGCTCTCCCAGGATGCCTTGGTGTACACTTATATCATGTAAAACTTATTGACTTGATCATTGAGTATGGCTTGAAATGGGTGGAATTTGTACTTGTGAAAATGATGGGAGTGTGGCTAGAATGATTGTTGGTTAGGACTAATTTGACTCTATTCGGAGTTAGGGCATGTTACCTCTATTCTGGGGCTCCATATTGATGACTGGAATTTGTTGGCCTTCTATTGTCGGAGGCACATTCTGATTATCAGTGTTGCTATTATCCACTCCTGCTCTCCCTGTTTGCGAACTTCCTGGAAATATGGCTTGACAAGTTGGGATTTGCATCAATTTCTGGCAGAAACTCCTCATTTTCTCCTGTTGTTTCTATATCTCTAACATCATTGACAGCATCATTCCCTGCCTCGTGGTCGGTAAAACTCTACCCGTATTTCTAGAGTAGTTGCCTACAAATAAATTAATCATATGTATCACTGAAAAATATGTATAAGTGATAATATGTACCTATGTGCTTGGCTTTACTGGTGATTGATCGAATGCCCTGCTTCTGATATTCCTTGAAGTACTCCAATTCATTGGATCCAAATAAGTCGGCATGCTGGGGTTTGGGGTCCAAGAGGGTTCGATGTATGAAGGCTTCGACTTTATTCCAGCCTAAACAAACACAAGTGTCAGGCAATGTACACCCCCCAATCATTCCCCACTGTGTACACCTTCTCCCCCGATGTGATCTCGTCTAGCAGGACCACCTATGCAAAAATTGACATTTCAAGAACTGAACTGCGGTAAGCCTGCCACAAAACCCTTTCCTTAAAAGGAGTATCATCCATTGCCTGGCCCATCTTCCATGTTCTGATCTTACCATCCTTGCGCCCACTCCAAACCAATTTACTCCCACCATCGATCATCGTACAGATGGCCGACGAAGTATTAATAGACTCATAAAACGTCATCGCATCCTCATCCTCAGCTGATATGCATCCGTTAAGTTCTAAACCAGAACTCAGACTCTTGACCCGCCACAGCTGAGTCTCCGTATAAGCCATTGTTCTAAAAAATCTCCCCACCTGAATCTCCTTAAGCCGGAGCGGCCTCGCTTCAAGGCACGACGGGTGGCGGTGGTAGTAGTCGAAGTTACCACTGCCGCCGATAATAGTGGTGTATGCTGTCAAGGTTTGCGAATGTGTTCTTGTCATTGTCTTGGAGTGGCTAATCCGGCATTTGTAACGACCCCAAAATTCGACCCACTTTATTACCTTAAATTTCATATTTATTAAACATTATTTCCTTAACGTCTGAATTTCGGTTCGTTAATAATCTTAAATTACCTTATTTAAACCCTTAATTAATTTTATAAATCATCAATTACCAAATTTTCGGTATCAATTTTTCACTTTCTTAATTCAATCATTGTATTAAAATATTTGGATATTTAAAATCCCTACATTTCTCGATCTTAGTCCTTGGATCGCAACCTTTACTTTTTCTTTCTGTAGCTAGTATCATAATGCTCCATATTCAAAATCTAATATTGTTTACTTTCATACAATTATTCTTTGTTGCATCATTCAAAATCAAACATATAATAATTTCTATCGTAACAATTAATTTGAATATTCACGGTTCACAATTTAACTATATTCATCCTATACAGATCCAACGTATATGAATATACAAAACACCAAAATAAACTTTGCAATTTACCATATTGAATATAACCATTTCATTTACAACCTTCTAGGTTAATCCATCTCTAATATAATCCGATATTTTTGAAATTCATTTCTTAACCTGCAAAAGTTTATTTTAAGCAAGTAATGAGCACAACGGCTCATCAAGTTCAACAGTTTATGCGTTACGTAGCACATACCTTAACATGTTCGGTGTGTGTCATACATCATGTGCTTATGCTTCTACTATAGCAATATTTCTTATATCATTGCACATAGTACACATAGTTGTCATATTAGTTACATATCACATAACACATAATTTATATGCATTTAAACATGTATTAACATATCATAACATACAACATTTAACATTAAAGGACTGAAGAACTTGTTTGGATTGTGGCATTAAATAATAAATATCCTTTTTATATTGCTCCTCGTACAACATATGATCATAAAATAATCAAATAATAATTATTTATCCTCTTATGATATTAATTTAATTAATTAATATCATCTCCGGGCCAATTATCCCATAATATGGTTAATTATATTAACCTCACCATTCAATATATTAATTTAACTTAATATCAAACACCTTCAATACGGACAACCCGGCTCATCGAATAAAATTTAGCATAATCGGTTGACCGGAAGTTTATTTAATCATATTCTAACTTTTAAACTTAATAGATTAATATTTAAAATATTTAAATATTAATCCTCAATATTTTATATTTTTACAAAAATATTAAATTTAAGCCCAAACATCATTTCTATATTTTTAGTATTTTTCTATAATTTTCTATGATATTTAAACAATTTTTAAATATTTATTTCAATTAAAAACAATTTCTGGGGGCATTTTAGTAATTTTTGCGGCTTTAGGGACAAGACCGGATTTTCTCGAAAAGTCCAGGGCTATTTTCGTAATTTTAGCGCTCTAAGGACACGTTCGGTATTAACAGAAAAGGCTAAGGGCAACACCGTAATTTCTCGCGTGTCGTCGGCCGCGCATTGCGTGCGGCCCCCAACTGTTGACGCCAAACGGCGTCGTTTCTTGTCGTTTTCAGAAGCCTTCGCGCATGGCGCGGCTGCTTCTTCCGCGCGGCCCCCAAAACGACATTGTTTATAGTCGCGCGTCTGAAAAAAAAATGGAATGCGCGGCAGCCTTGAATTTCTTCTTCTTCCTAGCCAAAACAGTAGCCAGCCAAGAAGGAAAAATACACCATTTTCTTTACAATTTCTACAACAAAATTAGTCAAAAAATCATAAAATTCATAGATATACATCCTAAAATTATTTGAAATAATTATTCTAATTATTTACAATTTTTTCATAAACTTTATTTAACACCATAATTATCCAAAAAAATTCAAAATAAATTAATTTATACCTTCTAAAGCTCATAACTCCATCCTTGAAGCTTATTATCCTTCCTTGATGGCACAAATATTTTTAACCCTTGGTGATTTCCGGTGGTGGCTTTCAGTGGGATAGAAAAGAAGTGTTTTGTGTATTTTTCTTTTTCCTTCCTTTTTTTTTTGTTTGTTTCTTTTTCCCTTTATATAACCAACAACCACTTAGCCATTTGGAATAAAAAAAATTCCACCGACTTATTTGCATGCAACGGAAACTTCCGGATTTTTTAAGAAAATAGCATGCAAACTTTTAATTTAAATACATTACGTAATTATTTCGTATAATAAATATTTTATATAATGTATATAAAATATTTATTTTAATTCACCAAAAATCATAGCATGATTTATAAATAATTTTAATACCTCTTTCTGGTGCTTTACTTGACAAATTTTGTACACTCATAAAGACATACATGTAATTAAATGAGGTAATTTATACCTCCAAAAATCATAAAATAATTCATATAACATATAAAAAATATTTTTTATAATTTTTCACTTCGTTATTTGGATATCATGTTACACTAACATGTTCACATTTTCGAAATATTATTCCTCATAAAAATCATAAAAATTTCATTATACATAACCATAATTTTTTAATAACTTAAAACATTCCTTTTTTCTCATTTACTTTCATTTCTTTACAATTTACACTAATTTTTCTTATATAAATTATATAATTTATTATATAATTTATATAATTACTTTCTCATTACATGATTTCTATTTTACACCAAATACAATTTATAAAAATTCCTTTCATCCTTATTCAATTTAATCTTCTTATATAAATTATATAATTATTCCTATATAATTTATATAATTATTATTTTCCTCATATTTCACTTTAATTTCCTTATATAAATTATATAATTTATATAATTACTTTTCTTCTTTATTAATTTCCAAACTTCCACCATAATTCTTGATTAAATCTAAAATCAATAATTATAATTTTATTAATTTCCTCATTAACTTTTCATAAATTTTCAGATTAATTTAATTATTAATTCCTTAATTTTCATAATTAATGAAATTTATAATTACAACAATTAACCATAAACACACACACACACACACACACACACACACACACATATATATATATATATATATATATATATATATATATATATATATCTAATTCATACATCTCACATTCCCGCATAACATCATTTAAATACTAATTTTTGTACTTCCACAATAATTTAATTGTACAATTTATTGTACTTCTACATGAAATTTCTTTTATTCCTCATAAATTGTTTTTAAAAAATTTATTTACTTTTCAATTATTTTAATTCCTCACAATTTATCATGGTCTCCGTACAAATTTAATTTACTAATTAAATCTCATCACACACCATAAATCACATCAAATAGTAATTAATTTACACAATCTTGATAATTTTATCGATTAAATTCTTATTTAATTTTATTAAATAAATCCTGAAAATTAGGATCCTCACAGCTTTGATGTGGGTTAGACCGTAGAAAGAGAGAGCAAACAATTGTGCCTATGTATGATGGGATGAACCTAGTCATAGGAAATGAATGTTTATTTGTTTATATAAGAAAGTTGGGAGGACCTTACTTGACCGAAACCTACTCGATCGAAGCCTACTCGATCGAAGCCTACTTGGCCGAAGCCTACTTTGTGAAAGTTGGTTTTTGTTTATTTTTTCACAATTCCTGTTTCTTCAAGCCCCGAGACCATCAGTTTGTGACGTTGCTTTAGCCTCTTTTTATTTTCAAAAATGTATTTTCGTGTGAACTTCTTATCGGATAGCACATCGAATAGAAGCTACTGAGTTTGTGAAGAAACTAGCTTAAAGCTTGACATTTTTGTTGTTGTTGTTACAACCATGTCATCGTTTGGGTAAATTGCCGATACATGCAGGAATGCATATTACATTTACTAAAGGTCTAACACGACCATTATAGATATCAGTCCGAATTGGACAGGTAAAATGATTGTGTAGTATAAGAATTTGTTGGTATGTAGTATGAGTGTTAAATACTCAAATTAATTGTAATAGAATGTTGTATCATGTATGATATTGAGACATACTAGAAACATATAAAGATTGCGATTCTGAAAATAGAAAGAGATATTGTAAAATTGTAAATAAATGATTATTTAGCAATTATAATATTGTTGTAAATCATGAACAATAAGGAAAATGTTGTAATCGTGTTGAACTAGATCCGAGGTTCGAGGGACCCGAATTCGGGGTCGTCACAAGTTGGTATCATAGCTGATATGTTAAAAACCTTATGTAAGAGTACCTTAGGCTATAACCGTAGTAGAAGATAAGTAAAATGATAAAGGAATAAACTCAAAAATAGTTTAAATAATAAAAAAGAATGTACAAAATTCATATATAGAAGATTATCCAAAGGTGGATTTGAGAAGATATAAGAGAAATGAAAAGGGGCATGTTGTATATAATTTGAAGAAGTGATAGAAGATATCTTATAATAAGATTTTGAGAAGCAGAAAGAAAATGTTAACAAGGTCATGAAATGATCTAGAGAGATGAACTCGTAATGAGTCAGATGTTCTAAAATATGAATGGAGAGAATTCGTATTTAGTTAAGAAAATTAGAGGTTTGTGGGTTTTTAAATTGACGACTCATAATAGTGGCTGAGTTGTACGATTCCTTATATAGGCGGGGAATTTGTGCTTGGTTTTAGAATCATTTAGCTTCCTATATTAATATAGTAGTTGAGTTGAACAGTTCTTTGTATGAGCAGGGTATTTGTTCTTGGTTTAATGACCGCTTAACTTCCTATATTGATTAGTGGCCGAGTTGACCAATTTTTTATCTGGGCAGGAGATTGTGTTTGGTTTGACAACCACTTAGCTTCCCATAGTGATAATCAATTTAAACTTGATGTCACGCTATTCGTTATATATATGTTGAGAAGGTAATTCTTTTCTCATGTATATAACAGATAGGTAGAGGATGTTAAGGTAGGTACGTGTTCTAAAAAACTCATACTTATAATAAGTTCGTGACTCATAATCGTATAGTGAAACCCCTCAGCGAATGGACGATTTTGGTCTGACTAGGATAAATTCCTCAACCCATATAATTGTGGCAAGTTCCTGAACTCCTAAAGTGTGGTAAGTTTGACGAACATTGAGTATGGGTATAGTTAAGTAGCAAGATTAAAGCTATAATAGATATATTTATTAAGCTGGAAAAGAATGCGGAGGAGAAATTTGAGGTATTTTGAGGTTTTCGGATATTCTAAATCTTCTAGCTATGCTAGACTTTGAAATTCTTAAAATCGTGCTAAATTCGCACTTTTGTGCTTTTGAAAATGTGAAAATGTGTTTTAGTAATCATTAATGCATTTAGTGCAGAGATGAAAAGCGATGGAGTCATCAATGCAGAGTAACCTAGTATTGGATGTATTTTTAAGCCCACTGTGGTATGATGTAGTATGACAAAGTCAAAAAATGATTTTCAGTATTTTGAAACGTTTAAAGAAGAGTCTATGTTAATTGTTTCAGCTAGAAAAATTGATTTAAAAATATCAAAATGTATTTATAAAATCATCACTCGCTATTAATGCTATGGTGTGGAGATGAAAATGACAGAATTCTCAACGTACTGTCAAGATATGTGGTATCATGAAGTCATGAAGTAATGATGGAATCCTCAACGTATTGTCAAGATGATGCGGTATCATGAAGTCCTATAAATGAATTTTAGTTATGCTAACTAATTTAAAATGATTTTTAGTTTGTAATGTACGAGCAGTTCAATGATGTGAGTTTATGTCATTTATTTTGACTGAACACTTTTGGTCAGAAATGACTTAAGTTTTATTATCCAATCCAAATTATTTGGAGCGGAATTTTGTAGTAAGTCTGAGGTGAACAACCCTATAATGGGGGATATGTCAGAGCCTTGAATAAAGAACCCACGAGGGGGTGCCCAAGAGTGGTGGGAGACTGATATAAGCAATGTATGAGTTGGTAAATCCAGAGAGTTCAATCCTAGATGTTCACAGTTTTTATGACCCCTCAGCATAGTATGAAAGTTTTAATGAATATTTTGATTGTCAATTTATTCTTTTGTAAGATATTGATTTTCAATTTATTCTTCTGCAAGATATTCCATTATTCTTAAATTGGGAGTTAGAAGCATAAACTTCTTAGAAAAGGGTAGTCATAGAAATTGATGAGTAAAGAAATATCATTAGAAATGAAAATTGGTAGAAATGAGTATGATGAAATTTCGGGGACGAAATTCTTATAAGAAATGGTGAATGTAATATCCCAGATATTTACAAGAATTGTAAACAAGATTTGAAATAATTAATTAAAGGTTATGGTTTAAAACCTAGAGTTGTCAAAGTAAGATGTGTAGAAAATGGGTAAACATTTTTTTTAACATAATTTATTTGTTAGAAATTAAATGTGATAATATTTCAATGATGCATGTAGAGAATTTATTAAGGAAATAAATTCATTTGAGAAGTGAAGATGGATATATATATATATATATATATATATAGACACACACACACACACACACACACACACACACACACACACACACACACACACACACACCCTAAAGCGTACTTGTTAGCCAAATAAGTGAATGAGTAAGTTAATACTCAATTAAACTAATAAATTAATTAGTTTAAATATAGAGTCATGAAATATAATTAATTAAGTTAATTATATTAGTATGAGTTAAAGTTGTGAAAAATTTAGGATAATTGTCTTGGACGGCAATATTATGAAGTAATTAATTGAGTAATTAATTTAATTATTAAGTTGTTGTATAGAGTCCATTAGTGGATTTAAAACAAGTCCAATATTTTAATTGTTAAAAGTCTTGTTAATAATTTATATAGAGGTCCAATTAAATTTATGGATTTAGCCTCATAAAAAGTTTAAGTAATTTAATTACTACTAGTGGACTAGCCCAAAAGGGTTATAGATGTTAGCCCAATATGAGAATATTTGCATGAAGTGTGTAATTAAATAAGAGAGCCCAATAAAAATTAAGCTATGTAACCCAAATCATTTAAAAGTCAAATGATGGTCAATGTGTTGGGAGAAGAATTTCAAGTATTGATTGAGTGTAGAGAATTAATTAATATAGGGTTAATTGAATAAACCTAGTTAGTAGACAAGAGAGAGTATTAACCAAACATTGGTTAATTACTAGGTAAGTAAATATGATGATGATAATTAACTATGGATGAGTTAATTGAGTAACCCAATGTGGTAGAATAATTTAAAGTAAGTCTAATTGGATTATATTATAAGTCCAAATTAGGTATTAAACTAAGTTAAATAAATTAACCTAGTAGTTTATGTAATTAATTAAACCTTAGTCCATGTAATTAATTAAACTAGTCCAATGCTTGATTTAAGTAAATGTATCATATGTTATTTCATGTTAGCCTAATAGAATAATTAAATTGAGCTCAACCAAATTAAATGGATGAGCCCAATATATTTAAATCATAGAGTCAAAAATTTGTCAACATTTATATATATATATATATATATATATATATATATATATATATATATATATATTTAAGCTATAAAAATAAAGCAAAAATGGGAGATTTAATTTCATTTTTGTTGAGATTTAGGGGACCCACAAGGGGGTGGCTTGATTGCTCATGTTGCTTTGCTTGTACACAATGTTGTGGTGGTTGAACCAACCCTAGTCAATCACAAGTCAATTAACAAATCAATCCATCCAATAGTAATCTCCATTAAGCCTTAATTTGACTATGTTAGTGGATTAGGAGAGTTAATGAGGGTTTAACAAATGACTATATATAGAGTGTTCCACACAAGTGTTATGTTGGTTGGTAAATTGCTAAAGCATTCAAGAGGGAAAATAGAGAGCATTTTAGAGAAAAGCAAACAAACATTTGTGAGTTGAAGGAGATTGCTAGAGGAGGAGCTTGGCGAATGGCACATAGCTTCATAGCATACTTTGGAAGGAGAAGAAGAAGAGCATCCATGTCTAAGAGGTTAAAAATTGTTCAAAACTTTCTTTAATTCATTTTTATAGTCTATATATGTTTTAATCAGTCAAAAAGTATTTTTAACCGATTAAAAGTTATTTTGATGCTCTAGAGGTCTAAAACTATGATATATAGGTATATTCATAGTTTGATATAGTTAATACAAGTATTGGTATGTGTATTACGCAATTAAAGGGAAGAAAAACCCATATTGCGATTTACCGGTAAAACCCTAGATGGTTCGATCTTAAATTTCTTGTCAAAACATTTTCAAAAATGTGATCGAACCATGAAATATTGTAAAACAAGAATTTAGGAACACAACAACACTATGTTGGTGTCATTTGGATGAGTAGAATTTATTTTATTCAACTTTGAATAATTAAAACCAAGAATTTGTGATTTTAGTTTTCACTTTGTTCTTGTGAGCTGTTTTTAGTCTAGTTCCGTTCGGAATTTAGATTTATGTTCTAAAGAGAAATTGTAGAGGAGGAAATTTTGATGAGAATGGATTGAAGAATCACCAAAAAATATTTTAAAATGAAGAAGTTATGGCTATTGGAGCGTCGGAGGGTCGAACAAATAAAATTTTAAAAAGTTTCTGCAACACTACGGTCGGGGCCCTAGTTTTGCACTAGAAATGAGGGTCGGGGCCCTCGTCACTATTTATGGGCAGTGCATTTTTCATTTCGATCTGGTCGGGCCATTCGGGTCGGGTCGATTCGGGTCATGTAAGTCCAAATTGGATAAAAATGTTTAAAATTTAATATAATTAATTTAGGACCCAAGTTTAATAATTATTTATTATTTATATAATAAATAATAAATAAAGTAAATAAAGACATTATTATAATTAATTATTATTTAATTGATAACAAATAATAATTAAAGCAAATAAATATAATATCTAATTACTTATTATTAAATAATAAATAAAGGAGAATATAAAGATAATAAATAATTATTTATTATTTAATTAATATTAAATAATAAATAAGGATGATTAGATAATTAATTATTATTTGAAGGATATTAAATAGTAATTAAAGAAAGATGGAGTTAATAAGGTAATTATTTATTATTTTAATAAATAAGGATAATTAGTTAATTAATTATTATTTAAAGGGTATTAAATAATAATTAAAAGAAGATGAAGGGAATAAAATGATTATTTGTTATTTAATGAATATTAAATGGGGTTAATTAATTAAGATAATATTATTTAAATAATCATTAAATAATTTGAGGATAATTAATTAATTGATTATTATTTTAATGACATTAAATAATAATTAAAGAGAAATAAGGTTATGTAAATAATTATTTATGCAAAGATAAATAAAAAATTAAGGTTAATTAGATTAATTATTTATTTAATTAATATTAAATAAATAAAAGAAAGAAATTAAAGGAATAAGGAAGTGATTAAACAATTTACATTTACTTGTTTAAACATTAAATATTACAAAATGAGTAAATTATTTATATTTAATAATATTAATAAGTAATTAAAATATTATTAAATAATTAATAATATTAATAAGTGATTAAAATATTATTAAATGGTTAATAATATTTGAATGTAGTTGTATATTATCAAATGTAGATAATATTTTGAGATATTTGGTATATTATTAAATGTCCAAATCATTAAGTTATGTAAATAAAGGAAGTTTAATTGAATTAAACCAATGTAGATAGTCATTTGTGACTAATTTAGACAACTTATTAAAAAGTGGGTTGTGTGTAGAACGTGTAGTGAAGACATAAGTTGGTTAAGCATGCCCGATATGTCCGAACTGTATTTGGGTTAGGGTTTTTATCCGAAACTTAAGGGTTCATTTGTCGGACATCTTAAGAATTAATAAATTAAAGTTAGAGTCTTATATAAAGACTAATTAATAGTCATTGTATCTAATGATTATGTCAATTTTATATATAAATTATAGGTTGAACGAAAGACGCAAAATAAGCGTAAATGGTAGAAGCGAACCAGACAAGTTTTTCAGAACTTGCTCCTATGTGTATTTCTATTCAACCATATGTTATTAAATTATTGATATGCGAATATATTGATGATATTTGTGTTATGTGAAACGTATGAAATATGATTATATGCGAAGTATATACAGAATAAGAAGCATGACTTGATATATGCTAGATGTGTATTATATGCGATGCATAAGAAATATGAAGCATTCATAAAATAAAAAGCATGAAAAGCATGACGTACGTATAAAATGCAGAATATGTTTAATATATGAAGCATGCAAGGTGTTATGTGTAGCTGTTAAACTTGTTGAGCCGTCGTGCTAATTCTTGCTTAAAACCAACATTTTTAAATAGTGCAAGTTATTCGAAGTTTTTGATAAAGATCAAGAAACAGGAATGCATATTACATTAACTAAAGGTCTAGCACGACCATTGTAGATATCAGTCCGAATTGGACAGGTAAAATGATTGTGTAGTATAAGAATTTGTTGGTATGTAGTATGAGTGTTAAATACTCAAATTAATTGTAATAGAATGTCGTATCATGTATGATATTGAGACATACTAGAAACATATAAAGATTACGATTCTGGAAATAGAAAGAGATGTTGTAAAATTATAAATAAATGATTATTTAACAATTATAATAGTGTTGTAAATCATAAATAATAAGAAAAATGTTGTACTCGTATTGAACCGGATCTGAGGTTCGAGGGACCCAGATTTGAGGTCGTCACAATATCTGTAATGACCACGATTTTCATTAGAAATTGTAATTATGATTATTAAATAATTAGCAATGAATTAAAAAATTTGTACTAATTAATTGTGCATTAGATAATTGAATGAATATACTTGTGTGTGTGTTATTTATTTAAAGTAATAAAACAATGTGTTATAATTAATTTAAAGTAAGTCTAATTGGATTATATTTTAAATCCAAATGAGGTATTAAACTAGGTCAATTAAATCAACCTAGTAGCCCATATAATTAATTAAACCTTAGTTCATGTAATTAATTGAACAAGCCCAATGCTTGATTTATTTAAATGTAACATAGATTATTAAATGTTAGCCTAATGGGACAATTAAATTGAGCCCAACCAAATTAAATGGATGAACTTAATATATTTAATCCTAGAGTCCAATGTGGAGCCCAATAGCAAGTCAAAATTGATCAACAAATATGCATGTGTGTGTGTGTGTGTGTGTCTATATATATATATATATGCACAATTAAAGCATGAAAGATAAAGGAAAAATGGGGCAAAAATTGCCCATTTGGCCAGTCATGGAAGGCCCCACAAGGGAGTGACTTGTTTTGCTTGGTGCTTCTAAATTACTCCATGTCATAGTAGTTCACCAACCCTAGTCTTTCACCATGTCTATCAACTTGTCAATCCATGAAATAGTAAACTAAATTAAGCTCTAACTTCACCAACATTGGTGAATTAGGAGAGTTAATGATTGATTAGCATTTAGCTATATATAAGATGCTCCACTCATGAGCTATGTTGGTTAGTTCATTCCCTTGTATTCTAGAGAGAAAAAGTGAGAGCATTTAAGAGAGAAAAGAGAAAAACACTTGTGAGTCGTGAGAAATTACTAGAGGAAGTTCTTGGTGGATGTTCAATAGTCTCATATCATATTTTGGTAGGAGAAGACGAAAAGCACACAAGTCATTAAGGTTTAAAAGTACTCTAACCCTTCTATATTTCATTTTTGTAGCTTAGATATGATTTAATCGGTTAAAATATATTTTTAACCGACCAAAACTTGTTTTGATGATCTAGAAGTCTTAAACTATGTTATATAAGTATATTCATGGTTTGATGTGTGTATATCATGGCTTGGTATGTGTGGAATGCATAAAAATAGTAGAAATGTTCATATTAAACTTTACCGGTAAAATCCTAGTTGAGCGTGTGGTATTTAATGTTGTAGTTTGAAATGTGAAAGTTGGAAATGGATTTTTATGGCTATAAAGTTACATATATGAGTTTTAAAGAAAACCCAACTTGTAGCTTTCAAAAATATGGAAAAACAAATAAGTTTTGGATTTTACCGCAAAGTAAGTTGTTTTTAAACCCTAGCTAGTTCAATCTTAATTTTCGTGTCAAAACGTTTTCAAAAACTATGATTGAACCATTGAATATTATAAAACAAGAAGTTAGGAAGACAACAACACTAAGTTGGTGTCATTTTAATGTATAGATTTTATTTTAGTCAAGTTTGAACCATAAAAACCAATGATTTATGAAGTTAGTTTTCACTTTATCCTTGTGAGCAGTTTTGAGTCTAGTTACGTTCAGAATTTGGATTTGTGATCTAAAGGGAAATTGTAGAGGGGAAAATTTTAATGAGAAAGGACTTAAGAATAACTTCAAAATATTTTAAAATCAAGAAATTATGGCTGTCAGAGCGTCGGAGGGTCGAGCAGTCAAAAAGATAACTTCCGGACAGATTGGCTTGGCGTATCTGTGCCTGGTGTGGCGCAGTTGCGTCAGAACAATCTGCCTAGCAGATTTTGTTAGGTCCGGGTCGGGTCGGTCCGGGTCGAGTTTTCTTTGATAAATTAGGTTAAAATAAGTGTAAAATGAATGTGTTTGGATATTAAACCAATATATGGAGTTTATTAATAACTAATTGGTAGCTAAATGTTTAAAATAAAGGTTAATATTAACACAATTAAAGAGTTAACTATTAGTATTGTTTGTAATAGAATATTATTAAGTGGTTAATAATATTAATATGTGATTAAAAATTATTAAATGATTATAACATTTGTAAATGATTAAATATTAGTACATTGGTAATAATATTAATAAGTCAATGGAATATTATTAAATAAGTAATAATATTAGATAATGAATAAAATATTATTAAATGATTAATAATATGAGATAATGATTAAAATATTATTAAATAAGTAATAATATTAATAAGAATATAAAATATTATTAAATGATTAATAATATTAGAGTATGAATAAAATATTATAAAATGATAAATAATATTAGAATATTAATAAAGTATTATTAAATAATTAATAATATTATAAGGATAATGAAATATTATTAAATGATTAATAATATTATAAGACTAATAAAATATTATTAAATTGTTAATAATATTAGATAAGTGTATGAGCTATATTAAATAATTAATATAGGTTTTATGTGGTTGAAATATTATCAAGTAATGATAATATTTTTTTAAGTGTTTATATACTCGTAATTATATAATTGTGTGGTTAAGTGTTAGAGATGTAAGATGTATAAATGTTATTATATGAATGTGAATATGATACTAATTTAAAGATCAACTTGATTAATTGTTAGGTTTATCTAAAGAAAATTAAATTGCATTGGTTAGTTGTAGATTACGCACGGGGCAAGTTTTCCTTAACCCTAACTTGTATTTATTGTTGCAATTTTTCTTCAACCTTATTTACTTTGAGCAATTCAATTATTGTTGAGCAAATATCTACACTCATAGTTATTTGACAGAGCTTTAAGTGGATTAATTATCTAAAATTATTCCACATCATTATTATTATTGTATTCGCACATAGTGTATTTACAAATGTATAGTTCATTAATTCAAGAACTGTTAAAAAAGTCTAAGCTAGTTGCTTCAGCTAGACAATGCATGTTAAAGTCATCACATTGAATCTTTTAAAAGCTTATCCAAACCAATGGTTGGTGTGAATTCTCATAGTAAGACTGAGAATGAACAACCCTAAATAAGGGGGATTTTTATCTGTCGGGAAACCGAATTTGCGCAAGATGTCTGAATGTTATGCATATACATAGGGTATAGGTGTCAGATATATATATGTCTGTTCTACCTTAGTAGCAGTTCATGGTCATTAAAGACCACTCAGTAGTAAAGAGTCAGTCCATTCTTTTATTGAAAATTGATTCTTAATATCTTTCACAATTGTTATCTATTGTTGAAAACCTTGACGTTAATTTTCCTTTCATCATGATATATCTTATACTGTTGTTTATAAACTTGCTGAGCCATTTAGTTGTTCATTCTTGCTATATCATGACTTATTTTCAGCTAAGCCCAAATGTTCTAAACAAGATAAAGGCAAGGGAAAAGCCAAAGCTTAGATTAGCTTAATGCATGCTAGTTAAATTATTTTTTATGTAATTTCTTTTGTAAATCTTTTGTATTCCCTTAAGATATGTAATGTTTATGTTAAGGTTAATCGATCTTGGGAAGTGTAGCCTTTTTATAAGGAACCTTTTGTATTATTCCGCGAAGTTTAAATGCAATTTATGTATTTAATTATTAGTAAGTATTGTACAGTGGAGAACCAAACCCGAGGTTATGGAACCCGAATTTGGGGTCGCCACAGGTTGGTATCAGAGCTGTAGGTTAGAAACGTTAGGATTGCAAAACCTAGGTTATAAGCTTAGTATTAAACTCATATCGAGTGCGTTAGGAGATGAATCGAGGAGATTCATCATGATGTGTATTGTTGGGGTGGATTAAGAAAATCCATCAAGCCGAGATGTACATGATAAAATATCATTTCATTTCATCAATGAACATATTTTATTTCTATACTAACGTATGTTATTTGTATGATTGCAAGATGCTTGAGATTGGACAGTCGAGTCATACTGTTAAGAAGGTGATTTACACTGATATCCACATGGATATGGCACAGCCGTTAGTGGCTGCACCGATAGAGGAGTTCGAGTCTGATCTAGAGGAGGGAAACCGTGAAGAGCCCGTCTGGGGTAGAGTGATGAGGTCATACAGTGAGGATGAGGCCAAGTATGAGGAGTCTGAGGACGAGGAGCTAGCTGAGTACGCTGATGGCATGTGCACTACTGCTAGTGATATCATCGACTCTCTGACTATAAGGAACGAGGAGCTAGAGGTTAGGGTTCAGCAGCTAGATGATCAGTATTGGGATGCAACTTATCAGTTCTCTGGCGAGAACACGGAGCTAAAGGAGAGGATGACAGCAGTAGAGGCTAGATTAGCAGTAGCTGAGCTGAATGTTCAACAGGTTCAGGCAGAGAAGGAGGAGATTAGAGGCTATTGACAGTAGGCTATAGATGATAAGATCGAGATGGAGATCCAGCGAGATTTGGCTCATGGGCAAATGTTGGAGCTGGAGGATTAGGTTAGAGAGAAAAGGGTGAGGATTGATAGACTTAGCTATGTTTATCGTTCTTCTTATGGTAGATTGCAGAGTAAGGTGTACTACTACTCAGCAGAGGAGGGCCAGTCCATGCACACTATCAGTAGGAGCGTGGTGATGGCTATAGGAGATGAGGAGTACGATGACGCCGTGCATCGGGGGATGCGTAGTTTGTAGCAGTAGTTTATTTATTTATGTTGTATGTATATAGATGTAGTAGAAACCCAACTTTTGTTTTGATAGAGGGTTAGTATGATGTAAATCCCAACTCAAGGAAGCTGTGGGATATGATTATGGTTAGATCCCATCTTTTTGTAGTATTTCAGGGATAGTAGCATTTATAGCAGTATTCTTATGATGTAAAAGTGCTATGTACTATGGTTTTAGCATATGAATATAAATGTAGATCTGTTTATGTTTATATGCATTGAGATGATTATTTTTGCTTAAGCTACAAAACGAAAGTAAAAAGATGAAACAACTTTATTAATTTAAATTTTCTTTATACAAAAAATGCCGCCACGTAGATAATTACCGAGAAACCAAGGAGTAGAAGAATCTGTTAACAACAATGAGAGAGCATCGCCAAATCCAGTGCAAGATTTTATGGAAATTCTAATGGGGGCATTCCACGGACGTAATGTGAATGCTACTGGAGTACCAAATCTTGCCGCTCCACTAGTAAGCTTTAAAGATTTCAAACTGATAGGATCACCTACATTTCGAGGCATAACGGATCCTATAGAAGCGCAAACCTGGATCGAAGAAAATGGAAAAGGTCTTCAAGGTTGCACGAGTAGCGGAGTAGAAAATGACCTCATTTGCTACCTTTATGATGAAGGGGGAGGCGAATTATTGGTAGAAGGCTAACAAGAGTAGAGCAGGAGAGGGAACTATCTCGTGGGCATGATTTAAGGAAGTGTTCTTGGAGAATTACTTTCCAGAAAGCACACAAGCCAGGATGGAGGTCAAATTCCTGGAACTCAAGTAGGGAAATATGTCAGTATCCGAATACGTTGGCAAGTTCAACGAATTGACAAGATTTGCTCCACACCAGGTGAACACTGAAGTGAGGCGCTCAAGAAGGTTTGAGCAGGGACTGAAACCGTGAGTTTACAGTAGGGTCGCTGTTCTTCAAAATACCAACTTTGTAACTTTGCTGGAGAAAACTATAATCGCAGAAAGGGGAAATGAAGCCCTAAACAAGCATAATCAGTAGCGGAACAAGAAAAGAAGTGAAGGAGGAAATAGAGAGGGTAGCAGTGGGGGAAGTAACCCGAATAAACCTAAATAGAACAACAACAATAGTTCGGGAACACCCCAAGGAAGCGATCAGAAGAAAGGAAACAAATGTAGTAAGTGCGGGAAGAATTACTCTAGGGAGTGTATGAAGGGAAATAACATCTGTTACAACTGCGGGCAAGAAAAGCATATTTCTCCTAATTGTCCCACACTTAAGAAAAGAGGTTGATTCTCATGTGGAGCTGCGGATCATCAGTTTAGGGATTGTCCAAAAAGGAAGAACGATGGGTGAAGTACTGGATACAAGGGAACCAACAATAAGCTCACCATTGGAGGCCCGGTACAGTAGAACAAACCAAGAGCACAGACTTTCAACATGAAGGTGCAAGACGCCGTGGAATCAAAAGACGTGGTGTCAGGTATTATTCCGATCAATGATATTAATGTATATGTATTGTTTAATTCGGGTGCTACTTGTTCATTTGTGTTTATTGATTTCGCTAGATGGTTAGAATTGTCTAGAGAAAAACTAAATAACCCAATGAACATAGAAGTTGCTAATAAAGAAGTGATTCCTGTAGAGTATATATATAGAAATTGTTGTACTGAAATCAGGGGTCAGAAGTTAAATGTGAACTTAATTCCTATACGTTTGGGGGAGTTTGTCGTTATTCTTGGAATGGATTGGTTGTTTAACCATAGAGCAATAATTGATTGCCAGAAGAAGTGTATACACCTTAAGACACCAAACAAGTCTAAGGTCGTATTTTATGGAAGCAAGTCATCAAGATAATCTTCTTGTCTGACGATGATGCAGGCCAAAAAACTGTTGAAGAAAGATTGTGTAGGGTATTTGGCTCATGTGGTGGATACACAAATGGTGAATCCCGAGATGGAGCAAATACCAGTAGTTAAGGAGTTCATGGATGTTTTTTCAGATGAACTGCCAGGTCTACCGCTAGATAGAGAGATAGAATTTATGATCGATTTATTATCGGGGACAACACGAATATTAAAAGCACCATATAGGATGGATCCGATAAAAATGAAGGAGTTGATGGTTCAATTGCAGGAATTGTTATATATGAAGTATATTCAGCCGAGTGTTTCTCCATGGGGAGCACCTGTGTTGTTTGTAAAGAAGAATGATGGATCGATGAGACTTTGTATGGACTATAGAGAGTTAAACAAAGTAACAATTAAGAACAAGTACCCGTTGCCAAGAATTAACGATCTTTTTGATCAATTAAAAGGGGCGAAGTACTTTTCAAAGATTGACTTTGTGACACCCCAGGATTTTACAAAAATTTTAAATAAGGATTATGAATAATTAGGTGAAGGTTATAAAACAAAACCTAGTTAAAATGATTAAATGATATTATTATGTGATTAAATTGATTTAGTAAGTGATAAATGTGATAAATGTGACCTGTGTGGTTGAAATGGTACAGATGGATCCGTTGAAGATTTGAAGTGTCTGAGAGACTTGAGATATGATGGAATAGGAAATAAATATGAACTTTGATGATTAAATGGTAATATAATGGTAATATGAATGCTTAAGATCAACGATTTAGGGTAATGCCTACATTAAGGCCATGTGAAGAGAATCAATGTAGAACATTGTTGTGATTAGCAAGTGATGACCTGAATATATGAAAATGTATATATATAAGAATTGATGTTTAGTTATGAATGTTAATAACGAGTTTAAGGAATGGGCCTAGAGAGGCGAGGTGATGAGAATGAGAAGTTGAGATATGTATGTATGTGCAGTTAAGAAGGAACCGTATGATTAAATCGGTTATTATAGGTTTATAGAAGGTTAAGCGTACGATATGCGTATATGTGAAAATTATGAAGAAAATGGTTATTATTGATGGGAATGAGGCGAGTAATTAAACTACTCGTAAATGCAGAAGGTAATATCCCGAGAGTGTGAAGAAAGAATATTGCATGCAAGAATGTTGAGAATTAACGTGATGTATGTTATGTCAATTAACGGAAGTACGTTAGGGTCATAAAAAGGATATTATGAGATTAAAGAATAAATATTAATGGAATTCGATAAATTGGTCGAGGTGCGCTTCTCGAGGAAGCAGTTATTGGAAAAAGATGAGTTTTATGACTATTAGAAAGGTCAGAAGTGAAATTGTGAAATGTGGAATCAAGAAAGTTCGTAAAGAACGATATTTATATTTTATGGTGAAAAAGGAAGTTGTTTAGTCACATTACGATTAATTAGCAAACGAAGCTATAAAATGAGGCTACGTGGACGTAACATAACGGTAAACGAATGACCTAATCGGTCGATTGGAAGAAGAACCAATTTAAACGATTATGAAACGAAGTAGTGGGGAAAAATGTATGAAAGTCTAGATATGTGGGGGAAAAGTTGCAAGAAATGAAAGTTTAGTTAATTTGGCAATTTACCAAAATGCCCCTCAACAATTCAAGTAATGACCATTATGTCCTAAAAAGGGAAAATGACCGAAATACCCTCGACAATTTGGCTAATGACTTAGGTGTCCCAAGTGGAGAAATGAAAAGAACGTCCCTCACTTATCATGTGAAATGACCAAAACACCCTTGGAAGTGTTAACTATGGTTAATTGCTTAACCAAGTCTAGTTAAGCCTTATTAAACTTATCAAAGCTAAGCAAACTTACTCATTTTCATCACTTTGCTGGAAAACAATTGCCCTAAGAGAGAGAAACGTGAGAAGCCATAGAACTTGAGAGAAAAGCTTGAAATAATGGAGCATGAAAGCTTAAATGATCATGGAGCAAGAAGGAAAAATGAAGTACTCATCAAGACAAAGCTTTCTATGCAAAGAAGTTGGTCATCAAGTAAGGTATAACCATGTTCAAACTTTAGAACTTAGAATTTATAAGTTTAAATGGAAATTTAAGTATAGCCATACATGTATCTTTCAAATACATGGTTTGATTATGGAGTTTATGTGAGTTATATGCTATATGTTTAGTAAGTCATGAAACCCTAAGTTCCAAAGTAGTAGAATAAGGTTGATGAACTATCCATGTTCTTATTCAAGGCTAGAAATTATGATTAATGGATGATTATATGTTATTTATTGGAAATATGGATGAAACCCTAAATAAGGGTGTTGATTATGTGAGAAGCATGCATAAATTCATGCTAGATGATTTCAAAGAAACATAAATGGAAGAAAAATATGTTTTGTTAGTGAAAAGTCAAATATTAGGCTATACTTTTTGTGTAGATAACGGAATAATCTGTAAAGTGCACTAGAATGTGCATATGGAAGTTATTTGGACGTATAAAGTCGTTAATTGAGTATGTGATAGCCTATGTGGAGCTTGGAGATTTAAATGTCAACTTGAGTTTAAGTTTGAAATTTAAAAGTTTTGAAAAGTTAAGGAAAATCCGGATTAAAGGTGGCTTTTAGCAATTTTGGGTAATTAAAGGCAAACTGAAGTCACATGACTTGTTTTCATGTTATTACATGTTTTCACATTGATTTGGTAATCAACGGAAGGAAATTTGAATGAAAATGGGTTTCGAACGATCGAAATTGATCGTTTTGATCCTAAACGGATTTTAACGGACAAAACTCGCCTCGTGCGAAATTTTATGGTTTTAAAAGTTGGGACATGTCATTTATGACCTAAGTGAAGTATGTCAAGTCTTAGAATTGAGTTTTAAAGCCTATGGCCAAAAATCACAAAGTTGCAAGAGTTGGTTTTTAAAGTTCAGAAAATTTTCTAAGTGTTGAACCGTTGCGAATAGGCCTCCTATGGACTAGTGTATCTATGTTTTAATGAATCCAAATGAGGCAAAGGAAAATTTTATAAAATACTATGGTATGATATCTACATGTGTACCAAATTTGGTGTTAATTGGATGTACGGTTAAAGAATTAAAAATCACCAAAGTAGCAGCAAAAATCAAAATTTCAGATTTTGGACCACGGCCGGGGCCAAGTTTGGCTGAGAGGTCACGGCCGGGGCCGTGGTTTCTTAGGCCAAAAGCCGGCCGGGGCCATGGATGACAGAGTTTAAAAAAATGATATTTTTGACCCAAAATGAAATGTTTTGATTCTAAATGATGAAGATAAGTTATGTAAACCCTAGATTGATAAAAATGGACTACGTAAAGGGTGTTAAGGTATAATGAGATAATGAATGGCATAATGTAACATGCCTAAAGCTAAGTTAAAGCATGCTAAAGGTTATGAAAAAGGTCGGGCACGGGATGTATTATTAACCTATGTAAGGTATAATACATCAAATGTGAAATGATTTGAGACGAATGGTCATGTATTTATGAGATAAGTTTGATAAGTTATATAAGTTATGATCCTATAATAATGAATATAGGTTGCATGTTTATAGATAGCACTCGAAATGAGCAAGCCGACAAGACGGATATGAAAGGACGACGGAAAGTAAAGGTTAAGTAAAATAAAGGCGTACATGCAAGTTTTTCAGTCTTAAGTGTATTAGACATTCTATGTGAGCTATGTGATGGTATATGAGTTGAATGTGCCTTATGTGCAAATATGTGGTTTAAGTGCTAAATGAATTACGTGACATTAAGCATGGTATGTTAAGGTAAAGGATGTTTGACGCATATTATAAATTGTGATCATGAAAGGTGTTAGCTGATTAACTTGCTGAGCTTTATGCTCATTCTTGCTATAAACTAACTCTTCAGGTAACGTACAAGAAGGCCGGAGGTTCCGGTACAGCTAAAGGTACAGAGTGTTAAACGCATGGATAAACGTGAAGGAATTTTGATAAATGTAAAATGTTTATGTAAAATAGTAAATATTTGAGAGTCCGTAAGAAATGTGTGGGTTGTAAATTCATAGTGATGAATTTGTATGTATGTTATATTTAAGGAAAAAGTGAGGTGATGTAAGAATTATTTTGTATGTTAAGATGAGTTGTAAATGTAATAAACTTGTATGTATGGAGTAATTAAGCGGACAAAATGATAGATGATACACATATGTAAACAGGATATGTACGGATCAGGCGATGTATGTAAACAGGTATATACGAACAAGAGTAGGTATATGCAAATAGAGCCATATATATAGACAGAATAATGTCGAAACTTATTTACTATATATGATGTAAATCATAATGTAGTATATGATTTAATAATTGGAATAGACTAAGTCACAAATTATAATGGTTGACCTAAGTTGTAATGAATGAGAATGAACGTTGCGATCCTGAGACAAGTAAGGAAAATAAGATAATGTTAAGTAAAAAAAATAAATATGGACCGAATTTATGGTCAAGTCAATGTTTTCAAAGGTTAAAGGTTAAGGTTTAACGCATGGGATCCCGGTTAATAAGGTTTTAAGTTAATCACTATGTAATCCAGATATAATTGGACTTAATTAAGGAATGTGGGATCTCGGGGCGTCACAGACTTAAGGACTGGTTATTATCAGTTGAAAGTCAGGAAGGAGGATGTACCCAAGACATCATTCAGAACTCGATATGGTCATTATGAGTTTCTGGTGATGTCGTTTGGACTAACAAATGCGCCAGCTGCATTTATAGACATGATGAACAGAATATTCAAGCAATACTTGGATAAATTTATAGTTGTGTTCATTGATGATATTTTGGTTCATTCCAAGACAGAGGAGGAGCATGCCGAACATTTAAGATCGGTGTTAGAGATATTACGGAAGGAGAAAATGTATGCTAAATTTTTGAAGTGTGAATTCTGGTTGGAAAGAGTTCAATTTATGGGTCATGTTATCGACAATGAGGGAGTTTCAATAGATCCAGCAAAAGTAGAAGCGGTGATGAATTGGGAACAACCAAGGACGCCGATGGAGGTTAGAAGTTTCTTAGGTTAGAAGTTTCTTAGGTTTAACATATCACAATGAATTTTATGGTAGGACTTCCAGCAACACAAAAGGGATACGATGCTATATGGGTGATTTAGATCGATTAACAAAGTCAGTTCACTTTTTGTCAATCAAGATTAAGTTCAGTTTGGATCAGTTGGCTAAACTGTATATCAAGGAGATAGTTTCAAGACATGGAGTGCCAATATTGATTGTGTTAGACAGAGATCCGCGCTTCACGTCAAAGTTTTGGAGGAGTCTTCAGGAAAGATTGGGGACACAGTTAAGAATGAGTACAGCGTATCATCCGCAGACTGATGGACAAAGCGAGAGAATAACAACCCGGCTTATCGGATAAATTTTAGCTTATTCGATTGTCCAAATTTTCATTTATTCGCTTTCTAACCTTTAAACCTAATGGATTAATATTTAAATATTAATCCCCAATATTTAATATTTTTACAAAAATATTACATTAAATGCCCAAATATCATTTCTATATTTTTAGTATTTTTCTATAATTTTCTATGATTTTAAAACAATTTTTAAACATTTATTTCATTTAAAAATCACTTTTGGGGGCATTTTGGTAATTTTCGCGCCCTTAGAGACACAAACGGAATTTTTCGGAAGTCTAGGGCCATTTCCGTAATTTTGGTACCTTCAGGGACAAAATTGGAATTTCCCAGAAACTCTAGGGCCCTTTCTGTAATTTCCGAGGCCAGGGGACACGTTCGGGATTTCCGTAAAAGGTCGAGGGCACAACCGTAATTATAAAGGAATTTGTCGGCCGCGCATTGCGCGGACCAACCCTCCGGTTTCCCAAAACAACGTCGTTCGGTGCCTGTTTCCGGAAACTTCCGCCCTTCCGAATGACGTCGTTCGGTACACTTATTTTCATCGCTGCGCATTGCGCGGACGTCCCCCAGTCGCGCCCAAAATGACGCCGTTTAATATCCCCGGGCCAGAAAATTATGCCGCGAGCAATGCGCGACGTCCCCTTTTTTTTTTTCTCTTCCAGTTTTCCTTCCGAACAGTGTACCAACTTTCTAATTTAACCATTTTTTCACCAAAATTTCACAACAAAACAACTCTAAAAATCACATAATTCATACCTAAATATCCAAAAATTATTTAGAACAACTATTCTAATTATTTATTAATTTTTCACACCATTTCTTTACCACCATAATATCTAAAATAATTCAAAATAATTTACTTTATACCTTCTTTGAAGCTTGTTTCTTCCTCTAGATGGCACCAACTATCTCTTCTTCTTTCTTGGTGGTCATGTTTTCCGGTCGCACATGGTGGTGGTTTCGGTTAGTGGAGAAGAGAGAGTTGTGAGTGTTTTGTTGCATTTGTTTTCCTTTTTTTTTTTTCTTTTCCTTTCTTTCTTTTCCTTTCTTTTATAATATAACACTTAATCAATTTTAACAAATTGAACAATTCCACCGCCCATGTTGCGCCTACTCAGCCTTCTCGAAAGTTCCAAATTGATGCAATAATGTAATATTTTTATACATTACGTAATTATTCCGTGTAATAAATATTTTATATAATAAATATAAAATATTTATTTTAATTTACCAAAATTCATAATATGATTTATGAAAAATATGTAGACCCATTTTGGGTACCATACTTGACAAATTTTGTACACGCACAATGACATGCATGTAATTATATGAGTTAATTTATACCTCCAAAAATCATAAAATAATCCATATAACATATAAAAATTATTTTTCTCAATTTTTCACTTCGTTACTTGGACAACATGTTACATTAACATGTTCACGTTTCTGAAATATTATTCTTCATAAAAGTCATAATAATTCCATTATACATAAACATAATTTTTAATAAATTAAAACATTTCTTTTTCTCATTTAATTTCATTTCTTTACATTTCACATTAATTATATAATTTAATATTATATAATTTATATAATTACATTCTCCTTTTTAAATAATTTCTTAAATTCCTCCATAATTATCAATTAATCAATAATTTCACATTTATTAACTCTCTCATTATTTTAATTCTCTTATATAAATTATATAATTATCCTTATATAATTTATACAATTATATTTTCCTTTATACATCACTTTAATTTTCTTATATAAATCATATAATTTATTATTATATGATTTATATAATTACATTTCTTCTCAATCAATTTCTAAATTTCCACCATAATTCTTAATTAAATCTAAAATCAATAATTACAATTTTATTAATTTTCTCATTCGTTTTTTATCTAAAATTGGATTAATTTAATTATTAATCCCTTAATTTTCATAATTAATAACATTTATATTTATCACTTAAACATGCACATTTATATATATATATATATATATATATATATATATATATATATATATATATATATATATATATATATACACACACACACATATCTAAATCATATATTTCGCATTACCACGTAATCTCAATTAAATCATAATTTCTGCATTTTCATAACAATTTAATTGTACAATTTATTGTACCTTTATCTGAAATTTCTTTTATTTCTCATAAATTGTTTTTAAACAATTTATTTATTTTTCAATTATTTTAATTCAACATACTTTATCATAATCTTTGTACATATTTAATTTACTAATTAAATCTCATCACATACCTTAATTCACATAAAATAATAATTTCTTTAACAATCTTGATAATTTTATCAATTAATTTCTTATTTAATTTTATTAAAGAAATTCTGAAAATTCAGATCCTCACAAATTAAATTTAAGGTTAACCTAAGATTGAATTTAAACTAGGAAAAACTAATTGGTGAATTAATGAACTAACCAACCAATCAATTTGCTAGCTTAATAATTGATTTACCAAGCATCATTTAAGCTTGATTATGGCCTAATAAACCCTCCTATACCCGACCACGTTGAGGAAGAAAAAGCCAACTTGAATACTTCTTCCTTTATCAAAATGTAGGCTAAGTTGTGGACCAATCAAAAGCTAGCAACTTAGGCCATGTATGATGTATTTTTGGTGTGATGATTAAACATTAAATAGAGCACATGGAGGTGACAAAGTGGCTGATGGATTGTGATGATTTAGGCTAGAAACTAGCTTGGCTAATTACCATTTCATAGTTGGTTAAATGCCATTACGTCCCCACATTGCTTGCCTATAAATAGAAGACCATTGTTCTCATTATTTTCCTACTAGTTCAAGCATTGTTTAGAGAAAATCAAAGTTTGAGAGAAACATTGTGAGCTATTATTAATTAAGTATTTGAAGCCTTGCAAAAATATTGTCAAGCTAGCACTTTAAACAGGTACATCTCTAAGTTATTATTTTATTTCTTTTTAATTCATAGTTTAGTTAAATTATAAGTAGTTATAAAGGCGATTTTCATTTCATAGCTAACATAGTCTAAATCATAATATATAGTTGTTATAATGTTCAAATTATTTCATATTTTAATCAAAAAGCTCAAGAACATAAGTCATTGCCACGTACGATTTTTCGTTCTCCGTGTTTCTTCATATGTCTTGAGTAAGACGATTTTCTTGAAAGTAGTATGCCCTCAAGCCAATCACATTTGATGTGATAAACATATATTTTGTAATCTTGTTCATTTATTAATAAAAGTATCAAAGCATTTCTTTATTCATGATTAATTACTTGAATTAATCAAATAGATAAACTCATAGTTTTCGAGCAATGCTTTTAGAATCACGATGAAGATCAAATAGATAAACCCATAGTCTTATCATAGATCAAGGTTACACACTCTTTCATAATGGAGGGAGAGTACTCCATAATTCTCTAGATCTAAGAGTTAAAGAGAGAGAGAGAGAGAGAGAGAATTAGGGCTAGCCGCCCATGGTTTGGAGAAACCATAATTCACTTCTTTAATTCATAGATCTCTTGGTGGATCACCTCTAGAGGCTTCACACTTGGGGAGCTAACATTGATCCGTGGAATTTAATCGGTGAATTTGAAGAAGAACGTGAAGGATAAAAGGGAGATGAACTTGTACCCGTGGAAGCTTGGTTCTACAAAAGTATAAATTCTTTTATCCTTCTTCAATTAATAATAGTCGCATAAGAAAGATTCGGGTTATTGGTTTGTACAAAAATTTTTAAAATCTGATTTTCTTGCTTACGTTGCGCTTATATAATTTGATTATATGTATGCCATATTTTTGCAAACCAACAGTTGCATCAGAGCCAAATTTATGCGAATTATTAATAGTTTTAATTTCATATATGTATGGGTATGTGTTTAAAATAATTTATTGGGCATAATTTATTGTGTAATTTTTTTTTTTTTAAATACCGAAATTAATTTTCGGATGATTGCCGAATTGGTGGACTGTTTTGGTGTTCGCTGTTTTCGGTAATGCAAAGCTTCAGATAATATATATATATATATATATATATATATATATAGCAGCCAATTTTCCGAACTTGGTAGTGTATATATATATATATGATATGTATGGTATTTTGTCCCAAAAAGCATGTCACGAAATTGCCGCACATATTCATATTAGTTTATATATATCCATTATGAATGGATTCATGTCCAGGATTCATGGTATATATATATATATATATATATATAATATATATATATTAATCAGCCAAACACCTTTATTGATTTGGTAGTTTGACAATTTTAAGTAGATTTTAAAATTTCAAAATAAAAGAGTTTATTTTGAGTAATTTTAAAATAATAAAAATAAATAGTTTATTTTTTAAATAATTTTATAATTAAAATAAATGGTTTATTTTAAATATGAAATTAGATTTTATACAACTTTAAATTGCCCATTAAATGATACCAATACATATATGGAATGTTTTATTTAATTTATGAGATGAATATTATTTATTAATATATATGTTGATATATATGATAATAAATGGGATTGATTATGGACTATTGACCAATGTGATTGGATTTAATTTTAAATTAAATGCATGAATGAATGGGTTTTAATAAATGGGGTCTGCGTACCTCGTCTTTCTAATTTTTCTTATGTATAATTCTATCTCCCTCCTATGTACTTCCCCTTGACTGTTGATCAAGGTTTCTATTTATTGTAAATAATTTGTAATAGGATTAGTTAGAATTATTTTGAAGAATTGGAGCAAAGAAGCAAGGAGCGCATGAAGACTCGTTTGTAATGGAGCCCGAATTTAAATGTAATAGTTACATTTAATTTAATTTATTCTTGCACCCTAGGTTTGACCATTTGGTTTATTTGGTGGCTCGAATAAACCAAACTAGAATAAAAGTCCATAATCAATCCAAGTAGAATATAGTATTCTATATGTGCATGCTTATTTATATATATTATATATTATCAAACATGCTTCGCATGTTAATTAATATGACGCGTATTTTATATATATATGTGCATGTGCGCTAAACAAGATGAGACAATTAATATTAATAAACCCCTCATGATGTAGAATAAATATTATTTATAAAATGAATTAAAATGTTTAATTCATGAATTAAAGGAGTTTAATTCAATTAAATAAAATTAGAATTGTTCTAATTTATTTATTCTACTACTCATAATATTAAGTTGTAACGTTCAAAGATATTTATTAAAAATATCGAACGTCGCCTTCTAGCATGATAAAACGATAGAGTGTCAAATACTCGATATAGTTTGTTGTGCACACACAAGGCTCATATCGATTATTTGAGATGTTGTTTTATCACATTTGATGCTTATAAAGGAATTGAACATTACTGTTTTGTTGTGCACGCACAAGGGCAGTATTTTTCTCTTCACTTATATAGAAGTGCTAGGTTTGACTTAACTTAGATAATTTTGATTTGGATGTGCACACACATGATCATAATAATCTAAGAGGCAAAATACAAAGGAGTTACATGTTGATGTCATTGACAAGGAGTTGTCTACCTATTGAATAAACTATAGTTTGTTGTGCACACACAAGGTTGTACTTATGTCGATAGGATCCTTATTCTCACTAGCAAATTTTTAACTAGATTTGCCGAACTATATAAGGAGGGTAATATAGTTTGATGAAAATAGTGGGAGACACCATTTTAAATAAAGACCTAATTTATTTTGGTAATTAATAAAATTAATGCATGTTAATGTTGTTATTAATTCACTTAAAGAATATTGTTATGTTTAATTAACTAACACTGTATAGCATATTGGATGCTAACAATTAATCGAACCGAATTGTTCGGATTGATTAAACAAATTTGAGAATAGTTCTCAATGCTGGAAAGCTAGCAAATGTCCTTAATTTGTCTATTTCTACAAACGTTGTAGACTAAGTCTCTGAGGAAGAGATTGCTATTTTAAATGACAAGATGATGCAAATGTGGCTCAATGTATCATGCTCGCATCCATAAGTATCGAGTTACAGCGTCAACACGAGAAAAATGGATATACCTACTATATTGCTGCAAATTCAATAGTTATTGTCGACGCCGGGATTTTCGGTCGTTTCGTTTTTTTATATTAAAAACGTCCCTTTCCAATTTTAGCCCTTTGAATTAAATGTGATTTTGAAAAGGGTCGGCTTAATGTCGACGGGGTTAAAAATATCGATTTCTTTATGAGCCAATTGACCAGAGTCGCCAGTTGGTATATTTGAAATGGATGTACCAACTCATCCGAGTTTTGTTTTCGTAATCGCTGGCTCATATGTGACTCCGATTCAATTGGTCCGCAAACCGAGATTCATAGAGTTCGGGGGCTTGCTTAAGCGAGGGGAAGGTGTTAGGCACCCCCCGACTTCCGTGAAACACGGTTACCGCAATCTTGATGTTTTCCTATCCTTTTAAATACTAAAACATGTGTGTGTGTGTGTGTGTGTGTGCCTAAATGAATGTTTGTGGTGATTTTTTGCATAAAAGTTGCTTTGATTTATATGGCAAATGTGTTTTGTCGGGAAAGCGTTTAGACGTCTTTTGACCCAAATGACGAGGCTTCGCTTTTTATAAGAAAGATTGATTTTAATTTCGAAAACGTTGAGGGTTTTTTATTAGACGTCATTTTAGAAAACAATAGTTTTAAACTTTTGTCAAATAGGAATCGAGACTATACATTGCCTTTCTAACAGTTAATATAAATAAAATGAAGGCAACTTCTAGAACTCTTTCACCCTATGTACAAAGTTTAACGAAAACATTCATTTATTTTACGAAATCATTTTTTATGACATTTTAAAACCAACTAAAGCCTTTTCATCAACCATGGATTAAAGTTTGCCAAAAACCCTTGATTTTAAACCTCGTGAATCTAGCATCCTAGTTTGATTCTTTTTAGAAGATCTTTATTATTTGCTTTATTTTGGAAAATCATTTTTTTTGCGTTGTAAATCAAAATAAGCATTCAAAACGTGTCGGGGCTATCCCTGGGCATGTGAGCCATCCAGACAACCCCAAACACCCACAATCACATATTTTATTATTATTACGGGGCCTTAACCCGAACACGACTTGGTATCGTTTTAAGGCCCGATATTACAAAATACACATCAATGGATTCTATACAAGGATTACATATGCCAAAACGTCCATCATCGGGATTCGATCACGAGGATCTCCTCCCTAGACTCATAGCCACCCAAATCGCTACACAACCAATACTAATCCAAATCTAACAGTATTAAACATTGCTATCATACTACATAGCTCAAATATCACAACTTAATCACTACAAACTATCCATTACCACAACGAACGATATATCACCGTACGGATGTCATCGGGGCGTTAGGAGGAGTTACTTTCCGATGGAAACCTCGCTAACAACCCCTAATCCACGGATCTTTTATCAACATATAACAATAAACTACATCACATACCAATCATAACATTATGCTATCAATACAACAAAATAAAACTCAAGAACACACTCCTTTCACCTTGCAAAATGCCGATTCAAGCTTCTTATATCACAAAATGGATTACACCACAAGATCACCTAACTAATTAACACAACAAACGGAATTTGTTGCTTGAATCTAGCAAAAATCCCACCTCTCTCTCTCCTCCCGCGCGGTCTCTCTCTCTATTTTTTCTTTCTTTTTTCTTCTTCTTTCGCTCTCGGGTGGAAAAATGGCGATCTATACTGGTTCAGCAGGCAGCCGCAGATGCATCTACGGGCATCTGCGGCCAGCCGCAGATGCATCTGCGGCTGCCTGCTGTGGCCGTCTCCTCGGCTGCCGTGTGCCGCCCTCGAGCCGCGCAAAAGTCCTTTTGTCGGCGGCCGCGATTGCATCCGCGGCTGTCCGGCTCATTTTTCTCGAATTTCGTGTCACGTGGTCTTAATTCGCCAATTTCTGCGGTATTATTTCGGAAGGCTGTATTTTTGCAATCCGAAAATCCCTGGGAAACGTGTCATATTGTTCTGGGAGGCTAGTTCGGAGGGCCGTGACTTGATATGGAATTTGATAATTGTGCTTGGCTTTCAGCGAGACCCCCGAACATCGTAAGCGTAGTGGCCATTAGTCGTCTTTTGTGATCAAATCAGGTTTTTCTGGATCAACTGTTTGTCTTGCCTCAAGTAACTTGATGCTCATTGTTCGTTGTGGCGGCCTTGACCGTAAATCGTCAGGGTGGCTTCGTGTTGGGGTCCACCTTCCTTTTCGCATGTCGGGTCAAGTGACGAGTTTGCCCTCCTGCCAGGGTTAGTAGAGAAGTGCAAAATTTGGGTGTCTACAGTTGTATGGTGAGCAAAGTAGGTCAACTAGATATAAGATATCTAAGGAGCTCTTCCGATCTATAATAATCAATGGCACTACAGTAAAACACGCATGTCCTAAAGATGATCAATTGGATTGATCAATTAGGACAAACATGCTTTGTCAAGGATGGAGAGTTGAGTCAAGATTCGATTTTGCAGTCACTCACTGACTCTAATTCACAATATGTTGTGAACTTCAAACATTAACAAGCTAGATGTCAGTTTAACTGATTTGCTTAAATATGTTGAAGACTGTTGAGAGTTACTTTCCTTCCTAGAAAAACCAAGTCTTACTTGTAGATGAATCTTCTAAGCGGAGGAAGATGGCCAAAGGTATTTCTGAGGAGTCAGAAAGAGTAGAAGGCAAAAGAAAGGCTAAACAAAGGACATAAATAAAAGTGATCCCGAGGGCAAAGGAGTTTGCTTTCATTGCGATAAGCTGGGACACTGGAAGAACAACTACAAGAGAGTTGTAGTAGTTAAGTAGAAGAAGTTTAGTGAAACTTCAGCTACAGATATAGATTTGTTCATAATGAAATAGAACTTTCTATAAGTCAAGTTCTACTTAGGTATTAGATACCGAATGGTGGTCTCACATATGCAAGTCGTTGCAGAGACTAAGTAGAAGTAGAAAGCTAAATAAATGATAAGTAAACATGTGCTGGGGAATGAAGTAAAGGTTGCTGCATTAGCCATGTGAACTTATAATTTAGCACTGCCTACGGGCAAGCCTATTAAGTTAGTAAGTTGTTACTATGTTCCAGTTCTTAGAAACATTATTTCAATTCCATGTGATGACAAAGAATGTTTTTTTTGACATTATAATAATGAACAATCGTTGTCCTGTTTATAATGATAATGTTTTATTTAGAACTGGTTGATTACTTAATAGATTTTGTATAATTGACTTATATGAAAAATATTCCAATTTGAACAAACTAAAAGCAAATAGATGATATGAATTATACCTTCATGCAATACTGTTAACTCGGTCATGCTAATGAAACAAGACTAAAACAAGTTGTATAAAGATAGGTTTTTAGAGCTTTTGATTATGAATCAAATACAACTTGTGAATCTTGTATCATGGATAATATGACTAAATATCCATTTAGTGGACATGGAGAGCGAGTTACGGAGTTGTTAGAGATGGAACACACAGTGGTGTGTGGGACCTATGACAACAAATGCAAGAGGAGGGTATTCATTCATTACTTTCACTAATGATTCTAGATTTTGATATATGTATTTAATGAAATATAAATCCAAATCGTTTGAAACGTTCAAAGAATTCAAAAGTGAAGTATAGAAACTAAATGCCAAAAGTATTAAAGTTCTTCGATTAGATCGAGAAGGGAATACTTAAAGCAATAAGTTTCTAGATCATCTCAAGCGAAATGGTATTCTCACAATGGACATGGTGATGATCCATAATGAGTATTACCGATCTTCCAGTATCCTTCTAGGGTTATGCTCTAGAAACGATCGCATATCTACTAAATAAGATACCTTCAAATTCCGTCCCTAAGACTTCATATGAGTCATGAATAGGGAGGAAACCAAGTCTTAAGCATGTGAAGATTTGAATTGTTCAGCTTATGTCAAAAGGTTTGACAAAGATAAGCTAGGGACATGATCTGATAAGTGTAAACTTGTGGGATATCCTAAAGAAAGTTTAGGGTATCACTTCTATAATCCGACTAACTAAAAGGTGTTTGTTTGAAACACGCTGCCTTATAGGAAAATGAGTTTTTCCTTAAAGGGTTATGGGAGTAAAATAGATCTTGAAGAAGTTCAAGAACCACAAAACACTACAGATAAAATGAAGGAATCTGTACAAGTAGATAAACCTATTGTACCATAACCAAGTCGTAAATCTGGTTTAGTACCGAAGATACCTAAAAGGTATGGATTCATCATAGATGATGATGATAAGGTACGCATCATAGAGGATGATGATCCAGATATATACGATGAGGTATGAGTGTTAGATACTCAAGAGAAATGGCTAATGACCATAAAATCCGAAATGGGTCTTTGGAGAAAGACTAAAGCAGATGGCTAGGTGGAGACCTATAAGACCTAATTAGTGGTAAAAAGATTTCAAACAAGGTCAATGAGTTGACTAAGATGAAATTTTTCACTAGTGAAAATGCATATATCCATTCGGATTTTACTTGCAGTAACAACTTACTATACAAAAGGATGTATGTATGATACAACCAAAAGAATTTGTCTCCATATAGATTGAGCAAATCAAGTATGTAAGTTACAACGATCCAATTATGAATTGAAGCAAGTTTCTCGAAGATGGAACATCCGTTTTGATGAGACAATCAAAAGAGTTTGATTTTATCAAAGACAAGGATGAACCAAGTATGTACAAAGGTTAGTGGGAGCACTGTGACATTCCTAGTATTTACATGTTGATATAATATCAATAAGGAATGACATACCGATGCTACAATCACTAAAGATGTGGTTGTCTAAAACTTCTCCATTAAGGACTTGGGAGAAGCGTCCTAACATTCTATTTAGGATAAAGGTCTATAGAGATAGATCATAAAGGATGCTCGGCTTAACCCAAGGGACGTACATTGATTCGTTGAAATGTACTAGACTTGATATTGCTTATGTATAATAAGCAGATATCAGTTCAATTTTGGAGAAGAATATTAGAAAAGAGTTTCTAATGATGAGTCTGATATAAAACTAGAGGGTTTAACAAACTCAAGTTTCTTCAGACTAACCAAGATAACAACATATCCGTTTCAGGTAATATGATTACCGTGAACGGTGCTGCAGTGAGTTGGAAAAGTTCCAAACAGCAAATAGTTGTTGATTTAGTGACAAAGACATAGTAAATAACTATAAGTGAAGCTGTAAAAGTGATTGTTTGGTTAAACAAGTTCATTACAGAACTTATAATGGTTCCTAACATTAAAGGAGTTTAATTCGCCAAGGAACCTAGGTCTCATCTGAAATCCAAATATGTGTTGCGGCACTTTCATATGATTAGATGAATCATTAAAAATGAGACGACACCATAAAGATGGAAGACTCTTAGAACAGCATTACAGATCCATTAACTAAAGCATTTACTAAGCAATTTGTACGCCACTTAGAGAAGAATGGTATGGAGATACCAAAGGGCGATTGACTTTAGTGCAAGTGGGAGATTGAAAGTAGTATGCCCTCAAGCCAATCACATTTGATGTGATAAACATATACTTTGTAATCTTGTTCATTTATTAATAAAAGTATCAAGGCATTTCTTTATTCATGATTAATTACTTGAATTAATCAAATAGATAAACCCATAGTTTTCGAGCAATGCTTTTAGAATGACGATGAAGATCATGCTAATGAGATCTAAATTCAAGATAGCTCAAAACTAAAATTGTTCCTAATCGTAGGATCACTAAAAGGGGGATTAGTACATCCAGATATATTAGTATATACTATGCTTGCTCTTATAAAGAGGATGATTGATCTCATAATTATTTGTGTAGAGACACTAAAGCAAGTATGTAGGTGCTTATTAGAGAATAAGTTCATTGAACGTGACTTGCTCAAGGAACACCTAATGGAGTTTTACTTGTCTGTCAATAGGAGTTCCTTATGTGATAGTCGTACAAGTGATCATTGGACTTGAGATCATCATAGTATCTTGTGTGTACTAAGTTATACTTTGACATATTTCTTAAGACCTATTGGTATATCAAAGGATATGCTTGGGTATAATAAGGTACACATGGAGATAGGTGAATGATCAACAAAGGATCTACCACTTCCAGTAAAGGGAGAGAATGTCCTATGCGATTCAATAAGTGACAACTCAGAAATCCCTGGCCAGGGTTGAATGGAATTAGAAAGGAGTTTCTAATTTACATTAGCTAGAGTTGTGTATTTGTGAATTGAAATGCATATAATCAAATTAATTAGACTTGACAGAAATTCTGTGTCTTATATTTGATTGGGACATTGTACGGTAGAAGGATTGAATTGTACGATAACTATTTGCTGAAAGGTTCTTTTACGATTAAATGTTGAAATCTATATTATTTGGAAAGTCGACTAATCGCTAATGGGGCTTACCCTTATTGTGGAATAATTATTTATTCTGAATTAAAGAGTTAATTCGTAATAAATGAATTAGAATTGTTCTAATTTATTTATTATACAACCGGTTTAATATGGAGAACCTAAAGGGTCACACCGCAAAAGAGTAATATTTATTTTAGAAGTGGATGGCATAATCGTAATAATAAATTAAGTATATTTAATTTATACTATGGTGATAGAATAAATTAAATAGCTTAATATTTATAATTTAGTATTTTAGAAATACTAATTATAAATTAATAAGAGGAGTCTTATTATTATTATTATTACTATTATTATTATTATTACTAGTATTATTATTTAGTTCTTAAATGGTTTAGGAATTAATTAATAAGTAATAATATTATTATTAAATAATTAAATTCCTAAATAGTTTATGAATTATAATTATAATAATTAATTAAGTTACTAAATGGTTTAGTAATTAATTAATAAGAAGTACTCTCATTATTAATTAATTAAGTTCTTGAATGGTTTAGGAATTGTAATTAATTAATTTAGTTTCTAATTAAATTGGGAATTAAATTAAAACCCTAATCCTAAATAGTTTAGAAGGGTTGATTAGATCTATAAATAAGAGGAGTCTTATCATAGATCAATGTTACACACTCTTTCATAAGGGAGGGAGAGTACTCCATAATTCTCTAGATCTAAGAGTTAGAGAGAGAGAGAGAGAGAGAATTAGGGCTAGCCGCCCATGGTTTGGAGAAACCATAATCCACTTCTTTAATTCATAGATCTCTTGGTGGATCACCTCTAGAGGCTTCACACTTGGGGAGCTAACATTGATCCGTGGAATCTAATCGGTGAATTTGAAGAAGAACGTGAAGGATAAAAGGGAGATGAACTTGTACCCGTGGAAGCTTGGTTCTACAAAGGTATAAATTCTTTTATCCTTCTTCAATTAATAATAGTCGCATAAGAAAGATCCGGGTTATTGGTTTGTACAAAATTTTTAAAAATCTGATTTTCTTGCTTCCGTTGCGCTTATATAATTTGATTATATGTATGCCATATTTTTGCAAACCAACATTTATTTCATAGCATAAATAGATTAGCTCAAAACACAAGTCGTTACCATGTACAATTTTTCTTTCTCCATGTACTCCGTGTGTTCTTGAGAAAATCTTTTTATAAGTTAAATTTATGTTATTTCAATTTAAAAGTGTCATAAATCAAATATACAAGCTGTAATAATGACAAAATTATTTCAAATATAAAGTGTCATAATTACATATGTAAGCAATTAGAATACTTAAATTATTTCAAGTATAAAATCAAAAGTTCAAGAACATAAGTCGTAACTATGTATGATTTTTCGTTCTATGTGTTCTTTGTGTATTCCTAAGCAAAATTCACATATCATGTTTTATTAATTAGATCAAAGAAATAATAAACAGTTTTGTACAGTCACCTTTAACCTGATATCTGTGCAAATATATAAAGAATTTTAGACTTTGGTTTAAATATGAATTCTAGGGACGGAAGTTACGACCACGTGAAATTTTGAATGACTCAAAAATATTTTAAAACAAATAAGTTATGGCTGTTATCTGAGCTGGGGTTTGACAGTAAACATGTTGTCCACTTTTAAAAAAGTTCCTTAAAAATGAGTTTTTGAGTTAACAAATTTTTTGAATAAAACTACCTATGGAAATAGTCTAAACAAGTTATAACAACACTTCTTAAGAAATAAAATTCGATAAACTAACATTCGGGTACGCGTAAACAATTATGTAGGCATTTAACGCTTTACCGGGAAAACCTTAAATTGCTTCAAGGCAAGTTTTCTATCATTAACATTTGTTTACTTTATTTTTATGTAATTTATACATCTTATACAATCAACGTGTTATAAATATTTGATATGAAAGTTATTGTTTCTTATTTCGGCATAACTTGACAAATGAAATATTTATTCGTAACATATTTTGAACTATGCTTTATTAATCAAACCAAGTTGTCTTAGGGTGATTTTGACATGTGAAGTAAACTGAGATGAACGAATGTGTATCACTGTTCACGATTTGTCCAGTGTAGTGTACGTTATGCATAACATATGATGTTGTTAGGTTGATCCCCTTTCTATATCCACGGTATATGGTTCTAAGTCGAAAGGCAAATGAACAGTTCACAGTCTAACCACCACTTAGTCTTGCTATGTTAAAACACTTGTGATATTGATTGTTGTACCATAAATCCTTACAATCCATATCGATGTGAGTTCACTGATATTCTATGTGTTACACTTGCTGAGCTTTTGTATGCTCATGCTTGCAAATAAACCTAACTTGCAGACAAACCTGAGGGCTCTGGCTCTAAAAATAAGAAAGGTAAGAAGAAATGCGTAAATTAGTTTACATGTTTTTATGAAGTTGCTTGTCTTTTTTTTTTTAAAGTCTTGATGAACTATATAATATGAACAAGTAAACCATGTAACCGACTCTATATCAATATTATCAAGTTTTATCACATATTCTTGTTATGTCTTTACTTTTATAAAACTTAGAACTGTTAAACATTAACACGGTATTGATACGAACTACTTATCAGAATGAGGATGGTAAATAACATTGTGAGTACTGTAAGCATCTGAGACATGACTAATTGATGTTAAATAGTCAAATTCATCATGAGGTTCCTTGGATCCAAGTACAGGCTTGCTATTACTATTCTGAACGCTAGATAAGTAGGATTATTGATATGAAGAGATATCACTATAACCAAATGTGTTTCGAGTGAGGTTTTTAACTAGTTAGGTATGTTTTGTACAGAAAGAGAATTTTGCACCGGACAAATATGCAAATATTTATCACATATGAAGATATAAACATTCATCGCGAGATTCTATGTTCCCAAGAACCATCGTAATGATTTAATGCCATGAATCTTGGAATATGTAAAGTTATAGAATATCTATATATTAAGATAAAAATGGTTGAAGTGAGTACTAAGTCTCTTGCATCGATTACAAGGGCTTAATATAAAATAATGAAAGATCTTTGGGAATTAAGATGAGAACTTTGTTTATGAATAAAAGGAATCATCTATAGACCTAATGATTTAACATATATAGTGAACATCAAATCATCTATATAGCTTTATAGTTATTTGAAGGCGTCATAGGCACATGTTTGGAGAAAGCCTTATCCAGCAGGATATATTGAGCACCCTCTACAATTCATGAAATATAATGGAGAGAAGGGGAACAAAAAGGAGTATATAACCATGTTTGTGGAATCTATGTCCCCGTGGTTGGGTCATGACGAAGTCAGCAATCATAACATCTTATTGAGGGAGTTCGATAAAACTTGACAAATAGTGTCTTCAATTGGTACTTGTGGACCCAAGTATAAATTAGGGTTTATATTTTAACTTAGGGAATTAAATGAACTAAGACGAAAAAATAAAAAATAAATAAACAACAAACAACGAACAAACAATCAAAGACCAAAAAAAAGGGGAAACCCTAGGGTTTAACCCCTTAGGGTTTGGTCACCCTGGGGTTCGGCCCCCTAGGTTGGTCACCCTTTATGAAAATGTCTGACGACTATTGCCCAATTGGACTTGATTGGAATTATCGATATGAAATAAGGACAAAACAAGAAAATGAACGAAGAAGGTTTTGAAAACCTTAGGGCCTCTCTAAGGTTTGGCCACCCTAGGGTTTACCGCTAGGGGTTGGCCTTCTAGGTGTCGTGCTGTTTTGTTTTCCCAAAAGTCGTTCTAACTTAGTTCTGAATAGTGCGATGAATAACGAACCCGAAACTAAGACAACTTGTGAGGGCCTAAAAGTGGTTTCTCTTTACTCCTCTATGACAAAATAAGTTTCTCATAGGAACAAGAATCAAAAGAAATGGACGAAAACTGATCAAGAAAAGCTGAAACTAACGAAATTTGCCAAAGGAGGAACAGAACCCTAAGGTTTGCCCTTAGGGTTTGACCCTCTAGGGCTGGCCCTTCTCTGCTTCATCCTGAGTTTCTTCGAGGGGTTTTTACGATGAAATGGTTTGGCACTATTTTTCTAATTGAATAAAAAAACTTGAACATAAGACCTAAGAGGTGCTGTCACAAGTCCCGAGGTAAAAGACTTATAGGAGTAACTCATTTTTGGGAATTGGTTGAGGGATTAGATTTGTGGCTAGAAGAATGAGACATTTGGGTATTATTCGTGCAACCAAGGACATTCCGAGAATTTCCTCATGACTAAGGGTATTTCTGGAGTTTCCCCCAGAGTCATATGCTTGACATATGACCCCTTGGCAGGAACTCTATAAATATCCCCCTCATTTCATGAGGAAGGGACTTTTGGCGATTTGGAATTCTCTTCTGACTTGAGACACTCGAAAATACTCTTAGACCCTCAAAGTTTGGACTTGAATTCCCTCGAGACCCAAACACACAAAAGGCTCTTGGACACTGGTGATTACGCCAAGATCCTGAGAGTTCTTTCTTGTGTTTATTGAGTAGTTTCTCACATGTTCTTCTCCCCTCTTTAATCTCCCGATATATTCCATACTATTTGCGAATTTCTTGCCTTCTCCATCGTCACAAACCCTAACCTTAGCGAGGTACAAAATTCCTTTCCTACATTCTTTTGGCGACTTCGTTAAAGTGGTGTAGAGTTCGTGAAGAGTATGCCTACGACTTGAAGTGGGAGAACAACCACTAGGATCAGATCTCACTGAGGGCAACTACTAAATAATGGTGCTAAGTATGTCTCACCGCTAAGTCATCAAAAACGAGATTTGAATTTTTTTTCACCAATTGAAGCGACTAGAGTCAAAAGCCCACATATTACAACAAGTAAGAATTTTTTTCGAGAAAGTATTTCAAAATGTTTTCTTTACTTTTTGATTTATCAAAGTAAAGAAATCCGGGAGCAAGATGGCTTCATATTTCCTACTTTTTATATCGAGAGAAGTACATTATACCATTCTTTTAAATTTATTAATATTTTTATATGTGCCAAATTAACGTATATGCATAAAAGATTTTATTCATGATCTAACACAAAACAAAACAAAATAATAATAATAATAATTATAATAATAATAATAATAATAATAATAATAATAATAATAATAATAATAATAATAATAATAGAAAAGAGAAATAAAAATCATTATATATATATATTCAAAAGGGTATTCATTATATATGCAATGAAACAATGAGCATGAAAGTATAGTTTTTGATAATACGCAAATACGCATGCATGGCTAATTATTTGCCCTTGGAATTAATAGGCACTAGATGATAAAGATGCAAGACTTGTAGATTACTTTGATGTGATTACTGGGATGAACACCGGGGGTCTTGTTAATACTATGTTAACTGCCCCCAATGAAAACAACCATCCTCTTTATTCTGCCAAGGATATCACACATTTTTATCAAGAGTAGGGCCCTAAAATTTTCCCTCAGAAGAGGGGTATATTTGGATTGACAATTAACTTTTTCAAGTCAATAAAAGGACCAAAATATGATGTCGAACCCTTTTTAGCAAATGTAGAACCCTCCTTAGTACCCTTTTTTGAACCCTAACATCCATGCCCGAACCCTCTTAAGGCTGAAGCCAAGATGAACTTGTGACCCAACCTTGCTGGGCTAAACGCCAAATCCTCATGAGAACGAACCCTGCATGGTCAAGCTCTATCTTTCTTGATCGAAGCCACCAAAGGGAGGGGTCAAAACCTGCACATTCCGCTAAATTTGTATAATACTTTAACTTTAATTTATTAATTCTTAAGATGTCCGACAAACGAACCCTTAAGTTTCGAACAAAAACCCTAGCCCAAATACAGTTCGGACATATCGAATACGCTTAACCAACTTACGCCTTCACTACACGTTCTCCGCACGACCCACTTTTTAATAAGTTGTCTACATTAGTCACAAAGGACTATCTACATTGGTTTAATTCAATTAAACTTCCTTCATTTACATAACTTAATAATTTGGACATTTAATAATGTATCAAATACCTCAAAATATTATCTACATTTGATAATATACAACTACTTTCAAATATTATTAATCATTTAATAATATTTTAATCACTTATTAATATTATTACCCATTTAATAATATTTTAATCACTTATAAATATTATTATCCATTTAATAATATTTTAATAACTTATTAATATTATTAATCATTTAATAATATTTAATCGCTGTAGACACCCAAATTTTGCACTTTTGTACTAACCCTGACAAGAGGGCAAAGTCGTCACTTGACCCGACATGCGATAAAGAAGGTGGACCCCAACACGAAGCCACCCCAACGACTTATGGTCAAAGCCGCCACAACGAACAACGAGCATCAGGTTACTTGAGTCAAGACAAACAGTCGATCCAGAAGAACCTGATTTGATCATAAAAGACGACTAATGACCACTACGCTTACGACGTTCGGGGGTCTCGCTCCCCGGTGAGCGAGCGGCTGCCCAGCTCGCCGGTGAGTTAGCGGGGGTGTAAGGGGGCAGCGCCCCCTGGAAGCCAAGCACAAATAGCAATTTCTACATCAAGTAACAACCTTCCGAAATAATACGGCAGAAATTGACGATTCAAGGCTGCGTGGCACGAAAATCGAGAAAAGCCAGCTGGGCAGCCGCAAATGCATCTGCGGCCACCGACAGAGGTGACTTTTGCACGACTCGAGGGCGGCACACGGCAGCCGAGGATTCGGCGCGGGCGGCCACAGCAGGCAGCCGCAGCAGCACCTGCGGCCAGCCGCAGATGCACCTGCGGCTGCCTGCGGAAGCCTATACAACGGCCATTTCCACCCGAGAGCTGAAGGGGAAGAAAAAAGAAAGGAAATAGAGAGAGAGAGCGCGCGGGAGGAGAGAGAAAGCTCGGATCTTGGCCATTTTCAAGCTTAGATCCATTGTATTGTGCTAAGTAATCTAGTATTCTTGTGGTGTTGTTCGATTTGTGGAATATAGAAGCTTTAAATCAACATTTTGCAAGGTGAAAAGAGTGTGTTCTTGAGTTTTTATTTGTTGTATTGTTAGCATAATGTTGTGATTGGTTTATTTGATGTAGTTTATTGTTATATATTGATAAAGGATCCGTGGATTAGGGGTGGTTAGCGAGGGTTCCATCGGAACGTAACTCCTCCTAATACCCCAATGACATCCGTACGGGGATATATCGTTCGTTGTGGTAATGAGTAGTTTGTAGTGATTGAGTTGTGATATTTGAGCTATGTAGTATGATAACAATGTTCAATATTGTTAGATTTGGCCTAGTATTGGTTGTGTAGCGGTTTGGGTGACTGTGAGCCTAGGGAGGAGATCCTCGTGATTGAATCCCGATGATGGACGTTTTGGCATATGTAATCCTTGTATAGAGTCCATGGATGTGTATTTTGTAATATCGGGCCTTAAAACGATACCAAGTCGTGTTCGGGTTAAGGCCCCGTAATAATAATAAAATATGTGATTGTGGGTGTTGGGGGTTGTCTGGATGGCTCACATGCCCATGGATAGCCCCGACACGTTTTGGGATGTTTGTCTTAATTTACGGCACAAAAAATGGTTTTCCAAAATAAGGCAAATAATGAAGATTTTATAAAAGTGATCAATTTAGGGTTTTAGATTCACGAGGTTTAAAATTAAGAGTTTTGGCGAACTTTAATCCTTGTTTGACGAAAAGGCTACGTTTGGTTTTAAAATGTCATAAAAGATGTTTTCGTGAGTAATAAATAAACGTTTTCATTAAACTTTGTGCATAGGGTTAAAGAGTTCTAGAAGTTGCCTTCATTTTATTTCTATTAACTGTTAGAAGGCAATGTATAGTCTCGATTCCTATTTGACAAAAGTTTAAAACTATTGTTTTCTAAAATGACATCTAATAAAAAACCCTCATCGTTTTCGAAATTAAAATCAATCTTTCTTATAAAAAGCGAAGCCTCGTCATTTGGGTCAAAACACGTCTAAAACGCTTTCCCGACAAAACACATTTTGACGTATAAAATCAAAGCAACTTTATGCAGAAGGACACCACAAACCTCCATTTAGGCACACATACACACACGCACGCGCACACACACATTTTGTCGATTCCTATTTGACAAAAGTTTAAAACTATTGTTTTCTAAAATGACATCTAATAAAAAACCCTCATCGTTTTCGAAATTAAAATCAATCTTTCTTATAAAAAGCGAAGCCTCGTCATTTGGGTCAAAACACGTCTAAAACGCTTTCCCGACAAAACACATTTTGACGTATAAAATCAAAGCAACTTTATGCAGAAGGACACCACAAACCTCCATTTAGGCACACATACACACACGCACGCGCACACACACATTTTAAGATTTAAAATGATAGGAAAACATCGAGATTGCGGTAATCGTATTTCACGGAAGTCGGGGGGTGCTTAACACCTTCCCCTCGCTTAAGCAAGCCCCCGAACTCTATGAATCTCGGTTTGCGGACCATTTGAATCGGACTCACATATGAGCCATTACGATTACGAAAACAAAATTCGGATGAGTTGGTACATCCATTTCAAATATACCAACTGGCGACTCTGGTCAATTGGCTCATAAGAAAATCGACCTTTCGAAATCCCGTCGACACTAAGCCGACCCTTTTCAAAAATCACATCTTAATCTAAAGGCTAAAATTGGAAAGGGACATTTTTAATATTAAAAAACGAGACAACAAAATCCCGGCGTCGACAGATGGCGACTCCGCTGGGGACAGTAGAGGGCTTAGGCCGCATTTAAAATCTCGATGTTTTCCTATCCTTTAAAAATCTAAAAATATGTGATTGCGTTGCTTGCGTTAAATTACCTTTTTGTGCGTGTATGCGAATGGTGTGATTGCGTTTTTCTTTTCAAGGCTTTACTTTAATGTCATCATTTGCATACGGTGAGGTACGATGAATGTATGATGAATGTATGTTGAGCAGTTTCTCCTCCTGAGGCAAACCCGTCGGATGTGGATTACTGGACTCAAAGGGGCGCTCCCCGGCGAGGCTCAGGAAAAGCATCCACTCAGATCCAATCCAATGGAAAGACCGGATTTATTCCCGTCTAGTATGTTGCGAAGATCTGGGAACCTTCATGCCAAAAAGCCCGCGAGAGTAACTTAGGGTAGGTCAGCCTCAGATAAACCCGACGCGTGGGAAGTCTCTTCATACCCTTTTACGTTTCACGCACGTAATGTCATACTTTAGTCAAACATTTTGTACCTCCTGTTTTGTCAAAATAAAAATACTAACCCTGTTTTGCAGGAAAAGACTACAAAACTCAAAAACACAAAAATATTTGCTTTAGCATGCATCCACCAGTGTCATTTCCCGGAACTAAACTTGGTTTGTTTATTCGCAGGGATTGCTCCCCAAACCCGTCTCCGATCCAAGAAAGCCAGAGAATTAACAGTCGAAATGGCTGAGAACCCTAATCCTGACCTGGCTCCCGTATCTCGGGAAGAGTTCAATGCTGTGAGAAATCAAATGACAGAGCTGACCATGTTGCTCAAAGAGCATTTTAAGCTAAAATCAGGGCCACAACCCGAGGACTAGCCGGGACCCTCATCTCAAGGGAACGTACTGACCCCCGAAACTCCAAAGGTTGAACCAGCAAAACAAGTCATTATCATTCCAGAGGATGAGGTTGCTAGCACTGTCAGCAAGAAAATAAAGCAGATGGAAGAGGCCATCAAAACTATGAAGGGGATTGGGTCATATGGCAGTGTAAACTACTCCGATTTGTGCATATTTCTGGGAACCAGATATCCCGAAAAGTTCAAACTCCCCGAATTTGAAAAGTATAGCGGGTCGGAGGATCCTTACACGCATTTAAAAGTCTATATAGGAGAACTTGGGGCCTATGCTGAGGACGAGTCGTTGAGAATGCAGTTATTCCAGAAAAGCCTGACAGGGGAGGCTAGGACCTGGTACGCGAGGCTGGATAATGCTGAAATTCACAATTGGGAGGAGCTGGCCCACACCTTTCTGACGCAATACAGCTTTCAATCCCAAATGGCCCCGGACCGATACCAGATGACAAAGATTAGGAAGCAAACCAATGAATCCTTTAGGGATTATGCTCAACGGTGGAGAAGGATGGCGGCCCAAGTAAACCCACCCATGAACGAAACGGAGATGGTAATGACCTTCATCGATATCCAAGAGGCCCCTTATTATGAAAGGATGATAGCTGGGATAGGGAGGCCTTTTGTGGAGATGATCAAACACGGGGAGATGGCAGAAATAGGGTTAAAGTCAGGAAAGATCCGAGATTTCACAGCTCTTGAGGCTGTTGCTGAGCAAATCCAGAGTGGAAACTATGGCAGTTCTTCCCGGACACCACATGAGAGAAAAGAGGAAGACGTGTCCCTGGTCTTGCAAGGGCTATCTGGGAAAGCAATGACCAGCCCTCCTGTCCGCATGCAAAGGAATGAGCCCCCGCGTTAGTCAAATTTTAACAATCAAAGATACGAGGGGCGGAGGAGATTTGAAAATGCCCGAGATAGGGAATTCACCCCGTTGGGAGATCCATTAGAGCAAATTTTGGCCATGTTAATCACCCAAAAGAAGATTACGGAGCTGGCACCACCGACTAACCCAAAGGGGAAGAAGTACGACCCAAGCAAGAAATGTGCCTATCATTCCGGGTCCCCGGGGCATGACACTCAGGAATGCTGGGCATTGAAACATAAGATACAGAATTTGATCGATAGGGGGGACATCGTAGTTGAACGACCAGATGTCAACGCCAGCCATCTGCCACAATGCGAAATAGATGAGGTAAGCATGATTGGGTCAGGAAATATCGGGGTGGACCCCAATCGCAAATACATCCGAAAGGTCGAAGAATACCCCCCAATGAGCGAAACAAATGTCCTTGAATGGGAATGTCTGGAGGAGGTTAAGGTCATTAGGCAAGAATTGAAGTTGGTCAGGCATCAAATGAAGCAATTAGCAGACCTGGTGGTACACCAACATAATCTTACGAGGCAACTCTTCACCCACTTACTGAGAGACCAAAAGGAAGAAGAGGACAAACAAAGTTCAAACCAGGATCCCTCCCAGGAAAACCAGCTGACTCAAGAAGATCAAAACAGACTGAAAGGGCAGGAAAATCAAAATAATAAAAATGCTAGACGACCCCGCCAGTGGAGCCTTGATAACCGCTCAGACGAGTGTGAACCCTTGAAAGGGAAAGATCAAGCAGCACTCTCAAGAGATCGAAAGTTCACCCCTTTGAGCAAATCTAAAGCGGAAGTATTACATCTTCTGATCAGCCGGGGAAAGATTACGGAGTTGCTGCCGCAAACTGACCCCAAGTCTAAAAGATACGATCCTACACAAATATGCCTCTGTCATTCCAACTCACCAGGGCATGATACTGAAGAGTGTTGGGCGTTGCGGCACAAAATCCAAAATCTTATCGAAAGAGGAGAGCTAAAAATGGCAAACGACATTGAGATCACCGCAATGGGAAACCTGAACACCAACGAACGGATTGTCGAGCCTCAGCGAACCATGAAATGGTAAATTCAAAGAACACGATTGCAGGTCCCAAAAAGGGTGGGGACGATCTTGGCTGCTTAATGTTATGTCTTGTTTTATTTTTCTATGCATTATTATGTTAAGATTTCAATCAAAAAAAAAAAAAAAAAAAAAAAAAAGAAGCAATCTTGTGTGCTATTAAGAGTCTGAACTACGTAAGACCTGATCTCCTCTTCCTATAGGAGTACGTAGGCAGCCACTTTGGCGCGGTCTAATCCTTGCAAAATCCATAGAACCCTTCGATAGCTTTACAATTAACGATCAATGACTCAGGCGACCTGTTCTCCTGTCAAACCATCGGAGTACATTTCCAACCTAATCAAATGCAAAGGATTCTTGGGTTCCCAGCATCTCATCAGCCCACCTATCAAAGACACCACGAAGCGATGGCCTTGACGACCATTAAGTCTGGGGCAGTTTCGAAATCAATGACGACTCGACACTAGGGCATTCATCAACCATCCATGGAAGGGTAGTGCACGATTCGACATCTATGGTGCGATCCCGTCAGCTTACGACAACACCCTCAGAGCTATACGATCAATTGGTCTCTTCCAATCAGAGTCTTTTCAGAATATGATGACCCGCAGGTAAGGTACAACTTCTTCCATCTTTTTTATTTCCTTCCAGTCTTCCTGTACATATATTAAGACTGCACATAGTTTAACTCTAACATTACTTTTGGAAAGAGAAAATTTTATTTTGACTTGTTAGGGATCGAATTAATTCTGACAAGCATCCGTGGAGCAGACTCGTGAGTATGATTAGATGATTAACAAAGAACTGATTTCGAAGTGTCGTTCGAAGCAGAATCCACCTCATAGGCAAGTCTGCACTTTGCGTTTGTGTCAACTTTCAGAGTGGGGTATAAAGCTATGACGATAATGATGACAGTTGATGCAGAGTCAGAGAGTAAATAAAAGTGAATCAAATGTCTCGAATCGTGGCCTGAGTTATTCGAGTAATTAAGCCTGAGGGGTGTCTTTACACCTGGCGCCCTAAAGTCGTCTGACTTGGGAGTCGTTGGCCCAACACTCGTTACATGGGTAACTCAGAGCCTAAGAAAACGAGCATTACAGCTGCAGAGACCTGAGCAGATTCGAATCGTGGCACGGGTTATTCGAGTAATTAAGCCTGAAGGGTGTCTCTACACCTGGTGCCCTAAAGTTGTCCGATTTGGGAGTCACCGGCCCAACGCTCGCTACATGGGTAACTCAAGCCTAAGAAAACGAATCTTGCACAGGGCCAGACGAGGAATAAGTGCGGTAAATCACTTAACTTGTATCGAAGCGTGGCCTTTGTTACTCGAGCAAGTAAACCCGAAGGGGTGTCTTTACACCTAATGCCCTAAAACCGTCTGGTTTGGGAATCATTGGTCCAAAACTCGTTAAATGGGTAACTCTGAATAGCCTAAGAAAACGAGATAAGTTAAGTGGACACGAGAAGGGAAATGCGGAGTCGAAAAAAAAAAGGAAAAAGAAAAAATGTTCGACCAGAGGAGAAAAAGCTCATCTAAAGTCACGGAAAAGAGGCCCCTAATTGAAGGATTGCATCGCACAGTGCACTTGTCATATGACGTAAATCCTATGAAGAACGATATCAAGAATGAAGACGGAATACCTTTGATAAAGGAAGGTAGTTTTTGGATTTAATCATACTCACGTATATTGACCATGAATGCTTAAATGTTTTATTACGATTTCATAACTCGCCAAATGAAAAAAAAAAAGAAAAAAAAAAGGGTGAAATCGAGAGTGACTTCATACATTCACAATTCATTCAATGTCAAATTAATCCACTCACGATTTACGAAAAAAGAGATCATCTCAATGCCAAGTTTTTTACGATAAGACAAAAACATCACAGACACGAACCAAATTGCATAAGCATGAGCATTCCATTTTATCTGCTTTACTGTTGAGATGTTTAGTAATATCGAAGTTAACCCCGCCGACCCGAACCGTCGAGCATTTAGCGTTTGTTACTTGTGCAGGATATGAATTGATGTGGATAATTCGACACGACCAATTAAACGACTTCCCATACAAATCCTCGACAAGAACATGAATAGAGGCTGGGGCATCTTAAAGATCATGGAAATGAAAAGAGCACAGGTCTATATCAGACTCCTCATCAACAAACCTTCCCCCACGACCATCAATGGATCTTGACAAACTCAGCCTGATGCACGCTGACATTACCTCGATACTCAAGCGAGCATATGTAAGAGCGATATAATTCTTAACGTCAGAGCTGATCGATTAAAAGGCGAAGAAGGGCAATATGGCCGTGGGTCATCCGAAAAAAGAGAGACCAAGTGGACTGCCCCAATCAGATGAAAGTCAAGAGCTATCAAAGCATACGACCAACTGACAAGAGGATCACCTAGATATCAACCCAGAATCTAGGCATAATCCTCTAGCATAAGAGGAAGTCCCTACACCCCAAATTCAAAGACATGACGATCTGTGAGCAGGATAAGGAGCCCTGGATAAGTCGATTGGGCATTCAAAACGACAGATACAATTCCCCAACAGAGAAATGATCAGGGGCATGCGATTCAACGGACCAACCTTGAAGTCCAGAAAACTGTCCTCCCAAATAAGGCATGGCACAACTGAGTAGTCAAAAAGAACGACACGTGAAAAATTGTATCATTTGACTAAACAGGGGTCATTTCCATTCCAAGCATATCTATTGATCCATGCATAACATCTGTGCATTCATGTATATAAAATGCATAAGAAAAGAAAATCACAGGTACGAGACTGTCGGCGTCACGAGTACCGGCGCCATTTATCGAAAAGACATAACAGCGGGAAACTTCCACGATCCGATGCGCCCAGAATCTATGGAACATTAAAGAATCACAAAACGACTGGCTGAAGCACCTTCAGCTAATCAACAAAGATGACAACTCAAAAGCAATGACTGTCAAGAGCGATCTACGAGGACAAACCCCAAGAATGACAAGTCAAACCAAAAGAAGTGGCTGGCAAAAGCGATTTACGAGGACGAATCCCAAGGAGGCCCCACAAACTAATCAGGTACGCTTTCCTTTTAAATTTCCTCAAGAATTATTGCATTTTTTTTATGATGTACAATACGATGCGAGTCCATTTAGGATAATACACAGCGATTCCGGAAACGAGACCTGGCAATTACAAAAATGACCCGACAGAAAATACCTAACCAAGCCAAAAACGACCAGTCAGATACGATACCTGACCAACTCAAAAATGACTCGTCAGTCAAAAGGAACTGACCGTCCAACATGACCCGTCAGTCAAAAGAACTAACCGTCCAACATGACCCGCCAGTCAAAAGAACTGACCGTCCAACATGACCCGCCAGTCAAAAGAACTGACCGTCCAACATGACCCGCCAATCAAAAGAGCTGACCGTCCAAACATGACCCGTCAGTCAAAAGAACTGACCGTCCAAACATGACCCGTCAGTCAAAAGAACTGACCGTCCAACATGACCCGCCAGTCAAAACAGTTGACCGCCCAAACATGACCCGTCAGTCAAAAGAACTGACCGTCCAAACATGACCCGTCAGTCAAAAGAACTGACCGTCCAAACATGACCCGTCAGTCAAAAGAACTGACCGTCCAACATGACCCGTCAGTCAAAAGAACTGACCGTCCAAACATGACACGTCAGTCAAAAGAACTGACCGTTCAAAATGACCAGTCAGTGAAAACCCCTGACCGTCCAAACATGATCCGTCAGTAAAAACCCTGACCGTCCAACATGACCCGTCAGTGAAAATCCCTGACCGTCCAAAATGACCCGTCAGTGAAAATTCCTGACCGTCCAAAAATGACCCGTTGGAGAAAGATCCGACGATGACAATGCGATAACCGTTGGGAAAAGATCCGACGATGACAATGCGATAACCGTTGGGAAAAGATCCGACGATGACCAAAACAATGCGATGTGATGCGATGTGCGATGCGATGTGCGATGCGATGCGATGCGATGTGCGATTCGATATGCGATGCGATATGCGATAAATCATATGAGAAGCAGTGCGATATGCGATTTCATATGCAATTTGATATGACTTTGATTTAATATGATATGTGATTTGATGTTTAAATATGCGATACGCGTTAAGCAAGAGAAAAATAGTTTTGGCGAATATGCGATGCGAGTCCATTTGAGGCAGTAACTGGTGATATTAATGTTGCATCATTTAATATGTATATGTTGCATAATTGATATATATGTTGCATCATTAACACATGTTGCCATCATCATGCATTGGGTGCCTACTTCTTTATCATGTTCATTTCATAATGCATTCCATAAACATGATAAAGAGGGGCAGCTGTAGACACCCAAATTTTGCACTTTTGTACTAACCCTGACAGGAGGGCAAAGTCGTCACTTGACCCGACATGCGATAAAGAAGGTGGACCCCAACACGAAGCCACCCCAACGACTTATGGTCAAAGCCGCCACAACGAACAACGAGCATCAGGTTACTTGAGTCAAGACAAACAGTCGATCCAGAAGAACCTGGTTTGATCACAAAAGACGACTAATGGCCACTACGCTTACGATGTTCGGGGGTCTCGCTCAAATAGTAATTTCTACATCAAGTAACAGCCTTCCGAAATAATACGGCAGAAATTGACGATTCAAGGCTGCGTGGCACGAAAATCGAGAAAAGCCAGCTGGGCAGCCGCAGATGCATCTGCGGCCACCGACAGAGGTGACTTTTGCACGGCTCGAGGGCGGCACACGGCAGCCGAGGATTCGGCGCGGGCGGCCACAGCAAGCAGTCGCAGATGCACCTGCGGCTGCCTGCGGAAGCCTATACAACGGCCATTTCCACCCGAGAGCTGAAGGGGAAGAAAAAAGAAAGGAAATAGAGAGAGAGAGCGCGCGGGAGGAGAGAGAAAGCTCGGATCTTGGCCATTTTCAAGCTTAGATCCATTGTATTGTGCTAAGTAATCTAGTATTCTTGTGGTGTTGTTCGATTTGTGGAATATAGAAGCTTTAAATCGGCATTTTGCAAGGTGAAAGGGGTGTGTTCTTGAGTTTTTATTTGTTGTATTGTTAGAATAATGTTGTGATTGGTTTATTTGATGTAGTTTATTGTTGTATATTGATAAAGGATCAGTGGATTAGGGGTGGTTAGCGAGGGTTCCATCGGAACGTAACTCCTCCTAACGCCCCAATGACATCCGTACAGTGATATATCGTTCGTTGTGGTAATGAGTAGTTTGTAGTGATTGAGTTGTGATATTTGAGCTATGTAGTATGATAACAATGTTCAATATTGTTAGATTTGGCCTAGTATTGGTTGTGTAGCGGTTTGGGTGACTGTGAGCCTAGGGAGGAGATCCTCGTGATTGAATCCCGATGATGGACGTTTTGGCATATGTAATCCTTGTATAGAGTCCATGGATGTGTATTTTGTAATATCGGGCCTTAAAACGATACCAAGTCGTGTTCGGGTTAAGGCCCCGTAATAATAATAAAATATGTGATTGTGGGTGTTGGGGGTTGTCTGGATGGCTCACATGCCCATGGATAGGCCCGACACGTTTTGGGATGTTTGTCTTAATTTACGGCACAGAAAATGGTTTTCCAAAATAAGGCAAATAATGAAGATTTTATAAAAGTGATCAATTTAGGGTTTTAGATTCACGAGGTTTAAAATTAAGAGTTTTGGCGAACTTTAATCCTTGTTTGACGAAAAGGCTACGTTTGGTTTTAAAATGTCATAAAAGATGTTTTCGTTATTAATAAATAAACGTTTTCATTAAACTTTGTGCATAGGGTTAAAGAGTTCTAGAAGTTGCCTTCATTTTGTTTCTATTAACTGTTAGAAGGCAATGTATAGTCTCGATTCCTATTTGACAAAAGTTTAAAACTATTGTTTTCTAAAATGACATCTAATAAAAAACCCTCATCGTTTTCGAAATTAAAATCAATCTTTCTTATAAAAAGCGAAGCCTCGTCATTTGGGTCAAAACACGTCTAAAACGCTTTCCCGACAAAACACATTTTGACGTATAAAATCAAAGCAACTTTATGCAGAAGGACACCACAAACCTCCATTTAGGCACACATACACACACGCACGCGCACACACACATTTTAAGATTTAAAATGATAGGAAAACATCGAGATTGCGATAATCGTATTTCACGGAAGTCGGGGGGTGCTTAACACCTTCCCCTCGCTTAAGCAAGCCCCCGAACTCTATGAATCTCGGTTTGCGGACCATTTGAATCGGACTCACATATGAGCCATTACGATTACGAAAACAAAATTCGGATGAGTTGGTACATCCATTTCAAATATACCAACTGGCGACTCTAGTCAATTGGCTCATAAGAAAATCGACCTTTCGAAATCCCGTCGACACTAAGCCGACCCTTTTCAAAAATCACATCTTAATCTAAAGGCTAAAATTGGAAATGGACATTTTTAATATTAAAAAACGAGACGACAAAATCCCGGCGTCGACAATCACTTATTAATATTATTAACCATTTAATAATATTTTTATCACTTATTAATATTATTAAATATAAATAATTTACTCCTTTGTAATATTTAATATTTAAGCAATTAAATGTAAATTATTTAATCACTTCCTTATTCCTTTAATTTCTTTCTTTTATTTATTTAATATTAATTAAATAAATAATTAATCTAATTACCTTTAATTGTTTATTTATCTTTGCATAAACAATTATTTACATAACCTTATTTCTCTTTAATTATTATTTAATATCATTAAAATAATAATCAATTAATTAATTATCCTCAAATCATTTAATGATTATTTAAATAATACTCTCTTAATTAATTAATCCCATTTAATATTCATTAAATAACAAATGATCATTTTATTCCCTTCATCTCCTTTTAATTATTATTTAATATCTTTTAAGTAATAATTAATTAACTAATTATCCTTATTTATTAAAATAATAAATAATTACCTTATTAACTTCATATTTTTTTTATTACTATTTAATATCCTTTAAATAATTATTAATTATCTAATCATTCTTATTTATTATTTAATATTAATTAAATAATAAATAATTAGATATTATATTTATTTGCTTTATTTATTATTTATTATCAATTAAATAATAATTATTTATAATAATGGCTTTATTTACTTTATTTATTATTTATTATATAAATAATAAATAATTACTAAACTTGGGTCTCAAATTAATTATATTAATTTTCAAACATTTTTATCCAATTTAGACTTAAATGACCCAAATCGACCCGACCCGAATGAAAAATGCACTGCCCATGAACAGTGACGAGGGCCCCGACCCTCCTTTTTAGTGCAAAACTAGGGCCCCGACCTTAGTGTTGCAGAAACTTTTTAAAATTTTGTCTGCTCGACCCTCTGACGCTCCGATAGCTATAACTTCTTCATTTAAAAATATTTTGGGGTGATTCTTGAGTCCATGCTCATCAAAATTTCCTCCTCTACAATTTCTCTTTAGATCACAAATCCAAATTCCGAACAGAACTAGACTAAAAACTGCTTACAAGGATAAAATGAAAACTAAAATCACAAATCCTTGGTTTTAATTGTTCAAACTTGAATAAAATAAATTATACTTATCCAAATGACACCAACTTAGTGTTGTTGTCTTCCTAACTTCTTGTTTTACAATATTTAATGGTTCGATCACATTTGTAAAAAAGTTTTGACAAGAAATTTAAGATCGAACCATCTAGGGTTTTACTAGTAAATTGCAATATGGGTTTTTCTTCCCTTTAATTACGTAATACACATACCAATACTTGTATTAACTATATCAAACTATGAATATACCTATATATCATACTTTTAGACCTCTAGAGCATCAAAAATAACTTTTGATCGGTTAAAAATACTTTTTGACTGATTAAAATATATATAGACTATAAAAATGAACTAAAAAAAGTTTAGAACACTTTTTAACCTCTTGAACATGGATGCTCTTCTTCTTCTCCTTCCAAAGTATGCTATGAAGCTATGTGCTATCCACCAAGCTCCTCCTCTAGCAATCTCCTTCAACTCACTAGTGTTTGCTTATTTTTCTCTAAAATGCTCTCTATTTTCTCTCTTGAATGCTCTAGCAATTTACCAACCAACATAACACTTGTGTGGAGCACTCTATATATAGCCATTTACTAAACCCTCATTAACTCTCATAATCTACTAACATAGTCAAATTAAGGCTTAATTGAGATTACTATTGGATGAATTGATTTGTTGATTGACTTGTGATTGACTAGGGTTGGTTCAACCACCACAACATTGTGTACAAGTAAAGCACCATGAACAATCAATCCACCCCCTTGTGGATCCCCTAAATCTCAACAAAAATGGGATTAAATCCCCTATTTTTGCTTTATTTTTATAGCTTAAATATACATATATACATACATATATATATTGACAAATTTTGACTACCATTTGGGCCCCACATTGGACTCTAGGATTTAAATATATTGGGCTCATCCATTTAATTTGGTTGGGCTCAATTTAATTATTCTATTAGGCTAACATTAAATAACCTACGATACATTTAATTAAATCAAGCATTGGGCTAGTTTAATTAATTACATGGACTACTAGGTTAATTTATTTAACTTAATTTAATACCTCATTTGGACTTATAGTATAATCCAATTAGACTTACTTTAAATTATTCTACCACATTAGGTTACTCAATTAGCTCATTCATAGTTAATTCTCATCATCATATTTACTTACCTAGCAATTAATCAATGTTTGGTTAATGTTCTCTCTTGCCTACCAACTAGAGTTATTCAATTAACTCTACATTAGTTAATTCTCTATACTCAATCAATACTTGAAATTCTTCGCCCAACACATTGACCATCATTTGACTTTTAAATGATTTGGGCTACATAACTTAATTTTTATTGGGTTCTCTTATTTAATTACACTTCATGCAAATATTCTCATATTGGGCCAACATCTATAATCTTTTTGAGCTAGTCCACTAGTAGTAATTAAATTACTTGGACTTTTCATGAGACTATATCCATAAATTTATTTGGACCTCTATATAAATTATCAACAAGACTTTTAACAATTAAAATATTGGGCTTGCTTTAAATCCATTAATGAACTCTGTATAACAACTTAATAATTAAATTAATTACTCAATTAATTACTTCATAATATTGTCATCCAAGACAATCATCCTAAATTTTTCACAACTTTAACTCATACTAATATAATAAACCTAATTAATTATATTTCATGACTCCATATTTAAATTAATTAATTTATTAGTTTAATTGAGTATTAACTTACTCATTCACTTATTTGGATAACAAGTACGCTTTAGGTATATATATATATATATATATATACACCTTCACTTCTCAAATGAATTTATTTCCTTAATAAATTCTCTACATGCATCATTAAAATATTCTCACATTTAATTTCTAACAAATAAATTATGTTAAAAAAAATGTTTACCCATTTTCTATCCATCTCACTTTGACAACTCTAGGTTTTAAACCATAACCTTTAATTAATTATTTCAAATCTTATTTACAATTCTTGTAAATATCTGGGATATTACAGATATCAATCAACTTAGTTCATTTTCAAGTATTCCGATTAGTTAACTTTTGCTATTCATGGTTGAATTTTCGTATTTATACCGTATAATTTTTTGTATTATTATCGTATTATTTTCATATAATTTTTACATTTATACATGTATTTTATGAATAGTATATTTTTGGGGTTTAGGGTTTAGATTTTAACTTATTTTTCTACTTTAGATTTTAGGGTTAGAGTTTAGGTTTTAACCTTTTTAGGTTTTCTCCAAACCCTATCTTTAGGTTCTCTCAAAAATAACTTTTATTTTTCCAATAATTGTTTAAGTTGGATTCTTAAAACGAAACACAAAAATAAGCACATAAGAAAATTTCATAGCACATTTAAAGTTTAATTTAATCTTTATTTATTCATAAAAAAATTGGATTACAATATTCTTCGAAGTTTGGAACATTACTATGCCAGGTATTGATGAGTAAAGTCCAATTATGAGGGCCTGGCTGTCTGTATGCGGAGTTGGTTGATCACCTCAATCATGCCATATTTGGATACATACTAACTTGGCGTATGAACTCTCTAAGGTGTCGTGACATATTAATGTACTAGTGGTGTATGTGGTAGAAAGGTGGGTTGATGTACACTTGTGTCATGCAAAATGTGTGGGGGCCGTTGAGTGTGGCTGGGAATGGTTGAAACCTACATTTGTGAAATAGTGGAAGTGTGGATGGAATTATTGTTGGTTAAGGCGGGTTTGTTTCTATTCAGGGTGGTGGTATGTCACCACTATTCTGGGGCTCTAGAGTTACTGCTACAAAACAGTAAAAAGATAACACTTAAACAACAAGGTTTTTATAAAAAAACGTTGTGGTGTTTTTTTTCACAACGTTTTTTCAAAAAATGTTATAGATACATATGCAAAAACGTAATGTATTTATAACGAGAAATATTTGGTTTTAAAGTTATAATGTTTTCTTAAGGAAACGTTATCTATTTAAAAAAACACGAAGCTTGAAAAAATCACGCGGAAGTGAAAACTTGAAATTAAAACACGGAGCATATATAGTTTCTGATTATTAAATGAACAAATTTCATAACAATTAAAGGAAAACTTCCCCGATCCAAATTAAAGAAATCCTTTACCTCACTCATCCTCACAAGTAAAGCAGCTCTCTCTCGTCCCCGATCGAACTCATCCACCTCACTCATCCTTAACTTAGCTCTCTCCCCTTCTCGTTCAATCTAGACTCGAAATCACGAAACTATGGGTAAGGGAATGCGTTGTTGCCTCGACCCTAGATTTTTCGCTCAGGTATGGAAATAAAAGTTAGAGTTTTAATTTTTTTCATGACCCATTTTAATCATTTTCTAATCTTCTTCTTTTTCTTCCTCAGTCACTAATTTTGGCCATATATATCTACTGCATGTGTACGTGGTTGTTGTCTCACTTTCAATATCGACTAAGGTAATCAATTTGCTTCTTCATCATTCCTATTTTTTTCTTTTTCTATTTCATCCTTTAAAGTTGTGATGGTTTTGACGGGGTTTTGCACAAAGTTATTTATGTTTTCGGATGTTGCCTAAAAAGTGTTTGTTTAAATGTCTAAGAGTGATGAGCTGCCTTCCTGTTCGTTGAGCTGTTGAATTATTTCTTATGTTTCCTTGATTCAATGTTTACTCCAATAAGCAGTTCTCCTTTTTAGGTTTCAAGGGGTTACAGTTTTTAGCGGAATGTATTTACCTTGTATTGTACTAATAATGATACTCAGCTTTTTATATTTTGTTCTGTTTAAAATGGGATTTTTCATCTTTACTTGATTTCATTTTATTTTCTTATTTATGTGCAAGTAAACTAAAGCAAAGCAATGAAATACACACCCAATATCCACATTATACCTCACATTAATTCTACTTTAAGTTGTAAAAGAGGAGTAATAAACTTAATTATTAAGTTCAATTCAAGTGTTTCTCATAAGGATATTGATATATATAACTTATAAGGTTTGTGAAAAGTCATCAGCATAATATTTTGGCATTTTATACAACTAGGCATGCTAATACTTATAATGTTGGATTATTTTTTATGGCAAGTTAGCAACCGCATAAATATGGCTATTTATATTATGACTGTTTTTTCACAAAGAGTGAGTTAAGGCGTTTCTTATTCATGATTATCAAGTTTAGCCAATTGATTATTAAATGAGTGCTTATTTAGTGTTGGACTCTACATGATATGTTTTATTTTTTAAGATAGTTAAGTCATGGATGTGTGCTGATAAAAGGTCACGAGAGTATGAACTAGGCGTTGATGAATTCTTGAGGTTTGCGGTAGAAAACGCGAGAAATGTGAATCTTATTCATTGCCCTTGCGTAAAATGTAGAAACATTTTAAAATTCGATGTCATAATTGTAAGGGATCACTTGCATTTTAATGTTGTTGATACTAGTTATCAAACTTGGATATGGCATGTAGAACCTAATATGTCAAATGCAGATGTAAATGAACCTTTTGTAGGTACTACTAAACAATGTTTTGTCTCTAAAATAGTGGATATGGAAGATAATGCTTTTGGGGATTTCTCAAATGATCCGTGTGAGTTTCTTAATGTGATTGGGGATGGAGATGAGCCCTTGTACCATGGTTGTAAATTTAGTAAGTTAGCTACACTTGTTAGACTCTACAATTTGAAAGCGAAACATGGGTTGAATGATGTTGGTTTCACAGATCACTTGATTTTTCTGATTGAACTTCTTCTAGAAGGTAACCAATTACCTTGCTCCTTGTATGAGGTAAAGAAGACTTTACATGCCTTAGGAATGGATTATGAGAAAATACATGCTTGCCCTAATCACTACATCTTGTATAGAAAGGAATTTTACTAGGCAACTAATTGCCCAAAATGTTGTCTCTCAAGGTGGAAGATGGATAAGAATGAGGATATAAAAGAAGGGGTGTATGCGAAGGTGTTGTGATACTTTCCTCCTATCCCGAGGTTTAAACGTATGTTTAAATCTAGCAAGACATCTAAGAGTTTGACTTGGCATGTTAATAATAAAATGAGCGATGGTCATATGCGTCATCCATCAGATTCACCATCTTGGAAGCTAGTGGATGGTAAGTGGCCAGAGTTTGGTAAAGACCCTAGAAGCCTTAAACTTGCTCTTTCAGTTGATGGGATCAATCATCATGGTTCTCTTAGTAGTAGATACAGTTGTTGGCCTGCTATAATGATTATTTATAATCTTCCGCCTTGGTCATGTATGAAAAGAAAGTTCATGTTATTGACTTGGTTGATCTCGGGTCCTAAACAAGCCGGTAATGATATAGATGTCTACTTAGAACCATTGATTGATGATTTGAAGTGTTTATAGGAGGGGGTTCCAGGGGTGTATGATGCATTTAGAGGAGAATACTTCATGCTCAAAACATAATTAATGTGGACTATCAATGACTTTTCTACCTATGAGAACTTATCTAGATGTGTTGTAAAAGGTTATAAAGCATATCCTATATGTGGCGAGGATACACCTAGCCATAGGTTGGCACATGGTAACAAATTTTGTTACATTGGCCACCGAAGATTATTGCCTCAAGATCATTCATTTCAGAAGCAACGAGTAACATTTAATGGAGAACAAGAATTTAGACCACCTCATGTGCCACTAACTAGAGAGGAAGTATTTAGAAAGGTTGATGCTTTGACTCATGGTGTTGATGACAAGGATAACAGACCTTATTGGAAGAAGAAGTCAATCTTCTTTGAACTATAGTATTAGAAGTTTCTTCATATTAGACATTGGCTTGATGTTATGCATATTGAGAAAAATGTATGCGATAGCATCATTGGTACATTATTGGAGATTCCAAGGAAAAACAAAGATGAGGTTGTAACTCGATTAGATCTCTTAGAAATGGGGGTTAAGACTTATTTGCGGCTAGATTTTGGGGAAAAAATGACACGTTTGCCTCCAAGTACTTGGAGTCTATCGAGGGCAGAGAAAAGACTTGTATGTAATTCTTTGTATGGCATGAAAGTCCCAGAAGGTTACGCTTCTAATGCCAAAACTCTTGTATCATTGCAAGACCTAAAATTATATGGGCTTAAATCTTATGATTGTCATACCTTAATGCAACAATTGCTCCTTGCTGCCTTACGTTCGGTGTTGGAAAAATCGGTGAGGTATGCAATAGTCAGATTGTGTTTTTTCTTTAATGAGATATGCGACAAAGTCATCGACATTTCAAAACTAGATAAAATGCAAGCTGATGTAGTGGTAACCTTGTGTTTGCTTGAGAAGTATTTTCAACCATCATTCTTTGACATCATGATTCATGTCGTGGTGCATCTTGTTAGAGAAGTTCGATTATGTGGGCCAGTTTACTTTAGATGGATGTATCCATTTGAAAGATTCATGAAAGTATTAAAAGGGTATGTACGTAATCGTAATCGGCCTGAAGGTTGCATGGATGAATGTTATATTAGTGAAGAAGCTTTAGAGTTTTGTGAGGAATATTTATTTGATGTTAGTACTATTGGGATCCCATCGAGGCGAAATATGGGTCGTACATAACCCTTATGCAAATAGAGGCGAAACTTGATGGAAAGTGTACGGCCCTAGGTGAAATAATTCCCCCAGGTCACTTGACTCCCCCCACCTTTAACGGTGCACATGTTTCAGACAAAACTAGTTGTTTTGTTGTAAAAAACTCCGATAATCCAATTGATGAGGAGGAGGATGAACATAATGTTGAGAACAAAGACAATGATAACAAAAAGATGCCACCATTAAAGGTATATGTCATGCATGGAATTGTGATTGGAGTTTTACACATTATTGATTTCATTAATATATTTTCTTGTGTTTGTATTTAGGAATATGGAAAATGCTTAAAGTTCGATAAGACAAGTAATGAATCGCATAATGTGTGCCCCATGCCATGCTCATTAAAGGTGTTCAAAAAATGTTTTCCAGTGGAAGGGAGACACCATAAAAATTGTGATGGAGGAGGAACTTTTTGGGTTTGCTCATCCAACCCATATTTTGTATGAAGACAATCTACAAGTTGGTGCCATGTCAGAAATATCAGGCACTTGCATAGTGATGTACAGGAGGTATAATTAAATAAATTTTATTTGGTACTGTGAAAGAAAACTGATTTAACAATGCTCAATTATTAGGTACTTATATGATGTGTTGAAGAAGACAAATATGTTAAAGATGATTACTTTTATGGACCCTGCTTGAGTTGGTGCTAAAGGTTATGGAAGTTTTTCTTGAAAAACACGTTACATAGCATATCAGTTTTCAAGAGCACATCCTAACACAATTTTCTTGATACCTTACAACTCCGGGTTAGTACTTATTATATTTAGTTCGATCTGGAATAGTAAACTTTTTGGTTTAACTATACAAATATGTTTGGGGCTGCTTTTTGTATAGATGTCATTGGGTATTGACCATTGTCAATCTGGACAGTAACAATGTGTACTTCATGGATTCCCTCAAGTACCGTAGAATCGATGAGGAGTGGAAACAAGTTGTGAACACGTATGTTATTCCAAATTACTTTGTTTTTAATGTAGTTCAATTGGAAAGTTTTACAATAAAATTCCTTCTATTAAATCGTGTCTCTGGTTTTATATGCATGATGTTATATGTGTCACCCTCTTGCTCATGAAGTGCCATTAAAGCTCACAATGGGCAAAGCAATAATCAAATACGAAAATCACCACAATGGAGAATCTTGGTGGTATTTAGATTATATGTACATATATATATATATATATATATATATATATATATATATATATATATATATATATATATGTATGTATATATAATTAGCATAAGATATTTATTTATGGACATTTGTTATTTTTGTTGATTTATCATGACATAATTACTAATTGTGTTTAGGGAACTCCTGTACAACCAACACACAAGGAGTGCGGGTATTTTATGATGCGATTTATGAAAGAGATAGTTGAGGATGGTAGTTTGGACTTTGTAGTCAAGGTTAGTTTTTTTTTAAGCTTTATTTTTTGCATAATTTATTTTTAAATCTTTATTGGTCAAATAGAAAGTTTTCTATAAACTTTACTTAATAGCCAAATTACATTTGTATTATTTTTTGTGGGAAAAAAAATTTAGTGATGTAGTTGAATCTGATGCCCATGAGATTATCTGTTTGGTGTTATATACCTGTTTTGGCTTGGCTGATTCCTTTGCTACTGTTATGGCTATCTTAGTTATTTTTGTTTTGTTAGTTTGTTAACAGTTTGTTCTGCTATGTTGGATATCTCCTGTTGCTTTATCTATTTTGTCTCCTTTAGTTGTTCAGACCATGATGATGGTTAAATCAGCTTGGAGATGCAGTTTTATGATAGTGGTTTGCAGTTTTGGGTCGATTGTGGTTTTGTTTGGTCTGCTGTGGTTTGCTAACATTCCAATTTATACTAAACTTGGCCAATTAGTCTACAATGGGAGACTAAACTTTTTATTATTTTATTTTAGTGGGATAAGGCAAATGGATTAATGTACATACAAGAACAAATTGACGAAGTATGGGGTGAGTGAGCAGCTTATGTGAGCAACTACATGCAAGCCTCGAGTTAACGGTGGATGTACAGGTTTAGATGAATGTATTTTGGGAGAAAGCTTTTTTGCACATGATTAGGTAGTAGTGCACCACAGTTAATTTGGTATATTTTGTGGATAGTTGGTATATTTTGTGGATATAGAATTTCAAACTGTAAATGTATGGTATTATTGGATGTATTTTGAAACTGAGAATGGTTGATATATTTTGACTTTAAATGAGAATTTACAGTTTTTTTAGCTATATATCATTACATTAATATTAACAGTTCTACAAGTACAACATTGCAGGTGCACCACTACTGTGTATGTATTTTCAAATATGGGTGAACTACAACTATTTTTTTTCTCCAGAAAAACGTTGTATATGCACCAAAGTTACAATGTTTTTTACAAAGTAAAGGTTGTTGCTTGCTAAGGTAGTGATCCAAAAATAATTGTTATAACATGTATTACAACATTTTTCAGTTAAACTACAACAGTTTAAAAACGTTGTTTAAATGTGCAAAATAGACGACACTTTATAAACGTTATATAAATTTGTTTAAATGTTGTGTGATGTAATAAACTACAACATTTTACACCAGAAATGTGCTAAATAAATTACACCTTTTAAACATTATATAAATGAGCCTAAACATTGTGTAATGTATCAACAAAGATATGTTACAACATTTTTAAGTTAAACTACAACATTTTCAAAATGTTGTTTAAATGTATTACAATAAATTACATCTTATAAACATTGTATAAATTAGTCTAAAGGTTGTGTGATGTATCAAACTACAATATTTTAAACCAAAAAACGTTGTGGAATCATACCATCTACAACGTTTTCAAGCATCTTAATATTTATTTAAAACAAATTTACAACGTTTTTTAGTTAAAAAACGTTGTGTTACGTGATAAACTACAACGTTTTTAAAACATTGTATAAAATTTTCAAATAGATGACACCCTTAACCTCGACGTTTCTGGGGAAAAAATTACAACATTTTTTAGTTGTTAAATATTTACTATTTTGTACTAGTGATTGATGGTTGGAATTTACTGGGTTTCCGTCATTAAAGGCGCATTCTGAGTGTCCACGTTGCTGTTTTCCACTCCTGCTCATGTTCCTTGCGAACTTTATGGAAACATGGCTTTAAAGTCGGGGTTTGTATAATCTGTTGGTGGAAACATATTATCTCATCCTATTATCTCTGCATTTCTAACATCATTGGACATTATCTTCCCTTGTCCTTCACGAACCTCCTTCAACGCCTTCAGTATCTCTCATAACATGTGAAAAGTGGGTTTTATATCTAATAATTGATTATCTTTTTAACTTGATTATTTGTAAATATTTGAGTATTTTATTTGGTTTTTATTTCATTTAGCACGATATGGATTTTTATTATTTGTATGTGCTTTTATTGTGTTTTGTAGGTTATTATAAGTTAATGTATAGGAGTAATTTTTGTAAAAGCAAAACTTGGTGACAAATTGATGCAAAAGACTCATGGCATTAGCAATTGCATAGAAAACATTAAGCATGAGTAGGACATAGCAAGGTAGGGCACTATGGGGCTGGAATAATAGGCACAATAGGGAGCTGCAACACTGTACTTGCAGAATATATGGCTGGGAACAAAACAATAGGGCGTTGCAGTGCCTGCACAGGGAACAAATGGAGCACCGCACCGCTGTATTGATTTAAACTTATAGATCATGGGCGCCGCAACACCAAATGCAATACAAAATGGGGTGCTACAGGGCCGGGCCGTGGGTTGGCAAGTTTAGATTTGGACGTGATTTTCCAAGCTTTTTGACTCCGAATTAGATTGGTTTTCTGCATATGCTAGGGATTGGACATGTAATCTATAATACTTAATAAAATTGGCATAATAGAAGTAGTTAGAGAGATCAATTATGCATAGATTGAAGCAAGGAATAATTTCATATCTAAAGAAGGATTCAAGCGAATGATTTCAAGATTGAATGCTGGGATTGGAGATCGCGCATAAATACAGATTTGTATCTCCTCTTTTCATTTTCTTTTTGTAACCTTACGATAATAATTTATAATTATCTTATGATTTTATTTCTTTTTTAGATATGAGCTAATTTTTAATTAAGATTATAATTGAACCCAGTGTGTAGTTTAAATTGAATTTCTTTTTTTTTTCTTTTTTGGTACCGTATGAATTGGTTCATTATATTTTGTGCGTTAATGTTTAATTGTCTAATCAATAATTAGCGTGATAATCTATATGAAATTAAAAGATGGAGTATATGTTTAGTTTAAGATATAATGGCATACATTTGTGTTATTCTGCATGGGTTGGAATACATAATTTGTGGATAGGATAGGAATATACCTATATGTCATGTGTAACCATTAGGAGAATCTGATCTTAATGAACTTGTTCAAATTTAAATTACATACGAATATAGTAATTTAATTTAAGTTGATATTTTTATTTGCTATTGGAAAAGGCTTATAAATATTAACGAATTCTCAGTTAACAATTCATTGTGACTTTATAATTGAAAAGGGAGTTAGAAAATTTAAATGAAGTATTATGAAAAAAATGATCTTAAATCTTTTTATCTGATTTAATTCTTGTTATTAGATTAGTTGAATTATTAGTTTAATTCATTTTTATTTTATAGTTTTAGTTTAATTGTTTAAATAAAATGAATTTGGTTAAATTTTAGTGAAGTAATTATTATTAATTCTATGTGGGAACGATACTCTATTTGCCACTATATTGTTAATTGATCGTTTATACTTACGTGTATTTGCTAATAATAAATTAGGTGAAACAAGTTTTTGGCGCCATTGCTGTGGAATTATTTTAATAATTCTTTCAATATTAAATCAATCAAATTAATCTTATTTTAAACGTTTTTTTTTCTTTTTCAGTTATTTCGTCCTTCTCCGGTACCATGGAAGTAAATAATTATCAATGCCCATCTGCGAAGATGATGCAACCAAGGGCAACTGGGATTTATGGAATTGATGCAGTTACTACTTTGGTTGCATAGTTTGTAACGCTTACAAGAAAGATTGATGCTTTAGGGATGCAGTCTATTTAGAGTTTAGCAATGACTTGTGATTTATGTGCTGGGAATCATCCTAGTAATCAGTGCGCCATCAATTCAAAATTGATCCAGTATGTCAACTTCTATCAGTAGTAAGGCAACAATTCAAACTACTATCATCCGGTGGTGAGGAATCATCCTAATCATTCATGGAGCAATAATCAAGCTCAATCCTTTGTTCTAAGGCCATAATACCCTCCATATTTTCAAAGTCATGCACCATAGCCAGAGAAGAAATCAAATTTGGAAGAATTCCTTATCAAATACATTAACACGAAATGAGATCAAGATGAATAATCAAGAAGCATCAATTTAGAACCTCAAAAATCAAGTGGGGCATCTTGCTTGTGCCATAAATAGTCGACCCTAAGGTGTTTTTCCAAGTGATACAGAGATAAATTCAAGAAGGGAAGGCAAAGAGTAATGCAATGCTGTAACATTTCATAGTGGTGAGGAGTTACAAGAGGCTGTTGTAGGAAATTTAAAGAGAGCACATCCGGATATGGAAGATGATAGTGATGTTGGAAAGAAGAGGAACATGAATGGGCCGAAAGAAAATAAAAAGGAAGACCAAACTTTGAATTCTCATGCTAGTAATTAAGATCAAGAAGTGACCTTCTAGGTTTTTAAGGCTATAAAGTTTCCAACTGATCATGAGAAGTGTTTTTAGGTTGTTCTTGCTAAAGGCGTAGTCAATAATGAATCGGGTGTGACATGTTTTTTTCAATTGAATAGCATGAAGGAATTCAAGTTTGGGGATCTTCAATCATGCGTGAATGCTAAACAGTATAAGGAGAAGACCAAAAGACTGCATGACATGATAATCTTCGAGCATAACCAAGATTGAGAAAAGGAAGTAGTATGGCTAAAGACTCTAAATCAAGCACTAATTGGGAGGCAACCCAAGTTTTAGTTGAAGTTTTTTTTTTTACTTTTTTTTTTTTTTTTATTTTATTAGATTTCATAGTAATTAATTATAGTTTTAGTGTACTTTAGTTTATTGTTTCTATTTAAAAAGTTTTAAAATCTTGCTTCAAATGTAATTTAGGTTATTTGGCTCAATCCAATGCAGCACCCTAACCTATACAATGTTGGCTTATTCTATATATTTAGCAGACTTAGAGGAGGATGATTGACAAATTTTAGGGAAGTCCTCTGCTTTTAAATTCCTTTATTTCTTACATTGAGGACATTGTGTACTTTAAGTTTAGGGGTATTGTGTCGTTATTTTTTTATTTTTTTTTTAGTTTGTTTCATTAGTTATGCATTTAGGTACATTGTGTTTTTAGGAACTTGTTAGATAAGCATGTTTTACATTGTGTTTTGTTTTGTTTTAGGGTGGCTTAAGCAATGATTAATTGGATTAAATTTTTGGCCAATGATATAATTTTGATTTTTATTTAATAACTTTTGGGAAATGAATAGATTTTGTTTAGTCTGAATTTTGGCAATTTGTTTGTTATTATTATTATTTTTTTTTTTTTTAGATCCTTTACTTTTATGATATCTATTTGTTTGAGCTAGTTTTAACTTAAGGGAAGTGTATATGGTTAAATGCTTATGGAATATATTTGTGAACTCTATATCTTATTTGATCATAACTTAAACTGAAATCCTAGACAACATATAACTTGGGGGAAATGATTTAGGTAATTTATCTAGGATTGTTTGAATTGGAAAAAAAAATTAGCAGTCATGTGGTGGGTTGAGATGGAATGTAAAACGCACTCACTCATAAACACATGTGAAGCGAGAAGGAGCATAAAATGCACTCATTTTGAATATATATATATATATATATAAAAGGAATGTGAGATGGAGTATAAAATGCACTCACTTAAGAAAAAAGAAAAGAAAAAAATGGGTTAATAATGCTTGGAAATTGTTATAAATAATCCTAGTGTACTTAATGTGGTAAAAACATTTTGATCCTGTAGGTTATATTTGCATGTATTAGCTTTGAGGTGTGTTGAAAAGTAAGTTTATTGAGTTTTGTTGTATATTTTTTATATCTTTTATGAGGTATTTGATTATATGAGCTTAAATAAGTTTTTTTTCGCTAGTTTGATACATTTGGATACATGCCCAAAAAGAAGGGCCAAGAGTGGACTAAGACTGATAAATGTGTTGAAATTGTCGGTGTTGCATTATTTTGAATTTTTCCTTTAGCTAGCATGTGATAATCTTTTAGGCCAAGGATGAATTCAAACTAATTCGTTACTCGAGTGGTTTAAATAAGTTGGTTGGTTGTTTGTTTGAGTCTCGGTTTATAGTTTGTGTTTCTTTTGCTCAAGGACAAGCAAAGATTTAAGTTTGGGGGTGTTTGATAAGTGGATTTTATATCTACTAATTAATTATCTTTTAACTTGATTATTTGTTAATCTTTGAGTATTTTATTTGGTTTTTATGTGTTTTTATTTCGTTTAGTAAGATGTGGATTTTTATGTATTTTTAGTGTGTTTTGTAAAATATTACAAGTTGATGCATATGAGACATTTTGTGGAAGCAAGACTTGGTGAAAAATTGGTGCAAGAGACTTAAAGCATTAACAATTTCATAGCAAGCATCAAGCATGAGTAAGACATAGCAAGGTAGGGCGCTGCGGCGCAATAAGAATAGGCTCAACGGGGAGTTGTAGTGCTGCACTTGCAAAATACATAGCTGGGCAAAAAAATGATAGGGCACTGCAGCGCCTAAGCAAGAAACAAATGGAGCGCTGCAACACTATATTGATTTGAGCTTAAGGATTATGGGCGCTACAACGCCAAATGTAGTACAAAATGGGGCGCCGTAACATCGTGGGTCGACAAGTTCAGATTTGGACGCAATTTTGCAAGCTTTTTGACTCCCATTTAGATTGGTTTTCCATATATGCTAGGGATTATACATGTAACCTATAAATACGTAATAAGATAGGCATAAAAGAAGTAGTTAGAGAGATCAATAACACATAGATTGAAGCAAGGAATACTTTTAGATCTGAATAAGGATTCAAGCAAAGGATTTCACGGATTAAATGCTAGGATTGGAGATCACGCATAAACACATATTTTTATCTCTTCTCTTTTCTTTTTATTTTGGTAACCTTACAATGTGGATTTATTATTATTTTATGAAATTTTTTTTTAATATATATGAACTAATTTTTAATTAAGATTATAATTGAACCTAATGTGTAGTTAAATTGAATTTCTTTCTTTTTCTTATTGGTACCATATGAATTGGTTCTTTATATTTTGTGCTTTAATATTTAATTGTCTAATCAACAATTTGCGTGATAATCTATATAAAATTGAAAGATGGATTATAGGTTTAGATCTTAATATAATGGCATATGTTTGTGTTATTCTCCATGGGTTGGAATATATAATTTGTGTATAGAATAGGAATATACCTATATGTCATGTGTGACCATTGAAAGAATCTAATCTTAATGAACCTGTTCAAATTTAAATTGTATAGAAATATAGCAATTTAATTTGAGTGGATATTTTTGTTTGCTATAGGAAGAGGATTATAAATACTGACGAATTCTCAGTTAACAATTCATCATGACCTTATAATTGAAAAGAGAGTTAGGAAATTTAAATGAAGCATTAGGGAAATTGTAATCTTAAATCTTTTTATCTGATTTAATCCTTGTTATTAGATTAGTTGAATTGTTAATTTAATTAATTTTTATTTTATACTTTTATTTTAATTGTTTAAATAAAAATAATTTGGTTAAATTTTACTAATTATTATTAATTTTCTGTGGGAACGATACTCTATTTTCCACTATATTGCTAATCGATCGTATATACTTGTGTGTATTTGCTAATAATAAAATAGGCAAAATAGCATGGCATCCATTTTCCTCTGTTCCCCCATGGCTTCCTCACCTTACACGCTTGTGTTTGCTTACTTGGTGTTCATAGGTCATTGGTCAACTAATTGAGGTGAAGTAATACTCATAGTTGGTGAAATTTTACCTGTAGCTCTCCCACTTCGAGTTGTGGTCATACCCTTCACGAATTATGTACCTCCCCAGCAGAGTCGCCAAAGAAATGTAGCCAAGGAATTTTGTACCTCGCTAATGTTAGGGTTTCATGTCAATGGATGAGGCAAGAAATTTGCAAAGAGTATGAAATTGATTGAGAGATTGAAGAGGGTAGAAGAACGGGTGAGCAACTACTCGAGTAACATAAGGCAGAACTCTTAGGGTCCCGACATAATTGCTAGTGTCTAGGAGCCTTTCGTGTGTTTTGTGAGAATTTATGTCCTGGCCTTAAGGGTCCAAGAGTATTCTCGAGTGCTTTAAGTCTGGAGAGAATCCTTAGTGTTTTCAAAAGTCCCTTCCTCGTGAAATGTGTAACACACCCAAATATGAGTGCACATTACTCTAGACTTAATGCGTTACGATCCATCTCACAATTATTAACTTATAATATTAATATAACATTTCATAATTTAATATTACATATCCAGGATTTATTTATGTTACATACAAATATAAGTGTCCCATAAGATTATAACAATAGATATATAACTATCAACAATGTATTAATATTATGGCTCTAGTTCTCTTCCTCAACTTTTACCCTTCCCTTATCTTTAGTGTTTACCCTTATGAACCTTCTACTTTGCCTATCATTCATTTTTACCTGTAACATGTTAATGAATAGTAAGAGTGAGCGTCAAATATGCTCAGCAAGTATAATGAAACAAAATGAATAATCATCAAAGAAAAACTTCAACAATTGGTTTGAAACAACATGAACAAAAAGATTTATTTTAACATCATACTAAGTGGTCGTAGGGACCATGTACTTCTTCCTAGTTCAACAGTCTATAACTGTGAACTATAATATCATTGGTACTCTAGGTAATCAACCTATCGCACCCCGTCGTTGTGCACCACAATCCGTCTTACGCTTTAAGTGTAAAATAAATATCCTATGTATATGAGTTGTTCATATTCAGTCTTAACATAAGAAACAACATCAAAATAATTTGAATTAGACTTAAACACTTTCAAAGTAATATCAACCACAGAACATATCGCATCAATAATGTCTAGCCAAAGCAAATGGCTTAGTCCCGTAGTAATTAATGAATTATATGATAAACACTAATAGTCACAGATCATCAAAGAAGGATCCACAAATGCACATAAGTGCGGAAACAAATAATTCAGGAATCTCATATAAGAAGTAACTTGCACAATTTGAAAGACTAGTATAAACTAGAGATATTGCAAAAATAAACTTGAATAGTTAAGAAGAACTTGCATAGAATAATAAGCTTGCACAAGTTAGGGAACTTGCAATAAAAATAATATGGTTTAGGGAACTTTCATGTTTGCCCCATTTCAGTTACAATATTAAATCCTGCCAAACTGTTACATACAACGTCCATAAGAGTTCATTTAATTAACTTAACAGTTATCAATTAATAATCATCGCCGATAACTAAATCTTATAATTATCCCTTCCAATTTAAATATCTTCTCACGTCATTTTTATGTAAAAATAGTAATTAACTTTTTCTTGAGCTCTTATGCCCCTTTTATTACATATTACCTGATAAAAATTTATTATATAATCTTCGACTTAAATTTTTAATCAACTTCCCTAATTTTTTTTGTCTAAATCTTATTCATTAAAATTGCTCGATCATCTATCTTATTATTTTTCTTTCTTTTGGCACTGCTTAGTTAATTTCATTTCACATGTAAAATAATTTTTACATAATTTTTTGACTTCATTTACTATTTTTAAACAAGTTATGTCTGCTAAAAACTGTAACATTTTTTATAAATTGACATTTACTCCAAAAATTCTGAAATTTACTCAAGATGTTCCTCATATCTAAACCTCATCCCTGTAAAAATTTCATAATTTTCTAAGTTGTCTAGGTTCTGTTTTGGTAGTTTTATTATTTGCACATTCCAACTTTCATTTTATCATAACTCACTCATACAAAATCTGTTTTAGCTCATTTTTGAAGAGAAGGTAGTTGTTACATTATACTTTCAGATTCTTAAAGGTCTTAATTTTATGGACTTTCTACGCTATCCAAACAGTGCCCCCAAAATCTTGGCAGCAACTAGTTTTTATTTTTGTTTCAATTTCAAGCGGCTAGTTTTGAAAAAATCATAATAATTAATCTACTGTTATTTTTGAATGTTTCTTTTTCCTATGCATAGATGGGTATTACAACCTATTTTTAGATGGATAGAAACCATCTTTATTCACACAAGAAGTTATAACTCTCAGAAAAACAGCGTTTGTGATAGTATTTGTAATTTTGTGATCTTTTTGCCTTATTCACCGCGTTATAACTTTTTTTGTTTTAAATCCGTTCTAAGAAATTATTTTTCCTATGTATAGATTATACATCAATCTTTAATTCAAGACTAGCCAACCTTAAAATTTCAACACACACAAAGAGTTATATTATTCCAAAAATTAGCCTTCAAACTAATTTTAACTTCCATATTCATGGGCTTTTTCTTAATTCCTTATAAATTTCTCCGTCATCTTAGTTCTTTATTAGCATAACTCAACATGTTTACATATAAATAAGTATAATACTTATTTATCATCATATTTCGAAATATTTCATAAAAGAGAATGAATAAAGAATAATTAGAGGTTGGTTAAATTATTTTTCTTTGCTTCCTTGAAAATCTTCCACCATTTAAACCATATATCATCATGTTTCAATATGTTTACATACATATGAATATATTACATATATATGACGATAATCTAAGTATTTTATAAAATAAAATTGCATATAAGAACAGTTTAGAAGTTATACCTTCTTTGATTGAATTAATTCTCTTGATTGCTTGACCTTGCTTTCTTTCCTCTACATTCTCTGTGATACCCGACCCCTCTCCCAAGCCATCTGAATGCTCCCTTTCTCACTGTCGGTTGCTTCTCTCTCTCTCTTTTTTCTTATTTTATCTCTCTCTTCTCTTTTCTTTATTATGTAAGTATGTTTAATATATTAAGAGTGGTCAAGTTTCTTGAGCCTTCTCTCTTAAAAAAAAATATTGTACAAACTTATCTTAACTTCCCCCCTTAGCTGACTTGCTCATTTATTTCTCCCACATGATGGAATTTGTTCCTTATTTACTTAATATACTTGCTTGGTTTATAACTTGCCAACACATGAGATTCATGTAATGCTTTCACATGGCTTAGTTCTATTCCTCCCCCTTTGTCGACATACTCCATCATTTATCCCATGCGTTGCATTTTATTTTCCTTATTTTATTTAGTAGCTTAATTGGTAAGATAATTATGTATATATTTAATTTCATCACATGACAATTTGACCTTAAGTCTTGCAACGAATCATAACTCCCCATCTTGCAAGCCTTGTAACCATTCTTAGTAATTCTACCAATAACTCATGCCAGTGAGTCATCATTTTCATTAACTCCCACTAATGACTCACCTAGCTTATTCACTCCCTCATTAACTTCACTAATGACTCATCATAGTGAGTCAACTCCCTTATCAATTCTTTTACTGAGTCACTTTCCACAACTAACCATAATTAACCATTTTGCAAGTTTCCTCATCACACTCATTAATTCCTTTAATGAGTTAGCTAGCCAAATCATTTATTCTTATTAATGCTCTAAGTGAGTGACAATATTGAGTCACCTGCCTCATTAATTACATTAGTGAGTTACTTATTACATTTAATGCACAACTCAATTTCCATTCAAATTATGCCTGTGAGGATCCGAATTTTCAGAATTATTTAATAAAATTAAATAAGAATTAATTGATAAAAAAATATCAAGGTTGTTTAAGTTAATTATTATTTTAAGTACACTACTACAAAACAGTAAAAAGATAACACCTAAAAAACGTTGTAATTTTCTCCCAGAAACGTCGAGGTTAAGGGTGTCATCTATTTGACACATTTTATACAACGTTTTTAAAACGTTGTAGTTGGCTCATAATACAACGTTTTTTTACTAAAAAACGTTGTACATTGTCTTTAAATAAATACTAAGATGCTTGAAAACGTTGTAGATGGTATCATTCCACAATATTTTCTGGTATAAAACGTTGTAGTTTGATACATCACACAACCTTTAGACTAATTTATACAACGTTTATAAGATGTCATCTATTGTAGTACGTTTAGACAACGTTGTACCTGCAATGTTGTACTTGTAGAACTGCTAATATTAATGCAATGACATATAGGTAAAAATACTCTAAATTCTCATTTAAAGCTAAAATGTATCAATCATTCTCAGTTTCAAAATACATCTAATAATACCATACGTTTACAGTTTCAAATTACTACATCCACAAAATATACAACTATCCACAAAAAATATATAAAGCAGCAGCAGGGCAAAGGATAAAACATCCTATAAACTAATTATATCATTCTGTAGCTACTACACATCATGTAGCTAGATTTCAAGTACTAGCGAAATTCTCAAGGCCGCTAAAGTCTCCAAGTCTGCTACATTTCCTTCGAATGGTTTAATTTCCTCCTGCAAGACATGGTCTGCCATCAGTTTTCTTATTATGTTTGAAACAAAATGTAGTCTATATATACATGAAAAAAATAATTGTTTTAATTTATACTCGGAGACTAAGGTTATAGAACATTCAATTTCCTTAACATACATGAAAGAGATAAGATTGAGTATTTGATATGTATCATATTCAAGTTACTTAAACATAGACATACATCTGATAACTTAATAACAGTTTGTAATGTATATGAAATTAAATTACCTGAAAAGGATGAAGAAGACCCATGCAGATTTGCACTTGACGTCTTTGACCATCAGAAACCTTGTGCATCCGCCATCGCAGATCAATATCAAACAGGTCAATCAACTTATCTCGTCTTATAGGGTCAGTCCCTTCAACTGGACCACAACAATGAAATGGTGAGAAGGTTAATCTATAACCTTAATTTTCTGCTGGACCTAAAGAATGATAACCTTGTATAATAATAAATGAAGCAACTCACCTCCAAATATCATATGCTCAGCAGAGAAGTCTCCTTGGAGCGGAATTTCGCCCTGAATGTGCGTAAGAGCATGTTATTTCAATGGATATAACATAGTATATATGGAATTTGCATGTTTGTCAGGGAAAAATATCAGTTGGGAACCTATCTAAAACCTCTAATAAAATAGAACTATCCCAATAATAAATAATGAAGAATCTCCACATGTAAAAAAGAAAATATATGTAGTTCTTTTAACACCCCAAAAAACTGCTTCTAATGACACAAGTAAAGCATTGTTTTCACAAGAAAAACATCTTATTAAAATGTACTCAATAGGCTGCATAACGAACAGAGCTAAAGAACTCACCGCAGAGCCCACTGTTTTAGTCCAGGATCCTCCCAAATAGGACAAATCCCCACTACAAACCAAGCGTGTGTCATAAATACCATATGCCTGGGGAATCAAGAAAAACACAAAAGCCATGATCAAGAAACAGAAAATATCATAAACAGCACTTCGACTTGACCAAATTTTGCCACGTATGGTGAAGGTTTGTTTTGTAAGCATTTTCATTGCAGAGTTAAATCCATCAGCAGGTTTAAAATATACATCAAAAATAATGTTGTGAAAATTATTTGAGACAAAAAAACTTTTTATGAGGTCTTTCAATAGGTCCTTCAATGTAACACACAAAAACTGCTTAAAAGTGAAGTAACCATGGGAGTCTAGTCAAAATAAATTTCGTTATAATAAAACATCTCCAAGTACAAAGTTAAAGAAAGGTGCTAATTGCAACTCAGGTAACGCACTCTTCCGCACGTTTAGCTCCAGGTTTCCTTTTACATATCTGTGCATCAAAGAAGAATCTTATTAATATGAAACTAAAATGTAGCCTACCATATAATTAGGTAGCCAGAAAGTGCCAACTACAAACCACAAGGCCACCAAATTAAATTATTTCCAAGTAATGGAGATGTCAAGTGTCTTGTGCTTGGTTTTTAACCAAGATACAAATAGATTCTTGTTGGGAGAGACTGGGCTTTCAAGGTCAGTGGCTATTATGAAATGATACTTGACTTCTGATTTACATATGCAACACTTTATGCCACATCCATGTCTTCACATAGTCAAACTATCGAAGGAATACCATGAATCAATTTTTTAAAGTTGTCCAATCAATAGAATTTTCTTCTGCAGTCATCTAACTTTTAGAAGCTTCAAGTAAAGGCTTAGTTTATTTTATAAATTTACTCCGAGTAAATGAAAGAAAATAGCTAGTCATAGATTTCATACAAGTATTTTACCAGGATAGTTATTCTATTATTTAGTACATGACCTTGGTCTTCGACCATGCAGTAATCTTATGATTATCAAGTGCTCAGAGCCATTCAATCAATATTTCATTGAGTAAATAATGTTACTAAGACCTATACACTTGGTGGCTATCCAAACTCTTTATGTACTAGGATATTTAGTATTAGATGGTGGTCTCAGACAGTTCAAAAGAATACTAGTGAGTCTATTACACTTTTAAAAAAAAATTGAAAAAAAAATACATACCATATAATTTAATTTGTGGTTTGTGGTTTGTAGTTGGCACGTTTAGCTCCAGGTTTCCTTTCCCAGTCTTTGGTACCTGAGCCAAAAAAAATATAAATTATTCGTAACACCTGATCTTGTGTACAAAATATTAACAAAACAAATTACAATAATAATGAAGTTTTATCATTGTGAAAACCAACCTCCGTCCACATCTCTCTAACATTTTCCAGCACCATGTTGCAGTGGCGATCAAAAGCTCTCACACGGCCCAAAAATTTTTTGTTGTTCCGGCAGTTGATAAGAACCTAGAAGCAGGCACAAAAATAGACACAGTAACATCAGTAGCCAAAGAAACAATTAACCAATCCATGTCTATAAACATAAGTTGAATAAATGAGCTAAAGCTAGGGAATAATCTTGTTATCAACATCTATAGAACTCCATTATAAAGCTATAGAAGGATCCATACCTGTGTGTTATTTTTTACACTCATCATCAACACAGAAAGCAGCCCTGTGTTAAACTCCTCTTCTTCATGCTTCGTCTTCAAGAACAAGCAAATTACATTAAACTAGCATCATCATATGAAGTGTCTAATATGCAGATTATAGCACTCTGATAATGAAGTATAAGACACAAACAACTAGTCTCCTACAACTAAAACCGAATAATATATAAGACGTTACATAAGATCTAAATGTGTACCAACTAGTCTCCTCCGCGAGACTGCGCCTCGTTGACGGTGACCAGATCTGCACATTAAACAATAAATTTCCATCAGATCTGACCAGATCTACACCAAACAAACAGTATACACAAACAAATAGTTACCATAGATGGCTTTTGAGCGAGGATATCTAGATTGAGCGAGAAGGGGAGAAAGCTAAGTCAAGGATGAGTGAGGTAGATGACTTCGATGGAAAATGAGAGAGAGTTGTTTCACTTGTGAGGATGAGTGAGTTCCGTGTTTTAATTTCAAGTTTTCACTTTCGCGCTATTTTTTTAAGCTCCGTGTTTTTTAAATAGATAACGTTTTTTTTTAAAAAACGTTATAACTTTAAAACTAAATATTACTCCTTATAAATACATAACGTTTTTGCATATGTATCTATAACGTTTTTTGAAAAAACGTTATGAAAAAAAACACTACAACGTTTTTTATAAAAACCTTGTTGTTTAAGTGTTATCTTTTTACTATTTTGTAGTAGTGGTAATTTAAAGTGTTTGAAGGGATTTAATTAGTAAATTAAATTTGTACAGAGATGGTGATGAATTATGTGAATTTAAAATAATTGAAAAGTAAATAAATTGTGTAAATATAATTTATGAAGAATAAAAGAAATTTCAGGTAAATGTACAATAAATGGTACAATTTAATTATTGTAGAAGTACAAAAGTTATGATTTTAAAGGAGGATATGTGATAGTGTAATGCATGAATTAAATATGTATATATATACATTTGTATATATATATGTGTGTGTGTGTTATGTTTAATTAATAATTATAAATGTTATTAATTATGGAAATTAAGAGATTAATAATTAAATTAATCCGAAAAATTTATGAAAAGTTAATGAGGAAGTTAGTAAAAATTGTAATTATTGATTTTAAATTAATTATGAATTTTGGAAGAAGTTTAGAAATTAATTGAGAAGAAAGGTAATTATATAAATTATATAAATAAATTATATAATTTATATGAGGAAATTAAAATAAGGTATGAAGAAAATAATAATTATATAAATTATATAAGAATGATTATGTAATTTATATAAGGTGATTAAATGGAATAAAGTTGGAGGAAATTAAGAAATTATTTAAAAGGAGAATGTAATTATATAAATTATATAATATTAAATTATATAATTTTTATATAAAGAAATTAATATGAATATTAAAGAAATTGAATAATAAATAAGAAAAAGGAATGTTTTAATTTAATAAAAATTATGGTTATGTATAATGAAATTATTATGACTTTTATGAAGAATAATATTTCGGAAACGTGAACATGTTAATGTAACATGTTGTTCAAGTAACGGAGTGAAAAATTATGAAAAATAATTTTTATATGTCCTATGATTTATTTTATGATTTTTGGAGGTATAAATTACCTCATATGATTACATGCATGTCATTATGCGTGTACAAAATTTGTCAAATAAAATACCGAAAAAGGTATTAATATTACTCATAAATCATATTATTATTTTTAGTGAATTAAAATAAATATTTTATATTTATTATATAAAATATTTATTACACGAAATAATTACGTAATGTATTAAAATTTATAATTTTTGAATGTTAATCCGAAAGTCAAGGTCGGTTCTATGGGCGGTGGACTTGGAAATTGTTTTAAAAATAATTTATCCATATATATATATATATATATATATATATATATATATATATATATATATATATATATATATATATATATATATGTGGGAGAATAAGAGGATAAAGAAAGAAAAAGAAATGAAAAGAAAATAAAAAGCAATGCTCTTCTTCTCTATTGTTGCTCCAACCGAAGCCACCGACTATGCCACCACCGGAAAATATATGGCCACCACAAGAAAGAGAAAAATATTGGTGCCATACAAGAAAGAATCAAAGCTTCAAGGATTCATGGAAGGTATAAATTATATTTATTGTGTTTTAGTTAGCAATTATGGGGATAAAAATAATTTTGTGAAAATTAGAAAATAATTAGAATAATTATTCTAAATAATTTATAGATGTATATGTTTGAATTATGTGATTTTTGGAGTAGTTTCTTGTGAATTTTTGGAGCAAAAATGGTGAAATTATTGGAAAGATGGTGCACTGTTCACAGCAGAACATTGAAGGAAGAAGAAGGGGTGCCCGCGCATGGCGCGGGCCAAATTTTTTTTCCAGTAGCGCAGCTCGAAACGGCGGCATTTCGGGCACGCGGAGAGGCAGAGCCGCGCATTGCGCGAAGGCCAAAAACCGGCGAAGGAAACGACGTCGTTTTGGGCGTCGGTAGAACAGTCGCCGCGCATTGCGCAGGCGACCGGCAAGGCTGAAAATTACCAGCGTGCCCTTGGTCTTTTGCGATAATACCCGCCGTATCCTTGGGCCACCGAAATTACGAAAATAACCCTGGACTTTCCGGAAAATTCTGGTTAAGTCCCTAACGTTGCTAAAGTTACGGAAATGCCCCTGAGCTTTCCAGAAAATACCGAATATGTCCCTAAGGGTGCGGAAATTGCCAAAATGCCCCCAGAAATGATTTTTAATTGAAATAAATGTTTAAAAATTGTAGAAAATTACAGAAAAATACTAAAAATATAGAAATGATGTTTGGGCATTAAATTTAATATTTTTGTAAGAATATTAAATATTGAGGATTAATATTTAAATATTTTAAATATTAATCAAATGGGTTTAAAGGTTAGAAAATGTTTAAATAAAATTTTTGGACAACCAGATATGTTGAATTTTATCCGATAAGCCGGGTTGTCCGTAGTGAAGGCATTGGTTATTAAGTTAAATTAATTTATTAAGGAACGAGATTAATATAATTAACCATATTATTTATAATGGGTCAAGAGATGATATTAATTAATTAAATTAATATCATAAGAGGATAAATAATTATTATCTGACTATGTTATGGTCATAGGTTGTTCGAGAAAGAATGTGAGCTATCAATTAATTAATTCAACAAGCCAGACAAGTTCTTCAGTCCCTTTTATGTTAAGTGTTGGAATGTTATGATATGTAATATTTGTTTTAACTGCATACAAATTATGTGTTACGTGATACGTGATTAATATGACCATAATGTGTATTTTGTGCAACGATATGAATATATATGAGATATATTGCTATAGTACAAGCACAAGCACATGATGTATGACACACACCAAGCATGATAAGGTATGTGCTACGTGAAGTATAACTGTTGAACTTGCTGAGCCGTTGTGCTCATTACTTGCTTAATAAATATTTTTGCAGGAAAGAAATAACTTTCAAGAATATCAGATATGATAGAGATGAATTACCTAGAAGGTTGGAAACGTAATTGTCATATGTGCAACATTATAATTCAATGCGAATAATTTGTCAATGTTAAGTTAATATTTTGTATGTACATATATGTTGGATCTGGATAGAGCGAGTAGTGTTAAATTATGAATTGTGATTGTTCATGATGATAGTCAGGATAGAAATTATTATGAATTATGAATTATGAAATAAAGAAAATTGTATGGATATGAATAATATTAAATTGTGAATGTTGAACTGTTTGACACTAGTAAAAGAAAAGAAAAAGGTTAAGGTCACTGTAATATCCCGGATATTTGAAAGAATTAGAAATAAGATATTTTGTGTATGCTATTTAATTAATTATTTTAGCTAGCCCATTTGACTGAAATAAATTCCTTGTGTGCTAGTGAGATTTTTTTAAAGATCAATAATATATTTAATTTGGAATCTAGAAAAATGTAATAACCGTAGTTATTATCACACCTTGTAAATTAAATTGGAAAATTAAGTTTCAACAAGTTGAATTTTGGGGATTAATTTAAATCTTTGTGAGCACGTGATTAATTGGTAAATAATTAAAGGGAAGTCCATGCGATATGAGTATATTAATTAATGGACTAACCTATGAATTTAATGTCAGTGACTCGTCGAAGCGAGAAATTAAATATTCAAGTGTACTTGAATATAGCAAACCCTAAAACGGGATAAATAATTAAATAAATATTTAATTTTTGTGAGTCATCGTTGTAATTTAAATTAAAAAGTTTAATTATTTAATTATGTGCGTGACGGGTAATTATTTACGATACGAAACATAATTAAATTAAACTAGTTACTAATTAATTTATGTAACTAGTATGCTAGTGGATATTTTGGGTGATTAAACTTATCCTAATTTAAGGTGTTTGGGTGTATTTAAATTGAAACCCCTTTATTAAATTATTTTATGGAATTAAAAATGAGCAAAATTACCCCGTTTATGCATTTAAATATATATATATATATATATACACACACATATACATGGGTGGCCGGATATTTGGCCATGGAGCCCCCACTTGATGCCACTTGGTTGCTTTTTATTGGTGGACTCCAAATTTATTTCCAATATAGTTCATTAGTGCATGGAAAAGGGAGGTTAAGTTGGAATTAAATTAGATTACAAGTCCATGAGCACTTGCTAATATTCTATTGGTGGACTCCAAAATTGTTTCAAATTAATTTATTTGTGCATTGAAAGGAGAGATTAGGATGGAGTTGATATTATTTCAATTCCATATTATCTATCATCTTGGAAGGGTATCCATCCTCCAACTATTCATCATCTTCTCCATGAATTTGCTTCAAACCCTAGCTTACTATACTAAGAGAAACCCTTGATTTTGTGGGAGAGATTGGAAGAAAGCTTCCTTGATCATCCTAACCTTGCTTTCCTCCATTCAAAATTTCTAAAATCTCAAGTATAGAGAGAGAGGAGGGCCACGGTTTGGGAGGAACATAGAGGGAGTGTATGTCATCAATATTCATCAATTATTTTGGCTTGAGGAGGAAGAGATCAAGCAAAACAAAAAGGTTTAAAAGTTTTCTTCAAACCCTAGTTCTATCTTTTGTTCATTTATTACTTTAAATATTTATGCCATGGTTAGTTGTGGAAGATATATGTGTATTGTAGCCATGGAGGGCTAGAAGATATAAGGTTGAAGATTTTGATGGAGTTTTTGTGATTTATTGTTCATGAGATACTCTCTTGAGAATTTAAGTATTTTTACATACTAGTTTATGTGATATTTTGGGTAAAAATATTTTCTAAAACCCTTGTATGCTAAGTTGATGAGATGATCAACTCTTGTTGTTTAAAAATGTTCTATGAGCTTAAATCTATGGTTGATCATCATAAGTTTTGTAGAAAAATTGTTTAAGTTGAAAACTAGTTAAGAAACCTTAAGCTATGCTTTCGGTTTTGAGTTTTAAAATCTTATGTGTTTATTTGGTATGCTCAGTTTTATGATCTATTATGTTAAAGGTATAAGTTTTGAACAACACCTAGTTGGTATCACGTCAAAATGATTTAAAACGGGCGCGATACGATTTTTCGAACGAAACTACGCAAAGCTGAAAATGGCCACTGTCGGCAGCCCGCTTTGCGCAGTTTCTGTGTTCATTCCGTAGCTCATTTTAAAAATCCGTACACGTGGGGACCTAGATTTTCGAGTTCTGGAATTAACCCAACTGGATTGACTAAATTCCGAGTTACGAGTGATTTTATATGATTTTTCCCATAAAACTGGCCAAAACTGTTTTCAGTCGAAATGCAATCTGCCCAGACTTTCTGAGGGGTATTTAGGTCATTTAACTTACTGTAAAAATTCTGGGTTTCTGGATTTTGAAAATATATGTTGTTGTGTAGCCTCTGTCCAAAATTGAGCTCAATCGGAGTTCGTATGAGTGATTTATGGCCAAACAAGTTTTTGCATTACAGATTGTTAAACTGTTATAACTCACTGTTGGTAACTCGGATTACTCTGAATTTTTTACTGTGTGCTATCTGATATAACAAGAGGCTACAGTTTAAATTTCAGAATTTTATGTTGAGTTTTAGATTTTTAATAAATATTGCAAATTTGGTCAGATTTGGCTCCATTAAAAATAGTAAACTGACTTGAAAAATTAAACGAAAATTAATTCGTGCGTATTATATCATATACTAATGATTTCCAGAAAATATTAAAAATAACGAGTAAGTTTGATATTTTTGAAAAATATATTTGTGTATTGAATAATTAAAGCTGTATTTATGTATAACTCGAATAAATTATATACCTTGATTTATTCGATCAAGAGGCACTAAAATGACATAATAAAGGTATTATGAGATACATATATGCAATATGTGGTGAGTATGTGAATTAAGTGTTAGCTAGATTGTTCAAGGTTAGCACTAACTAGTGGGTAACCTATTAATGATAGGTTTTCAGAAATGATTAATAATATTGATGTCTATTTAAAGTATTATTTATCCATTAAATAACATTAGAAGTTGATTGAGGTGTTACTAGGTAATAGCTCAATATATTATCCGAGGCGGATAATATTTTGACAAATTGTTGAGTTTTGTGGTGTAACTAAGTTAAACCCAGAGTAGGGTTCGTTAGCGACTAATTAGTGGTTCGAACTAGACGAATATAAGATTAAGCATTTAGTCAAATTTTGACTGATTTTGTGCACCGTTGATCTCACATACCGTGTACGTGTTACAAGGAACATGAAAGGTTAGCTTAAGCTGGTTTTGCAATCCAGACAAGTTTTTCAGATATTGTTGCTATGTGTATAACTGTTGTGTGTGCACTTGAAGTATGTGAGAATTTGAATTAAATATGCTTTTGTGAAATCATATGATGTGTGTTGATTCTATATGATAGAAAGCTTGAGTTAATTGAATAAGTTGAACTGTATGTCATGTATTCATTCTAATGCATGATCAATATGTTGCATAAATAAATGCAAAGCATGAGAAGCATGATGCATTCATATAATGTAATGCATGAAGTATGAGAAGCATGTATAAACATGAACTATGTGTTATGTGCTATCTGTTAGACTTGCTGAGCCGTCGTGCTCATTCTTGCTTAATCAACATTTTCAGTTGAAGCTCGAGAAATTTAGACGATGTCGATAAAGACAGAAAATGAGACGTGAATGTCCGACTTGTACGAATGGTATTATACATGGTAATGGAATCTCTGTGTAGAGAAAGTTAGATGTTATTGCGATAAACCTGTTAAGGTAGTTTGTTTGTATAAATCAAAGTTAGAAAACTTAAATAGTTAGTATAACTTGCAATTTGGAACAGATGTGAGATATATTATCGTACCGTTGTGTACAAAAGAATATTTGTATAAATAAAAATTTGAATGTGGTATTTAGTGAGTTTATTGTACTCATATTTTTGTAACACACTAGAACATATTATATTCGATCTAAGATGTCATTAAGTAAAGATTTCGATTCTGAGGCAGGATCATGTTATAGATTTAAATAAACTCTGTTTTAAATAACTACAATATAGTTGTAGATTGTGAATGCGATTGTAATAGTTTTAAAATAAACTAGTTTAATCAATTATATTATTGAGGTATATTGTGGATTTAAGTACAAGGTTGTACGTCTAACGAGCGGGATTCGACGTGGCCAACACGCGAATTTTCGGGTCGTTACAGTTGGTATCAGAGCTGATAGGTTATAGTTCTTAGGTAGCAGTACCTTAGGCTATAATCGTAGATATATATTGAAAGCAGTGAAAGGATAAATTCATATAGAGTTTAAGCGATAAGAGCTGAATATATGAAATTCATAAAAAAAGAAAATAAGTGTATATTTGAGGAGATTTAAGAAGGATCTTCAAGGATATGATCAAATTAAATGGAAAAGAATCAGGGAACACTTGATTTAAGAATTTAAAGGGAAGGATCGTAAAGTGAAAATAATCAAAGCTAAGTGAGAAGATTGTGGAATTAAACGATCCAATGGTAAGTAAGAAATCATATAGTGAATTCAATTGTGAATTAAGATCACATGGTGATCATAGTAAAATCATGGAATGACAAATGGTATGTTAAATGATGAAGATGTTGTGTTGATAGCATGGTGCTATATCAATGAAGATACTGTGGAATAGTAATAATTGAACTCGTAAAGCGTTGAATGTGATACGGTATGAATTGAGAAAATTCATATCAAGTTAAGAAGAAGTTAGAGGTTGGTGGGATTTTCATTGAGGACTCATGGTAGTGGCTGAGTGTGCACTTCCTTGGTATGGGACAGAGATTTGTACTTACTTAGCTTCCTATCGTGATAATCAGTGGAGATCCAGCGTCACGGTATCGGTTATGTATGTTGAGAAGGTAATTCTTTTCTTCTATATGTGCCTGATACATAGGAAGAGAGAAAGAGTAAGATTAGCTGCGTGTTCTGATAACCGACACGTATGGTAAGTTCGTGACTCATAGTCATGTGGTGGAGCCCCTCAGCGAATGGGCGACGTTAGCCTGACTAGGACAAGCTTCTTAAACCGTATGATTGTGGTAAGTTCCTGAGCCCAAATACGTGGTAAGTTTGATGAACAATGAGTGTGGGTAGAGTTAAGTAGCAAGATTTAAGCTATAATAGATATAGTTATTAAGCTGGAAAAGATGAGGAGAAAAATTGGTGAATATTTGAGGTTTTAGGATATTCCAAATCTTCTAGCTATGCTAGATTTTGAAAATATTAAAATCGTGCTTACGTGCTTTTAAAAATACAAAAGTTTTTCGGTTATCATCAACACAGTAATTTGAGGTGTGAAATGTCATATCTTTCTTATTGTGGTATGATAAAAACAAAAGTAATTTTTCAAATGTTTTGAAACGTTCAAATGAGAGTCTATGCTACTTGATTTAGCTAGACAAAATTGATTTTTTTTTTTTATCAAAATGTATTTACAAAACCATCTTACGCCATTGAAGCCATGGTGTGGAGATGATGTATGACGGAATCCTCAACGTATCTTCTGTGAAGGTGCGGTATCATGAAGTCATAGTAATGACGGAATCCTCAACGCACTGTGCCAAAGATGCGGTATCATGAAGTCATAAAATGATTTTTTATTTTCACTTAAAATAATTTAAAAAAAAAAAAAAAGTTCTAGAGTTCATGGTTCATGAACAGTTTATTATGGTAGTCTAGGCCATTTGATTCGGCTAGACAACTTTTAATGTGCTTTTGAAAGAATTTTAAAGTTTTGATTGATATCCGAACTATTGTTGTAAGTCTATGCCAATTGTTTCGGCTAGACATTTGCATGTTGAACATTTAGAAGCTATCCAAACTTGTTGTTGGTACGGATTCTAAAGCTGAGAGAACAACCCATGATGGGGAGTAACCTAAGTATCAGATAAATGATACATGGAATAACCTAAGAGGGTCAATCAAGAGACTGATGCCTCAAGTGTGGTCTGGACATGTAACCTAAGAGGGTCAATCAAGAGACTGATGCCTCACCAGACGTTCATAGTCAAGGTGACCACTCAGCATTTAAAATCAATTGTCACTTATCAAATTGTGAATTGATTATATCGAGCTCATATTATTGAATCATTTTGTGAAATTGAAAGGTTCAGTCGAATGATTGATTCCTTGCCATTCGTTTATGGTCTTTATGACCATTCAGTCATATTTGAAATTATTTTAAGGGAATTCTTTTTACTTCTTAGTTTTTCAAGCTCCTTCACAATTATTGAAAAATTATTGAAGATTTCTGGGGAAATATTCCGATATTCTGGGAATTGAATGGGTAGAGGTGTAAAGTTGAGAGGAGATGGGTCATAGATTTAAATGATCAACAAAGAATCCTCAGAGACTGGAAATTTGATAGGTTTGGGTGATAACTTAATGGTTAAAATGAGTAGAAATAGGTATGCTGTAATTTCGAGGACGAAATTCTTAGAAGAATGGGTGAATGTAATATCCCGGATATTTGAAAGAATTAGAAATAAGATATTTTGTGTATGCTATTTAATTAATTATTTTAGCTAGCCCATTTGACTGAAATAAATTCCTTGTGTGCTAGTGAGATTTTTTTTAAGATCAATAATATATTTAATTTGGAATCTAGAAAAATGTAATAACCGTAGTTATTATCACACCTTGTAAATTAAATTGGAAAATTAAGTTTCAACAAGTTGAATTTTGGGGATTAATTTAAATCTTTGTGAGCACGTGATTAATTGGTAAATAATTAAAGGGAAGTCCATGCGATATGAGTATATTAATTAATGGACTAACCTATGAATTTAATGTCAGTGACTCGTCGAAGCGAGAAATTAAATATTCAAGTGTACTTGAATATAGCAAACCCTAAAACGGGATAAATAATTAAATAAATATTTAATTTTTGTGAGTCATCGTTGTAATTTAAATTAAAAAGTTTAATTATTTAATTATGTGCGTGACGGGTAATTATTTACGATACGAAACATAATTAAATTAAACTAGTTACTAATTAATTTATGTAACTAGTATGCTAGTGGATATTTTGGGTGATTAAACTTATCCTAATTTAAGGTGTTTGGGTGTATTTAAATTGAAACCCCTTTATTAAATTATTTTATGGAATTAAAAATGAGCAAAATTACCCCGTTTATGCATTTAAATATATATATATATATATATACACACACATATACATGGGTGGCCGGATATTTGGCCATGGAGCCCCCACTTGATGCCACTTGGTTGCTTTTTATTGGTGGACTCCAAATTTATTTCCAATATAGTTCATTAGTGCATGGAAAAGGGAGGTTAAGTTGGAATTAAATTAGATTACAAGTCCATGAGCACTTGCTAATATTCTATTGGTGGACTCCAAAATTGTTTCAAATTAATTTATTTGTGCATTGAAAGGAGAGATTAGGATGGAGTTGATATTATTTCAATTCCATATTATCTATCATCTTGGAAGGGTATCCATCCTCCAACTATTCATCATCTTCTCCATGAATTTGCTTCAAACCCTAGCTTACTATACTAAGAGAAACCCTTGATTTTGTGGGAGAGATTGGAAGAAAGCTTCCTTGATCATCCTAACCTTGCTTTCCTCCATTCAAAATTTCTAAAATCTCAAGTATAGAGAGAGAGGAGGGCCACGGTTTGGGAGGAACATAGAGGGAGTGTATGTCATCAATATTCATCAATTATTTTGGCTTGAGGAGGAAGAGATCAAGCAAAACAAAAAGGTTTAAAAGTTTTCTTCAAACCCTAGTTCTATCTTTTGTTCATTTATTACTTTAAATATTTATGCCATGGTTAGTTGTGGAAGATATATGTGTATTGTAGCCATGGAGGGCTAGAAGATATAAGGTTGAAGATTTTGATGGAGTTTTTGTGATTTATTGTTCATGAGATACTCTCTTGAGAATTTAAGTATTTTTACATACTAGTTTATGTGATATTTTGGGTAAAAATATTTTCTAAAACCCTTGTATGCTAAGTTGATGAGATGATCAACTCTTGTTGTTTAAAAATGTTCTATGAGCTTAAATCTATGGTTGATCATCATAAGTTTTGTAGAAAAATTGTTTAAGTTGAAAACTAGTTAAGAAACCTTAAGCTATGCTTTCGGTTTTGAGTTTTAAAATCTTATGTGTTTATTTGGTATGCTCAGTTTTATGATCTATTATGTTAAAGGTATAAGTTTTGAACAACACCTAGTTGGTATCACGTCAAAATGATTTAAAACGGGCGCGATACGATTTTTCGAACGAAACTACGCAAAGCTGAAAATGGCCACTGTCGGCAGCCCGCTTTGCGCAGTTTCTGTGTTCATTCCGTAGCTCATTTTAAAAATCCGTACACGTGGGGACCTAGATTTTCGAGTTCTGGAATTAACCCAACTGGATTGACTAAATTCCGAGTTACGAGTGATTTTATATGATTTTTCCCATAAAACTGGCCAAAACTGTTTTCAGTCGAAATGCAATCTGCCCAGACTTTCTGAGGGGTATTTAGGTCATTTAACTTACTGTAAAAATTCTGGGTTTCTGGATTTTGAAAATATATGTTGTTGTGTAGCCTCTGTCCAAAATTGAGCTCAATCGGAGTTCGTATGAGTGATTTATGGCCAAACAAGTTTTTGCATTACAGATTGTTAAACTGTTATAACTCACTGTTGGTAACTCGGATTACTCTGAATTTTTTACTGTGTGCTATCTGATATAACAAGAGGCTACAGTTTAAATTTCAGAATTTTATGTTGAGTTTTAGATTTTTAATAAATATTGCAAATTTGGTCAGATTTGGCTCCATTAAAAATAGTAAACTGACTTGAAAAATTAAACGAAAATTAATTCGTGCGTATTATATCATATACTAATGATTTCCAGAAAATATTAAAAATAACGAGTAAGTTTGATATTTTTGAAAAATATATTTGTGTATTGAATAATTAAAGCTGTATTTATGTATAACTCGAATAAATTATATACCTTGATTTATTCGATCAAGAGGCACTAAAATGACATAATAAAGGTATTATGAGATACATATATGCAATATGTGGTGAGTATGTGAATTAAGTGTTAGCTAGATTGTTCAAGGTTAGCACTAACTAGTGGGTAACCTATTAATGATAGGTTTTCAGAAATGATTAATAATATTGATGTCTATTTAAAGTGTTATTTATCAATTAAATAACATTAGAAGTTGATTGAGGTGTTACTAGGTAATAGCTCAATATATTATCCGAGGCGGATAATATTTTGACAAATTGTTGAGTTTTGTGGTGTAACTAAGTTAAACCCAGAGTAGGGTTCGTTAGCGACTAATTAGTGGTTCGAACTAGACGAATATAAGATTAAGCATTTAGTCAAATTTTGACTGATTTTGTGCACCGTTGATCTCACATACCGTGTACGTGTTACAAGGAACATGAAAGGTTAGCTTAAGCTGGTTTTGCAATCCAGACAAGTTTTTCAGATATTGTTGCTATGTGTATAACTGTTGTGTGTGCACTTGAAGTATGTGAGAATTTGAATTAAATATGCTTTTGTGAAATCATATGATGTGTGTTGATTCTATATGATAGAAAGCTTGAGTTAATTGAATAAGTTGAACTGTATGTCATGTATTCATTCTAATGCATGATCAATATGTTGCATAAATAAATGCAAAGCATGAGAAGCATGATGCATTCATATAATGTAATGCATGAAGTATGAGAAGCATGTATAAACATGAACTATGTGTTATGTGCTATCTGTTAGACTTGCTGAGCCGTCGTGCTCATTCTTGCTTAATCAACATTTTCAGTTGAAGCTCGAGAAATTTAGACGATGTCGATAAAGACAGAAAATGAGACGTGAATGTCCGACTTGTACGAATGGTATTATACATGGTAATGGAATCTCTGTGTAGAGAAAGTTAGATGTTATTGCGATAAACCTGTTAAGGTAGTTTGTTTGTATAAATCAAAGTTAGAAAACTTAAATAGTTAGTATAACTTGCAATTTGGAACAGATGTGAGATATATTATCGTACCGTTGTGTACAAAAGAATATTTGTATAAATAAAAATTTGAATGTGGTATTTAGTGAGTTTATTGTACTCATATTTTTGTAACACACTAGAACATATTATATTCGATCTAAGATGTCATTAAGTAAAGATTTCGATTCTGAGGCAGGATCATGTTATAGATTTAAATAAACTCTGTTTTAAATAACTACAATATAGTTGTAGATTGTGAATGCGATTGTAATAGTTTTAAAATAAACTAGTTTAATCAATTATATTATTGAGGTATATTGTGGATTTAAGTACAAGGTTGTACGTCTAACGAGCGGGATTCGACGTGGCCAACACGCGAATTTTCGGGTCGTTACAGTTGGTATCAGAGCTGATAGGTTATAGTTCTTAGGTAGCAGTACCTTAGGCTATAATCGTAGATATATATTGAAAGCAGTGAAAGGATAAATTCATATAGAGTTTAAGCGATAAGAGCTGAATATATGAAATTCATAAAAAAAGAAAATAAGTGTATATTTGAGGAGATTTAAGAAGGATCTTCAAGGATATGATCAAATTAAATGGAAAAGAATCAGGGAACACTTGATTTAAGAATTTAAAGGGAAGGATCGTAAAGTGAAAATAATCAAAGCTAAGTGAGAAGATTGTGGAATTAAACGATCCAATGGTAAGTAAGAAATCATATAGTGAATTCAATTGTGAATTAAGATCACATGGTGATCATAGTAAAATCATGGAATGACAAATGGTATGTTAAATGATGAAGATGTTGTGTTGATAGCATGGTGCTATATCAATGAAGATACTGTGGAATAGTAATAATTGAACTCGTAAAGCGTTGAATGTGATACGGTATGAATTGAGAAAATTCATATCAAGTTAAGAAGAAGTTAGAGGTTGGTGGGATTTTCATTGAGGACTCATGGTAGTGGCTGAGTGTGCACTTCCTTGGTATGGGACAGAGATTTGTACTTACTTAGCTTCCTATCGTGATAATCAGTGGAGATCCAGCGTCACGGTATCGGTTATGTATGTTGAGAAGGTAATTCTTTTCTTCTATATGTGCCTGATACATAGGAAGAGAGAAAGAGTAAGATTAGCTGCGTGTTCTGATAACCGACACGTATGGTAAGTTCGTGACTCATAGTCATGTGGTGGAGCCCCTCAGCGAATGGGCGACGTTAGCCTGACTAGGACAAGCTTCTTAAACCGTATGATTGTGGTAAGTTCCTGAGCCCAAATACGTGGTAAGTTTGATGAACAATGAGTGTGGGTAGAGTTAAGTAGCAAGATTTAAGCTATAATAGATATAGTTATTAAGCTGGAAAAGATGAGGAGAAAAATTGGTGAATATTTGAGGTTTTAGGATATTCCAAATCTTCTAGCTATGCTAGATTTTGAAAATATTAAAATCGTGCTTACGTGCTTTTAAAAATACAAAAGTTTTTCGGTTATCATCAACACAGTAATTTGAGGTGTGAAATGTCATATCTTTCTTATTGTGGTATGATAAAAACAAAAGTAATTTTTCAAATGTTTTGAAACGTTCAAATGAGAGTCTATGCTACTTGATTTAGCTAGACAAAATTGATTTTTTTTTTTTATCAAAATGTATTTACAAAACCATCTTACGCCATTGAAGCCATGGTGTGGAGATGATGTATGACGGAATCCTCAACGTATCTTCTGTGAAGGTGCGGTATCATGAAGTCATAGTAATGACGGAATCCTCAACGCACTGTGCCAAAGATGCGGTATCATGAAGTCATAAAATGATTTTTTATTTTCACTTAAAATAATTTAAAAAAAAAAAAAAAGTTCTAGAGTTCATGGTTCATGAACAGTTATGGTAGTCTAGGCCATTTGATTCGGCTAGACAACTTTTAATGTGCTTTTGAAAGAATTTTAAAGTTTTGATTGATATCCGAACTATTGTTGTAAGTCTATGCCAATTGTTTCGGCTAGACATTTGCATGTTGAACATTTAGAAGCTATCCAAACTTGTTGTTGGTACGGATTCTAAAGCTGAGAGAACAACCCATGATGGGGAGTAACCTAAGTATCAGATAAATGATACATGGAATAACCTAAGAGGGTCAATCAAGAGACTGATGCCTCAAGTGTGGTCTGGACATGTAACCTAAGAGGGTCAATCAAGAGACTGATGCCTCACCAGACGTTCATAGTCAAGGTGACCACTCAGCATTTAAAATCAATTGTCACTTATCAAATTGTGAATTGATTATATCGAGCTCATATTATTGAATCATTTTGTGAAATTGAAAGGTTCAGTCGAATGATTGATTCCTTGCCATTCGTTTATGGTCTTTATGACCATTCAGTCATATTTGAAATTATTTTAAGGGAATTCTTTTTACTTCTTAGTTTTTCAAGCTCCTTCACAATTATTGAAAAATTATTGAAGATTTCTGGGGAAATATTCCGATATTCTGGGAATTGAATGGGTAGAGGTGTAAAGTTGAGAGGAGATGGGTCATAGATTTAAATGATCAACAAAGAATCCTCAGAGACTGGAAATTTGATAGGTTTGGGTGATAACTTAATGGTTAAAATGAGTAGAAATAGGTATGCTGTAATTTCGAGGACGAAATTCTTAGAAGAATGGGTGAATGTAATATCCCGGATATTTGAAAGAATTAGAAATAAGATATTTTGTGTATGCTATTTAATTAATTATTTTAGCTAGCCCATTTGACTGAAATAAATTCCTTGTGTGCTAGTGAGATTTTTTTTAAGATCAATAATATATTTAATTTGGAATCTAGAAAAATGTAATAACCGTAGTTATTATCACACCTTGTAAATTAAATTGGAAAATTAAGTTTCAACAAGTTGAATTTTGGGGATTAATTTAAATCTTTGTGAGCACGTGATTAATTGGTAAATAATTAAAGGGAAGTCCATGCGATATGAGTATATTAATTAATGGACTAACCTATGAATTTAATGTCAGTGACTCGTCGAAGCGAGAAATTAAATATTCAAGTGTACTTGAATATAGCAAACCCTAAAACGGGATAAATAATTAAATAAATATTTAATTTTTGTGAGTCATCGTTGTAATTTAAATTAAAAAGTTTAATTATTTAATTATGTGCGTGACGGGTAATTATTTACGATACGAAACATAATTAAATTAAACTAGTTACTAATTAATTTATGTAACTAGTATGCTAGTGGATATTTTGGGTGATTAAACTTATCCTAATTTAAGGTGTTTGGGTGTATTTAAATTGAAACCCCTTTATTAAATTATTTTATGGAATTAAAAATGAGCAAAATTACCCCGTTTATGCATTTAAATATATATATATATATATATACACACACATATACATGGGTGGCCGGATATTTGGCCATGGAGCCCCCACTTGATGCCACTTGGTTGCTTTTTATTGGTGGACTCCAAATTTATTTCCAATATAGTTCATTAGTGCATGGAAAAGGGAGGTTAAGTTGGAATTAAATTAGATTACAAGTCCATGAGCACTTGCTAATATTCTATTGGTGGACTCCAAAATTGTTTCAAATTAATTTATTTGTGCATTGAAAGGAGAGATTAGGATGGAGTTGATATTATTTCAATTCCATATTATCTATCATCTTGGAAGGGTATCCATCCTCCAACTATTCATCATCTTCTCCATGAATTTGCTTCAAACCCTAGCTTACTATACTAAGAGAAACCCTTGATTTTGTGGGAGAGATTGGAAGAAAGCTTCCTTGATCATCCTAACCTTGCTTTCCTCCATTCAAAATTTCTAAAATCTCAAGTATAGAGAGAGAGGAGGGCCACGGTTTGGGAGGAACATAGAGGGAGTGTATGTCATCAATATTCATCAATTATTTTGGCTTGAGGAGGAAGAGATCAAGCAAAACAAAAAGGTTTAAAAGTTTTCTTCAAACCCTAGTTCTATCTTTTGTTCATTTATTACTTTAAATATTTATGCCATGGTTAGTTGTGGAAGATATATGTGTATTGTAGCCATGGAGGGCTAGAAGATATAAGGTTGAAGATTTTGATGGAGTTTTTGTGATTTATTGTTCATGAGATACTCTCTTGAGAATTTAAGTATTTTTACATACTAGTTTATGTGATATTTTGGGTAAAAATATTTTCTAAAACCCTTGTATGCTAAGTTGATGAGATGATCAACTCTTGTTGTTTAAAAATGTTCTATGAGCTTAAATCTATGGTTGATCATCATAAGTTTTGTAGAAAAATTGTTTAAGTTGAAAACTAGTTAAGAAACCTTAAGCTATGCTTTCGGTTTTGAGTTTTAAAATCTTATGTGTTTATTTGGTATGCTCAGTTTTATGATCTATTATGTTAAAGGTATAAGTTTTGAACAACACCTAGTTGGTATCACGTCAAAATGATTTAAAACGGGCGCGATACGATTTTTCGAACGAAACTACGCAAAGCTGAAAATGGCCACTGTCGGCAGCCCGCTTTGCGCAGTTTCTGTGTTCATTCCGTAGCTCATTTTAAAAATCCGTACACGTGGGGACCTAGATTTTCGAGTTCTGGAATTAACCCAACTGGATTGACTAAATTCCGAGTTACGAGTGATTTTATATGATTTTTCCCATAAAACTGGCCAAAACTGTTTTCAGTCGAAATGCAATCTGCCCAGACTTTCTGAGGGGTATTTAGGTCATTTAACTTACTGTAAAAATTCTGGGTTTCTGGATTTTGAAAATATATGTTGTTGTGTAGCCTCTGTCCAAAATTGAGCTCAATCGGAGTTCGTATGAGTGATTTATGGCCAAACAAGTTTTTGCATTACAGATTGTTAAACTGTTATAACTCACTGTTGGTAACTCGGATTACTCTGAATTTTTTACTGTGTGCTATCTGATATAACAAGAGGCTACAGTTTAAATTTCAGAATTTTATGTTGAGTTTTAGATTTTTAATAAATATTGCAAATTTGGTCAGATTTGGCTCCATTAAAAATAGTAAACTGACTTGAAAAATTAAACGAAAATTAATTCGTGCGTATTATATCATATACTAATGATTTCCAGAAAATATTAAAAATAACGAGTAAGTTTGATATTTTTGAAAAATATATTTGTGTATTGAATAATTAAAGCTGTATTTATGTATAACTCGAATAAATTATATACCTTGATTTATTCGATCAAGAGGCACTAAAATGACATAATAAAGGTATTATGAGATACATATATGCAATATGTGGTGAGTATGTGAATTAAGTGTTAGCTAGATTGTTCAAGGTTAGCACTAACTAGTGGGTAACCTATTAATGATAGGTTTTCAGAAATGATTAATAATATTGATGTCTATTTAAAGTGTTATTTATCAATTAAATAACATTAGAAGTTGATTGAGGTGTTACTAGGTAATAGCTCAATATATTATCCGAGGCGGATAATATTTTGACAAATTGTTGAGTTTTGTGGTGTAACTAAGTTAAACCCAGAGTAGGGTTCGTTAGCGACTAATTAGTGGTTCGAACTAGACGAATATAAGATTAAGCATTTAGTCAAATTTTGACTGATTTTGTGCACCGTTGATCTCACATACCGTGTACGTGTTACAAGGAACATGAAAGGTTAGCTTAAGCTGGTTTTGCAATCCAGACAAGTTTTTCAGATATTGTTGCTATGTGTATAACTGTTGTGTGTGCACTTGAAGTATGTGAGAATTTGAATTAAATATGCTTTTGTGAAATCATATGATGTGTGTTGATTCTATATGATAGAAAGCTTGAGTTAATTGAATAAGTTGAACTGTATGTCATGTATTCATTCTAATGCATGATCAATATGTTGCATAAATAAATGCAAAGCATGAGAAACATGATGCATTCATATAATGTAATGCATGAAGTATGAGAAGCATGTATAAACATGAACTATGTGTTATGTGCTATCTGTTAGACTTGCTGAGCCGTCGTGCTCATTCTTGCTTAATCAACATTTTCAGTTGAAGCTCGAGAAATTTAGACGATGTCGATAAAGACAGAAAATGAGACGTGAATGTCCGACTTGTACGAATGGTATTATACATGGTAATGGAATCTCTGTGTAGAGAAAGTTAGATGTTATTGCGATAAACCTGTTAAGGTAGTTTGTTTGTATAAATCAAAGTTAGAAAACTTAAATAGTTAGTATAACTTGCAATTTGGAATAGATGTGAGATATATTATCGTACCGTTGTGTACAAAAGAATATTTGTATAAATAAAAATTTGAATGTGGTATTTAGTGAGTTTATTGTACTCATATTTTTGTAACACACTAGAACATATTATATTCGATCTAAGATGTCATTAAGTAAAGATTTCGATTCTGAGGCAGGATCATGTTATAGATTTAAATAAACTCTGTTTTAAATAACTACAATATAGTTGTAGATTGTGAATGCGATTGTAATAGTTTTAAAATAAACTAGTTTAATCAATTATATTATTGAGGTATATTGTGGATTTAAGTACAAGGTCGTACGTCTAACGAGCGGGATTCGACGTGGCAAACACGCGAATTTTCGGGTCGTTACAGTTACGATCCATGGGACTAGGATCGAAATGTAAGAATTTAAATGTTCAAATATTTCAATGCAACGATTGAATCAAGAAAAAGAAAAATTTATACCGAAAATTTGGTAATTGATGATATATAAATTAAATAATGGATCAATTTAGGTGATGAAAGATTTATTAACGGACCGAAATTTGGACGTAATGAAAATAAGGTTTATTAAATACAAGATTTAAGGGAATAAAGTGGGTCGAATTTCGGGGTCGTTACGATGCCAACATAAGGAATTTATTAAATGTCATTTAATGCATGACATGGTACACTACTCCTCCCTTCCTTGCCTTATTCGGACCCCCCTTATACCCTCTATTTTATTTTATTTTATTTTTTTTTCTCATGTTTATCCCATGTGAGAATTTAGGGAAATTCTAGAGCCGGCCTACATGTTTGTGCTTGGATGTAATATTCTGAACTTCGAATAATATTGTAATCTAACTTTATATGAATAAATAGAGATTGAATTACATTTTTAATGTGCTATGAAATTTTCATATATGCTTATCTTTGTGTTTCGATTCAAGAATCCAACTTAAACAATTATTAGAAAAATAATAGTTATTTTTGAGAAAATCTAAAAATTAAAAAAAATATTATAACCTAAAACCTAAACTAGGGTTGAACCCTAAGGTTCAAATCCTTAACCTTAAAAGTATACTATTCACGTATACATGTATAAATATAAAAATTATATGGATAGAATACGAAAATAATACGGTATACATACGAAAAAGTCAACTGTGAATAGTAATAGTCAATTATGGCAGCTAATATACTTAATCTCAATTAAGACTAAACTAATACAGTTAATTAAAATTAAGTCCAATCTAAGAAAAAAATTAATTGGTGACTTAAGAAACTAATTTACCAAACAAGTTGCTAGTTTATTTAATGACTAAACTAACTTTGAAACCAAAGTGGAAATGACCAAAATACCCTCATGTACTAGTCATTTGGTAGGCTTAATATTTATTAAGAAAGGGTAAGTCATTTTTTGGTGATGATGGACTAAATTTAATGGCATTAATTGCCTCGATAACTAGGAAGTATTATACTAAAGACCCTTTTGCCCTAACCTAGGTTTGCCTATAAATATAAGATCATTTCATTCATTATTTCCTACTAGTTTGATAGCAATTTAGAGAAATCATATATTGAGAGAAACATTGTGAGTTAGTATTATATTTTAAAGTATTTAAAAGCCTTGCAAAAGTATTATCCAGCTAGCATCTTAACAAGGTACATCACTAGTATTATTTTTTGTTTCTTTATAATTTATAGTTAGTTAATTTAATCAATTTATAAGTAGTTATAATGTTCAATTTTTTTTCTTTTATCGACAAGCTCAAGAACATAAGTCGTAGCTATGTACGATTTTTCGTTCCCTATGTTCCTTATGACTTCAGCAAGTCGTTGTTATGTTAATTTTTATTTCATAGTTTAGAACTAAAGCTCAAAGAACGTAAGTCGTAACCATGTACGATTATCGTTCTCCGTGTTCTTCATGTGTTCTTGACCAATAGTTATAAACTTTTAAAATTAAGTAAACAAGCCATTATAATGACTAAATTATTTCATATATAAATGTTATAATCACTTATGCAAGCAGTTATAATGCTTAAATTATTTCACGTATAAAAACTAAAAGCTTAAAAACATAAGTCGTTGTCATGTACGATTTTCCGTTCTCTGCGTTCTTCTTGTGTTCTTGAGCAAAAATCATGAATCTTTATATATGAAGGTTTATTATTTTATTATTCTTTATGTTATTAAGTGTTATTGATTGTTAAAACGTCATATCTTAGCAAATTAATGCTTGTGGTATCATGTTTTATCAATTAGATCAAAGAAACACTACTACAAAATAGTAAAAAGATAACACTTAAAAAACGTTGTAATTTTCTCCCAGAAACGTCGAGGTTAAGGGTGTCATCTATTTGACCCATTTTATACAACGTTTTTAAAACGTTGTAGTTGGCTCATAATACAACGTTTTTTACTAAAAAACGTTGTACATTGTCTTTAAATAAATACTAAGATGCTTGAAAACGTTGTAGATGGTATCATTCCACAACATTTTCTGGGTTAAAACGTTGTAGTTTGATACATCACATAACCTTTAGACTAATTTATACAACGTTTATAAGATGTCATCTACTGTAGTACGTTTAGACAACGTTTTTAAAATATTGTAGTGTAACATAAAAATGTTGTAATATATCTTTGTTAATACATTACACAACGTTTAGGCTCATTTATACAACGTTTTAAAGGTGTCTTCTATTTAGCACATTACACAGTAGTGGTGCACCTGCAATGTTGTACTTATAGAACTGCTAATATTAATGCAATGATATATAGTTAAAAAAAAACTCTAATTCTCATTTAAAGCCAAAATGTATCAACCATTTTCAATTTCAAAATACATCCAATAATACCATTCGTTTATAGTTTCAAATTATTACATCCACAAAATATACCAACTATCCACAAAATATACCAAATTAACTGTGGCGCACTACTACCTAATCATGTGCAAAAAAGTCTTCTCCCAAAATACATTAATCTAAATTAACATGTACATCCACCATTAACTCCCAAAATAAATATCTAAACATTTAAGCAGTTCACTGCGCCGTCATAGTTCAAAAAACCCATGTACCAAAATTCATGGTTATCAACAGATATAACCTGGATGTATTTTTCAGCAGAATTGGTTCTGCTTGATGAAGAATTAACTGCTTTAAGCTGGTGTAACGGAATAACTACCTATATCAGAGAAACAGACGATGTGTCAGTTAATAGTACAGAAAACTAAGGATGATTAAATTCAGAACTAGAAAAAGAGGCACTAAGAGTCGGTAATATTGACCCTGAAAGACAATCATCTTATATCTTAATGCTGAGAGAGTGACAATAGTAGAAAGACAATCATTACACTGTTTCCCATTGAATCTCGTATAGCATGTCAGTATTATTTCACATCACAAAAGCAGGAACATAAGGACCAAATCAGAATTTCTTTAATTATTAGTCATACAAAAAAAATAACTACTCAATGAACATCTCTTCTCTGCCATACAACTCTCAAGTAAGTTTAAGTGTGTGTGTGTTCAAGCAAGCATGCATGCAACGGTAATAATATGGAATAAGCCGTCCATGCGCATTTCACTTGATGAGTATAAATTACATTACTTCACCAACGGTCAAATGGCTAAGACATCATGGTCATGTGGTGACCTGATGAAACCGCCCTGCAATAAAAAGTATACATTTAATGATTATAATTAAGCATATAATTTTATTAAAATAGTTAATTTTATTAAAATATTCCAACAAGAGGGAAGTTTCAAAGATATTTATAATTTACATTCAGTCACTTTTGGTTTATGTAAACTAAAAATCACAGCTAGATTCATAAACACATTATGTCAGCTAAGCCCATTATGTGATTAAATGATTATACATATTACAATACTTTCTTCCAGTTCTTGTTCTTTCATTTGCTTGATTTGCATTTTGTGCAGCTACCTCTTTTAAATTCATAGTCGAACCAAGAGTAAAAGTTATTTCTTTATCTTTTTCCCTGTATATCTGTGTATTTGAACTGGAGTTGCTAATATTGCCTAGTTTTTGAAATTATTATGTTATTTGAAACCTTTGGAACTGTTGCACTCCAGGTAGAATCAAATAATCAAACTACTTATAGCACTCTTCTACAAAATGCTGAGACAGTTGCCTTAGTTACCTTTTTGATAGGGCTGACAAAAAAATTTCCTTGCAATTATCTTGTCAACTCATATTATTCCTAATTAACATTACAGTGACAAATTAAAAAAAAGAGAATTAATTTTATAGGGAGTTCTTGTAAATTAACAGTATTTAATAATAATCAGATAATTTTATATGTTTAAAAAAATTAAGAAATTTTGATTTTTTTAATAAATTATGTAATATTATTTATCATGATAAAATTTATTTAATAATTTTAATACAATTAATTTTTTTCTCAAATTACAGAATTAACAGATTCATATGAAATTATATAAAAACAAGTTAGCTGCAGTACTTATAGAATTTATTATCTAAAACAAACTATTGTATTTATAAAGAGAGTAATATATACCAAGTCTACAGCTACAGCATTTGAGAATATATATTTACTTTATACTGCTCAGAGATGCAAGAAATTTATATATTTTTATACAGTAATTAAGACAAAGTAAAAGTCAAAGAGGAAGCTTCCATGCATTTAATTAAATATATATTGAAGTTAATAAGATCAATGGTGGAACTTCCGTATAGGCTGTTTGACAATAGAACATATTGACATTTGAGAGTCACTTGTTTATTCAATTAAGTACAAGGACCTGCAATGCCCCTTGCCTAACAACAGTCGGTCATTTTGAATGGAATTTTATAATTCTGATTCAGGATGCTGAGGGCACGAGGCAGTGTAGAATCAGTCAAATTTTGTACACAGAAATACTTTTGTTTGCTAATTTTAAAGTTGTAATAATTAAACATAATAAGTTATATGAAAAGACGGCAATTCCTATGACTGCACTCAAAGTTGGAGATGAGGTTCTACTGAGAGTACAGGGTGGTGCTCGGCATACAGGGATAGAAAAGCATAGCAAAATAATGCGGTAAAAGGAGCAGGAGAAACCTTAGCTTCTTCCATCTCGATACTGGCATTGTCAAGTCCATCCAACATAGAGGAGTCCTTGCTGACAAGTGAAACCTTTGGAAGATAGCATATATCATGTCAGTCATCTAAAGTACAAGTCAACAAACACAAAAAAATTCTGAGAACAATGATACAAACCAGGATCGGCGTTAATTGTCCTTCTAAATCAAGGAGGCCTTTTGCGAAGGCAGCCGCAGACATCTATCAGCAAATATTCAACCTCCACCTTCACGGCGACCACCTCCTCCATAGCCGCCACCTCCGCCGCCATATCCACCCTCACGGCCAGATCTGACCAGATCTACACCAAACAAATTTTCATCAGATCTGACCAGATCTACACCAAACAAACAGTATACACAAACAAATATACATATAAAGACCGAAATTTGGAAATCGATCAATCTTCGCCTCATGAAAAAAGAGGAAGATGAACGTACCGTTTTAGATCAGTAAAAGTAACATTAGTAACAGTTGTAACCATATAAATCTCTAGGGCTCCAGCTTAAATACAAATACAGATAGAGAGAGAGAGATGAATTCACTTGGAAGATTCAAAATGCGTAGATTGTTTCTCTCTCTATAATGCTTTTTAATAATCAGAAAGTATATATCCTCCGTGTTTTAATTTTAAGTTTTCACTTCCGCGCTATTTTTTTTAAGCTCCGTATTTTTTAAATAGATAACATTTTCTTAAAAAAACGTTATAAATTTCAAACAAATTATTGCCCCTTATAAATACATAACGTTTTTGCATATGTATCTATAACGTTTTTTGAAAAAACGTTGTAAAAAAAAACACCACAATGTTTTTTACAAAAACGTTGTTGTTTAAGTGTTATCTTTTTACTATTTTGTAGTAGTGAAATAATCAAACAGTTTTGTGTAGTCGCCTTTAAGATGAAATTTGTACAAATCTGTAAAGAATTTCAAACTTTGGTCTATATATGAATTGTAGAGATGGAAGTTACGAACATGTGGAATTTTGAACGACTAAAAAATATTTTAAAACAAAGAAGTTATGGACATTTAACTGAGTCGGGGTCTGATAGCCAATGTTGCTGCCCACTTTTTAAAAAGTCACTTAGAAATGAGTTTTTGAGTTTGAGAAGTATTCAATTAAAATCACCTATGGAAATAGTCTAAACAAGTTATAAAAATACTGATTAAGAAATAAAATTCGATAAACTAATATTCGGGTATGCGTAAACAATTATGTAAACATTAACGCAGTATTGATATGAACTATTTATCAGAATGAGGATAGTAAATAACATTGTGAATACTGTAAGCATCCAAGACATGAATAATGAATATTAAATGGTCAACATCATCATTAGGTTCCTTGGACCTAAGTAAAAGCTTGTTATTACTATTCTAAATGCCATGTAAGTAAGATTATTGATATGAAGAGATATCACTATAACCAAATATGTTTCGAGTGAGGGTTTTAACTAATTGGGTATGTTATGTACGGAAAGAGAATTTTGCACTGGATAAAGATACAAACATTTGTCACGGATAAAGATGCAAACATTTATCACGGATAAAGATACAAATATTCATCACGAGATTCTCTATTCTCAAGAACCGTCTTAATGATTTAATGTCGTGAATCTTGAATACGTAAAGTTATAGAATATCTGAATCTTAAGATTAAAATATTAGAGATGAGTATTAAATCCCTTGTATCGATTACAATGACTTATTATGAAATAATGAAAGATCTATGTGAATTAAGTTGAGAACTTTGTTTATGAATAAAGGGAATTATCTATAGACCTAATAATTTAGCATTTATAGTGAGCATAAAATTAGCTATAGTAAGTATAGTGATTTGGGACGTCACAAGTTAGTATTAGAGGTGTAGATTATAGCTCTAAGGTAACGAGTATCTCAGGATATAATCTGATGGAAGTATGACTAAATAGACTTATAAATAGTCCATACATAATTAAAAGACATAAATAAATCTTAAACATAAAATGTTATAAAACAATTAAAAGATAATGCTTAAATTTTAAACATAAAATGTTGTGTTAAAAAAATATACTAATTAAAGCTAAATTCTTGTGTAGGATGGCTGCAATTCCAAGTTGGGAAGAAATAATGCAAGCAAACGCACATCTTGTGCTCCTCGAAAGTGATCCCGAGGAGGATCTAATTAAAGATCCGGTGATAGATCATGTGGGTGACCACCCAATGATCAACTTTGTGGACATGTCTGATGACGATGATTTTGATGAAATTCAACATGACATGGATATCTTAGACGCTGAGGATGGCGATCCAAAATTCGAGTTGGGTGAGATCATCAAAAAAATTAATGAAGAAAAAGTGGAGCAAGTAGCATTGATGGATGCCGCCACCGAAAGAATTGAGACTATTGAAATGATATGATTGGAGGAAGTTGAGAGAAACCATGCACAAGAGGTTTAGTTAGCCATCAAGGAAGCTAAAAGGTTCTAGCAACAAGAAGAACTTGCCTATAAAAGGAGTGAACGTTGCTTTTCCTATTGGGAATTTCACAAGAAGGTGGAAGATTTTCCCACGGCAATGAATGAATCGGGCTACAAGATCAATCGATCTGTAGTTTTGAGTATGCTAAATAGGGCTTTTAATAAAGTCAAGAACAATTAAGGAAAAGACTTGCAATATTTAAATTATGTTTTATGTGTCTAATATTAGCATTCCCATTTTTTTTAAGGGATGTTAATAATAGTAAAGTGAAATTATTCACCCAGTTAATAGTAGTTTGTAATGTGTGAAAGTTTATAAATACAACTTTTGTTATGAAATATGATGTGTAAAATTTCCTTTACGCTTGCATATTTATACTTGTCTTTCTTTTATTTTAGAGAAATGGCACCACCAAACATAAGAGCAAGAGTGACGACACATGCTAATAGTAGTAGTGAGAGTGTTGAACAACCACCTAGTGATAATCAAACTGTCGAAAATCCAATGCAATAATTTGTTAAAATGTTAATGAGTATCATAGTAAATCAAACAAATTCACCCCGAACACACCAACTACGTTCAAAGACTTTAAGAACGTAGGACCTCCCAAATTTTAGGGAACCACTGAACCAATTGATGCCCAAAATTGAGTTACCAAAATTGAAAAGGCTTTTCATACAGCCAAGGTTGGGAAAAACCAAAAGATAAAATTTAATGCCTATATGTTAAAAGGTGAAGCAAACTTTTCGTGATAAGCCAACAAATTAAGGGCGGAAGAAGACATAATCACTTGAAAAAAGTTTAAGAAATTATTTTTTCAAGAAGCATGCAAAATCGGATGGTAGTCTAATTTCTAAATTTAACACAAAGGGACATAACAGTTTCCCAATATGCAACAAAGTTTAATGAGCTCACACATTTCGCTCTGCATCAAGTGGCGACGGAGGAACATAAAGCAAGGAGATTCGAAGAAGGGTTAAAATCCTAGATTCATGGCAAAGTTGTCGTATTATAGATTAAAAAAATTCTCATTCTCGAGAAAGCCATCATTGTCGAAGGCTGACTAATGCCTTTAATAAATATAAGAAAAAAAAAAAGAAAATAGAAAGTATTAAGAGGGGGTCCTAGTAAAAGGAAGTAATAGTAGGAGAAATAACAAAAGAAAATTTAATGATGGGAAAAATACACAGAAAGAGGGAGATAATAAAAAGAAAATAGAACCACGTAAGACATGTGGCAAGGACCACATGGGAGTGTGTCTTAAGGGAAAAAATGTTTGTTATAACTATAAACAGGAAGGACACCTAGCCATCACCTGCCCAAACCCAAAGAAGGACACCTTTTTCAACTGTGGAGCAACGAGACATCAAGTTAATGTGATAACCCAAAATTTTGACAAGATTTTTAAATAAAGATCTTGGTTAATTAAATAAAGATTAGAAGTTAAAACCTAGTTTGAAATGACAGAAAGCATAAATAAGAGATTAAATTTAATTTATTATTTAATCAATGTATTAAAAATGACCTATACGATTGAAATTGTAAAGAGAAACTCTTGATGAAAAAAGGGGGTCTATAGAGCTTATAAGGATCAGTCATTAATGAATGGTACATTAGTGGTTGATATATGATGAAATTATATTAAATATAATTTACTATAGTTGAATGGAAATAAAACAGATTAAAGGTTAAAGATAGAATGTAATACCTACGATTAGGTAATTTAAAAGAAATTACTGTAAGATACTGTAACGTGTTAAAATGTGGTAGATTGAATGTATATATATATATATATATATATATATATATATATATATATATATATATGATCTATTAATGAAAGGAAAATTTAGACTAAGAAAATAATAAAAATGATTGATGAATGTGTGAATTAAGCTTTAGTTATGAATATTAATAACTAGCTTAATGAATAGGCCGTGAGAGGCTAGGTTACGAGAATGACAAGGTAAAGTATGTCAGAATGTACAAAAATAATGAAACAATTTAACCAAATCTATATATTAGGAATTAATTGAATAATAAGGATTATGAAACTTAATGTTTGAAATGGATTAATAAATCAATGTTAATTTATTGAATTGAACTGAGTACTTATACCACGTATAAATACAGAATGTAATACTCCCGAAAATAGGTAGAAGAAATGTAGTATGTATATATGATTCAAATTGTCATATATGTATTAAGTAAATGAACGAAAATGCGTAAAATGATAATATGAGCATAAATGGATAAAATATGATAGATTTTGGTTATCTGATTAGGGTTCGCTTTTTGAAAAAGCGGATTTATAGAAAAAGTAAACATTTTTACTATTTGAAATGACAGGAATTGAAAGTTATTAAATGTGAAACCGGGAAGGTTCATAGGGAATTAAAAACGTAATTTTTGTTAAGAAAAGTTATTTAGTCGGTTTACGATTAAATGACTAATTAAGCTATAAAATAAGACTACGTGAAGGTAGCACAGTAGAAAATGAATGACATAGTAGGTCGATTAAAAGAAAAATCAATTTAAATGAGCATGAAATGAATTAATGAGAGGAAGTTATAAAAGTTTCATTTAATGGAAACTTTCTCTAAGAAAATAAAATCTAGGAAATTAGACTTTTTACCAAATTTCCCTTAATAAATTATTTAATGACCTTTGTGTCCTAAGGGGGTGAAATGACCAAAATACCCTTTGTCGACGCAGGGAAAATCGTCTCCTTTTTAATAATTACCCTTTCCAATTTTAGCCTTTGAATTTAAGATGTGATTTTGAAAAGGGTCGGCTTAAGTGTCGACGGGGTTTGAAAGGTTGATTTTATGATGAGCCAATTGACCAAAGAAGCCAGTTGGTATATTTGCAATGGATGTACCAACTCATCCGAGTTTAATTTTAATAATTACTGGCTCATGTATGACTCCGAATTAATTGGTCGGCGAACCGAGATTCATAGAGTTTGGGGGCTTGCTTAAGCGAGGGGAAGGTGTTAGGCACCCTTCGACTTCCGTGAAAACACGGTTACCGCAATCTTTATGTTTTTTTATCCTTTTTTTAAAATCCTAAAACGTGTGTGTATGTGTGCATGTATGCCTAAATGAATGTTGTGATGAAATTTGTACAAAAATTGCTTTGATCTTTTTATAGAAAACGTGCTTTATTTGGAAAGTGTTTTTAGAACGTCATTTGACCCAAATGACAAGGCTTTATTTTATAATAGATATTGATTTTATTTCCGAAAGCGATGAGGGTTTTTTATTAGGTGTTGTTTTCAGAAAACAAGGTTTTTTAAACTTCCGTCAAATAGGAATCAAGACTATACATTACCTTTTAACAGTTAAGTCAAATAAAATGAAGGCAACTTCTAGGAGCTCCTTAACCCTATGCACCAAAGTTTAATGAAAACGTTTATATATTTTCACAAAAAAAAAAACCATTTTTCATGATGTTAAAAAACGCTTGTAGCCTTTTCGTGAAACAGGAATCGACATCCATTAAAACTCTTAATTTTAAGCTTCATGATTCTAATACCTTAATCTGATTACTTTTAGAAAGTCTTTATCGTTTGCCTTATTTTTCTGAAATCGCTTTTCATGTCGTAATTCAAATCAAGCATTCAAAAATGTGTCGGGACTATTCATGGGCATGTGAGCCATCTAAATAAATCCTGAACACCCACAGTCACATATTTCACTATTACGAGGCCTTAAACCCGATTTCGATTCGATATCGTTTTAAGGCTCGCTATTTACATATGTACAAAAATGACCCATTGTTGTGACTACATACACAAAAAGTTGTCCATCTTCGGAATTTGATCACGAGAATCTCACTCCTAGGCTCACAATCCCCAAAATCACCACACGACCATACAAGGGAAAGCTTAACAACACTAGAGTTATTACTATACCACAAGGACTGAAAATTGCAAATAAAAACTATGAACTACATATTAATGCAATGAACTACATATCACCATACGGATGTCATCGGGACATTATGAGGAGATTTCGTTTCGACGGAACCCTCACTAATAATCCCTAATCCACGGATCCTCAATAATACAACAAAATACTACATTTAAACGATCCAAACAACAAGAGATTATGATAATGAAACAAGCTAAAACTTCAAGAATAAACCCTTTTTCACCTTGCAATACGTCAAGAAAATGCCTTATATTCCACTATCAAGTAAATAACACGAGATTGACTAAGTATTTGAGCAACAAAAAATCAAATCTCCAACTTTCTTGGCCAACTTGTGACCTTCTCTCTCTAAAACCTCACTTTCTCTCTCTATATTTCCTATATTTTTTGCTCTTTTCTTCTCTCGGCCGAGCAAATGGGGATGTATAACTGACTGGGGGCAGCCGCAGGTGCATCTGTTGCTGGCCACAGATCCATCTGCGGCTGCCTGCGGTAGCTGTCTGAGCCGCCGCATCGGCTGCCGTGTGTTTTCTCGAGCCACGAAAAATGCAACTTATAGTTGGCCGCAGATGCATCTGCGGCTGCCCGGATTCCTTTTCTCGATTTTTGTGTCACGCAGTCTTGAATCACCCTTTTTTGCTGTTCTAATATCCCAGATATTTTCAAGATTTTAGATAATATCTTAATTGATTTTATTAAAGGTTAAGGTTTAAAACCTAGAATTTGAGAAGTAAGATGTGTAGAAAATGGGTGAACATTTTTTTTAACATAAGGTATTTGTTAGAAAATTAAATGTGGGAATATTTTAACGATGCTTGTAGGGAATTTATTAAGAAAATAAATTCAATTGAAAAGTGAATGTGATTATATTAATATATATACCTAGAGTTGAGTTTGTTAGTCAAACAAGATGATGTGTGAAGTAAATGAAGTACTCAATTAAACTAATAAATTAATTAGTTTAAAAATGGAGTAAGAAGGGAAGACATAAAATATAAGTAATTAAGTTAATTATATTAGTTAAGGTTTAAAGTTATTGTAAAGCTAGAATGATTGTCTAGAATGACAATATTAATAAGTTAATTGATTAAGTAATGAACTTAATTATTAAGTTGTGGTATAGAGTCAAAGTAATTTAATTACTACTAGTGGACTAACCCAAAAGGATTATATGTGTTAGCTCAATATGGGAATATTTACATGAAGGTGGGTAATTTAATAAGAGAGCCCAATGGAAGGTAAACTATGTAGCCCAAACATTTAAAAGACTAATATTGGTCAAAGTGTTGGAAAATATTATTGAGTGTAGAGAATTAACTAATGTAGGGTTAATTGAATAACCCTAGTTGGTAGACATGAGAGAGCATTAACCAAACGTTGGTGAATTGCTAGAAAAAGGAAAGTGGTGATGAGAATTAACTATGGATGAGTTAATTATGTAACTCAAGGTGGTAGAATAAATTAAATCAAATTTAATTGGACTATAATATAAGTCCAAATGAGGTATTAAACTAGGTCAAATTAATTAACCTAGTAGTTCATGTATTTAATTAAGCATTGATCCAAGTTATAATTAATCAAGTCCAATGCTTGTTTTAATTAAATGTAACATAGGGTATTTAATGTTAGCCCAATGTAATAAATAAATTGAGCCCAAACTAATTAAATTGATGAGCCCAATATATTCAATCCTAGAGTCCAATGTGGAGCCCAAATGGTAGTCAAAATTGGTCAACAATTGATCATATGTGTGTATATATATATATATAGATGTATATATGTATATTAAATGAAGAAAAAATAAAGCAAAAATGGAGATTAAAAAGGGCATTTTGCTGAGATTTTAGAGGGGCCCACTTGGGGGTGGCTTGTTGCACTTATATTGCTTTTATTTCACTCAACCAATAGCTTGTAAGCAAGCTTGATGCATGTCAATCACTTGGTCAATCAAGCTAGTCATTCAAAGTAATAGTAATCACCAATTTAGCTTCTAATTGCACCAAGGTTGGTTGATTAAGAAGTTAATGAAGTACTCCTAGAGTTCTATAAATAGAAATCACCAACACATTAGCAATGTTGGTCATTTCTATGCTTGGTAATATTTTTAGAGAGATGAAAGAATTCTAGAGAGAAGGGAGAACATTGTTGGAGATTTCCACCAAGGAAAATTTGCTAGAGGATGGACAAGAGGAGGTCACAAGCCAAGATCATGTCAAGAGGAAGAGGAGCATCCATGATCAAGAGGTTCAAAAGTGATCTAACCTTCACCTATTTCATTTTTATAGTTTATATAAGTTTTAATCGGTCAAAATATATTTTTAACCGATCAAAAGTAATTTTGATGCTCTAGAAGTCTAGATCTGTGATATATTGGTAGAATCATGGTTTGATATATTTCAATCATATTTTGGTATGAGCGGTATGCATAATAATGCAAGAAATGTCTATCTTAAGCTTTACCGGTAAACCCTAGTTGGGGTTGTGATTTATAGAATTTCATTTTGAAAGCTAGAGGTTGTGTTTGAAATTTTCTTCTTTGATATGGTAAATATATAAGTTAAGAACAAAACCTAGTTGGTATAATGTTCATGTGAGTTGTTATGGTCAAGATATGATTTTTAGACCAAAAAATGTCATTTTAAGAACTCTATGTGCAAACATTCCACTTTGTGGCTATTTTTCATAACCAAACCTTTTCCAAAAATTTGATCCAATGATGGAATATTGTAGTTTAGGAAGATACGAATCCATCGATACCAATTTGAGGTCATTTGGATTTGTAGATTTCATTTTATTCAAGTTTTAATCAAATGAGCAAAAGTTGAAAAATCAGAAAATGGCAATTCTGCAGATTCTGCAAGAGGAGGACCGGGGCCCTTGTTTCCTTTGTAAAAGGAGGGTCGGGGCCCTTGACACTGTTCACGGCCAGTGAGTTTTCCATTCCGGGTCGGGTCGGGCCATTCGGGTCGGGTCGGTTTGGGTATTTTAAGTCCAAAATTGATAAAATTGCTTAAAAATTAATATAATTAATTTGGGACCCAACTTTAATAATTATTTATTATTTATAATAAATAATAAATAAAGTAAATAAAAACTATTATTATAATTAATTATTATTTAAAGGATATTAAATGGTAATTAAAGAAAGATGAAGTTAATAAGGTAATTATTTATTATTTTAATAAATAAGGATAATTAGTTAATTATTATTTAAATGATATTAAATAATAATTAAAGGGAGATAAAGTGAATAAAATGATCATTTGTTATTTAATGAATATTAAATAATAAATTAGATTAATTAACTAAGAGATTATTATTTAAATAATCATTAAAGGATTTGAGGATTATTAAAATATTATTAATGGTTAATAATATTAATAAGTGATTAAAATATTATTAAATGGTTAATAATATTAATAAGTGATTAAAATATTATTAAAAGGTTAATAATATTAATAAGTGATTAAAATATTATTAAAAAGTTAATAATATTAATAAGTGATTAAAATATTATTAAATGATTAATAATATTAATAAGTGATTAAAATATTATTAAATTGTTAATAATATTAATAAGTGATTAAAATATTGTTAAATGATTAATAATATTAATAAGTGGTTAAAATATTATTAAATAGTTAATAATATTAATAAGTGATTAAAATATTATTAAATTGTTAATAATATTAATAAGTGATTAAAATATTATTAAAGGGTTTATATTATTTGATTGTAGTTATATATTATCAAAGGTAGATAATATTTTGAGATATTTGATACATTATTAAATGTCCAAATCATTAAGTTGCGTAAAGAAGAAAGTTTAATTGAATTAAACCAAGGTAAGAGTCCATTGGTGATTAAATATTAGACAACTTATAAAATATAGGTTGTATGAAGAACGCAAGGTATTGGTGAAAGATGGTTAAGCGTACCCGATATGTTCAACTAGGTTTGAGCTAGGGGTTTTGTCCGGAACTTAAGGGTTCGTTTGTCGGACATCTTAAGAGTTAATAATTTAAAGTTAGAGTCTTATATAAAGGCTAAGTAATAGTCATTATATCTAATGATTATTTCAATTTCCTATATAAATTGTAGGTTGAACGCAAGACGCAAATAAGCGTAACTGGTAGAAGCGAACCAGGCAAGTTTTTCAGAATGTGTTGCATTATGTGCATGATTTATAAGTTTATTATTAAACTGTGAGGTGCTCATACGTAGTTATGTGCAAAGATGTTTTAATGTGCCTTTGTGAAACAAGTTGACTTGAACTGTTAATATGTGGTAGTTGATTTAAGACAATTGTTCTCATTGCACTGTATGTCATGATAGATACTAGACATGAAGCGTAGATTAAATGTGAGGCATGTTATGCATGAAATATGTATGTACTGCAAAGCATAGTATGCATGAAGCATGAAGCATGATTGAACTGTTTTACGTGTTATGTGAAACTGTTAGACTTGTTGAGCCGTCGTTCTCACCCTTGCTTAAAATAAAATATTACAGAGTAGCTTGAAGAAGCCGATTACTTCGGTAGAGGCAAAGATGAAGATTGACTAACGAGTCATCAAGATTGAAGCGCAGGTGCTTTCATAGTAAAACCTTGGGTTAGATTACTTCATTTACTTGTGTAAGTATATATGAAGAGTTTATGTTTTGTTGTGCTATAGATTAGCAAACTTAAAATGTTAAGAGAACATTTACGTTGGTATGTTATATGAGTATTAAATACTTAAATTGATTGTAATAGAATGTCGTATCATGTATGATATTAAGACAGACTAGGAATGTATAAAGATTGCGATACTGGAATAGAAAGAGATTATGTAAAATTGTAAATAAATGATTATTTAGCAATTACAATATTGTTGTAATTCATGAACAATAAGGAAAAAGTTATACTAGTGTTGAACCGGATCCGAGGTTCAAGGAACCCGGATTTCGAGTCGTCACAACTGTATTACTTCGGAAGGATGTTACTTGATATAGAAATTGCTCTTTGCGCTTGGCTTCTAGGGGGCCATTCGTCGTCTTTGGTGATCGAATCAGGTTTTTTCTGGATCAACTGTTTGTCTTGCCTCAAGTAACCTGATGCTCGTTGTTCGTTGTGGCAGTTTTGACCGTAAGTTGTTGTGGTGGCTTCGTGTTGGGGTCTATCTTCCTTTTCGTATGTTGAGTTAAGTGACGATTTTGCCCTCCTGTCAAGGTTAGTGCAAAAAATGCAAATTTTGGGTGTCTACACCCTTGATAAATTAAGTAATGACTGTTGTGTCCCAAGAGGTGAAATGACAAAAATGTCCTTGACTAATTATGTGAAAAGACCAAATACCCTTGGTTAAAGCTAACTATGGTTGAATTGACTTAACCCAACTTGGGTTAAGTCTCATGTAACTTAAGTTGCAAAGCATTAACTCTTCTTCATTCTTTTTAAAAGCCCTAGGAGATAGAATGGAGAAGCCATGGAAAAGCAAGAAGAAAAACTTGAGTTCTTGAAGCTAGAAGGCTTTGATCGTCATGGAACAAGAAGAAAAGTTGACGCCCTCATCATGGCAAAGCTTTTTATGTAAGAAGATTGATCATCCATAAAGGTTTAAAAGTTTTCCAAACTTAAAACTTAGATTTACGTATGTTTAAACATGTATGTCTGGTTAAAAGAATGATTTATGGAAGAATATGTGTCTAAAGTTGGAAGATTTTGGTGAAACCTTGCGTTATAAGGTCGAACATAAGTATATGAAGTGAAATTACATAAAAGATAATATGATAAAAGCTTAAAAGTATAGAAAGTATGAATTTGAAGGCTAAAATTAGCTATTCTAGTAATATGTTCTTATACACATAATTTAAAGATAAATGAATTTTAAATAATTCATATATGTGTAGTATAAGGCTAAAAAGTTGATAAATGAACAATTTAATGGGTATATGAAAAGTGGAGACTAAGAATTGGAAAGTGAAGGCTAAGAATTGGAAAGTGAATTTTATAAAGAATGTTGTAAAGTGGATGAAAATCCAACAAAAATGGTGATTTTTGGCTACTTTGAGTAATTAATGGTGAAATAGAAGTTAAATGGGTAAGTTTTATGCTATTACATGCATCTGTGACGCCCCCAAATCACTATACTTACTATAGCTGACTTGGTGCTCACTATAAATGCTAAATCATTAGGTTTATGGATGATTTTCTTTGTTTATAAACAAAGTTCTCATCTTAATTCCCAAAGATCTTTCACTCTTATCTATCAAGTCCTTGCAATCAATACAAGAGACTTAATACTCAATTGTAACATTTTATCCTTAATATTTAGATATTCTATAACTTTACATGTTCCAACATCCACGGCATTAAATCATTAGGACGACTCTTAGGAACAGAGAATCTCGCGGTGAATGTTTGCATCTTCACCCGTGATAAATGTTTGCATCTTTATCCGTGACAAGTGGTTGTATCTTTGTCCGGTGCAAAATTCTCTTTCCATGCAGAACATTACCCAACTAGTTAAAACCCTCATTCGAAACATATTTGTTTATAGTGACATCTCTTCATATTAATAATCCTAATTATCCGACATTCAGAATATTAATAACGAGTTATACCTGGGTCCGAGGAACCTTAACGATGGATTTGACTAGTCAACATCGCTTAGTCCTGTCTCGGATGTACAGCACTCACAAGTTATTTACCGATCCTCATTCAGATAAATAGATCATTATTAATACTGTGTTAAGTTTTAAACAATTCTAAGTTTAATCAAAGTAAAGACATAACAAGAGAATGTGGTAAAACTTGATAATATTTATATAATATTCGATTACATGTGTGGAACTTGTTCTTATTACAAAATGTCATTATGACTACAGTTAAGAACAGTTAAGGAAAGCAGTAAACTAGTCTACACATTTCTTTTTTCCTTTCTTCTTTGAGCCAGAGCTCTCGGGTTTGTCTGCAATTTAAGTTTATGCAAGAGTGAGCTAAGATGCTCAGCAAGTCTTAAACACATAGCATATAAGTGAACACACACCGATATGGATGGTAAGGATTCATAACACAACAATTGATATAACAAATGTTCTTAACATAGTAAGACTGAGTGGTGGTTATACCTTGAACAATTCTTTGTCTTTCGACTTAGAACCTCTTACAGTGGATATAGAAAGGGGATCAACCTAACGACATCCTATGTTATGCATAACATACTATACACTGAACTAATTATGAACAGTGAAACATACTTATTCATCTCAGTTTACTTAACATGTCAGGATCGCCCCAAGATAACTTGGTTTGATATAATAAAGCATGATTCGAATAATATCACGAATAAACATTTCATTTTACAAGTTATGTCGAAACAAGAAGCAATAACTCCCGTATCAAAGATTTATAACACATTGCATGTACAAAATGTATAAATCACATAGAAAGCAAGTAAACAAAGGTTAAGGATAGAAAACTTGCCTTTAGCACAAATTAGGGTTTCCTGGTAATCGTTTAAAGAGCCTATATAAAGGGTTTCGTGTACCGAATGTTAGTTCATCAAATTTTCCTTCTTTATACTTGTTTTTATACCTAAGCTAGACTATTTTCATTGGTGTAATTTATAGGATACATGGCTACTCAAAATCATAAAAATTGGTGCTTTTTAGGATTTCCACCCGAGAGCCTCTTTTAAATTTTCAGCTTTGACGTCATTTCCGGTAACTGCGATTACTTTTTCATACGAAAAGATTTTTAAGTGATTCTTGAGTCTAAATTGCTTATAATTTCATTATCTACAACTTTCATTTATATTTCTAAGGCAGATTTGGAATTTAAGGTTTTGACAAATGCTAAAAACAGACAGTAAGCATGTTTTGGCCAATATTTTTAGGGTAACCATGTGAAACATGGTACCGTTTGCTTAAATCTTTAAGAAATCATGTTGTAAGACTCAATATCACTTTATAACATAAAAATAACCAATCATAAACCTTCTTAAAGAAAGATTCATCACTTTTGCTCAAGAACACACGAAGAACACAAAGAACGGATAAACCGTACATGGTAACGACTATGTTCTTGAGCTTTTAATTTTCGTACTTGAAATAATTTCAGTATTATAACTGCTTACATAAGTGATTATGAAACTTTATAATTGACAAAATTTGGTCATTATAACGGCTTGCATAATTGATTAAAACAATTTATAAAAATGCTCAAGAATATACGAAAACGCGGAGAACGGATAAACCGTACATGATCACTACGTATGTTCATTGAGCTTTAAACTACGAATTGAAATTCGACATTATAACGACTACAAAATGTAGAAAGGCTCAAGAACACGTGAAGAACACGGAGAACGACAATCGTACATGGCTACGACTCGCGTTCTTGAGCTTTTGAAAAATTTAAAGACGAAAGAAAAAATCGAACATAATAACTTTTAGAGATTGTACCTTTGGTGTTTGCAAGCTTTAACTATTTCTTTGCAATATCCAAGGTAGTAACTCACTAGAACTCTCTCTCGATATATGTATAGCTTTGATACTTGATTTTAAGCTTTGAAAATGAATGATGAAAATGGTGAACAAGGTTTGCTATTTATAGGCCATGCAAAGCTAGGGTATAAAGGTCTTTAGTACAAAACTTCCATGGTAAGCTAAGATGAAGTGCACCACCCCTCACCCACTTGGAATTGCTGGCCATTTGCTCCATTAAATGCATGTAATGATCATGTTTGGTGACATCGTCATCTCCTAAATCAATGGCCAAAATCAAGCCTACCAAAGGAATAGTTCTAAGGCTTGTTTGGTTGGTGAATTAACCATTTAATTGAGGGGTAGTCAAGGTCTTTTACAAAGCTTGATCAAGGTTAGTTTAGTCATTAATTAAGATAGCATGTGATTGGTTGATTAGTAAATCATTTTAACTAATCAAACTTACTTAGTTTAGCCTTAATCTTGATTAGTATACTAATTAGTATAGTTGACTTTTACTATTCATATTTGATTTTTTCGTATTTGTACCGTCTAATTTTCGTATTATTTTTGTATTCTATTCGTATAATTTTCGTATTTATACGCGTATTTGTGAATAGTTTTTTTTAGGGTTTAGGATTTGAACCTTAGGGTTTCCAAATTTAGGGTTTAGGTTTTATCTTTTTTTTCAGTTTTTGAAAATAAATCTTTTATACTCCTTTTTCGAGCTAAAGTCGGATACTTGAATCGAAACACGTAAACAAACAATAACGAAGATTTCATAGCACATATTAAATGTAATTTAGTCTTTATTTTTTCATATAAAGTCGGATTACAACTCTCTCGGAAGTTCGGAATATTACAGTATCTATGTTGATTTGGTAGTCAACGGATGAAAGTTAGAATGACAATGCATTTCAAACGATCGAAATCGATCATTTCGACCTAAAACGATTTTTTACGGATAAATCTCGCCTCTTAAAGACCTAAGTTATTTTGAAGGTCTAGGCATATCTCATATGATGTATAGAGACTATATCAAGTGTTAGAATGAACTTTAGAAGTGAATGGACAAAAATCACAAGTTGACGAAAAATATCGAAAATGATTCTAAATGTAAAATGTGTTTGAACGCCCTTTTACGAGCTATTGCTTTGATAATTTTAAGAACCCAACCGAACCAAGTAGTATTTTTGTAAAATACTAGATAGTAAGACCTAGCTATGGTTCAAATTTGAGCTTAATTGGATATAAAATGAATGAGTTAAAAATCAACAAAGTGAGTACAAAAATCCATTTTCCTGATTTCTGAACACTGTGTCGGGGCGTAGTTCGGCAGAGAAGAATTTGCTAAGGGCGAATTCAATCCCTGCCGGGGCGAAGTGTACTGTTCCCAAAAAAAAAATTAGTGTCCAAAAAGCTATGTTTTGATGTGGGATGATAGAAATAGGCTATGTAAACCTTAAATTGATAAAAATGGTTAATGTATAAAGAAGCAATGAACGGTATAATTTAACATACCTAAAAAATAAGTAAAAGCATGATAATGCTTATGTAAAAGGTCGATAACGAGTTAGGATGTATTATTAACCTATGTAAGGTGTAATACAACAAAGGGTGTAACAAATAGAGACTAGTGGTTTAGTAATTATGGTTTAAGTTTGAAGAAGATACGAAATGTGATATAACCTTATAATGATATATAGGTTCAATATTGACAGATAGAGTTCGGATTGACAAATCGACAAGACGGATATGAAAGACGTTCGAGGAGCGTAAAAGGTTAACATGGATATGTATAATAGGCAAGTTTTTTAGAACTTGTTAAAAAAGATATTCTATGCGAACTATTTGACAGACTATGTGACATCAAATGTTTTGAAATGTGTACTCCGTGTAACTATGAGTTTTAACTATTAAATGCAATATGTGTCATTGGAAAAGTAAGAAATATATGTCGCATGTATATGAACTGTAAGCATGAAAGGTGTTAACTGTTGAACTTGCTGAGCTATCGTGCACATTATTGCTTAAACTGACATTTCAGGCAAAGTATAAGAAGGACGGAGGTTCCGGTTAAGCTAAAAGGTAAGGAATGATAAATGCATAGAAGAACATGAAGGAATTGATTATATTCAGTTGTGTAATATAATAAGTTAATAAAGAATGTAAATTTGGAAAGTCATATGTAAATTAATGATTTTATTTTGTTAAACTTTGTCGTTAATACAACGAGGTATGGTTTTGAAAATTCATAGAGATAGTTATATATGTAAGCTTGATTCAAAAAAGCTTGTAATGAGATAAGATTAACATATTATTGTAAGTCGAGTATTATATGTATTAAACTCGCATGTGTGAAGCAAATATGTGTAAACAGATTTATGTATGGACAGTTTTGTATGGTGACCATGTTCACAGGTTAAGTTAAGGTAAAATCATAATATATATATATATATATATATATATATATATATATATATATATATATGATTTTGAACTGTAATAGACTAGGTCAAGATTTACGTATGTATGACCTGAGTTTTAATGTATAGAATATGAAGGTTATGATCTTGAAATAGGTTGTGCATTAAGTTAAATAAACAGGTTTATGAACTGTATTATAATTATATGATGCGGTTTTAAGGATAAAGGTTAGGTATTAATGCACGAGATCGCCATTAGAAAATGATGGGGTTTTGGGGTCGCTACAGCTAAGATGTGCCTTAAGAAAGGAGGAGATGCCGGAGGGAGTAAGGCGAGTAATGTCGCCCCGACATCTACACCGGGAGACCTAGGTCGTCCAACGACAAGGACTTTCGAAATGTTAGTGAGAGATATGGTGGCATCCTAAGATGTAGTGTCAGGTATCATTCCGATCAACTCCATAAATGGTTATGTGCTATTTGATTTGGGTGTTTCTTGCTCATTTGTTTCATATGAATTCGCTAAAAAATTGAACATGCCTAGTGAGAACTTAGACTTTCCCTTGAACATAGAAATTGCTAATAGGAAAATAATACCTGTTAATCACATCCTTAAGAAATGTTGCATAGCGATTAAGGGTGATGATTTAAAGGTGGATCTTATTCCTATTCAATTAGGAGAATTCAATGTAATTATAGGTATGGATTGGTTGACTAATCACGAAGCAGTGATTAATTGCCAAAAGAAGTGCGTTAACCTTCTGACAATGTCGAAGTCAAAGGTCATTTTCAACGGGAATCAATTGCCAAGAAAATCTCGTTGTTTGTTAGCAATGCAAGCAAATGAATTACTTAAGAAGGGGTGTCAAGGCTATTTGGCCAATATCGTAGATACTCAACGGAAAAAGTTAGATATAGACCAAATACCAGTCATAAGAAAATTCAAGAACATATTTTTCAATTACTTACCTGATCTCCCACCTGATAGAAAGATTGAATTTGTCATCGACTTAGCACCGGGAACGGTACTAGTTTTGAAGTCTCCATATAGGATGGCACATGTGGAGATGAAAGAGTTCATGATTCAACTACAAGAATTATTGGGAAAAAAGTACGTTCAACCTAGTGTTTCTCCATGTGGAGCACCTGTGTTGTTTATCAAAAAGAAGGATGGAACTTTAAGATTATGTGTCGACTATCATGAACTGAATAAGTTGACCATAAAGAATAAGTATCCATTACCTAGGACTGACGACTTCTTTGATCAATTAAAGGGAGCTGAACATTTCTCTAAGATTAATCTACGGTCGAGTTACCATTAATTGAAGGTTAGAAAGGAAGATGTGCCGAAAACAACATTTCGAATACGCTATGGACACTATGAGTTCTTGGTAAAGTCCTTTGGATTAACGAATGCACCGACAACATTCATGGATTTAATGAATAATATTTTTAGGTCAAGTCTAGACAAATATGTAGTGGTTTTCATTGATCATGTCTTGATATACTCAAAAACACTATAAGAACATATTGTACACTTAAGAAGTGTCCTAGAAACTCTACGGAAGGAAGAACTATATGCTAAATTTCAAAATGTGAGTTCTAGAGAGAAAATGTTCAGTTCTTGGGTCATGTGATTGACAAAAATGGAATAGCAATGGATCCAGCAAAGATCGAAGCAGTGGTGAATTGGGAACAACCAAAGACACCTACCGAAGTAAGAAGTTTCTTATGTTTAATGGGGTATTATAGGAGATTTATCAAAGACTTTTCAAAAATAGAAACCCCATTAACCAACTTAACAAGGAAGACGGTGAAGTATGTATGGATGGATAAATGTGAAGAAAGATTTCAAGAGCTAAAGAAGAGACTAACCAAGGCACTAGTATTATCATTACCAGATAATAGTGGAGGTCTTGTAATCTATAGGGATGCCTCACATAAAGGATTAAGTTGCGTTTTCATGCAACATGGGAAAGTCATTGCTTATGCTTCTCGACAATTGAAGGATTAAAAGATAAGGTATCCTACACGTGATCTAAAACTAGCAACGGTTGTGTTTGCTTTGAAAATATGGAGGCATTACTTATATGGAGAGAAGTGTGAAACTTATACCGATCATAAGAGTTTGAAGTATATTTTCACACAACGAGAGTTGAACATGAGGCAAAGACAATGGCTGGAATTGAAAAAAGATTATGATTGCGAGATCCTATATCATCTAGGGAAAGCCAACGTAGTTGCAAATGCACTAAACAGGAAGAATCAAGATAAACTAAATGTATTAACAACTCAGGATGAGTTGCTCAAGGAATTTGCTAGACTCGATGTTGAAGTGAGGAATCATTCCATCTTAATGAGAAAATTATTTGTAATGGAGGATCACTCAATTTTGTTGGAAAAAATTAAGGAGATTCAAGATAAGGATGAAGAATATGAGAAAATGAAGAAATCAACTGAGATGGTGGATAGTAACTTCAAGATGGATAAGGAGAGAAACATAAGGTTCGAATCAAGGATACAGGTACCTTCAGTACAAGAGTTGAAAGAAGAGATCATGTCAGAAGCGCATAGTACTAAGTTTTCAGTGCACCCAAGTAACACCAAAATGTACAAAAACATGAGTCAACATTTCTAGTGGCCAAACATGAAAAGAGAGGTGATTGAATTCGTTAGCAGATGTTTGACATGCCAATCGGTTAAGGCAGTGCACCAAAAGCCAAGCAGGTTATTGCAATCATTGGAAATTTTAGAGTGGAAATGGGAGCATATTATAATGGATTTTATAGTAGGACTTGCAATCACACAAAAGGGTCATGATGCAATTTGGGTGATAGTGGATCGACTAACCAAGTCTACTCACTTTCTACTAATCAAAGTTAAGTTCACCTTAGATTGATTAGCCAAATTATATATTAAGGAGGTTATATTTAGGCATGGGGTTCCAATTTCAATTGTGTCCGATCGAGATCCAAGGTTCACATCGAACTTTTGGAAAAGTCTTCAAGAACATCTCGGGACACAGTTGAGATTAAGTACAGCTTACCATCCACAGATCGATGGCCAAAGCGAAAGGAATCCAAACGTTGGAGGATATGATGAGGGCATGCATGATGAACTTTAAAAGAAGTTAGGAAGATCACTTACCTCTGGTGGAATTCGTATACAACAACAGTTATCATGCTAGTATAGGAATGCCACCATACGAAGCATTATATGGGAAGAAGTGTAGAACACCGATGTGTTGGGATGAAGTTAGGGAACGACAAATGCTTGGGCTAGAGTTAGTTCAACAAACTGCAGAAGTAGTTTGGGTCATCCAAGGAATATTATGAGCTGCTCAAGAGCAACAAAAGAGATATGCAGACCAGCATAGACAACAACGAGACTTTGAAGTCGGAAGTCATGTCTTCATAAAAGTGTCTCCTTGAAAAGGGAAGATTTATTTTGGGAAAAAGAGAAAATTAAGTCCAATGTTTATAGGACCATTTGAGATTTTAAGGAGAATATGTGAGGTAAGTGATGAAGTAGCCTTGCCACCAGAACTGGAACATATACATAATGTACTTCATGTTTCATTATTGTGTCCCTATAAACCCAACTACAAACACGTTATTGATTACGAACTAATCCAAATCAAGAAGGATCTCAACTATGAAGAGATTCACATTCAAATCGTTGATAGGAATGAACAAGTGTTGAGGAATAAAGTAATACCTTTTGTTAAAATAATATGGAGAAATCAGTCCATGGATGAGGCTACGTGGGAATTAGAAGATAAAATAAAGATAGATTATCCACATTTATTTTCTTGGTTTTATCCCGTAATTTTAAGGACGAAATTCTTTTAAGGATAGGTAAATGTAATATTTCGAACTTCAAAAAATAATGTAATCCAACTTTATATGAATAAATAGAGATTTAATTACACTTTTAATGCGCAATGGAATTTTCATATGTGTTTTTTTTTTTTTTTTGTGCTTCATTTCAAAAATCAAACTTAAATAATTATTAGAAAATTAACAGTTATTTCTTTAGAAAATCTAAAAATTGGAAAAATCATTATAACCTAAACTCTAAATTAGGTAAAAACCTAAACTAGGGTTAAACCCTAAGGTTCAAACCCTAAATCCTAGAAATATACTATTCATAAATACGCATATAAATATAAAAATTATATGGATAGAATACGATAATAATACGAAAATTATACGAAATAAATACGAAAAAGTCAACTATGAATACTAATAGTCAATTATGACAACTAATATACTTAATCTAAATTAAGACTAAACTAATACACGTAATTAAAATTAAGTCCAATCTAAGTAAAAATTAATTGGTGACTTAAGAAACTAATTTACCAAACAAGTTGCTAGTTTATAAATGACCAAACTAACCTTGAAACCAAAGTGAAAATGACCAAAAACACCCTCATGTATTAGTCATTGGGTAGGCTTAATATTTATTAAGCAAGGGTGAGTCATTTTATGGTGATGGTGGACTAAATTTAATGGCATTAAATGCCTTGGCAGCCTGCCATGTTGGGGGGGAAGCAAGTGATGATTCTAGTGCAATATTTTAGCTTAACTTAGGTAGGGAGTATTACGCTAAAGACCCTTTTGCCCTAACATTGGTTTACCTATAAATATAAGACCATTTCATTCATTATTTCCTACTAGTTTGATAGCAATTTAGAGAAATCATATATTAAGAGAAATATTATGAGTTAGTATTATATTTTAAAGTATTTAAAAGCCTTGCAAAAGTATTATCTAGCTAGCATCTTAATAAGGTACACCACCAGTATTATTTTTATTTTTTTTTAATTTATAGTTAGTTAATTTAATCAATTTATAAGTAATTATAATGTTCAATTTTCTTTCTTTTATCGACAAGGTCAAGAATATAAGTCGTAGCCATATATGATTTTTTGTTTTCCGTATTCCATATGACTTCAGCAAGTCGTTATGTCGATTTTCATTTCATAGTTTAGAATTGAAGCTCAAAGAACGCAAGTCGTAGCCATGTATGATTGTCGTTCTCCGTGTTCTTCATGTGCTCTTGAGCAATAGTTATAAACTGTTAAATTCAAGTAAACAAGTCATTATAATAACCAAATTATTTCATAAATAAATGTTATAATCACTTATGCAAGCACTTATAATGCTCAAATTATTTCAAGTATAGAAACATAAGTCGTTGCCATGTACGATTTTTCGTTCTCTGCATTCTTCATGTGTTCTTGAGCAAAAGTCATGAATCTTTATATATTAAGGTTTATGATTTTATTATTTTTATGTTATTACATGTTATTTATTGTTAAAACATCATATCTTAGCAAATTAATGATTGGGGTATCATGTTTTATCAATTAGATCAAAGAAATAATGAAACAGTTTTGTGCAGTCACCTTTAAGCTAAAATCTATTCAAATTTGTAAAGAATTTTAGACATCAGTCTAAATATGAATTGTAGATATGGATGTAATGACCGAGAAAATTATGAACCCAATTTTTTTTTATTTAATTATATCCATAAGAAAATATGAGGTATGATGTATGTGTGTATGTGATAAGTTGTATAATGAGAGGTACTAAATTAGTTAATTAAATTAATTAACTAAAGAAGGAAAAAGATTGCAAGAGAAGCTTATGTGATGAGATCACAAAACTTGAATGTTGGCCTTGAATGGCAAATAAGAAGTTTTATAATAAACAAGTTAATTACTTGTATGAACAATAAGAAATAAGAAGTAAGTGAATTATTCAAGATAACCCAATGTGGGAATAATTGTTTGTGTAGGGTTAACTATATTATAAACCCAATTTGATGATAAGGGTTAGTGAATGGATTAATTTAATCAAGTCTAAGTACTTGTATGTGTTAGGGTTTTATTAAAACAAACCCAAGAATTTGTAAATGATAGTGTTATGTAAGCTAATTTAATTAAGGAGTCCAATGGACTTATAAATAGCAAATCTAATTGGATTATATTTTAAATCCAAATGAGTTATTAAAGTCAATTAAGTTTACCTAGTAGCCCATGTAATTAATTTAATTATTAGTCCATGTGAATTATTAAATAAGCCCAATGCTTATTGTAATTAAAGGTAGCATAGTTATGTAAATGCTAGCCCAATGTGTGATATAAATTGAGCCCAAACAATTTAATTGAATGAGCCCAATAAAATTTAATTCTAAGATCCAAAGTGGAGCCCAATAAGTTTGTATAGGTGATTATGTATACATATATTGGTGTATATATATATGGATACTTATATAATTATATAAGACTTAAAAATAAAGTCAAATTGGATAAATATTTGGTCAATCCCGAATTTTGGGGCCCACATGAATATAAAGCTAGCTTGTTGGTTGATTTTGGAGTGTAAAATGGTGCAAGTAAGCCCCAACCACCCTAGTCATTCATGTGGTCAATCAAGAAGTCCATCAAGTGGTCATTCCATGAATAGTAAGCATCTATTAGCCTCTAATTTAACCAATGCTAGTTGATTAGTAGGAGTTAATGGTGAATAAGAAAGTACTATAAATATAGTGGTGCACCAATGTTTTATGTTGGTTGCTCATTTGTTAGCATTTTCTAGAGAGAAAATTGAGAGCTTTGTGAGAAATGTAAGTAAACTCTTGAGAGTTGATTTTTCACCAAGGAGATTGCTAGAGATTTATCAATGAGGAGTCACCAACAAAGTTTCTAGCCAAGAGTAGAAGAACATAAGGTTCAAAAGTGTTCTATCTCATCTTTATTTCATTTTTGTAGGCTATATATGTTTTATATGGTCAAAATATATTTTTAACCAATCAAAAGTAGTTTTGATGGTCTAGAAGTCTTAAGCTATGATAAAATTGGTAGATACATGGTTTGATATGCTTAAATCATGATTTGGTATGTGAGAAATGTATAAAAGTTGTAGAAATGTTCATAACACATTTTACCGGTAGAACCCTAACGTTACATGTTATGTTTGATGTTGTATTTTGAAATACACAAATCGGAAATTGGATTTTTATGGCTAGAAAGCTAGATCTAGGAGTTTTAAAGAAAAACCCTTTTGGAACCTTTCAAAAATATTGAATAACGAAGAAGTTATAGCTTTTATCGGAAAGTATGTCGTTTTTAAACACTAAGTGGTTCGATCCGTAATTTTCGTGTAAAACGTTTTCAAAAAGACGATCGAACCATGGAATATTGTAAAACAAGAAGTTAGGAACATATCAACACTGATTTGGTGTCATTTGGATGTGTAGATTTCATTTAATCAAGGCTTGATCAAAGGATGTCAAGACTGTCTCAAAAATGAAAAATGGCAAAACATTCTGCCACACTACGCCGGGGCACAGTGTGTAGTGTAACACACTGCGTCGGGGCACAGTGTACTGTTTCCTGGAAAATGGTTTTTCCGAACCGGGTCGGGTCGGGCCGGGTTTTCCGGGTCGGGTCGGTTCGGGTCAGAAAAATGAAAAATGTTCCAAAAAATATTTAATTATTTTTGGATCTAATAAATGTATTTTTAAAATTGTGGAAGATTGATTTAATAAGAAAAAGGTAATAAATATTATTACTGGATTAATAATATATGTAATTTAAATAAAATATTATTAAATAAATAATAATATTAGAAAATCATTAAAATATTATTAAATATATAATAATATTAGAAAGTCAATAAAATATTATTAAATGGTTAATAATATTAGAAAATGAATAAAATATTATTAAATGATTAATAATATTATAAAAGAAGTAAAATATTATTAAATGGTTAATAATATTAGATAAAATATTATTAAATAGTTAATAATATTAGTAAGTTAATAAAATATTATTAAATGATTAATAATATTAATAAATGATTAAAATATTTTTAAATGGCTAATAATATTAGGATATGAATAAAATATTATTAAATAGTTAATAATATTAGATTATGAGTAAAATATTATTAAATGGTTAATAATATTAATGAATGATTGAAATATTATTAAATGATTAATAATATTAATAAGTTAGTAGAATATTATTAAATGATTAATAATATTAGTAAGTTAGTAGAATATTATTAAATGATTAATAATATTATTAAAGGATTAAAATATTATTAAGTGGTTAATAATATTAGTATGAGAATAGAATATTATTAAATGGTTAATAGTATTAATGAGAGAAGAAAATAGTATTAAATGATTGTAGACACCCAAATTTTGCACTTTTGTACTAACCCTGACAGGAGGGCAAAATCGTCATTTGACCCGACATGCGAAAAGGAAGGTGGACCCCAACACGAAGCCACCCCAACGATTTACGGTCAAAGCCGCCATAACGGACAACGAGCATCCGGTCACTTGAGGCAAGGCAAACCGTCGATCCAGAAGAACCTGATTTGATCACAAAAGATGACTAATGGCGGGGGTGGTAGGGGCAGCGCCCCCTGGAAGCCAAGCACAAATAGCAATTTCTACATCAAGTAACAGCCTCCCAAATTAATACAGCAGAAATTGGCGAATTAAGACCGTGTGGCACGAAAATCGAGAAAAGCAAGCCGGACAGCCGCGGATGCACCTGTGGCCACCGACAAATGGGACAGTGCGCGGCTCGAGGAGACGGCACACGGCAGCCGAGGATTCGGCCCGGGCGGCCACAGCAGGCAGCCGCAGATGCACCTGCGGCTGCCTGGTGAACCCTATAGATCGGCCATTTCCACCCGAGAGCAAGAAAAAATAAGAAAAAGAATGAAAATAGAGAGAGGAAGAGCAGTGGCGGACGAAAAATAGAAAGAGAGAGAGAAAGGCGACGGGGAGAGGAAAAAAGAGAGAAGAAGAGAGAAAAAAGTGAGGTTTCTTCCTCTTTTGTACAATCTTTGTGTCCTATTTTGATTTCCAAGTGTTAAAGCATGTATTTCGTCATTTGAAATGTGAAAAAAATCCATGTTTATAGCATTTGAGGTTTTATCTAGTTAGATCTATTTTCATTTCGTTCTTATTGTATTTGTTGGGTGGATCTACTGTAGATCCGAAAATATTTGGTGCATTGCTATTTAAATAGTTTAATTTCGTGTATTTTGAAGCCAGATCCAATGTAGTCAATATATGTTGTAGATCTGTGGATTAGGGACGGTTAGGGAGGATTTATTGCGAATGGAATCTCCTCCTAACCTCCCGATGATATCCTTTTAGTTTATTTTTAGCTTTTACGTATGTAGCAATTGCAATGCGCTTGTATGTAAATATGTAAATTTTGGGCCTTAAAACAATACCAAGTCGTGTTCGGGTTAAGGCCCCGTAATAATAATAAAATATGTGATTGTGGGTGTTGGGGGTTGTCTGAATGGCTCACATGCCCATGGATAGCCCCGACACGTTTTGGGATGTTTGTCTTAATTTACGGCACAGAAAAACGATTTCCAAAATAAGACAAACGATGAAGATTTTATAAAAGTGATCAAATTAGGATATTAGATGCACGAGGTTAAAAAATTAAGAGTTTTGACGAACTTTGATTCCGGTTTGATGAAAAGGCTCCAATGGATTTTGAAATATCATACAAAATGATTTCGTAAATATGAACAAACGTTTTCATTAAACTTTGTGCATAGGGTGAAAAAGTTCTAGAAGTTGCATTTATTTTATTCGATTTATTATTAGAGGGCAATGTATAGTCTTGATACCTATTTGACAAAATTTTAAAAACTCGGTTTTCTATAAACGACATCTAATAAAACCCTCATCGCTTTAAAAAGTAAAATCAATCTTTATTATGAAACAAAGCCTTGCCATTTGGGTCAAAAGACGTATAAACGCTTTCCCGACAAAACACATTTTGACATATAAAATCAAAGCAACTTTATGCAAAAGGACACCACAAACCTCTATTTAGGCACACATACACACACGCGCGCACACACACATTTTAAGATTTAAAAGGATAGGAAAAAATCGAGATTGCGGTAACCGTATTTCACGGAAGTCGGGGGGTGCCTAACACCTTCCCCTCGCTTAAGCAAGCCCCCGAACTCTATGAATCTCGGTTTGCAGACCAATTGAATCGGAGTCACATATGAGCCATTACGATTACGAAAACAAAATTCGGATGAGTTGGTACATCCATTTCAACAATACCAATTGGCGACTTTGGTCAATTGGCTCATAAAAATTCAACATTTCAAAACCCCGTCGACACTAAGCCGACCCTTTTCAAAAGTCACATCTTAATCAAAAGGCTAAAAATTGGAAAGGGCATTTTAATTATTAAAAAACGAAACGACGAAAATTCCGGCGTCGACAATGATATTATTTTAAGTGTAAAATATTATTAAAGGGATAATAATATTTATAAGTTATTGAAGATATTATTTGATGAATAATATTATTTGAAGAGTAAGACATTATTAATAATGTTAACATATGAGTGAAATATTATTAAATGATTAATAATATTAACTAAGGATAAGGATATTATTAAAGGATTAATAATAATATGGAGAGGATAAAATATTATTAAATGGTTAATAATATTTATAAATGATTAAGATATTATTTAATGATTAATATCATTGGAGATAGTGTAAAGCATTATTTATTTATTAATAATGTTAATAAATATTTGAGATAATAAAGAGGTTAAGAGAATTATTAGATGGTTAATAATATCGAGAAGCTAAGTGATTTATTACTAAAATAATAAATGGTTAAAATATTATTATACGATTAATAATATTATATGTGGTGTTTATATATTATCAAAGGAGATAATATTATAAAGCAATGAAGTGATGGTTATGTAAGTTAAAATATTTTCAAGGGATTGAAAATATTATTAAGAGTTTTAAGGTCATGATTAAGTGATAGATGATTTAAGACATATATGTTAAGGTTATTAATATTAAATAAACCTATATGTGTTATGCTAATTGGAGGATCAATGTTATTGAATATTAGGTCACCCAAAGGAAGTATTTTTTTAGTTGAATAGCAGTAGTCAGCGGAACAGGCAAGTTCTTCTTAACCCTAACTTCTATTTATTGTTGTAAGTTTCCTTCAACTTTATTTACATTGAGCTATTTAAATTATTGTTGAGCAAATTCTACACTCGTAGCTATTTGACAGAATTTAAAGTGGATTAATTATCTAAAATTATTCCACCTCAGTATTGGTTATTGTATTCGCACATAGTGCATTTACAAATGTTATAGTTCAGTAATTTACGAACTGTTTAAGAATGTCTAAGCTAATTATTTCGGCTAGACAAATGCATGTTTAAATTCATCTAATTGAATATTATGAAAGCTTATCCAAACCATTGGCTGATGCGGATTCTTACAGTAAGACTAAGAAAGAACAACCCTAATTAAAGGGGATTTTTATTTGTCGGGAAACCGAACGCGCGCAAGAAATCTAAATGTTATGCATATACATAGGACATGAGAGGACTGATCCCCTCGAGTGTCCCGTTATTTTTAACAAGGTGTTAGACATTGTATGTCTGTTCTACCTTAGTAGCAATTCAGGGTCCTTTGCGACCACTCAGCAGTAAAGAGTCAATCCATTCTTTTGTTGAACATTGATTCTTGTTATTTCACAATTGTTATTTATTGTTGAAACTCTCGAAGATAAATCTTTTTCATTCATGATATATCATTTCTTATTTAAACTTGCTGGGCAAAGTAGTTGTTCACCCTTGCTATATCATGAACTATTTTCAGTTAAATCGAGTTATCTAAGGTGTATCACTGCAAAGGACAGATGAACGAGTAGACGTAGTTAGTTCGTACTATTTATGTAAACCTTTTGTATTATAAGGTAACGATGATGTATTAAGGTTAGTGGAACCTGGGATTGAAGGTACGTTTTGTAATGAAATTATGTATGTTTTCCGCGAGTTATTGAAGTTTTAATTTATGAATGTTTGTTAAGTGATGAATAGTGAGCACCGAACCCGAGGTTCAAGGGACCCGGATTTGGGGGCGTCACAATGGAAGTTACGAACATGTGGAATTTTGGACAACTCAAAAATGCTTTAAAACAAAGAAGTTATGGCTATTTAACTGAGTCGGGGTCTGACAGCCAATGTTGTTGTCCACGTTTTAGAAAGTCATTTAAAAATGAGTTTTTGAGTTTGAGAAGTTTTCAACTAAAACCACATATGGAAATAGTCTAAACAAGTTATAAAAACACTTATTAAGAAATAAAATTGTGAGGATCCGAATTTCCAGGATTTCCTTAATAATATTAAATGAGAATTTAATTGATAAAATTATCAAGGTTGTTAAATTAATTATTATTTTATGTGATTTAATGTATGGAATGAGATTTAATTAGTAAATTAAATCTGTACAGAGATTATGATGAATGGTATGGAATTAAAGAAATTGAAAAGTAAATAAATTGTTTAAAAATAATTTATTAAGAATAAGAGAAATTTCAGATAAATGTACATTAATTTGTACAATTAAATTGTTATGAAAATGTGGAAATTAGATTTAAAGGAAATTATATGGTAATGTGAGAAGTAAGATTTAAATATGTATATTTATATATGTGAATGTTTAATTGATAATTATAAATGTTATTAATTATGAAAATTAAGGTATTAATAATTAAATTAATCCGAAAATTTATGAAAAGTTAATGACGAAGTTAGTAAAAATTGTAATTATTGATTTTAAATTAATCATGGAGGAAGTTTAGAAATTAATTGAAAAGAAATGTAATTATATAAATTATATAATAATAATTATATAATTTATATAAGGAAATTAAAATGTTGTATGAAGAAAATAATAATTATATAAATTATATAAGAATAATTATATAATTTATATAAGAGAATTAAATTAATTAAGGGTGGAAGAAAATTTTATAATTGTATTTGTAGAAAATGGAAATTATTTAAAAAGGAATAATGTAATTATATAAATTATATAATATTAAATTATATAATTTATATAAGAAAAGTTAATATGAATATTAAAGAAATTGAATAATAAATAAGAAAAATGAATGTTTTAAGTTATTAAAAATTATATTTATGTATAATGGAATTATTATGACTTTTATGAAAAATAATATTTCAGAAATGTGACCATGTTAATGTAACATGTTGTCCAAGTAATGAAGTGAAAAATTAGGAAAAATAATTTTTATATGTTCTATGAATTATTTTATGATTTTTGGAGGTATAAATTATCTCACATAATTACATGCATGTCATTATGCGTGTACAAAATTTGTCAAAGAAAAGTACCCAAAAGAGGTGTTGATATTATTTATAAATCATATTATGATTTTTGGTGAATTAAAATAAATATTTATACATTATATAAAATATTTATTACATAAAATAATTACGTAATGTATTAAAAAGTTTAATTTTTGCATGGAATTATCCGAAATTTTCTGAAGTTGGCTGCGTGAGAAAGAGAGATGCGGTGGAATTGTTGAAATTGTTAAAATTGGTTAAGTGTGTTATATTATAAAGGGAAGAAAAGAAAAGAAGGAAAAGAAAGAAAGAAAAAAAAAAGAAACAAACAAAACTCTCTACATCTACCTCTCCCACTCGAGCACCACCATCTCCTCCCAAGATCACCATAGCTGCCAAGGAGGGAAAGATTTTTGAGGCCATCCATGTGAGAAACAAGCTTTAAGGAAGGTATAAATCAAATTTATTTGATTTATTTGGCTATTTTTGTTGATAAAAGAATTGTGTAGAAAAATTGTAAATAATTAAGAAAATTATTCTAAATAATTTATGGGTGTATATTTGTAAATTATAGGATTTTTAGAGTTATTTTGTGGAGAAAATTTGGTTGAAAAAATGGAAATTTTGGTTAACTTGATGTACTGTTCCGGCGGGGAAAGAATTGAAGAAGAAAAGGTACGCCCGCGCATTGCGTGGACCAAGTCTTCCGGGAATGAAACGACGTCGTTTCTGGGCCGCGTGTGAGGGTGAGCCGTGCCTTGCGCGGAGCCTAAAAACTGCCGAGGGAAACGACGTCGTTTTGATGGCGTCGGCAGAGGCAGGGTCGTGCGTGGCGCGACCGACGGCAACGCTGAAAATTACCAACGTGCCCCTGCCCTTTTCCGTTAATACCGAATGTGTCCTTTAGCCACGGAAATGACAGAATTGCCCCCAGACTTTTCAGAAAATACCGGATGTATCCCTAGGGGCCCGAAAATTACGGATATGCCTCGGATCTTTTCTGTTAATGCCGGATGGGTCCCTAAGGGCGCGAAAATTACCAAAATGCCCTTAGAAGTGATTCTTAATTGAAATAAATGTTTAAAAATTGTTTAAAAATTATAGAAAAATATAGAAAAATACTAAAAATATAGAAATGATGTTTGAGCATTAAATTTAATATTTTTGTAAAAATATTAAATATTGGGGATTAATATTTAAATATTTAAATATTAATCTAATAAGGTTATAATTTAGAAAATGGTTAAATAAAATTTTCGGACAACCAAATATGTTAAATTTTATCCAATGAGTCGGGTTGTCCGTAGTGAAGGTATTAAATATTAAGTTATGCTAATATTTTAAGGAATGGGGTTATTTTAGTTGGTCGTATAAATTAATAATTGGCCCAAAGATGATATTAATTAGGTAAATTAATATCATAAAGAGATAAATAATTATTATTTGATTATTCTATGATCATAGGTTAATCGAGTTAAGGGTTTGAGCTAACAATTTAAATAACTGGACGTCAGGCAAGTTCTTCAATCCCTTTTATGTTAAATGTTGAACTATTATGATATGCAATTCTTGTTTTAAATGCATACAAATTGTGTGTTATGTGATACGTGTTTAATATGACCACAATATGTTATTTGTGCAACGATATGGGATATACTGCTATAATAGAAGCACAAGCACATGATCTATAACACACACTGAGTATGTTAAGGTATGTGCTACGTGAAATATAAACTGTTGAACTTGCTGAGCCGTTGTGCTCATTACTTGTTTAAAATAAACTTTTGCAGGATAAAGAAATAAGTTTCAGGAATATCGGATTAAGTTTGAGATGAGTTGCCTAGAAGGTAGAAAACGTGATTGTTATATTGTTAATAATATAATTCAATGTGAGAAATTTGTTTATTTACTGTGATGAATTTTATGTATATATAAGTTGAATCTGGATATGATAGAAGTTCAATTATGAACTGTGATTGATCAGGATATTAGTTACGATAGAAATTAATATATGTTTGATTACAAATGACGCAATAAGAAATATTTGCATGAAAATAAATAACAATAAATTTTAAATGATGAGTTTTATGATATGTGTAAAAGAAAGAAAAAGTTAAGATTATGATCCAGGGACTAGGATCGAAATGTAAGGATTTTAAATATCCAAATATTTTAATACAATGATTGAATCGAGAAAGTGAGAAAAAGAAAAATTTATACCGAAAAATTTGTACTTGATGATTTTGAAATCAGCTAATGGATCAATTAAGGAGATTAAAGATTTATTAACGGACCAAAATTTGGACGCAAGGAAGATAATGTATAATAAATACAAGATTTAAGAAAATAAAGATGATCGAATTTCGGGGTCGTTACAAAAATTCGATAAACTAACATTCAGATACGCATAAACAATTATGTAGAAAATTAACAATTTACCAGAAAAACTCTAAATTACTTCGAGACAAGTTTTATATCATTAACCTTTGTTTACCTACTTTTATGTGATTTATACATTTTGTACAAACAACGTGTCATAAATCTTTGATATGAAAGTTATTACTTCTTATTTCGGTATAACTTAATAAATGAAATATTCCTTCATGATATATTTCCAAATATACTTTATTTTATCAAACCAAGTTGTCTTGGGACGATCTGACATGTAAAGTAAACTGAGATGAACGAATATGCAGCACTGTTCATGATTAGTCCCAAGTATAAGCTTGTTATTACTATTCTGAATGCCAGATAAGTAGGATTAATGATATGAAGAGATATCACTATAACCAAATATATTTCGAGTGAGGGTTTTAACTAGTTGGGTGTGACGCCCCCAAATCTGGGTACCTTGAACCATAGACTTGATATGTCACGATACATCATCTTCATACATGTTCTATAACTAATGCGGAATATATAAACATAAATTGTTTATTGTATAATATTTCCCAAGGTTTCTAACCTTAACTACATATATACATTTAGATTCATAAAAAGGTTTACACAATTAACTTACATCATATAACAAATTAGTTATCATGCATAAAACTATAATCTTATCTTCCACTTTTGTCTCCGTCTTTCCTCGAACATTCGTATTATTCTGAAATTTGTTATCATGATATAGCAAGAGTGAACAACGACTTTGCTCAGCAAGTTTAAATACAATAACGATATATCATGATTGAAAAAAAGAATAAGCTTTTGGATTTTCAACAATATAATAATTGTGAAAGAGTACGAATCATAATTTCAATAATTGAATGACTGAATCAATTAATGTTGAGTGTCAATAATGACCATGAACAGATTTAACTGAACCTTAAGGTAATAAAGGTGATTAGCTTTTCATACCTGATGAACACATACAACATGCACTATGTGCGAATCAATAATTTAAAAAGATGAAATAATTATACAGAATTAAACCATTAGCATTCTTGAAACATAATAACTTGAGTTTGAGTTAGAAAACTTGCTCAATAAAATAATATATCCTGCTTGAATATAAATTGACTAGGGTTTAGGGAACTTGTGTGAGGACCCGAATTTTCGGGATTTCTTTAATAAAATTAAATAAGAATTTAATCGATAAAATTATCAAGGTTGTGTAAATTAATTTTATTTATGTGATTTAAGGTATGTGATGAGATTTAGTTGGTAAAGTAAATCTGTACAGAGATGGTAATGAATGGTGTTGATTTAAAATAATTGAAAAGTAAATAAGTTATTTAAAAATAATTTATTAAGAATGAGAGAAATTTCATATAAAGGTACAATAAATTGTACAAAAGAATTGTTGTGGAAGTGCATAAATTTTGATTTAATAGTATAAGTGGTAATGTGAGATATATGAATGAAATTTGTATATATATACATATATGCGTGTTTATGTTAAATTGAAACTATAAATTTTATTAATTATGAAAATTAAGGGATTAATAATTAAATTAATCCAAAATTAAATAAAAAGTGAATGTGGAAGTTAGAAAAAATTAGAAATATTGATTATATAATTAATCAATAATTATGGTGGAAGTTTGGAACATAATTGAGAAAAAAAAATGTAATTATATAAATTATATAATAATAAATTATATAATTTATATAAGGAAATTAAAGTGATGTATGAAAGAAATTATAATTATATAAATTATATAAGAATAATTATATAATTTATATAAGAAAAATTAAATTAATGAAAGGGTTAATAAATATATAGTTTTGAAGGAATTTAAGAAATTATTTAAGAAAGGAAAATGTAAATATATAAATTGTATAATTTTAAATTATATAATTTATATATAAAGAAGTTAATGTAAATATTAAAGAAATAAAAATAAATGAGAAAAAATGAATGTTTTGAATTAATAAAAATTATGGTTATGTATAATAGAATTATTGTGACTTTTATGAAGGATAATATTTTAAAAAAGTGAACATATTAGTGTAACATGTTGTCCAAGTAATGAAGTGAAAAATTATGAAAAATAATTTTTATAGGTAATATGAATTATTTTATAATTTTTGAAAGTATAAATTACCTCATATAATTACATGCATGGCGTTATGCGTGTACAAAATTTGTCAAGTAAAATACCCAAAAGAGGTATTAAAATTATTTATAAATCACGATATGATTTTTGGTTAATTAAAATAAATATTTTATATACATTATATAAAATATTTATTACATGAAATAATTACGTAATGTATTAAAAAAGTAAAATTGCATGTTATTTTGAAAAAGTCTGAAAGTTTCACGTTGTTGGCAAATAAGTCTGTGGGTGAAATTTTTATCCAAGTGGCTAACTAGCTTAAGATATATATATATATATATATATATATATATATATATATATATATATATATATATATAAGGGAAAAAGCAAGTTAAGGAAAGAAAAAGAAAAGAGAAGAAGCAAACAAAGCTAATTCTCTCTCTCTCTATTTTCTTCCCACCCGGCAACACCGTCACTGCCACCAAGAACCACCATGGCATCCAAGTGAAGTTCTAGCCTCAAAGGAAAGATTTTTCAAGCTTTTGGGGAGGTTAAGAAATGAATTTCAAGAATATCAGATTATGTAGAGACGGATTTTCCTAAAAGGTTGTGAACATTATTATTATATGTTTATATTATGATTCAATGTGGATACATTTGCAAAGTTTGTATTGACGTGATATATGCGTATTGATGTGATATATGCATGTATAAATGGGATCCAAACAGGGCGAATAGAGTTATATTAAGAACTATAATTGTTTAAGATAATTATTATGATAGAGACGATTATATATCTATGTCTAAATGATGAATCATGAAACAAAGAATATTAGATGGATATAAACAACATTGAATTTGAATGTTGAGCTTTATTGAGTTTCACGGTAATGATGATAGAAAGAAAAAGTAAAGGTTGCGATCCAGGGACTATGATCCAGTTATAAGGATTTTAAATATCCAAATATTTTAATACAGTGATTGAATTGAGAAAAAGAAAAATTTATACCGAAATATTTGATAATTATTGTTTTTAAAATCAATTATTGGATTAAAGAAGGGATTAAAGATTTATTAACGGACCGAAATTTGGACGTTAAGGAAATAATGAATAATAAATACAAAATTTAGGTTAAGAATATGGGTCGAATTTCGGGGTCGTTACAGTTGATATCAGAACTAGAGGTTATAAACCTTAGGTAAATGGTACCTTAGACTATAACTTTAGTAAGGAAGAGTAAGTTATTAAAGAATAAAGTTAGTTGCGTGGTCTGAAAACCCAAGCGTATAGTAAGCTCGTGACTCATAATTGTGTGGTGGAGCCCCTCAGCGAATGGGCGACTAAGGCCTGACTAGGATAAGCTCCGTAAGCCATATAATTATGGTAAGTTCCTGAGCCCATATACGTGATCAGTTTGATGAACATGGGGGGATTAAAATGAAGAGATATAAGTTGAGAAAGATGTAAGTTAAGAAATACAGATCTCAAATATTGGCTAAGCTTAAGGAAATTAGAAAGATATAAGATTATAAGGAAGAGATAAAGATGTTAAGAAAGATCTGAACGAAGGTAAGGAATTGAGAAAATTCATAAGTTTAATTAAAAATATATCTGAAGGAATAATTAAAATGATTCAAAAATGAATCTCAAAGAAAATCAGGGAACACCTGATTCAAGCAATAAAGATGACAAAGAAACTTAAAAAGCATAGGAAGAGATCATAATAATATGATCAGGAACGGTAAGAGGATTGTACTACGATACGATCACGAGATAATGGAATCGAATAAGGAATAGGTTGTAAAGCAAGATCATGATGGGATTAAGTGAGAATGTGAAATAACAGAGAGACCTGTTAATGGTCCAAAAGGTATATGGTACTATGAAATAGTACAAGAAGAATTCAGAGAATGATAAGACATGAATGACATAAAAGTTATGATAAGGGGGCAGAAAGTTTGGGTACGAAATTTCAATTGAGGACTCACGTGGTGACTAAGTTGCACAATCCTTTGTATGGGCAGGGGATTTGTGTTTCCTTAGTTACTATGTGATAATCATTGAAATGTTAGAGTCACGCTAGCAGTTTTGATAGATAGATAATATTAAGTTAGACACGAGTTCTTAAAACTCATGCATATGATAAGTCCATGACTCATAATCGTATGGTATGTTTTGAGCCCCTCAGCATATGGATAGTCTTTGATTTGTTCTCAGACTACATATTGCTAGGACAAGCTTCTAAACTCATATTCTTGTGGTAACTTCCTGGACTCATAATGTGTGGCAAGTTCGATGAACTATACGGGGGTATAAAAATGTTGGAGTAGTTAGAAATTTTTTGTATAATAGTAATAATAGTCCTAGCAATAAATATAATAATTAAGTAATGAAGCAGAAGGTGAATGTTAGGGAATTTAGGATATTCCCACTCTTCTAGTTTTGCTAGACTTCGAAATTTTTGGTCTCAAGCTAAATTGGCATGAATATACTTTGAAAAATACAAATGAATTTTCTTAAGTGATCTAAAAAAATGTCTATGCTACTTGTTTCGGCTAGAAGAAAATATTTTTAACATCAAAATGTATTTCAAAAGAATCATTCATGCACCTTTTAGCCCGGTGTAGATGTGATGAATGACGGAATGCTCAATGTGTTGTTGAGACGGTGCGGTACTATTTCGTCATAAGATGATTCAACACCATAAAGTATGGTGTAAGAATTATTAACGACGGAATTCTCAACGGACTGTCAAAATGATGCGGTAACATGAAGTCATAAATGATTTTGATTTATGAAGATATGTCAAAGCTATAAGTCAATGCCATTTGACTCGGCTAGACATTTTGAAAGTTTTGATATGATGAATGTTTTAAAAATTTATGCGAGTTATAAATTGTTAAAGGTAAGTCTATGCTAATTGATCTAGCTAGACAAGCATTGAAGAAATATAAGTCTAAGTTATTAATTCAGCTAGACAAATTTTAACATATATTTATTGAATTCGGATTCTTTGAAAGTTATAACTAATTAAATTACTTTTGAATGAATTCTAATATTGAGATGAACAAAGAGATTAAGAATATTGCAAGTTGATCAAATGGTCACCTGGCATAAAGAAACACTGGCATTACAGATTGTTCTACTGGCGTGCCAAATTACGGATTAAATATACATCACTTTAATGGCAGACTGATCCACTGTCAGGGTTTGCAGTATGAAGTACTAAGGGAGTAAAGTACTGTAAACTGGGATAAATGTTCATTCAGCATATCATGAAAGTTTTTCAAAATAAAAATTTTGAATTCTTCTACTCTTATAAAGATTGGATGGTAGGATGGGGTAGTATTTTAATTGTGAGTGATAAGGAAAGTAATAATTGCAAAGTAAAGGAATTATGAAATGTGATGGATTAGAAATGGCAATGTGTAATGACCACGAGGACTGAATGAAATAAAGATATGTGGAATAAATGCAAAGGAAAGGTGTAAGTTACAAATGAATGAGATATTAGTACATAGAAATTTCGTGGACGAAATTTATGAAGGAGGGGTGAATGTGACACCTATGATTTTTGGAATAATTTTAAATAAAGATTATGACGAATTAAGTAAAGGTTAACGTATAGAACCTAGTGTTGAATGATAGAGGTATTAAGGAATGATTTATGAAATGTGAAGAAAATTTATATGAATTAAGAAAAGAAGGATGAATGTGTATACTATAAATGAGGTGTAATAGAAAGTATGAAATAAGTGAATGAATAAATGAGTTAAAGTTTTATTAATAAAATTTTTAGAGAAATATGGAATGTAATACTACAAAGAAATTGGGAATTGAAATAAGAATTGAATATTTTGACAGTTATGACTATTATGGTATTATTCATGTGAGTTATAGAAATTAATGAGGAAATATATGATTATTATGTGTTTAATTATGATTCATCAATATAAAGGTATAGCAAGGTGCTATAAATAAAATACGTATAATTATGATTCCGAGAACGGAATCCTGTTAAGGGGAGAAGAATGCGAGTACCCGGATTTTTGGGATTTCTTTAATAAAATTAAATAAGAATTTAATCGATGTTTAAAAATGTGTAATGACCACGAGGACTGAATGAAAGAAAGATATGTGGAATAAATGCAAAGGAAAGGTGTAAGTTACAAATGAATGAGATATTAGTACATAGAAATTTCGTGGACGAAATTTATGAAGGAGGGGTGAATGTGACACCTATGATTTTTGGAATAATTTTAAATAAAGATTATGACGAATTAAGTAAAGGTTAACGTATAGAACCTAGTGTTGAATGATGGAGGTATTAAGGAATGATTTATGAAATGTGAAGAAAATTTATATGAATTAAGAAAATAAGGATGAATGTGTATACTATAAATGAGGTGTAATAGAAAGTATGAAATAAGTGAATGAATAAATGAGTTAAAGTTTTATTAATAAAATTTTTAGAGAAATATGGAATGTAATACTACAAAGAAATTGGGAATTGAAATAAGAATTGAATATTTTGACAGTTATGACTATTATGGTATTATTCATGTGAGTTATGGAAATTAATGAGGAAATATATGATTATTATGTGTTTAATTATGATTCATCAATATAAAGGTATAGCAAGGTGCTATAAATAAAATACGTATAATTATGATTCCGAGAACGGAATCCTGCTAAGGGGAGAAGAATGTGAGTACCCGGATTTTTGGGATTTCTTTAATAAAATTAAATAAGAATGTGAGTACCCGGATTTTTAAAAATGTGAACATATTAGTGTAATATGTTGTCCAAGTAATGAAGTGAAAAATTATGAATTATTTTATGATTTTTGGAGGTATAAATTACCTCATATAATTACATGCATGACGTTATGCGTGTACAAAATTTATCAAGTAAAGTACCCAAAAGAGGTATTAAATTTATTTATAAATCACGATATGATTTTTGATGAATTAAAATAAATATTTTATATACATTATATAAAATATTTATTACATAAAATAATTACGTAATGTATTAAAAAGTAAAATTGCATGTTATTTTGAAAAAGTCCGAAAGTTTCACATTGTTGGCAAATAAGTCGGTGGGTGAAATTTTGATCCAAGTGGCTAACTAGCTTAAGATATATATATATATATATATATATAAGGGAAAAAGCAAGTTAAGGAAAGAAAAAGAAAAGAGAAGAAGCAAACAAAGCTAATTCTCTCTCTCTGTCTCTCTATTTTCTTCCCACCCGGCAACACCGTCACCGCCACCAAGAACCACCATGGCATCCAAGTGAAGTGTTAGCCTCAAAGGAAAGATTTTTCAAGCTTTTGGGGAGGTTAAGAAATGAATTTCAAGAATATCAGATTATTTAGAGACGGATTTTCCTAAAAGGTTGTGAACATTATTATTATATGTTTATATTATGATTCAATGTGGATACATTTACAAAGTTTGTATTGACGTGATATATGCATGTACAAAAGTTGGTATTGATGTGATATATGCATGTATAAATGGGGTCCAGACAGGGCGAATAGAGTTATATTATGAACTATAATTGTTCAAGATGATTATTATGACAGAGACAATTATATATCTATGTCTAAATGGTGAATCATGAAACAAAGAATATTGGATGGATATAAACAACATTGAATTTGAATGTTGAGCTTTATTGAGTTTCACGGTAATGATGATAAAAAGAAAAAGTAAAGGTTGTGATCCAGAGACTAGGATCCAGATATAAGCATTTTAAATATCCAAATATTTTAATACAATGATTGAATTGAGAAAAAAAAAAATTTATACCAAAATATTTGATAAGTATTGATCTTAAAATCAATTATTGGATTAAAGAAGGGATTAAAGATTTATTAACGGACCGAAATTTGGATGTTAAGGAAATAATGAATAATAAATACAAAATTTAGGATAAGAATATGGGTCGAATTTCGGGGTCGTTACAACTTGTCTGATAGTCGATCTACAGCTAACTAGCTTTTAAATAACTCTCTTTGAATGACCTAATATTAACAACATTGGTCTATCAATTTGCACTACGTAAAATTGTACAATTATGCGCTCAATTATGCTATTTATCTAGCAAATAAAAGTTACATAACAAATAATTTAATATACTATCATTAACCTATAAAACAATTAATCAATCTTAGGTTAATAATTTAATTAATTTATATCATATTTCTCAAATGTTAAACATTTATTAAACTATTAAACAATTTATTATAATTATTTAGATAAATGAGTTAAAAGACATTTTCTTTATTTCATTAAATCTAATTTCATTTAATTACTATTTAACATTAATTAAATAGTAAGTAATTAACTAAATTTAGTTATTATTTAATAATAAATAATAACTTACTAGATTTATTTATTATTTAAAGTTAATCAAATAATAATTATATTATAAATAATCAAATATCCTTAGTTATTATTTAATAATAAATAATAACTAACTAACTAGATTCATTTATTATTTAAAGTTAATTAAATAATAAATAATAAAACTAAATAGTAAATAATCAAATATCATTAGTTTTTATTTAATAATAAATAATAACTAACTGGATTTATTTATTATTTAAAATTAATCAAATAGTAAATAATTAAATAATCAATCTTAGTTGTCTTTAATTATTATTTAATAGTAATTTAATAGTAATTAATTAATTTATCATCCTTGTTTATAGGATGGTGCACAGTGCAAGTCTTGATAGAGTTTCAAATGCGCGGTGAGGGATCCGAGTATTTATATATGCATGTGGTTTTTATTTTTGGCAACTTGGAATCCTACCCATCTCGTGTTTAATTATTATGCTCCTGGCTGTTTTGCAGACTTTGAAGTCCAAGATATTTCTTTGGTCAAGGAATATCATTTACGTGAAAAGTTTCCCCTCAATCACCACTGTATCAAGTTCCTTGATCACTTGTTTTCTGATTTGAATATTAATTAAATAATAAATTATTAATTTAATCATAAATTTGAAAAATATAATATTAAACTAATTAGATTAATAATTAAAATGTTTAAATATTAATCCTAAATATTTATAATATTTGAAAAATATAATATTAAACTAACTAGATTAATATTTAAAATATTTAAATATTAATCCTAAATATTTATTATATTTGAAAAAAAATATAATATTAAACTAACTAGATTAATATTTAAAACATTAGAATATTAATTCTAAATACTTATTATATTTGGAAAATATAATATTAAACTACCTAGATTACTATTTAAAACATTTAAATATTAATCCTAAATATTTATTATATTTGGAAAACATAATAATAAACTAACTAGATTAATATTTAAAATATTTAAATATTAATCCTAAATACTTATTATATTTGAAAAATATAATATTAAACTAACTAGATTAATATTTAAAATATTAGAATATTAATCCTAAATATTTATTATATTTGGAAAATATAATATTAAATACCTAAATAACATTTTTGTATTTTTACTATTTTTAATAAATTTTTAATCATTTAAATTAATTAAAACTAAATTTGGAGGGCATTTTTGTAATTTGGGCAAAAAACTCAAAATGCCTTATCACTTCCCTAGTTCGCCAGTTTCTTCGTCTCATCCTCTTCGGTAGCACAAACCGCCATTAAAACACCATTAAGCAAGCTTTAATCTATTCAAAAATTTCTAAATCAATTACCAAAAACTTAACAACAATTAATAACATAAAAAATTAAATTCCCATGAATTATTTCACAAATTTTTGGAGAAAAATTTGTTCACATAATTAATTCCATAAATACATCAAAATTATGATTTTCAACCTCAAATCCCATAAATAATCACATAATCAAATAGTACAAATTATTCTATACTAAAATACTAATTTTTCTACATTATCCAAACAATTTATTACATAACAAACAATTCTTTTGGATAATTAAAATAGGAAAGAAAGTATACTTTCAGAAAGTAAAATAAGTATTACCTTATTTGATGATTTCTATTTAAGAGCTAGATTAATAATCTTCCTCTAGTAATTTTCTTGATGGCAATGAAACTTTCGGATGAAAATTCTATGGAGGGTTTTGAAAAATATGAATTTCCGTAGAGAAAAGAGAGAGATGATGAACAAGAGTTGCTTTTGTTTCTGTATAATACTCCTCCTACTTCTACATGTACATTATACATATTATTAACTCGACATCGAATGTTAAATAATGAAATTACAGTGTATGAGATTTAAGTTAAATATGAGTTTTACATGCATACCTCACAAAGTTGTCAATCTCCACGCAATTGAGAAGAATGTAAGTATGTGCTGAAAGTAGTATGCCCTCAAGCCAATCACATTTGATGTGATAAGCATATACTTTGTAATCTTGTTCATTTATTAATAAAAGTATCAAGGCATTTCTTTATTCATGATTAATTACTTGAATTAATCAAATGGATAAACCCATAGTTCTCGAGCAATGCTTTTAGAACCATGATGAGGATCATGCTAATGAAATCTAAATTCAAGATAGCTCAAAACTAAAATTGTTCCTAATCGTTGGATCACTAAAAAGGGGATTAGTAGATCCGGATAGATTGGTACATACTATGCTTGCTCTTATGAAGAGGATGCTTGATCTCATAATCATTTGTGTAGAGACACTAAAGCAAGTATGTAGGTGCTTATTAGAGAATAAGTTCACTGAACGTGACTCGCTCAAGGAACACCTAATGGAGTCTTACTTGCCTGTCAATAGGAGTTCCTTTTGTGATAGTAGTACAAGTGATCCTTGGACTTGAGATCATCATAGTATCTTGTGTATGATGAATTATGTTTTGACATATTCCTTAAAACCTTTAGGGTGTATCAAAGGGTATGATTGGATATAATAAGTCATACATGGAGATAGGTGAGTGATCAACAAAGAATCTACCAGTTCTAGTAAAAGAAGGGAATGTCCTATGCGATTCGATAAATGACAACTCAGTAGTCCTTGGCCAAGGCAGAATGAAAATTAGAAAGTAGTTTCTAATTTACATTAATTAAAGTTATTCATTTGGGGATCGAAATGCATATAATCAAATAAAATAAGACTTGACAGTTATACCATGTCTTATATTTGATTGGGACGTTGTGAGGTAGAAGGATTGAATTGTACGGTAACTATTCGCTGAATAGATTCTTTTGTGATTAAATGTTGAAATCTATATTATCTGAAAAGTCGTTGATCGCTAAGGGGGCTTACCCTTATTATGGAATAAATATTATTTATTTAAATGAATTAAATAGTATAATTTATTTATATAAATAAGATTAGAATAGTTCTAATTAATTTATTCTATAACCGGTTTAATATGGAGAACCTAAAGGGTCACACCATAAAAGAAAAATAATTATTTAAGAAGTAAATGGCATAATTGTAATAATGAATTAAGTATATTTAATTTATACTATATGGATAGAATAAATTAAATAGCTTAATATTTATAATTTAGTATTTTAGAAATACTAATTATAAATTAATAAGAGGAGTCTTATTATTATTATTATTACTTTTATTGTTATTATTTAGTTCCTAAATGGTTTAGGAATTAATTAATAAGAGTACTCTCATAATTGATAATTAAGTTCCTAAATAGTTTAGGAATTATAATTATTATATTAAATTAATTAAGATCCTAATTAGATTAGGAGTTTAATTAAAAACCCTATTCCTAAAGGTGTTAGGAGGGTTTACTAAATCTATAAATAAGAGAAGTCTTATTATGGATTAAGGTTACACACATACATTTCCACAAGTTTTGGGAGAGTACTCACATATTCTCTAGAGAGAGAAAACTAGGGTTTGCCATCACCCACTTCTTGAATTATTGTTATTCCTTGGTGGATCACCTCTAGAGGCCAAACACTTGGGTGGCTAACATTGATCATTGGAATCCAATCGATGAAATTCAAGGAGAACGCGGAGGATTTGGAGGTGAACTTGTACCCGTTGAAGTTTTTGAGTTCTACAAGGGTATATCTCTAACTTCTTCTTTATTAATTAATAGTTGCGCATAAAGGTCGATCTTGGATTATGGTTTGTAAATTTTTAAATTTGATTTTACCATGCTTCCGCTATTTTGTGCAATTTGATTGCGTCTATGAATATTACAAACCAACATGTGCCGCATGTAATTCTACCTCAGATAGGAATATGCATTTTCCTTTACCATAACCGCGCCCAGGTAGACCAAATACAGAAAGTCGACCATTAAGTTCAACGTTGCCCCCATCATCATGTCTTGGAACTCGATTGGACTTTATCAAGACCTTGTCGGGGAAATAGTCTGAAATAAATATAGATATCTCATCAAAACTGTACGCCTCACATATCGACCCCTCGATGTAAGCTCTATTTTTTACCTTCCTCTTAAGGTTTCCCATCACCCTCTCGAAAGGATACATCCATCTATATTGAACTGGACCACCACAACGAGCTTCATAAGGTAGATGGATTTGCAAATGCTCCATGGAGTCAAAAAACCCAGGTGGAAATATTTTTTCAAGTTTATATGTGATCTCAATGATGTTCTTCTCAAGTATGTCCATGTCATTTGCATTTAACGTTTTTGAGCATATGTTTTTGAAAAAATGACTAAGCTCAGTCAAAGCATCCCAAACTGTTTTATCAAGCAAGTCCCGAAATGCTATAGGCATGAGTCTCTCCATGAACACGTGACAGTCATGACTCTTCATCCCTTGTATTTTCCCACCTGTAACACACCTTGTAATGTTTGACACATATCCATTTGGTAGTTTCAGAGACTTAATCCATGCACATACATCTTGTGCCTGCTTTTTGGATAAGGTGTACTTTGCATGAGGTTTAACTATCTTTCCACTAGGTGATTGATAAAGCTCTAAACCAGGACGCTTTCAAATATCTTTCATATCCAACCGTGCCTTATCATTATTTTTCGTCTTGCCCTTTACACCCAGCATGGTGTTAAATATATTGTCGAACACATTCTTCTCAATATGCATGATGTCTAGTTTATGACGAATCAAGTTTGTGGACCAATAAGGTAATTCCCAAAATATGCTTCTCCGAACCCAATTGTGAGACTTACCAAACCCATTGATTATTTCTGAGCTAGCACTCTTACCAAATGGGATTATTGACAATCTCATCACACGGTCATATACCTCTGTCCTAAACAATCGTGCTACAGGCATATCATTCTCTACTTTTCCTTTTCTGAAATTGTCTCTATTTTTTTGAAAAGGGTGATCTATTGGCAAAAAATGACGATGACGGTCAAACCAGCAGGGTTTTCGACCATGTGGTAGAGTGAACGACTTTGTATGCTCCATATAATATGGACAAGACATCTTCCCATGTGTACTCCATCCAGATAACATGCCATAAGCAGGAAAATCACTGATAGTCCACATAATCGCTGCCCGAAGATTGAAATTTATTTTCGTCGAAACATCCCAAGTTTGTACTCCATCCGCCCACAATATTTTCAACTCATTTATCAGAGGTCTCAAGTAAACATCTAGATTCTTTTCAGGACTCTTGTGACTAGTAATCATGAGTGAAAGAAACAAGTATGATTGTTTCATACACATCCAAGGAGGCAAGTTGTAAGGAGTCACAATCACAGGCCAGCAGGAGTACGGAACAGCTAAGTAACCGAAAAGGTTAAAACCATCTGTTGATAATCCAAGTCTCACATTTCTTGGTTCTAATGCAAACCCAGGATGTGCTAAGTTGAAATCTCTCCAAGCCTTCCCATCTGCTGGATGGTTAGGTTCTTCATCTTTAGCTGGAGATCTCGCATGCCAAGTCATATGTTCAGCTGTTCTTGAAGACATGTACAATCTTTGTAGGCGATGTGTAATTGGAAAATACCATAAAATCTTAAAAGGTATATTTTTCTTTTTCATAGTCTCACCCTCTTTATTACGCTTAAACCGATCATGACTGCACAACGTGCACTTTGTCTTCTGTTCATTTTCCTTATAAAACAACATGCAATCGTTCGGACATACATCGATCTTTTGGTATCCAATACCCAACTTCTTCACCATTTTTCTTACAAAAGTAATAGCTATCGGGCAATTTTTCACCGTCAAACAACATACTCTTAATGGCCTTTAAGAGCGACTCAAAACACTTGTCGCTCATGTTGTGATCAGTCTTGATGTTAAGTAACATCGCCACTGTAGACAACGTAGTTTGCTTGGTGCATCCAGGCTACAATGGTTCGCTACCCTCCTCTAATAAAGTAAAGAATGCTTTGGCATCAGAATTCATAACTTGCTTTCTAGTTTGTTCCCAATCAAAATTCGGCCTTACAATATCATGAACCATGTCATTCATACAGTAAATATTGCTGCCTGGATTTTGTCCCTGTGTGATGACACTCCCTCTTTTCTGTCCATATGCCCACCAACATTCTTCGTAATTTTTCATAAACCCTTTAACAAGTAAATGATATGCGACCAAATCTCTATCCGCATAATAAACATTCTTACACTTCAAACAAGGGCATTTTATCTTGTTTTGAGCATTGACACATTCTTTGTGACTATATGCATAATTCAATAACACTTCGCAATCAGTTCTAAATTTAGTTGTAGCACCTATCTGACCACTTGACTTTCGTCACCTCATCCAGCTACGGTCTGAATAGAAATCCATTATAGTATGAGGTACCTATTTTGACAAAATTTACTGTATTAATTAAATTGTGTTGTTGTCTTTAGGTATGTGCTATATGCATGAATCCTACCTATCTTCAAGGGTCAGGCTTCTATCCCATTCCTAGATGTGTCTCCTCACTAGTGTCAACACCTTGAGCACGTTTCTTCTGTTTTAAGAAGATTTCGGCAGCACCTCGCCATGGTCTCCAAGTACACGAAATAGACCAAAACAACTTTGTCTAAGTATGCACTTAGAGAACATGTCGAGATACTAGTCGAAAAATCCTCAAAAAAAAAAAAAAAAACGGACTCAAGTCATTGACACCGACCTAAGTGAGAAATGGAACATCTAGGAATAGTCCCAGACTGGGATTATTCGACATTCACTCTTAATGAGTGAATGTTGAACGAGTTTCTAAGCTCCTAATGTTACATGCACTAGTATTCAGTTTATTTTAGATGGGGTAACAAATTAATGCTACTTAGTTTATTATTATTATTATTATTATTATTATTATTATTATTATTATTATTATTATTATTATTATTATTTTATTTGTTACTATTAGTATTAGTGTTATTATTATTATTAGTATTAGGAGCATTTTTTTAATTTAGTAGTAGTAGTATTTTTATTTTTATTATTTAGTAGTAGTCGTATCATTATTATTGGTAGTATTAGTTTTCTTATTATTAGTGATAATAGTTTTCTTATTATTAGTAGTATAAAGTGATCCCATCTATTTTTTGTCGTCATATCCTTATACTACATACAAATGAAAGCATTATATGATGGATAGAATTTTAAGAAGAAAAATCTTATATACCACATACAAAATTAAGTGGGACTTAACAAACCAAGTATGCAATGCAGTACATAATTTTAAGGAAATAATAAGTACACACAAAACTTTTCAAATATAGCGTGAGATCATCGGATTTAACATACTGTTGACGCAAACAAAACAATTAACTTTGGACATCAATTATATTAACTTTGAACCAAACTAGCCACATTGTCAGGCTTGTTTAACCTCTCCCCTAAGAACTTCGGGCCTGCTGCTGTCTCATAAATACCAATAGTGTACCCCATTTATTAAACTTTTACCATTTTTTGTGGTATAGGGAAACAGTCTGTTTGTGTATCACGGAGGACTTGTCCAATCTATGTCGAGCTATCCTAAAATTATTTAGAACCAAGCATCACAACATTGTGTAGTCATATTTGCATGGGGTTAATAGATTCTATTTAAAAAATTTCCCATCCGAAGTGATAATATCTTTTACAGAAATTGTGTTTAACTGTTCTTCATGAGCTCCATGAACAACCACCATCTACTGTCCACAAAGTCTCATATAACACTAATCCAATAAGATGCTCTTAATGCAGGCATACACTTGCATACTGGTAACCAAATTGAGTTTATTGGCACCTTCCTAGAATCATTTTATCAGTTCTACCAAATGAAGTATATCAAAGCCAATACACGAAGATGGAATAGAGAATGCAAAAATCAAAATATATTTCATAAAATTAAGCAGTTTCCCAATCTGCCAGTTTGAAAAGAACAAAACCCATACTTTAACTTCAGATAAATTAAAAGATAAAAAGAAAGTAGTAAGAAAACAATATCAAACCACTTGGGCATGGCAAATTAAACCCAAATAAATTAAACCCAAAGAAATTTCAACCAACATTAACATAAATACAGAATACAGAACCTCCAAGTTCGTTCCCATGCTACAAATTTACGCAGCATTTGCCAATATAAAGGAATTTAAAAGAAGAAAAAAAAAAGAGAACTCATCTTTAATAAAATAAATATGCATACTAGGGTTTTGGGGTGAGCACCTTCTTTCGCTCTCAATTTCTTACTATTTGCCTCTCAAATTATATGTTTGATTTCAAGTTTGATTTTAGTCTGCATCATTTCGCCATTTTGCCTTCCAGCAGCAAATAAAAGGAAAGCAGTATGGACTTGGGTAAGGGGTGGCTAGATTTAGGTAAAGATGTAACAGCGACCTCAGTTCGGTCGCTAAATAGTTAATTACGTGGCATTTGTTGCGACCGCAATAGCGACCGCAATAGTAACAATAGCGACCGAATATAATAGCTATTGATTTAGTGACCGATTTTCGGTCGCTGATTTTGGCGCTAATTCTCTCGGGCTTTTTTGGTGGTGAATTTTAGTAACAGCGACGGTATTAGTGACCCTTAGCGGTCGCTAAAAATATTAGCGACTGAAAAATTTGTCGGTCGCATGAGTCGGTCGCTATAACCCTTTATTAGCGACAGAAAAGTTCGGTCGCTGTTAGTTTCGGTCGCTGATAGGTACTTTTCTTGTAGTGATGTCCCAACACATTTACACGAGTAAATACGTAGCCCAACAATATATATAGACACGCACACACACATTATCCAAACCTGAACTATCAGGTAGTGATTCTTTAGCTTTTGTTTATGAATCTAATCTATCTTAAGGCCATCCAATTCATGGTGGCTAGATAGGGATGCGACTTATAATCATGTTGCTTTCACCATACAGGATAAATTAAAGCTCATAGTTGAAAATAGTAAAGATACAATTGTGGAATTAGTGGGAGATTGAAGCCAGGTAATTCTGAAAAATACTGCGTAACAATCTCTGACAATTCTCTCAGACAGTGTCATATAGCCAGTCCCCAACTAGTACAACATTCTCTACACACGCCCTCTAACCAGCTCACATGAGTACTAATATTTCCTAATAGTTAGCCACATGATAACATAAAAGGTTATAACTATTACTAAAAATGATTTTAAAATAAACAAAAAGCATAGCTAATAATACTAAAATAATAATAATGGTGCCAAGGTTGAGCTGCCCGGAGTCGAACTGCCAAGGTCAGGCTACACGACTCCAAGTTGATGACCAACCCCCTGTTACGTGCCCGGGGTCCCCAAGGCCATCAATGTCTGCTTTTCTTGCTCCGATCCCTCTTTTCCAGGTATTCCCGTGCTACCAATGCACTGTCTGACAAGTCATCATTATCGTTATTGTCCTCGTATGATCCTGCATCAGTCACCCCACGTTAGAAAGAACTCGCCCTCGAGTTCATGGTGTCATCCTCGAGGTTCCCAAAATAGGGGGCTTAATTGCTTAACATTGAAAACGTCTGAGGTCCACAGATGACCAGGAATACGCAGCTGATAAGCATTATCATTAATCTTCTACAGAATCTTACAAGGTCCAATCTTTCGATCCTTAAGTTTGTTGTATTCTCCAACAGGAAATCGATCAAGAGTTAACACCGCCCAAACAAAATCACCAACTTTAAAAAGTACCTGACGACGGTGACTGTCAACCCGACCCTTGTACTTGGCATTGTTTTTCCAAATAGACCGTCAAACCTGGTCATGAATTTCCCAAAGATGAGCTGCCATTTCATCTGCCTTCGGACTCACACGTCCAATTCTCGGAATAGGAGTTAGATCCAAAATGTTAGGCGAATTCTGGTCATAAACAATCTTAAATAGACTCATCCCCATAGTTCTGTTCTTGGATCGATTGTATGTAAATTCAGTTTGAGCTAACGTCAGATCCCACTGCTTCGGCTTTGTCCTAGCTAGATACCTTAGCAGATTTCCCAGACTTTGATTCACTACTTCGGTCTGACCACTGATTTGAGAATGGTATGCACTGCTGAAGTTCAGTTGTGTTCCCATTTTCTCCCACATGCTTTTCCCAAAATTACTCATGAACTTGGTATCTCGATCAAAAGTAATAGTCTTTGGAACTCCATATAGACGCACAACCTCCTAAAAGTAGAGATGGGCAATCCGAGTAGCATCCATAGTCTTTCGACAAGCAATAAAGTGCGCCATTTTTGAAAATCGATCAACCACGACAAGTATAGAATCCATAGACCTTCGGGTGCGGGGTAATCCGAATACAAAATATATACTCACATCTATCCATAGTACTTTTCGAACTAGTAAGGGAATGTATAAACTTGCATTGGTAATGATCCCTTTTGACTTATGGCAAACATAGCATCGCTCCACATAACGCACAAAATCACTTAAGATCTTCGACCAATAGTAGTCAGCGGACACTAAGGTCAATGTTTTGTCTTGGCCGAAGTGACCTTCAGAATGTAGTTCACTGATGATCTTCTCCCGAACAGAACAGTCAGGAATGCATACTTGTTATCCTCGAAACAGATACCCAATGTGGAGGAAAAAGTTATAACACTGACCTTCCTCAGCTTCCCGAACTATTTTCCCGAAAGAAGGATCCTCGACATACATGTCGGGAAAAACGTCAAAACCTGTAACTGTGCTGCTCAGAGTTGTAAGTAGTGTATGACGGCTAAATGCATCGACAACACAATTCTAACTACCAGCTTGGTATCGTAAAGTGAAAGTGAATTCATGTAAGTACGCCACCTATTTGGCATGTCTTCAATTTAACTTATGTTGACCATTGATGTATTTCAAAGCTTCATGGTTGGTGAGAATAATGAACTTTCATTGTATCAGATAATGACGCCAATGTTTCAATGATTGAACTATGGAGTAGAATTCCAATTCATAAGTAGAGTAATTGTTCTTCGATCCTGACATCTTTTCATTGCAGAACGCCACTAGCCGACTAGTCTGGCTCAAAGCTCCACTAATGTCAATTCCCGATGTATCACAATTCACTTTAAAGACTTTCTCAAAGTCGGGAAACGCTAATACCGGTGCTTCGGTCATCTTTTTAATGAGCAAAAAACTAGATTTGGCCTCTTCGGACCAATGAAATGACTTCTCCTTTAGACAGTCTGTGATTGGTGCAATTAAAGTACTAAAATTTTGAATAAACCGACAATAGAAAGATACTAACCCATGAAAACTTTGGACATCATGTAACGTCTTTGGTGTCGATTATGCTAAAACCGCTTCGACCTTCGATTGACCGGTATGGACACCCTCGATGGAAATAACAAATTTAAGGAAAGTTATCGAGGTCGTGTCGTACGAACTTTTCTTCTTATTTACAAACAGTTGCTCCTTCCTCAACATATCGAACACAGCTTGGAGGTGTTCATGAAGTGATTTTCGATTTGGGCTATAGATCAAAATCTCATCAAAGTACACGACTACAAATTTCCCCATAAAAGGTGGTAAAACCTGGTGCATGTACCTCATAATGGTGCTCAAAGTATTAGACATTCCAAAAAGAGTGACCATCCATTCATACAAGCCATGTTGTGTTTTAAAGGTCGTTTTCCCTTCATCTCTAGGCCTTATCCGAATATGATGGTAACCACTCTTAAGGTCAATTTTTTAGAAGACTTTCGCTCCAGCCAGTTGGTCTAACATGTCATCTAGACAAGGAATTGGAAATCGATACTTCACTGTGATTTTATTTATCGTCCTACTATCAATACACATCCTCCATGACCCATGTTTCTTTGGTACTAACAGAGCGGGTACGACGCAGAAGCTCATGGTTTCTCGAATATGCCCATTTTCCATCAACTCCACCACTTGCCTTTCCAGCTGTTCAAACTCCTTAGGACGGTAAGTTGGTCAATCCCAGTGGAAGCTCTTTGGGCAATAAGTTGACAAACTCTGAGAGTAAGTTTTGCACATCGACCGTCATTTCTTTGTTTTCACTATCTGAACAACCTTCACAAGTTAGTAAGACATATACAACACCTTCTCGATTAACTTCAGTCATAAACCTGAATAGCGACAATAAATTGGTATTCCCGACTGCTCGAGTCATACCACTTTCCTCCCGTCGTGGGGCTAACACAATCTTCTTCCTTTTGATACTTAGGGAATAAGTGTTCTTCTGACCATCATGTATAACCCTTCGATCGTATTGTCACAGTCGTCCCAATAATACATGGCACGCATCCATAGACACCACATCACACCAAGTGTTGTCAAAGTATTTCTTCCTAATGGAGAAATGGAGAATGAAACTAAACATTTCTTATCAATAATTACTTCATTACCTTTGTTTAACCACGACAACTTGTAAGGTTTAGGGTGTCGATCCGTCTTCAGTTGTAGTTTTTGATAGCTTCTTCGGACACCACGTTTTCACAACTTTCATTGTCAATGATCAATCTGCAAACCTTGTCGGCCATAGTACAAGTGGTATGAAAGATGTTGGTTGTGAGCCAATCTTCTTCGGACGTATCCTTAGGGCTCAACAAGCTCTTGGAAATGATTAACGTCTCCTGCCCATCACCATATAACATATCTTCTTCTCCATAGTCATCGTATGTAGGCTCGTCGAACTCCTCAGTTTCTTCCATCACATCTTCTGCGATCAGAAGATTTTTACCCTTTTGATTGGCAGGCTTTCTACACTCATTAGCCCGATGGTCTGGCTCACCACATCGAAAACATTTAATACTAGGAACAAAGTTACTTTGTGGTTGTGGTACCGAACGGATTTGTTGAGAGGATACTGACCTACTAATTGTGTTATTCCTCATCACTGGCCTTCTGTTTTGTTGTTGTTCTACATCTTAGGCTCTCTGATAAGTCTCAAAAACAGTCCACATCAAGTGAAGGCTGAGAACCTCTTGCAAGGACTGCCGTAATACACCCATATATCTCGCTACCAACTACTCTTCCGACCCTACTATCAATACAAATCCTCCATGACCCATCGTTCTTTAGTACTAATAGAGTGGGTACGGCACAAGGGGCTCACGCTTTCCCGAATATGCCCCTTCTCCATCAACTCCATCACTTGCCTTTGCAACTCTTAAGACTCCTTAGGAATAAGTCCATAAGCTGGTCGGTTCAACAAAATCAATCCTGGGATTAGGTCGCATGATGTTTTATGCCCCTCATCGAGGGCAATCCTAGTGGAAGCTCTTTGGGCATTAAGTCAACAAACTCTGAGTAACTTTTGCACATTGACGGTCATTTCTTTGTTTTCACTATCTGAACAACCCTCACAAGGTAGTAAGGCATATACATTGCCTTCCCGATTAACTTCAGTCATAAACCTGAACTGCAATAAAAAAAATTGGTATTCTCGACTGCTCGAGTCGTACCGCTTTCTTCTCGTCGCGGGCCTAACACAATCTTCTTCCCTTTGATACTTAGGGAATAAGTGTTCTTCCGACCATCATGTACAACCCTTCGGTCGTCCTAACAATACATGGCACGCATCCATAGACACCACATCATACCAAGCGTTGTTAAAGTATTTCTTCCTAATGGAGAATGAAACTAAACATTTCTTATCAATAGTTACTTCGTTACCTTTGTTTAACTATGACACCTTGTAAGGTTTGGGGTGTCGATCGGTCTTCAACTGTAGTTGTCGAAAAGCCTCTTCGAATACCACGTTTTCATAACTTCCATTGTCAATGATCAATCTGCAAACCTTGTCGGCCACAGTACAAGTGGTATGAAATATGTTGGTTGTAAACAAATCTTTTTCGGATGTATCCTTAGGGCTCAACAAGCTCTTGCGAATGACTAGGGTCTCCTGCCCATCACCATATAACATATCTTCTTCTCCATAGTCATCGTATGCAGGCTCATCGAACTCCCTGGTTTCTTCCATCACATCTTCTTCGATCAGACGATTTTAACCCTTCTGATTGGCAGGCTTTTTGCACTCATTAGCCCGATGGCCTGGCTCACCACATTGGAAACATTTAATACCAGGAACAGAGTTACTTTGTGCTTGTGGTACCGAAGGGGTTTTTGAAAGGATACCAACCTACTGATTGGGGTATTCCTCATCACTGGCCTTCAATTCTGTTGTTGTTCTTAACCTCAGGCTCTTTGATAAGTCTTGAAAATAATCCACATCAAGTGAAGGTTGAGAACATCTTGCAAAGACTGCCGTAATCCACCCACATATCTCATTACCAACTATTATTCCATCCCTACTATCAATACACATCCTCTATGACCTATCTTTCTTTGCTACTAACAAAACGGGTATGGTGCAGGGGCTTATGTTTTTCCGAATATGCCCTTTTTCCATCAACTCCAGCACTTGCCTTTGCAGCTCTTTAGACTCCTTAGGACTAAGATGGTAAGTTGGTCTGTTCAGCAAACTCGATCCTAGGATTAGGTCGATATGATGTTGTATGCCCCTCATCGGGGGTAATCCAGTGGAAGCTCTTTGGGCAATAAGTCGACAAACTCTGAGAGTAACTTTTGCACAACGACTGTCATTTCTTTGTTTTCACTGTCCGAACAACCCTCATAAGGTAGTAAGGCATATATGTTGAGCGAAATCGGAACGGTTTTATTTTACTAGTAAAGTTCCGACATCGAGTTCGTTTGAATGAACAATAACGCGCAAGCATACGTTTGAAGGAAGTGGAATGTAAATGGACATAATGCAAATTAACATTTAAACTACTAAAACGGTAAAGATAGATGAACCTATAATTACGTTTTCTCCCAATACTTCATTTAAATCTCCTCACTCTCCCTATTTGGTCTTACGGTCACGGTGACTGCTTAACCGAGAATACAATAGTATTTACACGCCTCTTTTGAAGGACATGTAAACAAACCAAATCTAAACCTATCCCATTCGACAGAATTCAGACAAGAACACCCAAGCTAAGCATTTCACTATATGTCTATGAGAAATAGCAACGCAAGGATTTGAAGCACGTATTCTCACATTGGTTATATGTGGCACATAGGTATATGTCTATCCTACGCACAAATTATGCATACGCTCCTAAGAACACAACATAACACATGTTATCACATTCGGGTCAAAACACTATAATCCGTTTTCCAATTTCATATAGGTTACCAAATTAACCACTTGTCCAAGCAATTAAACATGAAAAACTAAATGTGATAACCCAATTCATATGGTGCCATCCAAGAGACTACAAACCTAAGCCAACGAAGCAAAACGATAAGCCAAATACAAAACAAACTTCACTTAGGCATTTTGTCGAACACTTGGCGTGCACAATGAAATCCTTCTCTCAAAGAACTCACAAATACAACAACAACCAAATAAGAAAGAGATATTCAATTAAACTAAGCATTATACACCCAACACAATCATAAATTCCATGCTCAAGCCAAAATAAATGAGTAAAACCTCATCAAACATGCATACAATATATACATAGCTAAATGAGATCAAAACAACAATCACAATGGCTTAAACATGTTATAGATTCAATACCAAACATAGATACAAGATCAATGGATAGATATTAATCCATATTTGTTCCAAAAACTAATCAACGTCAATGGAAATACAAATCAAAGGAAAGAAGAAGGAGATAGCTGTCACCACTCTCCAAGCTCCAAGCATTCAATCCATGGCTTCCTTAGATGTTGAGTTCCATTACTAACATCCATGGAAGGTGACTCTCTTCATCCTTTGGCCTCCAAAATTGCCTCTAGCCGCCTCCCAAAGAAGAAGAAATGGAAATGAAATGTTAGGGCTGCAGTTTTTGCTCTTTAAAACTGATTCTGCGCGTATGAACAGTGCCACCGCCGCGGCGGTCAAAACCACCGCCGCGGCGGTCAAACTTTCTGCTAAATTCTGGTTTTGTACCACCGCTGCGGCGCTAGTACAAACTGCACAAAAATATTCCTTTTTTGACTGTTGCAGCCTCCTTCAGTGTTTTGGGCATAACTCTCTCATCCGAGCTCCGATTGAGTTGATTTAAGATGTTTTGGAAAGCTGAGAAGTATATCTACAACTTTCATGTTGGATGAATTGAGAGATAATGGCTGGATCAAGGTCCAAATTGAGTGCAACTGACTGCTGCGTAAACGGCAAGCAAGAAATCCAAATCTGGCAACTCTAAGCTTTGATCTACCACGCCCTTATTCCAAAATCCTACAAAATGAAGTAAAAACATATAAAAGTAATATAACACCTAAACAAGATTAAAACACATAAAAACTAACATCTAATGCTAAAGAATTCACGAAATATCAAGTCTAAAAGTATCCAACAAATAGGTATAAAAACCAATCATCAATATACAACACCTTCCCGATTAACTTCAGTCATAAACCTGATCTGCGACAATAAATTGGTATTCCCGAATGCTCAAGTCGTACTGCTTTCCTCCCGTCGTGGGGATAACACAATCTTTTTCCCTTTGATACTTATGGAATAAGTGTTCTTTCGACCATCATGCACAACCCTTCGATCGTATTGCCACGGTCGTCCCAACAATACATGGCACGCATCTATAGACATCACACCAAGCGTTGTCAAAGTATTTCTTCCCAATGGAGAATGAAACTAAACATTTCTTATCAACAGTTACTTTGTTACCTTTGTTTAACCATGACAGCTTGTAAGGTTTAGGGTGTCGATCCGTCTTCAGTTGTAGTCTTCGAACATTCTCTTTGAACACCACGTTTTCACAACTTTCATTGTTAATGATCAATCTGCAAACCTTGTCGGCCACAGTACAAGTGGTATGAAAGATGTTGGTTATGAGCCAATCTTCTTCGAATGTATCCTTAGGTCTTAATAAGCTCTTGCGAATGACTAGTGTCTCCTGCTCATCACCATACAACATATCTTCTTCTCCGTAGTCATCGTATGCAGGCTCGTCGAACTCCTCGGTTTCTTCCATCACATCTTCTTCAATCAGAAGATTTTTACCTTTCTGATTGGCAAGCTTTCTGCTCTCATTAGCCTGATGGACTGGCTCACCACATCAAAAACATTTAATACCAGGAACAGAGTTACTTTATGGTTGTGGTACCGAACGAGTTTGTTGAGAGGATATACTGACCTACTGATTAGGTTATTCCTCATCACTTGCCTTCTGTTCTGTTGTTGTTCTACATCTCGGGCTCTCTGATAAGTCCTGAAAAGAGTCCACATCAAGTGAATGCTGAGAATATATTGCAAGAACTGCCGTAATCCACCCACATATCTTGCTACCAACTGATCTTCCATCTCGGAGAGATCATTTCAGACTATTAATTGGTAGAACTCTTCAGTGTACTCATCCACTGTCCTGGTTCATTGTCTTAATAGGTGCAACCGCTTAAACAAGGATTGGGTATAACTGAAAGGAAGAAAGTGGCTCTACATTTTCTTTTTCATCTTTTTCCAATCTGTGATTTTTGATCTACTTTGTCTCTCTCATAAGCGTTTCAAAAGCTCCCACCAAGCAGACGTTCGACCCTTGAGCTTAATAGCAGCCAATTTCACCTTAAAGTCCTATATCACCTCCTTATACTCGAAGATCCTTTCAACCTCGTTCATCTAATCGATGGACCTTTCTGCCTGAAGCGTAGCCGAGAACTCCGATAGCTCTACCTTGAAACCCAAATCCCGACGATGATCGATTTGACCACGTCGTTTCTAGAATTGTTCCCTATGCTGGTAAGGATTATCGAAACTGGACTCAGAATCAAATTCCTCCTCCTCATGATCAATGTGTGGGACCTCTTCATTCAAAACTCGTCCATGACCGAGACCTTGAGTTGTTAGACGCCTGGTTAATTCTATAACTTATCTCTGTAAATCCTCAATTATCACATCCTGAATGTTACGATCACGGTGCGGGACTCCTTAGTCAAAATTGGTCCACGACGGCCACGACCACCAGCCATTGAAAGCAGTGAGTTCTAACCTCCAGAAGAATACTGAGTTCTGATACCAAACTGACGCTGGGTATAAAATAGCAATTATCCTATAGATGAGGCAAACAGAGAAATTCATAAAAAAATAATTGAAAGAAAAAATAATACTTGAAATAAACTCAGAGAGAATTCTCTAGTTCTTTGAATTTTAAAATTATCAAAAAAAATCCCAAACTATAATTAACCCACAAGCCGTGTTATATAACTAAGATGTGCTTGGTCACCAAGAAAGGAAAATATCCTAAAAGGAATATTATGAAAAATACTACGTAACAAACTCTAATAATTCCCTCAGATAATGCCACGTAATTGGTCCCCAACTAATACCACATTCTCTATATGCCCTCTAACCAGCTAACGTGAGTACTAATATTTTCTAATATTTAGCCGCATAATAACAGAAAAGGTTTAAAATAAATAATACTAAAAATGATATAAAAAAAAAAAACAAAACAAAACAAAAAGCACAGCTAATAATACTAATATAATAATAATGGTGCCGATGTTGAGCTGTCCGGAGTTAAACTGCCAAGGTTAGGCTGCACGACTCCAAGGTGATGACAAACCCTCTGTTTCGTGCCCAAGGTTCCCGAGGCCATCAATGTCTGCCTTTCTTGCTCCGATCCCTCTTTCTCAGGTATTCCAATGCTATCAATGCACTGTCTGAGAAGTCATCGTTATCGTTATTGTCCTTGGATGATCTTTCATTAGAGATGTCTGTGACGCCCCCACATCCAAGTTTCATAACCTCGCATTTGGTGCTCACAAAACAACATCATCAAACACATTCTATAATCTAAAGCGGAATAAATAAACATACATTGTTCATTAAAAAGGTACTTCTAGTCCCAATGTCTATTAACCTTTACATAATACCAACATACACCTTGATTGTTCAAAAGGGTTTACATAACAAAGTTACAAAACATAAAGTAAACAGCATGCATAGCTAAACTAATCTTGAACTTTATTCTTACCCTTGTTCTTCTTCGAGCTTTCTAGTTTGACTGAAAAGTAATGTGTTATAGCAAGGGTGAGCAACTACTTTGCTCAGCAAGTTTAAATAAACAAAATCATATGAAAGGTATATCACAATTTAAAATAGATAACTTTTAAGGTTTATGTCAAGATATAACACATGTGAAGGAAAGAGAATTAAGTTTTAATAATAGGAATAAATGAATCTTTACTGCTGAGTGGTTATTAAAGACTATGAACTAGCGAAGGCAAATCAGAATTTCATCTGAGCCTCTTAGTATTTTGGTATCCGAGGGGATCAACCTCTTCAACCCATATGTATATGCATAACACTTAGACATCTTGAGCATGTTCGGTTTCCCGATATTAATCCCCGGATAGGGTTGTTCTTTCTCAGTCTTACTATAAGAGTCCACACCAACTATAGGTTTGGATAAGCTTTAACAATATTTAATTTATTTAATTTAATCATGCAAGGTCTCGCTGAAATAATTAGCATATACTACTTCTTAAATAGTTCATAAATAACAGAACTCTAGTGTTTCACAGATAAATGATGAAACAATTCTTTAAGTGCACCCAAGTGCGAATAGTAATATTGATGTGGATTAATTTTTAGTAATTAACCCACACAACATGCTTGTAAAATAAATACAAGACTGAGCAAAGAAAAACTTGCCTCGTCCGCGAATTACTGCTTACAGTAAACTTATCTACTTCATTGGGAAAGAGCTAACATTGATAAGGTTTACCTCCCAATTAGTAACCCACATTGACATATCCTTAAATCGTTTTAAGTACTAACATTTAATCACACAAGTCTAACATGGAACACTTAAAAATATTATAACAATTTGATAATATTTTAATCACATAATTATGATATTAACCATTTAATATTCTTTAACACTTGTCTAATATTATTAACCACTTAATAATATTTTATTGAGTCACTAATATTATTTATCATTTGCTAATATTTTTATTAGGTTTCTAATATTATTAACCATTTAATAATATTTTATTTATTTTATAATATTATTAATCATTTAATAATATTTTATTAAGTTTTAAATATTATTAATTAATTAATAATATTTTATTTAAATTAATCATTTAATAATATTTTATTAAGTTTCTAATATTATTAATTATTTAATAATATTTTATTTATTTTATAATATTTAATAATATTTAACTCTTTACCAAAAGATTAAATCATTTTAACATTACTCATAATGATTAAGTGATGTATTATTTAATCTTCAAGATTTTAAATCAATTTATTATTATATTAATAAATAATCACTTTTATTCAAATAATAGCCAAACACTATTTAAACAATTTAATTTATTTGTTTAATTCTTATAATTCAAATAATTTAATAACCAATTCATGCCATTGATATAACAAATGACAAAATTTTCCTTTATTAACATTATTAACTTATTTTAACAAATAATAGTCCCTAAAATTATATTTCATAATTTTATGACTTAATTTACAATAATTTCTTCAATCCTTCTTAACTCAATTGTATTTATTAAAAATATCAAACTGCCTTATTATTTTTTAACATCTTCTGAATATCTTTATTATAATATATATCACTCACAAAATAAATTTTCTGTAATTTTCTAAGTCCATTTCCTATTTTTAAATAGGTAATTTCTGTCCAAAATAACAACATTTATCAAAAATTAACCGTACATCAGAATGTAACAAAATTTATACAGTAGCTATAAATGACCACATACTGACCCCACAAAACTATTCATAATTTTCTAGGTTGTAAAACTCAAGTTATAACCATTTCTTTTTAAAATTGCAAAATATTTACCGGGCCATAACTCATTTATCCGAAGTCAGAATAAGCTCATTTTTGATCAGTAGCTTCCTTATAACATATATTACCAGTAGTAAAAATTTTAGAATATTTGAAACAATATAAGTGGTCAAAACAGCCTCGACAAAAATCTAGATAGTAGGGTTTTTGACGAAATTACTGACATGAACTGTTTTATGAGAAAAATCACCACAGACAGTTCGTTTAATTTTTTTCAATCGTTCCACTTGGAAAAGTTTCGTATCTCATAGATCTACCATCCAAAATTTACGGATATCAATTAAGAGTTACGAAACATGAACAGTAACTCCAGGAACTAGACTGTTCCGTTTAAGCTTTTCCGACAAGGATGATTTCATGCATTTGTTCAACTTTTACGACACTAATGCATACAAAAACTCATTTTACACTCATGCAACCATAGATCTACCACTCTAGCATGTATTTAAGATTAGAGAGTTTTGAAAATAGGTTTTGACCATCAAAATATATTTTGACCATTAAAAATACTTTTTATACACATGTATGAACATATACGCATAGTACACATATATTTATCAAATTTCCTCCATCAAATCTTCCTCCCTTATATCTTCGAACCCTTCGTGGTTCCACATCACATAAACATCCACAGCCAACCATGACAAATACTTTTTAAAAAACTTTTAACCATAGAAAAGTAAAAATAAATTAGGATAGAACACTTTTAAACCTTGATGATCTAGATGCTTTTCTATTCTTCCTTCCAAAGTATGATATGAGACTAGATGACATGCGCCTTTACTCTCCTTGATCTATCTAAGATGCTAGAACCAAGCTTTCTAAGTATTTCTCTGAAAGCTCTCAAGAACACTCTTGTTTTCTCTAGAGAATTCTCTCTCTTTTCTCTCTAGCTTTTTCTCTCTCTAAATGACTAACACTTGAACTAATGAAATGAATGAAGAGTGTAATACACAATTAACTAGTGAAAATGTATACTTACAATGTGTGTAAGTATGCACTTCAAGTGTACCTCAAGTAGGCTTGCTATTATGCAATGGGGAAAAGTGATGTAGGGTGGTCTTCTTAAGAAAGCTTGGAGCAATGCACCCCAAGTGGGTCCCCCCTCACATGGCTGGCCATCTCCTTCTATTTTCTCCTACTTTTTATTTTTCTTTATGTCTTAATTGGTAATATATATATATATAATCACCAACTTGTATAACATTGACCTTCCTTTTGACTTTGTGTTGGGCTCTAAGTTGGACTCTTGAATTAATTTAATTGGACTCATCATATTAATTTGATTGGGCTCAATTAATTCATTTTATTAAACTAACACTAACTAACCCATAATACTTGAAATTAAATTAAGCATTGAGCTAGTTTAATTAAATCATGGTCTCATTACATGGACTAGTTATTTCAATAATTCCATGGACTTCTAAATTAAATCTCTTGGACTTTAATTAGTAAATCCATTAATTAAACTCATAATCCCATTATACTTACTTTATTAAAATTAATTAGGCTACTAGTTTAACTAGTTTATTTTAAATTACAGTATTTAATCTATTATTTAATTAATTACTTTATTAATTCATTATCTTCTCTTTAATAATTAAATGAATATACAAATACATTAATATAATCATTCAATCACATAAGTGCACAATTAATTAACACAAAAATTTTAATTCATTGTTAATTAGTACTTAATTCTAATTACAATGTGACATGAAATTTATGGTCATTACATTCTCCCTCCCTTATAAGAATTTCATCCCCGGAATTATAAATTTAAGGTTACTAAAAAGATTTGGAAAATTCTTTCTCATTTTTTCCTCGAGTTCCTATGTAGCTTCTTCGGTATTGTGGTTCCTCCGTAGCAACATTGACACGTGAAATACGTTATGGATATGTTCTAGTTCAGGAGGTAAAGCTACCTCGTACGCCACTTCACCAACTCTCTTCAATATCTCAATATCTCGAACGGTCCTATAAACCTTGGACTCAATTTTTCTTTCTTCCCAAATCTAATTTCCCCTTTCCATGGTGTACTTTCAAAAATACAAAACTTCCCATTTCAAAATCTCGTTTCTAGCGTTGCAAATCTGCATACTTCTTTTGACGGTTTTGAGCTACTACTAGACGAGCTCTAATAATTTTGATAATCTCTACTGTCTGTTGAACCAATTCTGGCCCTAACAGTCGTCGTTCTCCCACTTCATCCCAACATAAGGGTGTTCTATATTTTCTTCCATATAATGCTTCATAAGGCGGCATACCTATACTCGCGTGATAACTGTTATTATATGCAAATTCTACTAAAGGTAGATGGTCCTCCCAACTTCCCTTGAAATCCATCACACGGGCTCTGAGCATGTCTTCCAATGTCTGAATAGTTCTTTCACTCTACCCATCTGTTTGTGGATGATACGCGGTACTCAAACTTTATTGCGTCCCCATTCTTTTTTGAAGACTCCTCCAAAAATTTGACGTGAAACGCGAGACTCTATTAGACACAATAGATACCGATACTTCATGTCTTGAAACTATCTCTTTGATATACAACTTGGCCAACTGATCCAAATTGAACCTAATCTTAATCGGCAAAAAGTGCGCTAACTTTGTTAGTCGATCTATGATTACCTAAATAGCATCGTATCCCTTCTGTGTTGCTGGAAGTCCTACCACAAAATCCATTGTCATATGCTCCCATTTTCATTCGGGAATCTCTAATGACTATAATAATCCACTTGGTCTTTGATGTTCCGCCTTTACCCTTTGACAAGTTAGGCATCGACTGACACACTTTGCGACCTCTCTCTTCATATTTGGCCACCAAAAATATTGACGTAGATCTTGATACATCTTCGTACTACCCGGATGTATCGAGTATCTCGTACTATAAGCCTTTTGCAAAATATGTTCTCGCAATTTAGGCACTGAAGGCACCCAAACTCGATTTTCAAATCATAGCAATCCTTTGCTATCAACTTTGTATTTGACCTCCTCTCCATCGGTCATCCTCTTCCTTATTCAATCATATTCTTCATCCTTACCTTGAGCCTCTTTTACTTTGTCTAATAAGGTTGGACTTGCTTCAATTTCTGCTAACTTCTCATCTGACTCCTTCGGATTTTTCACCTCCAACTTCATTCGAGCCATTTCTGTGACGCCCCCAAATCTGGGCCCACACAGCCCAAACTTGAGTCGTCAAAAGACTACAACAAAATTATTACAACAAAGCACAACGTACTACAATACAGTGTATAATAATACACAACTAAGTCTTCACTATTATTGCCACACTATTTTACAAAACGTGAAGACTATAATAACTATTTCTCAGACCCTCACTCCATTCCCCGGCTAGACCCTGTTATGTTTTCATCTCCTGTTGAAAAACAATGGAACAAAAGAAAGGGTGAGCTCAAATAGCCCAGTAAGAAATATCATGACTAAGATAATGACGAATAAATTATCATTAGCCTTCAACAGTTGAGTTCTTGATAGAATACAATAGAATACAAGGTTTATATCAAAAACTGCAGTTAAATTCTTAAACAACGTTCAGATCAATAATAGCAGCGGAATGAGTAATCTATTAGAAGAATAATGCAGACTATAATGTCCACTCGGTTCTCTTTTTAGGAAAAACATCATCAACTTTTATCATCTGAAATATCATTAGTCAAGATAATACAAATTCACAGTTCCTGATCATAATCATGCACATCAACAGTTCATCTTTGTACTACGGGCCAAAGATATTCAATATAGCTCCAACGGTCATGATTATACCAGATTCAGCCTTTGGTCATAATCATACCAAACAACAGTTCATCTTTGCACTACGGGCCAAAGAGAACATTCACCACGTGCCATAAAAGACACCGAACAGATGTATCGCCTTTAACCTATTATATCGCCTTTAACCTATCATCTGTTCAACAAATATATCACATCTGTGCCCCCGGCCACAGATATTCACAACAGCTTGATTTTTGGATGATTAGAATGATATAAATGATGAATAGAAGAAATAGGATAACAATAAGTATCGGAAGTTTACTTTGTACAGATTCAAATAATGTCCAAATTGTCAACATGATGTGGAGTGAAATTTAAAAATGATATTCAAGATCCACAGTTCAGAATAACGGTTACAATTCAATAGAAAGGTTCACATAAATAGGAAGGTTCAGTTGAAATAATGAAGTTCAACTATTATGGAACATATAATATTTTCAGGAATTATAGAAGCAATAGTTCCATAATAAATTTCGATTTAGGAGTATGAAAGAAAATAATATCCCTTACCGTAGCAGGTTTGATTAACAAAAGGTGAAGGAAATTAATACAAAGGGTTATTCACCAACAGGCGGCAATCCGCTCCGTAAGGTTATTCCCACAATTTAATAGAATTTGAGTACAAAGAGTTATTCACCAAACAGGCGGCAATCCGCTCCGTAAGGTTATTCTCAGAGATTAATAATGAATGAATACGAAAGGTTATTCACCAACAGGCGGCAATCCGCTCCGTAAGGTTATTCCCACAATTTAATACATGGAAATAAAAGGCACGTCTTATGAGTAAGGAAGAAACAATATTATTATCGAGAATCAAATAATGATAATCCCTTACCATAGTATGTTTGAATAATGGAAGATGAAAAAGATGGTATCCCTTACCGTAGTAAGTTTTAATAATAGAAGATGAAAGAAGATGACATTCCTTACTGTAGCAAGTTTGAATAATAGAATATGAAAGAATATGATATTCCTTACCGTAATAAGTTTGAATAATGGAAGATGAAAAAGATGGTATCCCTTACCTCAACACGTGACTGGATATTGATTTAAATGAGGTTGATTAACTTGAACAGTACACGTATACTTATAGATCTTCACAAATACTCAAGATGACTTAAGCACACTTAGAGAGAACTTTCACAAGAAGTATTTAGAGAGAGAAAGAAAGAACAAGTAAGGAAGTTTATGAAAAATCCTTAAGTTAAGGCTTCTATTTATAGCCAAAAATCTTATCATTCATTTAATCTAAACCATTCATTTAAAGATCATCTTTTAATCTACACCATCCATTTCAAATATTATATTATCTTTAATCTACACCATTCATTTCATATCACCTAATAATCACCTAACTTTATATTATAAACAAATAACTTTATCAATTCAATTATTATGACTAATTGTTATAAATACAGTATAGTTAGCTCTTAGATATCAAGTCAATAAATTAATGAAATACAACTGTTTAAATAATATCATAATAGAGATAACAATAATGTAAAATAAAGCATACGTTACTGTGTAATGACAATTATTGATTCAATAATGTGAATTACTGTGCATATGTTACTGTGACAATTATTAGGTTCAATAATTTTAAAAACAGTGCAACAACAATTATTGACTCAATGATATAAAATACAGTGTAATGACAATTATTAAATCAATAATGCAAAATACTGTGTAACAACAATTATTGAATTGATAATATAAAATATTATGCAGTGACAATTATCGATGAAATGATGCGTAACAGTTACGGTGTCAATTATCAGACCAATAATATGAGACACTATGCAATACCGTGTGTTACTGTAGAGTACCGTGTGCTACAGAAAATACCATAAACTACCGTATGCTACTATTCTTTTATCACCGGTATTTTAACAGTTCCGTTGACTATTTTTATTTAAAAAGGTTACTTCTGTCGTTTTCTATATCCGACAAATATTCCGTTGTGGGGTCCACCAATAATTTATTATTTCGGCGCCGTCGGACCAAACGAATATTCCCCGACAAAGCGAATATTGTCCGACAAAATATAATTTACACATAACATCCTTAACTTTTAACTTTATCAATTTAACCATTTACTGTTTCATGAAAAAAAAAATATATATGAAGAAAAATTAAATTTTATATTTCATAAAATTCGGGGTCTTACAACCTCCCCTCCTTATGAAATTTCGTCCCCGAAATTGACGTACCAGGCATTTCATAGTTAACCTCTTGATTTCCAGATGCCATACTAAACTGTTGTCACAAAATAATTGTTAGTTCAAACAAACTGACTCATCACTTCCTGTTCCTACATTCAAATCGATTCGTTAGATAACAAAATCTAATTTAGGTAGGACATACTAGTGACTGATTCTATTCGTCTCTCCCCTCCTAGTTCTACCCCAGATCTCCATTAAATACCATATCCCTAAGCTCTGATGCCAACTGTGACTCTCATCCCACCATAGGGACAGCACCTCACAATGGTACCTATCAGTTTGCCACCTGTACTATAGGCATCCCCTACGGAGAGTCTGGCTTCGGTGCATCCCCTTTCCCTAGGAAGTCACCAGCGAGAGGCTCGGGGCTCTTCGTTATATGGCTCTGATACCAACTGTGACGCCCCCAAATCTGGGCCCACACAGCCCAAACTTGAGTCGTCAAAAGACTACAACAAAATTATTACAACAAAGCACAACGTACTACAATACAGTGTATAATAATACACAACTAAGTCTTCACTATTATTGCCACACTATTTTACAAAACGTGAAGACTATAATAACTATTCCTCAGACCCTCACTCCATTCCCCGGCTAGACCCTGTTATGTTTTCATCTCCTGTTGAAAAACAATGGAACAAAAGAAAGGGTGAGCTCAAATAGCCCAGTAAGAAATATCATGACTAAGATAATGACGAATAAATTATCATTAGCCTTCAACAGTTGAGTTCTTGATAGAATACAATAGAATACAAGGTTTATATCAAAAACTGCAGTTAAATTCTTAAACAACGTTCAGATCAATAATAGCAGCGGAATGAGTAATCTATTAGAAGAATAATGTAGACTATAATGTCCACTCGGTTCTTTTTTTAGGAAAAACATCATCAACTTTTATCATCTGAAATATCATTAGTCAAGATAATACAAATTCACAGTTCCTGATCATAATCATGCACATCAACAGTTCATCTTTGTACTACGGGCCAAAGATATTCAATATAGCTCCAACGGTCATGATTATACCAGATTCAGCCTTTGGTCATAATCATACCAAACAACAGTTCATCTTTGCACTACGGGCCAAAGAGAACATTCACCACGTGCCATAAAAGACACCGAACAGATGTATCGCCTTTAACCTATTATATCGCCTTTAACCTATCATCTGTTCAACAAATATATCACATCTGTGCCCCCGGCCACAGATATTCACAACAGCTTGATTTTTGGATGATTAGAATGATATAAATGATGAATAGAAGAAATAGGATAACAATAAGTATCGGAAGTTTACTTTGTACAGATTCAAATAATGTCCAAATTGTCAACATGATGTGGAGTGAAATTTAAAAATGATATTCAAGATCCACAGTTCAGAATAACGGTTACAATTCAATAGAAAGGTTCACGTAAATAGGAAGGTTCAGTTGAAATAATGAAGTTCAACTATTATGGAACATATAATGTTTTCAGGAATTATAGAAGCAATAGTTCCATAATAAATTTCGATTTAGGAGTATGAAAGAAAATAATATCCCTTACCGTAGCAGGTTTGATTAACAAAAGGTGAAGGAAATTAATACAAAGGGTTATTCACCAACAGGCGGCAATCCGCTCCGTAAGGTTATTCCCACAATTTAATAGAATTTGAGTACAAAGAGTTATTCACCAAACAGGCGGCAATCCGCTCCGTAAGGTTATTCTCAGAGATTAATAATGAATGAATACGAAAGGTTATTCACCAACAGGCGGCAATCCGCTCCGTAAGGTTATTCCCACAATTTAATACATGGAAATAAAAGGCACGTCGTATGAGTAAGGAAGAAACAATATTATTATCGAGAATCAAATAATGATAATCCCTTACCATAGTATGTTTGAATAATGGAAGATGAAAAAGATGGTATCCCTTACCGTAGTAAGTTTTAATAATAGAAGATGAAAGAAGATGACATTCCTTACTGTAGCAAGTTTGAATAATAGAATATGAAAGAATATGATATTCCTTACCGTAATAAGTTTGAATAATGGAAGATGAAAAAGATGGTATCCCTTACCTCAACACGTGACTGGATATTGATTTAAATGAGGTTGATTAACTTGAACAGTACACGTATACTTATAGATCTTCACAAATACTCAAGATGACTTAAGCACACTTAGAGAGAACTTTCACAAGAAGTATTTAGAGAGAGAAAGAAAGAACAAGTAAGGAAGTTTATGAAAAATCCTTAAGTTAAGGCTTCTATTTATAGCCAAAAATCTTATCATTCATTTAATCTAAACCATTCATTTAAAGATCATCTTTTAATCTACACCATCCATTTCAAATATTATATTATCTTTAATCTACACCATTCATTTCATATCACCTAATAATCACCTAACTTTATATTATAAACAAATAACTTTATCAATTCAATTATTATGACTAATTGTTATAAATACAGTATAGTTAGCTCTTAGATATCAAGTCAATAAATTAATGAAATACAACTGTTTAAATAATATCATAATAGAGATAACAATAATGTAAAATAAAGCATACGTTACTGTGTAATGACAATTATTGATTCAATAATGTGAATTACTGTGCATATGTTACTGTGATAATTATTAGGTTCAATAATTTTAAAAACAGTGCAACAACAATTATTGACTCAATGATATAAAATACAGTGTAATGACAATTATTAAATCAATAATGCAAAATACTGTGTAACAACAATTATTGAATTGATAATATAAAATATTATGCAGTGACAATTATCGATGAAATGATGCGTAACAGTTACGGTGTCAATTATCAGACCAATAATATGAGACACTATGCAATACCGTGTGTTACTGTAGAGTACCGTGTGCTACAGAAAATACCATAAACTACCGTATGCTACTATTCTTTTATCACCGGTATTTTAACAGTTCCGTTGACTATTTTTATTTAAAAAGGTTACTTCTGTCGTTTTCTATATCCGACAAATATTCCGTTGTGGGGTCCACCAATAATTTATTATTTCGGCGCCGTCGGACCAAACGAATATTCCCCGACAAAGCGAATATTGTCCGACAAAATATAATTTACACATAACATCCTTAACTTTTAACTTTATCAATTTAACCATTTACTGTTTCATGAAAAAAAAAATATATGAAGAAAAATTAAATTTTATATTTCATAAAATTCGGGGTCTTACAATTTCTTTTTCTAGTTCTTCCTGGTCTGTTAATACAAATAACTTCTCTCTGCTCTTTTTGCTTAGAGCATTTGCTACTACGTTGACCTTACCAGGATGATATAGAATTTCACAATTGTAATCTTTGATCAATTCTAACCACCTCATTTGCCTTATGTTTAACTCCTTTTGTGTGAAGATATACTTCAGACTCTTATGATCCGTGTATATCTCACATTTTTCTTCATATAAATAATGTCTCCATATTTTAAGGGCAAAAACTACCGCTACCAACTCCAAGTCATTGGTAAGGTATCCCTTCTCATAATCCTTTAACTGGTGTGATGCGTACGCAACAACCTTACCGTTTTGCATAAGAACACAACCTAGTCACTTGTGCGACGCATCACTATAGACCGTAAAACCTCTCGTATCGTCTGGTAAAGTCAACACAGGTACTTCACTAAGTCTCTTCTTTAACTCCTAAAAACTCTCCTCACACTTCTCCGTCCACACATACTTCACTATCTTTATAGTTAAATTTGTTAACGACGTTGTTATCCTTGAAAAATCCTTGATAAATCTCCGATAGTAACCCACTAAACCTAAGAAACTCTTAATCTTCGTCGGCGTTCTCGATTGTTCCCAATTTCTCACCGCTTTCACCTTTACCGGATCTACTGAAACTCCTTCCTTGTCAACGACGTGTCCTAAAAATTGAACTCTCTCCAACCAGAATTCGCATTTCGAAAATTTTGCATACAACTGTTCCTTCCTCAATATCTCCAATATCATCCTCAAATGTTCGACATGTTCCTCTTCAGTCTTGGAATATACCAGAATATCGTCAATGAGCACAACTACGAACTTGTTCAAGTACCACTTGAACACTCTGTTCATCAAGTCCATAAATGCAGCTAGCACATTCGTCAGTCCAAACGACATCACCAGAAACTCATAGTGACCGTAAGGAGTTCTAAATGTTGTTTTTGGCACATCTTCTTTCCTTACTTTTAACTAGTGATAGCCAGTCCTTAAGTCAATATTCAAAAAATACTTCCCCCCTTTTAGTTGATCAAATAGATCGTTAATTCTTGGCAATGGGTACTTGTTCTTGATCGTCACTTTGTTTAACTCTCTATAGTCCATACAAAGTCTCATTGATCCATCCTTTTTTTTTTTACAAACAACATAGGTGCTCCCCATGGAGAAACACTCGGTTGAATGTATTTCTTATCCAACAATTCTTGCAACTGTACCATTAACTCCCTCAATTCTACCGAAGCCATCCTATATGGTGTTTTTTATATTGGCGTTGACCCCGGCACTAAATCAATTACAAATTCTATTTCCCTATTTGGCAGAAGTCCTGGCAGTTCCTCAAGAAACACATCCATGAACTCCTTAACTATTGGTATCTGTTCCATTTCTGGATTCACCATCCCTGTATTTACTACATGAGCCAAATACCCTACACATCCTTTCTTTAACAATTTTTTGGCCTGCATCATCGTCAGACAGCAAGATTGCCTCGATGACTTGCTACCATAAAATACTACCTTAAACCTATTTGGTGTCTTAAAGTGTATGATTTTCTTTTGACAATCAATCACTATCCCATGGTTAAATAACCAATCCATTCCCAAAATAACATCAAACTCTCCTAAACGTATCGGAATTAAATTCACGCATATTTTTTGACCCTGCATGTCCACACAACAATTTCGATGTATATACTTAACAATAATCACTTCTTTATTTGCAACTTCTATATTCATAGGGTTTTCTAACTTTTCTCTAGGCAATTCTAGCCGTTTAGTAAAATCATCATACACAAATGAATAGGTAGCACCCGAATCAAATAATACGTAAACATTTATATTATTTGTAGACACCCAAATTTTGCACTTGTGTACTAACCCTGTCAGGAGGGCAAGATCGTCACCCGACCCGACATGCGAAAAGGAAGGTGGACCCCAACACGAAGCCACCCCAACAACTTACGGCCAAAGCCGCCACAACAAACAACGAGCATCAGGTTACTTGCGGCAAGACGAACAGTTGATCCAGAGGAGCCTGATTTGATCATAACTAATGGCCACTACGCTTACGATGTTCGGGGGTCTCGCCGGTGAACTGGCGGGGGTGGAAGGGGGCAGCACCCCCTGGAAGCCAAGCACAAAGAGCAATTTATACATTAGGTAACCGCCTCCCGAAATAATACCGCAGAAATTGGCGAATTAAGACCGCGCGGCACGGAAATCGAGAAAAGCAAGCCGGACAGCCGCGGATGCACCTGCGGCCACCGACAAAGGGGCAGGTTCGCGGCTCGAGGGCGGCACACGACAGCCGAGGTTCGGCGCGGGCGGCCAGCGAAGTCAGCCGCAGATGCACCTGCGGCCAGCCGCAGTTGCACCTGCGGCTGCCTTCAGAACTCTATTAAGCGTCCAGATCTGCGTCCGAGAAGAAAAAAAAAGAGAGAGAAAAAATAGATTTTTAGAGAGAGAAGGAGCGCGGGAGGAGAGAGAAAGGCTCGGGTGGAGGTGTTTTGAATGATAAATTGTGGATTGTTGCTCAAGTAGTGAGGATTTCTTGTAGTCTTGGTTCAAATCTTGGAATATAAAGCTTGTCTTGGTGTATTGCAAGGTGAAATGAAGTGTTTTCTTTAATCTTTTGCTTATTTTGGTGTTGAATAGTTGTTGTTTTGATTTTGCTTAATATAGTATGTTGTAATATCATTGAGGATCCATGGATTAGGGATGTTTAGCGAGGGTTCCATTGGAACGAGACTTCCTCCTAATATCCCAATGACATCCGTATGGTGAGATGTAGCTTGTTGTGTTCATGAACGGTTTGGGATGTTGGCATTGGGATTTTGATCCATATAGCACCGTAACGAGTTTAGTATTGTTAGATTCGCCGTAGTATTGGGTTTGTGATATTTGTGTTATATAATGTGATAGCAAATGTCTAGATCTTGTTAAATTTGTTTAGTATTGGTTGTGCTGTGATAGGATGATTGTGAGCCTAGGGGGGAGATCCCCGTGATCGAACCCCGATGATGGACGTTTCGGCATATGTAATCCTTGTATAGAGTCCATGGATGTGTATTTTGTAATATCGGGCCTTAAAACGATACCAAGTCGTGTTCGGGTTAAGGCCCCGTAATAATAATAAAATATGTGATTGTGGGTGTTTGGGGTTGTCTGGATGGCTTACATGCCCGTGGATAGCCCCGACACGTTGTGAGTGCTTGTTTTAATTTACGACACAAAAAATGGTTTTTAAATAAGGCAAATAATGAAGATTTTGTAAAAAATGATCAAACTAGGATGCTAGATTCACGAGGTTTAAAAATCAAGGGTTTTGGCAAACTTTAATCCATGATTGATGGAAAGGCTTTAGTTAGTTTTGAAATGTCACAAAAAATGATTTCGTAAAATAAATGAACGTTTTAATTAAACTTTGTGCATAGGGTTAAAGAGTTCTAGAAGTTGCCTTCATTTTATTTATATTAATTGTTAGGAGGCAATGTATAGTCTCGATTCCTATTAGACAAAAGTTTAAAATTGTTTGTTTTCCAAAATGACATCTAATAAAAAGCCACTCAACGTTTTCGAATTTAAAATCAATCTTTCTTATAAAAAGCGAAGCCTTGTCATTTGGGTCAAAAGACGTTAAAACACTTTCCAGATAAAGCACATTTGCCATACAAAAGACCAAACAAAATTCACCACAAGCATTCACCTAGGCACACACGCACACACGCGCAGCTCACACATTTTTAGGATTTAAAAGGATAGGAAAACATCGAGATTGCGGTAACCGTGTTTCACGGAAGTCGGGGGGTGCCTAACACCTTCCCCTCGCTTAAGCAAGCCCCCGAACTCCATGAATCTCGGTTTGCGGACCAATTAACTCGGCGTCACATGAGCCAGCGATTACGAAAAACTAAATTCGGATGAGTTGGTACATCCATTTCAAATATACCAACTGGCGACTCTGGTCAATTGGCTCATAAAATATCGATCTTTCAAAACCCGTCGACATTAAGCCGACCCTTTTCTAAACCACATTTAATTCAAAAGGCTAAAATTGGAAAAGGGCATTTTAATAATAAAAAACGAGACGACGAAAATCCCGGCGTCGACATTATTGATTGGAATAATACCTGACACTACGTCTTTTGACTCCATGGCATTTTTCACCGTCATGTTGAAGGTTCGTGCTGTCAGCCTGTTCTGCTATACCAGTCCACCAATAGTCAATTTGTTGTTATTGTTCTAGTTGTCGCTTCCTCCATCATTCTTCCTTTTAGGACAATCCTTTATCCTATGATCAACAACTCCATATGAGTAACATCCTCCCTTCTTTGGGTGGGGACACTTTGGAGCAATGTGTCCCTCTTGCCCGCAGTTATAGCATATGTTCTTGCCCTTCATGCATTCCCAGAAATGATTCTTCCCACAGTTGCTACATGCCTTCTTTTTCTGAAAATTTCCTTGTTGATTTCCAAAGCTCTTATCATTGTTGTTGTCCCATTTTCGTTTGTTGTTGCTGCTTCCACTACTGTTACTATTCTTATTTCCACATTCGCTCCTCTTTTTGTTCCTCTCCTGGTTTTACTTGGATAATGCCTTGTTTTCTCCTTCAACTATGATTGACTTCTCCAACAGAGTTGAGAATGAATCAATCTGTAGCATTACCACCTTGCTAAATATCCATGGTTTTAAATCATTCTCAAATCTTCTGGCATTGCGTTCCTCCGTGTCCACCTGATGTGGAGCGAACCTGACCAACTAATTAAATTTTGCCGCATACTCAGGTACCGACATATTTTCCTACTTCAGTTCTAAAAATCTAACCTCCATCCTACTCTTCATACTTTTTGAAAAGTAATTCTCATCAAATATTTCTTTAAACCTTGCCCATGACACCACACCTTCTCCAGCCATATTCTAATTGGCTTTTCACCAGAAATTAGTCTCTCCCTTCATCATGTAGGTAGCAAAAATAGTCTTTTGCTCATCCGCCACTCTTGTAATAACAAATGCCTTTTCTATCTACTTTATCCATGTTTGGGCTTCGATTGGGTCTGTCATTCCCCTAAACTCCGGTGGTCCGACTGCTTTGAAGTCTTTGAAATTGGCCAACTGATTCGGCGGTGGTGGCGGATTTCCTGCCATTGGATGTCGATTCTGCATTGCCTCTGTTAGTACATCGATAAAGTTTTGCATCGGGTCTACATTGTGTCCTCCCTCGTCGTTAGTAACTGACTCTTCTATCCCTTGGTTTTTTGGTGGTTGTATGCGTGGTGCCATTGTCTGATTTAAAGAGAAAAGAAAACTTATAAGTTATTATTATTACTAAATCTTATTCTTTTATCTTTTAAACATTAAATATTACATGTAAGGATTTAACCAATCAAAACACATAATCATAAAACATAACTGCATTTATATTAATATGCCAAAATATAGTGCATAGCACTTTACACCGAAAGCATACTGCTATGAATGCATCTATCCCGAAAAGGCTACAAAAAGATGGGATATATCATAAACATATTCCCTAAACTCCTATAGTTGGGATTCACATCATACTAACCCACTACCAAAACAAAAGTAGGGTTTTACTGCATCCGTCTACATAAATCATAAATAAAGCATACTGATAACCATAACTACTAATCAACAAATCTATTAATGGTGCATCCCCCGACGCACTGCATCATCGTACTCCTCATCCCCCATGGCCATCACCAAGCTCCTACTGATGGTATGCCTGGTCTGACCCTCCTCTGCTGGGTAGCGATGTACCTTCCTCTTGAATCTGTCGTGTGAAGTGCGATAGGCATATGTTGCCCTATCCAGCCTCACTCTCTTCTCTCGAATCTCTTCCTCCAGTTCGATCATCTGTCCATGTACAACATCTCTCTGCACTTTCATATATATCATATCCTCGATTGCCTTCTACCAGTGGGCCTTGATAGCCTCATTCTCATCCAGCACTTGCTGAATCTTTATCTCAGTCTCTGCTAATTTAGCCTCAGACTCAGCCAGTTTAGCCTGCAGCTCTGTATCTTGAGCTACCAACTGATGGGTCAAATGTCCAATATGCCCCACGGAGTCCATGTACTTCTGAACCTGCTCCTCTAAATCAGCTACCTGATCCTTCAGCTCAGTGTTCTCACCAGAGAACTAATATGCCAATGCCTTGTACTGATCCTCCATTTGCTGGTGGGTCTGATTCTGCTCTTCTAAGTGCTGGACTCTATCCTCCAGCTCATCGTTCTCTGTAGTCAGCTCATCGATGATGTCACCGGCAGTAGTGCCCATGCCATCAGCATATTTAGCTGTCTCCTCCTCCTCAGTCACTGGATCTTCCATAAGCTCCATCTCTGGCTTTGAGTCTCCATCCTCAATATCTTGCATCTCTGGATTTGACTCAGGATCCTCTATAGGTGCAGCCACTAGCGGTTGTGCCGTATCCATATGGATATCTATGTAATGCTCCTCAACAGTGTGACTCGGCTGACCAATTTCAGCCATCCTACAATCACACAAATAAAATGACATTAGTACCGCAATAAAATATATTCATTGATGAAATAAAAGTAAATTGAATTATGTTACCACTCGACTCGATGAATTTCCAAAATCCATCACCTAAAACTCTAAATGAGTTAACTCTTCTAAGGTTATATCCTAAGGTAGCGAAACCTAAAGTTTTATAACCTACATCTCTGATACCAACCTGTGACGCCCCCAAATCCGAGTTCCATAACCTCGCATTTGGTGCTCACAAAACAACGACATCAAACACATTTTATAATCTAAAGCGGAATAAATAAACATACATTGTTCATTAAAAAGGTACTTCTAGTTCCAAGGTCTATTAACCTTTACATAATACCAACATACACCTTGATTGTTCAAAAGGGTTTACATAACAAAGTTACAAAACATAAAGTAAACAACATGCATAGCTAAACTATTCTTGAACTTTATTCTTGCCCTTGTTCTTCTTCGAGCTTTCTAACTTGACTGAAAAGTAATGTGTTATAGCAAGGGTGAACAACTACTTTGCTCAGCAAGTTTAAATAAACAGAATCATATGAAAGGTATATCAAGATTTTAAATAGATAACTTTTAAGGTTTTCGTCAAGATATAACACATGTGAAGGAAAGAGAATTAAGTTTCAATTTAATAGGAATAAATGAATCTTTACTGTTAAGTGGTCACTAAAAACCATGAACTAGCCTCTTAGTATTTTGGTATCCGAGGGGATCAACCTCTTCAACCCATATTTATATGCATAACACTTAGACATCTTGTGCAGGTTTGGTTTCTCGATATTAATCTCCCGATAGGGTTGTTCTTTCTCAGTCTTACTATAAGAGTCCGCACCAACTATTAGTTTGGATAAGCTTTAACAATATTGAATTTATTGAATTTAATCATGCAAGGTCTAGATTAAACAATTAGAATAGACTACTTCTTAAACAGTTCATAAATAACAGAACTTTAGTGTTTCACAGATAAATGATGAAACAATTCTTTAAGTGCACCCAAGTGCGAATAGTAGTATTGATGTGGATTAATTTTTAATAATTAACCCACATAGCATGCTTGTAAAATAAATACAAGACTGGTTAAAGAAAAACTTGTCTCGTCCGCGAATTACTGCTTACAGTAAACTTATCTACTACCTTTAGAAAGACCTAACATTGATAGGGTAAACCTCCTAATTAGTAACCCACATTGACATATTCTTAAATCGTCTTAAGTACTAACATTTAATCACATAAGTCTAACATGGAACACTTAAAAATATTGTCATCATTTGATAATATTTTAATTACTTAATTATGATATTAACCATTTAATATTCTTTAACACTTGTCTAATATTATTAACCATTTAATAATATTTTATTGAGTTACTAATATTATTATTCATTTGCTAATATTTTAATTAAGTTTCTAATATTATTAATCATTTAATAATATTTTATTCATTAATCATTTAATAATATTTCATTAAGTTTCTAATATTATTAATTATTTAATAATATTTTATTTATTTTATAATATTTAACTCTTTACCAAAAGATTAAATCATTTTAACATTACTCATAATGTTTAAGTGATATATTACTTAATCTTCAAGATTTTAAATCAATTTATTATTATATCAATAAATAATCACTTTTATTCAAATAATAGCTAAACACTATTTAAACAATTTAATTTAATTGTTTAATTCTTATAATTCAAATCACTTAATAACCAATTCATGCCATTGATATAACAAATGACTAAATTACCCTTTATTAGCATTATTAACTTATTTTAACAAATAATAGTCCATAAAATTATAATATAATTTTATGACTTAATTTACAATAATTTCTTCAATCTTTCTTAACTCAATTGTATTTATTAAAAATATCAAACTGCCTTATTATTTTCTTATATCTTCCGAATATCTTTAGTATAATATATATCACTCACAAAATAAATTTTATGTAATTTTCCAAGTCCATTTCCTATTTTTAAATAGGCCATTTTTGTACAAAAATAGCAACATTTATCAAAAATTAACCGTACATCAGAATGTAATAAAATTTATATAGTAGCCACATATGGCCACATACATACTCCAAAAAAAATTTCATAATGTTCTGGGTTGTAAAACTCAAGTTATAACCATTTTGTTTTAAAATTGTAAAATGTTTACTGGGCCATAACTCACTTATCCGAAGTCAGAATAAGCTCATTTTTGGTCAGTAGCTTCCTTATAGAATATATTACTCGTAATAAAAATTTCAGAATTTTTGAAACAATATAAGTTGTCAAAACAGCCTCGACAAAAATCTAGATAGTAACTGTTTTACGAGAAAAATCACCACGGACAGCTCGTTTAATATTTTTCAGTCGTTCCACTTGGAAAAGTTTCGTATCTCATAGATCTACCATTCAGAATTTACGGATCTCGATTATGAGTTACGGAACGTGAACAGTAACTCTGGGAACCGGACTGTTCCGTTTAAGCTTTTCCGACAAGGTTGATTTCATGCATTTGTTCAACTTTTACGACACTAATGCATACAAAAACTCATTTTACACCCATGCAACCATAGATCTACCACTCTAGCATGTATTTAAGATTAACGAGTCTTGAAAATAGGTTTTGACCATCAAAATACATTTTGACCATTAAAAATACTTTTTATACACATGCATGAACATATACACATAGTACACATATATTTATCAAATTTCCTCCATCAAATCTGCCTCCCTTATATCTTCGAACCCTTCGTGGTTCCACATCACATAAACTCCCACAACCAACCATGACAAATACTTTTAAAAGTTCTTTTAACCATAGAAAAGTAAAAATAAATAAGGATAGAACACTTTTAAACCTTGATGATCTAGATGTTTTTCTTCTCTTCCTTCCAAAGTATGATATAAGACTAGATGACATGCACCTTTACTTTCCTTGATCTATCTAAGATGCTAGAACCAAGCTTTCTAAGTGTTTCTCTCAAAGCTCTCAAGAACACAAGAACACTCTTGTTTTCTTTTAAGAATTCTCTCTCTTTTCTCTCTAACTTTTTTTCTCTCTAAATGACTAACATTTGAACTAATGAAATGAACAAAGAGTGTAATACACAATTAACTAGTGAAAATGTATACTTACTGTAACGCCCCCAAAATCCCCGCGCTTTCGAATGCGGCAGACCTTGTGCGTTAATTTTGTATATCTATCGGCTTAACCAATGATCCCATAATCATATTGGTTGAATTAGTCTTATTTTAGACTATACATTAAAAATTTCTCTTAACTTTCTCCCTGGATCTTAACTTGATCTCAGTCTCATAAGTATACAAGTATCAACTTGTATTTCATCCGTATAAATGGATAAAACCATATATAACGGTTTAATTTTAACCTTGGGATTTAAATATTCTATAACTTTACATGTTCCAACATCCACGGCATTAAATCAATAGGACAACAGAGAATCTCGCGGGGAATGTTTGTATCTTCACCCGTGATAAATGTTTGCATCTTTATCCGTGACAAATGGTTGTATCTTTGTCCAGTGCAAAATTCTCTTTCCGTACAGAACATTACCCAACAAGTTAAAACCCTCATTCGAAACATATTTGTTTATAGTGATATCTCTTCATATCAATAATCCTACTTTATGGTATTCAGAATAGTAATAACGAGTTATACCTGGGTCCGAGGAACCTTAACGATGGATTTGACCAGTCAACATCCCTTAGTCCTGTCTCGAATGTACAGCACTCACAAGTTATTTACCGATCCTCGTCCAGATAAGTAGATCATTATCAATACTATGTTAAGTCTTAACAATTCTAGGTTATATCTGAAAGTAGTATGCCCTCAAGCCAATCACATTTGACGTGATAAGCATATACTTTGTAATCTTGTTCATTTAATAATAAAAGTATCAAGGCATTTCTTTATTCATGATTAATTACTTGAATTAATCAAATGGATAAACTCATAGTTTTAGAGCAATGCTTTTAGAACCATGATGAGGATCATGCTAATGAGATCTAAATTCAAGATAGCTCAAAACTAAAATTGTTCCTAATCGTTGGATCACTAAAAAAGGGGATTAGTAGATCCGGATAGATTGGTACATACTATCCTTGCTCTTATGAAGAGGATGATTGATCTCATAATCATTTGTGTAGAGACACTAAAGCAAGTATGTAGGTGCTTATTAGAGAATAAGTTCACTGAACGTGACTCGCTCAAGGAACACCTAATGGAGTTTTACTCGTCTGTCAATAGGAGTTCCTTATGTGATAGTCGTACAAATGATCCTTAGACTTGAGATCATCTTAGTATCTTGTGTGTACTAAGTTATACTTTAACATATTCCTTACGACCTATTGGTATATCAAAGGATGTGCTTGGGTATAATAAGGTACACATGAAGATAGATGAATGGTCAACAAAGGATCTACCACTTCCAGTAAAGGGAGAGAATGTCCTATGCGATTCAATAAGTGACACCTCAGAAATCCCTGACCAGGGTTGAATGGAATTAGAAAGGAGTTTCTAATTTACATTAACTAGAGTTGTGTATTTATGAATTGAAATGCATATAATCAAATAAATAAGACTCGACAGAAATTCCGTGTCTTATATTTGATTGGGACATTGTGTGGTAGAAGGATTGAATTGTACGGTAACTATTTGCTGAAAGGTTCTTTTACGATTAAATGTTGAAATCTATATTATCTGGAAAGTCGACTAATCGCTGAGGGGGCTTACACTTATTGTGGAATAATTATTTATTCTGAATTAAAGAGTTAATTCGTAATAAATGAATTAGAATTGTTCTAATTTATTTATTATACAACCGGTTTAATATGGAGAACCTAAAGGGTCACACCGCAAAAGAGTAATATTTATTTTAGAAGTGGATGGCATAATTGTAATAATAAATTAAGTATATTTAATTTATACTATGGTGATAGAATAAATTAAATAGCTTAATATTTATAATTTAGTATGTTAGAAATACTAATTAAAAATTAATAAGAGGAGTCTTATTATTATTATTATTACTATTATTATTATTACTAGTATTATTATTTAGTTCCTAAATGGTTTAGGAATTAATTAATAAATAGTAATATTATTATTAAATAATTAAGTTCCTAAATAGTTTAGGAATTATAATTATAATAATTAATTAAGTTACTAAATGGTTTAGTAATTAATTAATAAGTAGTAATATTATTATTAGTAAATAATTAAGTTCCTAAATAGTTTAGGAATTATAATAATTAATTAAGTTACTAAATGGTTTAGTAATTAATTAATAAGAAGTACTCTCATTATTAAATAATTAAGTTCCTAAATGGTTTAGGAATTATAATTAATTAATTTAGTTCCTAATTAAATTGGGAATTAAATTAAAACCCTAATCCTAAATAGTTTAGGAGGGTTGACTAGATCTATAAATAAGAGGAGTCTTATCATAGATCAAGGTTACACACTCTTTCATTAGATTAGAGAGAGTACTCCATAATTCTCTAGATCTAAGAGTTAGAGAGAGAGAGAGAATTAGGGTTAGCCACCCATGGTTTAGAGAAACCAAGATCCACTTCTTTAATTCATAGATCTCTTGGTGGATCACCTCTAGAGGCTCAACACTTGGGGAGCTAACATTGATCCGTGGAATCTAGTCGGTGAATTATGAAGATGAACGTGAAGGATTAAAGGGAGATGAACTTGTACCCGTGGAAGCTTGGTTCTACAAAGGTATAAATTCTTTTATCCTTCTTCAATTAATAATAGTCGCATAAGAAAGATCCGGGTTATTGGTTTGTACAAAAATTTTAAAATCTGATTTTCTTGCTTCCGTTGCGCTTATATAATTTGATTATATGTATGTCATACTTTTGCAAACCAACAGTGGCATCAAGAGCCAAACTTATGCGAATTATTAATTGTATTAATTTCATACATGTATGGGTATGTGTTTAGAACAATTTATTGGGCATAATTTGTTGTATAAAATCATGAGTTTTGAAAATCAATTGCAAAAATCGGGTTTTGAAAAGAAAAAAAAAAAAAAATTAAATTTCCGGACTGCTACAGTGCCCACGCTGCTACAGTACTGTTGTTGCGCGCATGGCGCGGGAGTGTGGCTGAGGCGCATGGCGCGGATCCATGCGCGAGCGCGCATTGCGCGGGTAAGGCTCGGGCGCGCATTGCGCGGTTAAGGCTCGGGCACGCGATGCGCGGTATTCAATCCAGTGGCAATTTCGTAATTCCGATGATATGGCAATTCTGTAATTAAAATGGCGCGGTGGCAGTTTCGTAAATAACCCAACTTTCAGGTTTTAATTTTTTTTTGAATATTTTGAGCAGATTTTTGAAATTAAAAAATAAAAGGTTTATTTTGGGTAATTTTAAAAATTCAAAAATTACAAAAATATAATAAAAATAAATAGTTTATTTTTACATGATTTTATAATTAAAATAAAAGGTTTATTTTAAATATGAAATTAGATTTCATGCAATTTTAATTGCCCATTAAATGATACCAATACATGTATGAAATGATTTATTTAATTCATGAGATGAATATTATTTATTGATATATATGATAATATATATGATAATAAATGGGATTGATTATGGACTATTGACCAATGCGATTGGATTTAATTTTAATTAAATGCATGAATGAATGAGTTTTAATAAATGGGGTCTGCGTACCTCGTCTTTCTAATTTTTCTTATTGATAATTCTATCTCCCTCCTATGTACTTCCCCTTGACTGTTGATCAAGGTTTTTTTATTTATTTTAAATAATTTGTAATAGGATTAATTAGAATTATTTTGAAGAATTGGAGCACAAAAGCAAGGAGCGCATGAAGACCCGTTTGTAATGGAGCCTGAATTTAAATGTAATAGTTACATTTAATTTAATTTATTCTTGCACCCTAGGTTTGACCAATTGATTTATTTGGTGGCTCGAATAAATCAAACTAGAATAAAAGTCCATAATCAATCCAAGTAGAATATAGTATTCTATATGTGCATGCTTATTTATATAAATTATATATTATCAAACATGCTTCGCATGTTAATTAATATGACGCGTATTTTATATATATATATGCATGTGCGCTAAACAAGATGAGACAATTAATATTAATAAACCCCTCATGATGTAGAATAAATATTATTTATAAAATGAATTAAAATGTTTAATTCATGAATTAAAGGAGTTTAATTCAATTAAATAAAATTAGAATTGTTCTAATTTATTTATTCTACTACTCATAATATTAAGTTGTAACGTTCAAAGATATTTATTAAAAATATCGAACGTCGCCTTCTAGCATGGTAAAACGATAGAGTATCAAATAATCATTATAAGTTTGTTGTGTCACACAAGGCTTATATTAATTTTTTGAGATGTTGTTTTATCACATTTGATGTTTACAAAAAGAATTGAACATTACTATTTTGTTGTGTCACACAAGGACGGTCTTTTTCTCTTCTAATATAAGAAAATGCTAGGTTGGACTTAACTTGGATAATTTTGATTTGGATGTGTTACACATGATCATAATAATCTAAGAGGCAAAATAAAAGGAGTTACATGTTAATGTAATTGACAAGAGTTGTCTACCTATTTATTTATATATCGTTTGTTGTGTCACACAAGGCTATATACATTTGAAATAGGATCCTTATTCTCACTAGCAAATCTTTAACTAGATTTGCCGAACTATATAAGGAGGGTAATATAGTTTGATGAAAATAGTGGGAGACACCATTTTAAATAAAGACCTAATTTATTTTGGTAATTAATAAAACGAATGCATGTTAATGTTGTTATTAATTCACTTAAAGAATATTGTTATGTTTAATTCACTAACACTGCATAGCATAATGAATGCTAACAATTAATCGAACCGAATTGTTCGGATTGATTAAACAAATTTAAGAAAAGTTCTCAATACTGAAAAGCTAGCAAATGTCCTTAAATTTGTCTATTCCTACAAACGTTGTAGACTAGGCCTCTGAGGAAGAGATTGCTATTTTAAATGGCAAGATGATGCAAAGGTGACTCATTGCATCATGCTCGCATCCATAAGTATCGAGTTACAGCGTCAACACGAGAAAATGGATGCACCTACTATATTGCTGCACATTCAATAGTTGTATGATGAGCAAAGTAGGTCAACTAGATATAAGATATCTAAGGAGTTCTTCCGATCTATAATAACCAATGGTACTACAGTAAAAGACACATGTCCTAAAGATGATTAATTGGATTGATCAATTAGGACAACCAGTTTTGTCAAGGATGGAGAGTTGAGTCAAGATTCGATCTTACAGTCACTCACTGACTCTAATTCACAATATGTTGTGAACTTCAAACATTAATAAGCTAGAAGTCAGTTTAACTGATTTGCTTAAATATGTTGAAGACTGTTGAGAGTCACTTTCTTTCCTAGTAAAACCAAGTCTTACTCGTAGATGAATCTTCTAAGCGGAGGAAGATGGCCAAAGGTATTTCTGAGGAGTCAGAAAGAGTAGAAGACAAAAGAAAGGCTAAACAAAGGACATAAATAAAAGTGATCCCGAGGGCAAAGGAGTTTGCTTTCATTGCGATAAGCTGGGACACTGGAAGAACAACTACAAGAGAGTTGTAGTAGTTAAGTAGAAGAAGTTTAGTGAAGCTTCAACTACAGATATAGATTTGTTCATAATGAAATAGAACTTTCTATAAGTCAAGTTCTACTTAGGTATTAGATACCGAATGGTGGTCTCACATATGCAAGTCGTTGCAGAGACTAAGCAGAAGTAGAAAGCTAAACAAATGATAAGTAATTCTATGATGGGGAATGAAGCAAAGGTTGCTGCATTAGCCATGGGAACTTATAGTTTAGCACTGCCTACGGGCAAACCTATTAAGTTAGTAAGTTGTTACTATGTTCCAGTTCTTAGAAACATTATTTTAGTTCCATGTGATGACAAGGAAGGGTTTTTGACATTATAATGAACAATCGTTGTTCTGTTTATAATGATAATGTTTTATTTAGAACTGATTGATTACTTAACAGATTTTGTATACTTGACTTACATGAAAAATATTCCAATTTGAACAAACTAAAATCAAAAAGATGATATGAATCATACCTTCATGCAATACTGTTAACTCGGTCACGCTAATGAAACAAGACTAAACAAGTTGTATAAAGATAGGCTTTTAGAGCTTTTGATTATGAATCAAATACAACTTGTAAATCTTGTATCATGGATAATATGACTAAATCTCCATTTAGTGGACATGGAGAGCGAGTTACGGAGTTGTTAGGGATGGTACACACAGTGGTGTGTGGGACCTATGACAACAAATACAAGAGGAGGGTATTCATTCATTACTTTCACTAATGATTCTAGATTTTGATATATGTATTTGATGAAATACAAATCCAAATCGTTTGAAATGTTCAAAGAATTCAAAAGTGAAGTATAGAAACTAAAGGCCAAAAGTATTAAAGTTCTTCGATTAGATCGAGAAGGGAATACTTAAGCAGTAAGTTTCTAGATCATCTCAAGCAAAATGGTATTCTCACAGAATGGACATGGTGATGATCCATAATGAGTATTACTGATCTTCTAGTATTCTTCTAGGGTTATGCTCTAGAAACGATCGCATATCTACTAAATAAGATTTGAATTGTTCAGCTTATGTCAAAAGGTTTGACAAAGATAAGCTAGGGACATGATCTGATAAGTGTAAACTTATGGGATATCCTAAAGAAAGTTTAGGGTATCACTTCTATAATCCGACTAACTAAAAGGTGTTTGTTTGAAACACGCTGCCTTATAGGAAAATGAGTTTTTCCTTAAAGGGTTAGTGGGAGTAAAATAGATCTTGAAGAAGTTCAAGAACCACAAAACACTACAGATAAAATGAAGGAATCTGTACAAGTAGATAAACCTATTGTACCACAACCAAGTCGTAAATCTGGTTTAGTACCGAAGATACCTAAATGGTATGGATTCATCATAGTGGATGATGATAAGGTACGCATCATAGTAGATGATGATCCAGATATATACGATGAGGTATGAGTATTAGATACTCAAGAGAAATGGCTGATGACCATAAAATCCGAAATGGGTCTTTGGAGAAAGACTAAAGCAGATGGCTAGGTGGAGACCTATAAGACCTAACTAGTGGTAAAAAGATTTCAAACAAGGTCAATTAGTTGACTAAGATGAAATTTTTTCACTAGTGAAAATGCATATATCCATTCGGATTTTACTTGCAGTTACAGCTTACTATACAAAAGGATGTATGTATGATACAACCAAGAGGATTTGTCTACATATAGATGGAGCGAATCAAGTATGTAAGTTACAACGATCCAATTATGGATTGGTGCAAGTTTCTCGAAGATGGAACATCCGTTTTGATGAGACAATCAAAAGAGTTTGATTTTATCAAAGATAAGGATGAACCAAGTATGTACAAAGGTTAGTGGGAGCACTGTGACATTCCTAGTATTATATGTTGATATAATATCAATAAGGAATGACATACCGTTGCTACAATCAGTAAAGATGTGGTTGTCTAAAACTTCTCCATTAAGGACTTGGGAGAAGCGTCCTAACATTCTATTTAGGATAAAGGTCTATAGAGATAGATCATAAAGGATGCTCGGCTTAACCCAAGGGACGTACATTGATTCGTTGAAATGTACTAGACTTGATATTGCTTATGTATAATAAGCAGATATCAATTCAATTTTGGAGAAGAATATTAGAAAAGAGTTTCTAATGATGGGTCTGATTTAAAACTAAAGGGTTTAACAAACTCAAGTTTGTTCAGACTAACCAAGTTAACAACATATCCGTTTCAGGTAATATGATTACAGTGAACGGTGCTGCAGTGAGTTGGAAAAGTTCCAAACAACAAAGAGTTGCTGATTTAGTGACAAAGACATAGTAAATAACTATAAGTGAAGCTGCAAAGGTGATTGTTTGGTTAAACAAGTTCATTACAGAACTTATAATGGTTCCTAACATTAAAGGAGTTTAATTCGCCAAGGAACCTAGGTCTCATCTGAAAATCAAAACATATGTTGCGGCACTTTTATATGATTAGATGAATCATTGAAAAGGAGACAACACCATAAAGATGGTAGACTCTTAGAACACCATTACAGATCCATTAACTAAAGCATTTACTAAGCAATTTGTACGCCACTTAGAGAAGAATGGTATAGAGATACCAAAGGGCGATTGGCTTTAGTGCAAGTGGGAGATTGAAAGTAGTATGCCCTCAAGCCAATCACATTTGACGTGATAAGCATATACTTTGTAATCTTGTTCATTTATTAATAAAAGTATCAAGACATTTCTTTATTCATGATTAATTACTTGAATTAATCAAATGGATAAACCCATAGTTTTAGAGCAATGCTTTTAGAACCATGATGAGGATCATGCTAATGAGATCTACATTCAAGATAGCTCAAAACTAAAATTGTTCCTAATCGTTGGATCACTAAAAAAGGGGATTAGTAGATCCGGATAGATTGATACATACTATCCTTGCTCTTATGAAGAGGATGATTGATCTCATAATCATTTGCGTAGAGACACTAAAGCAAGTATGTAGGTGCTTATTAGAGAATAAGTTCACTGAACGTGACTCGCTCAAGGAACACCTAATGGAGTTTTACTCGTCTGTCAATAGGAGTTCCTTATGTGATAGTCGTACAAGTGATCCTTAGACTTGAGATCATTTTAGTATCTTGTGTGTACTAAGTTATACTTTGACATATTCCTTACGACCTCTTGGTATATCAAAGGATGAGCTTGGGTATAATAAGGTACACATGGAGATAGATGAATGGTCAACAAATGATCTACCACTTCCAGTAAAGGGAGAGAATGTCCTATGCGATTCAATAAGTGACAACTCAGAAATCCTTGGCCAGGGTTGAATGGAATTAGAAAGAAGTTTCTAATTTACATTAACTAGAGTTGTGTATTTGTGAATTGAAATGCATATAATCAAATAAATAAGACTCGACAGAAATTCCGTGTCTTATATTTGATTGGGACATTGTGTGGTAGAATGATTGAATTGTACGGTAACTATTTGCTGAAAGGTTCTTTTACGATTAAATGTTGAAATCTATATTATTTGGAAAGTCGACTAATCGCTAAGGGGGCTTACCCTTATTGTGGAATAATTATTTATTCTGAATTAAAGAGTTAATTCGTAATAAATGAATTAGAATTGTTCTAATTTATTTATTATACAAGCGGTTTAATATGGAGAACCTAAATAGTCACACCGCAAAAGAGTAATATTTATTTTAGAAGTGGATGGCATAATTATAATAATAAATTAAGTATATTTAATTTATACTATGGTGATAGAATAAATTAAATAGCTTAATATTTATAATTTAGTATTTTAGAAATACTAATTAAAAATTAATAAGAGGAGTCTTATTATTATTATTATTACTATTATTATTATTACTAGTATTATTATTTAGTTCCTAAATTGTTTAGGAATTAATTAATAAATAGTAATATTATTATTAAATAATTAAGTTCCTAAATAGTTTAGAAATTATAATTATAATAATTAATTAAGTTACTAAATGGTTTAGTAATTAATTAATATGTAGTAATATTATTATTAGTAAATAATTAAGTTCCTAAATAGTTTAGGAATTATAATAATTAATTAAGTTACTAAATGGTTTAGTAATTAATTAATAAGAAGTACTCTCATTATTAAATAATTAAGTTCCTAAATGGTTTAGGAATTATAATTAATTAATTTAGTTCCTAATTAAATTGGGAATTAAATTAAAACCCTAATCCTAAATAGTTTAGGAGGGTTGACTAGATCTATAAATAAGAGGAGTCTTATCATAGATCAAGGTTACACACTCTTTCATTAGATTAGAGAGAGTACTCCATAATTCTCTAGATCTAAGAGTTAGAGAGAGAGAGAATTAGGGCTAGCCACCCATGGTTTAGAGAAACCAAGATCCACTTCTTTAATTCATAGATCTCTTGGTGGATCACCTCTAGAGGCTCAACACTTGGGGAGCTAACATTGATCCGTGGAATCTAATCGGTGAATTATGAAGATGAACGTGAAGGATTAAAGGGAGATGAACTTGTACCCGTGGAAGCTTGGTTCTACAAAAGTATAAATTCTTTTATCCTTCTTCAATTAATAATAGTCGCATAAGAAAGATCCGGGTTATTGGTTTGTACAAAAATTTTAAAATCTGATTTTCTTGCTTATGTTGCGCTTATATAATTTGATTATATGTATGCCATATTTTTGCAAACCAACAATATCAAAATAAAGACATAACAACATTCTGATGATAATAATTTATATTATTCATTCAATATTCAGTTACATGTTTGTTTGTTCATATTACAACAGTCATTATGACTTATACAAATACAAGTAATAAACACGAAAACCTAGTCTACGCTTCATCTTTACGTTCATGATCTTCTTAACGTTCATCTTTAATCTGCAAATAAGGTTTTATTCGCAAGAATGAGCACGACGGCTCAGCAAGTCTAACATACAGTACATACGCAGTTTATGATTTCATATAAACTTTAACATGCATTGACTGAACATAATTCTCCATTTAATATCACATATAACTCACGTTCCAATAATTTATATCACATTGACACACAAAGTGTATAAATCATGTTCATACATCATAAACATAACGCATAACAGTTAAAAGGCTTGTAAACATCAGTTAAAGACTTCACATATCATCTATTGTGTAATAACATGACATTATACATCTCATTTATCATTTTAACAATACTAAACAAGTAGCACATAGCAAGAGTTAGAAGACTTGCTATGAAACCATATCAGGGTTTCCCGGGAAATCGTTAAACGCCTACAAAAAGGGTTACGCGACCCTGAACGTTAGTTTATCAAATTTTCCTTTTGAATAAGTCTTAGAATAACTTAACTAGACTATTTTCATTGGTGGAATTAATTGGAAAATTTGCCAACTCAAAAACTCACTTTTAAGTCACTTTTAAAAAAATAGGCAGCATGTATGGCTGCTAGACCCCGGCTCGATCAAACGGCCACAACTTCTTCGTTTTAAAACAGTTTTTAGTTGTTCAAAATTTCACGCGTTCGTAACTTTCGTATCTACAACTTTAATTCAGACAAAAGTTCGAGATTCCTTACTGATTTACACATATTTCCCAGTAATGGGACTGATCTAAAACTGATTCATATTTTTGACCTCTTTTACAGTGATAGCCATAACTTTGTCATACGAAAACATTTTTGAGTGATTATTGAGTCTAAATTGCTTAGAATTTCATGATATACAACTTTCATTTAGGTTTATAAGGAAGATTAAGACTTTAAAATTTCGGAAATTTGCAAAAATATTCTGCGACTATATTAGACTTAACTTTCTTTGATCCGATTGGTAAAACATGATACCTCAAGCATTAATTTGCTAAGATAACATGTCATAACACTCTGTATCACTTCATAACATAAAAATAACAAAATTATAAACCTACTTATATAAGATTTCATGACTTTTTCTCAAGAACACGAAGAACGAATCGAAGAACACGAAGAACAAAGTTTCATCGTCCTTCGTTTCGACTACTAAAATTTGATGCCACAAGCATTATTTAGCAAGGCCATCATGTTTCATCATCCCATAACACTAAATTACCAAATCATAAACCTACTTATGTAGAAATTATGACTTCTGCTCAAGAACATACGAAGAACACGAAAAACGAAAAATCGTACATGGTAACGACTTATGTTCTTAAGCTTTTGAATTTCATACTTGAAATAATTTGAACATTATAACTGCTTACATATTTGATTATAACACTTTATAATTGACAAAATTTGGTCATTATAACTACTTGTTTACTTAATTATAACAATTTATAATAATGTTCCAGAACATACAAAGAACACGGAGAACGGATAAACCGTACATGGCTACGACGTATGTTCTTGAGCTTTAAACTATGAAATAAAATTTGACATAACAACGACTTGCTCAAGTCATAAGGAACACGGAGAACGAAAAATCGTACATGGCTACGACTTATGTTCTTGAGCCTCATCGATAAAATAAAACTTTAAGCATAATAACGATTAAGAATCGTACCTTTTATTATTGCAAGCTTTAAATATTTATTTGCAATCTCTTTATTATAGGAATTTTCTTTGAAAATTATTCAAGAAATGAATGAGGTTAGCTCTCTATTTATAGGAAAACCAAGGGTCGGGGTAGTTTGGTCATTAGTTTAAAAGCCAAGGGCATTTTAGTCATTTCTCCCTAGCGCTTGCATTATCGCTTACATCACCCTTCTTCTAATTGGTCGATTCATTTTCACTTGGATTTAGTTCCAAACAAATCGTGCTAGTTCTTTTTCAGTTAGTGTAATCGTGCTAGTTCTCCCTAGTTTAGTTACACTAACTTAGTTACACATAAACTAGTTTGATTTCAACTAATTAATTAAATAGTATAATACATTAGTATTTATACGTACTTCTTCCGTATAATACATCATATAATATTCGTATTCTACTGGTATGATACCTCGTATTAATCTTTCGTTTAATCTTTCGTATAATCCTCGTATTATACATTACAATATACTTTTATCATTCTCGTATTCCTTCCGTATTTGCTACGTATTCATCCCGTATACGTGAATAGTAATCTCCATAAATTATTTTGGGTAAAAATTTTGTTGGTCAAAATGCATCTATTGTCAATAAAAATGCTATTCAGGAATGTAAATTTTCAAAATTCGGAAGAAAAATTTCCAAATGAATAGTGTTTTACACATTTTTTCGAGTAAAAATTTTATTGGCTAAATAATATCTATACTTCATATAAATGTTATTTCGTGAAATACGATATATCAAAATATCGAAAAGAACAGTCAAAAAGACGACAAACGTTTTTTTGTAAATCGTGACATTTTTGTCTTTTTCTCCAGAAACTTTTATTGGTTCTCTGGCATATAATCCTCATATTATCACTATATTTTGAAATGTAAAAAGTCCTACAGATGAAAGAAACAGTCAAACGAATGAAAAATGTCACCTCGTGAATAGTGCTTTTACACGTTTTTCGAGAAAAACTTTTATTGACTGTTACGTGTTTTTAAATCGTGGGAATGTTGAATCTTGAAACGGAATGTCAATTTGACCTTCACATTTTGCTCAAGGGCCTAGGTTATTTTCTAGAGTTTAGACCCTAGGGTTTAGGGTTTAGGTTTTAACTTTTTTCCCAATTTAGGTTTTTGCCCTAAATTGACTTATGATTTTTAATAAGTGTTAAGGTTAACTACTCAAACCAAAACACAAAATCCTACATATAGATAATTCACATATCACATTTAAAAGCTCAATTCAAGCTTTACTAATCACATAACACATAGTTTAGGTTAAACATTTTAAACTCTTAGTTGTATACGATCGTAGTTTCGAGTCGTATATATTCTTTAAGATAACTCAAGGTATGCTTGAGCAATTGATCTTAGGTTTTGAATTGACAACCTTTGCTTTAATGTTGTTAGATCACTTTGGAAAATATTTGGGATATTACACTTACAATGTGTGTAATTATGCACATCAAGTGCACCTCAAGTAGGCTTGCTAGCATGCAATGGGGAAGAGTGATGTAGGGTGTTCTTCTTAAGAAAGCTTGGAGCAATGCACCCCAAGTGGGTCCCCCCTCACATGGCTGGCCATCTCCTTCTATTTTCTCCTATTTTTTATTTTTCTTTATGTCTTAATTGGTAATATATATACATATATATATATATATATATATATATATATACATATATATATATATATAATCACCAACTTGTATAAACATTGACCATCCTTTTGACTTTGTGTTGGGCTCTAAGTTGGACTCTTGAATTAATTTAATTGGACTCATCATATTAATTTGATTGGGCTCAATTAATTCATTTTATTAAACTAACACTAACTAACCCATAATACTTGAAATTAAATTAAGCATTGAGCTAATTTAATTAAATCATGGTCTCATTACATAGACTAGTTATTTCAATAATTCCATGGACTTCTAAATTAATTCTCTTGGACTTTAATTAGTAAATCCATTAATTAAACTCATAATCCCTTTAGACTTACTTTATTAAAATTAATTAGGCTACTAGGTTAACTAGTTTATTTTAAATTACATTATTTAATCTATTCTTTAATTAATTATTTTATTTATTCATTATCTTCTCTTTAATAATTAAATGAATATACAAATACATTAATATAATCATTCAATGTCATAAATGCGCAATTAATTAACACAAGAATTTAAATTCATTGTTAATTAGTATTTAATTCTAATTACAATGTGACGTGAAATTTGTGGTCATTACAATGTCTGTTTAATTCTAGATTCTAATTTTTAATAAATGCTAAGAAATACACTTATGTATCGTCGTGTAGGTAGAATTTAATTTCGATTTCCATGTTAGAGATTATTGGTTTTGCATTTAAAATAAAGAATTCCACAGTTAATATTTCTTTCAATTCAAATGTGATTGACCATTACACTTTGTCATGTGGATTGTGTAGAGTGTGTTTAACGTTCACTAATATTTGTACTTGTTATAATGTTACCAGGCCCTTACCTAAAGATTAGTCTTCATGTTGTGGTATAAAAGGCCTGATCATTTCCTTAGAGAGAGTGGATAGGCTGATAAGGTCTGACATCCTGCCCACTCTTTACATTGGTGATCTAAAGGCATGTATAAACTGTTGTAGGGTGAAAATGACCAAGATAAGGAAGAAATCAGCAATCCGTAGTTCTGGTGTATTAAATTTAATCCATGCAAACATCAGTTGTCACTATTAAGCTACTTTATGTAGAAATTTTTATTTCATTACCATTATTGATGATTATTCCCTAATTAAGGAAAATTCTAAATCTATTGATAAATTCAAGATATTTCAAATTGAAATTGAGAAATAATTGGGAAAGTCATTAAGGTAGTGATATTTGACATGGGTAGTGAGTATTATGGCAAACATAGGGATGTTGGACAACTTAAAGGCTCATTTGCCAAATACTTAGAGGATTCAGGGATTATTGCCTAATTTACTATGGGGTTGTTTGATAAAACTGAATGAAAAGTTCTAAATAGCACGAATTGAATACACTACTAGAAAATTGGTATAACGGTCGCCGACTGTATCTATAGGCCAAGACCGACGCTAAAGGTATTAGCGACGGTCGGGGACCCTTGTCGTAGAAGCTGTCGGTATATCCTATAGCTATGATCCTGTACATCTATACCGATGGTCCGACTGTAGCTAAAAAGCATAACAAAAACAAGCTTAATTTTTTTACAGAACCTTTAGCAACGATCATGGCCATAGGTAGGTATCTATTACTATGGTTGGAAATGACCGTATCTATAGATTCTATAGCGACGGTTGCTAACCCTCAATATAGGCTTGTGTTTTTTTTGGAACGTTATAGCTACAGCTAATGACCGTCACTATAGCTTTTTTAGATTTCAAAAAAATATTATTAGTAATTCACATATTTATTCAACAAACAAAATACAATATTAAATTTTCCCTGTGAAAAATACATATCTTCCATTGAATAATCATAACATAATCTCTCTGAGCTAGCAAGTCTAAGCTCACACTAAATTTTCCCTACACTAGTAAAAATAATATAACTTGGCTTATAATCTAATGCTATATCATACTTAAAACATTTTAAACATGAGGCTAAAGTTCTACTTGTGCCGAATATGAGAAATCATTAATAGTAGAAGAGCGAAAACAGAATAGGGAACACGAACATTTCTTAAACACGAGCGAAAAATCTGGATTTAGTCTATTTACAAAAATATACAGCAAGTGTGAAATGCACAAAACTATTCCTAGTCCACATTCGACAATGGAATCACCCAACTTTATCCACAATGATCCAGACAAGATTGAAGATCTATTAAATATAGTAGTATAATAGATCTTCAATTTTTCCTTAATAATAATGCAGGAAAAGAAGCAAAATTTTGAATTTCTGAATAGTTAAATTAACTACATAATTTTCCCACAAGGTGTGAAGCAATCTCATACTAAACTAAGTTTTTGGAATTACAAATACTCTAATGATATAATAGTTTTTAAGAATAAATTATGCCAAACAAGTTGTAAATATTAATCTTGATTATCTATAAATGCAGCAAGAGCACTAAATTGAGTATTAAGGTATTTCTGTTAAGTAACATGTTGTATTACTGCCTTCAAAGATGAGACAAAACTATACCCATAGCAAACTATTACAAGGTCTAATGGTGTAAACTATACCCATAGTAAACTATTATTACATTTAGCTTTAAAAATACAACAAAATATATACCTCCTGCACTCTTCTTCCACAACCACTCTGAAACAGTAGAATCATAAGAAGCAACATGTTGGAAAGCCTTTCACACCAATTTACTTCTTAAACTGTTCATCAGCCTAGTTCCCTTTAAGAGATTCTAAAAGTTCAGGACAATCTTGTGAAAAAACGACGACCAAAACATTCTTGTGATTCTGTTCAATGAGTATAAGTTAGTTGAGATCTAAGTAATACTAAAAGAACCACTAACATCACTAACATTTGTGATTTTGCATAATAAAGCATCATATTAAATCATGACCAAAAGAAAATCTTGTTGAGTATTTCAGAAAAAATACTAGCACTTGAATTTAATAAGAGAAAAATAAACACTGGTATGTTGGCATATTCCAAATTGACATATTAACAAGTGTCATCCCTCATACTCGCATAAGATCCATAACCTAAAATCACAACATAAGAAAGGAGCACAATGTTACAGTTCTAAGTAACATAGAATGGGAGGAAGCTCAAATAACAATAATTATAGAATTGTGATGTGCACTGAGCAGTGATGCAACAGAGTTGTGTTTATTTGCTCGCATTCAATACTGACGTATTAGATTGTAAAAAATTTATTGGCCTAGAAGTACAAGAAGGAAGGGGCTTACTAAGAGTGGATTGGCCTTAAATTAAACAAGCCAAAAGTACAAGAAAGCCTTCATTAATACTACCCACCACACATACTGTCGAACCCCACCAAAAATGTCGAACCCACCAGACTACCGACAAAACTGAAGCAGACCAAACCCAAACTGCTCAAACCAAATCGAAGCTAACCGAATCCAAACCGAACCAAACCGAAGCCAACCAAACCCAAACTGGCCAAACCAAACCAAAACCGACTGAAGCACCTTATTGAAATTGTCGAACCTACCATACTATGGAACTAAAACTGCCAAAACTATCAAAATTGCCAACCCCCTATTTAATATTGCCGATCAATATATGGGGTTGCTGAGGAGAAGAGTCATTGGGACACGAAGCCGCCGAAGCGAAGGGTCGTCAAGACACAAAGCCGTCGAGGTGAGGGCCATCGGGACACGAAACCACCGAAGGGAAGGGCCGTCGAGACACAAAGTCGTCGAGGCGAGGGCCGTCGAGATACGAAGCCTTCGAGGCGAGGGTCGTTGTGACATAAAGTCGTCGAGGCGGAAGGCTATCGAGACATGAAACCGTCGAGGCGAGAGCCGTCGGGACACAAAGCTGCCGAGGCGAAGGCTGTCGAGACATGAAGCCATTGAGGCGAAGGGCCGTCGAGACACGAAAGCCGTCGAGGCGAAGGTTGTCGGGACACGAAGCCGTAAAGGCAAAGGCTATCGGGACACATAGCCGCCGAGGCGAAGGTCGTCGGGACACGAAGTCGTCGAGGCGAATAGGATCTCGAAGGATTGTCCGATGGAGAACTTGAAGATTTAAATATGTGGGACTCTTTCCATAATATGAAAATTTTATTATTAATGCCTTATACTCAATACAGATGAATTTATAATAACGTCGAAATACTAGTCTTTCAAAAATGCAAAATTCAAAATATTATTGATAACCGATGCCCCCCGGTCATCAAATTAACTCCAAATTCTGATGTTTCCTGTGTTTAATCAATAACTTGACGTTGTCGACCCCAACAATCATCATCCACACACGTACCCTTTGCCTGATCTAGGGATAAGACTTCCTGACCTGCCACGTACAATACCAGCTCGCTGTTTTAGACCTTTTTCTCGATCAAATCTTTACGCCCCTATAAACTTTAGTTGAATGCCCCTCTGCTTGATGATATTGCATAAAATATTCTTAACTCCCCTCCATAAATGACTATTTGGCTGTGGGGGTTCAAAGAATGGCTTTTCCTTTATCTCTTCCAAAATTTATACCCCACTAGTGTTCAATTGAGTGTACACCTTATTCTCCTGCTTTGATCGAAGGGGTGGTTTGTCTGTCTAAGGGAGGTTCCCCTTTTTTCCTTAGGATCAATCTAGAATCTTCTGATTTAGGTTGCTCATATCTTCCTTAATGACAATAAACTTTTATGCCCGTTCATAAGCGTCTGGTAAGTCCTTTGGGGGGTTGAACATGATATCCTTCATGTGCTTCTTCAACCGGCTAATATCCAACCCAGTAGTAAAGAACCCCAAAGCCGACGTTGTGTTGAGGTCGGTAACCATGTCAACCGCGTCTTTAAACCTCTGTACTTACTACGCCAATGTCTCGTTACTCATTTATTTGATCTGCATTATTGAGGCTGTGAGTTTTCCCTTCTTCTTATCACTACCGAACCGATCATGAAACTTCTCTAAAAGCTCATTCCATGAATTTATACTACCTGGGGGTAAGGAAAATATCCACTGTTTCGTTGTCTTTTTCAGTGTTGTTATAAAGATCTTGTACATCCCTGCATCTGAGTGGTTATAGTATCTCGTGATAATCTCGTATGAATTGGTGTGATTGTAGAGGTCCCCCGGTGCCGACAAAAGACTCTAAAGGTGGCAACTTTATCTTTGAGTCGGTCTTCTCCAGATTAATTATGGATTAGGAGACTTGGTGTCCGTCTGCCTTGATCCCAACTTCACTTCGTCTAGTTATTGCTCCAACTCTCTCATCCTCTTCATGATAGGATCTGAATCATCACACTGTATTATTTGATTTGTAACGTTCTCCGTGGATCACGTTTTTCGGGTACCATCGTCCCCTCGATTGTTATGTTCTTCTTTAAGCCCTACACCAGGCTGGTCTTCCACCATCATGCTCTCGCTCGCTGTCGCTTTCCATATGACGGGCCTTCCTTGGACCACTATGATTGTGATTGTAACATCCTGGCTAGGGGATCAAGACCATCTTCTTTAGTTTTAATGAGTTGACTCCCTGTCCCAAGGAGAAGGTTGCCCACCATCTTTGTGCTGATTCGAAATTGGCCTCAGCGGTCCATAACTGTGGCATTGCTCCCTCCGTGGTGTGGGGGGATCATTCCCTCGTCCTTGAAATGGTCGACTTTGTGGCGTAAGTTCCCTCGATCATCGAATGGTGATATGTGGCTCCTCCTCCTTTTTTTACTCTGCCAGCAGTGCAACCCACTCTTCTTGCTGCTGTTGTAATGATCGCAAGGCTCCCTCCGCTGTTTGAATCCTCTACTTCTTGATGATAACCCTTTGATCGCTGAGCCACTCTTCATGTGCCGACGTCTGGGAGCAGAAGTTTGAATGTTTGTCTCCCTCTCATGGCCAAGGTTTAGGGAGATGGGGGAAGCACACAACCTCCGCCTGATTGAATTTAAATGCGACGCCATAGTTACTCCCTGTTGGACTGAGGGTCCCAACCTATCCTTCACAGAACCCCTCATCGTATGAGAAGGTAATGGTGCTGACGAACCAGTCCGCTCCACCCGATCACCTTGTGGCTCTATAACTGAATTGTAACACCAAGTGATTTTTGAACAAAATCCTAAGCCCTCCTTCTAGCACTAATGTTTACGCCAAATTTTGTACCACTCATTTAAATCACCAATCAATGAATAAAAAAGACACCAAACACAAATAAGTCATATGAAATTAATGTAAGAACATAAAGATTTAACATGAAAACCCAATTGGGAAAAAACCACGGAGTAATAGGAGAATTCACTAGTATAATGGTTGTGTTTATAGATCTCTCTAAAATAATGAAGAGCCTTAAGTGCTGGAAAATAAGAATTATGTTAGATGATAGTAAATCGTGTTGAATCTTCAATCCCTTGCTTGTAGTCATATTTATAGATGTCACGTTCACCCTATTCCAATTAGGGTTAGGAGTCTTCTCATAAAGTTATCATATATCACCAAGTAATTATTGATAGATTCATTTCTAAATTAGACTTTCACATCTTCCCCAAATAAGGAAACATAATCCTACATTAATAATTACTCTCCCACTATGCAAGTTGTCAAAATAAATGCAATAAGACCCAAATAATTACATCCCAACAATACCGAATGAAGGGGAGATGGATCGGAAGCAAGATCTGTGGCAAAATTGGAGTCTTTAACACAAGTTCTTAGGTGAAAATCCCACTCTTTGTCTCATGGAAGCCAAATCATAGTCACCACTGCACAAATCGCATAATCGACGCAAAATTGGACCCTAGTTTTAGAGCAATTTGAGAAACGGAGATTAGAGCAACGAAGATGGTTCTAAGGTAGCAGAGATGGGAAGATTTGATGAGAGAAAGTGGGAAGATTTGATGAGAGGGAAACTGGACTCATGATGATTTTTGGGGAAACAGCGTGCTTTTGCTGGTAAGAAAGCTTAATAGCTATGGTTGCGTATAATTTCCTTTAGAAGGCTCAATAATTATGGCCATAACAAAGGCCTCGGTATAGGTCTTTTTTTACCTTTTATTGCATTGGTCAGGAGTCGGGCTATTTTTTTTATCTATGTCGACGGTTAGACACTGACCGTCGAAATTATTTTATAGCTACGCTTCCATCCCGACCGTCAGTATAGCTTGTCACTATAGGTCGATGATAAAACAAATGTCTGATTGAAACTGAACACTGAATGAAAAAAAAATTAATTGTTAACTGATTCGTCTGAAGTAACTAAATGACAATATTTTCCATTTTAACCTTCTAAATTGTCTAAAATAAGTATATTTGAAATTTTTATGATGCAGTATTATTTAAACATGAAAGAATAAAAATCCAAAATATGTATAAGAAAAATAATACTTATTTTTTAAAATATTGAGGTAGGGATAGTATTTTAAATTGTTTAGTTTATTTTTTTCATATTCATACTTTAAAATTTTATTTTTTTTCCCAAACTTTATCCTCATTTTAACTTTTTTTTAAAAATGTGTACAAAACTGTTTTATTTTGATATCAGTAAATTTGAACATCTCAAAAAATACTTTATATCAATTTTTTTTCTTCTATTTATGAGTATTTTTACTTTTATCATAATAAAAAATTAGTAGTAAGTTTTTATCTCTCATAGTGGTATAACACATAATAAACAAATTATAGTAGTAGAATAATTTTTTATACATATATATGTATTTAAATAAATAATAAAATAAATAACAATAACGGGATTAACACACATTTGCATGCATTTAATTAAATAATAAAACAAGCATATAAAATCCAATTATGACTCAAACAAACGTATAAACTTTTGAACAATCTTTAATGGAGTATAATATTATTAATAATATAATTTTAGGAATAAAAAACTAAAAATATTAATGAATTTTATCGATCCATAAAATCAAAACAAAATATTATAACAACATTTATTAAATTGGTTACTAATTTGTTAAAGAAAAATCAAAAGTAATTTGTACATAACAAAATTTATTTACAATAATAGATCAAGATGGATATTGAAAGTAATTTTTAATTGTCAATGAGAAAATGTAAGTAAAAATATCATTCAGTACTACTTCTTACCAGTTCAGTCATAATTTTCGGGATGAATCGTTCAAGCTCATTCAAACACATTTAGAGTTTAAAAACTATAAAACAAACAATCTGAGTGACTTATTCAGTCAGATTCAGACTCATTCAAAAGTAAACAAACAGTCTATATACCTGGTAATTCTGAGCAAAATGGAGTCGCTGAGATGCATAATTTCACTCTTATAGAGATGGAAAGGAGTATGATGAGTAGAACAAATTTGCCCAAGTTTCTTTAAGGTGAAACATTGAAAATAACTTCTTTACATTCATAACAGAGTTCCTAGTAAAACAATTCCACTTACTACTTTTGAGTTATGGACTAGGCAAAAACCTAGCCTTAATCATTTTAGAGTTTGGATATGTCCTATAAAAGTAAAGTTGTATAATTCAGTTTTGAGTAAGTTGGTTTGCGGATCTTCTCGTTGTTTCTTTGTTGATTACCCAAATCATTTGAAGGGGTATAAGTTCTATAACCCTTAATAATGTATAAGAAATGTGGAATCGCAAACATCACATTTAATGTGTTAATATGTGCCTTTATCTTAAACATCCAATTCAAATGAAAGGATGAGATTTTGAAAACTCCAAAATTTGGAGTACCCCCTAGTAACTTTAGATGACCCGAATCTTATCTGAATCCCACACACACACACACACACACACATAAAGGGTGATCCATAGTAAACACTTGCTATGGACAAAAAATGGGTAATCACCATCTTAATCATACATTATTATGTTGAACAGACGAGATTAATTATGACAAAATCTTCATCCGCTAATCCTTCTAATGGACAAGTTAATCAAAAATTGTGGACCATTTTATCCTTCATTAATCTATGAATGACGTCGCACTTTGTGATATACTAAACACCATCCGCTAGATTTTTTAGCGGACGAGAATTAATTAACCAAATCTGATCATCCGTCAAACCTCAGCCTTGGTGTTAAAGAAACACCTGAATTAGGGCCATGCGATCTCCTTGAGAAAATTTCTAATCTTAAACTAGTTGATTTTCTCATTGTTACATGTAACTTTCAATCTTCCCCAACCTCAGCCTCTGTTTGTAATGGCTCTTTACCGTCTAAAGATAAGACATTAGAGTCAACTATGAATGAAATAATAGAGCCAACAGTATCTAGAAATTGTTCTGCAATGAGAAGCCTAACTCCCCTGTACTCAAACAAGAACAACATCAATGTGTACCATATTATACATTGTAGCACAATTATTTGAACCATTAGACTTCCTAAGGCCTCACCATACATACCCTTTAAAAGGGGAATGCCCGTGACTAGAGTGTTTGGGAGTGTTGAGAGAGAAAACAGAGTTATGGACCATTCTAGGCAGCCTCTAGAGCTAGTTCTTGACCAAATGGCTAGAACGGCACGAACTATGATCTTTTGAAGGGTGTTTGCAGCTATGAATCTGAAGTTCATGGCATAAGGTTTAAGGGTGCACAACGATCGGTTTGGTAGGTAAAAAAATAACAAAACCATTTAAGTCGGTTATAAAAAATTAAAAATCAAAATCACCCAAATTTTATCTCATAATCAAGTTATCAGTTTATTCGGTTATCGGTTTAATCGGTTATTTTAGACTATTTTGGAAAGGTCAGAGTGTACTTTTATTTAACTACATATTCAATATGGAGTGTACTCATAGAGCTGTTGTAGTTATTTTCTTTAAATTTGATTGGTTGTAGTTTTCGTATTAGGAGCCAGAAAGATCTAATAATAAAAAGTTGTGTTAAATAACACATAATGCTTTGGCATCAAGTGTCTGTAATCTATATGATATATTCAAGGATGGATGATGTTAAAACCTTTTTTCTTCATATCCCTACAGGGATCCAGTTGTTCTAGACATTAGTGTTCGTGAAGTGTTCCCTCGTCTATTTAAGGAAACATGATCCAACTTTTGGCGATCTTTCCATCTTGGTTTATAATCCCATCAAAGAACATTGTAAGCATAAAAGATAGAAATAGTATGTCATCAAATTTTAAAGCAATGTAATGTTAGATAATAGGGAATTGGTATATCACCAAATTATAAAATAAAAATAAAAAAGAAGCATATAATAAATATATAATTATATAAAATAAATAATTATTAGAAAAGTATATAAATTATATTATAATATTAAGGTGTTCGGATGGTTCGGTTGGTTTCGGTTTTTGAATAAACCAAACTGAAACCAACTAATATAGTTTTGGTTTTTTAGTTTTACAAGTTTCGATTTTTCGATTTTTTGGTTTTATGATTTTCGGTTTGGTTAGTTAACGGTTAAGTTTGGTATGGTAGGTTTTTTAGTTATTTTCAGGTTTTTTTCACCCCTAATAAGGATTGTTGGTGGAGATGAAATGAAGGGAAAGCAGAGGGACTGCAAAAGGGGCTACAAATCGATTGACGCCTGAACATTGATCAAGGCTGAAGATTTTCCACCATTTCGCTGAACCATAAGCTAAGATCATGGCCACAGAGAGTGGAACAACAAATATAAGACCATGGTAAAAGTCTATAAGTGTGATCATTTTTTCTTGGTTTGAAATGGGTTTATGTGGGTTTTAAAGATTACCCATATATAAAAATGAGGAGAATTAGAAAAGGCAGATGGTTTTCACTACAAATGGAAGAAAGAAGACGATTTTTCCTCACTTTCACTCGAAAAAACTAATTCATCCATCTTTTTCAAAAGAAAAAAAAATAGTTCAAGAACTCAGAAGAGTAGTGACTAAGATCAATAAAACAAAAAAAAAAAATTAACTAGTGCGACTAAAAATATGGATGCAATGAAGTTAACAAACAATGCCCAATAGAGAACAAGGTTAAATCAACCCATATTATAGTATCTCATAAACAGGGGGTAACAGCAGAAATGGAAAGAGACAATAATAACGAAGATATGACTATAAGAACATGCTGTCAAAGGATGAAGAGAGAGAAAGAGAGGCGATTTCACTACAAACGGAGAAGTGGGAACCAAAGAAGTGATGTGTATATTTATTGGGAATAAATGGCAGAAAGAGAAATAAAAGCAGAGGTTTTTTGGGAAGCTTTTAAGTTGGAGTACTAGTCTTTTGATGATGAGGAATAGCTGTAGAGAGAGATATATATATAGAGAGAGAAAGAGAAGGGGTATTTGTCAAAAGCAGCATCCTGTCACGCCCCGCTTAAATTTTGACCGAGGTTTCATTAAGCAAGTACAGAAATAGGCGCATTGTACAGTATATTAAAACTTTGCGCGGCAAGACCTCCAAAAAGCTCCAGAATAGTCCAGAATTCTCTTGTATATTCTAGACTTTACTAGAATACTCTAGGCTTGTATAGAAAGATCTAGGCTTGTATAGAAAGACCTAGAAGGAATATATGTTAAGCCTTATATCTAGAATATTCTATCTAGATCTTTCTAGGATTAGGATTATAATATTAATTTCTAAAGCCTTCCCTTAAGGAGGTGGAGGCCTATAAATAGGAGGATGGTCTCATTTGTATACCATCCAATAAGTGTTAAGCATTCTCCAAGCTCTTGTAAAAGCTTTACTAGTGTAATAAAACTTACTTCCTTTCAAGTGTTCTCTAGTTCCGTGAACCATTTCCTTTCAAGTTCTTGTGGTATTTACTTGGTTTAAAGGCTTACTTAACAATTCTCAGGGGAGATTGTTGTCTAAGGCCGCACGGTTGGGTTTAGGAATCTCTAAGGCTGTGCCAGTTGGTATCAGAGCCAGGTTATTACGAAGGTGTTCGTATACTAAACACCATGTCGCACGTTACGGAGGAACAATCAAGGGGTAGGGAGGAAGTGCCCAACCCTCCAAAAGGGCCAAGACCAACTAAATCAAGGAACGCGATGGCTACCATGGAGGGTCGAGTGACAAGGATAGAGGTGGCCATGGCGGATTTCAAGGAGCGGCTTTATCGACTCGAGCAAAATGTGGAAGAGTTTATCGAGGGACTTGACAACAAGATAGAAAGTTATCACGATGAATTGCTCGAGGCCTTCACGTCCGCCACCCATGACGCGGCACAGGAAAGCATGGCTTTCCAAGTCAAGATCTTGGAGAACATTCAAGGAGAAATGCAGGCCATGAAGGCTTCCATTGAAGAGACGAGGGTCGACTGGACCTTATGCAATAGAGCGGTGGCGGGTGGCACGGTTAATGCAGCACGCCCCCAAGCCAAGGAGGTGCCAAGAGCCAAAGATGTCCCCAAGCCAAAGGAGTATGATGGTAAGAGAGATGCCACGGTCATTAACAATTTCTTGTGGCATTTGGAAAGATACTTAGCGGCACTCAACTTGGAGGACAAGGTAAAAGTTAACACTGCTTCTCTTTATTTTACCGATATTGATATGGTATGGTGGCGCAGGAAATGTGCCGAGATGGAAAAAGGCACTCTATCTATTGATTCTTGGGATGCTCTTAAGGAGGAGCTTAAAAAGCAGTTTTATCCCGAAAATGTTGGCCTTGATGCTCGTAAAAAGATGAAGGAGCTCAAGCACAACCGGTCCATCCAAGATTATTTGCGACCCTTCTCTGATCTTATGCTCCAAATCACGAACATGAGTGAGGAGGATCTCCTTTTCAATTTCATAGATGGGCTTAATCCTTGGGCTGCCCAAGAGCTAAAAAGGTGTAAAGTCGAAAACATTGCAACGACATTAACGGTTGTGGAGTCTTTGGTGGAGTATCGACCCATGGAGAAAGGCGAAGGTTCCAAGCAAAAGGGTGATTCCCCAAGGAGTAGAGGTGCTAAACCATGGCATGCTAAAGGTGGGGGAGCAAAAGAAGGTTCTAGCAAAACCCTTCCCCGCACCGATAAGTCAGGGAAGCAAGGGCTTGAAAGAAGCAAAGGCAAGAAAGATGTAAAACCGCGTGAAGGATGCTTCCTTTGTGGTGGTCCTCATTGGGCTAGGGATTTCCCTAAACGCAAGGCACTCACCGCAATGCTTAGGAAGCCTGATGATTCAGAGGATGAAGATAAGGAGGCCACGATGGGCTGTCTCAAACTACTTAACGCCCTAAAGGTTCGATCTACTTCTCATCAAGCGGGTGATCAAAGCCTGATGCACGTGGAGGGCCGCGTGAATGGGAAGACAACCCAACTCATGGTATACACAGGCGCGTCTCATAATTTTGTAAGTCCCGCTGAGGCTCAACGGTTGGTGTAAGACCTCGAATTTTATGAAATATAAAATTTAATTTTTCTTCGTACATATTTTCTCTAAAACAGTAAGTGGTTAAATTGGCAAAATTAAAAGTTAAGGATGTTATGTTCAAATTTTATTATGTCAGACAATATTCATTTCATCGGGGAATATTCGTTTTGTCGGAGAATATTTGGGTCGTACGACGGCGCCGAAATAACTAATCATTGGTGGACCCTACAACAGAATATTTGTCAGATATTGAAAATGACAGAAGTAACTTTTTTTTAAAAAATAGTCAACGTTGTTATCACTTTTAACTGTTAAAATACCGGTGATAAAAGAATAGTAGCATACGGTATTTTGTGGTATTTTTACTGTAGCACACGGTATTCTATAGTAGCACACGGTATTGCACAGTATCTCATATTATTGATCTGATAACGTGGTCATTGCACAGTATTCATCAATAATTGTTGTTACATAGTATTTTGCATTATAGATTTAATAATTGTCATTACACTGTATTTTATATCATTGAACCAATAATTGTTATTGCACTGTATGTTAAAATTATTAAATCAAATAATTGTCACAGTAGCAAATACACAGTAATTTATATTATTAAATTAATAATAATCTGTAACGTGTTTATTACATTATTGTTGAATTATTATTGTAGCATTATTTTTTTTTTATGTAGGACCCACAGGAAGAAAAAAATTTAATTAATTATTATTTTATGTGAATAGTAACGTGAATAGTATGTGGACCCACTGTGGGGCCCACATGAAGAATGAAAAAATTGTGATTTTGGCTGGATGGTTGGTGAGCACACTGCTGAAAATTTTCAGCACTGGCGTGCTGCCACCTACCGCGCATAGTAAATATTCTCTCCTATAAATAGCTTGCTCAATTGAATAGAAAAATCATACCTAAAACATAAAAAATTTCTATAAGTATTTTATGAGTTTTCTCTGAGAATAGTAAGGTTATCTTGAGTGTTTGAAAGCCAAAAGGAGTGTAAAAAAATTTCAAGTAAGTCTTTTGTTAAAGTGTAGTAATTTCATAAATTTTTATTTTTCATGGTATTCACAAATCTTCCTTTAGAAGATTCTTCTTTGAGAAAATTCATTTGTAAAAGCTTTCTTTGGAAGATTAATTTTGAAATATTATTTTAAAAACTATTTGAAAGTTGTTATATTATATTACAAAAACTATGGTAAATATATATAATTTTGATAGTTCATATTATACGAGTTATCATACACTTTAAAATTTATATGTGGTAATTACTTATTATATTATAAATATATAGGTTGATCGACCTCATTTAAATCAATATCCAGTCACGTGTTAAGCTAAGGGGTATCATTCATTTCATCATCATAAATGGTATTATTTTCTTACTTGTAAAAGATTATCATTCTTTGATTTTTGAAAATAATATTTTTTCATTCCTTCTCATAAGATGTGTCATTTATTTCCATGTATTAAATTGTGGGAATAACCTTACGGCACGGATTACCGCCTGTTAGTGAATAACCTTTCGTATTCATTCCTTATTAATCTCTGAGAATAACCTTACTGCGCAGATTACCGCTTGTTTGGTGAATAACTCTTCGTATTCAAATTTTATTAAATTATGGGAATAACCTTACGGCGCGGATTACCGCCTGTTGGTGAATAACCTTTCGTATTCATTCCTTATTAATCTCTGAGAATAACCTTACTACGCAGATTACCGCCTGTTTGGTGAATAACTCTTCAAATTCAAATTTTATTAAATTATGAGAATAACCTTACGGCGCGGATTACCGCATGTTGGTGAATAACCCTGTGTATTTATTTCTTATTTGTCTCTTGTGAAAATAATTGGTCTATACGAATTATCACATGACACTTTTATTCCATATTCGTTTGTAATATCATTTTCTTTCATATTCATAAGTGATATTATTTTCCTTTATACTCATAAGGGATACCATCTTTTTTATCTTCCATTATTTAAACTTACTACAGTAAAAGATATTATTTCTTTTATACTCTTAACTTACTATGGTAAGTACTATTTGGTAAAGTTTCCTGAAATAATTATATGTTACTTAATAGTTTGTGCTTCATCTAATATCATTTCAATTGAACCTTCCTATTTTTCTAAATATTTCTATTGAACTATAACCGTTATTCTGAACTGTGGATCTTGAATATCATTTTTGAATTTCACTCCACATCATGTTGACAATTTGGACATTATTTGAATCTGTACAAAGTAAACATCTGATATTTACTGTTTATCCTGTTTCTCCTGTTCATCATTTGTATCACTGTTATTTGTACTAATCATCAAGAATCAAGCTGTTGTGAATATATGTGGCCGGGGGCACAGATGCGATATAATTGTTGAACAGATGATAAGTTAAAGGCAATATAATAGGTTAAAGGCTATCTGTTCGGTGTCTTTTATGACACGTGGTAAAAGTTCTCTTTGACCCATAGTGCAAAGATGAACTTTTGTTTGGTATGATTATGACCAAAGGCTGAATACTGGTATAATCATGACCGTTGGTGTTATATTGAATATCTTTGGCCCGTAGTGCAAAGATGAACTGTTGTTTGGTATGATTATGACCAAAGGCTGAATACTGGTATAATCATGACCGTTGGTGTTATATTGAATATCTTTGGCCCGTAGTGCAAAGTTAAACTGTTGATTTGCATGATTATGACTAGGAACTGTGAATTTGTATTATCATGACTAATGATATTTTAGATGATAAAAGTTGATGATGTTTTTCCTAAAAAGAGAAGCGAGTGGACATTATAGTCTGCATTATTCTTCTAATAGATTGTTCATTCCGCTACTATTATTGATCTGAACGTTGTTCAAGAATTTATCTGCAGTTTTTGATATAAACCTTGTAGTGTATTGTATTCTATCAAGAACTCAACTATTGAAGGCTAATGATAATTTATTCGTCATTATCTTATTCATGATATTTCTTACTGAGCAATTTGAGCTCACCCTTTCTTTTTGTTCCATTATTTTTCAACAGGAGATGAAAACGTAGTTGGGTCTAGCTGGGGGATGGAGTGAGAGTCCGAGGGATAACTATCGTAGTCTTCACGTATTGTAAAATAGTGTGACAGTAATAGTGAAGACTTAGTTGTGTATTATTATACACTATATTGTTGTAGTCTTTTGACGACTCAAGTTTGGGCAGTGTGGGCCCAGATTTGGGGGTGTCACAGTTGGTGCTTAAAGTAGTGGAAACTAAGGGTTAGCTTAAGACCGTAAATGCGCAAGCCAAACCCATCAGTGGAGTATCCCGTGGCATGGGACTAAAACTTGGCACTTGGCAAGGGAAAGTGGACTTCTCGGTGGCACCTATGGACGACTTCAAAATTGTTCTAGGTATGGATTTCCTTAAGCAATTTAATGTTGTTCCATTTCCTCGTCTAAATATGGTGATGATCTTGGAAGGGGAACCTTGCATGGTACCTGCAGTCCCCCCAACCAAGGAAACGTCACCAAAACTAGGGACAATGCTTATCTCCGCTATGCAGGTAGAGAAGTGTTTGAAAAAAGGAGAGGAAACATGGTTGGCCATGCTTAAGGAAGATGGGGGCCATGAGGCTGCTATTCCCCCATCCATCCAAAGCGTGTTAGAAGAATTTAAGGATGTAATGCCACCTAAGTTGCCCAAGAAGCTTCCACCTAGGCGAGAGGTGGATCATTAAATCGAATTGGAGCCCAGGGCAAAGCCACCTGCCAAGGCACCTTATAGGATGTCACCCCAAGAGCTGGTGGAGCTAAGGCGACAATTAAAAGAGCTTCTGGATATTGGATTCATCCAACCATCTAAGTCTCCTCTTGGTTAGTCCGTATTATTCCAAATGAAGGCGGATGGGTCTTTACGCCTTTGCATCGACTATCAGGTGCTCAATAAGGTAACTATAAAGAATAAATATCCTATTCCTCTTATTGCCAACCTCTTCAATCAACTTAGCAAGGCCAAGTATTATACCAAGTTGGACTTGAGATCAGGCTATTATCAAGTCCGAATTGCCAAGGGAGACGAGGCCAAAACTACTTGTGTTAGTCGTTATGGAGCATTTGAGTTCCTCGTGAGGCCCTTCGGCCTTACTAACGCCCTAGCCACATTATGCACTCTAATGAACAAAGTCCTCCATCCTTACTTGGATCAGTTCGTAGTAGTATACTTAAATGACATTGTCATCTATAGCAATACCTTGAAGGAGCATGTTGAGCATCTACGAACTATTTTCAAAGTTCTCAAGGAGAACGAGCTTTGTGTTAAACGTGAAAAGTGCTCCTTTGCTAAGGACGAGGTTCACTTCTTGGGGCATGTCATAAAAGGGGGCAAACTCATGATGGATCGAAGCAAAGTAAAAGCAATTGAGGAATGGGAACCTCTGACCAAAGTAACGGAGTTAAGATCCTTTCTTGGGCTAGTCAATTATTATCGGTGTTTCATCAAGGGGTATTCGGCTCGGGTAGCCCCCCTCACCGACTTGCTCAAGAAGGATAAACCATGGGCTTGGACTACTCAATACCAACAAGCTTTTGATGGGCTAAAGAAAGCTATTATAGAGGAACCCATGTTGGCATTACCCGATTGTGCCAAGATTTATGAAGTTCATATAGATGCCTCTGACTTTGCTATTGGTGGCGTTCTTATGCAAGAGGGACATCCCATCCCCTATGAAAGCCGCAAGCTCAATGACACGGAAAGGCGATACACGGTCCAAGAGAAAGAAATGATGGCAATAGTGCATTGTCTTCGTACTTGGAGGCACTACTTGCTTGGGTCTAAGTTCATAATACGCACGGATAATGTAGTTACTAGCTACTTTCTTTCTCAAAAGAAACTTAGCCCAAAGCAAGCTAGGTGGAAAGATTTCTTGGCCGAGTTTGATTATGTCCTTGAGCACAAGCCGGGAAGAATCAATTTTGTGGCAGATGCACTTAGCCGCAAGGCCAAGTTGGCAGCTATCTCCAAGGTCCATATGGAGTTGTTGGACCTTATTAAAGAAGGGCTGAAGTATGATCTCTTGGCTAAGTAATTAATAGAAATGGCCAAGGAAAGAAAGACTAACCAGTTTTGGGTCGAGGATGGCTTACTCCTTACAAAGGGACGACGGATCTATGTCCCAAAATGGGAAAAACTCCGAAGGAGTGTCATAAAGGAGTGCCATGACACCAAATGGGCTGGTCACCCAGGACAACGACATACCCGAGCCTTGTTAGAGGCAAGTTACTATTGGCCTCATATGCGGGATGAGGTGGAGATGTATTTAAAGACTTGCATTGTGTGCCAACAAGACAAAGTAGAACATCAATTACCCGTGGGACTTTTGGAGCCTTTACCTATCCCAGGACAGCCTTAAGAGAGCGTTAGCATGGATTTCATATCGACTCTTCCTACTTCGGATGGCTTTGGGAGCATTATGGTCATTATTGATCGCTTCTCTAAATACAGCACATTCCTAGTGGCTCCAAGAGATTACACCGCTAAGGAGGCAGCCTAGTTATTCTTTAAAGGTATAGTGAAGTATTGGAGCTTGCCTAAAACAATCATAAGTGATCGTGACCCACGGTTTATTGGGAAGTTTTGGATGGAGCTTTTTAAAATCATGGGATCAGCCTTACACTTTTCTACGAGCTTCCACCCCTAAACCGATGGGCAAACCGAGCGGGCTAATGCCTTGTTAGAGCTTTACTTAAGACACTTTGTTAGTGCTAACCAATGAGACTGGGCAAAGTTGCTTGATGTTGCTCAATTCTCTTATAATTTGCAGCGGAGCGAGGCTACCAACAAGAGCCATTTTGAGTTGGCAACGGGCCAATAACCCCTTACTCCACAAACCTTGGTGACCAAGTACCAAGGAAATTGCCCAGCGGTGTTCAAGACCGCCAAGTCCTGGCATGATCGAACAAACATCGCACGATCCTACCTTAATAAGGCTGCTAAAAAAATGAAGAAATGGGCTGACACAAGGAGGCGACACATGGAGTACAATGTTGGGGATTTAGTTTTGTTAAAGCTAAACGCCGAACAACAGAAAATATTACATGGGCTGCATAAAGGCTTGCTTCAGCGTTACGATGGGCCATTTCCAATCCTTGCTAAAGTTGGCAAGGCATCTTATAGGGTGGAGTTACCACCCAAGCTCAAGTCACATCCGGTCTTCCATCTAAGTTGCTTCAAGCCTTATCACGTGGATAAGGAAGACCCTAAGCGAGGTGAATCAACTCGTGCACCCCTAACCATTACTACTTCCTTTGACAAAGAAGCAGAAAGTGTCATAGCGGATCGTGTTATTAGGAAGAAACATCACCCTCCAAGCTACGAGTACTTAGTCAAATGGAAGGGCTTGCCGGAAAGTGAAGCAACGTGGGAGCCTCAAGAAACTTTATGGCAATTTGAGGACAAAATCAACGCCTTCTACAAGGTTTCACCAAACAAGCACAGAAATAGACGCATTGTGCAGTATATTAAAACTTTGCGCGGCAAGACCTCTAGAAAGCTCTAGAATAGTCTAGAATGCTCTTGTATATTCTAGACTTTACTAGAATACTCTAGGCTTGTATAGAAAGATCTAGGCTTATATAGAAAGACCTAGAAGGAATATATGTTAAGCCTTGTATCTAGAATATTCTATCTAGATCTTTCTAGGATTAGGATTATAATATTAATTTCTAGAACATTCTCTTAAGGAGGTGGAGGCTTATAAATAGAAGGATTGTCTCATTTATTCACCATCCAAGAAGTGTTAAGCATTCTTCAAGCTCTTGTAAAAGTTTTCCTCGTGTAATAAAACTTACTTCCTTTCAAGTGTTCTCTTATTCCGTGCACCATTTTCTTTCAAGTTCTTGTGGTGTTTACTTGGTTTAAAGGCTTACTTAGCAACTTTCGGGGGAGATTGTTGTCTAAGGCCGTACGGTTGAGTTTAGGAATCTCTAAGACCGTGACAATCCGCTCTCATGAGAGGGAAATGACCAAACAACATCGGAGGGGAAAAGAAGGGAGAGAGAAAGGAAAAAAAAAAGGAGAGAAAAAAGTATTAAAAAAAAAAACCCCAAACAGAACTGCCCAACAGAGATTCTAAAGGAGTGCTCTTATAAGATTCTCTCCACTTTCTTGGTGTAATTCAGTTTAAAATTTAAAAATATATGTATGTGCAGATGTACATCTAAAAATACAAATAAAAATAAAATATTAATAAAAGAGAAAATAGAAAGCGTTGTAAAGGGAAGAAAAAATATTTTATTCTTATAATTTTACTTTTATGTTCCTTTGAATATACACTTTAAAATTTTAACATGTACATAAATATACTTTTAATTTAATTCAAAAATGTAATTATTTATATGATGTCTTACGCAAACATTCATATATAAGAAATATTTTTTGCTTTTTCCTGCCGGGTTAAAGATTTTCCTTCTGGGCCCACACTTAATTCCTCTCTCCTGATTTTATGTGAGATGATGGATACAACCTAAAAATAGATATTTGATGTTTTGTTTCATTAATAATCCTTTTGGCAATCTACATTCTTTTATAAATCTCTTCCGCTAGTTATTCTAGCGGATGGTTCATTAATCTGTTTCTAACCGACGTCGTATGTACTACAACCATTATGATAAGGGGTAAACCTGTCAAAAAAATCGTACTAAATGGTCCACTAGTACTTCTAGTCGATGCTATTTCTTTTTCTTTTTTTAATATCGTCCGTTCAACGTAATAATGGATGATTAAGATGGTGATTGTCCATTTTTTATCCATAACAAGTACTTGTTATGAATTGTCCCTATACATATATATATATATATATTAGTTAGTATTTGGATCAACTTAGAAAGTGTGAAGAATTAAGAGGATCCTTGGAATACGAACACAAAATAGGGGAGGACTTGTGAAGCTATTATCCGCTTCATTATTGCTGCAGTTACCATCTCCGAAAACTATGGTAGCTTCTTTTAGAAATGAAAAAGAAGAGCTCAAAATGTACTTAAATGAACAACATAACAATTGTACATGGTTCATTCTATTGGTATTTTAACGTTATTTATAACATTGAGGCCATGAGATGATATGGTCCTGGCTCAGTTCTCATTATTACGAGTTTTTCGCTGTCTTTATTGTGACATTCCTATTTTCACCCCAAAGTGAAATTACAATTTAGATAGTGCAAATAAAAATGATTTCTCATAATCAAATATACAATTATAAGTGCAATACAAATAAACACAATAACAGTGAGATTTAAAGGTCCATATAATATCACTAAATTTTATTGTAAAGGTGGGATATAAAGATTGCACGACTAATTTTAACTACCAATATAAGATCTTATTGACTATTTGTATTGGTATCGATATACTTTCATGCATATCTCCATAAATATGTTGCTAGTTATATAGTGTGGTATGTTAATTAAATTATAATAAAGAACTAAAAATATAGTGTCATTTCATACTACTATTATTAAAAAGTGGCTATTTTTTTGGGAAAAAAAATAGCAAATGATACTATTAGTCTTTGGCATGGAGAAAATATTGATTTTATATTAAGGGTGTGTGTAAGGTGTTTGAGATTGCTTATAAGCAATTAAATTCGCTTATAATTAGTTTTAAGAAATAAAAAATATTTTGTAAATTGATTTTAAAATTACTTATAATCACTTTTTTTTTTAAATAATCAGAAGATTGATCTTCTTATTATTTGTCAAATTCAATTATCAGGTTTAATTATTAGGTTTGACCAAATATACATCTTGATGCCCATTTAAGCAGTCATTGCCTTCTCTAGTGGTGGTGGTGGTGAATATGGTATTAGAAAATGAGAGAGAATATATGAAGAACGAAAAGACCCACATATCCTTGATGATTGCCTGCCTAATGCAGATGGATATTTCTTGTCAAAAGTAAATTTTTTGTTCTAGGAATCCATGTAATTGAAAAAGACTAAAGTATACTTTGCACCCTAAGTTTTATATTATTGCTGAGGTTTGCACTCTAATATTTAAAATGTGTCCAAGTACACCCCATACTTCATTTTCGCTAAACAAAACACACACTTTGACGTTTTAAATGGTCAAAAGTGACTTGATATTCCTGTAAATTCATTTTTTGAAGGGTAAAATAGATAAATTAATTTTTTGGAGGGTAAAATAGGTAAATCAAACAGTGGATTGGTCAAGGCAATTATCATTGCGGGGTGAAAAAATCTTCACGGATGGTCAAGATGGCAAAATCTGCCTCTAGAAGGTCTCTGCAAAGAATCCTAGCATTCATAAGCGTGTTGGATCTTTGCCCACTTTTACTGTCGTTTTCAAAAGCTCCATGAATCCCAGTAGCTATGTGGAAATAAGGCAAACCGAAATGTTGTATAGCTGAAGCATTTTGATGCCATTTCGTGCCTCAGCTTGAACGAAGATCAAACACTTTTGTACTCCACAAAACAATCTAAGTTTGGAGAGTTGGAAATTCAAAGTGTTGGAATCTGTTACTGCCCATGATGACGCCATCAATTCCGTCGTTGCTGGATTTGAGGGGCTAGTATTTACAGGCTCAGTGAATGGAACCGTCAAAATTTTGGGCAAAAATTCGAGAATCTATGCTAAATTCTTGTACATTGCGAGAAATTACATATTTTGCAATCTTATTTATCACCTGTGGTTCGATTTCATGGTTCAACCTTAAACAGATTGTAGAAATATCAGTAAAATGATTGCGGTTAGAGAGAAATTCAGTCACAAAATTGGTAAAATCGTCAGATATATGGAAATCAGAATCATAATAACCATAATCGCTTCCACGGAAGGGTTTGATATACTGACGAAGTTGAGATGAGGAAGAGTAGCCCATACAAAAATCTATCTTTTTGACTATATGCAGGTCTGAACCATAGATCTGTTGGCGAGTTATTGGTGTATTTGGGTGACATTGAAGGTCGAAATTGGTGAGTGATATGATGACAAGTAATGGTGATTGTGATAAACACTGATGTGGGACTGATTTGGAGTTAGAATTTGGGTTTAGACCATTGAGGAAAAAGATGAACAGAGATTTTAAAGTTGGGTTTGTTTTAATTTTCTTTTTAAAATCTTTTTAACATGTTATACCTATTTCATCCTTTGGAAATGGATTTATAGGTACAACCTGTCATTTTTGACGGGTTACCTGGTTACATGCTTGGAGGGTGTATTTTGTGTTCATTAATTAAATATTAGGGTGTATTTGGACACGTTTTGAAAATTAGAGTGCAAACATCAACAATCATATAAAGTTTAGAGTGCAATGTGTACTTTAATCTTGAAAAAATTGGGGTCAATTTGTCAAATGTACAAGATATCATGGTCAAAAAATCTCTTAAGCCCAAAAAATGTAACAATCGGTGAAATTAGGCTAACTACACTATAGCAGTGAACTTCTGAAAGTCTTTTTATCCTTTGGAATCTATTTTTATGTGGTTTGGCAACCAATATCATTATCTCTGTTTATATGTATGCCTAGCTAGCAAGTATGAACATGAAGTAGTATTAGTTTTACGTTTTTGATGCCCACAAATAATAGAAAAATTCAGCTTCAAAGCCTTTGATTGGTAATGTGATTGTTTCCATCATGTAGATTCGCTTCCTCATTGATTACATCATGTACAGACTTTGTACAATAAAATTGAAGTATCATTGGCACTAAGCATTACAATCGTGGTGTGAGAACTGTAATAGTTAATTGGTTGGACGATGACAATAATCGCTTGCTCAATGAATAATTTCCTTCATGCAATTTTCTCTCCGTGAAAAAACCTGGTTGTTTAGGATGATGCAATGCAATATTACTACTCAACATTAGAATCACATACGACATACTCGGTCTGTCTTCTTGATATTGTTGAATGCATAATAATCCAATTTGGATGACTCGAAACACTTCATTATGATTACTCGACTCCAAGATCGTTGGATCGATTAGTCCTAAGAGCTCATCTTTTTTATAACTTCTCCGTGCCTAAAAAGGTTGATTTTGTAATTAATTCAAAGTAGTTAAACGTGTAGCAAAAGAGCACTAGAATATATTCATATGCACTTACATATCCAAGAAGGTTAAAGCTGTGATCAGGATGACTGAATAATCTGTTTTTCTTCCCACTCACTATTTCAATCACTAAAACACCAAAACTATAGACATCAGATTTAACTGAGAATAGTCCATCAATAGCATACTCAGGAGGCATGTAACCACTGCGGGAGGTAAAAGAAAATGATGTTAGTTTCTAAGCAAAGGAGGCAACAAATATTTGCAGTATTGTAGAAATTCTTACTATGTCCCAACAACTCTTGTTGTATTTGCTTCAGTTTGACTTCCTCCAAAACTTCTTGCCATTCCAAAGTCAGAAATTTTTGGATTCATATCGTGATCGAGTAAAATATTACTAGCTTTGAGATCTCTATGAATGATTCTTAGTTTCGAGTCTTGGTGAAGATAGAGAAGTCCCCTAGCAATGCCATTTATAATGTTGTAGCGCTTTGACCAATCCAGTGACTTTCTTAATTCTTCATCTATTCATTTGTCATCAAGTTAATACATACTTCTCTATATTTGGATGATATACATGATATTTTCTTAGGGAAATAAGATATTAAACTAATTTAATATTTTAAATTCTAAGGGAGTTAAGAAAGCATATCAGTATTTGAAGGAGGACCATACCAAAAATGAAAGAATCTAAACTTTTGTTGGGCATGTATTCATAAATCAATATCCTTTCCCCTTTATCAATACAACATCCGAGAAGCGGCACGAGATTTCGGTGTTGTAGTTTGACAATACATGAAACTTCATTCTTGAACTCATCTTCTCCTTGTCTTGAATTATATGATAGCCTCTTCACAGCTATTTCTTGTCCATCGTCCAACATGCCCTGAAAATGAATCATTGCGATAACTCCATATAATGCAAGTGGGCGTTGTTCCTTTTCTCTTTTTCATCACTATTAATGCCATCTTATGTTTAAATTTGACTAAAATCATTTAACTAAGTCGACTACATTATCAGAGTTGCACATATTAAACACCTTATAACTTCCATATTACAGTAACAACACATTTCCATGGAAGCCAAACCTGACAAGTATCAATACCTTATCTGTTACATGCACCTCACACATGTAAGTATAATTTTACTCGTTTAAACGTTTATTTTCAATTTATTAATAATACTAATTTCGAAGTGGGGACCCTTCTCTAGTTCTGAGTTTACTATAATGTAGTGTTGTGCTTTAAGTTAAAAAAGTTTTTGTGAGAAACTACTGACGGATACTCTTTTGGTGCATATACGGTGTTAAGCAAACTATTTTTACATGATTATGCAAATGATACGTATTAATACAATCACCTTATAAACAGATCCAAAGCCGCCCTCTCCAAGCTTATTATTGTGGGAGAAGTTATTTGTGACATTTGCAATTGTTTCGAAGTCAAATAATGGTAACTCAAAATCTTCCCCCTCGTTTTTGTATGGAAAAATTCTATTTGAACTGAATTTCAACCTTCCTGCGAAATGAGAAGCGAAATCAAAGCACATGGTGAAACAAGTGTTTTCTTCTCTTTGTGGTCGTAATAGTTGTCTTTTGTTAACAAGTGCAGTTTTAGTTTGAATGAATAATTCAATCATATTTACCTTTTCTCTTCAGAATTCTCTTCTTGAATACAAATAAGAATAAGACAAGTAGTACTGTTGGTACTACAGGAATAACTATGTTCTGCATTCGCTTTTTTAGTCTTAATCTACTGCTTTCCTCCGCATAGCCTAAAAAATTCAAAATATAAATAAATAATCCTAAAAAAGCAAAAAAAAACTACTATTCATAGTTGTACTTGGCAGCAGTAAAAAGTAAAACCTTTAATATGGGAATAGAGTAGACTTACCTAATTCAGAGGCTGGCATTCTTACGTAAATATCTTGCCACTCTTCTGTGTAGCCACTGATATCAATCAGGTCATCAAGCCATAACAAGCATCCACTTCCTCCTCCTCTGATATCAGCATTTGCATAAGCTGTACAATTGCAGTTCTTGAAGCACACTCTCTCACATTCATGAAGGTTCATGCTCATGTTATACCATGAGTGTCGTGTGTCCGGAAATTTCACACCCGAATACTTCATAAAACCGTCTCCATTCCCACAATCCAGGGGAATTTTGTGAACACACCCGTCAGACCAATCTGCTGCTTCCCATTTCTTTGGGAATTTCGGCACAAATCCTGTCAAGCATTCACATCTAGGGGAGTTGTTAAGGTTGCAATTACCATATGCGCCACATAATCCATAACGGTCACAGTCACTCACCTGTAGAGTAGCATAAACCATCCATTTTTTATTTCGATCATTCCACATCAGACGTTGTATCTCACCATTTGGAGTCAATATCAACCGTGTAATAGGAGACGAATTTACATTGACTGGAGTAAACTTATAATAGATTTCCTTCTGATTGAAAGTAAACTCATCTGCATACATTCCATTCGGTTTCATATAAGGATTGCCACTAAATCGAGACCCAACCCACGGTCCAGTCCTGGACCGCAGCACTGACCATTTCCACAAAAGAAACTGCGGAAAACCACTGGGATCAAGCCGATTTGTAAAACTACCTGGAGATGGATCATCATCACTTTTCCATGATGTGTAGTACCATTCTAGGCCGGTTACCAAGTTTAATCCAAACCTCATGTCTGGCAGCAAATTATTTCCAGGATAATCAAAACTCTGCCAAAGAAAATTGTCGGGGTCATTTTCGACGCTGAAAACTAGATTCCCTGTATCTAATAGTCGTGCCATAGGATTCATCACAGATCTTGATGCCTTTGATGACCAAATTATCCTTTCACTACCGTTGGTAAGTACTATAATTCCCTCACTGTTGATCCTTACCACGCCTGTAGTATTAGCGAGTGGACTCTCTCTATTAGCCACCCATACAACTGTCCCATGTGATATTTTCTTGTACCATATACCCAGGTATCTTTTTGTGGAACTACCGGGGCTGAAAAACCCAAGTTCGAATTCTCCACGGGCTGATATGATGGTGTCGCCATCTCTAATGGTTTGATTTGCTCTGATGGTGTCTACTGCACCGGATGTTATCAACGTATAGAGTAAAACGGAGCAAAACAAAATGATGGGTTTGCCTGCAATTGTTTTGCTAATTCCTCTCTCATCTAGTATTCATATAATAGTAATGTGAAGACCTGTATTAATTGTGATGCATTTGATATCCATGTAGTTAGGCATCCTCAGAAATTTCTAAGGTCAACAAATTTATCTTTTGAATTGGCCAATTTTTTCAATGTGGTGGACCTGGGGTTCTGCAATTTGAATAGCAAGTATGCCCCTTGTCAATCAAATGGTCTTGTTTTTTTAAATGTGCAGCTATTTTTAATTAGTTGAAATCATTATTTTCTTAAAAAACACTTTTTCCTTTATAAGTAGTAACTAGTACTTGTCTAGGCGGTTACCAAATTTAATACAATTTTATGAGTCTAATACAAACTTCATGCGCCTGGTTGAAAATTATCTTCCGGATAATCAAAACGCTGTCAAAGAAAATTTACATGCTTGAAAACATTATTCCTTAACAGTTGTGCCGTAGGATTCATCAAGGATCTTGTCGAACGACTTTGATAACAAGGCTCCGAGTATAATTTCTTCAAATCTTTTTTGATGGAGACGATTTAATGGGTGTATATTTTAAAACATTGAACATTTACATATCATTAGCACATATTTTTTAAAACTATTTATATAATTAAGGTCTGTCTAAAATACAGTTACATATAATTTCACTAACAAAATACAAAGCCATATAAAAAATTATCTCTAAACATGTTAAAAATTGCACTTACAACTTAATATGTTTGGGGGGAAAAGGTTAAATAGGAAAAGGGGTTGTAAAATGAATCTCTAATTTTATTTTTTTTGTTAATTTAAGAAAGAATTTAAATTTACATATATTATTTTATCAACATAAAAATTTAAACTCTCACCCTCTTAGTGCATAAAAAATAAGGATAATCATTGGGCCAAGGTAAAAAGTTTAAAGTGAATCTTTCGGAACCATATTAATTGAGCAGATAGGGAAAGTAGCTGACCCACAATTGGACCTTCAGGGCGACTGTCGTCTGTGATGCATGGCTACATCAAACGCTACCACTTGTAGTGTGATCTGATCAATCATCATCCATCATATAATGTAGTCCATAAATATGTATATATCTATCGTGTATACGTGTAGAAATCGGCCACCACGAAAAGCAAAAATGACTTTGGCCGAGTAAGGGCAAGGAAAAGAAAACTTCATAGAAAAGCTAAAATTGCAGCAATCATTAGTTTAAAATATACTCCCTCCCTTTCAAATAATTTAATTACTATATATTGACTTATTCCCTATTTATAAGGGATAATTTTGTACTTTTGGGATAAATTAGAATTTTTATATTATATTATATAAAAAAGGAATTTTGTATTATATAATATACAAGATAATGAGACTGATTTGTTGCCGACCGTAGAGTAACTCAATATTTAAGCGAATCATGTAAATTTTATATATTGTATGTAATTATTGTTTTTTTTTTAATTTTTCTTTGTTATTCTTTTCGCTGCGTTGTTAATTTCTAAGTGTAATGACCCCTCATAAATTTCCAAGTTTCAAAGTATTTCCTTTCTCCCCTGTATTTTCTAAGAGAACATAGTTATATTTTGAACTGCACAATCTGTTCAAAGTGGTGGGGCTGCGCTTCTAGTTGTACAATTTCGAACAATCAATTATTTTCTTTTGAATAACTTTGCAGTCTTGTTGGTTAAATGGTCTGCTTTTAAAAGTTCAAGGTTATTGTTAAACTAATAATAGAAATTATCATTTCCTAAATTTAAAGAGGACGAAACAAGCCATGTCATCAACTGCATAAATTTGCTAATCTATGCTCTTTTTATTTTGAAATTCTTTAGTTATGTACTCCCTTCTAAAATTATAGATATAATTTTATTTTTGAAATTAAACAACGATATATTAAATTTCAAAATTAATATAACTCATAAAAATTTAAAATGAAATAAATTTTGAGATTAAACAATGATATATTAAATTTCAAAATTAATGTAACTCATAAAAATTTAGAATAAAATAAATTTTGAGATTAATATTTTTTGTTATATACTATACAATTATAATAATTGTATCAACTAAAATTAAATAAATTCATATTAATTTAAAATTTAATATGCCGTAGTTTGATTTTAAAAATTAAATTACATTTCTAATTTTGGAACAAAAAGAGTAGTATTATTGAATTGCAATATGCTTAAATGGTTGAATTGTATTGAGCTACTTGAGCATTAATCAAAATTCAATATTAAAAAAATTAATGTGCAAATAATTTTAATTGTAATTGGGTTACAGGGGCATTTAGTGTGTGTAAGTATTATTTGATGAGTTTTGCTATGTATTACGTAAGTTTTTAGTCAAGTTACAATTACCATATATCTATATAATAAATTGGATAGATAGGAATTTAAGAATATTTTCACCCTAATTTATTCTATTTTATAGCATAGGCTATGAAATTACCATATATCTATTTTAAAAGACAAAGCCTATGAAATTATAAGGAAATGATATATCTTGTAATTTTATTGTTATCAATTATATAAATAACTATTGTTGGTAATATTTTAATAATATATGTAATATAATGGGTCAACCCTATAATCTTATCCTATATTATATATTGATGTATGTCATAATTGTAAGTCGACAAAAAATATTCGTAATATATAACATAATTGTAAAAAATTTATTGAAACCATTGAATTCGTATATAAAACTCTAGTTTCATCTCTCTCTCTCTCTCTCTCTCCTCTAAATCTCATGGGGTTCGCCTACTAATTAAGGAGGTTTGCTCCCTTTTTTGACTTCATGAGTTCAAACTTTGGAGTTAGTATCTCAGAAAATTCTCCTAAATGCACTCGGACGTATTAGGCTGATGTAGGGGTGCACCTTTAAGATAGTCAAGGGAAGAATTTAATCTCAGTTGACATTTAAATTAACCCAAAGATATTCTTTTTGTTTAACCAAAAAAAAGTCTTGAATTTGATAATAGTTGCTTATAGAGTTATGTGTTGTTAGAAAAAATTTAGAAGTGTCAAAAAAAATTTTTTGTTAAGTACCATTTTTGCTCTAGCAAAATTGACAATTTTTAAAATGCCAATTTCAAAACGCCAAGAGTTGTCTCTAAATTAATAGATTGCAACAAACATGGCCTAAGACTAGTTAAATGGAATAACTAATATGGTAATTTTAGAATTTGGATATCCTTTATTACATATATTTTTTAATTTCTCCCTATACACATTTAGCAATACAAATATATTTGTATCGTTCAACATATACAAAAATAAATTAGAAAATAATTATAATGAAGATAACCTTAATCCGTAGCTTTCTATTAAAACTTACCAATTAGAACAGAACAATCTAGACACGAATCATGGTCATAATTTGTGGGAGTTTTCCACAAGATTCATGAGCATATTTTCTTAGAAAAATCATGGTTAAAACTAATAGAGTTTTATAAGCACAAGCTAGGTCAAAGAAAAAAAAATGTTGTCATATCAAATATATATTTAGCAATATTTTGTAATTATTCTAGCTATACATAATACTTTAAGGGACGCCTACTACTTTGACAAAAAAAATAAATTTACTCTGAGAATATTAATCGCCATAAATTATGAGAATAATTTGTGAGATTTTTGGGCAGAATTAACAAGCATAATTAGTAGGATTTCTTATTATCAATTTATTTATTTTTTCAAAATGGGACAACTTGTTTACAATATGATGGTAATGCCTTTCAATATTATGTTCATTTCTATCTCATAAGGTATTCATGAAGTAGTATTCATTTCTATTTCAATATTTGTGTCAATATGGTTGTGCTCTAATTTCAAAGTTGAAAAGGTCTTCAACACATGCTACAGACTACTTTTATAGGACTTTTAACATCTACAAGATAACAAGACTTTTCTTATAATATTTTTTATTTTTTTTCAGAGAATATGATGTAAATACAACAAGAAGAACGAAAACAGAGAAGGTGAGAAGAATAACTAGAATTGCATCCCCCAAAAATGAGAAGGAATAACTAGAAATTAACTTTTGATTTTAATAAGAAGAACTGATATATCTTAAGACTTTATGTATCTGATTTTTTTTTTTGTCAATTATATGAGTATTTATAAGTAGTAATTTTTTTTTAAAGAAATATATATGTAGTATAATGAGTTACCCTTGTAATCCTATCAAATCTTATAAAATTGATATCTTGCGCAATTATAATTCGACATAAAATTTTTACAATTATAATTTAACAAAGATTTTCGCAATACTTTAACAGCAATCTTCATTCTATTACTCAATATACATTTTTTACCTTTCACTTTCAAAAACAATAGTGGACCCAAAAAATTATTTACGTGGGAGAAATTTAGTATATTTTTGTTTTACAAAAAGAGCTTTATTTTTAAAATAAATAATTAAAATAAGAAATTATTTTGCAAAAAGAGCCTTCTTTTAGTTTTAGTAATATAAACTTGCACACCACTCTTAAGTTTGTCATCTTAATTTTATTATCATGAAATTATTACTAAACTAACAGCTTAATAATATTAGAGATACATTTTTAATTTTATAATGTTATACGAAATAGGATTCTTATCATATTATTAGTCATAAATGTAGATTGAATACTATGTCTTATGCCACCAACATTTTCATACTCAAATCAATTATCAAATTGAGAAGTTATCCGGTGATGGGTTCATTGTTTCAACTAGTGGTTATCATCGTTGATTTGGCGTCAAAAATACAAAATAAATACATTATTAATGATAAATTAAAATATCCCTTTATTTTTATAAATGAAATTATAATCAATTTTTGATATGATATAACTAGAAATGTTAAATATTAATAGTAATTTAAAAAATTGATGCCAAGAAAATATTCAAAAATAAAAAAACAAAACAAGTGTTTACTAGTTCAATTCGACCGGTTCTACCAATTAACCAACTAGTTGGACTGGTGATCTTAATTCGACACTAAACTAAATCATTTCGGACATAAGACTCGTTACCAGATTAAGGACTTGAATTTTCTCCATTGATAATTCACAGTAGAAAATGCCATCCTCAAGCTCCGGGATATCATACCTCAAAAAAGTATTTAGGAGAGTTTATGATGTGACCGTCCATGGACTATTAGCCAAATTGAGTACGCCTTCTCGGGTAATAAACACATTCATTTAATATGCAAATTTTAATAGAATAGATTTTGTACATCATTTGTTCGATGAAATTCTTGAAAAATAATACCCTTGTTTGTACTTCATTTATAATGGTTATACATTGATAAATGATGTTGCTTCGGTTTGATTGTTATAAATATTACAATAAGACTTCAATGAGCATACTTGGTTGGCTATATAGTCTGGTTCTTCCTATTTATTGGGTTAAATTCCCACATCTGTTAAGATCTAACAAACTCATGGTCCATGGATGATTGAGGATGAAAAAGTTAATATTTGATACCTACCATTAGCGCTCCAGCTTAATTCCTAAACTCCTAATATGCAAGCAAGTTGACTGATTGACTTGATAGTGGATGCTCCGATGATTGAATACCTAAAGTTGTGTTAACGCTTGAATTTTATTGAAACGCTTGATTACCGTCAACGGCATCAAATCTTCACAATGAAACAACCGAAAACATGACGGCTTAGACCGTCGAAAATAGTTCTGACGTGAGAGTAAGTACAAGTTTCAAGAGATGTTAACAATAGAAATATTAAAGGTATTAGCGACGATTGGGCACCGTCACTGTAAAAGCCGTCGGTAAATCCTATAGCAACTGTCCTACACATCTATACCGATGGTCTGACTGTAGCTATCAACTAGGGAAAGTGCATATCAATAGCGACGTCGCTAAAGGTGCCTACTAAAAAAGATCTACAACAACGGTCGAAATTCACTGTAGCTATGACCTTAACAACGGCCTATAGCGACGATCACTGACCGTAGTTATAGGCCTTCTAAATATTAAAAAATATATATTATTAATAAAATTATTATTCAACACATAATACAATATCCCGTAATAATCATAAATACATTTATATAATTTAAAATTATTTATATCACAATTGTTAAATACATCAAAATCATAGTTAACTAAAAGTAAAATAAAAAGACTATGAAAAAAATAAAAAGATTTATAATCGCATCGCACCAATTGCAACAATTGAAGTGATTGAAAGCTAATAATCTTAACTTCTAACATGCTCTCAATATTTCTAGTCCCCGATAAGTCACTCAAATCACGAAGAAGTTTGCTCCTCCTCTCCGAATCATCGCCACCTGATCCATTTTAATATCCAGAGTAAAAAATGTAGATGAAAGCAACCAATAAATTGTAATTTAAGCTATTACAACAAGTGGTAGAAGTTTGCACCAACCCAAGACTCGTCCTTGGCTTTAAGTTCAAACGGAAGAGGTGCTAAAGACAACCAATATTCATGCTTTGAAACCGCTACACCTGCACAAATACCTGTAAAACATATTCACCCAAAACTCCGGCAGTCCATAAATGCATGGAATGTGAATTGTTTCAAAAATTGACCAATGTAATTAAAAATGTGGGGGGAAACAAGTGAATAAAATATAAACATCTTTGGTTTATTTACCTATCTAAAAAAAGAGGTTTTCCGAATTTTCATAGAAGAAATAAGAATTAGATCACCGAATTCAAATTGCAATATAATGATAACAACACATTAAGTTGCCCGAAATAATTAGATTGACAAGAAAATTTTCAATTTCTTGGATGCATGTGGATTCAAAGCATTGTTGTAAACCAGATAGAAATCACCGATGTCGACGCCGGGATTTTCGCCGTCTCGTTTTTTTAATAATTAAAATGTCCCTTTCCAATTTTGGCCTTTAGATTGAGATGTGACTTTTGAAAAGGGCCGGCTTAGTGTCGACGGGGTTTGAAAGGTCGATTTTAAGATGAGCCAATTGACCAGAGTCGCCAGTTGGTATATTTGAAATGGATGTACCAACTCATCCGAATTTAGTTTTCGTAATCGTCGGCTCATATGTGACTCCGATTAAATTGGTCCGCAAACCGAGATTCATAGAGTTCGGGGGCTTGCTTAAGCGAGGGGAAGGTGTTAGGCACCCCCCGACTTCCGTGAAACACGGTTACCGCAATCTCGATGTTTTCCTATCCTTTTAAATCCTAAAATATGTGTGTGTGTGTGTGTGTGTGTGTGTGTGTGTGTGTGTGTGTGTGTATGTGCCTAAATGAATGTCGTTGAAATGCTTTACTTTGAAAGTGCTTCAGAATCTCGTTAACCCTATGCACGAAGGATTTGACTTAATCGAAAAGTTCATTGTTATTGCTTTTTCGTTTTGATAATAAAACCGATGATATTTGTAAAACATATTTTTTAAACCCTTCGTCAAATAGGAATAGAGCTCATCCGACACTTACAATTTTATTTAGCCTACGAGTGATCTAATATCCTACTTTGATTGATTTTATGAAAATCTTTATCTTTTCATTCAAAATTCGTTTTCTCATGTCGAAAGGGAAAACCAAGCATCAAAATAACGTTGGAGCTATTTGTGGGCATGTAAGCCGTCTAAATAGCCCCAAACGCCCACAATCACATATTTCATTATCACGGGGCCTTAAACCCGATTTTCGACTCGATGTCGTTTTAAGACCCAAAAATTTACATATTTACATAAAGGTGCATCGCGATCGTTACATACGTAAAAGCTAGAAAATAAACTAAAGGGATATCATCGGGAGGTTAGGAGGAGATTCTATCCGCAATAAATCCTCTCTAACCGTCCCTAATCCATAGATCCCAAAACAAATATCCACTACATTGGATCTAACTTTCAAATACACTAAAACAAACTATTTAAATAGCAATGCACCAAATATTTTCGGATCCACAGAAGATCCACCCAACAAACACAATAAGAACAAAATAAAAACTAGATCTACAAGATTTGATATATCAAACACAACGACGCTATGAAACTCGGATTTTTTACATTCCAAATGATGAAATAGATGATTCAACACTTGGAAACCAAAATAGGATACAAAGATTGTACAAAGGATGAAGAAATCTCACTCTTTGGAACAAACCCGTGGGTTTCTCTCTCTAAAATCTCGTTTCTCTCTCTACATTTTCGCCATTTTCTTCTTCTCCCGCGAGCTCTCTCTCTCTAAAAATCTATTTTTTCTTCTCTCTTTTCAGCTCTCGGGTGGAAATGGCGATCTATAGCCATTTCCAGGCAGCCGCAGATGCATCTGCGGCTGGCCGCAGATCCATCTGCGGCTGGGCGGCAAGCCGCCTGCGCCGCTTCCTCGGCTGCCGTGTGCCGTCTCCTCGAGCCGTGCGAACCTCGAAAGTCGTTTGGCCGCAGATGCATCCGCGGCTGTCTGGCTTGCTTTTCTCGATTTTGGTGCCACGCGGTCTTAATTCGCCAATTTCTGCGGTATTATTTTGGAAGGCTGTATTTTTGCAATCCGGAAATCCCTGGGAAACGTGCCACATTGTTCTGGGAGGCTAGTTCGGAGGGCTGCGACTTGATATAGAATTTAATAATTGTGCTTGGCTTCCAGGGGGCGCTGCCCCCTTTCCACCCCCGCCAGCTCACCGGCGAGCTGGGCAGCCGCTCGCTCACCGGGGAGCGAGACCCCCGAACATCGTAAGCGGAGTGGCCATCAGTCGTCTTTTGTGGTCAGCTCAGGCTTTTCTGGATCAACTGTTCGCCTTGCCTCAAGTGACCGGATGCTCGTTGTCCGTTGTGGCGGTTTGGACCATAAATCGCTGGGGTGGCTTTGTGCTGGGGTCCACCTTTCTTTCCGCATGTCGGGTCAAATGACGATTTTTCCCTCCTGCCAGGGTTAGTAGAGAAAGTGCAAAATTTGGGTGTCTACAGCTGCCCCTCTTTATCATGTTTATGGAATGGTAAGTGAAATGAACATGATAAAGAAGTAGGCACCCAATGCATGATGATGACAGTACACATTTAATGATGCAACATATATATCATTGATGCAACATTTACATATTAATGATGCAACACTAATATTACCGGTTACTGCCTCAAATGGACTTGCTAAGCCTATTCATCAGGGAGACTGTTTTTCTCTTGCTTATCGCATATCGCATATTGCCTATCAAGTTGCATGTTAAATATCAAATCGCATAGCATATTAAATCAAAATCGCATCGCATAGCATATGAAATCACATATCGCACTGCTTCTTATATGATGTATCGCAAATCGCATATCGCATCGCACATCGCCTCGCACATCGCCTCGCATCGCATTGTTTTAGTCATCGTCAGATCTTTCTCCAACGGTCATCGCATCGTCATCGTCGGATCTTTTGCCAACGGGTCGTATTGTCATCGTCGGATCTTTTGCCAACGGGTCGTATCGTCATCGTCGAGTCTTTTGCCAACGGGTCGTATCGTCATCGTCGGATCTTTCCCCAACGGGTTGTTTTTGGACGGTCAGAAATTTTCACTGACGGGTCATTTTGGACGGTCAGGAATTTTCACTAACGGGTCATGTTGGACGGTCAGGGTGTTTACTGACGGGTCATGTTTGGACGGTCAGGGGTTTTCATTGACTGGTCATTTTGGACGGTCAGTTCTTTTGACTGACGGGTCATGTTTGGACGGTCAGTTCTTTTGACTGACGGGTCGTGTTGGACGGTCAGTTCTTGTTTCTGACGGGTCGTGTTGGACGGTCAGTTCTTGTTTCTGACGGGTCGTGTTGGACGGTCAGTTCTTGTTTCTGACGGGTCATTTTGGACGGTCAGGTATTGTTTCTGACGGGTCATTTTGGACGGTCAGGGGTTTTCACTGACGGGTCATGCTTGGACGGTCAAGAGTTTTCACTGACGGGTCATTTTGGACGGTCAGTTCTTGTTTCTGACGGGTCGTTTTGGACGGTCAGGGGTTTTCACTGACGGGTCATGCTTGGACGGTCAGGTATTTTCACTGACGGGTCATGTTTGGACGGTCAGGGGTTTTCACTGACGGGTCATGTTTGGACGGTCAGGAGTTTTCACTGACGGGTCATTTTGGACGGTCAGTTCTTGTTTCTGACGGGTCGTGTTGGACGGTCAGTTCTTGTTTCTGACGGGTCGTTTTGGACGGTCAGGTATTGTTTCTGACGGGTCATTTTGGACGGTCAGGGGTTTTCACTGACGGGTCATTTTGGACGGTCAGGAGTTTTCACTGACGGGTCATTTTGGACGGTCAGGTATTGTTTCTGACGGGTCTATTTTGAATTGGTCAGGTCTCGTATCTGACGGGTCGTTTTGGACGGTCAGGTATTGTTTCTGACGGGTCATTTTGGACGGTCAGGGGTTTTCACTGACGGGTCATTTTGGACGGTCAGGAGTTTTCACTGACGGGTCATTTTGGACGGTCAGGTATTGTTTCTGACGGGTCTGTTTTGAATTGGTCAGGTCTCGTATCTGACGGGTCGATTTTGAATTGGTCAGGTCTCATATCTGACGGGTCGGTTTTGAATTGCCGGGTCTCGTCTCCGGAATCGCTGTGTATTGTCCCAAATGGACTCGCATCGTATTGTACATCATAAAAATGCAATAATTCTTGAGGAAATTTAAAAAGAAAGCGTACCTGATTAGTTTGTGGGGCCTCCTTGGGATTCGTCCTCGTAAATCGCTTTTGCCAGCCACTTCTTTGATTTGACTTGTCATTCTTGGGGTTCGTCCTCGTCGATCGCTCTTGACAGCCATTGCTTTTGAGCTGTCATCCTTGTTGATTAGCTGAAGGTGCTTCAGACAGTCGCTTTGCAATTCCTTGATGTTCCATAGATTCTGGGTGCATCGGATCGTAGAAGTTTCCCGCTGTCACGTCTTTCTGATCAATGGCAATGGCATTCGCGACGCCGACAGTCTCGTACCTGTGATTTTCCTTCCTTGTGCATTTTTATTTTGATATATATACATGGATGCACGGATGTTATGCTTGGATCAATAGATATGCTGGGAAGGAAATGACCCCTGTTTAGTCAAATGATACAATTTTTCACGTGTCGTTCTTTTTGACTACTCAGTTGTGCCATGCCTTATTTGGGAGCACAGTTTCTGGACTTCAAGGTTGGTTCATTGAATCGCATGCCCCTGATCGTTTCTCTGTTGGGGGAATTGTATCTGTCGTTTTGAATGCCCAATCGACTTATCCAGTGCTCCTCATCCTGCTCACAGATCGTCACGTCTTTGAATTTGGGGTGCAGGGACTTCCTCTTATGCTAGAGGATTATGCCTAGATTCTGGGTTGATATCTAGGTGATCCCCTTGTCAGTTGGTCGTATGTTTTGATAGTTCTTGACTTTCATCTGATTGAGGCAGTCCATTTGCCTTGTGCGATGACCGACGGCCATGTTGCCCTTCCTCGCCTTTTAATCGATTCAGCTCAGACGTCCGGAATTATATCGCTCTTGCATATGCTCACTTGAGTATCGAGGTAATGTCAGCATGCATCAGGCTGAGTTTGTTAAAATCCATTGATGGTCGTGGGGGAAGATTCGTTGATGAGGAGTCTGATATAGACCTGTACCCCTTTCATTTCCATGATCTTTAAGATGCCCCAGCCTTTACTCATGTTTTTGTCAAGGATTCGTTTGGGAAGTCATTTCGTTTGTCATGCCGAGTTACGCACACCGATTCATATCCTGCACAAGTAACAAACGCTAAATGCTCGACCGTTCGGGTCGGCGGGGTTAACTCCGATATTACTAAACATCTCAACAGTAGAGCACAAAAATGGAATGCTCGTGATTATGCAATTTAGCTCATGTCTGTGATGTTTTCGTCTTATCGTAAAAACTTAGCATCTAGATGGATCTCTTTTTTCGTGAATCGTGAGTGGATTAACTTGACATTGAATGAATTGTGAATGTGTTAAGTCACTCTTGATTTTATTTTTTTTTCTTCTTTTTTCTCTTTTTTTTTTTTTTTTTTTTTTTTCATTTGACGAGTTATGAAATCGTAATAAAACTTTTAAGCATTCATGGTCAATATACGTGAGTATGATTAAATTTAAAAACTACCTTCCTTTATCAAAGGTATTCCGTCTTCATTCTTGATATTGTTCTTCGCAGGATTTACGTCATATGGCAAGTGCACTGTGCGATGCAATCCTTCAATTAGGGGCCTCTTTTCCGTGACTTTAGATGAGCCTCTCTTTTTTTCTCTGGTCGAAAATTTTTTCTTTTTCTTTTCCTGAGTCTGCTTTTTTCTTTTTCGTGTCCACTTAACTTGTCTCGTTTTCTTAGGCTGTTCAGAGTTACCCCTTTAACGAGCTTTGGACCAATAACTCCCAAACCATGCGGCTTTAAGGCATTAGGTGTAAAGACACCCCTTCGGGTTTACTTGCTCGAGTAACAAAGGCCACGCTTCGATACAAGTTAGGTGGTTTTACTGCATTCATACCTCGTCTGACTCTGTGCAAGATTCGTTTTCTTAGGCTTGAGTTACCCATGTAGCGAGCGTTGGGCCGGTGACTCCCAAATCGGACGACCTTAGGGCACCAGGTGTAGAGACACCCTTTAGGCTTAATTACTCGAATAACCCGTGCCACGATTCGAATCTGCTCAGGTCTCTGCAGCTTTAATGCTCGTTTTCTTAGGCTCTGAGTTACCCACGTAACGAGTGTTGGGCCGGTGACTCCCAAATCAGACGACTTTAGGGCACCAGGTGTGAAGACACCCCTCAGGCTTAATTACTCGAATAACTCAGGCCACGATTCGAGGCATTGGATTCATTTTTATTTACCTTTCGACTTTGCATCAACTGTCATCATTATCGTCATAGTTTTATGCCCCACATCTGAAAGTTGGCGCAAACGCAAAGTGCAGACTTGCCTATGAGGTGGATTCTGCTTCGAACGACACTTCGAAATCAGGTCTTTGTGCATCTTTAATAGGTTGATCAGTTTTAATCGTCTAATCATACTCATGAGTCTGCTCCACGGATGCTTGTCAGAATTAATTCGATTCCTAACAAGTCAAATAAAATTTTCTCTTTTTCCAAAAGTAATGTTAGAGTCAGACTATATACAGTCATAATATATGTACATGGAGACAGGAAAGAAATAAAGAGATGAAACGAGTTGTATCTTACCTGAGGGTCATCGTATTCTGAAAGAGCTTTGAATGGAAAAGACCACTTGATAGTACATCTCTGATGATGTTGTCGTACGCTCACGAGATCGTACCATAGATGTTGATTTGTGTACTATCTTTCCATGGATGGTTGATGACTGCCCCAGTGTCGAGTCGTCATCGATTTCAAAATTGCCCCAGTCCTGATTGTTGTCAAGGTCATTGCTTCGTGGTGTCTTTGACAGGTGGGCTGATGAGATGCTGGGAACCCAAGAATCATTTGCCGTTGATCAGGTTGGAAGTGTACTCCGATGGGTTAACAGGAGAACAGGTCATCTGAGTCATTGATCGTTAATTGCAAAACTATCGAAGGGTTATATACATTTTTACAAGGATTAGACCGCGCCAAAGTGGCTGCCTACGTACTCCTATAGGAAGAGGAGATCAGGTCTTTCGTAGTTCAGGCCTGATAACACACAAGATTGCTTTTTTTTTTTTTTTTTTTTTTTTTTTTTTTTTTTTTTTTTTTTTTTTTTTGTATATTTTTTTTTTTTTTTTTTTTTTTTTTTTTTTTTTACAAGAAAACATAACATCATAATGCACAGAAAATAAAACAGGATATAACATTAAGTAGATGATAACGTCCCCACACCCCCTTTTTTGGGACTCACAATTGTATCCTTGGAATTTACCATTTCATGGTTCGTTGAGGCTTGGCAATCCGTTCGTCGGTGGTCAGGTTCCCCATTGCGGTGATCTCAAGGTCATTTACCATTTTCAGCTCTCCTCTTTCGATAAGATTTTGGATCTTGTGCCGCAACGCCCAACACTCTTCAGTATCATGCCCTGGTGAGTTGGAATGATAGAGGCATATTCGTGTAGGATCGTATCTTTTAGACTTGGGGTCGGTTTGTGGCAGCAACTCCGTAATCTTTCCCCGGCTGATCAGAAGGTGCAATATTTCTGCATTTGATTTGCTCAAAGGGGTGAACTTTCGATCTCTTGGGAATGCTGCTCGATCTTTCCCCTTTGAGGGTTCACCTCTGTCCGAGCGGTTATCAAGGCTCCACTGGTGGGATCGTCTGACATCTTTATTATTTTCATTTCCCTGCCCTTTCATTCTGTTTTGATCTCCTTGAGTCAGCTGGTTTTCCTGGGAGGGATCCTGGTTTGAAATTTGTTTGTCCTCTTCTTCCGTTTGGTCTCTCAGTAATTGGGTGAAGAGTTGCCTCGTCAGATTATGTTGGTGTACCACCAGGTCTGCTAATTGCTTCATTTGATGCCTGACCAACTTCATCTCTTGCTTAATGACCTTAACCTCCTCCAGACATTCCCATTCAAGGACATTTGTTTCGCTCATTGGGGGGTATTCTTCGACCTTTCGGATGTATTTGCGAGTGGGGTCCACCCCGATATCTCCTGACCCAATCATGCTTACCTCATATGTTTCGCATTGTTGCAGATGGCTGGCGTTGACATCTGGTCGTTCAACTACAATGTCCCCCCTATCGATTAAGTTCTGTATCTTATGTTTCAACGCCCAGCATTCCTGAGTGTCATGCCCCGGGGACCCAGAATGATAGGCACATTACTTGTTTGGGTCGTACTTTCTCCCCTTTGGGTCAGTCGGTGGTGCCAGCTCCGTAATCTTCTTTTGGGTGATTAACACGGCCAAAATTTGCTCTAATGGATCTCCCAACGGGGTGAATTCCCTGTCTCGGGCATTTTCAAATCTTCTCCGCCCCTCAAATCTTTGATTGTTAAAAGTTGGCTGACGCGGGGGCTCGCTTCTTGGCATTCGGACAGGACGGCTACTCATTGCTTTCCCAGATAGCCCTTGCAAGACCAGGGACACATCTCCCTCTTCTCTCTCCTGTGGTCTCCAGGAAGTACTACCATAGTTTCCGCTTTGTATTTGCTCAGCAACAGCTTCAAGAGCCGTGAGGTCTCGGATCTTTCCTGACTTCAACCCCATCTCTGCCATTTCCCCATGTTTGATCATCTCCGCAAAAGGCTTCCCTATCCCAGCTATCACCCTTTCATAATAAGGGGCCTCCTGTATGTCTATGAAGGTCATCACCATCTCAGCCTCATCCATTGGAGGGTTTACTTGTGCAGCCATCCTTCTCCACCGTTGAGCGTAATCCATGAAGGATTCATTGGTCTGTTTTCTGATCTTTGTCATCTGGTATCGGTCCGGGGCCATTTGGGATTGAAAGCTGTATTGCGTCAGAAAGGTGTGGGCCAACTCCTCCCAATTGTGAATTTTAGCGTTATCCAGCCTCGCGTACCAGGTCCTAGCCTCCCCTGTCAGGCTTTTTTGGAATAACTGCATTCTCAACGACTCGTCCTCAGCATATGCCCCAAGTTCTCCGATATAGACTTTTAGATGCGTGTAAGGATCCCCCGACCCGTTGTATTTTTCAAATTCTGGAATTTTGAACTTCTTGGGGTATTTGGTTCCCGGAAAGATGCATAAGTCGGAGTAGTTAACACTGTCATACGACCCGATCCCCTTCATAGTTTGGATGGCCTCTTCCATCTGCTTTATCTTCTTGTTGACATTACTGGCCACCTCATCTTCGGGGATGATAATGACTTGCTTTGGTAGCTCAACTTTAGGAGTTTCCGGGGTCAGTGCGTTTCCTTGGGATGATGGCCCCGCCGGGTCCTCGAGCTGTGGCCCTGATTTTAGTTTGAAATGCTCCTTGAGCAACATGGTCAGCTCGGTCATTTGGTTTTTCACAGCATTGAACTCTTCCCGAGATACGGGAGCCAGGTCAGGATTAGGGTTCTCAGCCATCTCGACTGTTAATTCTCTGGCTTTCTTAGATCGGAGACGGGTTTGGGGAGCAATCCTGCGTATAAAACAACTGAAGTTTAGTTTCGGGAAATGACATTGGTGGATGCATGCTAAAGCAAATATTTTTTGAGTTTTTGAGTTTTGTAATATTTTCCTGCAAAACAGGGTTAGTATCCCTTTATTTTATCCAAAGTAATGACATTGTGCAATTTATGATGCTCTCCAAGCTGTCCCTGTAAAACAGAGGTTAGTACTTTTATTTTGACAAAATTGGTTGGTACAAAATGATTGACTACAGTATGATATCATGCGCGTAAAGCGTAAAAGGGCATGAAGAGACTTTTCGTGCGTTGGGTTTATCTGAGGCTGACCTACCCTAAGTTACTCTCGCGGGCTTTTCGGCATGAAGGTTCCCAGATCTTCGCAACATACTCGAAGGGAATAAATCCGATCTTTCAATTGGATTGGATCTGAGTGGATGCTTTTCCTGAGCCTCGCCGGGGAGCACCCCTTTGAGTCCAGTAATCCACATCCGACGGGTTTGCCTCAGGAGGAGGAACTGCTCAACATACATTCAATCATACATTCATCGTCCTCACCGTATGCATATGATGCTAATAAAGTAACGACTTGAAAAACCGCAATCACACCATCCACTAAAGTAAAAACTTGAACAGAAAAAACGCAATCACACCATCCACATACGCACAAAAAGGTAAATCAACGCAAATAACGCAAACACACATTTTTTAGATTTTTAAAGGATAGAAAAACATCAGGATTTTAAATGCGGCCTAAGCCCTCTAATGTCCCCAGCGGAGTCGCCAGCTGTCGACGCCGGGATTTTCGTTCGTCTCGTTTTTTATTTATTAAAAATGTCCCTTTCCAATTTTGGCCTTTAGATTGAGATGTGACTTTTGAAAAGGGCCGGCTTAGTGTCGACGGGGTTTGAAAGGTCGATTTTAAGATGAGCCAATTGACCAGAGTCGCCAGTTGGTATATTTGAAATGGATGTACCAACTCATCCGAATTTAGTTTTCGTAATCGTCGGCTCATATGTGACTCCGATTAAATTGGTCCGCAAACCGAGATTCATAGAGTTCGGGGGCTTGCTTAAGCGAGGGGAAGGTGTTAGGCACCCCCCGACTTCCGTGAAACACGGTTACCGCAATCTCGATGTTTTCCTATCCTTTTAAATCCTAAAATATGTGTGTGTGTGTGTGTGTGTGTGTGTGTGTGTGTGTGTGTGTGTGTGTGTGTGTGTATGTGCCTAAATGAATGTCGTTGAAATGCTTTACTTTGAAAGTGCTTCAGAATCTCGTTAACCCTATGCACGAAGGATTTGACTTAATCGAAAAGTTCATTGTTATTGCTTTTTCGTTTTGATAATAAAACCGATGATATTTGTAAAACATATTTTTCAAACCCTTCGTCAAATAGGAATAGAGCTCATCCGACACTTACAATTTTATTTAGCCTACGAGTGATCTAATATCCTACTTTGATTGATTTTATGAAAATCTTTATCTTTTCATTCAAAATTCGTTTTCTCATGTCGAAAGGGAAAACCAAGCATCAAAATAACGTTGGAGCTATTTGTGGGCATGTAAGCCGTCTAAATAGCCCCAAACGCCCACAATCACATATTTCATTATCACGGGGCCTTAAACCCGATTTTCGACTCGATGTCGTTTTAAGGCCCAAAAATTTACATATTTACATAAAGGTGCATCGCGATCGTTACATACGTAAAAGCTAGAAAATAAACTAAAGGGATATCATCGGGAGGTTAGGAGGAGATTCTATCCGCAATAAATCCTCTCTAACCGTCCCTAATCCATAGATCCCAAAACAAATATCCACTACATTGGATCTAACTTTCAAATACACTAAAACAAACTATTTAAATAGCAATGCACCAAATATTTTCGGATCCACAGAAGATCCACCCAACAAACACAATAAGAACAAAATAAAAACTAGATCTACAAGATTTGATATATCAAACACAACGACGCTATGAAACTCGGATTTTTTACATTCCAAATGATGAAATAGATGATTCAACACTTGGAAACCAAAATAGGATACAAAGATTGTACAAAGGATGAAGAAATCTCACTCTTTGGAACAAACCCGTGGGTTTCTCTCTCTAAAATCTCGTTTCTCTCTCTACATTTCCGCCATTTTCTTCTTCTCCCGCGAGCTCTCTCTCTCTAAAAATCTATTTTTTCTTCTCTCTTTTCAGCTCTCGGGTGGAAATGGCGATCTATAGCCATTTCCAGGCAGCCGCAGATGCATCTGCGGCTGGCCGCAGATCCATCTGCGGCTGGGCGGCAAGCCGCCTGCGCCGCTTCCTCGGCTGCCGTGTGCCGTCTCCTCGAGCCGTGCGAACCTCGAAAGTCGTTTGGCCGCAGAGGCATCCGCGGCTGTCTGGCTTGCTTTTCTCGATTTTCGTGCCACGCGGTCTTAATTCGCCAATTTCTGCGGTATTATTTTGGAAGACTGTATTTTTGCAATCCGGAAATCCCTGGGAAACGTGCCACATTGTTCTGGGAGGCTAGTTCGGAGGGCTGCGACTTGATATAGAATTTAATAATTGTGCTTGGCTTCCAGGGGGCGCTGCCCCCTTTCCACCCCCGCCAGCTCACCGGCGAGCTGGGCAGCCGCTCGCTCACCGGGGAGCGAGACCCCCGAACATCGTAAGCGGAGTGGCCATCAGTCGTCTTTTGTGGTCAGCTCAGGCTTTTCTGGATCAACTGTTCGCCTTGCCTCAAGTGACCGGATGCTCGTTGTCCGTTGTGGCGGTTTGGACCATAAATCGCTGGGGTGGCTTTGTGCTGGGGTCCACCTTTCTTTCCGCATGTCGGGTCAAATGACGATTTTTCCCTCCTGCCAGGGTTAGTAGAGAAAGTGCAAAATTTGGGTGTCTACAACCGATATAAACTATTTGCAAGCAAACTCTACATGCATCTAATAGCCCAACAGAAGTAAATATAAGAACAAAATTCTAAATGACACATTTTCCACTCTTTTACACTGTAGGAGGAAGATTACCATAATGTAAAGCTAACCCCCAGTAGCGAGCAAGCCAATACCTCTTTAGAACAACCTCCTCCTAAAATTGGATACACCAGAAAAAAGAAAATTAGATTCAGTAAAAACTAATCTCTAAATATCTGGTCAAAATCTCACTATGACTTCAAAGGACTACCATCTCTTTATGAGTCAATATCATTCTTTGTCATTGTGCGTTCAGCTTCACGGAGCTGTTCTACAGCACCGGCAGTCTCATCTTTTACATTTTTTATTCAAACAACAGCAGAAATAGATCAGCAATATGTTAATATAATAAGAGCTTTTTTTATTAACTCCTAGTAGAAAACTAGAAATATCACCGACTAGCATATACTACCTCAATATCTGCACGAAGGGCAGCAATTTCCTCATCTCTCCCATCTTTTGTCTGTTTTGCAGCTTGAAGAGCTGCCTGCAACAAAAACAAAACATGAAGAAAATGCAAAGTAATTATATTTATTATATGGATTTAAAAAAAGAAGAAAAAAAAGTCTGGATTCCCCTTTTACTTTTGTCCAAGAAACACAATATTCTTATAAAAACTAAAAACAAGACGGCAAAAACTACATCAGTTCATATGCAGTTTCGTGCTTGATAACATTGTGTTGCCTTGTGTGAAAACTAATGTGAAGCCATGAATCTTGTTCTAAAGCAATTTTATTCTTCCAATTAAACGGACATATTAAATGCACATGCAGGACATGGTTAATGATAATCAATGCAAAAGCGCTTGGTAGACAATGTGCTGACCCTAACCTTTTCAAGTGTCCAAGAGACGCATGTTTGCAACCTTGAATGTGCCTTATATTGATTATTCATAGTAAATAAAAGCAGGGGATTATCAGTTTAATTTAATCCATGTAAAAAGACATGACCCTATTTTATTAAAGATTGTTGTCATTTTCAAGAAATTAAGAGAAATATACCATTCTACCATTTTGTTCCAATACAAAGGGAATTAAAAGTTTGCTGTAAACTTCATATATTATTCTGAAAGTATAAGCTAATTTAAAAAGGAAAACTGGTATATTGCAGGAAAAAGATGCAGAACACGTACGTACGTACCTGGTTATTTTCTTTTTCACCTCTACTATGTAAAAATGAATTAAAAAAAGCCGAGCTTTGAGCTTCAAGATTCTTGGAAGAACTGACCTCTGCATATTTAACTCTCACACCAACACGTATGTTATTTTCCATCAACAAGACCTCTGAATTAAATCCCTTTGTAACTTCCTTAATGCACTCGCGTTGATGGAAAGATTCCGACACATTTGAAACAAAAGACACCATGTCTGGCACTTCTGTCCTTAAATTACCGTGTATCTCAAGCTCAGAGTTCAGCAAGCCAGAGAGAATGCAATGGTCCAACTCACAATTTTCCACACAACTTTTGTCATGGAAAGGAACTTCACCATGGATGCAAATTTCTTTGAAAATCTGATAATCGCTCTCTTGGAGAAAAACTATTAGTTCCGGTTCTTCACAATCCATTAAAATCAAATCAATTTAGTTGTCCTTATTTTGTCCCTACTTCCTTGATTGATTAGTAGTTCCAGCCTCCAGGTTAAGGCAATCATTACTTTTCACAAAAGTTCACAACTGTGTCTCCGTTTTCCTGTAACCCAGTGATGGAGTTGAAAATAAACTTTATATGCCAACTGATCAATATTAATCTTTTATCCAATTGTTCATCCTCTAATCAATTAAAGTTGCACCAAATTGACTGACCGCCTGGCTACACCTTAGCACACTATCTGGCACCAAAACAAATAACAATGTTGAAGCGAAAGCTAAAATGTTTTGAGAATCAATGAATATTGTTGTCTTATACAATTATCTCTATCTTAATGCATAAGCATCGGAACAAAAAAGAAATGAAAAGGTAACACACAGACTAAAAGTTTGGAAGGAGCAAATAGAATAAGAATGGCAGTCGTAGAAATGCAAAATGATGTGGAAAAACTTTTTAGTGCATTGGTGATGGAGTCGTACAAAGTTTATGAGTAGCTTCATAGACATTGCTAGGTTCTAAGCGAATATCAAGTACTTGAGGACATTATGTCATTTGATACTATCATCAATAAAAAGAGACTCGTTTGTGGAACAGTTTTTAGTTTACAAATGAGAGTCTTTTTGCGCGAGAGAGTAATATTTTAGGTGGTCACTGTTTGGAAGAGGTACGGGCAACACCAAAAGAAAGAAGTGTTAAAAGTAATATGTTTATTGACACCTTGGGGCAAACGAATGATCAAACTTTGAAGTATTACTGGGTTGAGTGCATACCAAATCTATCTTTCTTCACTATATAGAGCCATCAGGATATAGGACAGAAATATAATATCGGCCAACAGTCTATGCATATCTTATCTTCAACAGGGGAAGATAACATTCAAAACACATTATCACAACTCAGAGCATTTCAAGTTCGATGGTTGCAAGCTATATAAAATGTGACTTGAACCCTATTTGGCAGGAGGTTTCTGTGACTTAGTTCCCTTTTTCTTACTAAGTGAAGTAGCGGCCATATAATCTACTACAAAAGACGCAAAGAAACAACAAAATTACAGGTATACATTAAAAACAAACTTCAGAAAAAAACTACACCCATGAATGAATTTTCTAGGTACACCTGCACAATTAGTGTACTTTCTATTAAATCCAGAAAGCAAATTACTCCAAAGTCTCCAATATAAACGCATAGATACTAACATAAACACTAGTCAAAGACGATACAGACATCTCTTTGCCACAAATTATCAAACACGTGGAAGGCATTATCCAGAAAAACTAATCACTTGCACATGTATCATATATACATATCCTACTTCGTCTATCCACAGGTCTTATCTACTAAAACCACTTAATTGACATGAAACGAATCTCTCACCTAAACTTGAATCAGTAAAATATCAAAGTGTGAGCAAATAAATTACAACATATAATAAATAAATATACAAATCTGAACTGAATTTAACCTTTTTCAACACAAAATCATAAAAACCCTAAGAAATTAAAAGTAAAAATTACCTGAGCAGCCTTATAGGAATTCATAGTATCCTCAGCAGCCTCCTTCCGCTCATCACCAAGATTAAATTCCGCCATATACCTATGATAATGTTATGATTGCTATTGAGTTTTGTAATGTAGATAAAAGAATAAACCAAAGATAGATCAAGAATGGATCAACAGATTACAGAAAAAGAAACAAAAGAATGGAAGTTCAGAGAAATGGTGGTAGTATTGATAGAAAATGAGACACAATTCTGCAAAGCAGTAGGAATTTTACAACACATCAGATATTCCCTCCTTCTCTATATTAGCTTATTTATAAAGCTAATGACGGCTAACTACTTTCCCCTCCAATTTCAATTACAACATTTTGAATATAAAAATACTAATTGCTACTAACTAATTTGTGATATTAGCACTCAATCAACAAGCACTACACTCAACAGAGCACGCACTAAATGCTATCCTAACTAACAATGACCTCAGCAATGCAACTCAGCATTAACTAACTGCAGCTCCCAACCAGCTTAATAGCAGAATGTGCTCCAACACCAGCCTCCATCATCTGTATTCTGTAAAGGCTAGTTATGGTCTCTGTTTATATAACATTGCCTCATACTCAAACAATCCTTGTCCACAAGGATAATTAGACAGTGGGAATTGTACTGAAATCAAAATCAGGAAATTGAAATACCATTTGCTGTGCATCCTCCCATGCTGCATCTTCTGCCAAACTACCAGCCCATTGAATCAAGTATTCTACTTTAGGTCTATTTTTATACTTGACCATCCTCTTACTCAGAATTCTTTCTGGAACCAATTTAGGACTACCATTTTGGGCAATTGGTGGCAGTGAAGGACATATAATAGCCCGAGCTCCAATAGTTTTTTTAAGTAGAGAGACATGGAAAACATCATGTATTTGAGACTGTGTTCGTAACTTTAATCTATAAGCAACGGTACCAATCTTTTCTATGATCTGATATGGACCATAATATCTGGAAGCCAATTTTAAACTGGATCTGTGAGCTAAACTCGACTGTCTATAAGGCTGAAGTTTAAGATATACAACCTCTCCAATATTGAACTCTCTTTATGTTCTATGTTGGTCATAATACCTTTTCATTCTGTTTTGAGCCTGAAGGAGTTTCATCCTTAGATCCTGCAAAACTAAACTCCTTTCCTTTAAAAATTCATCCACAGCTGTTACTTTAGTGACTTCAGTCTGTTTGAAATTCAGATATGGGGGATCAAATCCAAATAGAGCTTTAAAAGGAGAACAATGTAAGGCTGTTTGGTAATTTGTGTTGTACCACCACTGAACCAAGGAAAGCCATTTTGCCCATTTTTTTGGCTTATCACAGCACATGCACCTCAAATAACATTCTAGACACCTGTTAAGCCTTTCTGTCTGTCCATCAGACTGCGGATGATAGGATGTACTCATGCAAAGCTTAACTCCCAATTGGCTGAAGAGAGATTGCCAGAATGTGCTTAAAAAAATTATGTCCCTGTCACTAACAATGGTTTGAGGAAAACCATGCATTTTATAAATGTGATCCACAAAGATCTTAGCCACATCAACTGCAGTATAAGGATGCTTGAGACTGATGAAATGTCCAAATTTAGAGAATCTGTCAACTACTACTAATATAACATTTTTGCCTTCAGATAAAGGAAGTCTTTCAATGAAATCCGAAGCTATGTCAGTCCATGGTTTGTTAGGTACGTCTAAGGGCTATAATAAACCAGGATATGGAACAATTTCTGTCTTATTTCTCTGACATAAATCACATTCATTAATCCACTTTTTAACATCTAATGCACACCCTTTCCAAGTGAAGTACCTCTGTAATCTTTTGAGAGTAGCTTGGATACCAGAATGACCACCCATAGCACTATCATGTAAAACTGAAAACACCTGTTTCCTGATATCTTTTCCTTTTCCTAGCACAATTACTCCTTTGTGTCTTAGTATACCATTTTTGAAAAGAATATTCTAGATTACTGTTTGCATTAATAACTAACTGTTGAACTAACAACTGAATCTGAGGATCACCTTCATAAGAATTTGAAATGTCTTGCAGCCATATAGGTATAATACTAGTTATGGCTTTAACTGATCCACCATTACAGCTATCCTCCTCTGATTTTTTGTCATACTCCTGCCTTGATAAAGCATCTGCCACCACATTTTCAGTCCCTTTCTTATATGTGATTTCATAATCATACCCCAATATTTTGCTCAGCCACTTTTGTTGTAAGAAAGTTATTAATCTCTGCTCCATAAAAAACTTAAGACTTTGATGATCAGTCTTAATAATAAAATGTGATCCCAGTAAATAAGCTCTTCATTTAGTCACAACCTGTAAAATGGCTAGTAACTCCTCATAAACTGATACCCTAAGTGTTTGGGAGCTAATGCCTTGCTTAGAAATGCCAATGGTCTTCCTTTTCGCATAAGAACTGCATCAATACCTTTACCACTAGCATCAGTTTCTACTACAAATGGTAGTTTAAAGTCAGGAAGGGCCAAAACAAGAGTAGAGATCATGGCTTGTTTCAACTTCAGAAAAGCATCTGCAGCCTCTTCATTCCATTTAAACTGATCCTTTTGCAGCAGTTTAGTAAGAGGTCTAGCAATTTCACCATAGTTTTTTCACAAATCTTCTATAATAGCCTGTCAAACCTAAGAAACCCCTTAAAGCTTTAATAGAACTAGGTGTTGGCCATTTGCTCATAGCCTCAATTTTATTGGGATCTGCAGAAAGTCCTTCAAAAGATATGATATGACCTAAATATTCCACCTTAGGTTGTGCAAAAGAACATTTAAATTGTTTTGCAAATAATGTCTGGGATCTTAGTAATGAAATAGTACTTCCAAGATGCTTCAAATGCCGGTGCAAGTCTGAACTATAAACTAAATATCATCAAAGAACACCAAAATGAATTTTCTCAAAAATGGAGCAAAGACCTGGTTTATAAGAGCTTGAAAAGTAGCTGGGGCATTAGTAAGACCAAATGGCATCACAAGCAACTCATAATGTCCCAAGCGTGTCCTGAATGCAGTCTTGGGAATGTCAGGTGGATACATCCGGATTTGATGGTAACCAGACCTCAAATCCAATTTACTAAAAATTGTTGCACCCTTTAATTCATCCAATAGCTCTTCAATGATAGGTATAGGGAACTTGTCCTTGATTATTATATTATTCAATTCCCTATAATCCACACAAAACCTCCAAGAGCCATCCTTCTTCTTTACCAGCAATATAGGTGATGCAAATGGGCTTTAGCTAGGTTGTATGATTCCAGAAGAAAGCATCTCCCTGACTATCTTTTCAATTTCTTCTTTTTGTATTTGTGGATATCTATATGGTCTTATAGTGAAGGGTTCTGAACTAGTTTTGAGGGGAATGTGATGATCTTGATTCCTTTAAGGAGGTAAGGTAGTGGGCTCCTGGGACACATCTACATAATCTGTTAATAACTGATTTACTTCAACAGGAACATTTTCCTTAGACTCATTTCCATTAACTGAAAATAATCCAGCCATGAAAGAAATTTGATCCTTCCTTCCTGTATTAGTTAGTTCCATACCAATCATCATTGAAATAGTTATACCCTGTCCATCCTTAGTTCCCTTCAGCTTAACTAATTTCCCATCTAAAGTGAAAGATAGTGTGAGTTGGTCAAAATTAAAGATACAATCTTCCAAAGTCTTCAACCATTGAACCCTCAAAACTGTATCACATCCATTTAATGGAATGATCCTCATATCTGTATGAAACTTATAGCCTTGTGCACCCCAATTAGAATCTGTACATTTTTCAGAACTTATGATTCTAAAGCCATCAGCTACATATACTTGCATTGGTTTATCTGATTCTCTTGCACATTGAAGCATGTCTGCAGTTCTAGAGTTGAGGAAAGTGTGAGTGCTCCCTGTATCAATCAGTATTATGATTTCCTTATTATTGACTACAACCTTGATTCTGATGGTAGTGTCTGAAGTGCTACCATTTAGTCCATGAATGGAAATCTCCATGTCTGGTTGTGGTTTCTCTTCTGTTAACAATAATTGTTCTTCCATCTTAGTCTCTAATTCTTCTTCCTCCCACTCCTCCTCTCCAATTAACATAAACACCTGTTTGTTCTATGGTTAGAGGTGTAAGGTTCATCACAATTGAAATACAGTACCTTCTCTTTTCTTGCTTGAATTTCCTTATAAGTCAGCTTCTTAATGGGACCAGAATAAGGTTTTTATCCCTGAGAACTATCAGTTGTCCTATGATATTGTGAATTATCAATCTTGGTTCCAGTTTGGATGACAGCAGAATTACTTACCTGTCTAAATGAGGAATCACTGGATTTAGATCTCCTATAAATAGCCTCAATAGTGTGTTCTTGTACCCTAGCAGCTGATATAGCATCAGATAATTTCTAAGGCTTAAGTAGTTCCACAAAACCCCCAATTTCTTCCTTTTAACCACCAATGAACACTTAACAAAATATACTTCAGATAGCCCATGATTTTTAGCTTTTACCAAGGATCTTAAGAATTCAAACCTCTTTTGATATTGAGAAACAAAAGATGACTGCTGCAATCTATTAAATTCTGATAACACAATAGTTGTAGATGAATCACTATACCTAATTTCAATATCTTCCACAAATTGAGACCAAGAAACCCTAGGGTTTGTTATATAATATGCCAAAAACTAAGTTCCAGCTTCACCCTCTATATTTAGTGCTACACTTTTCAATTTTTGATCATCCTCCATTGGATAAAATTGAAAAAAATAGTCACATTTTATGATCCAATTTTTGATTTCCAAACCATTGAACACAGGAAATTCAAATTTGGGATTAAAATTTCTAGCCAATACATCATTACCAATCATAGCAATTCTATGTGATTCAACCTCATTAGGATTGACTGCAGTTTTTCCTTTTTGATTTCGTTGGAGTTCTATTAACATCATATTCATGGTGTTTTGAAGATGCCCAAACTTTTCCTCAAAGTTTTCCACCATTTATTGCAAATGGTGATGGCTATTCATTAATTCTTGAAGCCTTATATCTGTGTTTCTAAGACCATCTTCCAGATTGTCTCTAGACCGAGTTCCAGTTGCCATGATGATTAATTTCTGCTGAGGATTGATAGCTCTAATACCACTTGTTATGATTGCTATTGCGTTTTGTAATGTAGATAAAAGAATAAACCAAAGATAGATCAAGAATGGATTAACAGATTACAGAAAAGCAATAGGAATTTTACAACACATCAGATATTCCCTCCTTCTCTATATTAGCTTTTCCTTCCAATTTCAATTACAACATTTTGAATATAAAAATACTAACGGCTACTAACTAATTTGTGATATCAGCACTCAATCAACAACAACTACACTCAACAGAGCACACACTAACTGATATCCTAACTAATAATGACCTCAACAATGCAACTCAGTATTAACTAATTGCAGCTCCCAACCAGCTTAATAGCAAAATGTGCTCCAACACCAGCTTCCATCATCTGTATTCTGTAAAGGCTAGTTATGGTCTTTGTTTATAACAGATAAGCCCCCTTCATCTTCAAATAAAACACCTTCGACTCACTCGTGGAAGCTGACGGCACCAGATTCGACTCCAATAGCATCAGAATACCGGCACAAACCTCAGACAGCTCGGCTTCAACTTTAGATCTGTAGTCCTTGACTAGCACAACGTGATCGTCGTTCTTCCGATACGACTCCTTTTGCTCAATCGACGACACGATTCTCTGGTTGGCTCGGAGTTAGCCGATAACGTTTTTGTAGGCGACGGAGAGGAGGGTTCTCTCCTCAATGGAAGAATTGGAAATAAAGATGAAATTGGATTGAGAGACTCCGATTGAGATTGAGAGAGTTTTTGTGGTTTCAGGAGTTCTGCAGAGTTGAGATTGAGAGAGTTTTTGGGAGTGAGTGAAAATATAGGAATGAGCTATACCGCGAATAATTTCATTTAGCAGGGCATGACCTATGGCCATAACAATGGCCTCGGTATAGGCCTAATTTTACTTTCTATTGCGTTGTAAGGAGTCGACCATCGTTATAATACTATTTTTATTTTGTCTATATTGACGGTCACACACTAACCGTTGGAATATTAACTTACAGCTACGCTTTTGTTCCAACCATCGGTATACCTTGCGCTATATGTCAATTTTCTAGTAGTGATTATACCTTGATTGTCAACTCTCTCTTTTATAGCTAGTCTCCTCCTTCAACCGTTGTAGATGTGCAACAGTTATATCAGATAATGCACGTTCTCGTCATATTTGGTAACTCCCATAACCTTCAGAGTGAATGCTGAGTGGTAACTGCCACGTCATTTAATCAACCGGATCCTAGGGTATAATGGACCAAGCCTCTTGAGTTGGGGCACTAGGTGAAATGGACTACAGGGACAAGACTCAAACAGCCCATTTACTCTAATAAAAATACGCAGCCCAATATGATCGATGCTTGGAAAGGGGTAACAATCCTTTGGGAAAACTTTATTCAAATTAGTGTAGTCCACACACATCTTCCACTTCTCATTATGCCTTTTAACTAGAACTATATTGGTCAACCACTCCGGGTAATCTATTTCAAAGATGAATCTCGTCTCTATCAGTTTGGCGACTTCATCATTAATTACTTTATGTCTTTCTAGAGCTATGCTTCGGCGTTTCTGTTTAACTGGCTTTACATGAGGGTTCACACTTAACTTGTGAACGACAACTGTTTCTTCAATCCCCGGCATATCGGTCGAGGTCCAAGCAAAGACATCAAAATACTTCCTTACCAGGACGATTAGGCGATCTCTGAAGTCTGCCCATGGTCTGAGTCCTATCTGAACCACCTTTTCTGTATTCCCAGGAAATAATTATATCTCCTCCGTTTCCCTCTATTGGCATAGCTATCGGTTCGGGACCTCCTTCCATAAAGGGCTCTAACTCAATCTTCATTGTTTGTTTTTGTTTGCTCACCCCTACAAAAGTAGCCTGCAGAATCTGTAGATAGCACATTCGGGACATATCATGATCTCCCACTACTTCCTCAACCCCATTCTCTATTGGGAATTTCATCTTTATAAGGGGAATTGATGTTATGGCTCTCAATGCAGACATCGTAATTGTTCTCAAGATGGTATTGTAATTATTTTCAACCTTAACAACATAAAACTTTACCAGGATGGAGGACTGCCTCGGAGCTGAGCTGAAGACCATCGACATCTATATTATTCTAGCAATTAGGATAAGAGATTTGCCGAAGTTATACAGAGGTGAGCCTTTCTACAAGGTACCAGCTTCATGCCCCTTAACTTTAGTCGATTATACGCATACATGTATAATACATCGACTGAACTCACATTGTCAACAAGGATCTGCCTCATATCAATAGACCCCACTTACACAATTATTACAAGTGCATCATCACGTGGAAGGACCATGTTAGGTCGATAATCCTTATCGGTAAAAGTAACGGGATCAGTTCTGAAGCTCTTCGGCTGATCCGACACTTGATGAACATGTTTGTAAATTTATGTGTTAGTCTATTTGGATTTAATGATGACAAAATAATGTTAAATTGATTTATTAATGCATACTGATTGTGTTGTAAACATTAGTAGTTAAAACTGTTAGAATAATAAATAATCTGAAAGAAGAAGAAGAAGTAAACAAATGTAAAAGTTTAAACATTTGTTTTTATACAATTCTTAATAAAACAATCATTGTAAAAGGATTTAGGGATCGAAAATGTTAGGTTGATCCGAATTGAAAAGATAGTTAGGTATGGATCAAATGTGTTATGTTGATCCAAAAGATAACCTCTGTATTGTCCTAAAATGAATAATATTGTGAAAAGACATTATGAATCAAAGTTGTTAGGTTGATCTAGATACAGAGAGTTATGATAAAAATGTAATAGATTAGATTGAAGACCAGCAGAGCAACATATCAGATTGAAGATCAACTTAAGTAAAGCAGAAAAGAAGAACTGAGAGTTTGCAAAGTGAAGATGCAGAATAGCCAAATCGTAACGTAAACTAGACTCTTCAATAAAAATTATTAGATCATTGAGTGCCAAGTAGAGTACAAGATCGTAGAGTATAAATCAGAGAAGAATCTTTGAGTGGAATGATGATCAACGAAGAAGATAAAGCCATTAAGGATAAGAGCCAAAAAGCTTAAAGGAAATTATAATAGACTTTGTGCTAAGCATTGAACTGTCAGAAAAGAATGCTTAAAGCACATAATTGGAAAAATCAGACTTACTTTAGAGCAAGAGACTAAACTAGAAGAAGCAAAGGTCATCCCACAAGATCAGCATAGAGATAAACAGTTTGTAGAGTTCATTCAAGCAAGCTCAGCATAGTAAAGTCAAGACAAAGGCTCTAGCGAAAGAAGTGAAGAAAGAAAGCTCACAAGTGTTAAACAAGTCAAAGTGCTCAATGATCGTAGAATGGAGCTGAACTGAATATCATCAGATCGTTGAGTCACTTAATATCGTTGAGCTACTTCAGAACGTAAAGCTACATCATTGTTGAGTTGCATCAGTGTTACCTTTTAGAGTTCATAATGTCAATGGCACTAAGAGACAGATTCACTACAACACATGATTGGGATATCCTCATCAAGAATTCTCCAGTAAGAAGTAGTTTGAGGTAAACCAACCGAAGAAGATAAGGAGAAAAACACTATTCAGTAACGACCAGTTTATCAAAAAAAGAGAACATGTGGCATCCACTACAACAGGAGTGTACTGAACAGAGACATAGTGGAGTCCACGATAATGCAATCAACAGGTGTCCGAATAAGAAAGGTGATCAAAAAGAAAAGAAAGAACTTGAGAAAGATAGAAGTCCAAGTTCAAAGAATGAGAAGTCTTAGTTATCAGGAAGTGAACTAAGCATGTTTAGCAAAGTCATAAAGCAAAATGCAAAATCATGGAACGACTACAAACATAGAAGTAGAGTCATCATAAGAATCGTTAAGCAGGCTAAACATGTCATATACTTTACAATTGAAGAATGAAGAGATCGTAGATCCTAATCATCATGGAACTTTATGATTAAAAAAATCGTAAAGAATATCAGTTTTGACAAATGACTGATAATGGGTAGATCTGAAGAAGTAAAGAATTCAAGAATTGTACTGATCATCCTAAGGTTGAAATGAATATCAGAATGTGGTGTGTCTAACAGCTAATTTGAACAAGTGACAACTACCATGGGGTTACCTCTTCAATATACTGATATGACAACCCGACTGAAAAAAAGCTGACACAGTTTCAATATGTCAACATTAGAGATCTTCTAATACCAAAACATTAATTGGACAAACAGTAACTTCTCAACTGGTAGTTTCTCAAAAGAAATCTATAAATAGATTTTAAATTCAAACGAAGGAAGAAATAGTCGACAAACAGATAAAAATTAGGTTGAAGAGAGAGAAATGGTCAAAATAAAAAAAGGATCAGTCTATACAACTAGAAGGAGCATAAAGAGATAAAGATTATTCTACAGAAGACCGTAAAGGGGATTGACTAACTAAACAGATATATCATCAACCCAAAGTCACTAAACACTTTGAAGGATCGATCGAGAAATGATTCTAGCCATACAAGAGCTAGAGCTGAACAAAAGATATGTAGAGGGCTCATGAAGAGAAAAGATTAACGAAATCATTCAGCTGTTAAGTTCTTTAAAAAATAGCTTAACATCAACTTGACAGCTTCTCAAACATTATTAAAAACAACAAAGATGGGACTTTGTGACCCGACCTGATTCGGAGTGAATCAGACCCTATGTGGGAAGGAAGTTGTGTCCTATGGAGTAAGTTGAGACTTTGTGACTCGCCTGGTTCAGAGGAATCAGTCCAAAGATGGGAATAAGACTTTGTGTCGTGGAGATAAGATGGGAATAAGACTTTGTGATCCACCTGATGAAAGTAGTATGCCCTCAAGTCAATAACATTTGATGTGATATGCATATACTTTATAATCTTATTCGATTATTAATAAAAGTATTAAGACATTTCTTTATGCATGATTAATTAGCTAAATTAATTAAATGGATAAATCCATAATTTTCGAGCAATGCTTTTAGAACTATGATGATGATCATGCTAATGAGATCTAAATTCAAGATAGCTCAAAACTAATATTATTCCCAATCATTGGATCACTAAAATGGGGATTAGTAGATCTAGATAGATTGGTACATACTATGATTGCTCTTACGAAGAGGATGATTGATCTCATAATCATTTGTGTAGCGACACTAAAGTAAGTATGTAGGTGCTTATTAGAGAATAAGTTCACTGAACGTGACTCGCTCAAGGAACACGTAATGAAGTTTTACTTGTCTGTCAATAGGAGTTCCTTATGTGATAGTCGTACAAGTGATCCTTGGACTTGAGAGTATCATAATATCTTATGTGTACTAAGTTATATTTTGACATATTCCTTAAGACTTGTTGGTATATCAAATGATATGCTTGGGTATAATAAGGTACACATGGAGATAGGTGAATGATCAACAAATAATCTATCACTTCCAGTAAAGGGAGAGAATGTCCTATGCGATTCAATAAGTGATAACTCAGAAATTCCTGGCCATGGTTGAATGGAATTAGAAAGGAGTTTCTAATTTACATTAACAAGAGTTGTGCATTTGTGAATTGAAATGCATATGATCAAATAAATAAGACTTGACAGAAATTCTGTGTCTTATATTTGATTGGGATATTGTATGGTAGAAAGATTGAATTGTACGTTAACTATTCACTGAAATGTTCTTTTACGATCAAATGTTGAAATCTATATTATCTGGAATGTCGATTAATCGCTAAAGGGGCTTACCCTTATTATGGAATAATTATTTATTTTGAATTAAAGAGTTAATTCGTAATAAATGAATTAGAATTGTTCTAATTTATTTATTATACAACTGGTTTAATATAGAGAACCTAAAGGGTAACACCGCAAAAGAGTAATATTTATTTTAGAAGTGGATGCCATAATCGTAGTAATAAATTAAGTATATTTAATTTATACTAAAGTAATAGAATAAATTAAATAGCTTAATATTTATAGTTTAGCATTTTAGAAATACTAATTATAAATTAATAAGAGGATTATTATTATTATTATTATTATTTTTAGTATTATTATTATTATTATTATTATTATTATTATTATTATTATTATTATTATTATTATTATTATTATTATTATTATTATTATTATTATTATTATTATTACTAGTATTATTATTTAGTTCCTAAATGGTTTAGGAATTAATTAATAAATAGTAATATTATTATAAATAATTAAGTTCTTAAATGGTTTAGGAATTGTAATTATAATAATTTATTAAATAGTTTAGTAATTAATTAATAAGAAGTACTCTCATTATTAAATAATTAAGTTCATAAATAGTTTAGGAATTGTAATTAATTAATTTAGTTTCTAATTAAATTGAAAATTAAATTAAAACCCTAATCCTAAATAGTTTAGTCTTATCATAGATTAAAGTTACACACTCTTTCACAAGAATAGATAGAGTATTTCATAATTCTCTACATCTAATGAGTTAGAGAGAGAGAGAATTAGGGCTAATCACCCATGGTTTGGAGAAATCAAAATTCACTTCTTTCATTCATATATCTTTTGATGGATCACCTCTAGAGGCTTCACACATGGGGAGCTAACATTGATCCGTAAAATCTAATCGGTAAATTTGAAAAAGAATGAGAATGATTAAAGTGAGTTGAACTTGTACCCGTAGAAGCTTGGTTCTACAAATATATAAATCTTTTATCCTTCCTCAATTAATAATAGTCGCATAAGAATGATCCTGGTTATTGGTTTGTAGAAAAAATTTAAAATCTAATTTTTCTTGCTTCCGTTGCGCTTATATAATACGATTATATGTACGCCATTTTTTTGTAAACCAACAATGACATCAAGAGCCAAACTTATGTTGTGAATTATTAATTGCTTTAATTTCATATATATATGGGTATATGTTTAGAATAATTTATTAGGCATAATTTGTTGTATAGAATCATGGGTATTGAAAATCAATTCCAAAAACTCGTGTTTTTGGAACAAGAAAAAAAAGAGGCAATTTCCTCGATGCTACAATACTGCTACAGTAATAGGGCTCACATGGCGCGAGATCTAGCATATGGCGTGCATGGTGTGAACGTGGGCACTGGTGCGTATTGCACGGATAACACATGTCACGCATTGCGCGGGCACTAGGCAGACGCTCAATGCGCGAGAGCTGCAGGGCACACATTGCTCGATGGCTGTTGTTGGGCGCGATGGCATTTTTGTAATTACCTAGTTCGGTGGCAGTTTCATAAATTTTGATTTCTCAGATTTTTCAATGACATTTTTGTAATTTTGAGCAGATTTTTAAAATTAAAAATAAATAGTTTATTTTGGGTAATTTTAAAAATTCAAAAAAATACAAAAATATAATAAAAATAAATAGTTTATTTTTACATGATTTTATAATTAAAATAACTGGTTTATTTTAAACATGAAATTTGATTTCATGCAACTTTAATTGCCCATTAAATGATACTGATATATACATATATATATATATACATATATATATATATATATATATATATATATATATATGGAATGTTTTAATTAATTTATGAGATGAATATAATTTATTAATATATATGTTGATGTATATGATAATAAATGAGATTGATTATGGACTATTTACCAATATGATTTGATTTATTTTATGTGGATGTATTGAATAAATGAGTTTTAATAAATGGGGTTTGCGTACCTCATCTTTTCTAATTTTTTTGATGTAAAATTCTATCTCCCTCCTATGTACTTTCTCTTGACTGTTGATCAAGGTTTCTATTCATTGTAAATAATTTTGTAATAGGATTAGTTAGAATTATTTTGAAGAATTGGAGCAAAGAAGTAAGGAGCGCATGAAGACCTGTAATGTCCTAGAATTTTCACGTCATTATTAATTAAATTATTAATTTAATTTCTAACGAGTTAGTTTTACGAGATTATTTAAATCTTTTTATGTGATTAATTAATTACGTGATTAAATGATTATGCGATTAATTACTTGAATTAATTAAAGGGGGGGTCACTAATATGTTATTAAATTAGTGAACAAACCCTAAAGTTCTAATATCAAAATAATTGATAAGTTTTCTATTGATTAAATATTTAATTAAATTGAATATAATGAGTTAATTAAATATAATAAATTAATTAATATGATTATTAATTAATGTAAATAATGTGGAAATAAATAAATAAATAAAATTTTGTCAATTAATTAATATATTCATTAATTAATGAAAATAGTGTGATTTATCTATAATAATATTTAATAGTTTACTTAGTATTTAATACTAATGAACTAGTTTATTTAATTAATTATTCTAGTTAATTATTAAATTGTTTATAAATTGGTAGCTAACGTGAGTCAACTAAAATGGGACACTACTATTTAACTTATGTAGTTCCAAGCTACATTGAATGAACTTGGTGACTTTTGAGCCATTTGGTAGATGGATTGGTGACATTAAATGAATCTTTGATTTCATTTAAAGTTTAAAAAGAAATTGGTGCACCATTCTTGTAAAAGCCGAACATGGAGGAGAGAGAGAGATGTCTTGGATTTTTGCATTTATTATTTTATTTCCTTGGGATACGCCGTGCATGAGGAGAGAGAAAATTGTGGCTGCACTTGATTGTTTTTTTTCCGTGTAGCAATTTAATTGATGGGTTAGAGTCTAGTAGTCACTTAGCCACCCTACAAGCAAGCCTACCGAGAATAGCTTCATGATGGATTTTGGGAGAGAGGAAGTGGCGTTATAATGCTCAGTGGGTAATCTCCCACTTCATTTCTATTTTTCATCTGATAGCATAGAAAGAGAGAGTAAGAATGTATTTGTGAGCAAAACATTTGGGAGAAAAAAAAAAGAGAGAGGAAAGAAAAGTTTGGATTATTTATGCCTTCAAGCCTTATAAATTATTTTGGAAGAAAAAGAAAAATAGCCACTAAATCAAGGTAATGGTTATTTTAAATATAGCTTTGTTTTTAAATTAAATAAACTAATATGTTAGTATTAGCATGTTAATTTAGTTAACAATGTGTATTACTTGTATATATACCATGCTTGAGTTTAATATGCTTGATTTGCATTTTGGTATAATTTATATGCTAAAAACATGTGTTTGGTAGTGTTAAATCAAGTCTCAAAATAATGACCAAAAATAATTTTTATAATATTTAGATTTAATGTTATAATATTATAGAACATTAAATCATGAGAAAAACAAAGTTTGGATCACTCAAAATGGAGTTATACACAAAAAGTTATGATTTATAGTTGTTTATTTGGTATAATAATTTTAATGAAAAAAATGGAATTAAATCATGGAAAATTAAATTTTTATGTTATAAATTAATATTAAGTGATGGGTAATTATTTTGGATTTTTTTTGAGCATTTAAAGCTTACTTGAACATATAATTTTTATTAATATTGGATAATTACCGAACCTGTAGCAAAATCCGATAAGGAAAAATAAAAGGCTAGCCGCGCATGGCGCGCAGCGGTTTTTCGGTAGCAGCGGAGAAAACGACGCCGTTTAAGGATATTAAAATTTCAGTCCGCGCGTTACGCGCGGAAGCCAGCACCAGTTACTAAAAACGGCGCCGTTTTTTGCCGTTTCCTTTGTTGGGCGCGCGTATCACGCGGCAGCAGTTTTCCGACAAAATTACGAAATTGCCCCTCCGTTCGGTTTTTCAGAATAATTACCAAATTGCCATTCTGTTTAATTTTAATTAATTTAAATGTTTTAAAAATAAATTTAAAATTATAACAAAAATAATAATAATACAAAAATGATATTTGGTATGATATTTTTCATTAAGTTAATATTTAAATATTTTAATATTTTAAATATTAATCTAGTTAGCTAAATTTATGGTTAAGTTAAATAAATAAAGAATTCATTAGTTATTTATTATTTAAAATATTAATAATAAATAAGGATGATAAATTAGAAATTTTTATTTAATTCCTATTAAATAATAATTAAAGAGAGATAAAAATTTAAAAATTTATTATTATTTAAATATTATTAAATAATAAATAAGGATAATTAAGTAATTAATTATTATTTAATTAACATTAAATAATGATTAAAGGAAATTAAGTTATTAGATTAATAATTTATTATAAGGATAAATAAATTGATTATTATTTTACCTTAAATAACAATTAAAATTAATTAAATAATTAATTATTATTTAATTGACATTAAATAATAATTAAAGAGGATAAAATTAGTAAACTATTATTTAATTTATTTAAATTAAATAATAAGTGAGGTTAATTACTTAGTTAATTATTAGTTGATTAATATTAAATTAAAGAAGGTTAAAATTGATTCAGTAATTATTTATTATTTAATTATTATTAAATAATAAGTAAACACAATTAGTTATTATTTATTTTTAAATAATAACTAAAGTTAATTAATTAATTTCTATTTAATCAAGATTAAATAGTAATTAAATAGAGATTGAGTTAAATAAATAATTGGAATTTAATTATGCTTTAATTAAATAATTATAATAAGTTGTTTAAGGATTTAATAAGTGTCCAACACTTAAGAAAAATATTTTTTTTTAAATTATTAAATTATTAACCTAATTTGATTGAGGGTCTATAAGGTTAATAATATTGTTTTAACTGATGTAAATCATGTGTTAGTACTTATGTGTGGTAAATAAGTTCCTTAGTGAGCGTATAGTTATGCAAATACGCCGTACTAATTATTAGACCAACTTTATTAATGTTAGGTCGTTCAAAGCCAGTTAGTTAAAGCTAGACATTATTTGTAGCTGAGCAGACAGGCAAGTTCCTTATCTCTAAACTCATTTCATTGAGCAAATTATTTATTTAAGCTTGAATTGTTATTTCCAAGCATGCTTTGAGTGGTTTAATTACTTTACAATTATTCCACATCGATATTATTGTTATTCGTACTTGTTGCACTTAAGATTGTACAGTCATTGACTTGTACTTAATTATTGTTCTATTGTTTAAAGAACTGTTCAAAGTAGGTCTAAGCCATTGTTCGGCTAGACATTTATGTTAAAGATTTTAAAAGCTATCCAAATCATTGAAGATGCGGATTCTTAGACTATTATGAACACCCCTTTATTATAGGGGAGTACCCTGTATCTAATATTAGGTACAAAAATACGGAAATTAAATGTTATGCATACACATATTGTACTGAGGCTGATCCCCTCGGGTACATATTTCTGGTAGTAACCATTGGGTCAACCTGCTATTGACTCCAGTGGATATTTATAGTTCATAGTCTATTTGACTATCCTAATTTTAAAAGCAACTTATTATTCCTGCTTATGTTATTCACATTATTGAATTGTTCAACTATTCCCTTTCATTCATGATATATTGTTCCTTGTTGTTATTTAAACTTGTTGAGCAAACTAGTTGCTCACTCTTGCTATATCATGAAACCTTATTGCAGTGCAACCCGAGACTTCGGGAAAGAACAAGGGTAAAGGAAAGATGAAGTAATAGACTTCGAGATGCAGCCTTGTAGTTAATTAAATTAACTGTTATGTAATATAAACCCTAAGTACTTTATTAAGGGTATTTGTGTATTTTTGTGTAAGGTTATCGTATCTTGGGACTAGTAACACCTTTTGAATGAACAACATATGTTTATTATTCCGCATTTAGTTATTGTATGTTGTTTAGAGGTGAATGTTTGTATTGGATCGTGATGACCGGATTCGGGTATTTGGGACCCGAATTTGGGGGCGTCACAAGACCTGTTTGTAATGGTGCTCAGATTTAAATGTAATAGTTAAATTTAATTTAATTTATCCTTGCACCCTAGGTTTGACTTTTTGGTTCACTTGGTGGCTCTAGTGAACCAAATTAGAATAAAAGTCCACAATCAATCCAAGTAGAATATATTATTCTATATGTGCATGCTAATTATATTTATATTATATATTATCCAAACATGCTTCACATGTTAAATAATATGATGCGTATTTTATATATATATGTGCATGCGCACTAAACAAGATGAGACAATTAATATTAACAAACCCTTCATGATGTAATTCAATTAAATAAAATTATAATGGTTCTAATTTATTTATTCTACTACTCATAATATTAAGTTGTAACGTTCAAAGATATTAATAAAATATCGAACGTTGCCTTCTAGGATGGTAAAATGACAGAGTATCAAATAATCATTATAAGTTTGTTGTGTCACACAAGGCTTATATTAATTTTTTGAGATGTTGTTTTATCACATTTGATGTTTATTAAAGAATTGAACATTAATGTTTTGTTGTGTCACACAAGGACATTCTTTTTCTCTTTAAATATAAGAAAATGCTAGATTGGACTTAACTTGGATAATTTTAATTTGGATATGCACACACATGATCATAATAATCTAAGAGGCAAAATAAAAGGAGTTATATGTTGGTGTAATTGACAAGAGTTATCTACCTATTTATTTATATATAGTTTGTTGTGTCACATAAGGCTATATACATTTGAAATAGGATCCTTATTTTCACTAGCGAATTTTTAATTAGATTTGTCGAATTATATCAAGAGGGTAATATAGTTTGAAGGAAATAGTGGGAGAAACCATTTTAAATAAAGACCTAATTTATTTTGGTGATTAATAAAATGAATGCATGTAAATGTTGTTATTAATTCACTTAAAGACTATTGCTATGTTTAATTCACTAACACCGCATAGCATATTGGATGCTAACAATTAATCAAATCGAATTGTTCTCAATGCTAAAAAGCTAGCAAATGTCCTTAATTTGCCTATTTCTGTAAACGTTGTAGACTAAGCCTCTGAGGAAGTGATTTCTATTTTAAGAAATGACAAGATGATGCAAAAGTCACTCAATGCATCATGCTCGCATTTATAAGTATCGAGTTACAGCGTCAACACGAGAAAATAGATGCACCTACTATATTGCTGCACATTCAATAGTTGTATGGTGAGCAAAGTAGGTCAACTAGATATAAGATATTTAAGAAGTTCTTCCGATCTATAATGGCCAATGACACTACAGTATAGAAACATATCTTAAAGATGATCAATTCAATTGATTAATTAGGACAACAAATTTTCTAAAGAATGGAGAGTTGAGTCAAGATTTGATCTTGCAGTCACTCAATAACTCCTATTCACAATTAGTTGTGAATTTCAAACATTAATAAGCTAGACGTCAGTTTAACTGATTTGGTTAAATATGTTGAAAACTGTTAAGAGTCACTTTCCTTCCTAGAAAAGCTAAGTCTTACTCGTAGATAAATCTTCTAAGCGGAGAAAAATGGCCAAAGGTATTTCTAAGGAGTCAGAAAAAGTAAAAGGCAAAAGAAATGCACTAATTGAAGGATATAAATAAAAGTGATCCCAAGGGCAAATGAGTTTATTTTCATTGCGATAATTTAGGACACTAGAAGAACAACTGCAAGAGAGTTACAGTAGTTAAGTAGAAGAAGTTTAGTGAAGCTTCAGCTACATATATAGATTTGTTCATAATAAAATAGAACTTTCTATAAGTCAAGTTTCTACTTAGGTATTAGATACTGGCTGGTGCTCTCACATATGCAAGTCGTTGCAGAGACTAAGTGTGACATTCCAGATTTTTACAGGATTTCTAAATCAGGATTATGACTAATTAAGTAAAGGTTAAAGGATTAAAACCTGGTTTAGAAGTATATGATGTATTAATATGTGATTAAATATAATTTATTATTTAATCAAGGTTCAAAAGAGGACCTATGTGGTTGAATGTTAATGTGACGGATTAAAGAGAGGGATGGACCGTAATGCCTAGAATAAGGTAATTTGAAAAGAATTATTGTAAGACATGATGTTATGTGTCAGCGGGTAATAGATTGAATATGTGTGTGTGTGTGTGTGTGTGTGTGTGTGTGTGTGTGATCGAATAAAGAATTTAAAGTTAGAAAATAATGGAATGAGGAAAGAGTATGCAAATTGAGCTTAAGTTATAAAAGTTAATAGCGAGCTTAATGATAGGCCTGGTGAGGCGAGGATATGAAAATGGCAAGGAAAGGTAAGTATGTATGTACAGTGAAGAAGGAACTGTATGACCTAATCGATTTATTAAGGATTAAAAGAATAATACGATTAACGATCGTTGAACGTTTGAAATTATTAAGAAATTGATATTTTTGAATGATTATAATAAGGTATGTATTTATACGATGTATAGAAACAGAAGGTAATACCCCCGAAAGTGAGTAGGTAGAATGTTGTATGCAAGTATGGTGTAAATTAGCATATATATGTGAAGTAAACGGATGAAAGGAACGTAAAGTCGTATAATGACTATATGAGTTTATGATTAAATGAAGATGAATTTTGATAATCCGGTCAAGGTTCACTTCTCGAGAAAGCGATTTGTGGAAAAAATGAGCAATTCGATTATATTGAGATATCGAAAAGTGAAATTGATTAAATGAGGAACTGAAAAGGTTCGTAAAAAATTTAGAATGAAATGTTATGCAATTGGTATTTATTATGGATAATTATTACTAATTAATGAAATTCAATTTTTAAAGTGCGACAAGTGATATGGGACAAGCTAATTATGGTGTATTTAGTGATTTAATAAAATTCAAGTATTATGAAATAAAATTGGATCAAAAAGAATTCAAGTTAGAGTAAAATGGATAAGTTATGATTTAATTGGGAATTTAATTTCCTAGATTTTGTGGCTAAGGACAATGATGCCCTTGATAATTTATGGAATGACAATGGTGTCCTAAAGTGGAGTAATGACTATTTTATCCTTGTTTAGTTAAGTGAAATGTCCTAAGTAACCCTAACCATACATAGTTAAGCTAACCAAAGGTGGTTATTTACTAAAAAAACATTTATGCAACTTGTATATGTATATATGTTTGTAAGTATCCAGCTTTGTTCATTGTTTATTTTCGAAAGTTGCTAGCAAAAATATGTTCTTGAGAGAAAGGAAGAAGAGGTCTAGGGTTTTGCCAAAGTTTGCATGATTTCAAGGAAAGTGTCCAAAGAAGGAAGAATAAGCTAGCAAAGTGAAGAATCAAATCTTAGCAAGGTTCATAGCTAGAAGAAGAAAAAACTGTAAGAAGGTATGGTTATATTCAAGCCATGAAATGTGATATTTATAAGTTTAAATGTTAGTTTAAGACTAGCCATGCATGAATTAGTGGCTAGATGTAAGTTTGTATATGAGTTTAAGTGCTAAATGGTTGAAAAGTCATGAAACCCTAAGTTCAAGTTTGATTTTGTAAAGGTGGTACACTATTGTGCATGTATTCAAGCTAGAAATCATGAATTAAGGAAGGTTATGTGTTTAATGTTGTTGGTTTTGATAAAAACCTAGATGAAGAGGATGAACATGTTTAAAGTATACAAAATTTCATGTTAAATTGCATTGAAGATGCATTGAAGGTCCAAGAGTACGATTTCTTAAGGAAAAGTTACAATATTAGGCTATACTATGTGTATAAACCAAATTATAATCTATAAAGTACATTAGAATGTGCATATAGAAGTAATATAAACTTAAAAAGTCATTAAATGTGTATGTGATAGCCTATGTGGTGCATGGAGTTTAAGATGTCAAGTGGAGTTAAGTATTGGAATTTAAAAAGTTTACAAAGTTATTGAAAATCCAACTTATAAGTGATTTTTGGCAATTTTAAGAAATTAAAAGTGAAATGAAGTCAAACAACCTAGTTTTATGTTATTAAACGTGTTTAGGTTGATTTAGAAATCAATGGTTAGAAATTTGAATGAAAATGCGATTCGAGCGATCTAAATCGATCGTTTCGATTCAAAATGGATTTTAACAGACAAAACTTATCTCGTGCGAAGTTTTATTATTTTAAAGGCCTAGACATGTCTTATATGAAATATATGAACTATTTCAAGTGTTGGAATAAAGTTTTAAAGCAAATGGCCAAAAATCACAAAGTTGGTAAATTTTGAATTTTAAGTTGAAAACGAGTTTGAATGGGCTCCTACGGGCTATTGTTTCTATGATTTTGAGAAGCCAAATGAGGCAAGTAATTTTTTTTATAAAATACTAGGTAGTAAGACCTAGTTCTGTTCCAAATTTGGAGTTAATTGGATGTGTGATGAAGGAGTTAAAAATCACCAAAGTAGCAGCAAAAATTACAGAATCTAAGACAGCAGGACTGCGTCGGGGCGCAATCATTTGAATTAGAAACTGCGTCGGGGCGCATCGCTGTTGAAGAAGTTTGATGGGGTGAGTTCAGGGGGCATTGGGGCTAAGTTTGGCCGAAGATATCTCGCAGCCAACGAGTTGTTGTGTGTTAAACATCTCGTCGGGGCGAGATGTACTGTTCACAAACAAAGAATTTTTTTATATAGTGTCTGAAATGCAACGTTTTGACATGGAATGATAAAGATGGGTTATGTAAACCCTATATAGCTAAAGAATGACCAACGTAAAGGGCGTTAAGGTATAATGAGGTAATGACTGACATAATATAACATGCCTAAAGTTAAGTTCATGATATATGTTATAAAAAAATGTTGGTAACGAGTTAGGATATATTATTAACCTACATAAGGTATAATACATCAAATGTGAAATGATTAGAAAGAAATGGTTGTGTAATTATGAGATAAGTTTGACAAGTTATATTAAGTTTTATGATCTTGTACTGATATATAAGCACAATGTTGACAGATAAGGTTCAGACTAGCAACCTGATGCAAGAAAAAATAGAAAGAACGAACGAGAAGCATAAAGGTTATGCATATATAAAGCGTATCAGACAATTTTTTCAGACTAAAATGTAATGATTGTTCTATGTGAACTATATGATAGTAAAAGATGTTGAATGTGCCCTACGTACAATTATGTGATTTAACTGCTAAATGGAATATGTGACATTTAAGCATAGCATGGTATAGTAAGAAATGCATGACGCATAAATATAAACTGCAAGCATAAAAGGTGTTATCTGATTGAGTTGCTGAGTCTTTGTGCTCATTCTTGCTTTAACTGACATTTTCAGGCAATGTATAAGAAGGTCGGAGGTCCCAGTTAAGCAAAAAGGTAAAGGATGGTAATTACATAGAAATACATGAATGAATGTATTATATTCATATGTGTAATGTGATAGTTAAATGGATGTATGTAAGTTTTATTCAGAAAAGTTTGAAACAAGGCATGATTAATGTATTATTATGAGTTGAGTTTTGACATATAATAAACTCGTATGTATGGTACAGATGTAGGTAAATAGGAACAAAGATGGAACATGTATAAGTAAACAGGGCCGTGTATGAATAGATAAATGTTAAAATTATTCACAGGTTATGTCAAGTTGAATCATAATATATATGATTCTGATAATTGTAATAAACTAGATCATAATTAATAAATGTTTGACCTAAGTTCTAATGAATAATACATGAACATTACGATCCTGAGACAGGTTATGATTGTAAGATAAATAAACAGATTTATGGACCGCATTATGGTCAAATAATAATTTTAAAGGTTAAATGTTATGTATTAATGCACGAAATCGCCGTTATGATGCTTTATGAATATATAATATGGTTTTAAGATTAATAATTATGTTATCCAGATGTAATTGGAAATGAATAAGGAAAGTTGGGTTTATGGTGCGTTACAATGTTATCCAGAAGCGAATGGATATAATTAAGGAATGTTGGGATTTCGGTGCATTACAATGTTATCCAGAAGCAAATGGATATAATTAAGGAATGTTGGGATTTCGGTGCATTACACTAAGCAGAAGTAGAAAGCTAAACAAATGATAAGTAATCCTGTATGTGGGGAATGAAGCAAAGGTTGCTGCATTAGCCATATGAACTTATAGTTTAGCACTGCCTACAGGCAAGTCTATTAAGTTAGTAAGTTGTTACTATGTTCTAGTTCTTAGAAACATTACTTTCAGTTCCATGTGTTGAAAATGAACGGTTTTGACATTATAATAATGAATAATTATTGTTCTATTTGTAATGATAATGTTTTATTTAGAACTAGTTGATTACTTGATGGACTTTGTATATCTGACTTACATGAAAAACATTTCAAATTGAACAAACTAAAGACAAAGAGATTATATGAATCATACCTTCAAGCAACACTGTTAACTCGGCCACGTTAATGAAACAAGACTAAACAAATTGTATAAAGATAGGTTTTTAGAGCCATTTGATTATGAATCAAATACAACTTGTGAATCTTGTATCATGAATAATATGACTAAATCTCCATTTAGTGGACATGGAGAGCGAGTTGCAGAGTTGTTAGAGATGGTACACACAGTCGTGTATGGGACCTATGACAATAAATGCAAGAGGAGGGTATTCATCCATTACTTTCACTGATGATTCTAGATTTCAATATATGTATTTGATGAAATACAAATCCAAATCGTTTGAAACGTTCAAAAAATTCAAAAGTGAAGTATAGAAACTAAAGGCCAAAAGTATTAAAGTTTTTCGATTAGTTCGAGAATGAAATACTTAAGTAGTAAGTTTATAGATCATCTCAAGCGAAATAGTATTCTCACAGAATGGGCATGGTAATGATCCATAATGAGTATTACAGATCTTCTAGTATCCTTCTAGGGTTATGCCCTAAAAATAGTCGCATATCTACTAAACAAGATACCTTCAAATTTCGTCCCTCATATTTCATATGAATTATGGATAGGGAGGAAACCAAGTCTTAAGTATGTTAAGATTTGGATTGTCCAGCTTATGTCAAAAAGTTTGACAGTGATAAGCTTGTAACAAGATATGATAAATGCAAACTTGTGGGATATCCTAAAGAAAGTTTAAGATATCACTTCTATAATCCGACTAATTAAAATGTGTTTATTGAAACACGCTACCTTATAGGAAAAGAAGTTTTTCCTTAAAGGGTTAGTGGGAGTAAACTAGATCTTGAAGAAGTTTAAGAACCACAAAACACTACATATCAAGTGAAGGAATCTGTACAAATAGATAAACCTATTGTTCCACAACCAAGTCGTAAATCTGGTCTAGTACCGAAGATACCTAAAAAGTATGGATTCATCATAAATGATGATGATGATGATGAGGTACGCATTATAGTGGAGATGATCCAGTTACATACGATGAGGCATGAGTATTAGATACTCAAGAGAAATGACCGATGACCATAAAATTCAAAATGGGTATTTGGAGAAAGACTAAAGCAGATGGCAAAGTAGAGACCTATAAGACATAACTAGTGGTAAAAAAATTTCAAATAAGGTCAAGGAGTTGACTATAATGAAACTTTTCACTAGTAAAAATGCATATATCCATTCAGATTTTACTTGTAGTTGCAGCTTACTATACAAAAGGATGTATGCATGATACAACCAAGATGATTTGTCTCCATGAAAATAGAGTAAATCAAGTATAAAAGCTACAAGAATGCAATTATGGATTGAAACAAATTTCTCGAAGATGGAACATTTGTTTTGATAAGATAATCAAAAGAGCTTGATTTTATCAAAGACAATAATGAACTAAGTGTGTATATTGTGACATTCCTAGTATTATATGTTGATATACTACTTATAAGGAATGACCTATCGATGCTACAATCAGTAAAGATGTGGTTGTCTAAAAACTTCTCCTTTAAGGACTTGGGAGAAGCATCTTAACATTCTATTCAGGATAAAGGTCTATAGAGATAGACTGTAAAGGATGCTCAGGTTGACCTAAGGAACGTACATTGATTCGTTGATATGTACTAGACCTGATATTGTTTATGTATGATAAACAGATATCAGTTCAAATTATTGAGAATAACATTAGAAAAGAGTTTTTAATGATAGGTCTGATATAAAACTAGAGGGCTTAATAGACTCAAGTTTGTTCAGACTAACTAAGATTATAGCATACCCATTTCAGGTAATACAATTACCTTGAACGGTGCTGCATTGAGTTGGAAAAGTTTCAAATAACAAAGAGTTGTTGATTTAGTGACAAAAAATATAGTAAATAACTATAAGTGAAGCTGCAAATGTGATTGTTTGGTTCAGCAAGTTCATAACAAAACTTATAATGGTTCCTAGTATTAAATGAGTTTAATTCATCAAGGAACCTAGGTCTCATATGAAATCCAAACATGTGTTGCAACAGTTTCATATAATTAGATGAATCATTAAAAAAGAGATGACACCATAAAGATGGCAGACTCTTAGTACAGCATTACAGATCCATTAACTAAAGCATTTACTAAGCAATTTGTATGGCACTTAGAGAAGAATAGAATGGGGATACCAAAGGGCGATTGGCTTTAGTGCAAGTGGGAGATTGAAAGTAATATGCCCTCAAGCCAATCATATTTGATGTGATATGCACATACTTTGTAATCTTATTCGTTTATTAATAAAAGTATCAAGACATTTTTTTATTCATGATTAATTAGCTAAATGAATTTAATGGATAAACCCATAGTTTTCGAGCAATGCTTTTAGGACCATGATGAGGATCATGATAATGAGATCTAAATTCAAGATAGCTCAAAACTAAAATTGTTTCCAATCATTGGATCACTAAAAACGGGATTAGTTGATCCGAATAGATTGATATATATTATGATTGCTCTTACGAAGAGGATGATTGATCTCATAATCATTTGTGTAGCGACACTAAAACAAGTATGTAGGTGTTTATTAGAGAATAAGTTCACTGAACGTGACTCACTCAAGGAAAACCTAATGGAGTTTTACTTGTCTGTCAATAGGAGTTCCTTATGTGATAGTTGTACAAGTGATCCTTGAACTTGAGATCATCATAGTATCTTGTGTGTACTAAGTTATACTTTGACATATTCCTTAAGACTTGTTGGTATGACAAATGATATGCTTGGGTATAATAAGGTACACATGGAGATAGATGAATGATCAACAAAGAATCTTCCACTTCCATTAAAGGGAGAGAATGTCATATGCGATTCAATAAGTGATAACTCAAAAATCCCTGGCCAGGGTTGAATGGAATTAGAAATGAGTTTCTAATTTACATTAACAAGAGTTGTGTATTTGTGAATTGAAATGCATATGATCAAATAAATAAGACTTGATAGAAATTTTGTGTCTTATATTTGATTGGGACATTGTATGGTAAAAGAATTGAATTGTACGTTAACTATTCGCTGAAAGGTTCTTTTACGATCAAATGTTGAAATTTATATTATTTAGAATGTCGATTAATCGCTAAAGGGGCTTACCTTTATTGTGGAATAATTATTTATTATGAATTAAAGAGTTAATTCGTAAAAAATGAATTATAATTGCTCTAATTTATTTATTATACAACCGGTTTAATATAGAGAACCTAAAGGGTCACAACGCAAAAAGAGTAACATTTATTTTAGAAGTGGATGGCATAACCGTAGTAATAAATTAAGTATATTTAATTTATACTATGGTGACATAATAAATTAAATAGCTAAATATTTATAGTTTAGTATTTTAGAAATATTATTTATAAATTAATAAGATGAGTCTTATTATTATTATTATTATTATTATTATTATTATTATTATTATTACTACTACTACTACTACTACTACTACTACTACTACTACTACTACTACTACTACTACTACTACTACTACTACTACTACTACTACTATTTCTAGTATTATTATTTAGTTCTTAAATCGTTTAGGAATTAATTAATAAGTTGTAGTATTATTGTAAATAATTAAGCTCATAAATGGTCTAAGAATTTTAATTATAATAATTAATTAATTTACTAAATGCTTTAGTAATTAATTAATAAGAAGTACTCTCATTATTAAATAATTAAGTTTCTAAATAGTTTAGGAATTGTAATTAATTAATTTAGTTTCTAATTGAATTAAGAATTAAATTAAAAACATAATCTTAAATAGTTTAAGAGGGTTGACAATATCTATAAATAAGAGGAGTCTTATCATAAATTAATGTTACACACTCTTTCACATGGATAGAGAAAGTACTTCATAATTCTCTACATCTAAGGAGTTAAAAAGAGAGTGAGAATTAGGTCTAGCCACCCATGGTTTGGAGAAACCAAAATCCACTTCTTTAACTCGTAGATCTCTTGGTGGATCACCTTTAGAATCTTCACACTTGGGGAGCTATCATTGATCCGTATAATCTAATCGGTGAATTTGAAGAAGAACGCGAAGGATTAAATGGAGTTGAACTTGTACCCATGGAAGCTTGGTTTTACAAAGGTATAAAACTTTTATCATTCCTCAATTAATAATAGTCGTATAAGAATGATCCTACTTATTGGTTTGTAGAAAATTTTTAAAATCTAATTTTTCTTGCTTCTGTTATGCTTATATAATTTGATTATATATATGCCATATTTTTGCTAACCAACACCTGACTCTAGGTGAATCAGACCCTTAGTGGGAGGACTTTGTGTCCATTTGAGAGGACTTGGTGTCCAGGACTTTGTGACCATGTTGTAAGAACTTCGTATTCATTTATCCTTAGTGGATCATCCCTGCTCATCGAAGTGGAAGAGAGGATTAGGAGTAGTTCATGCTTTGAACCTCTTAAAAATTTCCATATTTTCAATGTCTATTTACTTCATTCTTTATCCTTCTTATATTTGCTATAAATGTTATATCTTCTTGTGATGTATTTTTATTAGCAAACTAAATACAAAATTGTGTGGTTTTAGTTTAAGGATCAAAAAGAGGTATTACTAAATAAACTAATTTCGCTACACAATTAATTACATAATTATTTGGTAAATGTACTTAAATGAAAAGTTATACAAAAATGTATAAAGATCTATTCAACTACCCTTCTAGATCTCTTCCATGTACGTTTGGGAAATAATAATTGGTATCAGAGCAGGTTCTCAGAAGACTTGCTTAACTGCATTGAGTAGATCCCATGAGACTTTTAAAAACTGTAAAACCAATTCTGAGATAGGAGGAGAAAATCCACATATGTGCTTCATTATTTTTATTGCTAACTGGAAAGCTCAAGTGCATGCATTTATAATGAAAGATTATAATAAGTAGGTTTGAGCAAGTCTATATGTTCTTATAAAGATGACTCCATCTATTGAAGACCCAAATAAGATGGTTTTCAAATTTAATTTAGAATGGACAGACACGGAGAAGCATTCTGTTGCTCCATTCAAGCAAATAAATTCTTATTTTATAACTCTAGAGGACAAACTACTCAGGATATGCTTAAATGCTAAATCACTAAGGAGGATTGTGGAGTCTCGTTTGAAATACCTGAAGAAGCTATAATTAATAGATCAAACATCCTTATTAATTTCTCAAAAGCCTTAACAAGGCAATCACAAAGAATGATGTCTACATCAAATTCGTGTGAGCTCCCTCCAGTAAATGGATTTATAAGACCTCAACCTCTAAGGGTCTATCTACCTGAGATATTTCTGCAGCAGACACTTAGAGATCAGCTCATTGATAAGCTTGTGCTTAACTGACAAAGCTATAAAAGGCTCACTTAAGACTCTACAGATAGATGAAGACACTGTTCAACTTGCCAAAAGACTAGTGAAAATCATGAAGAAAGGCAAGAACTACTTCATCAAATTCCACATACAACAGGAAATAAGGCATTCAACTCCAAGGATTTGTGCCTCCTCTAGCCAGATCATCATAGTTGTTGTTTGTAGCAAGTTTATTCATAAAAGAAGATATTTAATCTCCTATGAATCATAATGGTTCATCAAAGAAACTCTAATGTTGTATGTTAATGATGATGGATGTCATCAGATAAATCAATGTCTGATGACACCTGAGGATGAGTGATAAGTGAGTTTTATACCCTATTAATTGATTATCTTTTAATTTAATAATTTATGAAGCTTTAAGTATTTTATTTGGTTTTTATGTGTTTCTATTCTCAATTAGTAGGATTTGAATTTGAATTATTTTATTATGTTTTTAATGTGTTTTATAGGTTATTATAGGCATCAACATAGAAATAAGGATTAAGGCACTAAATGAGCACACAAGCAGCAACATGAAGGGGAAATGGAAGGAAAAGTACCAAGTTTGGCACGTTTTCTTGGCATCAAACTTACATCTTATTGTAGAGTTCATCGAGAGCTTCGAGTTGATAAGTGACATGTCTCGTAACTCTTCCCGAATAAAAAAGTTATGGTCTTTTTACCAATAGACGCCGAAATAGAAATCAAGATGGCACTGCAGCGCCCTTTACTTGTTCATTTTGAGCACTGCAGTGCCCAAGCATTAGAAAATCAACACCATTGTGCCTGATTCCTTCACAGAAGAGGAGTTACAACACCGTGGGTCGGCAAGACCAAGCGGGGACATAAAATTTACAGATTTTTTACTCCCAATTGGAATGGGTTTCAAGTAAGCTAAGGATTGGAATTGTAACCATAAATACAGAATGTGAGGCATACTTAGAGGCTAGATAATAGTAGTTAGGAGTAGAATATCAGTTAGAAGCAAGGTTTTTATCATATCTGAAGAAGGATTCAAGATTCTTTGCCAAGCTAGAGATCCTGCTTCAAGAATAAATTTTTTATCTCTATCTTTTCTCTTTAATTTTCTATTCTCTAAGATGATGATATTTATATTTATGAATTTATTTTCTTCTTCAGTTATGAGCTAAATTATAATTAAGATTGCAATTGAACCCAATATGTAGTTTAAATTAAAAAAAAAATATTATTTGATTATCACCATATGAAGTTTTTATTATATTTTATGTGTTCATGTATTAATTAACTGAAGTAATTAATTAGGATAATCTATATGAAATTGAGAGATGAAATATAGGTTTAGATCTGAATACGATAGAATATGTTCGTGTATTCTGCATGGGATGAAAACATGATTAGTATATGGGATAAACATATACCTATAATCTTTGAAAGAATATGATCTTTAAATCATTTTTTAATTTAAATCTCATAGACATATAGTGACTTAATAAGCTAAGATGTTCTTTTTTGATTCTATTCTCATAATGGTAGATTTAGAAAGGATTTACTTATATGACCATCGAAAAAGACTTATAAATACTGATGAATTCTCAAATTAACAATTCAACATGACCATATAATTAAATAGAGAGGTAGGAAATTCAAATAAAATATTGGGAAAAATTATAATCTTAAGTCGTTTAATCTGATTTTAATCATTGTCATTAGATTAATTTAGCTGTTAATTTTAATTAAATTTTATTTTATAGTTTAAATCAATTATTTAAATAAAATTAATTTGGTTAGGAGTTAGTAATTAGTAATTATTATTAATTAATTCTCTGGGGGAACGATACTCTTCTTGCCATTATATTACTAGTCGATCTCATATACTTGTGTGTATTTTCTAAGTAGTAAATTAAGTAAAAAAGTTTTTGATGCCATTGCCGTGGAATTAATTAATAATTTTTCCAATATTAATTGCAATCAGATTAATCTTAATTTAAATGTTTTTATTTTATTTTATTTGAATTTTGTTTTTGTTTTTACTTATTTTCAAGTACTCGTGATTGTGTATGGAAACGCGATCTAAAGGGCAGGAACCACTTCCCTACGAAGACTGTGAGGATCCGAATTTCTAGGATTTCTTTAATAATATTAAATGAGAATTTAATTGATAAAATTATCAAGGTTATTTAAATTAATTATTATTTATGTGATTTAAGGTATGTGATGAGATTTAATTAGTGAATTAAATCTGTGCAGAGATTATGACGAATTGTGTTAATTTAAAATAATTGAAAAGTAAATAAATTGTTTAAGAACAATTTATGAGGAATAAAAGAATTTTAGATAAAGGTACAATAAATTGTACAATTAAATGGAAGTGCAGAAATTATGTTTTAAATGAGGTTATAAGGAAATGTAAGAAATATGAATTAAATATGTATATATATATATATATATATATATATATATATATATATATATATATATGTGTGTGTGTGTGTGTGTGTGTTTATGCTTAATTGTTATATGTATAAATGTTATTAATTATGGAAATTAAGGGATTAATAATTAAATTAATCCAATTTTAAATAAAAAGTGAATGAGAGAGTTGGTAAAAATTGTAATGATTGATTTTAGATTTTATCAGGAATTTTGGAAGAAATTTAGAAATTAATTGAGAAGGAAAGGTAATTATATAAATTATATAATAATAATTATATAATTTATATAAGGAAATTAAAATAAGGTATGAAGAAAATAATAATTATATAAGAATAATTATGTAATTTATATAAGGTAATTAAACATCCAAATATTTTAATACAATGATTGAATAAAAAAAAAAAAAAAAAAATTTATATGAGAATTTTTGGTAATTGATAATTTTAAAATCAAATAATGGATCAATTTAGGTAATGAAAGATTTATTAACGGACCGAAATTTGGACGTACGAAAGATAATGTTTCATAAATATGAGAATGAAGATAATAAAGTGGGTCGAATTTCGGGGTCGTTACAAAGACGAAATCTAGAGGACTTTTCAGAGACTAAGGAAGTACTGTCAAGATATTATTCAATGTACTATGGCGGATCAAGATCAAAAATCACTGTGAAATTATATGATGTCGCAAGTCACGAAAATTTAATAAAGCATTCATAGGCCTACAATTAATGCTAATACTTTTGAGATCAAGCCAGGCACGATTCAAATGATATAGAATTTGATGCAGTTTGGGGGTTTACGTAGCGATTACCCAAACGAACATTTGGTGAGCTTCTTGGAGATATGCGACACTTTCAAATATAATAGTCATCGATGATACAATTAGACTTTGCTTGTTTCCATTGACTCTTAGGGACAAGGCGAAGAATTAGCTACACTCACTACCATTGGGTTTTATCACCACATAGATAGATTTGGCTCAAAAGTTCTCGACAATGTTCTTCCCACCAGCAAAGACCGTGAATATAAGGAACGATATAACATCTCTCATGCAACATGATTTCGAGTCTTTGTATGAGGCATGAGAGTGCTTTAAGGACTTGTTGCGAAGATGCTCATGTCATGGTATACTAAAGTGGTTGCAAGTATAAACATTTTATAATAGACTATTCAGCTCTATGAGGACAAGTATTGGTGTAGTTGCGGGTGGTGCTTTGATGACGAAGAATTTTGATGAGGCCTATGACTTATTAGAAACCACGGCTGCAAACAACTATCAGTGGTCTTCTGCGAGAAAGATGTAACCAAGGGCGGAGGGAAGAATTGAAAGTGATGCATTTACTGCATTGGCTGCACATGTTGCAACACTTACGAAGAAAATTGATGCCTTAGGGAAGAAGTTTGTTCGGAGTTTGGTAGAGATTTGTGATTTATGTACTAGAAATCATCCCATTCATTAATGTCCTTTCAATTTTGAATCAATCGAGTATGTGGCCAACTATAATAAATCGCAAGTCAACAACCCCAATTATTATCAGCCGAGTGTGCGGAATCATTAAAATTACTCATGGAGCAATAATAATCAAGCCCAATATCCTGCTCCCAGACCATCATACCAATTCAGATTTCAGAATCAACATCCACTGTAGCAAGAGAATAAGTAAAATTTGGAGGAGATGCTTACCAATTTCATAACTCAGACTAAGGTAGGATGAATAATCAAGAAGAGTCAATTCAAAATTTGGAAAACCAAATGGGACAACTTGCTAATGCAATCAAAAATCGCCCACAAAGAGCTTTGCTGAGTGATACAGTAGTTAATCTAAGAAAGGAAGGCAAAAAGCAGTGTAATGTAGTGGCCCTTCAAAGTGGTAAGGAGTTACATGAGGCAGTTGGTGGAAATTCAAAGTGGGTAAATTCGAATAAAGGAGAAAATAGCAAGGGTGATAGAAGGTCAAGGAGGGAAAATAAAAAAGGAAAGATGATGATTGAGCTTTAAATTCTAATCTTATTGTGCCACCCGTGCTTTTCTCGTAAAGACTTTAGAAAAATAAGCTTGACAAGCAATTTTTAAAATTTTTGGAGGTATTCAAGACGTTATATATCAATATCCCATTCGTAGACGCGTTAGAGTAGATGCCTAGTTAGTTAAAATTTATGAAAGAGATTTTATCAAAGAAGAAGAAGCTAGATGGCTCCGAGACAAGGGCTTTTACAGAGGAGTTGTGACGCCCCCAAATCTGGATTGCATAACCTCAAGTTTAATGCTTACAATCCAATATATAAATAACATCTAAATGCATAATCTTCATTAACTTAGCGGAATAATACATAAATGTTCCTTATAAAAGGGTAATATAATCTCAAGGTCTTCTAACCTTAACATAATCAATACATATCTTAAGAGTTCACAAAAGATTTACAACATCAAAATAAATATTAAATAATACTACTAGCATACAATTTTTACTCTTTAGCTTTTTTGTAATGTCCTAGAATTTCCACATCATTATTAATTAAATTATTAATTTAATTTCCGACGAGTTAATTTTACGAGATTATTTAAATCTTTTTATGTTATTAATTAATTATGTGATTAAATGATTATGTAATTAATTACTAAAATTAATTAAAGTGGGTCACTAATAAGTTATTTAAATTAGTGAACAAACCCTAAAGTTTTAATATCAAAATAATTGATAAGTTTCCTATTAATTAAATATTCAATTAAATTGAATATAATGAGTTAATTAAATATAATAAATTAATTAATATGATTATTAATTAATGTAAATAATGTGAAATATTAATAATAATATTTATTAGTCCATTTAGTAATTTAATACTAATGGGTTAGAATATTTAATTATTTATTCAATCTAATTATTTATTTAATCATGGATTGAATAATTAATGTGTAAATTATTAAATTAGCCCAACATGGGTCAATTAGTAGCCCAAGTGGAGAATAATAAAATTTGACAATTTAGTAGCCCAAACAATTTAATAGGAGCCCAATTGGTATTTTAAATTAAAGCCCAATGATTGGCCCACTTGAAAAATACTTAATTAAACTATTTATTTAAAAAAATGGAAAGTGACTCACATTTTGGGACAAAGAAAAAGTGGTCAGCCGAGAGCATACAAGGAGAGAGAGAAAAAAATTGATTTTTTGTTTATTTAGTTTATTTTTTATTTATTTAATTAATGGTTGCTTGTTTTATTTTTTCTTGTACATGGACCATTCCTCTTTTCACCAACCAAGTCATTTAACCCATTCCTTGTGTAAGTTGTCATCTAGGAGCATGGGCTAAATTATAGATATAATTGTGTATCTATTAATTTTTCAAGTATACTTGAAAGTGTTAGATGTTATTTCATTTTTGCTCCAAAACCAAAAGAGAGAGCTAGAGAGCATTTGAGAGTGAGAAAATAGTGAGAGCAAAATACTAAGAGAGGAGAAGGAGTTCTTGGTGCATGTCATCTTCTTTCACCACCTATTTTGGAAGAAAAAGGAGGATAGCCATTAAATCAAGGTAATGGTTATTCTAAATCTAATTTTGTTGTAAATTAAATAAACTAACATGTGTATATAAATATGTTAATATAGTTAATAATGTGTGGTAGTAATATTTATGCCATGCTTGAGTTTAATATGTTGGTTTATATTTTGGTATCATTTATATGCTAAAATATGTGTTTAATAGTGTATAATCAAGTCTTGAAATATATGACCAAAAATATTTTTATAAAAACTTAGGTTTGATGTTCTAATATTATAGAACATTAAATCATGAGAAAAACAAAGTTTGAATCACTAAAAATGGAGTTATATACAAAAAGTTATGATTTATGGTAGTTTATGTGATGTAAATTTTTTTTATAAAAAAAGAATGATATTAAATCATGAAAAATTAAATTTTCATGTTATAAATTGATATTAAGTGATTGGTAATTTTTTTGAATTTTTATTAGGGATTTAAAGCTTACTTGATGGTATATTTTTATTTAAAATGGGTATTGCCGGACACTGTTCACATTCTGCAAAAGAAAAAAAAATTAAAATTAAAGGTTCCGCGCAATGCGCGGACCACTGTTCATAGAAAACGCGGAGACAAAACGACGTCGTTTCGTATAAAGAAAAAAATCAATCCGCGCGTACGCGCGGAAGCCATCAGCAGTGTCCCAAAACGGCACCGTTTTGGGTCTGCTTACGTATAACGCGCGCAATGCGCGAGCAACTGTTTCCGCGAAATTACCAAACTGCCCCTCCGTGTTTTTTCTCGGCGAAATTACTATTTTGCCCTCGTTTCAGTTTTCAACTTATTTACAGAAATGCCATTCGGGTTTAATTTAATTAATTTAAATATTTAAAAACTAATTTAAAATTATAACAAAAATAATAATAATTCAAAAATGATATTGGGGAGGATATTCTTAATTAAGTTTAATATTTAAATATTTTAAATATTAATCTAGTTAGCTAAATCATGGTTAAGTTAAATAAATTTATTAGTTATTTATTATTTAAAATGTTAATAATAAATAAAGGAGATAAATTAACAATTATTATTTAATTCACATTAAATAATAATTAAAGAAGATATAAAAATTTATAAATTAACTATTTATTATTTAAATATTATTAAATAATAAATAAGGATAATTAAGTAATTAATTATTATTTAATTTGCATTAAATAATGATTAAGGGAAATTAAGTTATTTAATTTAAATAATAAATAAGGATAAATAAATTAAATTTTATTTAATCTTAAATAATAATTAAAATTAATTAAATAATTAATTATTATTTAATTGACATTAAATAATAATTAAAGAGGATTAAAATGAGTAAACTATTATTTAGTTTCCTTAAATTAAATAATAGGTAAGGTTAATTACTTAGTTAACTATTAATTGATTAATATTAAATTAAAGATGGTTAAAATGAATCAATAATTATTTATTATTTAATTACGATTAAATAATAAGTAAGTACAATTAGTTATTATTTATTTTAAATAATAACTAGAGTTAATTAATTAATTTCTATTTAACCAAGATTAAATATTAATTGAATAGAGATTGAATTAATAAAATAAATTTAATTTAATTATACTTTAATTAAACAATTGTAATAAGTTGTTTAAGGGTTTAATAAGTGTCCAACACTTAAGAAAAATATTTTTCAACTTATTAAATTATTAACCTAAAATGATTAAGGGTCTATAAGGTTAATAATATTGTTTTGACTAATGTAAATTATGTGTTAGTACTTATATGATAAATAAGTACTTTAGTGAGCGTATAGTTGTGCAAATACGCCGTACTAATTATTAGACCAACTTTATTAATGTTAGGTCTTTTCAAAGTCAGTTAGTTAAAGCTAAACATATATTGTAGCTGAGCAGACAGGCAAGTTCCTTATCTCTAAACTCATTTCATTGAGCAAATTATTTATTTAAGCTTGAACTGTTATTTCCAAGCATGCTTTGAGTGGTTTAATTACTTTACAATTATTCCACATCGATATTATTGTTATTCGCACTTGTTGCACTTGAGATTGTACAGTCATTGGCTTGTACTTACTTATTGTTTTATTGTTTAAAGAACTGTTCAAAGTAGGTCTAAGCCATTGTTCGGCTAGACATTTATGTTAAAGATTTTAAAAGCTATCCAAATCATTGAAGATGCGGATTCTTAGACTATTATGAACACCCCTTTATTATAGGGGAGTACCCTGTATCTAATATTAGGTACAAAAATACGAAAATTAAATGTTATGCATACACATATTGTACTGAGGCTGATCCCCTCGAGTACATATTTCTGGTAGTAACCATTGGATCAACCTACTATTGACTCCAGTGGATATTTATAGTTCATAGTCCATTTGACTATCCTAATTTTAAAAGCAAATTATTATTCCTACTTATGTTATTCACCTTATTGAATTGTTCAGCTATACCCTTTCATTCATGATATATTATTCCTTGTTGTTATTTAAACTTGTTGAGCAAACTAGTTGCTCACTCTTGCTATATCATGAAACCTTATTGCAGTGCAACCCGAGACTTCGGGAAAGAACAGAGGTAAAGGAAAGATGAAATAATAGACTTCGAGATGCAGCCCTGTAGTTAATTAAATTAACTGTTACGTAATATAAACCCTAAGTACTTTATTAAGGGTATTTGTGTACTTTTGTGTAAGGTTATCGTATCTTGGGACTAGTAACACCTTTTGAATAAACAACATATGTTTATTATTCCGCATTTAGTTATTGTATGTTGTTTAGAGGTAAATGTTTGTATTGGATCGTGATGACTGGATCCGGGTATTTGGAACCCGAATTTGGGGGCGTCACAGGTTGGTATCAGAGTTGTAGGTTAGAAACGTTAGGATTGCGAAACCTAAGTTATAACCTTAGTATTAAACTCGTATTGAGTGTTAGGAGATAAATCGAGGAGATTTATCCTATGTGGTTTTGATGAATTGGGGAATTCATCGAGTCGAGTCGTACCCAATGAAATATAATTTCATTTCTTCAATGAATATATTTTATTGTTGTACTGATGTTAGTTTTTCTGTTGTGTTGTAGGATGGCTATAGGCGAGACGAGCGGAGCTCGAGAGGACGTGGTATTCATTGATATCCCAGTGGATACGCAACAGTTGGTAGGGTATGCACCCGTTGCACCTGTAGCACCAGTAGGAGAGTCCGATCCGGAGGAGGATGATAGTAGGGATGCCGCGGAGCCCGTCAGGGGTGGGGTGATGAGGCCCTATAGTGAGGAGGAAGCCGAATCTGAGGATGAGGCCGATTCTAAGGATGACGAGCAGGAGGAGCCAGCAGAGTATGCTGATGGCATGGGCACTACTGCCAATGACATCATCGATACTTTGACTACGGCTAATGATGAGCTAAAGGAGAGGGTTCAGCACCTAGAGGAGCAGAACCAGATTCACCAGCAGACTGAGGAGCAGTATAGGGACGCAGCTTACATGTTCTCTGGTGAGAACATGGAACTTAAGGAGAAGATGGCCGATTTGTAGGCCAAAATTCAGCAGTTGGAGAGCGATGCACCTCCGTTGGGTCCTACTGTGCAGCAGCTGATGATCCAGAATAGTCAGCTGAGGCAGACGGTGGAGAGATTGGATGCTAGGGAGATGGCTAGTCAGACAGTTCTCCAGATAGTCAGGGCTGAGCTTGATAGGGAGAGAGCTGCTAGGGTCGACACCTTAGAATATGCTCTTGGCACTTCGTTTGATCAACTGAGGCGTCGGGTTAGGAGGCACCCTAGGGAGGCGGGTAGCAGCAGACGCTGGATTCGTCGCCGTACAGTGGAGGAGTTGGCTCAGCAGGCTTTACGCAGGGCTATTCGTAGGACTGTTCACCGCAACAGGCGGTGATTTATTATTGTTATCTTATTTGTACATAGAAGTAGCGAGTCCCACATTTTGTTTCTATTAGGGATGTTTCAGCTGTTGTAAGCCTTTATATTTTGATGTATGCATAGGATGTCAGTTAGACCCCAACTTTTGTTCTGTTAGGGGGGTTGATGGTTGTGAATCCTCACTTTTGTTCGTCTGAGGATAGTCGTTATTAGGCAACTTGTGCCTTGAGCGTTTATAGAAGTATGCCACTTGTTGAATATTGGTATATGAATATAAATGCAGTTATTTCCTTGTTTAAATCAAATATGATTGATATATAGTTTAAATTTAAATGTTAATTTGGCTAACATAATGTGTAGAACTATAAGCATAAGTCTAAGATTTGCTCTTTAGCAGATCATGCCGAGAGGTAGACCACGCAATCAACGTATCCCATAGTCAGTGAGTGAGGTTGGGGATCAACCCAATCCTATGAGGATGTTTGCAGAAATGCTGGCGGAAGCCATGCAAACTAGACCCCCACCAGTGGTAGTACAACCAGCACCGCAGCCAGCGCCGCACTTGGCAAACTTTAAGGACTTCAAACTGGTTGGACCACTGGAGTTTCAGGGAACTCTAAACCCGATCGAAGCACAGACTTCGAGCCAAGTATGCGGCCAAGTTTTCGAGCAATGCTTTTAGAACCATGATGAGGATCATGCTAATGAAATTAAAATTCATGATAGCTCAAAACTAAAATTGTTCCTAATCGTTGGATCACTAAAAGGGGATTAGTAGATCCGGATAGATTGGTACATACTATGCTTTCTCTTATAAAGAGGATGATTGATCTCATAATCATTTGTGTAGAGACACTAAAGCAAGTATGTAGGTGCTTATTAGAGAATAAGTTTACTGAACGTGACTCGCTCAAGGAACACCTAATGGAGTCTTACTTGCCTGTAAATAGGAGTTCTTTTTGTGATAGTAGTACAAGTGATCCTTGGACTTGAGATCATCATAGTATCTTGTGTATGATGAATTATATTTTGACATATTCCTTAAAACCTTTAGGGTGTATCAAAGGGTATGATCAGATATAATAAGTCATACATGGAGATATGTGAATGATCAACAAAGAATCTACCACTTCTAGTAAAAGAAGGAAATATCTTATGCGATTCAATAAATGACCACTCAGTAGTCCTTAGCCAAGGCAAAATAGAAATTAGAAAGTAGTTTCTAATTTACATTAATTAGAGTTATTCATTTAAGGATCGAAATACATGTAATCAAATAAAATAAGACTTGACAGTTATACCATGTCTTATATTTGATTAGGACGTTGTGAGGTAGAAGGATTGAATTATACGGTAACTATTCGCTGAATAGGTTCTTTTGTGATTAAATGTTGAAATCTATATTATCTGAAAAGTCGTTGATCGCTAATGGGGCTTACCCTTATTATGGAATAAATATTATTTATTTAAATGAATTAAATAGTTTAATTTATTTATATAAATAAGATTAGAATAGTTCTAGTGAATTTATTCTATAACCGGTTTAATATGGAGAACCTAAAGGGTCACACCGCAAAAGAAAAATAATTATTTAAGAAGTAAATAACATAATTGTAATAATGAATTAAGTATATTTAATTTATACTATGTGGATAAAATAAATTAAATAGCTTAATATTTATTATTTAGTATTTTAGAAATACTAATTATAAATTAATAAGAGGAGTCTTATTATTATTATTACTATTATTATTATTATTTAGTTCCTAAATGGTTTAGGAATTAATTAATAAGAGTACTCTCATAATTAATAATTAAGTTCCTAAATAGTTTAGGAATTATAATTATTATATTAAATCAAATAAGTTCCTAATTAGATTAGGAGTTTAATTAAAAATCCTATTCCTAAAGGTGTTAAGAGGGTTTACTAAATCTATAAATAAGAGAAGTCTTATTATGGATTAAGGTTATACACATACACTTTCATAAGTTTTTGGGAGAGTACTCACATATTCTCTAGAGAGAGAAAATTAGGGTTTGCCATCACCCACTTCTTGAATTATTATTATTCCTTGGTGGATCATCTCTAGAGGCCAAACACTTAGGTGGCTAACATTGATCATTGGAATCCAATCGGTGAAATTCAAGGAGAATGCGAAGGATTTGGAGTTGAACTTATACCCATTGAAGATTTGAGTTCTACAAGGGTAATTTCTCTAACTTCTTTATTAATTAATAATTGCGCATAAAGGTCGATCCTGGATTATGATTTATAAATTTTTAAATTTAATTTTACCATGCTTCCGCTATTTTGTGCAATTTGATTGTGTCTATGAATATTACAAATCAACAGTTTTAATTTAGGTCAAATAAATTTACCTAGTAGTCCATGTAATATTTGAATAAGGTCAATGCTTGTTTTAATGTAACATAGGTTATGTAATGTTAGCCCAATGTAATAATTAAATTGTGCCCAAACAATGATAATTCAAAGTCCAATTGAATTTAATTAAATGACCCAATATGGAGCCCAATACATGGTCAAATGGTTGGCTAATATATATATGTATATAAAATAAAAATAATTGGATTTTGGAGCCAAAAAGGGACATGTTGCTGATATTTAGAAGGGAGCCCACATGGGGGGTGGAGTGTTGCTCATGTTGCATGGAAGATCTCTCAAAGGACTAAGTGGTTCAACCACTTCAACCACCCTAGTCATTCAACCAATCAATTCATGCAATAGTAATCTAGCTTAGCCTCTAAATTTACCAACACTAGTTGATTAGTGAAGGTTGATGGTGATTAGGGATGGTCTATATATAGCATCCACTACACTCTTGTTTTGTTTGTTAGTCATTTTTCAAGGATTCCAAGAGAGAAAAGAGAGAGCATTCTAGAGATAAGGGAGAGCATTGTTGGAGATTGCTAAAGGATGATCAAGGTGGAGTTACAAGCCAAGATCATAGTCAAGTGATGAAGAACATCCAAGATCAAGAGGTTCAAAAGTGATTTAACCTTCACCTATTTCATTTTTTATAGTCTATATAAGTTTTAATCGGTCAAAATATATTTTTAACCGATCAAAATTTATTTTGATGCTCTAGAAGTCTAAAACTATGATATATAGGTAGATTCATGGTTTATTATGTTTAAAACAAGTATTGGTATGTGTGGTATGCAAATAAATGGAAAAAAAAATTCCATATTGCAATTTACCAGTAAAACCCTAAGTGGTTCGATCATTAAATTTTATGTCAAATGTGAGGATCCGAATTTGTATATGAATCTCTGAAACAATTTCAGAATCATATACAATCCACCATAGTAACAATACACCCAGAACATATCATATATGTCCAAGTTCGATTAATCATATTAAATCGAATCTTCATGCTTCTAATCCAATTAGAACAGAAGACGTACTGTTATTCCACCTTTTAGGATACGATTAACAGAAATCATATACATGCATATATATTACAGATTTCCAGAATAACCATACATGCAGAATATCATATATTCAATTTCAGATCCATAAACATGCATATATATTATAGATTTCCAGAATACCCCAAACATGCAGAATATCATATATTCAATTTCAGATTGGTAAACATGCATCATCATACATCATATATATCGAATACAATAAAAAACACGTAATCTGAATCAATTGTTTCGCAAGTAGCTCTGATACCACTGTTAGGGTTTCGACACAGTGAAAGCAGCGGAATTATTTGATGTAGTTTATGCCCTAGAGGCTAATTATTTGATGTAATTGCTTAACATTTTTGATATTATATTTGATTGAATAAATGAATTATTTTATTATGATTTCATTTACTACGTTATATAAATGTTAACATAATAAAAGCCCTTAGAATAATGATACGAATTATATAGCTTTAAGTATGTGACTTGAACATGAGATTATATAATTATAATTAGTATCATTGCTCTTAAATGTCCCTAGTCGAGTATCATTGTTAATGGGACAATAACGATGCATTGAGACTGGTATGTGGATTGACTTATGGCCAAATCTCATTGGTCATAAATATATGAGATATTTGAGTCAATGCATAGGTACATGTTAGAGAACAATGTACTGGACTGACCCACCATGAGAATTCTACATGGAGCATTATGCAAAATGTCATAAGAAATTCTTATAGTGACAATGATGTAATGATCCTCCGACCTGAAGTCACTATATTATTACACGAGAATTTGTGTACTTTGATATCATCAAATGTCACCTTTAATAGGGTGGACAATAAAGGTGATTATTGGGTACATCATGAATCGTGTGAGTAATATGAGTGATCTAGATGGAATTTAACCCTCCTATATATTAGGGGTGATATCCATAGGCCTCTTGATTGAGTATGACTATGAAATGCATGGCCATGCTCAAATATTGATTTGTTTCATATAGTCTACTCATTGATCAAGAAAACTCAGATTAAGTTATGAAGAGTATGACACATTCCATGCCTCGAGTTTAATCTAGGATATAAGGTTAAAAGGATTAAATTACATTGAAACATTGGTCACGAAAATGTTGTATCGAATCACCGATCTTATTATTATTTGGGTAGTGGTGATGCATTGCTTCTGATCGTTGAGTCATTTGCTGGCTCTGCTATGTAGCTCTACGATCTTTGTCTGTCGTAGGCTTCTGATCGTTGAGTCATTTGTTGGTTCTGCTATGTAGCTCTACGAACTTGTTTGTCATAGGCTTCTGTGTAGATCAGAGAGTGATTGACTTTACTAACTCTACGATTTTATCCGAGCCTTGCGATCCTGACGATATGCTCCTCATGCTTCGTGATCTTCATTGTACTTTATGTATATAGAGCGTAAGTCTATGATCTGGTTTAATCTTTAACAGATGATTTCTTATCATAGAGGATTGCTCTATGAACTTCAGGCTTGCTCGAATTGCTTGGTTCTATATGTCATGGAGGACTGCTCTATGAACCTTCAGGTGCCAGATCTTTAATGTAGAGGACTGCTCTATGAACTTTTAGTTGCATTCTCTGCTGTACAATCTAAGGTTGTTTATGACAGGTAGCATTTGAATATCTTCAGCTTGACAGGTACCGAATGTTAGTTCATCGAATTTTCTTGTTCTATATGTGTTTTTATAACTAAACTAGACTATTTTTATTGGCGGAATATTTAGGAGGCTTGGCTAATTCAAAACCTTAAATTTTGGTGTTTCCACCCGAGGGTTACCCTAATTTTTCATCTTTTAACGTCCTTTTCGGTAACTGTCATAACTTTTTCATAAGAAAATATTTTTTAGTGATTCTTAAGTATAAATTTCTTAAAATTTCATGATCTACAACTTTTATTTGTATTGTTAATGTAGATTCGGATTTTAATATTTTGAAAAAAGGCAAAAACAGACAGTAAGCATGCTTTGGCCAATATTTTTCAGGTTAACCATGTGAAACATGGTACCGCTTGCTTTAACTCTTTAAGAAATCATGTTGTAAGACTCAATATCACTTTATAACATAAAAATAACAAATCATAAACCTTAACATAGAAAGATTCATGACTTTTGCTCAGGAACACACGAAGAACGAAAAATTTGTACATGGTAACGACTATGTTCTTGAGCTTTTGGTTTTTTGTACTTGAAATAATTTGAACATTATAACTGCTTACATAAGTGATTGTGACACTTTATAATTGACAAAATTTGGTCATTATAACGGATTGCATAACAATTTATAAAAAAATTTAAGAACAAACGAAAACGTGGAGAACGGATAAACCGTGCAGGACCACTACGTATGTTCATTGAGCTTTAAACTACGAATTAAAATTTGACATTATAACTACTACAAAATGTAGAAAGGCTCAAGAACACATAAAGAACATGGAGAACGACAATCGTACATGGCTACGACTCGCATTCTTAAGATTTTGAAAATTAAAGACAAAAGAAAAAAAGATGAACATAAAAACTACAAGAGATTGTACCTTTAGTGTTTGCAAACTTTAACTATTTCTTTGAAATTTTCAAGGTAGTAACTCACTAGAACTCTCTTTCAATATATGTATATCTTTAATACTAGATTTTAAGCTCTGAAAATGAATGGTGAATCAAGTGAACTAAGCTTGCTATTTATAGGCCATGGAAAGTTAGGGTATAAAGGTCATTTTTGCAAAACTTCCAAAGTAAGCTAACTTTAAGTGCACCACCCTTGCCCACTTGGAATGAACGGTTCTTTTGTCCATTTAATGCCAATAAATGTTTATAATCATCATGTTTTAATGACATCACAATGCCATACTTGTTAGCCTTTGATTGGTCCACCAATTAGACTACTAAATGAATAGTTATAGGGATTGTTTGGTTGGTGAATTAAGCATTTAAATGAGGGGTAGTCAAGGTCTTTTACCAAGCTTGATCAAGGTTAAATTATTTTTTTTAATAATCTAGCTTAGTCATGATTAGGTTAGTTAGCATTAAACCTAGGAATTTGATTAGTCGATTAGGTTATTAATTCACCGATTAGTTTAACTTATAAATTAGGTTAATCTTTAGCTTAATTAATATTAATCCTAGTTAGGTTAAGTTTAATTACATGTTAATTAGGTTAAATGGTAATCTAGTTACTTTAACCTAGTTCGATTCCAACCGGATTAGTGTTAATCACCTAATTAGGTTAATTAGTTAGATAATTTAATTATTTTGTAACTCGGTTTAAGTCTAGATTAGGGATCCTAATCCAGTTATCTTTAACCTAGTTCATTTCTAAGAATTCCAGTTAAATTGATCATTATTGATTTAAAAGTCAGATATTATGGAGTTTTGTTCCGAATAAACACTATTCTGTAGAGTAAAAGCTAAAAAGACGTTGCACGTTTTTTTGGTGAATAGTTTTTTTGATTTTAAATTTTCAGAAAATGGTTAGACGATCAAAAAGTCAAAAACAAATTCGTCTTTTTCCTATTTCGTCCAATACTCGATGCATTTTTCGAGAAAAACTTTTATCGGCTATAACGTGTTTTCAAAGTGCAGGAAAGAAGAATCCTAAAACAGAATGTCATTTCGACGTACACATTTCGCTCGGGGGCCTAGGTTAGAGTTTCTAGGGTTTAGACCCTAGGGTTAGGGTTTAAGTTTTATCTTCTTTTTTTAATTTTTGAAAAAAAAAAACTTTTCTTCTCCTTTTTCGTGCTGAGGTTGGATACTTGAACCGGAACACAGAAATAAACAATAACGAAGATTCCATAACACATATAAGATATAATTCAAGTTTTATTTATTCGAATAAAGTCGGATTACAACTCTCTCAGAAGTTTAGAATATTACATGAACCTGTCGGATGTTGATTACTAGACTCAAAGGGGCATTCCCCTGTGAGGCTTTGGAAAGTCACCGCTCAGATCCACTCCAATCGAAAGAACGGATTAATTCCCATCAAGTAAATTGTGAAGATCTGGGGACCTTCATGCTGAAAAGCCTACAAGAGTAACCCTAGGGTAGGTCAACCCCAGATAAACCTAACATTATGGGAAGTCTTTTCATGCCTTGATACTTTTTAAAATTACCAAGCATTTTGCATTTAACTTTGTGCATATATGTTGACATCCTGTCATAATGAAAACTGCTAACCATGTTTTGCAAGAAAAGATTAAAAAATCCCTAAAATATGCATACGCATATGCATCCATCCATTCTTTTCAATTTTTAAAACTAAAATCGGTTACCTTGTTTGCTTGTAAATTGGTCCACGAACACGGTTACGAGCTAAGAAAGTCAGAACTCCGCCCATAAGGATGTCAAAAATTTCAACACCCGAGTCTAACCCCATCTCCAGGGAAGAATTTGAAAGTTTTAAGAAGCAGATGGTCGAGACGGCCCACCTATTGAACGAGCAGTGCAAATTAAATCAAGAGCCAAAATTCAATGCTCCTCCCGAATTGTCCTGTCAAAGGGAAGGCCAAGCACCTCCCAAGGTCAATAATACGTCGATTCCTCCGCCAATATTTCAATATGGAAGCAAATCCACAACGAATACTCCTATTAAAACTCAGCAAAAGAGAATTATCAATGTCCTTGAAGATAATGAGGCTGAGGAGATCCAGAAGAAAGTGAAGCAAATGGAAGAGGCCATCAAAGTCATAAAAGGGATTGGAACCTATGGTAGTGTCAATTACTCAGACCTATGCATTTTTCTTGGTGCCCGGTACTTTGACAAGTTCCAGATTCCCAAATTTAAAAGTATAACAGTTTAGGTGATCCTTAAACCCATTTGAAAGTCTATATTGGAGAGCTCAGATTCTACGTTGGAGACGATCAAATGACCAGGATCAAAAAGCAATCCACTGAATCTTTTCTAGATTATGCACAAAGATAGTGAAGGATGGTCGCTTAAGTGACCCCTCCTATGGATGAGAGCGAAATGGCAATGATTTTCATAGATATCTAAAAAAACGTCATATTAGGTGTTGGCAGGTATCGGTAAACCTTTCTCTAAAATGATTAAACATGGTGAAATTGCTGAAATGGTTTTAAGGACTTGGCAGATCTGAGATTTCATAACCTTGGAGGCTATAGCTGAGCACCTTCAAGCCAAAGATTATGGCAGTGTACCCAAGGGGAGTAGGGGAAAAGAGGAAGAAGATGAGTCTTTCATTTCACAAGCGCAATCTCGGAGTCCCAACAATAGTCCCCCTACCTGGGTGAAGGGAAGCAATCTGTATTCAACCAAAGCCAAGCGACTGTTATCCACATTCATTCCTTTAAGCGACTCCTTCGAGAACATATTGGCATTATTAAGCGCCCAGAAGAAAACTACTGAATTGGCTCCACCCCTAGATCTTAGAAGCAAAAGATATAACCCCTATAAACGGTGCGTTTACCATTCAGGATCTCATAGGCATGACGCCCAAGAATGTAGGTCGCTAAAACATAAGATACAAAACATGATTGATAGAGAGGACATTGTGGTTGAACAACTCAAGCAGGTGTTGGGTATTTTCTATATGAATATATGTGTGCAAGTATACACGGTCAACAAGTAATATACTAGTAAGTAGAGTATCATTCCCACAAATAATTAAATAATAATAATTACTAAATACTAATTTTATACCAAATGAATTTTATTTAAATAGTCACAATTAACTTGTGGAATAAAATCTAATTAAAATAAACAACTAAATTAAACTAATGAAAATATTTAAATCAGGTTTTAAATATTTAAGATCACAATTTTTCTTGGTGTTTCATTTAAATCTCTTCACTCTTTTTTTTTAATTAATTAATTATATTAAATTGTTAACCGAGAATGCTTTATAGTATTTATATGCATCTTTCAATGACATATAAACAAATCATTCTAAATTTAACCCTAAGGCAACATAACTAGAGATGAACACTTTAATTAATTAAATCACTATATTCCTATGTTAAATATGTTAATTAGAATATTAAGCTCATATTCTCTTTATGGCTGCAAAAGATACATAGGTATATTCATATCCTATATACTAATCATATAAACTCTTTCAGATTTTATGAACAGATGCTATCATAGTTAAATCTAAATCTATACTCCATATTTCAATTTTGTATAAATTAATCCCAATTAATTACTGTAGTTAACTAATTACATGAATGCCCAAAATATAATAAACAATTCATATATAATCATCACTAATTAAAAAGAAAACAAATTAAATTAAACTACGCATTGGGTTCAATTGCAATCTTAATATAAAAATAGATCATAATTAAATAAGAGTCTCATAGTGTATTTATAGAAGTACATTAATAATCCTAACTAAAATTAGAATTAAAATTCAATTAGAAATAAAAAAGATAACAAAAATCTCGAAATCTAGCATTTTCGCGTAGCCAAATGCTTCCTTACGCCATAGTTGACCGAGTAAAACGCGCTGACACCACGCGTTGACAGTTGGCCAAGCACCGTCGTGCGCATGGCGTCTGCTGATCTTCTTCTCACCTGGGACGACACTGTTTCACGTCTGCTACTGAATTCATCTTACCGCGCATGGCGCACCCGGTCTGCTGATCCAAACGCCAAACCAAAAGACGCCGCTTTGTCTTCTACCGCTGACTACACACACACGCCAGGTGCGCTTGATTCCCTTGTCCATGTAATTACAGAATACTAAATAAAACACCTAAATACTAAAAATACTTAAAAGTTCACAAATAATTAAGCCTAAAAATGTGACGACCCCAAATCCGGGTTCCATAACCTCGAGTTTGGTTCTCACTATTCAACTCATTACTAACAATTAAATACATACATTGCATTTAAATATCGCGGAATAATACATATTGGTTCCCTTCAAAAGGTTACAATACCAGGGTCTATCAACCTTAACATCAAACAGTTCCTATCATAAGGAATTACAAAAGGTATTATAATAGTAAATACACATTTAAGCTTCTAATTAGCATGCATAACTAACTTAAGCTCTGGCCTTTCCTTTTCCTTTATCCTTCTTTGAGCAATCAGGATTATCTGAAAAATGGTTCATGATATAGCAAGAATGAGCAACTAGTTTGCTCAGCAAGTTTAGAACAATCATATATATTTAATATATCATGAATGAATGAGAAATATCATTAATGATTCAACAATAGATATAACAATTGTGAATGAAACAGGATTCAAATTTTAATAACAGAATATTTGAATCTTAAAATGCTGAGTGGTCACTAAGGACCCTGAACTAACTAGGGTATAATAGAGTTTCCTCTGACCCTTTGAGTTGTTTGGTTTTCAAGGGGATCAGCCTATTCAACCCGCTGTATATGCATTACATTTAGTCACTGGCGCCCAAAGTCGGTTTCCCGACACAAAATCCCCTAATTTAGGGTTGTTCAATTCTCAGACTTAATATAAGAAATCCGCACCCAACAATGGTTTGGATAAGCTTTTAAAAGTATTCAAGTTATTGAATTTAGAAACGCAATGTCTAGCTGAACTATTAGCTTCAGACATTTTTAATACAGTTCATGAATCAAGAACTAACAAGCTTCAAATGCACTAAGTGCGGTTGTATAAACAATATGGATGTGGAATAATTTTAAATAATTAAACCACTTCAAGCTTTAACAATAAATACAAGTATGGAAACTTGTTCAACGATAATAATTGAGTAGGGTTAGAGAACTTGCCTGTTTGCTCAGCTACAATAATTGTCTAGCTTTAACTAACTTGCTTTGAAAGACCTAACATTAATAAAGTCGGTCTAATAATTAGTACGACGTATTTGCATAATTATACGCTTAATAACGAACTTATTTACCACATAAGTACTAACACATAAATTTCATTAGTCAAAACAATATTATTAACCTTATAGACACTTAATCATTTTAGGTTAATAATTTAATAAGTTAGAAAATATTTTTCTTAAGTGTTGGACACTTATTAAACCTTTAAACAACTTATTATAATTGTTTAATTAAATTCGATTTATTTTATTAACTCAATCTCTTTTTAATTACTATTTAATATTGATTAAATAGAAATTAATTAATTAACTCTAGTTATTATAAATCATAACTAATTGTACTTAATAATAAATAATTATTAACTTAATTTTAACCTTCTTTAATTTAATGTTAATCAACCAATAATTAACCAAGTAATTAACCTTACTTATTATTTAATTAAGGAAATTAAATAATAGTTTACTAATCTTAATCCTCTTTAATTATTATTTAATGTCAATTAAATAATAATTAATTATTTAATTAATTTTAATTATTATTTAAGGTTAAATAATAATCAAATCATTCTTATTTATTATTTAAATTAAATAATAAATTATTCCTCTAATAACTTAATTTCCATTAATCGTTATTTAATGTTAATTAAATAATAATTAATTACCTAATTATCTTTATTTATTATTTAATAATATTTAAATAATAAATAATAAATTTATAAATTTTATCTCTCTTTAAATATTATTTAATAGGCATTAAATAATAATTGCTAATTTATCATCTTTATTTATTATTAACATTTAAAATAATAAATAAATAATAAATTTATTTAACCTAACCATGGTTTAGCTAACTAGATTAATATTTAAAATATTTAAATATTAAACTTTATGAAAAATATCCTCCCCAATATTATTTTTGTATTATTATTATTTTTGTTATAATTTTAAATTAATTTTCAAATATTTAAATTAATTAAAATTAACCCGAATGGCATTTTCGTAAATAAGTTGAAAAACCGGACCGAGGGCAGAATGGTAATTCTGCCAAGAAAAACACGGAGGGGCAAAATGGTAATTTCGCCGAAAATTTATTACCGCGCATGGCGCGCGTTATAATATTTTCGGACCAAAACGGCGCCGTTTTTGGCAATCCGGAAATGGCTTCCGCGCATAACGCGCGGAAGAAATTTTCTGCCGATGCAAAACGACGTCGTTTGGCTCCGCGTCGGTGGGTGAACAGTGGCTCGCGCATTGCGCGGTCAGTGTTAAATTTCTCTTCCAAGCAGAATGTGAACAGTGTTTCCGGCTACCCATTTTAAATAAAAATATACCTTCAATAAATCTTTAACTCTTCAATAAAAATCCAAAAAAATTACCAATCACCTTATATTAATTTATAACATGAAAAATTAATTTTTCATGATTTAATATCATTATTTTTTTATAAAAATTTTTACATCACATAAACTACCACAAATCATAACTTTTTGTGTATAACTCCATTTTGAGTGATTCAAACTTTGTTTTTCTCATGATTTAATGTTCTATAATATTAGAACATCAAACCTAAGTTTTACAAAAATATTTTTGGTAATATATTTCAAAACTTGTTTACACACTACTAAACACATATTTTAGCATATAAAATATACCAAAATACAAACCAAACATATTAAACTCAAGCATGGCATAAATATTACCTCTACACATTAATAATTATATTAACATGCTTATACTAACATGGTGATTTATTTAATTTAAAAACAAAACTTTATTTAAAATAACCATTACCTTGATTTAATGGCTATCTTTCTTTTTCTTCCAAAGTAGGTGATGAATGAAGATGACATGCACCAAGAACTCCTTCTCCTCTCTTAGTATTTTGCTCTCACTATTTTCTCACTCTCAAATGCTCTCTAGCTCTCTCTTTTGTTTGAAAATAAAAGATGAGAAATGATTTTCAAAAACTACAAAATTGTAAGTATACTTACAATGGTCATAGATATAAAATCTATATCTATCAAATTTCCATAATGAGATAGCAAGGATACTTACACAAGCAATTTAGTCCATACATAGTTGGTGAAAAGAAGCATGGTTTCATGTACTACAAAAATTAAAACAAGCAATCCTTAATTAAATAAATGAAAAATAAAATAAAATATCAAAAATCACTTTTTCTCTCTCCCATGAAGCTCTCGGCTGATCTCTCTTCCTTGTCCCAATTTGATTGTCATTTTCCAATTTTTTTTATAATTAATAAGTTAATTTAAGTATTTTCCAAGTGGGCCAAACATTGGGCTTTAATTTAAAATACCAATTGGGCTTCTATTAAATTGTTTGGGCTACTAAATTGTCAAATTTTATTATTCCCCACTTGGGCTACTAATTGACCCATGTTGGGCTAATTTAATAATTTATACATTAATTATTCAATCCATGATTAAATAAATAATTACCTTGAATAAATAATTAAATATTCTAACCCATAAGTATTAAATTACTAATTGGACTAATAAATATTATTATTAATATTTCACATTATTTACATTAATTAATAATCATATTAATTAATTTATTATATTTAATTCACTCATTATATTCAATTTAATTGAATATTTAATTAATAGGAAACTTATCAATTAATTTGATATTAAAACTTTAGGGTTTGTTCACTAATTTAATAACCTATTAGTGACCCCCTTTAATTAATTTTAGTAATTAATTACATAATTATTTAATCACATAATTAATTAATCACATAAAAAGATTTAAATAATCTCGAAAAAATAACTCGTTGGAAATTAAATTAATAATTTAATTAATAAAGATGTGGAAATTCTAGGACATTACATTCTCCCCTCCTTATAAAAATTCCGTCCTCGGAATTGTAAAAATAAGGTTACTCAAATAAAAACGGGTAATTTGCCCTCATTTCCTCCTCTAATTCCCACGTAGATTCTTCAATGGCGTGATTCCTCCAGAGTACTTTGACAGAATGAATTATCTTATTTCTCAGTTTCTGTTCCTTCCTATCGAGTATCTGAACAGGAACTTCTTCATATGATAAGTCCTTCCCGACTTGAATTGGTTCATAGGAGATAACGTGCTTGTAGTCTGGTTTGTATGGTCGCAATACCGACACGTGAAACACATTGTGAATATGTTCCAATTCAGGAGGTAAAGCTACCTCGTATGCTACTTCACCCACTCTTCTCAATATTTCGAACGGTCCTATGAACCTTGGACTCAATTTCCCCTTCTTTCCAAACCTGATCTTCCCTTTCCAGGGAGATACCTTAATGAACACAAAACTCCCCACCTCGAAGTCTCGTTTCTGTCGATGTAAATCGGCGTATTTCTTTTGACGGTCTTGAGCTGCTACTAGCCGAGCTCTTATTACTTTGATAATTTCTACCGTCTGTTGAACCAACTCTGGCCCCAACAGTCGGCGTTCTCCTACCTCATCCCAACACAGAGGTGTTCTGCATTTTCTGCCATATAAAGCTTCGTAAGGCGGCATACCTATGCTCGCATGATAACTGTTGTTGTATGCAAACTCAACTAGTGGTAGGTGGATTTCCCAACTGCCCTTGAAATCCATTACGCAGGCCCTGAGCATATCTTCCAATGTCTGAATTGTTCTCTCACTTTGCCCATCGGTCTGCGGATGATACGCTGTACTCATTCTCAACTGTGTCCCCAATCTCTCCTGAAGACTTCTCCAAAATTTTGACGTGAAGCGCGGATCTCTGTCTGACACAATCGATACCGGCACCCCATGTCTTGAAACTATCTCTTTGATGTACAGTTTGGACAACTGATCCAAACTGAACCTGATCTTGATCGGCAAAAAGTGCGCTGACTTTGTTAGCCGATCCACAATCACCCAAATTGCGTCATATCCCTTCTGTGTTGCTGGAAGTCCTACCACAAAATCCATTGTGATATGCTCCCATTTCCACTCAGGAATTTCTAACGGCTGTAACAATCCACTTGGTCTCTGATGTTCGGCCTTTACCCTTTGACAAGTTAGGCATCGGCTGACACATTCTGCAACCTCCCTCTTTAAATTCGGCCACCAAAAATGCTGACGTAGATCTTGATACATCTTCGTACTCCCCGGATGTATCGAGTATCTCGTACTGTGGGCCTCTTGCAAAATTTCCTCTCGTAATTCAGGCACTAGCGGTACCCAAACACGATTTTCAAATCTCAGCAATCCCATGCTATCAATTTTAAACTTGACCTCTTCTCCATCGGTCATCCTCTTCCGGATTCTGTCACATTCCTCATCTTTGTCTTGAGCCTCTTTCACCTTATCTAACAAGGTTGGGCTCACCTCGACTTCTATTGACTCGTTTGGACTTCTCACTTCCAACTCCATTCGAGCCATCTCTTGAACCAATTGTTCTTGATCTGTCAATATGAACAATTTCTCCCTGCTCTTTCTACTCAGAGCATCCGCTACTACGTTGGCCTTGCCGGGATGATATAGAATTTCACAATCATAATCTTTGATCAATTCCAACCATCTCCGTTGCCTCATATTCAGCTCCTTCTGTGTGAAGATATACTTCAGACTCTTATGGTCTGTGAATATCTCACATTTTTCTCCGTACAGATAATGTCTCCAAATTTTAAGGGCAAATACTACCGCTGCCAATTCCAAGTCGTGGGTAGGATATCCCTTCTCATAATCTTTTAATTGCCTGGACGCATACGCAACGACTTTGCCATTTTGCATAAGCACACAGCCAAGTCCCTTGTGCGATGCATCACTGTAGACCGTAAAGCCTCCTGTATCGTCTGGTAAGGTCAATACAGGTGCTTCACTAAGTCTTTTCTTTAACTCCTGAAAACTTTCCTCACACTTCTCCGTCCACACGTATTTCACCGTCTTTCTTGTTAAGTTGGTCAACGGTGTTACTATCTTTGAGAAGTCTTGAATGAACCTCCGATAGTAACCCGCTAACCCTAAGAAACTTCTTACTTCTGTCGGCGTCCTTGGTTGCTCCCAATTCATCACCGATTCAACCTTCGCCGGATCAACCGAAACTCCCTCCTTGTCAATAACATGACCTAAAAATTGAACTCTCTCCAACCAGAATTCACACTTTGAAAACTTAGCGTACAACCGCTCCTTCCGTAAAATCTCCAACACCAATCTTAGGTGTTCAGCATGCTCTTCCTCCGTTTTCGAATACACCAAAATATCATCAATGAACACGACTACAAATTTATCCAAGTATTGCTTGAATATTCTGTTCATCATGTCCATAAATGCGGCTGGAGCATTCGTTAGTCCAAACGACATCACCAGAAACTCATAATGCCCATATCGAGTTCTGAATGCCGTCTTGGGTATATCCTCCTTCCTGACTTTCAACTGATGATAACCAGTCCTTAAGTCAATCTTTGAAAAGTACTTCGCCCCTTTCAATTGATCGAAAAGATCGTCAATTCGTGGTAACGGGTACTTGTTCTTAATTGTCACCTTATTCAGCTCTCTATAATCCATACACAATCTCATCGATCCATCCTTCTTCTTTACAAACAGCACCGGTGCTCCCCATGGAGAAACACTTGGCTGAATGTACTTATTATCTAACAACTCCTGCAATTGCACCATCAATTCCTTCAGTTCTACCGGAGCCATCCTATATGGTGCTTTCGATATCGGTGCTGTCCCCGGTACTAAATCAATCACAAATTCTATCTCCCTGTCCGGCGGTAAACCCGGCAGTACATCTGGAAAAACATCCGTAAACTCCCTAACTACTGGTATTTGCTCCATCTCGGGACTCACCACTTGTGTGTCAACCACATGAGCCAAATACCCTACACAACCTTTCTTCAATAATTTCTTGGCCTGCATCATCGTCAGACAAGAAGACTGTCTTGACGATTTGCTGCCATAAAATACGACCTTAGACTTATTTGGTGTCTTAAGGTGTATGCACTTCTTCTGACAATCGATTATCGCCCCGTGGTTAAACAACCAATCCATCCCAAGTATTACATCAAATTCCCCCAGACGTATTGGAATTAGATTCACATTTAATTTCTGACCCCTGATTTCAGCACAACAATTTCTATGTATGTACTCTACCGGTATCACTTCTTTATTAGCAACTTCTATGTTCATTGAGTTTTCTAGTTTGTCCCTAGGCAACTCTAATCGTCTAGCGAAATCATCAGACACAAATGAACAGGTAGCACCCGAATCAAACAATACATATGCATTTATATTATTGATCGGAATAATACCTGACACCACGTCTTTTGACCCCACGGCATCCTGTACCGTCATATTGAAAGTCCGGGCTGTCGGCTTGTTCTGTGGTACCGGTCCCCCGATAGCCAATTTGCTGTTATTGCCCCTGTAGCCGCTACCCCCGTCATTCTTCTTCTTAGGGCAATCCTTTATCAGGTGGTCAGATGCTCCGCAAGAAAAGCATCTCACTTTCTTTGGGAGGGGACAATTTGGAGAAATATGTCCCACCTGACCACAATTGTAGCATGTATTCTTCCCTTTCCTGCACTCTCCGAAGTGGTTCTTTCCACATATATTGCATGCTGGCTTTTTCTGAACACTTCCTTGTTGATTCCCCGAGCTCTTGTCGTTGCTGCTGTTGTCCCATTTGCGCTTGTTGTTATTATTGTTGTTATTATTGCCTCCACTGTTGCTGTTCTTGCTTCCCCCTTCACTTTTCTTCTTGTTTCTCTCCTGGTTGTACTTGGTTAACGCGTCACTTCCTCCTTCAGCAATGATTGACTTCTCTAGCAAAGTTGCGAACGAGTCAATCTGCAGTACTGCTACCTTGTTGAATATCCAAGGTCTCAATCCATTCTCGAACCTCCTGGCCTTGCGTTCCTCCGTGTCTACCTGATGTGGAGCGAACCTGGCCAGCTCATTAAATTTTGCCGCGTACTCCGGTACCGACATGTTCTCCTGTTTCAGTTCTAGAAACCTTACCTCCATCCTACTTTTCATACTTTTCGGGAAATAATTCTCGTCGAATATTTCCTTAAATTTTGTCCAGGGCACCACACCATCCCCAGCCCTATTCTGATTGGCTTCCCACCAGAAATTGGCTTCGCCCTTCATCATGTAGGTAGCAAAAATTGTCTTTTGCTCCTCAGCTACTCTTGCGATAACGAACGCCTTCTCTATCTCCTTTATCCAAGACTGGGCCTCTATCGGGTCCGACGTTCCCCTAAACTCTGGCGGTCCCACCGCTTTAAAATCTTTGAAATTTGCCAACTGAGTTGGTGGTGGTGGTGGTGGATTTGCTACAACAGGATGTCTGTGTTGCATTGCCTCAGCTAGCATGTCGACGAAGTTTTGCATAGGGTCTACATTGTGACCCCCCGCGTCGTTGTTAACTGACTCTTCTACCCCCTGGTTCCTTGGTGGTTGTCTACGTGGCGGCATTTTCTGTTATAAACAAAAATTTACATTATTATACTGTTTCATCTTTTTCATTTCATTATTTTGTATCTTAGACAATGTTTAGCTAAAATACAAGTAATTATTTCAACACGCATATAAACATAAATTCAACTGCATTTATACTCATATGCTAAAACAGGAGTGCGTAGCACTTTACATCAAAAGCATACTGCTATAAATGCTTCTATCCCAGAGAAGCTACAAAAGATGGGATCTGACATATCCTACAACTTCCTAGAGTTGGGATTTAGTGACATATTAACCCTCTAATAAAACAAAAGTTGGGTTCTACTGCATCTATTTACATACGAAATTAGAAAATAACTACTACTACTACTGACTGCGCATCCCCCTACGGATCGCGTCGTCATACTCCTCATCCCCGATGGCCATCACCACGCTCCTGCTGATGGTGTGCATAGACTGGCCCTCCTCAGCTGGGTAGAAGTGCACCCTGCTCTGAAGCCTACCATATGAAGATCGGTAGACGTAGCTAAGTCTATCCGTCCTCACCCGCTTCTCGCGGACCTCCTCCTCTAGCTCAATTATCTGTCCATAAGCGGCATCCCGCTGTCTCTCCATCTCAATACGGTCCTCTATCGCCTCCTGCCAGTGTGCATGGATGGCGGCCTTCTCTGCCTGAACCTGCTGAACCTTCAGCTCAGCCTCTGCCAACCTAGTCTCAACCACTGCTAATTTAGCCTGCAGCTCTACATCCTGCTCTACCAGCTGATGAGTTAGCACCGCAAGGTGCTCCACTGAATCCTCGTACTCTTGTACCTGATCCTCAAGTCCTACAATCCTCTCCTTCAGCTCTGTGTTCTCGCCAGAGAACTGATAAGCCGCATCCCTATACTGATCCTCCATGTGCTGATGGGTCAGATTCTGCTCCTCTAGATGCTGGACCCTTGCCTCCAGCCCCTCGTTCCTATCGGTCAGTCCCTCTATGATGTCAGCGGCAGTGGTGCCCATGCCATCAGCTGACTCCTCCTCCTCAGACTCCTCTGACTCTGCCTCATCCTCACTGTAAGGCCTCATGACTCCGCCCCAGACGGGCTCCACACGATCCCCCTCCTCAGGATCTGACTCTGGCCCCTCTACGGATGCAGCCACCAGCGGCTGTGCAGTATCCATATGGATATCAATATAGTCCTCCTCAGCAGTGCGACTCGACTGTCCGATCTCTGCCATCCTATATCATAAAACAATAACACACGTTAGTACAGCAATAAAATATATTCATTGATGAAATGAAATGATATTTTATCATGTACATCTCGGCTCGATGGATTTTCTCAATCCATCTCCAGAATTACACAACATGATGAATCTCCCCGATTCATCCCCTAACGCACTCGATATGAGTTTAATACTAAGGTTATAACTTAGGTTTCACAATTCCTAACGTTTCTAACCTACAGCTCTGATACCAACCTGTGACGACCCCAAATCCGGGTTCCATAACCTCGAGTTTGGTTCTCACTATTCAACTCATTACTAACAATTAAATACATACATTGCATTTAAATATCGCGGAATAATACATATTGGTTCCCTTCAAAAGGTTACAATACCAGGGTCTATCAACCTTAACATCAAACAGTTCCTATCATAAGGAATTACAAAAGGTATTATAATAGTAAATACACATTTAAGCTTCTAATTAGCATGCATAACTAACTTAAGCTCTGGCCTTTCCTTTTCCTTTATCCTTCTTTGAGCAATCAGGATTATCTGAAAAATGGTTCATGATATAGCAAGAATGAGCAACTAGTTTGCTCAGCAAGTTTAGAACAATCATATATATTTAATATATCATGAATGAATGAGAAATATCATTAATGATTCAACAATAGATATAACAATTGTGAATGAAACAGGATTCAAATTTTAATAACAGAATATTTGAATCTTAAAATGCTGAGTGGTCACTAAGGACCCTGAACTAACTAGGGTATAATAGAGTTTCCTCTGACCCTTTGAGTTGTTTGGTTTTCAAGGGGATCAGCCTATTCAACCCGCTGTATATGCATTACATTTAGTCACTGGCGCCCAAAGTCGGTTTCCCGACACAAAATCCCCTAATTTAGGGTTGTTCAATTCTCAGACTTAATATAAGAAATCCGCACCCAACAATGGTTTGGATAAGCTTTTAAAAGTATTCAAGTTATTGAATTTAGAAACGCAATGTCTAGCTGAACTATTAGCTTCAGACATTTTTAATACAGTTCATGAATCAAGAACTAACAAGCTTCAAATGCACTAAGTGCGGTTGTATAAACAATATGGATGTGGAATAATTTTAAATAATTAAACCACTTCAAGCTTTAACAATAAATACAAGTATGGAAACTTGTTCAACGATAATAATTGAGTAGGGTTAGAGAACTTGCCTGTTTGCTCAGCTACAATAATTGTCTAGCTTTAACTAACTTGCTTTGAAAGACCTAACATTAATAAAGTCGGTCTAATAATTAGTACGACGTATTTGCATAATTATACGCTTAATAACGAACTTATTTACCACATAAGTACTAACACATAAATTTCATTAGTCAAAACAATATTATTAACCTTATAGACACTTAATCATTTTAGGTTAATAATTTAATAAGTTAGAAAATATTTTTCTTAAGTGTTGGACACTTATTAAACCTTTAAACAACTTATTATAATTGTTTAATTAAATTCGATTTATTTTATTAACTCAATCTCTTTTTAATTACTATTTAATATTGATTAAATAGAAATTAATTAATTAACTCTAGTTATTATAAATCATAACTAATTGTACTTAATAATAAATAATTATTAACTTAATTTTAACCTTCTTTAATTTAATGTTAATCAACCAATAATTAACCAAGTAATTAACCTTACTTATTATTTAATTAAGGAAATTAAATAATAGTTTACTAATCTTAATCCTCTTTAATTATTATTTAATGTCAATTAAATAATAATTAATTATTTAATTAATTTTAATTATTATTTAAGGTTAAATAATAATCAAATCATTCTTATTTATTATTTAAATTAAATAATAAATTATTCCTCTAATAACTTAATTTCCATTAATCGTTATTTAATGTTAATTAAATAATAATTAATTACCTAATTATCTTTATTTATTATTTAATAATATTTAAATAATAAATAATAAATTTATAAATTTTATCTCTCTTTAAATATTATTTAATAGGCATTAAATAATAATTGCTAATTTATCATCTTTATTTATTATTAACATTTAAAATAATAAATAAATAATAAATTTATTTAACCTAACCATGGTTTAGCTAACTAGATTAATATTTAAAATATTTAAATATTAAACTTTATGAAAAATATCCTCCCCAATATTATTTTTGTATTATTATTATTTTTGTTATAATTTTAAATTAATTTTCAAATATTTAAATTAATTAAAATTAACCCGAATGGCATTTTCGTAAATAAGTTGAAAAACCGGACCGAGGGCAGAATGGTAATTCTGCCAAGAAAAACACGGAGGGGCAAAATGGTAATTTCGCCGAAAATTTATTACCGCGCATGGCGCGCGTTATAATATTTTCGGACCAAAACGGCGCCGTTTTTGGCAATCCGGAAATGGCTTCCGCGCATAACGCGCGGAAGAAATTTTCTGCCGATGCAAAACGACGTCGTTTGGCTCCGCGTCGGTGGGTGAACAGTGGCTCGCGCATTGCGCGGCCAGTGTTAAATTTCTCTTCCAAGCAGAATGTGAACAGTGTTTCCGGCTACCCATTTTAAATAAAAATATACCTTCAATAAATCTTTAACTCTTCAATAAAAATCCAAAAAAATTACCAATCACCTTATATTAATTTATAACATGAAAAATTAATTTTTCATGATTTAATATCATTATTTTTTTATAAAAATTTTTACATCACATAAACTACCACAAATCATAACTTTTTGTGTATAACTCCATTTTGAGTGATTCAAACTTTGTTTTTCTCATGATTTAATGTTCTATAATATTAGAACATCAAACCTAAGTTTTACAAAAATATTTTTGGTAATATATTTCAAAACTTGTTTACACACTACTAAACACATATTTTAGCATATAAAATATACCAAAATACAAACCAAACATATTAAACTCAAGCATGGCATAAATATTACCTCTACACATTAATAATTATATTAACATGCTTATACTAACATGGTGATTTATTTAATTTAAAAACAAAACTTTATTTAAAATAACCATTACCTTGATTTAATGGCTATCTTTCTTTTTCTTCCAAAGTAGGTGATGAATGAAGATGACATGCACCAAGAACTCCTTCTCCTCTCTTAGTATTTTGCTCTCACTATTTTCTCACTCTCAAATGCTCTCTAGCTCTCTCTTTTGTTTGAAAATAAAAGATGAGAAATGATTTTCAAAAACTACAAAATTGTAAGTATACTTACAATGGTCATAGATATAAAATCTATATCTATCAAATTTCCATAATGAGATAGCAAGGATACTTACACAAGCAATTTAGTCCATACATAGTTGGTGAAAAGAAGCATGGTTTCATGTACTACAAAAATTAAAACAAGCAATCCTTAATTAAATAAATGAAAAATAAAATAAAATATCAAAAATCACTTTTTCTCTCTCCCATGAAGCTCTCGGCTGATCTCTCTTCCTTGTCCCAATTTGATTGTCATTTTCCAATTTTTTTTATAATTAATAAGTTAATTTAAGTATTTTCCAAGTGGGCCAAACATTGGGCTTTAATTTAAAATACCAATTGGGCTTCTATTAAATTGTTTGGGCTACTAAATTGTCAAATTTTATTATTCCCCACTTGGGCTACTAATTGACCCATGTTGGGCTAATTTAATAATTTATACATTAATTATTCAATCCATGATTAAATAAATAATTACCTTGAATAAATAATTAAATATTCTAACCCATAAGTATTAAATTACTAATTGGACTAATAAATATTATTATTAATATTTCACATTATTTACATTAATTAATAATCATATTAATTAATTTATTATATTTAATTCACTCATTATATTCAATTTAATTGAATATTTAATTAATAGGAAACTTATCAATTAATTTGATATTAAAACTTTAGGGTTTGTTCACTAATTTAATAACCTATTAGTGACCCCCTTTAATTAATTTTAGTAATTAATTACATAATTATTTAATCACATAATTAATTAATCACATAAAAAGATTTAAATAATCTCGAAAAAATAACTCGTTGGAAATTAAATTAATAATTTAATTAATAAAGATGTGGAAATTCTAGGACATTACAAAAAATACTTAATAAATAGGAATAAAATACACTTATAAACATGTCAACATCAGCACTCTGCCACAAAATGATACAAAGGGAGTGAACATCATCGGGTCATGAAGTATTGAAATGGACCCAAATCGCAAGTACATATGGAGGATTGAAGAATACCCCCAAAGGAGCAGAACAAATGTCCTAGGGTGGGAATATCTAGAGAAGATTAAGGTCATAAGACAAGAATTGTAGATGATCAGGCATAAAGTGAAATAGTTAGTAGAGTTAGTAGTATACTAACACCAAGTTACAAGGCAACTTTTCACTCAACTCTCAAAAAGCCAAGATAAAGATAAGGTTAATCAGAATTCGAGCATAAATCCTTCCAAGGTGATCCAGTTGACTGGAGAAGATCAAAGTCGGCTGAAAGGGCAGGAAAAGTGGAATAATAAAGTTACTAGAAGATCCCATCAATGGAGCACTTGAAAACTCGCTCGTAAGAACACGAACTTTCAAAGAAAAAATATTAAACAATATCTTCAAGAGACCAAAAATTCACCCCTTTAAACAAATCAAATGAAGAAATGCTACATCTTTTGATAAGTGAAGGAAATATTATGGAGTTGTTGCCTCCCACAAATCCTAGTACAAAGAGATATGATCTCACTAAGATATGTCTCTACCATTCTAACTCACCTGGACATGCGACTGAAGAATGTTGGGCACTGAAACACAAAGTCTAGAATCTCATTAAAAATGGAAAGCTGAAAATAATGGGCAACATTGAAGTCCTCTAGGCCAAATAAGATAGAGAAGAAATAGAAAGTTCAAGATCTTCATCCGAGATGGATGATTCAAAAGAAGTGGCAACCATGATCACCAATCTTGACAGAACACAAGGTGGACCGATCATAATTCAAGAATTAACAAAGATAAAGGAAAAGACTGTCCAGTAGTGACATCTGCCACAAGCCCTTCATCTTAACTGCCAGGCCTCAGTACCCCATCATGAACCTAAATACCATCCCATGGAACTATGGACAAACATCAAATGAGACCAATGTCTACGGAACAACTTTATAGAGCAAGTTATATCTACCTAATAAAATGATTAGACCAGCGAAGAGGCCTAGTGAGAAGGTGTCAAAAGAAATGGGTGTTATGGAAGCCATCTTGCCAAAGATTCTGGAGATCATCCCTTTTATCGATTGGACCAGTTTAGACGTCTCCAAATGTTGTGTCAAATCAACCATTGATCAAGTCACGGTTATCATTAAGGGTATTCCTAATACAGAAGTGGCCTATGTTGCAACCGTTAAAGATAACATGACCACCTAACCTCATATATCCAAGAAAGATAAATTTAGAAAATACGACACGAGTCTCAAAAAATGTGGGGGTGTTATCATTTGCTTAGCTTTATGTCTTATTTTATTTTTCGTGCATTACTATGTTATGTTTTGTTTATTTTAAAAAAAATAAATCAAAACCCCTTATGTCTTTCGATGCCTGAACTACGTAAGATTTGATCTCCCCCGCTTCCAGGAGTACGTAGGCAGCCATTTATGGTGCGGTCTAATTCTTACAAAAATCCCAAAATCCTTTAGCAATTTGACAATCGTGAACTACAATCCTTCGACAAACTCATCACTGGTAAACTACGCAAGCAACCAACAATGGTGTGGTCTCATATTTACAAAATCATCAAAATCCTTCAACAACGTCAACAACTCGACATTTTTGAACTACATAACCAAGCCATCATGATAGTCGACCTCATACCCGATAACCTATTTTTTTGAAACAAAAGCCACAAAGCAAGCCATACAGTTCGAACCAGGCCCAGTTGAAATCATCACATTATAAGCCAAGCTGAGCTCTTTGATTCAATTCAATGGAATCCGAAGGCATCTCGACATTAGTTATCGAAAATGAAGCGATAATGTGAAATGAGAAACATAATAATATATTAAGCATGATCATAAGTAAGGACAGATACAACCCAAGACGATGAGAAATGTAAAGACAAAGAAGGCCACAAAAATATCGACCCAATGATGCGAAGTAACTATCCAAGAACCCTTCCATGATCCTCAAAGAGTTAACACACTCAATCATAAACCTTTATCAAATTAGAAGTATCAAAGCCAAATGCAACTACAAGTCTAAAGTGATGGTACGAGCATCCGAACTTCAGAGCTCGTACCCTCCATCCGTCACCATATGGGTTATAAGGTAAAGGATTCTTAGGATCTCGACATCTTATTAGACACAGCGAAGCAACTGCCTTGACAACAAACAAAATTGGGGAAATTTAAGAACCAACGACGTCTCAACATTGGGGCATCCATAAACTATCCAGGAGTTGCTAAAGCGCAGATTGACGTCCATGGCGTAATCCCATCAGCGTGCATCATCATTATGAAGGCTTCCCTCATATCATTTCATTGGTTAACCGGTGTGATCATTTTGTCTTTTTCAATCAGAATATAACTACTCGCATGTAAGACACAATTCTTTCATCTCTTTGTTTATTTACTATCTCCATTTACATGCATTAAAGGTGGTAGATAATCTAAGTACAGATAAAATCTCATATTAGTTTTGGGAAGAAAAATATAATTTGACTTGTTATGAATTGGATTAATTTTGACTAACGTTCATGGAGCAGAATCATGAGTACGGTTAGACGATTAAAACTATTCAACTTGTTGATAAGGCATAAAATCTTAATTCAAAGCTCCGTTCGGAGCAGAATTAACCTCATGTGTATGTCTGCACTTTGCATTTGCACTGACTTTTAGTTGTGGGGTATAAAGTTATGACAATAATGATGATAATTGGTGCGAAGTTAAAGGCTAAATAACCAATCTAATTTCTCAAATCATGGCCTAATTTATTCAAGTGATTAAGCCCATAAGGGTGTCTTCACATTTGGTGCCCTAAAGTCATCTAGTTTGGGAGTCACCGGCCTAATGCTCATTAAATGGGTAACTTAGAGCCTAAAAAAATGAACATTGCGAGGGGAAGATGCTGGAAAAAGAGAAGACTTGAGCAGATTCAAATCGTGGATTGAGTTATTCGAGTAATTAAGCCCGAATGAGTGTCTTTACACCTGGTGCCCTAAAGTCGTCTAGTTTGGGAGTCGTTGGCCCAACACTCGCACACAGGTAACTTAAGCCTAAGAAAACGAATCTTTCACAAGGTTAGGTAAGGAATAAATAGAATAGACCACCTAACTTGTATCGAAGTGTGGCCTTTATTACTAGAGCAAGTAAACCTAAAGAGGTGTCTTTATATCTAGTGCCCTAAAGTCGCCTAATTTGGGAGTTATTGGTCCAAAACTCATTAAATGAGTAACACTGAATAACCTAAGAAAATGAAACAAGTTAGGTGGGGAAGAAAAGAAAATGTGGAGTCATAAAGAATAAAAACTTTTGGCCAAAGGAGAATGGTCATCTAAAGTCATGGAAGAGAAACCCCTACTAAAGGGTGCATTGCATGACGCATATGTCATATGATGTCAATTTTGTGAGGACTGGTATCTAGAATGAAGATGGAGTATCTTTCATAAAGGAAGGTTGTTCTTTTGAATTTGACCTTACTCATGTAAAATGACCATGAATGCTAGAAAGTTTTCTTATGATTTTATAACTTGTTAAATAAAAATTGCTACAATGAAAGAAATAAAAATAAAATTGAAATTAGTATATGCACGATTCACATCTTACTTAGAAAAGATCCATTGTTCTACTTGATTTCAAGTTCTTTGGCGATAAGATAAAAACACCATGAATACGTGCTAAATTAAAGAGTCGATGAATATTCAATTTCATGTACTCTAACTTTATATACTTTGTTGTCGAGATTAATGTAATTCTTATATTAGATCTAACCCCGACGGCCTAAGCCGTCAAGCTTTTGGTATTTCTTGTTTGTTTAATGTGCAGGATATTACTCATTACGGGTAACTTAGTGTGGTCAATAGTACAATTTTTCCTATACAAGCCTTGATAACAACATGCGGAAGGGCTGGGGAATTTTAAAAATCATGGAAATGGAAGGACTCTGAGACTATCATAAGAAGAAATAGGCGACTCTCGAAAAATCACAACGAAGAAAGCTCAATATAACAAGGGATGTAAAAAGACAAAATTCCAAATACAAGAGAATTCTTAACTTAAAAATAATGGCCCTATTGGTAAAATCATGTCATTTGACTAACCAAGGGTCATTTCTATCTAGTCTATAAACATGTATCACGATAGTAGAAATGAATAAGCGGGCATACGAATAGCGAAGTGAATCCATACATAAAATATTTGTTGATCTATACATAACATCGTTGCATACATACATGTACAGATTAAATATATATATATATATATATATATATATATATATATATATATATACACACACAAGAAAGAAACACATGCACCTCTCTTTCGACCTCATAAATGTCGGTGCCGCTTATCTGAGGGCCATGATGACCTTATTTCATGATATGATGCACAAGAAAATCGAGGTCTATGCAGACGATGTTATTATGAAATCCAAAAGCGAAGTCGACCACACAGCCCACCTCAAAAAATTATTTGATCGTCTTCGAAGATATAATTTAAAGCTCAATCCGACAAAGGGTGCTTTTGGAGTCAAATCAGGCAAGCTTATAGGAATTCTTATTAGTAACAAGGGCATTGAGATAGACCCTGTCAAAATCAAAGGCTTTACAAAAATGCTGATACCACAGATAGAGAAGGAAATGCGAATGTTCCTTGGAAGAATCAATTTTGTCAACCGGTTTATATCATAGTTAACAACCACATACAAGCCAATTTTCAAATTCTTGAGAAAGAATTTCTCCGAGAAGTGGAACAAGGATTGTCAAGAAGCCTTCTGGCTATTAAAAAGTAGCTGATTAAGGCACTAGTTTTGGTACCTCCGAGGGATGGAATTCCCTTGTTTATGTACATATTTGTTAACTCTAGCACAATGGGATGGATTCTGGGGCAGAAAGAAGATCTGGGCAAAGAAAGAGCCATATACTATCTTAGTAAGAGATTCAGTAGTTGTGAATAAAACTACTCCCCAATTAAAAAGACTTGTTGTGACTTAGCATGGGTTGCGATGAGATGGAAACACTATGATCATGGCCTTACTATATAATCTCCCGCATTGATCCTTTCAAATACATATTTGATAAATCAGTAACGAATTACAGACTAGTAAGGTGGCAGCGAATCCTCCAATGGTTGACATTGTTTATATAACTTAGAAATCTATCAAACGTCAAGAAATTGTAGAAATAACTATTTAAAGCAACCCTATATGGATTTAAAACTATGAAAACCTATTTCCTCCATAAGGACATATGGGCAATTCAATGAACAAGTCATGAAGACGAAAGTTAATTTGGAAAATGTATTTCGATGGCATCATGAATATGGAGGGAACCAAATCATGAGGACCAGTTATCTTAGTAGTAGCTCTGTCATCCATCTTAACATGATCAACATGGATAGGACAAATGCATGACTTAACTAATAGGAAAAGATTTCAAGTCAAATGAAGAGAATGACTATTAAGGATGATAAACGAAGACGAACCCTAATGAGGCCCTATAAACTGTTGAACGCATAAGGATCCATATCTATTTCAGGGAGAATAACTATAGACGACTAATCAAGTACATTTTCTTTTCAATTTCGTTCAATCAATTATTGTAATCTCTAAGCAATTGCAATGCATCCAAATCAAGTAAAAGAAAAATGAATTTTGAATTACAAATTATAATCAAATGGAAGAAAAATGATTTTTGAATTATAAATCACAATCAAGTAGAAGAAAAATGAATTTTTTTAATTATAAAAAGAAGAGTTTTAAAGAACTAAAATATGCAAAAAAAGAGTTGCAAGGTATGAAAGCCAGTCAAAAACATAAGAAAATAAAAGAGAGAATTAACTTAAGCAATGCGATATAAGAAAAAGAAAGTTGCAATAAAGAGTTGAAATTTGAATTTTTGAATTATAAATCTAAGATGAAAATTAAGTGAAAAATGAATTGACTCAAACGATGCAATATGTGATATGATGCGATGCAATTTATGATGCGATTAGCGATTCGATTGACGAATATGATACGATTAACTATACGATTATCCAAGAAACAAAAAATGAATGTCCATGAGATTTGAAAAGAAGAAAAATTGTTCGAAAAATAAGTCAAAATGGATGAAAAAAGAAATAGATGTACTTTTGAAGAAAAATGATCAATAAAATCATAAAATACTCATTTTGTGGAAATGCATTCGGAAAAAAACTAATAATGAATGACCATGGGATATCAAAGTATGAAAAAATGTGTTAAAAAGCAAGTCAAAAATGATGAAAATACAAAACTAATCTAAAGGAGAATAGTTTCCTCTAACGATATTATTCCATAAAAATGATAACTAGTGAAAGTCAAAATCAATGAAAAATCAAGAGTGAGCAAAGAAAAATAGCTCTCGTTAACAATGATGACAATATGATTCCTGGTAATAACGATGTGATGCAATTTCATTTGAAGCTATCCCAGTAATGACAATGTGTTTCTGTTGAAGACGGTACTCAACAATGACAATTCAATTCCATTAACAAAGTATCATTATCCAATTTAAAATTGATATCATTATGATTGTCCTATATCTTTTTATATTATCTTGATCAATATACCTTATCATGCATCAGGTGTTTACTTCTTTGTCATGTTCTTTCCATTTCATTACATAAACATGACAAAGAGGGGCATCTGCAGACACTCAAAATTTTGCACCTGTCTTATAACCCTGGCAGGAGGGAAAATAGTTATTTTACCTAGAAATATGAGAAAGGATGGTGAACCTCAATACGTGTATTTAAAGTTGTCACAACAAGATACAATTAGAGCTATCACAATAATTTACGTGCATCAGATTATGCAAGGTAAGACAAGTGACTAATCGACATCTTTAGGAGGATGTTTGTACCTTTCTCTCTCTATATTACTATATTCAAAGTTGGTCAAGCCCAATGTCATTGCGTAGCTCTTAGAAAGAGCTTTCCGAAATGGTATGACACGTCTCCTAACTCTTCTCGGATTGTAAGTTAAGGATGTTTCAGTATAAAGTATAAAAAACCAACGTTGCAACATGATAACTGAGACTGTAGGGGTAATGTCATTGTGTAGCTCTCATAAAGAGATTTTGAGAATGCTATGACATGTTTATGAACTCTTCCCGGATTGCAAGTTACGGACGTTCCAAAACAATGTAAGAAAAATCAATATCGCGACATGAGAACCGAGACTGTTGGCCCACCATGGCCAATCGCAGGTGTACATGCGACCAGTAGTAGGTGTACATGAAGCCAGTAGTAGGTGTACTTGCGGCTAAGCCAAACAGTATAAAAGCTCAATTTCAGCTCATTTGTAAGGGGAACCATTTTTAGAGAGAGAAAATTTGTAATCTAGAGAGAGAAGGTCCGATCCTAGAGAGAGAAAATGCTAAGAAATACTAGATCTAGTATATTCTCATCAATCTCTAGTCCAAATAAAAAGATTCATTTAGGATTCTAGCTCAAAGCGGCCCTTTTATCTCAAGGTGAAAAATTCAATCTTTGTACATTTCTATATAGTTCTAGTATAAATCTATCATTATATGAAATTTTTATGATGTTTTATGATTAAAAATTCGATCTTGTTGTGCTACATATAGAGATCTATTTCAAATCTAGCATTTTTGATATATCATGATACTAAAGATGTGTTCTTTACTTGTTTTATCTATAGATCTATTAAGGATCTAGTATCTTCAAGATATTATGATATTAAAGATTCAATTTTTACTATGTATAACTATAGATCTATTGTAGATCTAATACTTTTGGTATACTATAATACTAAAGATTCGATTTTTAACTTAGATCCAGCTTATGTCTGTTAAATCTACTAATTTATTGGATTAAGGATGGCAAGAGAGGGTTTTAAGCAAATGATATTTCCTCCTTGCCTCTCGATGATCTCTTTTTTTTTTATTATTTTATTGATATTTTTTATATTTGGCTCCCTTTGTATGGAATGTTTTATACGGGAGTCGAATTATTTTAATTTTAACTGAGCGCCCCACCCTAGATCTATATCTAGTGATGAGCAGATCTTACCTTTTGGCCAACCAGAACTCCATTACCATGGAACACATTGTTAGCCAATCTAGGATAAATTCTCGGTTAGATTCTCATTGCATCGTAGCATGGATCTAATTTTATTATGATTTTATTGCGATCTAGTCATGTGAGCCTAGAAAGGAAGTCAAGGCCCTTAAATGTTAATTTAAAGGATATTGATGGGATTCTAACGATGGACGGTATGTACGGATATAATATTTACGGTTCCATTACTTTGTAAAATATAAATCTTGGGCCTTAAAGCGACATCGAGAATCTTGAAAAACGGATTTAAGGTCCAATAATAGTGGAAATTTTATTTGGTATTTGGAGCTATTTTGATGGCTTACATTCCCATGGGTAGCTCCAAACTTGTTTGTGTTGGTTTCGTTTTATCTGTTGATACACAAAATAATTTTCTAACAAAAGCGATCAAGATCTTTTAAAAATGACTCAAATTTGGTTATTAGATTCACTAAGTTAAAATGGAAAGTAATTGCAAATTTTGATTTATAAGTGAAAAAAAGGATTTCAAATGAATTTCAAAATGTTACTTTAAACAAGATTTTATGAAAACAACGATTAAAATGAATCTTTCAAATCAAACCCAACAATGATTTTCAAAACATCATTCGTAAAGCGTTTTCATGAAAACTAACAATTAAAATGAATCTTTCTTTAAACAAAAATCCTGCGAAGCTTATAGACATCAAATTTTGAGATTATTTTCCAAACAAAGCACTTTTAAAAAAAAATTGATTTCAAGACTACTCTTCCATTGTTTAGCACCGTAGTCATTATAAGGCATTTTAGGCAATCTACTCGATCACCATTCATATAGGCACACACATTCACACACTTTAAAGGAAAAATATCTAGATGCGATAATCATGTTTTCACGAAAGTCGGGGGGGTACCTAACACCTTCCCCTCGCTTAAGCAAGCTCCCGAACTCTATGAATCTCGATTGCAGACCAATTAATCAGAGTCACATATGGGTCATATCTCGATTTAAAAAAAAAAACATAAAAATTCGATTGAGTTGGTGCATCCATTTAAAATTTACCAACTCGCAACTCTGGTCAATTGACCCATTATTAAAATAAACTTTTTAAAACCAGTTGACATTTATGTCGACTTGTCCTAAAAATACCCCTTTAATAAAACAAGTAACAACATAATAAAATAAAAAAGGCACTTTAAGGGAAAATCAAAATCTCTGGAATCGATAATAATCTTCTGTTATAGAATAAGATTAATTTTCTGTTTATATTCTTCTATTTCTTTTGCTACTACAATAAGTTTATTTGTCTCACTTTTTAATTCATGCCTTAAATTCTCACCCATAAATTTTATTAAATGTTTTTTCATTTGGTAATTTTGTTGGCAAATAGATATGATTTTGTTGATGACATCAGTCCTATCAAGGAAATGTGGAAAATTAAGGTCAAGATAACTAGACTTTGGAATATGCCTAGCTTTAACAAAGTTGATTATGTAAATAGCATTGAGATTGTAATATCCCAAATATTTTAAATATGATCTAACAAGATTTAATTAAGATTGTCAATTTAAAACCAAAGAACGATTGCTTGATTTTACATTGAGTTATCGAAAAGATAAAATACGACTCAAAATTACGATTGTATACGACTAAGAGGTTAAAAATCTTTAACTTGATCTGTGTTATGTGATTGGTATATCTTATATTAAAGCTTTAAATATGTGATTCATCTATGTGGTTGGTTTTTTGTTTTGGTTCAAGAATTCAACCGTAACACTTATTAAAAAAATTATAAAGTTATTTAAAGGTTAAAACCTAAACTAGGATTTGGAAAACTTAAACTAGGGTTTAGTTAAAACTTAAAAAAGGTTAAATCCTAAACCCTAAACCATATTCACAAATATGAGTATACAAAAATTATACGAATAGAATACGAAACTAATACGATAATAATATGAAAATTATACCGTATAAATACGAAAAAAGTCAACGGTGAATAGTGAAAGTCAATTATACAAATTTAGTATACTTGATTAAATTAAAGCTAAATTAAATAAATTTGATTAGTTAATTAACCCATTAATCAACCAATCAAATGCTAGCGTATTGTATAACTAAATTACCCTTGAAATTAAAGTGAAAAAGACCAAAATACTCCTAAATTCTCAACCACTTTGAACAAGAGAAATCAAATTGAATTTCTATTTCTTGTAAAATGGTAGGCTATATCTTGACTATTTATTTTGGAGATGATGATGTCATATGTTTGTGATGATAAAACATTAAATGGGGCATTAAAGGAGGCACATGGGCAGCAAAGACGGCTGGTGAATGTGATGATAGATTGCTAGATCTTTTGGTTTAGCTTAGCTCAAAAGAAATGTCATAAAGACTATAAAACCCTAACCCTAACTTTCCTATAAATGGCAAGCACTCTCATTATTGAAATCCAAAAATTCAGCAAGTAAATTACTCCCAAATATTTTTCATACATCAGTCATAGAAAGCTTATATCAGAATCAAAGGGCAAAATTGCAAAGATTGTCCAAAGAGGTAAAACCCTAATTCACTAGTAGATCTTTAATCTTGTGCTAGATTGTATGTTTTGATGTTTAAAAATGATTGAAATGATGTAAATTGGTGTTATGGGCGGTTAAATTATGGTTCCATAACATCTAATTGCATGAAATGATGAGATTTAACTCTCTGTCCATGAACTCTAAAAAGTGTTCTAGCAGGGTATTTTGTCAGACCATTAGATCCGATCTTGTTGCTAGTTTGATCTGCTTTAATATTTAAAGTTATAATGTGCCATGCGATGAAGACACAGAAACAATAATCATATCAATCGGATGAATATCCAGAGAGATATGATTGGTTGAAAGTCCTCACTTGACCATCAAATTCTAAAAACCCAGAATTTCTAGGCAACCCAGAACAGAAGAACAGCCTGACACGGCTGTTTAACCGGATTAGATCTTCCAAGTGTGACGTATTTTGGGTCGATTATTGGTATCTCGTTGTACCCTGTCATGTCTAGTGTAACTAGGATCGATTAGTATGTCCAAACAGTGCATGATCTGAGGATTAAATCAAGTAGAAAGTGCCTTCTCGGTATTGATCAAAAAATCTGGGCAGGAGGTTGGGCGCCTAAGCGCCAGATATGAATGACTAGGCGTCGAGCCTATAGCTACAGACACAACGACAATCTCCTTCCGGCCCTCAAGAACACCTATAGCGACAGACTGACTGTTGTAGTAGCCTTTAGTGACAGATCAGCTTAAAATTTATTTAAAATTTAATTTTAAATACTTTTAGTAACAAACTTTAGAATTAAATTTATTTTCACTTTAAAAACACTTTTAGTGACAGATTTGGTCCATGATAATAGCTATACATGACATAATAAAATTAAACTTAAATAAAATTAGTTTAATCTATCTTTAGCGACAGATTTAATTTGAAATTTATCGAGGTAGCTTCTAAATCAGTCTTTAGTAACTTGAGTTACCAATTTATTAAATTAACATCTTAAACTATATTTAGTGATGGATTAAGCGACAAATATAATTAATTAACATAATTAATTATCTAATAAAGCAATTTCAACAATGAATCGACATCAAACCCTAAATGTACAAAATTATTTAAATTAGATACATATTTTTATGCATACTAACGACTGTTATTTATATGATAAACATATTTGGACTACAAATTCGAGTTCAAATCAACGTGAACTTAAATGCGCATTGAACATGCAAGTCTTCTAACTGTTATGTGTTATGTTTACAAATTATGAATGTGATTTGTACACTTTATGTGATAACGTGATAAAATTTATTAAAATGTGAGTTATATGTGATATTAAATTAAGAAATATATTCAGTCAAGGCATGTTAAAGTTTATTTGAATGCATAAACTATGTAAGTGCTATTAGTTAGACTTGTTGAGCCGTTGTACTCATTTTTGTGAATAAAACATTATTTACAGTTAAAGAAAAATGATAAGAAGATCATGAACATAAAGAAGCAGTGTAGACCAGATTTCATGTTTTATTTACTTGTATTTGTATTAAGTCTTAATGACTTTTGTAATACGAACAAAGAAAACATGTAACGAAATACTATAAGAATGATATTATCATATTATCATCAAAAGTTGTTATGTTTTACTTTGATATAACCTAGAATTGTTTAAGATCTATTAATTTGAGTGAGGGTATTGGTAATATGAACTTTAAAACAGTATTGCTAACGAACTACTTATGAGAATGAGGATGGTAAATAACATTTGTGAGTACTGTAAGCATCCTAGACATGACTAATCGATATGAAATGGTCAAATTCATCATTAGGTCCCTCTGACCCAAGTACAAGCTTGTTATTACTATTATGAATGCCAGATAAGTAAGAATATTGTTATGTAAAGGTATCGCTATAACTATATATAAATCAATTGAGGGTTTTAAGTAGTTTGGTATGCTCTGCACGGAAAAAAAATATTACACAGAACAAAGACACAAACATTTGTCACAGATAAATATGCAAACATTTATCACAAATAAAGATACAAACATTCATCGCTAGATTCTTTGTTCCCAAACACCGTCCTAATTATTTAATGTCGTGAATCTTGGATATCTAAAGTTATAGAATATTTAAATCTTAAGGTTAAAATTTGACTGTTATATATGGTGTTATCCATTTATACGGATGAACTACAAGTTGATACTTGAAAAAATGATGAGATTATTGGTTAAGTTTTGAAGAATGTATAAAAGTCCGCTGTAAAAAGTACGGGGATTTTGAGAGCATTACAGAGATGGTCCTGTTGGATGAGAAGGTTTATGCATACATGCATGAATCAAAATTACTTTTGACTTTTTTTTTTACTTTAAGAAGCTGTAATTTTTACATTTGAAAATTTTAACATTATAAGATGGCATAATACAAGCAAGTATCAAAATGGAACTTATAAATAAATTTCAAGCACTATTAAAGGAACTAAAAGTTTTTATGATTATCAATTTCATTGTGGACCAGAACGATGGTTCTTTCAAAGTTACTAAACATCAATTCAAGATTAATTTCCTATATTCCACCTAACTGAGGGAGTTGGATGATACTTCCATTCATGCACATGGATTTAAATTCACTCCATTTGATCAAATACTATCAAACAATGCTAATGATACATATTTAGTTAGTATGTTTGCTATAATTTCCTCTCTATATTTTTCCATACGAAACTTTTTTATTAAAATCTCTATTACTTTTTGTTAGATGTTTTTGGACAACTAACTGTTATTGGAAATGAAGAAATTAGAACAAACAATGGTAAACAAAGTAGGAGAGTTAATATTGAACTAATCGATAACAGTTGAATGTTAAGCCCACATGTAAGCTTCGTTCCTTTATAACTATGTTTCTTTAAATTAAACTACAGTTGTTTTTTTAATTCAGTAAAAATGTGTTGAGCTATACCATGTAGGATGACTTTACAAACCAGATTTCCTCATTTACTAAAACAGAAAGCCAAACTCCCATTATAATTGTTTGACAATATGCAAATATTAAGTTTTGGGAAGGTATTTTTAACTTTTCATATTGAATTAAAATCTGTAACACACCGAGTTCCTGACACTCTTTAATTATATCCGATTATCTCTGGATAACATAATCATTAACTTTAAACTACATTAACTGGAATATCATGCATTAAAACTTAACCTTTAACTTATAAAACCATTGAGTTAACCATAAAGTGGTCCATATTTTTATTTTTTTTTCTTATATGCCTTACCTGTATCAGGATTGTAACGTTCACTTACCTTTTATTAGGACTTAGGTCAAACATTATTTAATTGTGACCTAGTCTATTACCATTTCATACACAAATATATACTCATCAGTTTCATAACCTATAAAAAAAATTCGCCATGAAGTATTCATACATGGCCCTATTTAACTACACATGTATCAAATATGATCTTAATCGTTTGTACCTGTTTACATAATTTTGTACCATATATACAAGTTTATAACATGTATAACTTAACTATTAATAATACATTTATCTTATCATTTATATCCTTCCTCCGAATAATACATAAATTCACATTTAATTCTATGATTTTACAGACCATTTACTCTCTTATTACAATCATGGTTTGAAAAATTACATATATCAAATTTTCTCATGCTGATCCATCTATTCACATTCTTTACCTTAGCTGCATCGGAATCTCCGACCTTCTGGTACTGTACCTGAAACGTTAGTTCATAGCAAGAATGAACATAAAGCTCAGCAAGTTAATCAGATAGCACCTTTCATGCTCACAATTCATAATATGCATCATGCATCCTTTACTTTAACATGTTATGCTTAATGTCACGTAATGAATTTAGCAATTAAACCACATAGTTGCACATAGGGCATGTTTCAACTCATTTAGTATCACATAGTTCACTTAGGACATTTATTACACTTGAGTCTGAAGAACTTGCCTGTTAGCATTTATTTACTTAATCTTTGTCGCCTCGCTTGGCCTTGCTATTCTTCTGTAACTCAGGTTGCTTGTTCGAACCTTATCTAAAAATATACAATCTATATTCATTATTATAGGATAATAACTTAATAATCTTTGTTAAACTCAATCCATAATTACATAACCATTAATCTCTATTCATATAACAATTGATGTATTACACCCTATATAGACTAGTAATACATCCTAGCTTGATCCCGATCTTTTACTTAACCCCTTTAACATTGTGACGCCCCCAAATTCGGGTTCCAAATACCCGGATCCGGTCATCACGATCCAATACAAACATTCACCTCTAAACAACATACAATAACTAAATGCGGAATAATAAACATATGTTGTTCATTCAAAAGGTGTTACCAGTCCCAAGATACGATAACCTTACACAAAAGTACACAAATACCCTTAATAAAGTACTTAGGGTTTATATTACATAACAGTTAATTTAATTAACTACAGGGCTGCATCTCGAAGTCTATTACTTCATCTTTCCTTTACCCTTGTTCTTTCCCGAAGTCTCGGGTTGCACTGCAATAAAGTTTCATGATATAGCAAGAGTGAGCAACTAGTGTCTCAACAAGTTTAAATAACAACAAGGAACAACATATCATGAATGAAAGGGAATAGCTGAACAATTCCATAATGTGAATAACATAAGCAGGAATAATAATTTGCTTCTAAAATTAGGATAGTCAAATAGACTATGAACTATAAATATCCACTGGAGTCAATAGCAGGTTGACCCAATGGTTACTACCAGAAATATGTACCCGAGGGGATCAGCCTCAGTACAATATGTGTATGCATAACATTTAATTTCTGTATTTTTGTACCTGATATTAGATACAGGGTACTCCCCTATAATAAAGGGGTGTTCATAATAGTCTAAGAATCCGCATCTCCAATGATTTGGATAGCTTTTAAAATCTTTAACATAAATATCTAGCCGAACAATGGCTTAGACCTACTTTGAACAGTTCTTTAAACAATAGAACAATAATTATGTACAAGTCAATGACTGTACAATCTCAAGTGCAACAAGTGCGAAAAACAATAATATCGATGTGGAATAATTGTAAAGTACTTAAACCACTCAAAGCATGCTTGGAAATAACAGTTCAAGCTTAGATAAATAATTTACTCAATGAAATGAGTTTAGAGATAAGGAACTTGTCTGTCTGCTCAGCTACAATAAATGTCTAGCTTTAACTAACTGGCTTTGAAAATACCTAACATTAATAAAGTTGGTCTAATAATTAATACGGCGTATTTGCACAACTATACGCTCACTAAGGTACTTATTTATCATATAAGTACTAACACATAATTTACATTAGTCGAAATAATATTATTAACCTTATAGACCCTCAATCAAATTAGGTTAATAATTTAATAAGTTAAAAAATATTTTTCTTAAGCGTTGGACACTTATTAAACCCTTAAACAACTTATTATAATTGTTTAATTAAAGTATAATTAAATTAAATTTATTCTATTAATTCAATCTCTATTTAATTACTATTTAATCTTGGTTAAATAGAAATTAATTAATTAACTCTAGTTATTATTTAAAATAAATAATAACTAATTGTACTTACTTATTATTTAATCACAATTAAATAATAAATAATTATTGATTTAATTTTAACCTTCTTTAATTTAATTTTAATCAACTAATAATTGATTAATTAATTAACCTCACTTATTATTTAATTTAAGGAAATTAAATAATAGTTTACTAATTTTAATCCTCTTTAATTATTATTTAAAGCCAATTAAATAATAATTAATTATTTAATTATTTTTAATTATTATTTAAGGTTAAATAAAATGTAATTTATTTATCCTTATTTATTATTTAAATTAAATAACTTAATTTCCCTTAATCATTATTTAATGCTAATTAAATAATAATTAATTACTTAATTATCCTTATTTATTTTTTAATAATATTTAAATAATAAATAGTTAATTTATAAACTTTTATCTCTCTTTAATTATTATTTAATAGGAATTAAATAATAATTGCTAATTTATCACCTTTATTTATTATTAACATTTTAAATAATAAATAACTAATAAATTTAATTAACTTAACCATGATTTAGCTAACTAGATTAATATTTAAAATATTTAAATATTCAACTTAATTAAAAATATCCTTCCCAATATTATTTTTGTATTATTATTATTTTTGTTATAATTTTAAATTAGTTTTTAAATATTTAAATTAATTAAATTACACCCGAATGGCATTTCTGTAAATAAGTTGAAAACTGATCCGAGGGCAAAATAGTAATTTCGCCAAGAAAAACACGGAGGGGCAGAATCGTAATTCCGCCAAAATTTTCAGAATTTACGGGCAAAAACGACGCCGTTTTTGGAAAGCCGGATACGGCTTCCGCGCGTACGCGCGGAGTAAATTTCTAACGGTGCCAAACGACGTCGTTTGGCTCCGCGTCCTTTAACCGCGCAACCTTCCGCGCATTGCGCGGAAAAATCTTTTTTTTTTTTTTTTTTTTTTTCTTCCGACAGAATGTGAACAATGTCCGGCAATATCCATTTTAAATAAAAATATACCATCAAGTAAGCTTTAAATCTTCAATAAAAATCCAAAAAAATTACCAATCACCTTATATTAATTTATAACATGAAAAATTAATTTTTCATGATTTAATATCATTATTTTTTTATAAAAAATTTTACATCACATAAACTACCACAAAACATAATTTTTTGTGTATAACTCCATTTTCAGTGATTCAAACTTTGTTTTTCTCATGATTTAATGTTCTATAATATTAGAACATCAAACCTAAGTTTTATAAAAATATTTTTTTGGTCATATATTTCAAGACTTGATTATACACTATTAAACACATATTTTAGCATACAAATGATACCAAAATACAAACCAAACATATTAAACTCAAGCATGACATAAATATTACAACTACACATTAATAACTATTTTAACATGTTTATACTAACATGATGATTTATTTAATTTAAAAATAAAACTTAGATTTAGAATAACCATTACCTTGATTTAATGTCTATTCTCCTTTTTCTTCCAAAATAAGTGGTGAATCTTGAAGACATAAACCAAGAACTCCTTCTCTTGATAATTTTGCTCTCAAAATATTTTTCTACACTCTCAAATGCTCTCTAGCTCTCTCTTTTGGACTTGGAGAAAATAATGAAATAACATCTAACAATTTCAAGTATACTTGCAAAATTATTAGATACACATAATATATCTAATAATTTAGCTCATGCTCCTAGATGACAACTTACACAAGGAATGGGTTAAATGACTTAGTTGGTGAAAAGAGGAATGGTCCATGTACTTGAAAAAATAAAACAAGCAACCATTAATTAAATAAATAAAAAATAAACTAAAATAAACAAAAAACAATTTTTTTCTCTCTCTCCTCCATGTGTTTCGGCTGATGGACTTCTTGTCCCAAAAAAATTGACATAGTCACTTTACTTTAATAATTATTAGTTAATTTAAGTATTTTCCAAGTGGGCCAATCATTGGGCTTTAATTTAAAATAGCAATTGGGCTCCTATTAAATTGTTTGGGCTACTAAATTGTCAAATTTTATTATTCTTCACTTGGGCTACTAATTGACCCATGTTGGGCTAATTTAATAATTTACACATTAATTATTCAATCCATGATTAAATAAATAATTAGATTGAATAAATAATTAAATATTTTAACCCATTAGTATTAAATTACTAAATGGACTAATAAATATTATTATTATTATTTCATATTATTTACGTTAATTAATAATCATATTAATTAATTTATTATATTTAATTAACTCATTATATTCAATTTAATTGAATATTTAATTAATAGGAAACTTATCAATTATTTTGATATTAAAACTTTAGGGTTTGTTCACTAATTTAAATAACATATTAGTGACCCCCTTTAATTAATTTTAGTAATTAATTACATAATCATTTAATCACATAATTAATTAATCACATAAAAAGATTTAAATAATCTCGTAAAACTAACTCGTCGAAAATTTAATTAATAATGACGTGGAAATTCTAGGACATTACAAACATGGTTTGGCTTAGCTTTGGGCATGTTTTATTATGTCATTCATTATTCCATTATGTTTTAACACCCTTTATTTTGGTCATTTTTTTAAATCTATTTAGGGCTTACATAACCTATCCTTATTATTCCAAATCAAAATATAGATTTTTTTAAAGCTTAAAAAAATTTCAAATGTGGAGCAATTTCGCCTCGATGCCATCAGAGCTCGCTGGCTGCGAAATCTTCTCGGTTGTGAACAGTACATTATGCCCCCAGCGCAATGTTTAGTACAAACATTGCGCGGGGGCACAATGTTCAGAAACACAATTTCTGATTTTTGCACTACATTTGCCGATTTTTAACTCCTTCATCTTACATCCAAATAAGCTCAAATTTGGACCATATCTAGACCTTACTACATAGTATTTTACAAAAATATTGCCTGACACATTTGGCTTCTTGAAATTAGTGATACACTAGCCCATAGGAGGGCTGTTTTACTCAGTTCAACCCTTAGAAAAAAATTCTAAGTTTAAAACTCCAATTTTCAACTTTGTGATTTTTGGTCATAAGCTTTAAAACTTCATTCTAACACTTGAGATAGTTCACTTAGATCATATATGACATGTCTAGGCCTTTCAAACCATTAAATTATACCCGAGACGGGTTTTGTCTGTAAAAGTTCGTTTAGGGTCGAAACGATCGTTTTCGATCGTTCGAAACCCATTTTCATTCAAATTTCCATCTGTTGATTATCAAATAAATGTTTACACGTGTCATAACATAAAACCAACTCATTTGACTTCATTTCAATTTTAATTCTTCAAAATTGCCAAAAATTACACTTTGACTTCATTTTCTTCAAAATTTTCAAACTCTTTCATGTTCAAAACATAGACTATTCTTGGCCCCATATTGCAAAACTTAATTCCAACACATCCTCTACTGCATATAGCACATAATTAACTTGTATGAACCTTTAAAACATTTAAAACATTTCAATTGAACACATTTTTTCAAATAACTCTTTTTAGGCGTCGGTGAACGTTTTTAAACGTTTAAAACTCACAATTGTCGCCATAGACACCAATTGACTTCCAAATTGACTCTAACACATGTATTAACATCAACTTAACTATTTGGCATCATTTGACCTTTAATTTCATAAAATGGCTAAAATCACGCATTGATGGCATTTTTGCCTACCATAAAAATTTCCAAACTTAAACTCATCTTAAGTCCTTAACTCCACACACCACATAGGCTACCACATACTAATTTAACCACCTTGTAAGTCTATATCACTTCTATATGCACGTTCTAATGCACTTTACAGATTATAACGTAGTCTATGTACAAAGTATAATCTAATATTCAAACTTTTCATACCAAAATATACTTTTAAACCCTCTATAATTCCTTGATGCCTTCTAGCATAATAATAAGCATGTATTAAACATGTTTATTCTTCCAAACTAGGTTCCCATCAAAATCTGTGACGTCCCCAAATTCGGACTTCTTAAACCTCGATTTTGGTGCTCACTATTCATAAATTCTACTTTCAATCACTACCACTCAAAATTACCATTAATATACATTACATATGTTAATATTCAACTTAACAAAAAATATGTCTAACAAATCCCAGGGTCATCAACCTTTACCTACATACAGCGTTACTAAGGTAAATATTTCACATCTAAAGCCACAAAATGGATTTAAGACTAACAACTGGGGACATTTCATCACGGCTTCATTCCAACATTTTTCCTTTGCCTTTGTCTTTCTTATTTAGACCCTCAGATTTAACATCTTTGTCTGCGATACATTAATCAAGTAAGAGTGAGCAACCAAAGTGCTCAGCAAGTATAAGGAATTGAATAATAATGCATTATGAGGAAAAGAATTTATAACGACAACGTAACCAACAATGTAACATTAACTCATTTCAAATGAAAGGAAATAACTGAAAGAAATATCTTTTGAAACATAATAAATACGAATTATACTGAGGGTCACAAGACTATTGAACATAGGTTAATCAAGGGTAACACTGATAACCTGTACGTGTCATAAAGACAATATAACCTTATGAAAGTTGTATGCCCTCAAGCCAATCACATTTAATGTGATAAGCATATACTTTGTAATCTTGTTCATTTTTTTATAAAAGTATAAAGGTATTTCTTTATTCATGATTAATTACTTGAATTAATCAAATGGATAAACTTATAGTTTTCGAGCAATGCTTTTAGAACCATGATGAGGATCATGCTAATGAGATCTAAATTCAAGATAACTCAAAACTAAAATTATTCCTAATCGTTGGATCACTAAAAAGGGGATTAGTAGATCCGGATAGATTGGTACATACTATGCTTGCTTTTATGAAGAGGATGATTGATCTCATAATCATTTGTGTAGAGACACTAAAGCAAGTATATAGGTGCTTATTAGAGAATAAGTTCACTGAACGTGACTCGCTCAAGGAATACCTAATGGAGTTTTACTTGTCTGTCAATAGGAGTTCCTTATGTCATAGTCGTACAAGTGATCCTTAGACTTGAGATCATCATAGCATCTTGTGTGTACTAAGTTATACTTTGACATATTCCTTACGACCTATTGGTATATCAAAGGATATGCTTGAGTATAATAAGGTACACATAGAGGTAGGTGAATGATCAACAAAGGATCTACCACTTCCAGTAAAGGGAGAGAATGTCATATGCGATTCAATAAGTGACAACTCGGAAATCCCTGGCCAGGGTGGAATGGAATTAGAAAGGAGTTTCTAATTTACATTAACTAGAGTTGTGTATTTGTAAATTGAAATGCATATGATCAAATTAATAAGACTTGACAGAAATTTCGTGTCTTATATTTGATTGGGACATTGTATGGTAGAATGACTGAATTGTACGGTAACTATTTGCTGAAAGGTTCTTTTACAATTAAATGTTGAAATCTATATTATCTGGAAAGTCGACTAATCACTAATGGGGCTTACCCTTATTATGGAATAATTATTTATTCTGAATTAAATAGTTAATTTATAATAAATGAATTGAAATTGTTCTAATTTATTTATTATACAACCGGTTTAATATGGAGAACCTAAAGGGTCACACCGCAAAAGAGTAATATTTATTTTAGAAATGTATGGCATAATTGTAATAATAAATTAAGTATATTTAATTTATACTATGGTGATAGAATAAATTAAATAGCTTAATATTTATAATTTAGTATTTTAGAAATACTAATTATAAATTAATAAGAGGAATCTTATTATTATTATTATTACTAATATTATTATTTAGTTCCTAAATGGTTTAAAAATTAATTAATAAGTAGTAATATTATTATTAAATAATTAAGTCCCTAAATAGTTTAGAAATTATAATTGTAATAATTAATTAAGTTACTAAATGGTTTAGTAATTAATTAATGAGTAGTAATATTATTATTAAATAATTAAGTTCCTAAATAGTTTAGGAATTATAATTATAATAATTAATTAAGTTACTAAATGGTTTAGTAATTAATTAATTAGAGGACTCTCATTATTAAATAATTAAGTTCCTAAATGGTTTAGGAATTGTAATTAATTAATTTAGTTCTTAATTAAATTAGGAATTAAATTAAAATCTTAATCCTAAATAGTTTAGGAGGGTTGACTAGATTTATAAATAAGAGGAGTCTTATCATAGATCAAGGTTACACACTCTTTCATTAGAATAAAGAGAGTAGTCCATAATTCTCTAGATCTAAGGAGTTAAAGAGAGAGAATTAAGACTAGTCACCCATGGTTTGGAAAAATCATAATCCACTTCTTTAATTCATAAATCTCTTAGTGGATCACCTCTAGAGGCTGAACACTTGGGGAGTTAACATTGATCCATGGAATCTAATCGGTGAATTTGAAGAAGAACGTGAAAGATTAAAGGGAGATGAACTTGTACCCGTGGAAGCTTGGTTCTATAAAGGTATAAATTCTTTTATCCTTACTCAATTAATAATAGTCACATAAGAAAGATCCGGGTTATTGGTTTGTACAAAAATTTTAAAATCTGCTTTTTATTGCTTCCGTTGTGCTTATATAATTTGATTATATGTATACCATATTTGTGCAAACCAACAGTGGTATCAGAGCCAAACTTATGCAAATTATTAATTATTTTGATTTTGTATATGTATGGGTATGTGTTTAGAACAATTTATTGGGCATAATTTACTGCATAAAATTATATTATTTTTACTGAAATTGACTTTCACGAATGTGATAAAACAAGTTTCGGATTTGGCGAAAGAAAACTGCCGCTTTATTTCAGTTATTGTATATATATATTACGGTATGAGTCTACATAAGTAAGTGGGTCTGTATCTGAGATATACTGGTAGCAGTAGATAAGTGAAGTCAGGGATATAATTTTATGATTGTCATTTCATTTCACTAGTTAGTTCATATTCGAACTTGTTCTCTATTCCTTTTTGTTTCAGCAGTGGCTTCTCTTGAAGTATCACATGCAACGAGAATCCACATTTGTGGCTCCTAAATCCCTCAACTAAGGATTTAGTATATCGGTCTTCCCTTTCAACCTTCTCTTACTTTACAGATAGAAGACCAGCCTTGTAGATAAGGGATTTTCAAAAATTTTTATGAATCGTTTATTTAGATCTAATTCTTCAGTCAGTTCTAGATCATCTTTATATTTTATTCCTGATGTAGACACCCAAATTTTGCACTTCTCTACTAACCCTGGCAGGAGGGAAAAGTCGTCACTTGAGCCGGAATGCGAAAAGGAAGGTGAACCTCAAAACGAAGTCACCCCAACGATTTACGGTCAAAGCCGCCACAACGAACAACGAGCATCAGGTTATTTGAGGCAAGGCAAACAGTTGATCCAGAAGAACCTGATTTGAGCACAAAAGACGACTAACGGCCACTACGCTTACGATGTTCGGGGGTCTCGCTCCCCAGTGAGCGAGCGGCTGCCCAGCTCGCCGGTGAGCTGGCGGGGTGGAAAGGGGGCAGTGCCCCCTGGAAGCCAAGCACAGTTAGCAAATGCTATATCAAGTCGCAGCCCTCCGAACTAGCCTCCCAGAACAATATGGCACGTTTCCCAGGGATTTCCGGATTGCAAAATACGAGCCTTCTAGCGAAAAAACAAAAGACCAACATCGGATGCGGAAATCGAGGAAAACACCAGAGCCAGCCGCAACGCACCTGCGGCCAAGATCTGAAGTTGCTAAATCGCCATTTCCAGTTTCATTTTCAGGAGACGCGGGCGGAAGAAAGAAAGAGAGAGAGAGAGAGGCTACGGGAGCGAGAGAAAAGAGAGAAAAATAGAGAAAAAATGTGAGATTTCTTCCTCTTTTATACAATCGTTGTATCCTATATTGATTTTCAAGTGTTAAAGTGTCTATTGCATCAATTGGAATGTGAAAAATCCGAGTTTCATAGCTTCATTGTGTTTTATTCAGTAAATCTTTTAGATATAGTTTTATTTCAATGTTATTGCATTTGTTGGGTGGATCTACTGTAGATCCGAAAATATTTGGTGCATTGCTATTTAAATAGTTTGATTTTGTTTATTTTGAGTTTAGATCCAATGTAGTCGATATATGTTGTAGATCTGTGGATTAGGGACGGTTAGGGAGAATTTATTGCGGATGGAATCTCCTCCTAACCTCCCGATGATATCCTTTTAGTTTATTTTATAGCTTTTACGTATGTAGCAATGGCGATGCATTTGTATTGTAAATATGTAATTTTTGGGCCTTAAAGCGATGTCGGATCGAAAATCGGGTTTAAGGTCCCGTTATAGTGAAATGTGCGATTGTGGGCGTTTGGGGTTATTTAGATGGCTCACATGCCCGTGAATAGCCTCAACGCTATTTTAAATGCTTGATTTTCCTTTTAACGCGAGAAAATGATTTTGGAATAAATGATAAAGCTTTTCATAAAATCAAGCAAATTAGGATATTAGATCGTTCGTAGGCTAAATAAAATTGTAAGTGTCGGATGAGCTCTATTCCTATTTGACGAAGGGTTTGAAAATATGTTTTACAAAATATCATCGGTTTTATTATCGAAACAAAAAAGCAATAAAAATGAACTTTTCGATTAAGTAAAATCCTTCGTGCATAGGGTTAACGAGATTCTAAAGCATTTTCAAAGTAAAGCATTCCAACGACATTCATTTAGGCACACGCGCGCGCACACACACACACACACACACACACACATTCTTAGGATTTAAAAAAAAGGATAGGAAAACATCGAGATTGCGGTAACCGTGTTTCACGGAAGTCGGGGGGTGCCTAACACCTTCCCCTCGCTTAAGCAAGCCCCCGAACTCTATGAATCTCGGTTTGCGGACCAATTAATTCGGAGTCACATATGAGCCAGCGATTACGAAAACAAAAATTCGGATGAGTTGGTACATCCATTTCAAATATACCAACTGGCGACTCTGGTCAATTGGCTCATTGTAAAAATTCGACATTTCAAAACCCCGTCGACATTAAGCCAACCCTTTTCAAAAGCTATATCTTAATCTAAAGGCTAAAATTGGAAAGGGGCATTTTAATTATTAAAAAACGAAACGACGAAATCCCGGCGTTGACACCTGACATAGTGAACCAAGAAGAACATAGTTATGAAAACCTTAGTCAAGATTTGGGAAACTGGAATATCCCTAGTATTTCTCCCAAAGAAATTTACCAGTCTACTTTCTTAGATAATTTTAAGTCTGATTATAGTGTTAAAACTGTTGAAAAATTTTATGCTATTAATAAGGATCATGAAACTTGTAGTTTGCTCACTACAGAAGTCATCAACAAACAAAGAAAGAAGGGATACAACTTTATCCACATCGGATTAATTCAAGTTGCTATTAACCCCTTAAGTATAAAAGGAATTAATTCAAGTATCTTGTTGTGTCTTAGAGACGCCAGATATCATAATTACCATCCCAGTATCTTAGGAATAATGGAATCTAGTTTGCATAATGGACCTGTCCATTTTAATTGCTTTCCAGATTTTACATTAAGCCTAAGTGACCCTCATTTATTAAAAGCTTTAACTCTGAATATTAAAACTGTTGGTGAGATTACCCAAATGATTGAGGGATCTCAAGCTTTAGCTTTAATATACAGAATTTATTACAAAACAATGAAAACTAATTTGAATGTAAAGGCTTTAAGTAAAAGTCCAAAAGATAAAACTGTTTTAATTCAAAGTAGTACCAGTGATGCTAATATTCAAGTTCCAAAGACTCTTCTTTAGAAAGATGTGACTCTTCCAAGTCAATGGATATTAGATAATGAAATACCCCAAAGACCAGTTGTCAATGAAGTTATTAACTTTGATAATGTTAAGCAATATTTAGATGGTACCATTAGAATAAGTTTTGATGACTCAAGACTTAGACGTCCACTAATTATTGAAGACATTACCAGTCAGTCTTCTTCCCAGACCAGAAAAGATTCTGACCTCTTGGAAAGAACTAATTTACCTGATGTAAAATTAAAAGGAATTTTTACTACAGGACAAACAAGTCATCCCTGCTATGACAAGTTTGAACCAGTTAATCAACCTGAGGATGATGAATCCCATAATTTATCTCCTACCCAGTCTGATTTTGGACCTAAACCAGTCCATCATCAACTTAGAGTTATTAAAAAAGAGTTTAAAATTAATGATCAATATTTGATTAATGATTTTAACTCTAAAGAAAATAAGGCTAAACGTCATCTTTTCCGTGCTCAGCATGACCCGGAACAAAGAGACAAAATAGTTAAAAAATGGAGAAGATTTGTAACTAAAGAAAAAATAAACATTACCTTCTATTCCTGGTATGATACATATTAAGGAAAATGTAATGTTATAACTAAACATAAATGGACTAAAGAAGATAAATCCACAGTATCTTCTAGTCACCCCCCTCTAGAGTCTATTGTTATCACAGTTAAAGATGCTCAGGTTACGGCCAGTCCTTTTAAAGAACCTGAAGGAAATAATAAAAGAATCATTGAACAAAACAATTTTACTAACCAGTACCTTGCTTCTATAGGTAAACAGTTAGATAAAATTGAAGAAAAATTTGATGAAAAATTAAAAACTCAATTAAGTAAACCTGAGAAACCTTTACTCAGTCTCCCTGAAAAGAGAGTTGGATTAAGTTTACCTACCTCAGATAAAGAACTTGCTAAAACTATTGATAAACTTATTAAAAAACTTGATAACCCAGAAACTAGTGAACCAAAATTGTTAGCTGTCATTCACCAAAATCAAGAACAAAGTCAATCAGATACGTCATCTGATGATTCTGAACTTGATGAAACAATTAACCAATTTAGTAAATTAACCTTTAAAACTCCGAATCTTACTAGTACTACAAAAAATTGGTATACTAGACCAACCCCTCCAGACTTACAGTTTGAAGAAAGGAATCTAGATAATCAATTTTCTGTTTCTGCTAATAAGATTTATGAATGGAATATTGATGATTTTAGTGAGAAGCAAATATTAAACAAGTTAAATCACATGTCCATGGTAGCAAATAGTTATTTGACTAATTTCCCTGAAATAAGTCAAGCTGGTATAGTTGAGTTATTAGCTACTGGATTTACTGGAACACTTAGAAGCTGGTGGGAGAATCATCTCTCTGAAACTTCTAAGCATTCTATTATTCATGCTATCCAAGTTAATCATGATGGTAATCCAATAGTTAATGAAATCTTAGGAATTGGCCCCCCTGATGGAGTCAATACTCTTATTTACACAATAGTTAAACATTTTATTGGGACTCCTAGCAATATTACTGATAGGATCCATGACCAACTTAGTAACCTTACCTGTCCGACCTTAAGTGACTTTCCCTGGTATAAAGACGTATTTATTAATAGAGTTATGATGCGTGAAGATAGTAACAAATCATTTTGGAAAGAAAAATTCATAAATGGTTTGCCTAGTTTATTTGCCCATAAAATTCGTGAAGAGTTATCTAAAACTTTAGGTTTTATTGATTATGACAATCTAACCTATGGTGATGTTGTTAGTCAAATTCAAAAAACTGGATTAAAAATGTGTATTGATTTTAAAATTAGTAAGCAGGCTAATAAAGATAAAAATAGGGCCAAATATGAATTGGGAACATTCTGTGAACAATATGGTTTGCCGCCTGTTGCCCCTTCAAGAAGAAAACATATTAAACATTATAAAAAAGATAGTTATAAGTCCAGAAGAAAACATAAAAGTTACAATAAGAAGGATGATTATTATAAGCAACCTTCTTATAAGAAAAAATCTTATAAAAAACCTTCTTATAACTCTAAGAAGAAGAGTAATAAAAAATTTGATAAAAGTAAAATTATTTGTCATAATTGTGGTAAGCCTGATCATTATAAGAATGAGTGTAAAGTAAAAGAAAAACTTAAACAATTAAAAATTGCTGAAGAAGATACTAAACAGATTCTAGAATTAATGAGAATAGAAAATCGTTCTAGTGATAGTAACTATGATGATACATTTTCTACTACCTCTGATAATTCTAGTAGCAGTAATAATACAGATGTCACCCTTGGATGTGTGGATAGTTGCTGTAATAAAAAACTAAATGTTATTAACAGAGTCAATGTTCTTACTGCTAATGAGGAAGAACAAAACTTGCTTATTGATTTGATAAGTAAAATTACTGATCCGAGATTAAAAAAAAGATATACTAAACAGTTAAAAGATTTATTAACAAAAGATAATTCTGTTGATAAAATTAATAAGATTAAAGAAAAACCTATTTTCAGCCTTAACAAAACCCTTGAAAGGTTTAAAAACCCTGTCAAGGAAATTACTTTACCAGAATTACATTCTGAAGTAAAAGTTATAAAGAAAAAAATTTCTGAGTTAAAACAAGAAATTGAAAAAATCAAATCTAAAAATATTATTGCTATTAATAACTCTACTGATAATAGTAGTGATGAAGAAGAAGCTGATACTCCTTTAGATGATGATACTGGATATTCCAAAAATGATGAGGCTGAAACTTCAAATAGTCAATATGAATTAATTGAACAAGGTAATTCTTTAAAGATATTAAAAGACATTACTATTCAAAAATGGTATATTAATATAACATTAGTTATTAATAAAACCTTTATTTTGGAACTTCCTGCTCTTGTTGATACAGGTGTTGATCTTAACTGTATTCAAGAATGATTAATTCCTACTAGATTTTATGAAAAAACTAGTAAAAGACTTAGTTCTGCTAATGGTAGTCAAATGAAAATAAAATATAAATTGCCTAAAGTTCATATTTGTCAAGATAATGTTTGTTTTAAAAACATCATTTGTTTTAATCAGAAACATGACTGACAAAATAATTTTAGGATTACCATTTATATATTTATTATACCCATTTACTACTACTACCAAAGGTTTGTCTAGTGATCACCTTGGTCAGAAGGTCGCCTTTAGATTCATAACTAAACCTAAAGAGAGAGATCTTCAGAGTATGCAGGATCAGTCAATTACTAAATACTTAAATATTTTAAATAATAAAACCCAACATTTGAGTTATTTAAAAAATGAAATTAATTACAAGAGAGTTGAGGAACAATTAAATAGTCCTAAACTCCAAGAAAAAATAAAAGATTTTCAAAATCTTTTAAGTAAGAATGTTTGTTCTGACTTACCTCATGCTTTTTGGCACAGAAAGAAGCATATTGTTAGGTTACCTTATGCTAAGGAATTGAAAGAACATTTAATTCCTACTAAGGCCAGACCTATACAAATGAGTTATGAATTAATGGAATTTTGTAAAAAAGAAATTGATGACTTACTGGTTAAGGGTTTAATTAGAAGAAGTAAATCCCCTTGGTCTTGCCCTACTTTCTATGTCAATAAAAATTCTGAGATAGAAAGAAGAGTGCCCAGATTAGTTATCAATTATAAACCTTTAAATAAAGTTCTAGAATGGATTAGGTATCCATTACCGAACAAAAAGGATTTAATTAGTATATTGAGTCAGGCAGTTGTCTTTAGTAAATTTGACCTTAAGAGTGGATTTTGGCAAATCCAAATTCACGAGGACGACAGATACAAGACAGCTTTTACTACTCCTTTTGGTCACTATGAATGGAATGTCATGTCATTTGGCCTTAAGAATGCTCCTAGTGAATTTCAGAATATTATGAATGATATTTTGAATCCTTCAGTCATTTTACAATTGTTTATATTGATGATGTTCTAATTTTCTCAAATTCTATTGAAGAACATTGGAAACATCTAAATTCATTTTTTAGATATATTGGTATAATAAGGTACACATGGAGATAGGTGAATGATAAACAAAGGATCTACCACTTCCAGTAAAAGGAGAGAATGTCCTATGCAATTCAATAAGTGAGAACTCAGAAATCCCTGGCTAGGGTGGAATGGAATTAGAAAAGAGTTTCTAATTTACATTAACTAGAGTTGTGTATTTGTGAATTGAAATGCATATGATCAAATTAATAAGACTTGACAGAAATTCCGTGTCTTATATTTGATTGGGACATTGTATGGTAGAAAGATTGAATTGTACGGTAACTATTTGTTGAAAGGTTCTTTTATGATTAAATGTTAAAATCTATATTATCTGGAAAGTCGACTAATCGCTAAGGGGACTTACCCTTATTGTGGAATAATTATTTATTCTGAATTAAATAGTTAATTCATAATAAATGAATTGAAATTATTCTAATTTATTTATTATACAACCAGTTTAATATGGAGAACCTAAAGGGTCACACCGCAAAAGAGTAATATTTATTTTAGAAGTGGATGGCATAATTGTAATAATAAATTATGTATATTTAATTTATACTATGGTGATAGAATAAATTAAATAGCTTAATATTTATAATTTAGTATTTTAGAAATACTAATTATAAATTAATAAGAGGAATCTTATTATTATTATTATTACTAGTATTATTATTTAGTTCCTAAATGGTTTAGTAATTAATTAATAAGTAGTAATATTATTATTAAATAATTAAGTTCCTAAATAGTTTAGGAATTATAATTATAATAATTAATTAAGTTACTAAATGGTTTAGTAATTAATTAATGAGTAGTAATATTATTATTAAATAATTAAGTTCCTAAATAGTTTAGGAATTATAATTATAATAATTAATTAAGTTACTAAATGGTTTAGTAATTAATTAATAAGAAGTACTCTCATTATTAAATAATTAAGTTCCTAAATGGTTTAGGAATTGTAATTAATTAATTTAGTTCTTAATTAAATTAAAACCCTAATCCTAAATAGTTTAGGAGGGTTGACTAGATTTATAAATAAAAGGAGTATTATCATAGATCAAGGTTACACACTCTTTCATTAGAATAAAGAGAGTACTCCATAATTCTCTAGATCTAAGGAGTTAGAGAGAGAGAATTAGGGCTAGCCACCCATAGTTTGGAGAAACCATAATCCACTTCCTTAATTCATAGATCTCTTGGTGGATCACCTCTAGAGGCTCAACACTTGGGGAGCTAACATTGATACGTGGAATCTAATCGGTGAATTTGAAGAAAAACGTGAAGGATTAAAGGGAGATGAACTTGTACCCGTGGAAGCTTGGTTCTACAAATGTATAAATTCTTTTATCCTTCCTGAATTAATAATAGTCGCATAAGAAAGATCCGGGTTATTGGTTTGTACAAAAATTTTAAAATCTGATTTTTATTATTTTCGTTGCGCTTATATAATTTGATTATATGTATGCCATATTTTTGCAAACCAACACCTTATACACGTACTCGAGGTAATCGGTCTCTTGTACCTATGATTGTGCACATCATATTACTGCATTTCGCGTGATACCGAAATTTAAAGCGTCCGACAAGCTATATCCCCTGAAACAGGGTTATTCATCTCAGTTTCTAGGAGTTCGCACCAAAACAATCTGGTTTCGCTCAGCGCTTAACGATAAAAAGTAATTTGAGATTCAACTATATCAACAGTCTAGCCGGACAAATGGCATAGACTCATAATCATCAACTCACTCATCAACAATTATGATTTGTTATAATTGGTATTTAAGAATGAATGTGAATAAAAACAAAGATTTTCAATTTTAATTGAACAATTTACAACATCAATCAAAATCAATATTCAAGAAAGTGGAATAATGATAGAACTTAGGAAATGAAACTCAGTTAGAATTTAATATATATAACATATGATTAATGGGTCAAGATTAGGGTTTAGGAACTTGTCTCGATGTCCGATTATTAAACTTATTAACGGCTAATAGCCCTTTCTTGAACGACCTGTAATAATAACATAATCAAATAATATCAATTTAGTAACCCATTATATTAATTTATATAATTAATATTGCTCACAACATAATTATTTTACCCGTCGGATCTATTTTAGGGTTTATAATTAATTATAACCTAATTTGGTTATTTAATCTAACCGTGCACTTTTATGTTCTCATATGTAAAGCACTTAAATACTAATTGGAATTATTCCTCAAAATTGGAGAATTGTTAAATTAAATTATAAAATATTTTTATATATTTTACTGATTTTTTTTATTATTTTTACATAATTTTTATTAAATTTTAAATATTTATTTTAGTTAAATAAAACTCTGATGGCATTTTTGTAATTATGTGAAAAAACTGAACCGATGGCAAAATCGTAATTTCCTGAAATTTGGTCCGCCGCGCATGGCGCGGCCCTGCCTCCCTCTGTACCAAGCGACGTCGTTTCTTAGGTCGGTTACCATGCGCGGGCGACCTTAAATTTTTTATTTTTTTTCTTCTTCTTTCTCTACGTTAACATTAGCCCAACAACAAAATTTTAAACCATTTTTGATCACCATTTCCACAACATAAATACTATAAACATGATATAATCTATAAGTATATATCCAAAAATTATATAGAATAATTATTCTAATTATTTACTAATTTTTCACAAAATTATTTTATCACCAAAAATACTAAAATAAATTAAATAAGATAATTTTATACCTTCCTAAAACTTGAAAACTTTCCTTTGAAGCTTGTTCTTCACCTTGATGGCACCAAAAAAATTTCTCTCTTAGTGGTAATGGTGTTTTCGGGTTGTGGTGATAGTGGTGGAATGAAAGAAAATATAAAGAGATGAGATGGTTTTGTTGGTTTGTTTAGTGATTGTTTTTATTATTATTAAAAAATTTCTCATCCTTATTTAAGCCTTAGATGTGTAAATGATTCTTGAATTCTACTCCAAGTCCACCGACTTAGGAGTAGAATTTGGTAAAAATCATGTACACGTAATAATTTAATACATTACATAGTTATTTCGTGCAATAAATTTTTTATATAATGTATATAAAATATTTATTTTAATTCACTAAAATTCATAAAATGATTTATAAATAATATTTATACATTTTTGAGGTACTTTACTTGATATATTTTGTACACGCATAATGGTATGCATGTAATTATATAAGGTACTTTATACTTCCCTAATTAATAAAATAACACACATAGCTTAATAAAATTAAATTTCTCACATTTCAACTTTTTTAGATATTATATATATGTATTATGTATTATAATAAATTTTTCCACATATTTAAATTACAAAAATATTAAGTCTCATAATATAGAAATTATTCTATTTTACATAAGCACAATTTATCTTATTAAAATAAGACTTATTCATATTTATTAATTATTCTTTTTTCACTATTTCATATATTTTATATAAACTATACAATACAATACTCTATAATTTATATAATTATTAACCTATCCTTAATAATTTTTATTCTCTTATATAAATTTTATATTTACTATTATATAATTTATACAATTATAAATTTCTCTATACTTAATTGTATTTCCCTATATAAAATATATAATTTATTACAATATATTTTATATAATTAATTACTCTTCTTAATAATCCCCAAAAATTCCCCATAATTATTAATTAATTCATAATCAATAATTATGACCTTGTTAATTCTCTCATTAACTTTTAATTAATTTAGAATTTATTTCCAATATCCATCCCCTTTTTATTTACACAATTAAAATTAGTCACTATATATATATATATATATATATATATATATATATATATATATATATATATATATACCTAATTAATTCACACCATTCATATTATTTACCTAGTTTAAATAATTAAAGCATACACATTTTATTTATTTAAATCTTTTTACAACGTCGTAATATCTTGGATATTACATTCTTCCGCTCTTATAAAAATTATGTCCCGGAATTTCTACACTAAACTGCTCAAATAAATGGGGATAATTCTTTTGTATTTTCTCTTCTAATTCTCACGTGGCTTCTTCAACGTTATGATTTCCCCATAGCATTTTAACAGAAGGAATCACCTTATTTCTTAAGACTTGTTCTTTCCTATCTAATATTTGGACAGGAATTTCTTCATAAGTTAAATCCTTCTCTATTTGAATCGGTTCATATGCTATGACGTGCTTATAATCTGGTTTGTACGATCGGAGCACTGATACGTGGAAAACATTGTGTATATGCTCTAATTCTGGAGGTAAAGCCACTTCATATGCCACTTCCCCAACTTTCTTTAATACCTCGAATGGTCCAATAAATCTAGGACTTAACTTACCCTTCTTTTCAAATCTGATTTTTCCTTTCCATGGAGACACCTTAAGAAACATGTGGCTTCTCACCTCAAAATCCCAACTTTGCCTATGCAAATCTGCATACTTTTTCTGGCAATCCTGAGCTACTACTAATCGAGCTTGTATCAACCTGACTGTATCCGCCGTTAGTTGAACTAGTTCAGGTCCTAGCAGTTGACGTTCGCCAACTTCATTCCAACACAAGGGAGTTATACACTTTCTTTCATATAAAGCTTCATAAGGCGGCATTCCTATACTTGCATGGTAACTGTTGTTATACACAAATTATACCAAAGGCAGATGATCATCCCAACTTCCTTTGAAGTCCATAATACATGCCCGCAATGTAACAACCCCGAAATTCGACCCAATTTATTACCTTAACTTTCATATTTGTTTAACATTATATTCCTTACGTCCAAATTTTGGTTCGTTAATAAATCTTTAATCACCTTAATTGATCCATTAATTGATTTTAAAATTATCAATTACCAAAATTCTCATATAAATTTTTCTTTTTCTCAATCATTGTATTAAAATATTTGTATATTTAAAATTCTTACATCCTGGATCCTAGTCCCTGGATCGCAACCTTAACTTTTTCCTTCTTTACAAATATCATAATGTTCAACATTTAAAATTTAATAATGATTATATCTTCACATTTATTCGTTCAATCGTAATTCACAATTAGACCATTTAACAAATCTTTATCGTAACAATCATCTTAAACAATCATAGTTCACCATGTAACTCTATTTGTCCTATCCGGACTAATTTGTAAATAGATACAACACATTCACATAAATTTTACCAATTCACTCACATTGAATCATGACATCGAAATTATAACAGTTACGTATCCAACCGTCTAGATAATTCATCTTTAGCACAATCTGATATTTCTGAAACTCATTTATTTACCTGCAAAAGTTTATTTTAAGCAAGTAATGAGCACAACGGCTTAGCAAGTTCAACAGTTTAGATTTCACGTAGCATATACCTTAATATGTTTAGTGTGTGTCATATATCATGTGCTTGTGCTTCAAATATGGCAATATATCTCATATCGTTGCACAAAGAACACATTGTGGTCATATTAAACACGTATCACATAGCACATAATTTGTATGCATTTAAAACAAGAATTGCATATCATAATAGTTCAACATTTAACATAAAAGGGACTGAAGAACTTGTCTGGCGTCCAGTTATTTAAATTGTTAGCTCAAACCCTTAACTCGATCAACCTATGATCATAAAATAATCAAATAATAATTATTTATCTCTTTATGATATTAATTTACTTAATTAATATCATCTCTGGGCCAATTATTAATTTATATGGTTAATTATATTAACCTCGTCCTTTAAAATATTAACATAACTTAATATTTAATGCTTTCACTACGGACAACCCAACTCATCGGATAAAATTAAACATATTTGGTTGTCCGAAAATTTTATTTAAACATTTTCTAAATTATAACCTTATTAGATTAATATTTAAACCTTTAAATATTAATCTCCAATATTTAATCTTTTTACAAAAACATTAAATTTAATGCTCAATCATCATTTCTACATTTTTAGTATTTTTCTATAATTTTCAATGATTTTTAAACAATTTTTAAACATTTATTTCAATTAAAACTAATTTCTGAGGGCAATGTTGTAATTTTCGCGGCTTTGGGACATAACCGGCATTAATAGAAAAGCTAAGGGGCATTTCTGTAATTTTCGCGTGTCTAGGGACACGCTGGGTATAAACTTAAAAGACTAGGGGCATTTTCGTAATTTGATCCCAAAAACGCTGTCGCGCAATGCGCGGATCATCCCTGGTCGCTCCAAAACGACGTCATTCGCAGGCTTGTTCCGAAAACTTTCGCCTGTCCAAACGACGTCGTTCGGCCTGATGATTTTGGTGGTCGCGCATGGCGCGGGTAATTTCTCCATTTTTACACAAATTTTCCCAACAAAATAACTCCAAAAAAATCACACAATTCATACATAAATATCCAAAAATTATTTGGAATCATTATTATAATTATTTACTAATTTTCCATAATTTTATTTTAACACAAAAACTACATAAATAAATCATTAATTAACTTTTTATACCTTCAAAGCTTGTAAACCTTCCTCTTGTTGGTATCCAACTCCTCAATTTTAGTAGCCATGGTGGTTTTTCGGCAAGGACACCGGGTTTCGGCGTCTCGGGTGGAAGAGAGAAAGCAAGGATGCATTTTATTCTTTTGTTTTCTTTTTCTTTGTTTTGCTTTGTTTCTTTATTTTCTCTTTATATATAGCAACAACCAATTAGCCATTTGAAATAAAAAAAAAATTCCACCGACTTATGTTGCGCCTACTCAGCTTTCTCGAAAGTTCCAAATTGATGCAATAATGTAGTATTTTTATACATTACGTAACTATTCTGTGTAATAAATATTTTATATAATAAATATAAAATATTTATTTTAATTTACCAAAATTCATAATATGATTTATGAATAATATTTAGACCCTTTTTGGGTACCATACTTGACAAATTTTGTACACACATAATGTGACGCCCCCAAATCCGGGTACTTATACCTCGGACTCAGTGCTCACGATCTAAACATAAATCCACTACTAAACAATATATGACAACTAATTCCGGAAATATAAACATAGCTTGTTTATTACAGAAGGTCTACTAATCTCCCAAGGTCGTTAACCTTTACTAAATACAATACCAAATAGTAAGGTTTACATAAAAGAGTCCACCAAACACATATCTAAATAAACTAAAGTAAATAACAGCTAAATTAAGCATTCTCTTTCCCTTTTTCCTTGTCCTTGCCCGAACCTTCTGGCTTAACTGCAAGTATTTCATGATATAGCAAGAATGAGCAACTAGATTGCTCAGCAAGTTTAAAATGAACAATGACAGATATATATATCATGAATGAATAGGGAATAACTCAAAATAAGCTCAACAATGAAATCAATTGTGAACAACTTAAGACAATATAATCAAGATTCAATGAAAGAATAATGAATAATGATTATTTACTGCTGAGCGGTCAATTTGACCTTGAACAATTACATAAGGAATCAATCTTTCGACTGACCCTTTTAACGGGTGACCCTCGAGGTTTGTACGCGAGGGGATCAGCCTCTTGTACAAGATGTATATGCGCATAACACTTAATCGGATAACCGATAATATAATTAATCTTCCCCATAAGAGGGTTGTTCTCTCAGCCTTTACAAGAATCCGCACTAAACAATGGTTTGGATAGCTTTTAAAAATCTTCATCATGCAAATGTTTAGCCAGAACAATTGGGCTAGACTACATCTCAAATAGTTCATAATAACAGAACTTTAAATACTTCAAGATTCAATAAATGAATATGAAATCAAATGCATCATGTGCGATTATCAAGAATAATTTATGATGTGGAATAATTCATTAACTAAACCACTAAGCTTATGTAAGGATATAACTCAAATTAGAGTTAAAGACTTGCACATTATAGATAAGTTTAAGTCGTAGGAACTTGCTCAATATCAAGAAGTTCAAAACTTGAAATGACATAGTAGGGAACTTGCCTCGATTCGCGAACAATAGAGTAACACGATTAATTATGCTTTAAATATCTTCTTTCACCGAAACCTAACATTGATAGGTTAACTTACTTAATTAGTACTAACTTACACAACTTAGTTACACTTAGTTAGTATAACTATCACATACACTTAGTGCAAGTAGTCACCACTTACATGTAGTTCAAGTAATTAGCACATATTACCCGTATATATCATATACTACATGTATCATGTTATTTTGATGCCTCTTGGTCGAATAAATTATGTTTTATAATTTATTTGCGTTTTACATAATTACTGTCTTATTTAATCAGCATGCGCACATATTTTTCGAAAATATTAAACAATCTCATTATTTTTTTCTTTTCTGAGAATCATTAGCATATGATAAATTACGCACAAAATAATTTTCGTTTAATTTTTCAAGCACGTTTACTATTTTTAATTGAGTCATTACTGCCCAAACTTGAAATATTTATCAAAAATCGGAATTTCCAGAGAAAATTCTGAAATTTAAACTGCAACACACTGTTATATCAGAGAACACTCAGTAAAAATTTCAGAGCAATCCGAGCTACTGGGCGAGAATTAGAACAGTTTTAAATTTAGTAACGTGAAAAATCGTTTAGTCATAACTCGCTCATACGAACTCGGATTAAGCTCATATTTGGACAGCGGTTTCGTTTTAACATATATTTTCATAATACAGAAGCACGGAATTTTTACAGCAAGTTAAATGACCGAAATTCCCTTCGTAAAATTCTGGCAGTGGGTTTTTGGCATAAAAACAGTTTCGGACAGTTTTACGGGAAAAATCATATAAAATCACTCGTAACTTGGAATTTGGTCAATCAACTCTCATTTTTCAGAAAACTGGGAGTTCTATCTCCCGGTGTTGACAGATTTTCAAAACAAGTTACGGTTTGAAAGTAGCACTCCCCCGAAGTAGGCTGCCAGTTAAGGTTTTGGTTGTGTTGTTATTTCCTTCACTATTTCTTTGATTACCTAGCACATAAAGTCATACACACATGTAGTAAACATGTCTAAGCATCAACATAGCCTTCTAGCATACATGTAACATTACCAAGCTTAAAAACTAGGTTTACACATATATAAGTTCATAAAACACATCCAAGTATACATATGAACACATAGTATACCGACATACCAACATAAATCACATAAGCTCTACAAATCTTCCATCCTTATTCCTTCAAACCCTACATGGTTTATTAACACAAAACCTCCCACAACCAACCATGACATAACATTTAAAATAATTAATAACCAAAAGTATAAGCTAGGGTTTCAAGAGAACTTTTAAACCTTTTTGTTCTCCTTGCTCTCCTTCTCTTTCTCCCAAAGTAGGTGATGAAGCTTGGAGGCATGCACTTCTCTCTCTCTCTTCCTCTTCCGTCTTGCTCTAAGCTATTCTACTTGAAAATGGTGGAGGATGAAGATGATGGCTAGATACTCCCCCCTTTGGATAAGCTTGGACTTCAAGCTTAAGTTAAATTCATTTAATTCTCTCATTTCCATGTCCAAATAAATTGATTTCTAAAGTCATTTAAGTTCCACCAATGGAATAAAATGTGAGGACTTCCCCTTTTTACCCTTAGGGGCCGGCCTTCCCCCTTTTCTCATTTAATTAATTAATTTTTTTTTCTTTTAAAGCATACATGAAGTAAGTTTACTCATTTTAACTTTTGTAAAATATTCTAATAAATGAGTTTAATTTATATACACCCAAATACAATAAGTTAGGGTTTAGTTAATCATCTAAAATGTCTACTAGCATACAAGTTCCATACATTAGTTAGTAACTAGTACAATTTAATTTCGTACGGTAGCGAAATTAATTACTCGTTGCGCACGAATTGACTAGTTAAACATGTTAATTTAAATTATAACGATGATTCATAAAAATAAATACTTATTTTTAGAATCACTAATCATCCATACATATATTACACATACACATTTAATTAACATCAATTTATTTAATTATTCGACCCATTTTAGGGTTTACCATCATCGAGAATACATAAATAATAGGCTGCTCGCTTTGCCGACTTGCCGACATTACATTCATAGGTTAGTCCATTAAATAATAAATTTATACTATATGGACTCCCCTTTACTAATATACCAATTCATCACATGCTCACAAAGATTTAAATTAATTCATAAAATAAAATTTTTCGGGAATTAAATTCTCAATTTAATTTACAATATGTAATAATAATTAGGGTTCTTACACATAACGCTATACATGTAATTATATGAGGTAATTTATACCTCCAAAAATCATAAATTAATTCATAGGACATATAAAAATTATTTTTCATAACTTTTCACTTCATTACTTGGACATCATGTTACATTAACATATTCACATTTCTGAAATATTATCTTTCATAAAAGTCATAATAATTCCATTATACATAAATATAATTTTTAATAACTTAAAACATTCCTTTTTCTTATTTATTATTCAATTTCTTTAATATTTACAATAATTTCTTTATATATAAATTATATAATTTAATATTATATAATTTATATATTTACATTCTCCTTTCTTAAATAATTTTTAAACTCCTCCATAATTATCAATTAATCAATAATTATACATTCATTAATTCTCTTATTATTCTAATACTCTTATATAAATTATATAATTATCCTTATATAATTTACATAATTATAATTTGTGACGACCCCAAATCCGGGTTCCATAACCTCGAGTTTGGTTCTCATTATTCAACACATTACTAACAATTAAATACATACATTACATTTAAATATCGCGGAATAATACATATTGGTTCCCTTACAAAAAGGTTACAATACCAGGGTCTATCAACCTTAACATAAAAACAGTTCCTATCATAAGGAATTACAAAAGGTTCTTCAACAGTAAATACACATTAAATATCTAATTAGCATGCGTAAGCTAACTTAATCTCTGGCTTTTCCTTTTCCCTTATCCTTCTTTGAGCAATCAGGTCTATCTGAAAAATGGTTCGTGATATAGCAAGAATGAGCAACTAGTTTGCTCAGCAAGTTTAGAACAATCATATAGATTTAATATATCATGAATGAATGAGAAATATCATCAATGATTCAACAATAGATATAACAATTGTGAATGAAACAGGATTCAAATTTTAATAAACAGAATATTTGAATCTTAAAATGTTGAGTGGTCACTAAGGACCCTGAACTAACGAGGGTCTAATAGAGTTTCCTCTGACCCTTTGAGTTGTTTGGTTTTCAAGGGGATCAGCCTATTCAACCCGCTGTATATGCATTACATTTAGTCACTGGCGCCCAAAGTCGGTTTTCCGACACAAAATCCCCTAATTTAGGGTTGTTCAATTCTCAGACTTAATATAAGAAATCTGCACCCAACAATGGTTTGGATAAGTTTTTAAAAATATTCAAGTATTGAATTTATAAACGTAATGTCTAGCTGAACTATTAGTTTTTGACATTTTTAATACAGTTCATGAATCAAGAACTAATAAGCTTCAAGTGCACTAAGTGCGATTTTATAAACAATATGGATGTGGAATAATTTTAAATAATTAAACCACTTCAAGCTTTGACAATAAATACAAGTATAGAAACTTGTTCAACAATAAATGAGTAGGGTTAGAGAACTTGCATGTCTGCTCAGCTACAATAAATATCTAGCTTTAACTAACTTGCTTTGAAAGACCTAACATTAATAAAGTCGGTCTAATAATTAGTACGGCGTATTTGCATAACTATACGCTTAATAATGAACTTACTTACCACACATAAGTACTAACACATAATTTACATTAGTCAAAACAATATTATTAACCTTATAGACCCTCAATAATTTTAGGTTAATAATTTAATAAGTTAGAAAATATTTTTCTTAAGTGTTGGACACTTATTACAATTGTTTAATTAAATTCAATTTATTTTATTAACTCAATCTCTAATTAATTACTATTTAATCTTGATTAAATAGAAATTAATTAATTAACTCTAGTTATTTTTTAAAATAAATAATAACTAATTGTACTTACTTATTATTTAATTATAATTAAATAATAAATGATTATTGACTTAATTTTAAATTTATTTAATTTAATATTAATCAACCAATAATTAACTAAGTAATTAACCTTACTTATTATTTAATTTAAGAAAATTAAATAATAGTTTACTAATCTTAATCCTCTTTAATTATTATTTAATGTCAATTAAATAATAATTAATTATTTAATTAATTTTAATTATTATTTAAGGTTAAATAATAATCAAATCATTCTTATTTATTATTTAAATTAAATAATAAATTATTACTCTAATAACTTAATTTCCATTAATCGTTATTTAATGTTAATTAAATAATAATTAATTACTTAATTATCCTTATTTATTATTTAATAATATTTAAATAATGAATAATTCATTTATAAATTTTATCTCTCTTTAAGTATTATTTAATAGGCATTAAATAATAATTGCTAATTTATCATCTTTATTTATTATTAACATTTAAAATAATAAATAAATAATAAATTTATTTAACTTAACTATGGTTTAGTTAACTAGATTAATATTTAAAATATTTAAATATTAAACTTATTGAAAAATATCCTCCCCAATATTATTTTTGTATTATTATTATTTTTGTTATAATTTTAAATTAGTTTTTAAATATTTAAATTATTTAAATTTAACCCGAATGGCATTTCCGTAAATAAGTTGAAAACTGATCCGAAGGCAGAATGGTAATTTTGCCAATAAAAACACGGAGGGGCATAAATGTAATTTCGCCGGAAAAATAACTACCATAAATCATATCTTTTTGTATAAAACTCAATTTTGAGTGATTCAAACTTTGTTTTTCTCATGATTTAATGTTCTATAATATTAGAACATCAAACCTAAGTTTTATAAAAATATTTTTGGACATAAATTCCAAAACTTGTTTACACACTATTAAACACATATTTTAGCATATAAAATATACCAAAATACAAACCAAACATATTAAACTCAAGCATGGCATAAATATTACAGCTACACATTAATAACTATATTAACATGTTTATACTAACATGATGATTTATTTAATTTAAAAATAAAACTTTATTTAAAATAACCATTACCTTGATTTAATGGCTATCTTCCTTTTTCTTCCAAAATAGGTTGTGAAGGAGGATGGCATGAACTAACTTAGGATTTCTTCTTCTTCCTTGATCTCCCAAATATTTTTTTTCCCTCTCACTATAGCTTTCTCTCAACTCTCTTTTGGACTTAGAAAAATAATGAAATGTAGAAGTCTTACAAATGCAAGTATACTCCTACAAAATATTAGATACACATATTGTATCTATTAATCTAGACCATCATGCACCTATATTGGATACTTGCACAAGAAATGGCTTAAGGACTAAAGTTGATGAAAAGAAGCATGGTGCCCATGTACCAAAAATCAATACAAGCAATCATTTAATTAAATAAATAAGAAAATAAACTAAAATAAAACAAATCAAATTTTTTTCTCTCTCCTCTCCTAGCTTGGTCGGCTAATGGAGCTTCTTTTTGTCCCAAAATGTGAGTCACTTTTCACTTTTTAAATAATTAATAGTTAAATTAAGTATTTTCCAAGTGGGCCAATCATTGGGCTTTAATTTAAAATACCAATTGGGCTTTCTATTAAATTGTTTGGGCTACTAAATTGTCAAATTTTATTATTCTCCACTTGGGCTACTAATTGACCCATGTTGGGCTAATTTAATAATTTACACATTAATTATTCAATCCATGATTAAATAAATAATTAGATTGAATAAATAATTAAATATTCTAACCCATAAGTATTAAATTACTAAATGGACTAATAAATATTATTATTAATATTTTACATTATTTATATTAATTAATAATCATATTAATTAATTTATTATATTTAATTCACTCATTATATTCAATTTAATTGAATATTTAATTAATAGAAAACTTATCAATTATTTTGATATTAAAATTTTAGGGTTTGTTTACTAATTTAATAACATATTAGTAACCCCCTTTAATTAATTCTAGTAATTAATTACATAATTATTTAATCACATAATTAATTAATCACATAAAAAGATTTAAATAATCTCGTAAAACTAACTCATTGGAAATTAAATTAATAATTTAATTAATAAAGACGTGGAAATTCTAGGACATTACATTCTCCCCTCCTTATAAAAATTCCGTCCTCGGAATTGTAAAATAAGGTTACTCAAATAAAAACGGGTAATTTGCCCTCATTTCCTCCTCTAATTCCCACGTAGCTTCTTCAATTGCGTGATTCTCCAAAGTACTTTGACAGAATGAATTATCTTCTTTCTCAGTTTCTGTTCCTTCCTATCGAGTATCTGAACAGGAACTTCTTCATATGATAAGTCCTTCCCGACTTGAATTGGTTTATAGGAGATAACGTGCTTGTAGTCTGGTTTGTATGGCCGCAATATTGACACATGAAACACATTGTGAATATGTTCCAATTCAGGAGGTAAAGCTACCTCGTACGCTACTTCACCCACTCTCCTCAATATTTCGAACGGTCCTATGAACCTTGGACTCAGTTTCCCCTTCTTTCCAAATCTGATCTTCCCTTTCTAGGGAGATACCTTTATGAACACAAAACTTTTCACTTCGAAGTCTCGTTTCTGTCGATGTAAATCGGCGTATTTCTTTTGACGGTCTTGAGCTGCTACTAGTCGAGCTCTTATTACCTTAATAATTTCTACCGTCTGTTGAACCAATTATGGCCCCAACAGTCGGCGTTCTCCTACCTCATCCCAACATAGAGGTGTTCTGCATTTTCTGCCATATAAAGCTTCGTAAGGCGGCATACCTATGCTCGCATGATAACTGTTGTTATATGCAAACTCAACTAGTGGTAGATGGATTTCCCAACTGCCCTTGAAATCCATCACGCAAGCCCTGAGCATATCTTCCAATGTCTGAATTGTTCTCTCACTTTGCCCATCAGTCTGCGGATGATACGTTGTACTCATTCTCAACTGTGTCTCCAATCTCTCCTGAAGACTTCTCCAAAATTTTGACGTGAAGCGCGGATCTCTGTCTGACATAATCGATACCGGCACCCCATGTCTTGAAACTATCTCTTTGATGTACAATTTGGCCAACTGATCCAAACTGAACCTAATCTTGATCGGCAAAAAGTGCGCTGACTTTGTTAGCCGATCCATAATCACCCAAATTGCGTCATATCCCTTCTGTGTTGCTGGAAGTCCTACCACAAAATCCATTGTGATATGCTCCCATTTCCACTCAGGAATTTCTAACGGCTGTAACAATCCACTTGGTCTCTGGTATTCGGCCTTTACCCTTTGACAAGTTAGGCATCGGCTGACACATTCTGCAACCTCCCTTTTTAAATTCGGCCACCAAAAATGCTGACGTAGATCTTGATACATCTTCGTACTCCCCGGATGTATCGAGTATCTCGTACTGTGGGCCTCTTGCAAAATTTCCTCTCGTAATTCAGGCACTAGCGGTACCCAAACACGATTTTCAAATCTCAGCAATCCCATGCTATCAATTTTAAACTTGACCTCTTCTCCATCGGTCATCCTTTTCCGGATTCTGTCACATTCCTCATCTTTGTCTTGAGCCTCTTTCACCCTATCTAACAAGGTTGGGCTCGCCTCCACTTCTATTGACTCATTTGGATTTCTCACCTCCAACTCCATTCGAGCCATCTCTTGAACCAATTGTTCTTGATCTGTCAATATGAACAATTTCTCCCTGCTCTTTCTACTCAGAGCATTCGCTACTACGTTGGCCTTGCCGGGATGATATAGAATTTCACAATCATAATCTTTGATCAATTCCAACCATCTCCGTTGCCTCATATTCAACTCCTTCTGTGTGAAGATATACTTTAGACTCTTATGGTCTGTGAATATCTCACATTTCTCTCCATATAACTAATGCCTCCAAATTTTAAGGGCAAACACTACCGCTGCCAATTCTAAGTCGTTGGTAGGATATCCCTTCTCATAATCTTTTAATTGTCTGGACGCATACGCAACGACTTTGCCGTTTTGCATAAGCACACAGCCAAGCCCCTTGTGCGATGCATCACTGTAGACCGTAAAACCCCCTGTATCGTCTGGTAAGGTCAATACAGGTGCTTCACTAAGTCTTTTCTTTAACTCCTGAAAACTTTCCTCACACTTCTCCATCCACACGTATTTTACCGTCTTTCTTGTTAAGTTGGTCAACGGTGTTGCTATCTTTGAGAAGTCTTGAATGAACCTCCGATAGTAACCCGTTAACCCTAAGAAACTTCTTACTTCTGTCGGCGTCCTTGGTTGTTCCCAATTCATTACCGATTCAACCTTCGCCGGATCAACCGAAACTCCTTCCTTGTCAATAACATGACCTAAAAATTGAACTCTTTCCAACCAGAATTCACACTTTGAAAACTTAGCGTACAACTTCTCCTTCCGTAAAATCTCCAACACCAATCTTAGGTGTTCAGCATGCTCTTCCTCTGTTTTGGAATACACCAAAATATCGTCAATGAATACGACTACAAATTTATCCAAGTATTGCTTGAATATTCTGTTCATCATGTCCATAAATGCGGCTGGCGCATTCGTTAGTCCAAACGACATCACCAGAAACTCATAATGCCCATATCGAGTTCTAAATGTCGTCTTGGGTACATCCTCCTTCCTGACTTTCAACTGATGATAACCAGTCCTTAAGTCAATCTTTGAAAAGTACTTCGCCCCTTTCAATTGATCGAAAAGATCGTCAATTCGTGGTAACGGGTACTTGTTCTTAATTGTTACTTTATTCAGCTCCCTATAATCCATACACAGTCTCATCGATCCATCCTTCTTCTTTACAAACAGCACCAGTGCTCCCCATGGAGAAACACTTGGCTGAATGTACTTATTATCTAACAACTCCTGCAATTGCACCATCAACTCTTTCATTTCTACCGGAGCCATTCTATACGGTGCCTTTGATATCGGCGCTGTCCCTGGTACTAAATCAATCGCAAACTCTATTTCTCTGTCTGGCGGTAAGCCTAGCAGTACATCTGGAAAAACATCCATAAACTCCCTAACTACTGGTATTTGCTCCATCTCGGGACTCACCACTTGTGTATCAACAACATGAGCCAAATACCCTACACAACCTTTCTTCAATAATTTCTTGGCTTGCATCATCGTCAGACAAGAAGACTGTCTTGACAATTTGCTGCCATAAAATACGACCTTAGACTTATTTGGTGTCTTAAGGTGTATGCACTTCTTCTGACAATCAATTATCGCCCCGTGGTTAAACAACCAATCCATCCCAAGTATTACATCGAATTCCCCCAGACGTATTGGAATTAGATTCACATTTAACTTCTGACTCCTGATTTCAGCACAACAATTTCTATATATGTACTCTACCGGAATTACTTCCTTATTAGCAACTTCTATGTTCATTGAGTTTTCTAGTTTGTCTCTAGGCAATTCTAACCGACTAGCGAAATCATCAGACACAAATGAACAGGTAGCACCCGAATCAAACAATACATATGCATTTATATTATTGATCGGAATAATACCTGACACCACGTCTTTTGACCCCACGGCATCTTGCACCGTCATATTGAATGTCCGAGCTGTCGGCTTGTCCTGTGATACCGGTCCCCCGATAGCCAATTTGTTGTTATTACCCTTGTAGCCGCTACCCCCGTCATTCTTCTTCTTAGGGCAATCCTTTATCAGGTGGTCAAATGCTCCGCAAGAAAAGCATCTCACTTTCTTTGGGAGGGGACAATTTGGAGAAATATGTCCCACCTGACCGCGGTTATAGCATGTATTCTTCCCTTTCCTGCACTCCCCGAAGTGGTTCTTCCCACATATATTGCATGCTGGCCTTTTCTGAACACTTCCTTGTTGATTCCCCGAGCTCTTGTCGTTGCTGTTGTTGTCCCATTTGCGCTTGTTGTTGTTATTGTTACTATTATTTCCCCCACTGTTACTGTTCTTACTTCCCCCTTCACTCTTCTTCTTATTCCTTTCTTGATTAAATTTGGTTAACGCATCATTTTCCCCTTCCGCAATGATTGACTTCTTTAGTAAAGTGGCGAACGAGTCAATCTGCAGTACTGCTACCTTGTTGAATATCCAAGGTCTCAGTCCATTCTCGAATCTTCTGGCCTTGCGTTCCTCCGTATCCACTTGATGTGGAGCAAACCTGGCCAACTCATTAAATCTTGCCGCGTACTCAGGTACCGACATGTTTTCCCGCTTCAGTTCTAGAAATTTCACTTCCATCCTACTTTTCATACTCTTCGGGAAATAATTCTCATCGAATATTTCCTTAAATCTTATCCATGGCACCACCCCATCGCCAACCCTATTCTGATTGGCTTCCCACCAGAAATTGGCTTCTCCCTTCATCATGTAAGTAGCAAAGATTGTCTTTTGCTCCTCAACTACCCTCGCGATAACGAACGCTTTCTCTATTTCATTTATCCATGATTGGGCCTCTATCGGGTCCGATGTTCCCCTAAACTCTGGCGGTCCCACCGCTTTAAAGTCTTTAAAATTCGCCAACTGATTTGGTGGTGGTGGCGGATTTGCTACTACTGGGTGGCGGTTTTGCATTGCCTCAGCTAGCATGTCAACGAAGTTTTGCATTGGGTCTACGTTGTGTCCCCCCGCGTCGTTGTTAACTGACTCTTCTACCCCCTGGTTCCTCGGTGGTTGTCTACGTGGCGGCATTTTCTGTTATAAACAAAAATTTACATTATTATACTTATTTTATATTTTTCGTCTCATTACTTTGTATCTTAGGCAATATTTAGCTAAAATACAAATAATTATTTCAACACACATATAAACATAAATTTGACTGCATTTATATTTTTATGTTAAAACAGTAGTGCATAGCACTTTACATCCAAAAGCATACTGCTATAAATGCTTCTATCCCAGAGAAGCTACAAAAGAAGGGATCTGACATATCCTACAACTTCCTAGAGTTGGGATTTAGTGACATATTAACCCTCTAATAAAACAAAAGTTGGGTTCTACTACATCTATTTACATACGAAAATAGAAAGCAACTACTACTACTGAATGCGCATCCCCCTACGGATCGAGTCGTCATACTCCTCATCCCCGATGGCCATCACCACACTCCTGCTGATGGTGTGCATAGACTGACCCTCCTCAGCTGGGTAGTAGTGCACCCTGCTCTGAAGTCTACCATATGAAGATCGGTAGACGTAGCTAAGTCTATCCGTCCTCACCCGCTTCTCGCGGACCTCCTCCTCTAGCTCCATCATCTGACCATGAGCGGCATCCCGCTGTGTCTCCATCTCAATACGGTCCTCTATCGCCTCCTGCCAGTGTGCACAGATGGGGGCCTTCTCTGCCTGAATCTGCTGAACCTTCAGCTCAGCCTCGGCTAACCTAGTCTCAACTACTGCTAACTTAGCCTGCAGCTCCACATCCTGATCTACCAGCTGATGTGTTAGCACTGCAAAGTGCTCCACCGAATCCTCGTACTCCTGCACCTGATACTCCAGTCCTACGATCCTCTCCTTCAGCTCTGTGTTCTCGCCAGAGAACTGATAAGCCGCATCCCTATACTGATCCTCCATGTGCTGGTGGGTCAGGTTCTGCTCCTCTAAATGCTGGGCCCTTGCCTCCAGCTCCTCGTTCCTAGTGGTCAGTCCCTCTATGATGTCAGCGGCAGTAGTGCCCACGCCATCAGCTGACTCCTCCTCCTCAGACTCCTCTGACTCGGCCTCATCCTCACTGTAAGGCCTCATGACTCCGCCCCAGACGGGCTCCACGCGATCCCCCTCCTCAGGATCCGACTCTGGCTCCTCTACGGGTGCAGCCACCAGCGGCTGTGCAATATCCATATGGATATCAATATAGTCCTCCTCAGCAATGCGACTCTACTATCCGATCTCTGCCATCCTATATCATAAAAATAACACACGTTAGTACAACAATAAAATATATTCATTGATGAAATGAAATGATATTTTATCATGTACATCTCGGCTTGATAGATTTTCTCAATCCATCTCCAAAAATACACAACATGATGAATCTCCCCGATTCATCCCCTAACGCACTCGATATGAGTTTAATACTAAGGTTATAACTTAGGTTTCGCAAATCCTAACGTTTCTAACCTACAGCTCTGATACCAACCTGTGACGACCCCAAATCCGGGTTCCATAACCTCGAGTTTGGTTCTCACTATTCAACACATTACTAACAATTAAATACATACATTGCATTTAAATATCGCGGAATAATACATATTGGTTCCCTTACAAAAAGGTTACAATACCAGGGTCTATCAACCTTAACATAAAAACAGTTCCTATCATAAGGAATTACAAAAGGTTCTTCAACAGTAAATACACATTAAATATCTAATTAGCATGCGTAAGCTAACTTAATCTCTGGCTTTTCCTTTTCCCTTATCCTTCTTTGAGCAATCAGGTCTATCTGAAAAATGGTTCGTGATATAGCAAGAATGAGCAACTAGTTTGCTCAGCAAGTTTAGAACAATCATATAGATTTAATATATCATGAATGAATGGGAAATATCATCAATGATTCAACAATAGATATAACAATTGTGAATGAAACAGGATTCAAATTTTAATAAACAGAATATTTGAATCTTAAAATGCTGAGAGGTCACTAAGGACCCTGAACTAACGAGGGTCTAATAGAGTTTCCTCTGACCCTTTGAGTTGTTTGGTTTTCAAGGGGATCAGCCTATTCAACCCGCTGTATATGCATTACATTTAGTCACTGGCGCCCAAAGTCGGTTTTCCGACACAAAATCCCCTAATTTAGGGTTGTTCAATTCTCAGACTTAATATAAGAAATTCGCACCCAACAATGGTTTGGATAAGCTTTTAAAAATATTCAAGTATTGAATTTATAAACGTAATGTCTAGCTGAACTATTAGCTTTTGACATTTTTAATACAGTTCATGAATCAAGAACTAATAAGCTTCAAGTGCACTAAGTGCGATTTTATAAACAATATGGATGTGGAATAATTTTAAATAATTAAACCACTTCAAGCTTTGACAATAAATACAAGTACAGAAACTTGTTCAACAATAAATGAGTAGGGTTAAAGAACTTGCATGTCTGCTCAGCTACAATAAATATCTAGCTTTAACTAACTTGCTTTGAAAGACCTAACATTAATAAAGTCGGTCTAATAATTAGTACGGCGTATTTGCATAACTATACGCTTAATAATGAACTTACTTACCACACATAAGTACTAACACATAATTTACATTAGTCAAAACAATATTATTAACCTTATAGACCCTCAATAATTTTAGGTTAATAATTTAATAAGTTAGAAAATATTTTTCTTAAGTGTTGGACACTTATTACAATTGTTTAATTAAATCATAATTAAATTCAATTTATTTTATTAACTCAATCTCTAATTAATTACTATTTAATCTTGATTAAATAGAAATTAATTAATTAACTCTAGTTATTTTTTAAAATAAATAATAACTAATTGTACTTACTTATTATTTAATTATAATTAAATAATAAATAAATATTGACTGAATTTTAACCTTCTTTAATTTAATATTAATCAACCAATAATTAACTAAGTAATTAACCTTACTTATTATTTAATTTAAGAAAATTAAATAATAGTTTACTAATCTTAATCCTCTTTAATTATTATTTAATGTCAATTAAATAATAATTAATTATTTAATTAATTTTAATTATTATTTAAGGTTAAATAATAATCAAATAATTCTTATTTATTATTTAAATTAAATAATAAATTATTACTCTAATAACTTAATTTCCATTAATCGTTATTTAATGCTAATTAAATAATAATTAATTACTTAATTATCCTTATTTATTATTTAATAATATTTAAATAATGAATAATTAATTTATAAATTTTATCTCTCTTTAAGTATTATTTAATAGGCATTAAATAATAATTGCTAATTTATCATCTTTATTTATTATTAATATTTAAAATAATAAATAAATAATAAATTTATTTAACTTAACTATGGTTTAGTTAACTAGATTAATATTTAAAATATTTAAATATTAAACTTATTGAAAAATATCCTCCCCAATATTATTTTTGTATTATTATTATTTTTGTTATAATTTTAAATTAGTTTTTAAATATTTAAATTATTTAAATTTAACCCGAATGGCATTTCCGTAAATAAGTTGAAAACTGATCCGAGGGCAGAATGGTAATTTTGCCAAGAAAAACACGGAGGGGCATAAATGTAATTTCGCCGGAAAAATAACTACCATAAATCATATCTTTTTGTATAAAACTCCATTTTGAGTGATTCAAACTTTGTTTTTCTCATGATTTAATGTTCTATAATATTAGAACATCAAACCTAAGTTTTATAAAAATATTTTTGGACATAAATTCCAAAACTTGTTTACACACTATTAAACACATATTTTAGCATATAAAATATACCAAAATACAAACCAAACATATTAAACTCAAGCATGGCATAAATATTACAGCTACACATTAATAACTATATTAACATGTTTATACTAACATGATGATTTATTTAATTTAAAAATAAAACTTTATTTAAAATAACCATTACCTTGATTTAATGACTATCTTCCTTTTTCTTCCAAAATAGGTTGTGAAGGAGGATGGCATGAACTAACTTAGGATTTCTTCTTCTTCCTTGATCTCCCAAATATTTTTTTTTTCCTCTCACTATAGCTTTCTCTCAACTCTCTTTTGGACTTAGAAAAATAATGAAATGTAGAAGTCTTACAAATCCAAGTATACTCCTACAAAATATTAGATACACATATTGTATCTATTAATCTAGACCATCATGCACCTATATTGGATACTTGCACAAGAAATGGCTTAAGGACTAAAGTTGGTGAAAAGAAGCATGGTGCCCATGTACCAAAAATCAATACAAGCAATCCTTTAATTAAATAAATAAGAAAATAAACTAAAATAAAACAAATCAAAAATTTTTCTCTCTCCTCTCCTAGCTTGGTCGGCTGATGGAGCTTCTTTTTGTCCCAAAATGTGAGTCACTTTTCACTTTTTAAATAATTAATAGTTAAATTAAGTATTTTCCAAGTGGGCCAATCATTGGGCTTTAATTTAAAATACCAATTGGACTACTAAATTGTCAAATTTTATTATTCTCCACTTGGGCTACTAATTGACCCATGTTGGGCTAATTTAATAATTTACACATTAATTATTCAATCCATGATTAAATAAATAATTAGATTGAATAAATAATTAAATATTCTAACCCATAAGTATTAAATTACTAAATGGACTAATAAATATTATTATTAATATTTCACATTATTTATATTAATTAATAATCATATTAATTAATTTATTATATTTAATTCACTCATTATATTCAATTTAATTGAATATTTAATTAATAGAAAACTTATCAATTATTTTGATATTAAAACTTTAGGGTTTGTTTACTAATTTAATAACATATTAGTAACCCCCTTTAATTAATTCTAGTAATTAATTACATAATTATTTAATCACGTAATTCATTAATCACATAAAAAGATTTAAATAATCTCGTAAAACTAACTCGTTGGAAATTAAATTAATAATTTAATTAATAAAGACGTGAAAATTCTAGGACATTACATAATTTCCTTTATACATCACCTAAATTTTCTTATACAAATTATATAATTTATTATTATATAATTTATATAATTACATTTTTTTTCTCAATCAATGTCTAAATTTTTACCATAATTCTTAATTAAATCTAAAATCAATAATTACAATTTTATTAACTTCCCCATTCGCTTTTCATTTAAAATTGGATTAATTTAATTATTAATCCCTTATTTTCCATAATTAATAACATTTATAATTATCACTTAAATGTATACATTTATATATATACAAATGTATATATATACATATCTAATTTCATATATTTCACATTACCACATAACCTCAATCAAATCATAATTTCTACATTTTCATAATAATTTAATCGTACAATTTATTGTACCTTTACCTGGAATCTCTCTTATTTTTCATAAATTGTTCCCAAACAATTTATTTACCTTTTTATTTATTGTAAATCCACACAATTCATCACCATCTCGATACATATTTAATTTAACAATTAAATTCCTTCACACACTTTAAATTACTTATATCATAAATAATTTAAACCATTTTGATAATTTTATCAATTAAATTCTCATTTAATATTATTAAAGAAATCCTGAAAATTCGGATCCTCACACGCAACATATCCTCTAAAGTTTGTATCGTCCTTTCGCTTTAACCATCGGTTTGAGGATGGTAGGTTGTACTCAACCTCAGTTGTGTCCCTAACTTCTCCTGTAGACTCTTCCAAAAATTTGATGTAAAGCGCAAATCCCGATCTGACACAATTGACACTGGTACTCCGTGTCGCGATATTACTTCTTTAATGTAGATTCTAACCAATTGATCCAAATTGTATTTGATTTTAATTGGCAAGAAGTGGGCCGACTTTGTTAGTCTATCCACGATCACCCTTTTAGCATTGTAGCCCTTTTGAGTAGTTGGAAGTCCTACTACGAAATCCATGGTAATATGTTCCCACTGCCATTCTGGAATTTCAAGATGTTGTAGCAATCCACTTAGCTTCTGCTGCTCAGCTTTGATTCGCTGACACGTCAAACATCGGCTTACATAGTCCGTAATTTCTCATTTCATGTTTGGCCACCAAAAATATTTTCGTAAATCTTGGTACATTTTCGTACTTCCTGAAGGAATCGAGAATTTCGAATAATGTGCTTCCAGTAATATCTCCTCCTTCAATTCAGATACTGCTGGTATCCAGATTCGCCCATCAAATTTGAGAATTCCATTACTGTATATCTGAAATTTTACTTTGTCATTTGATGTAATCCTATTTCTTACCCGAGTACATTCATCATGTGCTAATTGAGTTTCCTTCACCTTATCTAACAGTGTTGGTTGTATCTTTAAAACAAATAGCATCTCATCTGTTTCGGAAGGATACTTCACTTATATTTCTAACTTTGTCATCTCCTGAATTAGTTTATCCTGAGCAGTTAATTTCATCAATTTTTCTCTCTCCTTTCTACTTAAAGCGTCCGCTACTACATTAGCTTTTCCTGGATGTTAGAGGATTTCACAATTATAGTCTTTTATTAATTTCAGCCACCTCCGCTAAAGCATATTCAACTCCTTTTGTGTGAAAATATATTTCAGACTCTTATGGTTTGTATATATCTCACATTTCTCTCCATAGTGGTAATGTCTCCATATTTTCAATGCAAATACTATCGCTGCCAATTCCAAATCATGCGTCGGATACCCTTTCTCATAACCTTTCAACTGTCGTGATGCATATGCAATAACCTTACCATTCTACATCAGCACACAACCTAATCCTTTATGAGTGGCATCACTATATACCACAAAATTTCTTGTTTCATCAGGCAAAGCTAACACCAGAGCTTTGCTTAACCTTTTCTTTAACTCACAAAAACTTTCTTCACATTCATATGTCCATACAAATTTTACAGCCTTTCTAGTTAAATTGGTTAGCGGAGTTGCTATCTTAGAAAAATCTTGAATAAATCGTCGATAATAACCCGCTAGACCTAAGAAACTTTTCACCTCTGTTGGTGTCCTTGGTTGTTCCCAATTAATCACAGCTTCCACTTTTGCAGGGTCCACAAAAATTCCTTCTTTATCAATAACATGACCCAAAAAGTGAACTCTTTCCAACTAGAATTCACACTTCGAGAATTTAGCATATAACTTTTCCTTTCTCAAAGTTTCCAGCACTATCTTTAAATGATCTGCATGCTCTTCCTGAGACTTGGAATATATCAAGATATCATCTATGAACACCACCACAAATTTATCCAAATAGGGTTTAAAAATCCTATTCATCATATCCATGAATGCCGCTTGTGCGTTCGTCAACCCAAACTGCATCACCAGAAACTTGTAATGACCATAACGAGTTCTGAATGTTGTTTTCGGTACATCATCTTTCCTTATTTTTAGTTGATGATACCCTGACCAAAGATCAATCTTTGAAAAATATTTTGCTCCCTTTAACTAATCAAAAAGATCATCAATCCTTGGCAAAGGGTATTTATTCTTGATGGTCAACTATTTAACTCTCTATAATCGATACACAATCGTAAGGTTCCATCCTTTTTTTTTAACAAATAGTACTAGGGCTCCCCACGGAGACACACTCGGCTGAATAAACTTCTTATCTAATAGCTCCTATAGTTGCTTCATCAACTCTTTCATTTTCACTGGAGCCATTCTATACGGAGCCTTGGATATTGGAGCTGTTCCCAGTTCTAAATCAATCATAAACTCGATTTCTCAATCTGGCGAAAGACCAGGTAAGTCATCCAGAAACACATCGGGAAATTCGTTCACTACCGGTATTTTCTCCATTTTCATCTCCCCTTTCTAGGTATCCATAACATATGCTAGGTATCCCGTGTCTCCCTTCCTTAACACCTTTCTAGCTCACATGACTGACATACAACTAAATTATCTCGGCGGTTTGTTACCATAAAACACTACTTTCGACTTTTTGGGAGTCTGTAAAGTTACACACTTCCTCTGACAATTAATCATGGCCTTATGGTTATACAACCAGTCCATTCATAGAATGACATCAAATTCCCCAAGACATATCGGAATTAAGTCTGCATATAGCTTATGTTTTCTTATCAACATAGGACATTGCTTATGCACATGGTTAACGTGTATCACTTCTTTATTTGCAATTTCTATGTTCAAGGGTTGTTCTAAGTTTTCATGAGTTAATCCTAGTCTTCTAGCAAATTCATCAGATATAAAAGAGCACATGGCACCCGAATCAAAAAGTACACATGTATTAGTAATGCAAATTAAAATGGTACCTGACACCACGTCTTTAGATTTTTTTGTATCTTGCACCGTCATGTTAAAGGTTCGGACAGTAGGACGACCTGGTTGAGTTGATGAAGGGAATGTCAGCTTCCCTTTGGTGTTTTCTCCTTTCACTCCACTGGTCACCTCCATCGTTTTCTTTGGACAGTTCTGAGCAAAATGGTATGTCGCCCCACTATTAAAACATCCTGTTTTCTTCAGTCTTGGACATTCTGGGGCAATGTGTCCCTCTTGTTGACACTTATAACAAACCTTCTTTCCCTTCAAATAAATCCCTAAATGATTCTTCCCATAATTACTACACGGTTCAATTTTCTTCTTTACATCTCCTGATTTGTTTCTGGAGGTGTTGGTACTACCACCCCACCTTTTCTTATTAGGAGGGTTGGTAATACTACTACTTCCCCCCTTGAAATCTCCTTCACTTTTCCTTTTCTTTTGTTTTTGATGATATTTCATAATAGCTTCACTACCTCCCTCAGCCAAGATTGTCTTTTTCAATACATCAGCGTATGTTTTTAACTGAAACATACTCACCTTGCTATAGATCCAGGGCTTCAATCCCTGTTCAAATCTTTTAGTTTTTCGCTCTTCTGTACTGACCTGGTATGGAGCAAACCGAGCCAGTTCATTAAACTTAGCTGCATACTCAGCTACTGACATGTTATTCTGCTTTAATTCCAAAAAATTGAATTTCTAACTTACTCTACATTCTAGTTGGAAAATAATTTTCAAAAAATAGTTCCTTAAGCCTCACCCATGGAACTATTTCTCCTGCCTCTCTATTCCAATTTGCTTGCCACCAGTGAGCAGTCTCTCCTTTCATCATGAAGGTTGCAAAAGCAGTCTTCTGCTCCTCTACTACCCTAACCACCTCAAAAACCCTTTCCATTTCCATAATCCAAGTTTGAGCTTCTATAAGGTTTATAGAGCCTTTAAATTCTGGTAGCCTAACTATTTTAAAATCTTTAAAATTTGCAAAGTGAGGGGGTTGGGTATTCTATTCAGCAGGAACTGGATTCCTATTTTGCATTGCTCTTGTTAGTAAGTCTACTAACCTTTGTACCAAATCAACTGAAGTTGTTTCTGGTTCTGTTCTTGTATCTGTCCTAGTGATTTCCTTCATTGATTCCTCTAGTGCCTTCCTAGCAAGTCTGCCTCTCTTTGGCGGCATTCTGAGATATAACTTCATATCAATTTACATTACTATATTTATTATGCAGAATTTAAAATTAGCAATTTATATTAAAACATATCTCATAACACTACCATTCATATATTTACATTAATAGTCAACTATTTTACAAAGTACATACATACCCCAGGTCATACATTCATCCTATTCACATATCCCATCTCTATTATTTATAACAAAAGTAGGATTCCATACTATTTACATAAACACACACACACACACACACACACACACATATATATATATACACCCCAATATCACATTACCCTACGTTCCACGGATTCATTCCTCTTCTCTCTGCTTCCTCGTATTCTTGTCTTATAATATTGATCGCCATATCGCGATCAATATCTCGCTAATACTGGCCATCTTCCACCGGATAACATCGAATCCTGCTTTGTGCTTTTTCAACCAAAAGGCATACTCCATATCGTCCATCCTTACCTGTCTAGTCCTCACCTCGTTTTTTGCAAAGTCTACTCGCCTAGTTGCTCTACCCCAAGCATTTTCAATCCTCGAACGATCTGTCATCTCTCTGTTTAACCTATCAACGAGGATTTGTCTTTTTATAGACAGATCTGTTATTCTATGTTCAGCGTGGGATAGTTGATTTACTACCTCATTCTCCTATTGGGTGAGGACCTGAAGTTCTTCTTCTCTTTGCTGTGACACAATATTTTGAGCTACAGCTTGGGCTTCTAACTCATGTACTTGGTGTGTAAGATCGACCACCTAAATCTTTAAACCATTTATAGTGTTTATGGCGTTAGCTATTAATTCTTCAGTTAGGTCTAAATTTTCATGCGGAGTACCTTCAAAAGACCCTCCTAATTCCTCTTCTTCTTCTTCATTTACTTTCATATGCTCTTCTGGTTCAAGGTCCGATCCATACTCTAACCCTCCCAAAACACTGGCAGACTAGCAACCACCTGCTCATGTACTACATGTATATCCCTAACTTCTTCCTCTTCGGGCCTAGCTCCACTTGGCTTGCCTGTTTCTGACATCCTATAAAACTACAACACAATAACCTTCTATTAACGTTAATCTAACAATCACATAATAATTTTTAAATAGTATATAAGTTGTTGACTTTTACATCACCTACATTACCTACTTCCCCTTTTCTTAAACTCGATTTGAGTTGCGTACTTATATCTAGGTTTAGTACTAAGGTTTTCCCCCCACCTATAGTCTTAAACCCTTTGGCTCTGATAACATCCTGTGACGTCCTCAAATTCGGGTTTCTTAGACCTCGATTTTGGTGCTTACTATTCATAAATTCTACTTTCAATCACTTCCACTCAAAATTAACATTAATATACATTATATCTATTAATATTCAACTTAATACAAAATATGTCTAACAAACCCCCAAGGTCATCAACCTTTACCTACATACAGCGTTACTAAGGTAAATATTTCACATCTAAAGCCACAAAATGGATTTAAGACCAACTGGGAATATTTCATCACTGCTTCATTCTGACATCTTTCATTTGCCTTTGTCCTTCTTATTTAGACCCTCAGATTTAACATCTTTGTCTGCGATACATTAATCAAGTAAGAGTGAGCAACCAAAGTGCTCAGCAAGTATAAGGAATTGAATAATAATGCATTATGAGGAAAAGAATTTATAATAACAACGTAATCAATAATGTAACATTGACTCATTTCAAATGAAAGGAAATAACTGAAAGAAATATCTTTTGAAACATAATAAATACGAATTATACTAAGGGTCACAAGACCATTGAATATAGATTAATCAATGGTAACACAGATAACCTGTATATGTCATAAAGACCATAAAACCTTAAACACGTACTCGAGGTGATCGGTCTCTCGTACCTATGATTGTGCACATCATATTACTGCATTTCGCCTGATATCGGAATTTAAAGCATCCGACAAGCTATATCCCCTAAAAACAGGGTTGTTCATCTTAGTTTCTAGAAGTCCGTAACAAAACAATCTGGTTTGGCTCAGTGCTTAACGATAAAGAGTAATTTGAGATTCAACTATATCAACAGTCTAGCCGGACAAATGGCATAGGCTCATAATCATCAACTCACTCATCAACAATTATGATTCATTATAATTGGCATTTAAGAATGAATGTGAATAATAACAGAGATTTTCAATTTTAATTGAACAATTTACAACATCAATCGAAATCAATATTCAAGAAAATGGAATAATGATAAAACTTAGGAAATGGAACTCAGTTAGAATTTTAATATATATAACATAGATTAATGGGTCAAGATTAGGGTTTAGGAACTTGCCTCGATGTCCAATTATTAAATTAACGGCTAATAACCCTTTCTTGAACGACCTATAATAATAACATAATCAAATAATATCAATTTAGTAACACGTGATATTAATTTATATAAATAATATTGCTCACAATATAATTATTCTACCCGTCGGATCTATTTTAGGGTTTATAATTAATTATAACCTAATTTGGTTATTTAATCTAACCGTGCCCTTTTATCTTCTCATATGGAATTATTCCTCAAAATTGGAGAATTGTTAAATTTAATTATAAAACATTTTTTATATATTTAACTGATTTTTTTTATTATTTTTACATAATTTTTATTAATTTTTAAACATTTATTTTAATTAAATAAAACTCTGATGGCATTTTCGTAATTATGTGGAAAACTAAACCGATGGCAAAATCGTAATTTCTTGAAATTTGATCCACCGCGCATGGCGCGGTCCTGCCTCCCCCCCGTACCAAGCGACGTCGTTTCTTAGGTTGGTTATCGAAAAAAATTTGTCGTCGCGCATGGCAGGGCTCATCCCCTTACGCTCACAAAACACCGCCGTTTTATTCTCGGTTCCGAAAAAAAAAATTGGCTATCGCGCCATATGCGGGCGGCCTTAAATTTTTATTTATTATTTTTGTTCTTCCTCTACATTAACAGTAGCCCAACAAGAAAATTTTAAACCATTTTTGATCACCATTTCCACAACATAAATACTCTAAACATGATATAATCTATAAGTATACATCCAAAAATTATATAGAATAATTATTCTAATTATTTACTAATTTTTCACAAAATTATTTTATCACCAAAAATACTAAAATAAATCAAATAAGATAATTTTATACCTTACCAAAGCTTGAAAACTTTCCTTTGAAGCTTGTTCTTCTCCTTGATGGTACCAAAAATTTTCCTCTCTTGGTGTTGATTGTGTTTTCGGGTGGCGATGATGGTGGTGGAAAGAAAGAAAATATAAAGATATGAGATGGTTTTGTTGGTTTGTTTAGTGATTGTTTTTATTATTATTAATCTTTTCCTCATCCTTATTTAAGCCTTAGATGTGTGAATGATTCTTAAATTCTACTCCAAGTCCACCGACTTAGGAGTAGAATTCAGTAAAAATCATGTACACGTAATCAATGTTGTAAAATCGGATCGGACCGACGGTCGGACCGCGGTTCGACCGGAATCGATCGACTTTCCGGTCCGATTCGGTCAAAAAATCATAAATTCAACGAACCGGTCAAAACTCGGTTGACCACCGGTTCAACCAGTAAAACCAGTAAAGTTGAACCGGTGACCCGGTTTTCAAGTATTTTTTTTTTTTTTACAAAAATATTTTTAATAATATTATAACATTATTTTACTATATTTTAGTTTATAAAAAATTAAAAAAATGAAATATTTTTTTAATTATTAATAATATATTTTTTTATATATTTTTAACGTCACTGGTTCAATAACGATTCGACCACTGGTTGGACCAGTGACCCATCCACCCGGTAACTTTTACGGTTCGATGACCCGTCCGATTTTCTAAACATTGCACGTAATAATTTAATACATTATATAGTTATTTCGTGTAATAAATATTTTATATAATGTATATAAAATATTTATTTTAATTCACTAAAATTCATAAAATGATTAATAAATAATATTTATATATTTTTGAGGTACTTTACTTGATAAATTTTGTACACGCATAATGTCATGCATGTAATTATATGAGGTACTTTATACTTCCATAATTAATAAAATAACACACATAGCTTAATAAAATTAAATTTCTCACATTTCAACTTTGTTACATATACGTTACATAAATATCCATGTATTTCCTCCCACTACATAATATGTACATATATCATTTATTATATATACGTATTATGTATTATAATAAATTCTTCCACTTATTTAAATTACAAAAATATTAAGTCTCATAAAATAGAAATAATTCTATTTTACATAAGCACAATTTATCTTATTAAAATAAGACTTATTCATATTTATTAATTATTCTTTTTCACTATTTCATATATTTTATATAAACTATACAATACAATACTGTATAATTTATATAATTATTAACCTTTCCTTAATAATTTTTATTCTCTTATATAAATTATATATTTACTATTATATAATTAAAAATTTCTCTATACTTAATTGTATTTCCTTATATAAAATATATAATTTATTACAATATATTTTATATAATTAATTACTCTTCTTAATAATCCCCAAAAATTCCCCATAATTATTAATTAATCCATAATCAATAATTATGACCTTGTTAATTCTCTCATTAACTTTTAATTAATTTAGAATTTATTTCCAATATCAATCCCCTTTTTATTTACACAATTAAAATTAGTAACTGTAACAATAGATAAATATATATATATATATATATATATATATATATATATATATATATATATATATACCTAATTAATTCACACCAATCATATTATTTACCTAGTTTAAATAATTAAAACATAAACATTTTATTTATTTAAATCTTTTTACAACATCGTAATATCTTTGGATATTACAAAACCAATAACATTTAACACATATTCCTCCTTAAATCATGAGTTCTAACTTCAAAAATATACATAAATAGTTCATCAACTTTGTAACACAACTGTCAAGCCTAGGTTTCATCAAATATCAAACATAAAACATATAACTCACAAGAATTTCACAATCAAGCCATGTACCCCAAAGATACATGCATGACCATCCTTATTTTTAAATTAAAACACAAAAATGATAAGTTTACTAACTTAAACATGCTTATACCTTCTTGTATGACTAGCTTCTTTGCATAGAAAGCTTTGTCTTGATGAGTACTTCATTTTTCCTTCTTCCTCCAGGACCATTTAATCATCTTAGCTCTATGATTTCCAAGTTTTTCTTCTCTCTCTCATGGCTTCCACTCATTTCTCTCTCTTAGGGCATTCTTTTCAAGCAAATTGAATGAGGAATGCTTGCTAACTTAGTAAATTATATGAGATTAAATTCAAATTGAGTTACTTAGCTTAATTATGGCTAATTTTAACCCAAGGACATTTTGGTCATTTCACAATATAAGTGAAGGGCATTTCTGTCAATTCACCTCGGACACATAAGTCATTTTCTAATTTATCAAGGATATTTTAGTCTTTTTACCCTTTAGGACACAATGATCATTATCCAATTTGTTGAGGGCCATTTTGGTCTTTTGTCATTTTTGCTGGAATTTGCATTTTCATAACATTTTCCATTTTGAGTACATTTTCCAGCTCTCTTTCATTACCTCATTTCATACTCGTTTCAATCAATTCTTCTTTCAATCGACCGACTAGGTCATCCATTGTTACGTCCACGTAGTCTCATTTTATAGCTTCGTTTGCTAATTAATCATAATTGGACTACACAACCTCCTTTTAACCATAAAATACGTTTCTTGTCTCCTTTAAACCTTTTTGGTTCCACATTTCGTAAATTTCCAATTTCTGATATTTCAAAAAGTCAAAACTCTCACATTTTCCATAAATCACTCCCTCGATAAGCGAACCTCGACCGAATTACCAAAATTCATCGTCATTTAACCTTATTCGCTTATATATATCACTTTACGACTTTAACGTCCTTTCACTTGCATACTTCACACCAATATGCTAATTTTGCACCATTCTTACATCCAACATGATCTTTACTCATTCTCGAGGTATAACATTCTGTATTTGCACATCATATACCTGATCATCTTATTTCCATTATTCAAAACTATCAATTTCTTAACAACTTCAATATTCTAAAATCATTATCCATATTATTCCTTTAATCTTTAATATACCAATTAGATACTACTGTTCCTTCTTTTCTACACATACTGACTTACCTTGTCACTCTCATATCCTCGCCTCTCCTGGCCTATTCATTTAGCTTACTATTAAATTTCATAACCAAATTCAATTCAATTATATATCATCATTTCCATTTCTTATAAACTGTAGCTTATCTTTCTATATTTGATCACACACACACACACACACACACACACACACATATATATATATATATATATATACACACACACATAATTAATCTATTACCTGCTGACACGTAATCTCGCATCTTACCATAATTCATTTCTATCACATTGATCACACAATAATTCACATTTAATCATTTCCTAATACATTCTATCATTTAAACTATGTTTTATCTCATAACCTTTACTTAATTCATCAAAATCCTTATTTGCAATTCCTGTAAAATCCTAGGGTGTCACAAAATCTCTCTCAACATATATGATCTGTAACTATACAACTTGTAAATTTAAATCTAGGTATAGCAATACTGTCAAACTCAATGTTCTGTTCAAGGCTTATACTAAATGTAGATATCTCTGAAGTTGTTGATTTCAAAAATAGGTATATTAAATGCTTTTTTTTTCCTTTCTCTTAATATTGGAAATTGAAGGATTTTTATTTTCAACACAATTATAATTCATTTTATTCCAAATAATAGTCTTTGTGTTCAACGAGATAATTCAAGTTGACTAAGTCATTTGTCTAGCTAGAGCACATATTCTATTACAAAAGATTTCCTTGATAAGAAAACTCTTGATGAAATACGAGAGACTAGAGAAGTAAAACATGTGTCACAACACCATAGTTTTGTATATACATAAACTACATTTCAATTTAAATGTATTATTATCTTCTTCTTTTTTTGTGTTGTTTTTCTATGGAACAATTCAGGAGTCAACATGTGTAGTACTGACTACTATTCTTTGCATAAAAGCTAAATAAAATTGGTTCTACAATTCCTGGTAAAAATGTTGAAAAAAAGGTGAAAACTAACAGTAGAAAATATTGGTGTGATAAATGTTGCGAGTATGTCAAATTTGTTGTTACCAAGGTATTGTACTATATTATTTTGTTACTGTGTATTACAAAAATAATTTAATAGCATGACCAATTATTTAACTTGGTAAATATGTCTTTTAAAACATATTCAAAGTTCAAGTAAAAGTAATGGATGATACGTCTAGTACATCTTTTGTTCTGTTTGATCGTGAAGCTCAATAAGTAATAGGAAAATCAGCTTATCAATTGAGGGATCAACTAGTGAAGGTAAAATTAAAAAAATTATATTATTAAATAGTTTCCCTATACCGTTTTTAACTTATGACCAAAACTACTTTTAATTATTTTTTTCCCTGTGTTTAAGGTTGAAGACTTTGATTGTTTTCTAGATGAACTTAATGCATTGTTACATAAGAGGTTTCTTTTCAAAATTCATATTTCATCTTATAATTTGAAGGGAACTTATGTGACATTTATAGTGGCTAGAATGAGTGATGATGACAAATTAATTGAATCTTATACAAGCTTACATAATGGAATTCAGGTCTTATTATCAAATATATTTTAATTATTTTCAATTTTATGTTCAAATCATCCAATATCATCCAATTTTATATATATGTATGTATGTATAATGCAATTTTTGTAATACATAAAAGTACAACGTATTGCTTATATGTTTGATTTTTTTCTGTTTCTAAAGTCTATGTAGGGGAAGTCATTATCTGTTGCATTTGAGGTTACTATTGTTAATTACATCACACCTATAAGCAAAAGGCATAAACCATTAATCAACGACGATGATGTACAAGGATCTCAACTAAGGGATGTTGAAATGACTGTAATATCCCGGATATTTGACAAGACCTTCAAATAAGATTTTGGATGATGAAATAAAGGTTGAAGTTAAAATCTAGATTCGGAGAAGTAAAAGGTATAGAAATTGAGTAAACATTTTATCCTAATTTTTGTGTTAATATTTGAATGTGAGTAAATGTGAGTTATTAAATTTTAAAACCTATAATTTTATTAATATGGATACTAAGAGGTATATTAAGAGTAAGGTAATATGATACCTTTAAAACTCAATGAATTATTCGACAAATAAGATTATGTAAGAAATTTTATAATAAAGTATGTGAGAAATTTAATAAGTAAATAAATTTCAAATGGAGAAGTTATTGATATTGAATTTTATGTATAATGATACGAGTATATTTGATGAGCGTTATCAAGTAGTTAATTTAATTAATTTAAATTAATTAAATGATGAAAATGAAAAACAAGATAAGACTATGTTACAAATTAACACGTCTTGAAAGTTGACCTTAAATGGTGAATGAGAAGATTGATAATTATAAATTAAATAAAGAATTATCATGACAGGCATGGAATATAATTAATTTATTGAATTATATTTGTATAAGATTAAATTATTTAACTAATGTGAATGATAGCCTTGATGAGCTAAATTATATATTTATTTAAGTAACTTAATTAATGTGTTAAGTAATAATATTAATTATTATTGAATAAACAACCCAAGTTATTTAGTTAACAAGAGGTTGTGTATAATGTGAGATTATACAAGTAATTTAAATTACTTTATAGTATGATCTAAATTATTAAAATAATATAATAATATTAGATAATTATTTTGATGACCCAAATTATTTATTTGGAAGGATAAAGAAAGTTAAAGGATTAATCGTTCATGAGTTAGGTGGTAGAAAATCGTGTTCTCGAGCCACATGAAAGTTATGGAGAGTTGTGTTCTCGAGCCACGTGAAAGTTATAAAGAGTTGTGTTCTCCAGCCTTGTGCTCATTTAATTGTGAGATGTCTAGAGCTTTGTGCTCATTGGGTAATGTGTGATGTGTGTGTGTGTGTGTGTGTGTGTGTGTGTGTGTGTGTGTGTGTGTGTGTGCGCTAAATAAATTGAGGTATGTGTTAACAAATTAGCTATGGTTAATATAACCATACTTGGGTTAAGTGTAAGAATTGAGGAAAAATAGCTAGGTTGGCTCAAGGCTCCATACATGCCTAAAAAACACAAATTCCTAATTTTCTCCCATGCAATGTCATTTTCCTTAATTTGTGGATCTTGTTCCCTCTAAGTTTAGTGTTCTTAATTAACTATGTAATAGCTAATTGAGAGGCTAAGTATTCTTACCATTATTCTATAAATAGAGGACATCTCCAAGCCTAGAAAATGTTGGTTCATTAGTCATCTTGTGTTCTAAGAGTTAGAGAGAGAAGTTGAGAGCAAAAGAAAACTAAAGAGAAAACCAAATAAAGAAAGCTAGATCTAGTGAGTTTACATGGTTGGATGAACTTGAAACAATATTTAAAGTTGGAGGCCTCTTCATTGTAAAGATTCCTAGCTAAGAAGGTGGATCATCCAAGTCTCCTTAAGTTTCTAGCAAAAAGGATCATCAACCAAAGGTTCAAAATTATTCAAAACCCTAGTTTTGTGTTTTCTTTGCTCTATATTTAATTTCTATGGTAGAAAACTATTTTTAAAACTCTCTATGCTTAAATCCATGCTAAATTAGTAGATCTAGGGTTTAATGGGTTGAACATGGGTATTGATATGCATCTATGTTGGTAAGTTTGAAAAAAAACTTGAAAACGCCTTTACCAGAAAATCTTAAAACGTAATAATCCATTCTCAGATTTACTGTTTCCGTAAGTCGTATTCATGATCCATCAATTTTGGGTGGTAGGAATATGAGATAATAAGAGATTCCAAGTGGAATGACTAAAAAATATTAAACGAGCTATCCGTGGTGATTTTTCTCATAAAACAGTCCTGCAGGAAAAAAAAAATCTGGAAACCTACTGCCTAAAAAATTGAACGGCCTATTTTGGCCATTTGTATTGTTCTAAAAAATCCGACATTTTTACAAATGATATTTTATGTTATAAATCAGCCACTTCCCAAAATTGAGCTTCATCCGACTTCGGATGAGTGAGTTATGACAAAACGATTTTCAATGTTTTAAAAGGGTATGACTCCTATAAATTGAAGTGTGTAACTACAAAATTTATGAAATTTGTACTGGACCTGCTCTATGCTGACAGGAAGCTACCATATAAAATTCATAATTTTCTAATAAAAACTAGATTTTTAATAATTACTTCCATTTCTGGACAGAAATGGACTATTTAAAAAAAGTAAATAAAGTTGGAAAATTAAACGAAAATTATTTTGTGTATGGAATGAAATGTACTAAAGATATCCAAGAGTTATAAAAATAATAAGCCAATTAAGTATTTTTTATAAATACAAAGGACTTGAGAAAAATAAGGATAAAAAAATAAAATAATTATGTATTATTCAATTTTAATTAAATAATAAATAAAGGTTACTATTTATTATTTAAATAATATTAAATAATAAATAAATTAAATAAAAATAATTTAATTATTTATTTATTATTTAAATAATATTAAATAATAAATAAAGTAAACGAGTATATGAAGTTAATAAAATAATTATTTATTATTTAATTAATATTAAATAATAAATAATGGTGATTAGTTATCTAATTATTATTTAAAGGATATTAAATAATAATTAAAGAAAAATAAAGTTAATAAGGTAATTATTTATTACTTAATAAATAAGGATGATTTATTATTTAATTATTATTTAAAGGATATTAAATAATAATTAAAGGGAGATGAAGTGAATAAATTGATCATTTGTTATTTAATTAATATTAAATAATAAATGGGGTTAATTAATTAAGAAGTTATTATGTAATGACGTTCAATAATTATTAAAGAAAATGAGGATAATTAATTAATTAATTATTATTTAAATGATATTAAATAATAATTAAAGGAAAATAAGGTTAAAATGATAATTGCTTATGTAATGATCAATAAACAAGTAAAGTTAATTAAATTAATTATTTATTTAATATTAAATAAATAAAAGGAAGAAATTAAATAAATAAGGAAGTGATTAAACAATTTATATTTAATTGTTTAAGTCTTTAAATATTACTAACGGAGTAAATTATTATTAAATATTTAATGATAATAGCAAGTGATGAAATATTATTAGAGGATTAATAATATTGATAATTGGGTGAATATTATTAAGGGCTTAATAATATTAGTAACCAATTAAGATGTTGTTTAATACTTAATAATGTTCGTAATTAAATGAGGTATTATTAATGTATAATAATACTGGTCGGTAATTAAAATATTATCCAAGAGTGAAAATATCATCCTATAATTTATGACTTAGTAAATAGGGAACTGTGTGTTGTCGAATCAATTTATTTGAGAATAATAAATGAATCACTATGTGCGTTACTAATTGAAAGATAATTATATTAGGTCTTTCAAATGAGGTAAATTGAATTGTGTAGACCTAAGCGATGAAGCAATTCAGGCAAGTTTTTCAGTACTATATGTTATTCTTGTAAATCTGTTGCTATATGCATAAACTATTATGTGTGCACTTATTGCATGTGCTAACTGATTTCTAAATATGCCTATGTACAGTTATATAATGTTAATAGTTGATATATAATTAATGCTATGAGTTGAAATGTGTTATATGAGTTATAAAACCTAAAAATATTAACATGCATGGTAAGCATGAGTTAATTGTATAAATCCAAAGCATAATAAGTATGATGCATGTATAAATGCAAAACATGGAGCATAAAAGCATGAATTAAATGTGACCTACATGTTATGCGATAACTGTTAGACTTGCTGAGCCGTCGTGCTCATTCTTACTATAATTAAGTATTTTCAGAAAAGTGCGAGGAATTTGAAGATCCCGATAAATGCAAAGGAAATTATTGAAGTTATAATTGCTATAAAACCTTGTTGTTATAGCTGTTTAAATCTTTTGATTTAACATAATGGAATAATTATAAATTGGTATTATTCTTGAATTAAGGCCTTATAATAGTAGTAAAAGGCAGTTATATATTAAAGCGAGTGTTTAAACTTATGAACTCGATTAGATTAGAGAAGTCCGTAAATAGACTAAATATTTATTATTAGATTGCGAGCTTTTGTTTGCTCACAATAATTGTAATACACTAGGTCATGAAATATAAATGATCTGAGTTGTAAGATTTACGTAAAGATTGCGATTCTGAGACAGAGTTCAAAGGAATATTATAAAAGTTTAAATTTATTGAGTTTTAACAACATATCATTATAGAATGTTGTGATTTGTAAAGAGAATGTTGTTCGTTTAACAACTGAGGGTCGCCCGTGGCTAGTGCGGGGATTCCCAGGGCGTTATAATGTCAACCAACAAGTTGTATAATAAGATCAAAGTCGAGAAGAATGATAACATAAATTGTTCAAATGAATTTGATAGCATCAATCATTCTACATAGATATGGTTTTAAATTTTTGGCAACTGATTATGAATTTTAGCATGAACAATTGATATGGATGAAACTTTTTGATTTTAATATTAATTATGGGATATTATGGAATCTATATTTATTGGATGAAGAGGTTTATTATTTAGTGTTTGATTTGCATATTCCTACTCTTTACGTTTTTGAGAAATAATGGACCTAATTGGGCAACCTATATTTTCTACACCTAGGACTTAAACTTTTGCAATTGTTATTTTAATTCTTTGGGATAATTTTTATTTAGATATCTTGATTGAGAACTATCTTAATTTTATAATACTTTTTTTAGTACATTAGTTTCTTATCATAATTTTATTTATTAATTACATATATAAATTTATAATCAACAAAATGAATAATCTCACTGCGACGCGCGGGTTTGTTTCTAGTTTCATCTAAATTCAATCAAATAATGAGTCAAAATTAAACCAAAAATTGACCAAAACTCATTAATTAAAAGTACATTATAACATATATAAGATTATAACATATATTTTTTTACATGATCTTATCTTTTTGCATGCTCATTATATCTGTACGGTTAAATTATTAAGTTGATGATCAAATGATATTGTATTGGAAGTTACCAAAGATAATTTATCTTAGGTCGATCTAGGATGCGTTTATACTCTATATGTGTGTGAATATATGTATATACTAATGAGTGTTTGGATCCATATATATGTTTACGATTTATTATGTTTGAAATTTGATGATAATTACAGGTTGGGAGGTGACAGCTAAGAAAAAGGCACAAGTTTAGGATCAGGTTTAGAATGTGCTAATAATGAGAAGCTCATCGGAATACAAACACAATATAAGGGAGTGTTTGTGCACCCATTATTGCTGCAAGTTCTGTCCAATTGTTTTTCGAAAATGAAAAGTAGGAGCTTTAAAATTACCACAAAGATGCTTGGATGATCAACATACTCGACTCACATGGTTCATTCTATTTAATTCGCTCAAAGGTTTTAGTTGTAGAAATTGATATACTTAATGTTTCAAATTTTTTATATTTATTATTAAGTTAGAATTCTCAAATGTTTCAAAATAACATAATCAAAACTGCTTTTAATCTTTGAAATTAAATATTGCAAAATTTTCTTTTGAACAAAAAGCTGCCATGTGAATAAAAAAAAGTAATAGAATCCTTCTTGTCCATATTTTTTTAATTTAAATTTTCTATATATTATCTACCGGGTAGACTCAAACCTATTACCATATAGAGGAACTTTTCCACTAAGCTATCACCTGCGGTCTACGTCCAGAAGCTGGTCAAAACAACAGAATGTCCCCTTCTTTTAGCAAACCAAGAACACAACTAAGAATTGTAGAGGAAAAAGAGCGCTTGCTATTAATTAAAGGTGGTGGTGTCTGTCGTGCCACCATTTCCAAATGAGAAGGAAATAACCTATTTGTAATCACAGAGGGAGAGGATTAAGTTAATCACTTTTGTCACAAATTTTGTATGACACCCCCAAATTTGAGTACTCACTACTCCAGATTTGGTGCATCACTATTCAACCCATGATACATAACTAACAACATAATATAAACTATTATACATTATTAATGCATCATTTGCAAAAATCAGTAGTACATTTACCCATGATTTACTTACATCGCATTCAAAAACCAACATCTTAAAATATTACATCATTAACTAATTTACAAAAATAATATAATATTATTTATTTACTCTTTAGCTATTTTCTTCCGCTTTATCCTTTCCTTTATCCTTAGTGTTCAACCTTTTCAAACCTTCTGCTTTAATTACAAATATAATTTGCAAAGGTGAACAACTAATTTACTCAACAAGTACAAGGCAATTCAAGAAACGATATATTATAAACAAAATGTAAAATTATCAAAGAACTTCAACAATTTGACTAGTAGAAGTTTATGAAATAACATGAATAAATTGAAAGTAGAATACAAACAAGTCAATCATATTTGACATGATATAGCATGTACTTTGTAATCTTATTCATTTATTAATAAATATTTATACAAAGACATTTTCTTTATTCATATTTAATAGATGATATTAATTGTCATAAACCCATAGTTATTGAGAAATACTTTTAGAATCATGATGATAATCATGCTGATGTGATCTAAATTTAAGATAGCTCAAAACTAAAAAATTTCTTAATCGTGGGATTACTAAAATGAGGATTAGTGAATCTAGATAGATTACTACATACTATACTTGCTCTTATGAAGAAGATGATTGATCTTATAATCATTTGTGTAGAGATAATAAAGTAAGTATGTAGGTGCTTATTAGAGAATAAGTTCATTGAACGTGACTCGCTCAAGAAACACCTAATGGAGTCTTATTTGCCTGTCAATAGGAGTTCCTTTTATGATAGTAGTACAAGTGATTATTGGACTTGAGATCATCATAGTATCTTGTGTATGATGAATTATGTTTAGACATATTCTTTAAAACCTTTAGGGTGTATCAAAAGGGTATGTTCGGATATAATAAGTTGTACACGGAAATAAGTGAATGAGCAACAAAGAATCTATCACTTATAGTAAAATAATAGAATATCTTATGTGATTCGATAAATGACAACTCAATAGTTCTTGACCAAGACAAAATGAAAATTAGAAAGTAGTTTCAAATTTACATTAATTAGAGTTATTTATTTAAGAATCGAAATGCATATAATCAAATAAAATAAGACTTGACAGTTATACCATGTCTTATATTTGATTGGGATATTGTGAGGTAAAAGGATTGAATTGTACGGTAACTATTCGCTGAATAGGTTATTTTATGATTTAATGTTAAAATCTATATTATCTGAAAAGTCGTTGATCACTAAGGGTGCTTACCCTTGTTGTGGAATAAATATTATTTATTTAAATGAATTAATGTTTTAATTTATTTATTTAAATAAGATTAGAATTGTTCTAATTGATTTGTTCTACAACCGATTTAATATAGAGAACCTAAAGGGTCACACTGTAAAAGAAAAATAATTATTTAAGAAGTAAATGACATAATTAGAATAATGAATTAAGTGTATTTAATTTATACTATAGGGATATAATAAATTAAAATAGATTAATTATTATTATTATTATTATTATTATTATTATTATTATTATTATTATTATTATTATTATTATTATTATTATTATTATTATTATTTAGTTCTTAAATGGTTTAGGAATTAATTAATAAGAGTACTCTTATAAATGATAAATAAGTTCTTAAATGGTTTAAAAATTATAATTATTATATTAAATTAATTAAGTTATTAATTAGATTATGAGTTTAATTAAAAATCATATTCCTAAAGATGTCAGGATGGTTGACTATATCTATAAATAAGAGAAGTCTTATTATGGATTGGTGTTACATACACTTTCATAAGTTTTGGAAGAGTATTTACATATTCTCTAGAGAAAGAAAACTAGGATTTGCCACCACACACTTCTTCAATCATTAATATTCTTTGGTGGAACACCTCTAAATACCAAATACTTAAGTGGTTAACGTTGATCATTGGAATCCAATTGGTGAAATTCAAGGAGAACGCAAAGAACTTGTAGTTGAACATATACCCGTTGAAGCTTTGAGTTCTATAAGGGTATAATTCTTTATTTTCTTCTTTATTAATTAATAGTTGCGCATAAAGGTCGATCCTGGATTATGGTTTATAAGTTTTTAAATTTGATTTTACCATACTTCCGTTATTTTATGCAATTTGACTGTATGTCTATGAATTTTTACAAAACAACATAAATAGGAAATGAAAGAATTCCTTTAATCTCAATTATGTTTAATGTCATATTGAACGGTTATAGGGACCTTGAACTTATACCAAGTTCGATAGTTAAAAAATTGTGAACTATCCACATAGACGAAAAAACTTTTCATTGGTACTCTAGGTGATTAGCCTATCGTATCCTATGTTATGTATGTGTATAGGTATGTGTTTAGAATAATTTATTGGGCATAATTTATTATATAAAATTATTGTTTTTCTTAAAAAAGGTTTTGGATTATATATATATATATATATATAATTTCCGAAATTGAATCACGGTCGGATGATTTGTGTATATATGTATATCTTGTCCCTATATCAAAGTCACTTATATGGATGATTCTTATGTGGATCAAGGATTCATGATTTGGCATGTACGAAGGGACTTCGGTTAGTGTGTGTGTGTGTGTGTCTATATATATATATATATATATATATATATATATATATATATTTATAATATATATTAATTAGCCAAACAGTTTGGTAATTTTGTGTAGATTTTAAAGTTCAAAATAAAAAAGTTTATTTTGGATAATTTTAAAATAATAAAAATAAATAGTTTATTTTTAAATAATTTTATAATTAAAATAAAAGGTTTATTTTAAACATGAAATTGAATTTCATGCAACTTTAATTGTCCATTAAATAATATCAATACATATGTGGAATGATTTATTTAATTCATGAGATGAATATTATTTATTGATATATATATATATATATATATATATATATATATATATATATATATATATATATATATATATGTTGATATATATGATAATAAATGGAATTGATTATGGACTATTGAACATTATGAATGAATTTATTTTAATTGGATGCATGAATGAATGAGTTTTATAAATGGGGGGTCTGCGTACCTATTTTCTAATTTTTCTTGATGTAAATTATATCCCACTCCTATATACTCTCACTTAGCTGGTGATCAAGGTTTCTATTTATTATAAATTATTTGTAATAGGATTAGTTATAATTATTTTGAAGAATTGGAGCTAAGGAGCGCATGGAGACCCGTTTATAATGGAACCCATATTTAAATGTAATCATTACATTTAATTTAATTTAGTCTTGCACCATAGGTTTGACCTTTTGGTTCACTTGGTGGCTCTAGTGAACCAAACTAGAATAAAAGTTCATAATTAATTCAAGTATAATATAGTATTCTATATGTGTATGCATAATATATACTTATTTTATATTATCTAAACATGTTTCATATTTTAAATAATTTGACTCATATTATATATATATATATATATATATATATATATATATATGTATGTGTGTGTGTGTGTGTGTGTGTGTGTGTGTGTGTGTGTGTGTGTGTGTGTGTGTGCGTGCGTGCTAAACAAGATGAGACAATTAATAACAAACCCCTCAAAGTAAATTATATGAAGTTATAACGTTAAAAAATATTTAAAATATAGAACGTCGTCTTTTAGCATGATAAAACAATAAAGTATCAAATACTCAATATAAGTTTGTTGTGCACAAACAAGGCTTATATCAATTATTTGAGATGTTATTTTATCACATTAGATGCTTATAAAGAAATTGAGCATTACTGTTTTGTTGTGCACACACAAGGACAACATTTTTCTCTTCAGTTATATGGAAGTGCTAGATTGGACTTAACTTAGATAATTTTGATTTGGATGTACACACACATGATCATAATAATCTAAGAGGTTAAAGATAAAGAGTTACATGTTGACGTAATTGATAAGGAGTTGTCTACCCGTTGAATAAACTATAGTTTGTTGTGCACACACAAGACTATATCTATGTTGATAGGATCCTGATCTCACTAGCAAATCTTTAATTAGATTTGTCTAACTATATAAAGAGGGTAATATAGTTTGATGAAAATTAGTGAGAGAAATACCAATTTAAATAAAGACCTAATTTATTTTGATAATTAATAAAATAAATAAATGCTAAAATATTGTCTATTTTTCACATGCAGAATTTTACAAAATGTCAAACTCATTATCACTGTGTAGCATACTTGATGCTAACAAACTGACCGAACCGAATAACACAAACTGGTTAAGGAATTTGAGAATTGTTCTCATTACTGAAAAGCTTTCCTATGTCCTAAATTTGCCTGCCCCTACAACTGTTGTAATAAATGCCTTTGAGGAAGAAATTGCTACTTTTAAGAAGTGGCAAGATGATGTAGTTGTGGCTCAATGCATCATGTTCACATCCATGACTAATGAGCTTCAGCGTCAGCACGAAAGATGGATGCCCCTACTATACTACTGCACCTTAAAGAACTTTATAGTGTGCAAAGTATGACTACTAGATATCAAATATCTAAGGAGCTCTTCCAATCTCAGATGATAGAGGGCACTACCATTGAGACTCATGTCCTAAAGATAATCAATCTAATTGAACAACTTGGACAATTAGGGTTCGTGATGGATGGGGAGTTAAGCCAAGATCTGATCTTGCAGTCACTCCCAGACACCTTCTCACAATTTGTTGTGAATTTTCATATGAATAAGTTGGACGTTAGCTTGCCTGAGTTACTGAACATGTTGAAAACTGCGAAGGGTCACTTCCCATCTAAACAAAACCAAGTCTTGTTAGTAGATGATTCTTCCAAGGAAAGGAAGAAGCCAAATGGAACTTCTCAAAAGAAGAAATCTAAGAAGGCTAAGGGCAAGGTGAAAGTAAAGGATAATAAGAAGGAAGATCCAGATAACAAAGGAATGTGCTTCCATTGCAATAAGTCGGGTCACTGGAAAATAAACTGTAAAGAGTATATTGCAAGTTTAAAGCAGAAGAAGCTTGGAAAAGCTTCAACCACGGATCAAGATTTGTTCATGATTGAAATAAATCTTTCTATAAGTCAAAGTCTTACTTGGATATTAGATACCGGTTGTGGTTCTCACATATGTAATACTATGTAGGGACTAAACAGAAATAGAAAGCTAAACAAAGATAAAGTCATCCTGTGCGTGGGGAATGGAGCATATGTTGTTGCAGTAGCCGTAGGAACTTATTGTTTAGCAGGGCCTACGGGTAAGTCCATTTATTTAAATAATTATTATTATGTTTCGGTACTTATAAGAAACATTATTTTTATTTTTATGTTAGATAAAGATAGCTTTAAGATTATAATAAAGAAAAATAGTTGTTCTATTTATAACAATAATGTTTTGTTTGGTATTGGCAATTTAGTGAATGTAACTTTAAGTGACGACCCCGAATCCGGTTCCCTTTAACCTCGGATCTGGTTCGCTACAGTACAACATTTTCCTTATCATTCATGACTTACAACAATATTATAATTGCTAAACAATCATTTATTTAAAACTTTACATCTCTTTCTATTCTAGAATCGTAATATTTACAAATTTCTAGTTTGTCTCAATATCATAGATGATACGAGTTCATTCTATTACAATCAATTTGAGTATTTAAACACTCAAAATACATACTAACCATTTCTTATAATTACATAATCATTTTACCTGTCAAATTTGGACTCATAACTACAACAATCACTTAAACTTTCGGTGAAAATAATACGCATTCCTGATCATTGATCTTTAACGAAATCTTCGGATATCTTGCATTTATCTGAAAGTATTGGATTTATAGCAAGAGTAAGTACAACGGCTCAGCAAGTCTAATAGTTACACATAACACATTGCATGCTTCACATATTATACATACTTTGCATATTATACCTACATCATGCTTTTCATTTTATGAATGTTTCATACATCTTATACATCACATATAATACACAATTAATCTCTATCATATCAGGCTTCATATTTTATACATACTTCACATGTAATCATATTTCATGTTTTTCACATATCACAAATATCATCAATATATCTTCATATCAATAATTTAACATCATATTGTAGCATAGCAATGTACATAGGATCAAGTTCTGAAAAACTTTCTTGGTTCGCTCCTACCATTTACGCTTATTTTGTGTCTTTAATTCAACCTACAATTTATATATGAAATTGACACCATCATTAGTTACAATTACTATTACTTAGTCTTTATATAAGACTCTAACTTCAAGTTATTAACTTTTAAGATATCCGACAAATGAACATTTAAGTTCCAGACAAAAACCTTAGCCCAAAATAAAGTTCGGATATGTCGGGTATGCTTAACCAATTTACGCCTTCAATGCACGTTCTTCGTACGATCCACTTTTAATAAGTTGTCTAAATTAGTCACAATTGGACTATTTACATTGGTTTAATTAAATTAAACTTTCTTCTTTTACATAACTTAATGATTTAGATATTTTATAATGTACCAAATACCTCAAAATATTATCTATCTTGGATAATATACAACTACATTCAAATATTATTAACCATTTAATAATATTTTAATCACTTATTAATATTATTAACCATTTAATAATATTTTAATCTCTTACTAATATTATTAATTATTTAATAATATTTTAATCATTTATTAATATTATTAACCATTTAATAATATTTTAATCTCTTACTAATATTATTAATCACTTACCATTAATAATAAATCATTTAATGATAAATTACAACATTGATAATAATAAGAGACTTAAACAATTACACGCAAATTGTTTACTCACTTTATTATCCTTAATTCATTCACATTATTTATTTAATATTAATTAAATAAATAATTAACTCAATTAACTTTATTTGTTATTTAGCATTACATAAACAATTATCTTATTAACCTTAATTCACTTTACTTATTAGTTAATATCCATTAAATAATAATTAATTAATTAACTAACTTCATTTATTATTTAATATTAATTAAATAACAAATTATCATTTTATTTACTTTATCTCCCTTTAATTATTATTTAATGTCCTTTAAATAATAATTAAATATATCCTTCAATTGTACGGCCTACAAGGTATGTGTGAGCTTAACATAACTATTAGTCATAACAAAAACTCTTTATATAAACATAAGACATTGATTTTGCAAGTTTATCTTAGATTTTAAGTCTCTAACGGTGTTTCGTTTAGACTTTTCATTAACCGACAAGTTAAACCGGAGTTCCGACTTGATAAAACTTTAAAATACAAAAAAATTGACTTTTAGGGTTGTTCATATTTAGTCTTAGTCTCGGAATCCATACCAAAGAAATTGGGATTGGATTTAATCACTTCCAAAGGTAATATCAACAACTTAATTTATCATGTCAATTATGTCTAGTCGAAACAAGTGGCATAGACTCATAAAAGAAACAATTCGTGAATCACATAATAATTAAGGAAACAATTTCACTTCATCACGGAACGGTTCACAAAATGCACCTAAGTGTGGAAACGTAAAATTCAGGAAATCTCATATAACTAGTAACTTGTACAATTTAAAGGACTAGCATAAATTAGAGAATTTGTATGATTTAATGAACTTGCAATAATTAAGAAACTTGTACACAAGCTTAAAAATAAGAAATTTCATAATTTGCGGAACTTACACAGAATAATAAATTTGCACAAGTTTAGGAACTTGCCTGATTTAGGTAACCCTTTCTCAATTACGATAACTTCTTCCAATCAATTACCCACATCATCCATAAGGATTTATTTAATTAAATTAATTATTATTATTATTATTATTATTATTAATTATTAATGATAAACTTCCGTTATTAATTCCGTTAATTCTTTCATCGACTAAAAATTAAACTTTACGTGTCCCCTCCCATCATTTCCATAATATTGATATAAAATGTCTTATTAATGCTTATTTAAGCTCATACGACTCATTTTAACACATTTTATCCGGTAACTTAAAATATATATTTACGGCTTTATAAACTATAATTTTTCCTGAACTCGCGTAACTCAAAATTTTCCATTAAGCCTCTTTAACCATTTTATTATTTTTCATCCTCTTGGCACCAAATACTTCAAAATATTTTACATGTAAAAATAAGTTTTAATTATTTTCCAACCTAATTTATTATTTTTAAAAGATCCATTTATGTCTAAAATTCCCGGATTTATTAAAATTTGAGACTTATTCCAAAAATTACAAAAATTTATACAACATGTTATACATATCAAAGAGTCACTACAGTAAACATTTTGTACCATTCTAGTTAATTAGATTCAGTTCCAATAGTATTATTTTTCGTAACCCAAATTTTATTTTATCATAACTCACTCATACGTGGTCTGTTTTAGCTCATGTTTGAGATAAGAGGTACTTATTATGATACACTATCAGACCTGAAAGGCCCTAATTTATTGAGCATCTTAAGCTACCAAAACAGTATCCTGAAAATCTGGGCAGCATTGATCCTCTATTTTATTTTATTTTATTTGAGGCAGCGTTTAGAGGACTCCTAGACTCATCTACAGGCCTTGACAGAACTTTAAAATGATTTAACCACAATGAGTTATGTATGTTCAAAAATCAACGTTCAACTAAGGTTTTCTATTTTTAATCTTTTGTTTTCATCTTGTAATTTTTTATTTCTCATAGTCTATCATTAAACACTACTACACATATATTTTACCTTATTTCTTCAGAATTCTCCATAATCCACCATAGTCACAACAAACCCCACAAACAAATATTAAAAAACATAATCTAAAATAAGTAAACTAGGGCTCTGTTTCGCGTTTTTGTTAAATTTTTACATTCTTGTGCATGATTCTTGCTATTTTTACACACCATATATTATTTTAACTAAAGTATGAAAGATTCACATGCTTCATATGGAAATATTACATAACTATCAATATATACAAAAAAATAAGACGAAAGATTAAATTTTATACCTTCTAGCTTGTTTATCTTGTTTCCTCCTTGTTTTTTCCTAATTTTTCTTAATTGTTTTTCCACACACTCTCTCCTTCTTGAGCTTACCGTGACCTGCCTCTCTTCTCCTCTCAATTTCTTATTTTTCTCTCTCTTGTTGCAAGTATACTTGATATAGATATATATAAAACATGTAGTCCGACTTGGTCAAGCTTTATTTGATATGCTTTAGTAGAACTTCCTAGAATTCCTTGGTCCCTCATCCTTGCGGCTGCCGACCACTCCCACAAAACATGTGACAAGAATGAATTTTGCTCTCTTTGTTTTATGCTTGGTAAGTATATATATAATAAAGGGGTCAAAAGTTGGTCAAGCCAAATTGAAAAAGTGTTAAGCCAAAAAATTCTTGGGAGATTAATCCCCTAATAGCTGTTGACTTACTACTCTAATTAACATGTGATGGAATTTTATTTTCTCATTTTTTTACTCCCTTGCTTGGTTGACAAATTTGAAAATTCAAAGGTTTGAATATTGGACTAAGATTTGAATATTTGACCAACTTAGAAATCATTTTAAAATTTTGACCCACTTACTTGCAAGTATTCTTCCACTATTCCTTAGTTTTCAAATTATATACAACACCCTTACTTACGTTTTTACTCGTATGCATTATAGTTTATTTCTTCCCGCGTGTCAGTTTTCAATAATAATATATTAGGTTATGATACTTTAAAAATAATTTTTTTTCATATTAAACAATACAAAATTCACATTTACATTCATAAGTCTTATTTACATTGGTTGTGTAATGATCAAGAATTTTGTAAGGATTATTATATTAATAAAAAAATGAGAAATTATTTAAAATTTTATATGCACTTATGTGTATATGTGTAATTATGTGATAGAAAGAATACACAGTTAGTTAATTCAGTGAACTTGAATTAATTATAAATTAAAGAAAGGATTATAATGAACAAATAAATTATGAGAGAATTGTATGATAAGCTTAAGTTATGAATTAACTAAACTTGGGAGAAAATTTAAGCTGATTAATGGAATGTAATTAGGGTTAATCAAGTATTTGATTAATTCATGGGAGTGATGTAATATAATTCCTAATTGATAATTGAGTAAGTTAGAATTAATTTTATGATGATTATTTAGGTCCATGTATTTTATATATGTGTTCAAGTGAGAATTAATCTAATTAGTCCAACATAATTGTGTGCATGGTGGCCCAACACTTAAATATATTAGTGAGACATATGGTGTATTGGGAATGACCCAAAGTTTAGCCCAAGTTGATAAATATAAGTCCAACATAAAAGACCAATTCAAAGTCCAATTAAAAATGCAAGCATTGTCCCAAAATTTGAGACCAAACCTAGAATGCTCCCAAAACAAAAAACTAAAAAAAAAACTAAAACTAAAAAAACAAAACAAAAGAAAAGGAAAAGGAAAGAAATGGGAAATCCGGCCACCCCCTAGGGGGGGGGTGCACCTTTGGAGTTTTGTGATGGTCAATGTAATGCCACCAAAATTCCAGCACTAGCTGCGATAGACTTTATACGTTAAACTCCATATATTTACTAACTTAACTAATGATTTCATAATCATATTGATTGAATTAGTCTATTTTAGACTATTAATTAAAATTTTTCTTAACTTAGGCCCTAGATCTTAACTTGATCTCGATCTCATTATTTATACAAGTATCAACTTATAGCTCATCTGCATAAATGGAAAACACAATATATAACGGTCCAATTTTAATCTTAAGATTTAAATATTCTATAACTTTACATATCCAAGATTCATAGCATTAAATCATTAGGACAGTTATTGGGAACTAAGAATCTCACGATGAATGTTTGTATTTTCATCCGTGAAAAATGTTTGCATCTTTATCCTTGACAAATGTTTGTATCTTTGTCCGGTGTAAAATTCTCTTTTCGTACAGAACATATCCAACTAGTTAAAACCTTTGTTCGAAACACATTTGGTTATAGTGATACCTCTTCATATCAATTTGCTTACTTATCTGACATTCAGAATAGTAATAACAAGCTTGTACTTGGGTCCGAGAAACTTAACAATGAATTTGACCATTTCACATCGATTAGTCATGTCTCGGATGCTTACAATACTCACAAATATTATTTATCATCCTCATTCTAATAAGTAATTCATTATTAATATTGTATTAATATTTTACTATCTATCTAAAGTTCAGAGTATTAGCATAACACGATCAGTCCATATTATCAATACCCTCATTCAGATTAATAGATCTTTTAACAATTCTAAGTTATATCAATTTAAAGACATAACAACATTTGATGATAATAATTAATATTATTCATTTCATTCGGTTACATGTTTTGCTTGGTTGTATTACAACAGTCATTATGACTTTATACAATTTACAAATAATTAAATCATGAAACCTAATCTGCGCTTCTTCTTTACGTTCATGATCTTCTTATCATTCTTCTTTAACAGCAAACAAAGTTTTATTTGCAAAAATGAGCACGACGGCTCAACAAGTCTAAAAAATAACACATATACAGTTTATGCTTTTATATAAACTTTAACATGCTTTGACTTAACATATCTCTCAATTCAATATCACAAAGAACTTTCATTTCAACAATTTATATCACATTGTCACATAAAACGTATAAAACATGTATATAACTTGTAAACATAACATATAAAAGTTAAAAAACTTACAAACATTAGTTGAAAGCTTCATATAAAATCTATCACATAACAAATAAGAGATAAAATACTTGTACATGACAATTTGAACAATGTTTAGAAGAATTGCCTTGAAAACTAACTTCAGGGTTTCCTGATAAATCGTTAAATGCCTACATAAAGAGTTACGCATACCCGAATATTAGTTTATCAAATTTTCCTTCTTATTAAGTCTTAGAATAACTTAATTAGACTATTTTCATTGAAAAAATTATTTCGTTATGCAGTGAACTCAAAATCATAATTTTAAGCCCTAATACCCGAATGGTCTTTTTAGCTTTGACCTCTTTTAGGTAATAGTCATAACTTTCTCATAAGAAAATATTTTAAAGTTATTCTTAAGTCTAAATTCATTAGAATTTCATAATCTACAACTTTCGTTCAGGTTGCTAAGGCATATTCCAATATTAAAAATTTAGAAATCAGCAAATAAAGTCAAATTGTATACTAGACTTATCTTTCTTTGATCCGATTGGTAAAACATGATACATCAAGCATTAATTTACTAATATAACATGTTCTAACACTCAATAACACTTCATCACATAAAAATAATAAAATCATAAACCTACTTATATACGAGTTATGACTTTTACTCAAGAATACGAATAACGAATCGAAGAACTTGAAAAACTAAGTTTCATCGTTTTTGGTTTAGCTTGTTAAAACATGATGCCAGAAACATGAATTTGCTAGGCCACCATATTTCATAACTCTATAACACTAAATTTCAAAATCATAAACATACATATGTAGGAAATTATGACTTTTGCTCAAGAACACACGAATAACGGAAACTCGTACATAGTAACGACTTATACTTTTGAACTTTTGAATTTCATACATAAAATAATTTGAGCATTATAACTGCTTACATATGTGATTATGTCACTTTATATTTGACAAAATTTGGTCATTATAACGGTTTATTTACTTGATTTTAATAGTTTATAATTATTGCTCAAGAACACACGAAGAACACGGAGAACGACAATCATACATGGCTACAACTTGCATTATTGAGCTTTTAAACTATGAATTAAAATTTGACATTATAACTACTATAGAATGAAGAAATGCTCAAGAACACAGAGAACGACAATCGTACATAGCTACAACTCGCGTTCTTGAGCTTTATTAACACTAAAGATGAAAAAAAATCGAACATTATAACGACTAGAGATTGTACCTTTTTAAATTGCAAGTTTAACTATTTATTTGCAATTTTCTTGAATTATAACTATGTAGAATATATATATATAGAGTATTTCTGCTCTTGAATTTGCTCTTGAAAATTATAAGAAAAATGAAGAGGTTAACTTCCTCTTTATAAAAAAATCATGTTTCATTAATTGCATTTTTACCCCGGCTTATTACACTTTACACCCTAGCATATTCTTGGAATATTCTTTTAGGGCTCACATCATCATTACATCACAATTCTTCTGATTGGTCGATTCATTTTCACTTGGATTTAGTTCCAAACAAATCGTGCTATTTTTTTTCTCAATTAGTGTAATCGTGCTAGTTTTCCTAGTTTGGTTACACATACTTAGTTACGCATAACCCAGTTTGATTTCAACTAATTATCTTCAACTTAATTTATTCTTAAGTCTTCCGGTTTAATTGACCTTTACTGATTAAAAGTCTAATATTATTGATTTTTATTTCGTATAAACATTATTCTGTGAAGTGAAAAGTCCAAAAGACATGACACGTTTTTCGATAAATAGTATTTTTGGTGACCATTTCTCAAAAAATGGTTAAACAATCAAAAAGAAAATAATTTTCTCCTTATCCATATTTTGTCATATTCCTGACACGCTTTTTGAGAAAAAAAATTAATTGATTATTACGCATCTATGCTTCATACAAACACTGTATCCCTTAAGGGAACATTCAAAAATGTAAAGCGTTTTCATTTGACAAGCGTTTTATGTTTTATTTTTGAAAATCTATTAGTGGCTCTCTGATATATATTCCCCGTATAAATACTATATCGTGAAATGTAAAAAGTCAAAACATCGAAATGAAGAGTCAAAATGTCGAAATGAAGAGTCAAAAAGACAACAAACATATTCTCGTAAATCGTGTCATTTCAGTCTTTTTCTCAGAAAAATTTTATTGGTTCCCTGACATCTAAACCTCATATTAACACTATATTGCGAAATGTAAAAAGTCCTACAGATGAAAGAAATAGTTAAACGAATGAAACATATTTTTTCATGAATAGTGTTTTTACACCTTTGTTGAGAAAAAAAACTTTTATTGACTATTAAGTATTTTTAAAGTGTGAGAATGATGAATTTTGAAACAAAATGTCAATTTGACGTACACATTTCCCTCGAGAGCCTAGGTTATTTTCTAGGGTTTAGGATTTAGGGTTTAAGTTTTAACTCTTTTTTAATTTAGGTTTTTGCCTAAATTGACTTCTTGATTTTATTAAGTGTTAAGGTTAACTTGGTGAACCAAAACAAAAAATTCTACACATAGAATAATCACATAATACATTTAAAAGCTCAGTTTAAGCTTTATTAATCACGTAACACATAGTTTAGGTTAAAAGTTTTAACCTACAGTCATATACGATTGCATTATTGAGTTGTATATATTTTTTAAGATAGCTCAAGGTATACTCGAACAATCGTTCTTAGATTTTGAATTGACAACCTTAATTAGATCTTATTAGATCATATTTGAAATATTTGGGCTATTACAGTCAAATTTTAGAGACTTTTGTCAAAAAAAAAATATTCCTTAAGCCTTGTATTTTTGAACATTGTAGAAGGCCCCCATTTTACTCCTAGATGTCTCACTTTTTCTTTAATTTAAGGGGTAATTTTGACCTTGGTTTAATTAGCTCTACTTGCATTGAATGATTAACACAACTAATCAAGTTTAAGAATGAATCTATAAATAGAGCTCTCAACCAAGCATTTAGAAGGATTGGCAAATTTTGGCCAAGTGTTGAGAACTCTAGAGAAAGAGAGAAAAGAAAAGAGAAGGGGAAGAGAGAAAAAGAGGGAAAATATTCTAAATGAGGTGAAACTCTTGAGAATTCAAATAAGCAATGAAGGAGAATGAGAAGAAGATCATAGTGGAGGCTCTCACAAGATTTCTAGCAAAGAAAAAGTGTGCATCTAGAAGGTATATTGATCTAGATCTTTAAGATTTATTGTATATATAGTTATATAGTTGATTATCATGTTTTTTTTGTGGGAGTTGATATTGTATTGGGGAACCATGGCGGGTTCCGAAGGTATAATGAGAAATTTTGATGGAGTTATGTGTGTAAGTCATGTTGTATGTGAAAATATACATATATGTTAAGCTTGTTGAAAACCTAGGTAATATACTTGATATTCAAGAAAATGACTTATGTTACATATGAAAACCTAAAGATCTGTAACTTGTATGTGCTAGATCTATGAGTTACGGAATTAATCCAAGTGGAACGAACAAAATTGGAGTTGTAATGGATTTATGGTGGAATTTATAGTAAAACATGTCATATTATAAATCCTAGCTTGATGGACCAAAGTTTTGGTTAATAAATATTTTTCAAAAAATGATTAAAATTTTGAATACTGTAATTATATGAGTTTACTAACTAATGAACTTGGTTTGAACTCATTTGGATGTAAAATGAACAAGTTATGAAAGTTGAAATCAAAAGAGGAAGAAAATCACAAGTTGAAAAAAATAGCCTAAACATTCTGCTAGACAGCGTCGGGATGCTGTATTATTTTTATTTTTTTTAAAGTCCGGAGGACATTGCCAGGGTGTCGTTCCCAATTTATTTTAACACGCTGGGGACTTGTCCCAGAATCTTAATTAACCGGGTCATAACAAAATTTCTTATAAATAATATTAAATAAATAAATAGTAATAAAAAAATAATAATAAAATAGAGGATGAAATAAATAAATAAATAAATAAAGAGAGAACAAATAAAATAATATTTAATTTGACCGATAAAGAATAAACAAATAAAATAACAATTAAGTTATTTTATTTGTAGATTAAAGAGGGAGTTAAATAAATAAAAAGTTAAACAAATAAAATAATAATTAAATTATTTTATTAAATGAATGAATTTTAAACAAATAAAATAATAATTAAATTATTTTATTTGTAGACTAATTAAATAAAATTTAAACAAATAAAATAATAATTAAAATATTTTATTTGTAGAATAAGAGAGTAATATATAAGCAAATAAAATAATACGGAGGGTTATTTTATTTGTGAAGTTTGAAGATAAATTAAATGAGTAAAGTTTAAACAAATAACTTAATAATAAAGATTGTTTTATTTGTGAATTATAAAGGATAATTAAAATAAATAAATCTTAAACAAATAAAATAATAATAAAAATTATTTTATTTGTGAAATAAATAAGAACTTAATAAATAAGATAATATAGATTCTCTCATTTGTAAATAGTAAAGATAAATTAAAGAAAATAAAATGTAAAAAAATATAATAATGATAAATATTATTTTATTTGTGGAGTAAGTGAAGAATTAAACAAATAAAATAAGAATGAATTATTTACTTTGTAAACGAATCAAAGTAAGCAACGCATTAAGATTACTCAATGATAATTAATATCGTTTGACTATGAAGGATAAAATGAATGAATAAAAGTGAACAAATAAAATGATAATAAGGATGATTTTATTTGTGACAAGAAAAGATAAATGAACTATTAATAATGAAGATTAAAGACAATGATGAACATAAGGACAATGACTGAACGAACAAAATACCAAGGAAGGTTGTCTTAATTGTAATAAAGGAATATGAATATAAGGAGGCAATACTAAGACAAGTGACGAAGGTGGTGAAGGAGATGAAGAATGGGATGATTAAAGAATGAAGAAGAGTTAGATGGTGGAGGCTTATGCGTTAGTTTAGATTGATGTGAATTTCAATAACAGTCCAATAGAGACTAATCAATAGATTATATTACGACTTTTGTAGGTCGAACTTAAATTGATTAACTAGAAGAAGAGGAGGCAAACGTATCAGGTAAGTATCTTCTACTTGTACACCTTAATTGTTTTGCACAAGTTCTGCAAATAAAGTGCATGCTTAGATTTAACTGTCACCATTGAATGCAGCCATTTTTATGTGTACGCTTAGAAAGATTTTCCAAACAATTAAAATCTAAATAATGAGAATTCAAAATATAAATAAGTTATTTGAAAGATGAGTCTATGCCACTTGATTTTGCTAGACGTACAGATAAGGATATGAATTGTCAATCTTACTTTTTGAAAAAGTTCTCCAAACTAATTGTTTTGGTGCAAACTTTATTATATTGAGCTAAACAACCCTGATAAAAGGGGGGGAATCACTTTGTGTTGGTGGGTTCGACATGAGCACGCAAAGAGACTAAATGTTATGCATATTGTAGGGTACTACGAGGTTGATCACCTCATGTACTTGTTCTAGATGTTTTATAGTTCAAAGGTCCTTAGTGAGCACTAAGTAATTAATAGCACTCATGATTATGAAAGTTGAAATTCTTCTTTACAAGACACATAATGATTGATTATTCTCAATTTGCGTTAATTATTAAATCTTTCAGCTTTGAAATCCTGATATATCATTCATGTATGATTCATTGATTCATGTCATAACTTATTTGAAGTTATCAAACTTTGAGCTGTGAAACTTAGCTCGACCCTTAATTACGGTTATTTATATACTTGTTAATCAAACTCGTTGCTCATTCTTACGTTATAACCCTATTTTAGTTAAGACGGAGAAGGCTAGCTGTTCTGGAAACTACAACGAAAAATCCAAGGATACAGAGTAGTCTAGGATTAGAGGATACATTTATATTTATGTATTGCACTTTGAACAATGTAAACTTTTTGTAGTTAAGACTTAAGATGTATGTAAAGGTCGTTAGAACTTGGGAACTTATGTAAGACTTATGTGATGTATTAATTATATTTATGCTATTATGTATTAATTGGGTAGTTATTTGTATGATGTTAAGTTGTATCGTGAGCACTGAATTCAAGGTAAGAGTTAGTAAGAGAAAACTTAGCTTTAGATTTTGACTCGTCTGATCGGAGCTAGATTTCCCGCCTTATAATTAGTGCCTCCAAATCTAATCTTATATTGTCATTGTCTTTTGTTATACGACTTGCATCTAGAACGGTATAAAAAAAATTCTTCAATACATTCTTTTCTATATGCATGAACTATAACGCTTTTGAAAACGATATAGTAATAAGTGAGATGCAAAATATAAATAGGTCTAAATGGGTTAAGTACGGTTCTCTAAGGGATCAGAGATACTTAACAAGTTGAGAATTAAAATTAATCTGGGGTACTCTGAATTTGAGAGGTTGTAGCCTTAATGCAAACCTTAAACAGTTTAGCTTGATAGCTCCCACATTGCATATTTTATTAAAAAAGTTTATGTCTCTATTTTGGCCCTAACGAGTTTGATTTATAGCTCCTGCATTGCAGGTAAACTCAGCGTCGCACGGTTCGGTGGCTAAATAAATTTTCGACTTACACGTTTGGACTTCATTGACTTATATGATAACAACGTCGTCCTCGTCATAGGTGAGTGAGAGATGTTGGTTTATGGACCCGGAGCTCCCATGGAGCGAACGACTCGGTGGGCATAACCACATGGTTCATTGTCTAGATACAATGAACATGTGTATATAACCTCTCCATTTATGTACTTGAGAGTTACATATATATTAATTTTGGGAGTTATATATTTATTAATCATGTGAGTTATATATATTGTAATTAGTGTAATTCATTTGGGGGGTATAAATGAATTATATAATTATCAATATTAAATCTTGTTTAATATATATGTATGTTACACTTCCAATGTTCAGTATAAATAGATATCATTGTTGATCATTTTATACACCAAGCAACAAAGTAACTTGAGAGAAACAAAGAGAGAGTTTTCTATAAGCCTTTGGAAGTCATTTGTGAATTTTTGTAAGTTTGTAACTTCTCGAATTATAGAAGATAAATTTAGTACTCATTTGTTGTCTAAATTATCGCTGAGAATATTGTTCGTTTAATACAATATTCTTGTCGTTCGTTGTTGTGGACATGCGCTTCAAAAGAAATCGGAAAAGTGTAATTTTTTGATTTATTTCTGTTACATGTATGCTCTATATTATTACAGTACTAGTGGGGCTATATTATTACAGTACCAGTGGGGCGCTCGTATCCGGTATTTGCTATTCTAGAATTGCAGGGCCCACGACCATTGTTGTAGTTATTAAGGCGAAGGTGACCACCCGTACCCGGCTAGACCATGGCTGCTGAAGTGTCTCAGTTGGGGTGCACCATGTTATGGTTATGATCGGTTCAGTGGCCAACGCATAATTTTTAACCAACGGAGGTTTAATAAAAAAAATTATAAGAAAATAAAGAATAATAATAAAATTTTAAAACGTTTAATATGTTAAAATGCAAACGAAGGCCACACCACAAACTTCGTCGCCTAGACTTTTTCCATTGGAGGTACTGCGGTACGGCCCAGGCAGGTGCCCAACAACAATGACTATATGTTAAGACACGGCCTAATCACCGAAGGCGTAGCAAACTATGTAGCCTGAAAGCATATTACATTATTTTTGTCAATTTAATTCCACTCTGAAATTGAAATTGAGGTTCAAATTTTAACTAAATTTCAATACTACGAATGTTCTTTCAATTTCAATTTCAGTTTCAAAAGCTTGAAATTTGGTTGCGAAACATGGCAATCAACGGCGGAACCGGGGGGCGAGGGGGGTCATGTGACCCCCCTATTTTGGAGATTAATGTATATATATATATATATGTATACAACAAATGATTATATGGGCATTTGGTCTAGTGGTAGAATTCTTTTTTAAGTTGGGAAAAGTCCTGAGTTCAATTCTTAGGGAATGCCACTATATTATTCAATATTTGTTTTATTACCAATTCATTATTTTTTTAGTTACAAATTTTGCACATAATTGATTTTTTAAATGATGTTAAGAACTACCTCATAACTAAAGAAATATCATTACCCATCAACATAAATAACAATCTTATAACATTTAATCTCTTGACAAGAAACTCAGATTGCAGTCATATGTATCAAAAATTCCAATAAAAGAATGGATACTACATGACAAAACAAATTTCAGTACTTCACAGAATAACAGTTGAAATTAGCATACATAAAATTCATGAAAAATATAACAATTGAAAAATTAGCATTCATAACAGTTGAGTGCGCGATCATCTCATAACATAAATCAAAATTAGCATACATAACAGTTGAGTGCGCGATCATCAGAAGAATTACTCAAAAAGAGATCTGGGTTATCTTCAAAAAAAATATAATTAATTTAATTTACAGTAAGTTGGAATTTCTTTTTTTACTGATATATTTTGACCCCCCTTTAAAAGTGTTTTGGTTCCGCCACTGATGGCAATATGGATTTATGTATTGCAAAACTTTGGTGTCCAATTTCAATTGCAAAATACACGGATACATTTTATAGCAGCAAGGCTGGCTCACTACATTGCAAACCCCTAACAACAGCAGTTGTCCACGTAACTATCAATAAATTTCAATTTCAATTTTTAACTAAATTTCAATACTACGAATGTTCTTTCAATTTCAGTTTCAAAAGCTTGAAATTTGGTTGCGAAACAATGCAGTATTTATGTATTTCAAATCTTTGGTGTCCAATTTCAATTGCAAAATACACGGATACATGTTGGTTATAGCTAGACCTGGCAAACGGGCGGGCCGGGCCGGGCTTGGGCGGGCCAACGGCGGGCCGGGCCAAAACGGGCCGGGCCGTTTTTGGCCCGGGTTTTCACGGGCTGCAAAGTGTTAGGCCCGCGGCCCGCGCGGGCCGGGCCGGGCCGGCCCGCGGGCCATTTGCGTAATTTTTTTTTTTTTTTTTTTTTTTTTAAAAAAAATTTATTTATTTAATTTTTAAATTTTTTTATTATGACTTATAATTTAAAATAAATACTAACACTAATTATTTATAATTATGACACATAATTTTTATATATACCAAAACTGAAAATTCTTTATTGAATTATTGCTATCAAATTTGAAAGTTCCAACTAGGGGGGATGTGTTGTTATTTGAAGGTAGTAAAAAATGGAAGTTCTAACAGTAGGAGTTCCTAGTTAGTGTAAGTCCCTCCGTCCAGAAAAGATAGTTAGATTTGTTTTTGGACTCTTTTGGCACGGACTTGAGAAGTTCTGAAAACATTTTTAAAAATTTTAATATATGTTTTCTATTTTGATGATAATTGAACCCGTGGTCACTACCCTTAGCGTATGCATTGGATAAATCATCGGGCCAACAGGATATCCACCAACTGTGCACTACAGATAGTCTCATAATAAACTATATGTGGATGGTCCAAGGAAATAATTGACTTGAAGAGGTATTAAACATGTATTATTCCATAAAAAAAAAAGCTTAGTATCACTTGGACTAAACCATTGGATTTTATTTTCTTTTTCTTTTTCGATAAGTAAAGCATCATAAATTTGAAAGTTGCTAATTACTATTATATATATATATATATATATATATATATATATATATATATACTACTACTACTTGTATATTAATTATATATACACTACCGATTATATATTTAATATATTATATTCATAATATTTTTTTACATTATTATTCAAGATTACATGTTAAAATTTACTCTTATATTTTTTTATTTGATTTATTTTTTAAGTTAATTATTTTTTTTTGGAACCAATGTCAAGCATTTTAAAAAAAAAAAAAAAAAAAAAATTTATTGGCTCGCGGGCCGGGCCGGGCCACCCGCGGGCCGGGCCAAACGGGCCGGGCCAAAAACGGCCCGCTTTTCCACGGGCTCCAATCTGCAAGCCCAAAGCCCGCCCAAAAACGGGCGGGCCGGCCCGGCCCGCGGGCCCCGGGCCATTTTGCCAGGTCTAGTTATAGCAACAAGGCTGGCTCATTACATTGCAAAACCCTTTAAAAAAGTTAACAACAGTTGTTCACCTTACTATCACTAAAAACTTGACTTATAATTTGGCAATAAATATTATTTCCAAAGATGAAAGACACAATACTACTACAAATTACTCTTCAAGGTCACCTTCTTGTTTAGATTAAATCGAGTTGAAAAGAATAAATCTCTAACCCAAAGCGGCGACCATGAAAGCACAGCAAACAATCCAGTCATATGACCAAAAATAATCTCCTTAGGCGGTTTAGGGCTCAAAACTTTCTTCACCACATGCCTTGCAAACACTGCAGCATCTGTTGCCTTGCTACCTTGAGACGCCCTAGCGCGCTCAGCAATATCCTCCTTAAAATCACCATAAAGTTTCCACTCAAATTCGGCCAATCTCTCTGTATTGTTATTCCCAAGATTCGACCTTATCGAACCCGGAAGCACCAACACAACGTCAATACCAAACGGTCTTAACTCGACTCGCAACGTGCTAGAAATGGCATGCACTGCAGCCTTGCTAGCACAATAAGAACCAGCCCAAGGAGTTGGAACTTTGCCCACAACACTCCCGATATTTACGATTTGCCCGCTACGTCTCGTTGCCATATGAGGTACCACGTGCTGTACCATCCTAAGTTGCCCCAATGTGTTAATTTCATAAGCTCTTTTGATTTCTTCCAATGAAAGCTCAGCTAGTGGGCCTGTGCTTCCGATACCGGCATTGTTGACCAAAATGTCTATTTTGCCACACTTGGAAATTACATTTTTCACGGCGGATGCTACGCTTTCGTCTGACAAAACGTCAAGCTCCAGAGTCTCGATTTGTTGTTGTCCTTTCAGTTCTGACATGTCGGAAAATCTTTTGGGGATATCGGAGGCGAAAACTTGACAATTTTGTTCGGCAAATGCCTTGCAGTACTCATAACCAATGCCACCTTTGGCACAGCCGGTGACTAATACAACCTTTTGGCTTGTACTCATTTTTTGCTCGCTTCTTTTGTTGAATTAGCTGATTCTATTTTCTTATCAACCATATAATTATAAGGAAAGACATAGGTATTTTAACTTCGTGTTGGTAATGTCGACCTGCAGGCTACATATTTTCGAATATGCTTTAGGATGCTTTAGGATACAAGGGTGGATAGATCAAGAAAGCCGGCTTAAGTGGTCTGTTATGAACTTTAGTTGAGTTTGGAACTTTACTCTTGGTTGCATTCATAATTTTATTTGAATAAAAAGATAGGCTTTTTACTTTAAATTGTAATAAGACATTGAATCTTTTGTCCGTAAATTTTATAAACAAAATTTCCGCCACTAGGGTGTAATAATGATCGGAATGAGAGCTAGTATTTTAGATAATTTCACTCGTAAATATATTTGAAAGCACAAATAATTGTAGACACGTGATTAGTGTGCAATAAAGAGGAGGAAAAAAAAAGGAAAAATTGCGGCCAATCTAAATGATATATATTCTTAAAAGTTTAAATTGTCTGTTTTCATTTTGAGTTACCTGATTTATTTTGGTAAAAAATATTACTAAATCCGGTGGTCGTAAGAGTCTTTTAATAGAATTTTAGGAACATCAATTAAGGTTTAATATCTTCTAATTAAATTATAGTAGTTTAACTTTTATAATACTAAAAATTTAAAATTTTGAAATGTGATCAAGTCTTGAGCATATATATATATATATGTATGTATATATCTTTATTTTTTTTGCTTTTTGTTAATTTGAACTAGCAGCTTTTAATGTACAGTGTTACTATCCTTATCCTACTATAATAAAGTGTTGGGATATAATTATTTTGTGCTTGGTCCATGTACAGGCCCAGATCATTTTCTTTTTGGACTCGGTTTCGATGCAGGTTTGTATTTTAATTGCACGTTGGGCTCAGTATTGGGGATATCCCACTCCAATATATTTTGGCAGCTTGTTATTTTAGAAGTATCAAAGTCCAAATCTATATGTGGTCGGGTTTCATGATTTGGGAGGGATAAGGAGGTTTAAATTATTAAGGACTCAATCAACTATGAATTACAGCTATAAGAAAATTATGTTAAGGACTTCCACTTCTAATTTGTCTCGGGCGAGTATAGCATCTATAAGTACATCAATAACGAGAGGGTCACATTACACACATGTAGACACCCAAATTTTGCACTTTTATACTAACCCTGACAGGAGAGCAAAATCGACACTTGACCCAACATACGAAAAGGAAGGTGGACCTCAACACGAAACCCCCACAACGACTTACGGTCAAAACTGCCACAACGAACAATGAGCATCAGGTTACTTGAGGCAAAGCAAACAGCCGATTCAAAAAAACCTGATTTGATCACCAAAGATGACGAATGGCCACTACGCTTACAGTAGTTGGGGGTCTCGCTCCCCTGTGAGCAAGCGGCTGCCCAGCTTGCGCGGTGAGTTGGCAGGGGTGTAAGGGGGCAGCGCCCCTTGGGAGCCAAGCATAAAGAGCGATTTCTATATCAAGTCACAGCCTTCCGAGCAAGCTTTCCGGAAATATATAGCACGTCTCCCAGCGATTCCCGAATTATAAAATACGAGCCTTCCAGTGAGAAAATAAACGACCAACATCCGTGACACGAGAATCGAGAAAAGGCAGTCGGGCGGCCCCAAATGTTTCTGTGGCCAATGACTTTTGGGCATCCGCAAGCAGCGAGAAAAGAGAGAGAGAGAGAGAGAGAGAGAAAAGAGAGGATCGGGAGAAGAAAAAGAGCCGCGAGCAAGAGAGAAAAACCTTCGGGTTTGTTCAAAAAAATTGAGGATTTATCTTTTTTTGTTCAATCTTTATACCATATATTGTATCCTAAATTAGATTTGAGTGCTATTGTGTTATTTCCATCAATATCAAGGCGAAAATTTGATGTACTGATGTTGAATTATAACTTTGGGGTCCTAGTTTTTGATTTTGTATAGGGTTTGCTTCTAGGTCTAAGATTGCGCAATTTTTTTTTGTTTTGGATTTAATTTTTTTTCGTTTTCATGTTTTCTGTTATTGCTAGCACTCTATAAACGATAACAGATTGATTATGCTCTATATTAATCTTGTGTTTCTTCTCACCTTGAATTATTGGTTTGATTTTCAAAAGTCCTTAATAAAGATTATAATAAAAAATAAAGAACTGAAAAATGAAACAATGAACAATTGTATCTGTTTAAACAGGACAACATCTCAAATTTATTCTTATTGATGACTGCTTCCTCTGCTTGATATATAAAAATATTATATATTTTTACCTGGAGCTTTACAAACTTTGTTTTCTAGTACTCTTTTTGTTTCTTGTGCTGACCTAATCTATCATTCTGATCTGTTCTTGTCATGACATGTTTCTCCTAATGATATAACTTAGTTATATTTTGAAGGCTTGAAGAAATTCAAGCAGTACTTTATGGCTGTCCCCTCCCTCGGACACGCCACGCATGAGCTATATAACCAGTCATAAAATAGCTTTAACAATTAAGGTTATAAATTGGTCTCTATAATTTGCCGGTGAGGGAAAACAGATCTAAGCTATTGTATTATAAATAATTAGAGCTGATTTTAGCATACATTGTAACACTAAGACGGGAAGGAAATGTGACTACTTTAAGAGAGCTTCTAACCTGATTAGGTCACACAAATACAAATGTTTTTGTGTACATGCACTTGTATATTCTTTCTTTGTGTGTTCAATGGAGGCATGGATTGGTAGTAAGGCAAGTGAAAATCATGGCAGGGAGTAAAATAAGATTTAGGGTAGACAACCACGGGCTTGTAGAGATTTCACATAAAAAATATCTTCAGACAAATGATCCCTTTGTATTGGCAGTACAAGCTCCATAACTTTACTATTCAACCACCCCATCTCGAAAGAGAGAAATAAGCGATTGGTGGAATGTCATCAAGACAAAGTCTAGGAGAATTGTTGACAAACAACCACATGTGATGGAAGATTTTTACCAAGAAGAAGAAGAGGAATATGAGTCAATTTTATTAAGTATTGATTTGGAACTTGACCAAGATGGTCTATTTGCAGCCGCGGGATTATGGGAAGAAGTCGATCCCAATGATCTTCACACTACAATAAACGAAGAAGACTTTATAGATGATGAGGATGATGATATCGAAGAACAAGAATCAGAATTCGAATCTTCAATCAAATTTTAAGTTGCCCTTCAATCAAATGATTAATAAGAAACATTTGAGTGCATGATCGTTTCTTATTGGAAACATCTTTCTTTGATTGTTTTCCATTTGAAATTAGGAGATACAAATGAAATATTTGCTGGACAAGTTGACCCCAAAAAGGTTTGTTTTCTGGTATGGAGTTCATCATTAAATTTATGCGTCTATTTCTTTTATGCTAATTAATATGGACAAGATATTGAGCTTCTGTAAGGTTGGGGATTATTGTGAAATCATTAACAAGCCTATGGATTTTTGGCACAATGAGGGCTGAACTTCATGAAGGAATGTATGAAAATCTTGAGCAATTTGAGGTTTGCTCCTTTTTTTTGCAATTTGTTTTCATTTTATTATGAACTCGGTGTATTTCTTCCATTCACTTTTATGGAAATTCTAACATCCACTTTTATGGGAATTTTTATCAACCACTTTTACAGAAATTCTGTCATAAAACTAATTTTCTGTTATCCGTAGAAAGCAAGGATGCATCTTTATGGAGGAGCTCAATATCATTGTGCAATGGCTGAATTCTGTTTTGTTGTTGGGGGAAATATTTCCTTCTATATAATCTTTTTTTCAAGTGGTTTTCTCTGTTTGATGTTGGCATAAAAAGCCATCATATTTTTTAGATTTCAGTGAGTTTTGGGACCATGCATATTTTCAAGGATATATATTTGTGATTTCTGTGAGTTTTGGGACCATACATGATAACTTTACAACCCAATAGAATTAATGGTAATGCAGGAAGAATTGACAAATAAGTGGTGATGCAATTGTAAGTGTAATTTACTTTGTTTAAATCCATGTCTGGTTTTTACAGGCTCTCTTGTAGTTTTGAGCAACAAGACTACAATGCATCTATGAATTGTTCCTTCCATGGCCATGCCTCTCAAACGACCCCATTTTACCAACTGTTTCAATCTGTTGGATTTCTTCAAAAAATAGGGTATTAGAGCCAAAATTTCCTACTGACTCATATACCTTGGGGAGGCTTTCTCATGCTCTGATTTATTCTCTTCCACTTTTGGAGATGTCAAATGTAATTATTTGGCCTTAATCTCAGCTTTTATATCATTCAACGGATGAGATCCACTGATGCTCAGAACGTCGTCATGAGAATTTCATCAGTGCATATCGGACTTGGAGCTGTATGTAGATATGTAAACTTTACTCACATCATCTCCTTTCTCTTTCCTTTTGTTTTTGATTCATTTCCCTCTTGTCCTCAAACTAGAACTTGGTGTGTTGTGTGTGTGTATTTAGATAAACACTTGAATTTGGTGAATAGAGTCTTTAGGTGGAGACTTGTCAGCGTCTCAATTGTTGATGCTGTCAACATCTAAAACAATTCAATACTTACTTTGTGTATTAGAAAAAGATTGACCATCCTGTTGGCAATACAAAGAATTGACAAGACCAAAACTGTAAATTGTGATATAACCAAGGAAAGAGATATTATACGTTAACGTAGTTTTGACATTAAGGAATTGATGATGACACTAGATGGAGAAAAAGGTGAAAGTAAGATGGATTGTGATATTGAAGAAAGGTTCAGTAGCTTGTGGCTTAGACATAAAGGAATTGATATAGCACTCCAAATATTATGGGAAAAACTTAGTCAAGTATTTTAGTATATTAAAAGCACAAATTAATGACTATGAAAAGGTGGGTTGATTTTCTTGTTTATTGATTCGATTAAGTTTGTGCAATTAAAGGAAAATGAGGGAGCATACTAGATTAGAAACCCATAGAGAAAAAGGAAAGAAACTTTTATTGAATTTTGAAACTAACGGAGCACTGTAATCACAAGATTTATGTTTTTCACATATTGATAACTTGGGAGATTTATAGCCATGTTCAATATTGTCTCTTCTAACACCAAAAAGCTTCACTTCTGTTCAGTGTATTCCCCCCTCCCCCCCCCCCCCCCAAAATGCTGTATAACCTTTTATGAAAATCATTATTAATTTATTCATGTTATTCCAGCTACTGAGACACTCTTTCTTATTGTGCCAAGATATGGGATGTAGGAACTGGAACATTAAGGCTCACTCTAATAGGACACGTTGAACAAGTGCGAGGTTTGTTACCTACCTGTTTACATTTGGTGTCATATTTTGGTAGAAACCTTATAAATCAGCTATTAAATGTTAACTTCCCCTCCTTTTACTTGCAGGCATTGCTGTTATCACTAAACACACATACATGTTCTCTGCTGGCGATGACAAACAAGTTAAATGCTAGGACCTAGAACAGAACAAGGTTGATAACTAACTGAGAAAAGTTTTTATGCAATTAGTCATTCATAAACTTACATGTTGAATTTTCCTCTTTAAAGGTTATCAGGTCTTATCATGGTCATCTGAGTGGTTTTTATTGCTTAGCTCTTCATCCTACTATTAATGTTCTGCTTACTGGGGGTCATGATTTTGTTTGTCGGGTATGAGTACAAATTACATCAGCAATTCCTAACATCTTGCGGTTGATCAAAAAACTACACCGCATTTATAATTTTGAGGGATATATTACCTTTAGTTCTTACTTCTTACTCGTCAAAAATTGCAGGTATGGGATATCCGCAGCAAGATGCAAATTCTTGCACTCTCTGGGCATGATAACACAGTTTGTTCAGTTTTTACTTGACCAACGGTATGCAATTCTTTTCTTGTTGTGGGGAGAACTAATGTGCGATTTTACCTATGTCATACTTAGTGCCGTAGTTAAGTAGTTTTCGTTTAGTGTATGTCTTAAGAGTGTGATAAAAGAGGAATGTTATGACAGTGACACTGGTATAAAGAACATAATCTTTACTCATTAATGACCTCTTAAAACTTAAATGTTGAAGCTTCAAGCATTGAACTAGTTTTGTGGCTGACTCTTTTAGAGCCTATTGAGATCCTCTTGAGAACCATAGTCTCCCAAAATGGATTGCAATAATTCTTAGAGAAATTCTGTGTAGTTTGAATTCTATAATTTACAATTTTTTTGATCTAATCAGAAGCTAATTTTTCTTTGGTTTGAAACTGAAGTAGAATAGCCTTAGAAATCTTGGGTATCTGCAATCCTACAAGGGAAGGTGTCGAAAGAATATGTTTTAGAGAAGTCATTAAACGGGGAGAGAGGAGAGAAAAAACTTGAGAGTTGATTAGAAAGAGGGGACTAGTAAGTTGTAAAATCTAGTGTTTACCCAAGGCTCCCAACGATATTGGTCCTACCAACCCAGCTGAAAAACTATATACATGACTCATGTTTAGTAATCATCTTCGTGCAGTGTGCATTAAGTGCATAGTGTAAGATAAAATTTGCTACTTTAGGATATCTGAAGGAGACCTGTTGTCCTCAAACTAGAACTTAGTGTGTTGTGTGTGTGTATTTGGATAAGCACTAGAATTTGGTGAAAAGTCTTTAGATGGAGACTTGTCAGCATCTCAATTGTTGATGTTGTCAGCATTTAAAACAATTCAATACTTACTTTGTGGAATAGAAAAAGATTGACCATCCTGTTGGCAATACAAAGAATTGACAACACCAAAATTGTAAACTGTGATATAACCAAGGAAAGAGATATTATACCTTAACTTAGTTGACCTTTTGCGGCTAAGGCAACTTTAACATCTACTTGCAGCCCTAACTATTCCTCTTATTAGTACTGGAACTCACTCTGAGGTCTGAACTGTTTTCTTCCAGGAACCACAAGTTGTAACTGACTCCCATGACACAACCATAAAGTTCTGGGACCTTAGATATGGTAAAGAATTTGAAGGATACTTTCCTATCTGATATTAAATTATTTCCTCCCCTGTTCACTAATGTCAGTTGCTCTTCAATGGCAGGCAAAACAATGGTAACTCTTACACACCATAAGAAGTCCATACAAGCAATGGCTCAGCATCCTATTGAGTATGTACATCTACATATTTCTACTCTTCTTTGGGAAAAAAATGGAGCTATGGTTGATTTGTAACATGGTCGTTTAATTTGCTCTTGAGTTTCGACTTAGAACTAAGTTCATCTTTCTTATTACAGGGACTGCTTTGCATCTGCATCTGCTGACAACATAAAAATATTCAATCTTCCAAAAGGAGAGTTTTTGCACAACATGCTGTGAGTTTGAGAACACACCCTTGTTATCATAGTTTAAGATTGGTAGGGGATTATAACAGATCCGTTTGTTTAAATCTTCATGATATTGAATTATCTTAAGGTTCCTGGTGTTCCTTGCGGCTCACAACAGAAGATCATCATTAATGCTGTGGCAGTCAATGAAGATGGTGTGATGGTTACAGGAGGTGAGAATTTTGTATATTCTTTCTTTTGGATAGAATTTTTAGTGTTTGATGTTAGTATACTATGAGATTTGTTGTGTTTTTGTTTATTCTGTTACTTTTATCTTAGGTGTTCTTGTTATCTCTATGTTCCTGTAAAGTCGGCAGGATTTGCTCTAGAATATTATTGTTATATCTTCCAATTTTGTTATATTGAAGGTGATAATGGGAGTATGTGGTTCTGGGATTGGAAGAGTGGCCACAATTTCCAACAAAGTCAAACCATTGCTTAGATGCTATTGGTGATGGCGGGGAATTAGATTCCTATATGGTACATAGTGTTTATCTTTCACTATATATCAATGTTGTAGATATTACTCCCTTGGTTTCAGTTTGAGTAACCTTTTTTCGGAACAGAGAAAATATCATATTAATTTTCATTGGCTTCTTTTACTTGTTGAGCTTTCAGTTAGCCATGAACGATCTCTACTGGGATTTTATTCTTGTAGACTTGTGCGATGCAACTACTTTATTATTTCAATTCTAGAAAGTGTGCCTATCTCTGCAGCAGCTTGCCACACTACTGGAGAAGATTCTGATTTGAATGGAAAATGTAAGGTTCTTCCTGGTCTTTATATTTGGAAATCCTTATAATTTTTAAAGGTATATGAATTCGCATTAAATAGCTTTATAGATACTTATACTTATTTTTCCTTATCACAGCGGATAAATATTCAAGCAGCCGAAAGTTGAAAAATAAGATTGTTCAGGAAGTCAATGAACTTATTTCAGAAATTGACTTTTGCCATGAACGAATTGCTAAACAGGCAGTCAAGCACATTCATCAAAAGTAATGATAATTTCACTTTGATGTTTGAAAATAAGTCTGTTTTATGTCTCCAAGTTTTATTTTAAGATGATCGGAATTATATTGAAAATCAGTCTTACCACGTATGCTTATTTGAATAATATCGAATTAAATTGATAGACTTGAGTTTCTTGCTTTATATTTAGTTAGTAAGCTTCAACTGAAGTGTGAATATTTGCATATCATTAATGCATGTATATGAGTTAAGACATATGTGCAAAAAAGAAAATTGTAGGATTGTAGGATGTATGCATCGATCTTTTATTATTGGCATTTCAAAAGTTACTTTCCCTCTCTAGTGGTAGTCTCATTGGATATCATTTTTTCTATAATTGTTCCAACTCATATTCTGCGTCTCTGAATGTCATTGGCAGTAGTTGAGTGTGAGGATAAGATGTTAGTTTTGATCCTTGTGACTAAACTAAGGTCCTGTTCTGAAGTCATTCTTATCTTGTTAAGTTAAAGCCTACATGACTAAATATTTTTGATCAGCCATTTGATCTAAAGGTAATATGAGACTCGATGCTTATAAATGGTAAATTTGATATCATTGTAGAGATAGATCAGTGTTCAACTTATCAGCAAAAAATACATGATAACAAGGCAGATGGGAAACATATTTTATTGTCATCCTGAAACAAATATGCTTCAATTTGTATCAACCTCTTCATGTATGAACCTTATTATGGCTCATCTTTTAGAAGAACTTAGTACTCTCATTTTTGGAAATGAGAGTCCTATTTACTTGCTGATTATTTTTACACATTTTATAGTTACCCAGTACTCGGACATAGTTTTATTACAAAGTAATAATTTTTCTAATAATAAACTTCAGTCCTAAATATATATTAAAATATCAACAACCAAAAAAAGGAATTATTATTAAGTGTATCATTTGAATGTATTCGTCTATTTGCTCTTCAAATCATACATAAGTTCGTGTATTCACTTTAGGTCGTTCTAGAGCTGTGTTGGAATTCCTATATTCTGCGAAGGTTAAAGAACATTCATTTCGAGTTTTAATTGCCGAGGGTTGTCCAAGGTTAGATAAGGATACGTTCAATGCTGAGGCAATAAAACAAGCATATTTTCTACTACATATTAATTTATATTGTCATTAATTTTAACTTCGCTTCATTGTTGATAAGGTACCACAGGCATGTTCTTGCAAAAGAGTTGGCTGGAAATAGTTTGGAGACTACATTAATTACAGATTTTGATATTTTTGCTGTGATTTCTCAGGTAAACATGGTAAATATCTGCTTTTAACATGGCATAAATGGACAACATAAAATATTGCCATCTCATTTTTAAAATTTTCATCAAGGTTGTAGTCGGAGTTCATGCTGTTTTATAGCCAAGGGAGGGGTAGTAGGACTTGTTGGATTGAATATCGTTACTCCTGCAGCTCGCAATTATTTTGTTTCTTTTGTTGTGGTTGCTGGTATCCACAAGGTAATAGCATTATACAGCATCACTAACTGAATAATTGGTGGAAGTAGCATCAAACTATTCTCTCTGCTTCTTTTCTTTCTATGAAATTGTTTAGAGTATCTAAATTCAGATTTACAATCTTTTCCGATTCCTTGGTTTGTAGCATTAGATCCAACCTCATGGCCTATTTTTATTCAAACCTTTCAAGTCATTTTCCAACTTCGCCCTTTTTTTTTGCCCCTAATGAACAATTTCAGTATTTGATTTAATGAGGATTATGATAAGTAGGTTTTATACCTACTATTTCGATGCCAACTTGCTTTAACTTTCGCTTGTTCTCATTAGTTTTTATTACTTTTCATGCTTTTATGTCACTTTTGTAGGTTTCATGCTCCATGGCTCATTATTGGCATTTTCCGTCTTTTTGGGGACAAACCGGCGTGTTTCGGACTAGAACTTGTGCGAGGAGGAAGAATTGCAGTTTTTGGGACAAAAGTGGTTCAATGCGGGAGTGATATGCGCGATGATCGGATGCAGCAGAAAAGAAGGCACAAATTCTAAGACTGGTGTACGGCGCAGCTGCGCCGCAATCCTTCACAAACACTGCGCAGCTGCGCAGTAGCTCTACAGGCTGTTTGACTGGTGCACGGCGCAGCTGCGCCGCATTCCTTCACATTTGCTGCGCAGTCCTTCTGATGCCTTGTTGACTGCCGTGAGGCGCAGCTGCGCCCCATCTCAGTATAAATACGGCGCAGCTGCGCCGGACCTTCGCTCCAAAATCTGAGAAGACTTATTTTAAACGGGCCAATCACAAACTTCTTGCTACAGTGATCGGGCATGAAGCGCTTGAGGCTATATATATCAGTAGTATCAGTCCAAGCCAGATATAGAAGATAGCATAGAGAAAAGTTAGGTCAAAAGGAAGAGGAGAGAGCTCATTGTCATTTCATTCTTTGTTCTCTCTTGTTCCTTGTGATTTAGCTAGAGTAGTTTAGCTTAGGGCTGGGCTTTGGAAGTTTGAAGCATTGTGTCAACCTTGTATCTCCGGATTTGAAGAAGAGAAACCTAGCTTTGCATTTCTTAACTTTGTTTTCTCTTTCTTTTCATTTGTAACTTCAATGTATGAACATATGTGGATGATGATTGTTATTTCTATTATGAACTAACTTCTCTTATGGGATTATAATGAAACCTAGGGTTTTTTTATGCTTCCTTGTTTTGGCTAAATGATTATGTATGGATTGTCTTATGTGGTTTATCTTAATTGTTTAAATGCTTGATCATCATTTACCTTGTTAACTCACACTGAACAGAGATGGGGAGTGTGAGTTTAGAACCGACCATGTTAGCTTGTGTTCATGATTTCACATGACGTTGGATTGCATGATTAGTGCTAAGGATAGACATATACCGAAGCACCACACGTAGTCTTTTGAAAACCTGTGCTTAAACCCGTTTTTCTCTAGGTCACATAGACATATAGTGATTTAATTAACTTGGGTGTTCTTTCCCGTTCTGTTGCCCTTTGGGTCGGATCTGAGTTGGATTTGGGTATGATGCAACGAGAGTTGGTCATGCTTTAGTTTCGTGTTTTCAACTAACAATCCGAGATAATCAGTTAGGTTTAACAGGAAGTAGTACAGTTGAATGACGCCCTAGGTGAAGTTATAATCCCATGCCTCCTTTGTCTCCTTAAATCGTTTATTAATTATTTGTCTTTAATTTTCACAACTTAGATTTAATTCACATTCACTTAATTTACTTGACCACTGTTTAAAGAAACCAAAATAGTTATAAAACTGCTGCATGATAGTGTAATAGTTATCCATAGTCCTCGTGGGAACGATAATTTACTTACTTTATATTACTTGTTGACCACGTACACTTGCGTGTAAGTGTTGATTTGTCATACGCACGGTTTGACACCCAACAAGTTTTTGGCGCCGTTGCCGGGGACTTTGAGTAGTTTTTATTACTTTCATCGTCAGTTTAAATTAGATTGGTTTAGTTAAACAATCTTTTCGTACCTCATTTTTTTTTACTTATTTCTTTGGTTTCAGGTACTTGTGACTTGTGCATGCTAACTCGATCAAAGAAACGTAAGTTGTTGGCTCTCAACAACAACATTTATACACAAGTTCAACAAGTGATTGAGGTTAGCTCTGACAGTCAAGAGAACATTGAACAGCCAGAAACCATGGCAGGAGAACAAGAGGCACCCAAGCCATTAAGAGACTATGCAACGCCGCGAATAAATGAATTGCAAGCAAGTATCACAAGGCCGTCAATCACAGCTCTCTCCTTTGAAATTAAACCGAGCACCATTCAAATGGTGAAGAATTCAGTACAGTTTGGGGGAATGGCTAACGATGATCTAAATGATCACTTGCTGAGCTTCTTGGAGATCTGTGATACGTTCAAGTTTAATGGAGTAACGGATGATGCAGTGAGACTTAGACTCTTCCCATTTACACTGAGAGATAAAGCAAAGAGTTGGCTTCACTCATTACCTCCGGGGTCAATTACTACATGGGAAGACTTGGCACAGAAATTCTTGAAGAAATTCTTTCCTCCTGCAAAGACCAATAAAATGAGAAATGACATTTCTATGTTTGCATAACAACATGGAGAGTCATTATATGAAGCATGGGAGAGGTTTAAAGAGTTGCTAAGAAGATGTCCGCATCATGCACTACCCCAATGGATGCAGATGAACACCTTTTACAGTGGTTTGAGTGGTAACACTCGGACTAGCATTGACGCAGCATCTGGAGGGGAATTTATGGCAAAGAATTTTGATGAAGCATACGAGCTGCTTGAAACCATGGCTGTCAACAATTATCAATGGCCTACTTCTAGGCTAAATCAACCAAAAGTGGCCGGGGTTATAGAAGTAGATGCTATCACAGCCTTAGCAGCTCAGTTATCAGTAATGTCCAAGAAGATTAATGCTATTGCGGATAATAAGGTGCAGCAGGTGGCTTATGTATGTGAGCTATGTGCAGGGGAACATCCTACAGAGCAATGTGCTATCAACTCAGAAGCAGTACAGTTTGTGAGTAGCTACCAGAGGCAACCGAATCAGTATCAAAATACTTATAACTCTGGAGCTAGGAATCACCCAAACGCGTCATGGAGCAACAATCAGAACCATCAACAAGCTCCTAGACCACACTATCCTCCCGGATTTCAGAGTCATCAATATGCAGCACAACCGTCCCAATCAGAGAGAAAGCCAGACTTAGAAGAGTTAATGCTGAAATACATGGCTAACACTGACGTGTTGATAAAGAGTCAGTCTGCTTCCATAAAAAATCTAGAGAACCAAGTGGGCCAAATGGCCAATTTGCTGGCAAACAGACCTCAAGGATCTCTTCCAAGCAATACAGAAGAAAACCCAAGAAGAGAGGGAAATGAGCACTGCAAAGCTGTCATAACTAGAAGCGGGAAACAGTTTATGCCAACTGGCGCGCATGAGCCGGTAGTACAAAAGGAAGCAGAACATTTGCACACTGCCTCAGACTTAGCTGAAGCAGAAAGTTCTAAGGAAAATGAGGAAGGTGTTGTGGAGTCGGAATAAGCAAATAAGGATCAACCAGAAAAGCCTCCGGTTACTCACACACGAGTCTATCCTTCAGTGCCTTTTCCACAGAGGCTTCAGAAACAGAAATTGGATAAGCAGTTCGCTAAGTTCCTGGAAATTTTCAAAAAGCTGCAAATAAACATACCATTTGCAGAAGCCTTAGAACAGATGCCGAGCTATGCTAAGTTCATGAAAGGGATTCTGTCCTGAAAGAAGAGATTGGAAGACTTTGAGACTGTGGCTCTAACTGAGGAATGCAGTGCGGTCTTACAAAGGAAACTACCTCCTAAACTGAAAGATCCGGGGAGTTTCACCATTCCTTGCGAGATAGGGAGTGTGTCTTTCAACAGATGCTTGTGTGACTTAGGAGCAAGCATTAACCTCATGCCATTGTCAATTTACACACAGTTGGGACTTCCTGCACCAAAGCCCACAAACATATCCCTACAGCTCACAGATAGATCGATTACATATCCAAGAGGGATCGTGGAGGACATTCTGGTTAAAGTGGACAAGTTCATATTCCCCGCGGACTTCATTATCCTAGACTATGAAGAAGACAAGGATATTTCCATCATTTTGGGGAGACCATTTTTAGCCACGGGGCGAACTCTCATCGATGTACAAAAGGGAGAATTAACAATGAGGGTCCAGGACCAAAGAATAACCTTTAATGTGTTCCGGGCAATGAAGTTCCCTACCGATGAAGAAGAATGCTTCCGAATGGATGTGGTAGAAAGGATGGTGGAAGATGAGTTTCTTAGAATTGCAAGTAAAAATCCGATGGAAACTACCTTGGTGAGGGATAGTGATAGTGACAATGATGAGTCGGGGATGGATGACTGTATCCATGAGTTGGAAGCACTACCACAGGTGAACACATGCAAGATACCTGTTGAGCTGCTAGAAAGTGCAGGTGAACCTCCAGATCGTTTGAAACCATCCTTGGAGGTACCTCCTATTCTTGAGCTTAAACCGCTCCCATCACATCTCAGGTATGCTTATTTAGGTGAATCGAACACTTTGCCTGTGATTATTGCATCTGCACTAACCCCTCTACAGGAAAGTAAGCTGATAAGAATCTTGAGAGAATTCAAGGAAGCTATCGGATGGACAATAGCCGACATCAAGGGCATTAGTCCGTCCTTCTGTATGCACAAGATTCTTATGGAAGAGGACAGTAAACCAACTGTGGAGCATCAGAGAAGGATGAACCCCATTATGAAAGAGGTTGTTAAGAAAGAGATTCTGAAATTGCTAGATGCTGGGATCATATATCCTATCTCCGACAGTGAATGGGTGAGCCCTGTCCAATACGTGCCCAAGAAAGGAGGGATGACAGTTGTGAAGAATGAACACAATGAATTGATACCAACAAGGACAGTGACCGGTTGGAGGGTGTGTATGGACTACAGAAAGCTGAACAAGGCAACAAGAAAATATCACTTTCTATTGCCGTTCATTGACCAAATGTTGGACAGACTGGCGGGTCATGAATACTACTGTCTCCTGGATGGCTATTCGGGGTATAATCAGATAGCCATTGCGCCTGAGGACCAGGAAAAGACAACCTTCACTTGCCCCTACGGGACGTTTGCGTTTAGACGAATGTCCTTCGGGCTTTGCAATGCACCAACAACATTTCAAAGGTGCATGATGGCCATCTTTTCTAGCATGGTGGAGCAGAATGTCGAAGTCTTCATGGACGATTTTTCTGTATTTGAGGATTCCTTTGAGTTGTGTCTGGAGAATTTGATTCTGGTATTGAAACGCTGTATAGAGACGAATCTGATTCTAAATTGGGAGAAATGTCATTTCATGGTACAGGAAGGAATTATCCTTGGACACAAGGTCTCAGGAAAAGGATTGGAGGTTGACAGGGCGAAGCTGGAGATTATTGAGAAATTGCCACCACCTACAACTGTTAAGGGGGTGCGTAGTTTTTTAAGTCATGCGGGCTTTTACAGACGATTCATTAAGGACTTCTCCAAAATCTCCAAGCCTTTATGCAACCTACTAGAAAAAGAGGTCCAGTTCAAATTTGATGAAGACTGTTTAAAGGCCTTTGAGCTGTTGAAGGCAAGGCTAACATCATCACCCATAATTGTAGTACCGGATTGGTCTATACCATTCGAACTGATGTGCAATGCTAGCAATTATGCAGTGGGGGCAGTTTTGGGTCAGCCCAAGGAAAAGATCTTTCATGCTATCTATTATGCCGGCAAGACCTTAACAGATGCTCAACTAAACTACACCACCACCGAGAAAGAACTTTTAGCGGTTGTATACGCTTTCGACAAATTCAGGTCATATCTCGTTGGAACAAAAGTGGTGGTGTATACGGATCATGCGGCTATTAGATATCTGATTTCCAAGAAAGATGCAAAGCCTAGACTTATCAGATGTATTCTTCTTCTCCAAGAGTTTGATCTGGAAATTCGAGACAAGAAGGGTTCAGAAAACCAAGTGGCGGATCATCTTTCTAGATTAGAGCATCCGGAACAGGATAGGAAGGACGAGGCGGATATAAATGAGTATTTTCCCGATGAGCAGCTCTTCACTGTGACCTCAAAGATTCCTTGGTACGCTGACTTTGTCAATTACATAGTAAGCAATGTTCTCCCACCAGAGTTAACTCGCCAGCAAAAGAAAAAGTTTTTCCATGAAGTGAAGAGTTACCTGTGGGATGAACCTTTCTTTTTCAGGCAGTGTGCAGATCAGATAATCCGCAGATGCATCCCTCACAGTGAGACGTCCAGTATATTGCATGCATGTCATTCTTCTCTTTATGGAGGCCATTATGGGACGGAACGAACCTCATCTAAAGTACTTCAAGCAGGGTTCTATTGGCCGACTATATTCAAAGATGCCCACCAGTTTGTAAAAAGCTGTGATCGATGTCAACGAGTGGGTAACATTTCCAGACGAAATGAAATGCCATTAAATTCAATTCTGGAAGTGGAAATCTTTGATGTTTGGGGAATCAACTTCATGGGCCCATTTCCATCATCGTCCGACAATCTTTATATTCTCTTGGCAGTCGATTACGTCTCAAAATGGGTAGAAGCCAGTGCTCTACCATCCAATGATGCCAGAGTCGTCCTAAAATTCCTTCAAAGGAACATCTTCACTAGATTTGGCACTCCTCGAGCAATCATCAGTGATGGAGGGAGCCATTTCTGCAACAGGCTCTTCACAACATTATTAGCCAAGTATGGGGTAAAGCACAGAGTGGCCACAACCTACCACCCCCAGACCAGTGGCCAAGCGGAAGTATCTAATCGAGATGTGAAGAGAATTCTAGAGAAGATGGTAAATCCGTCAAGGAAGGATTGGTCGATGAAACTTGACGATGCATTATGGGCATACAGGACAGCCTATAAAACTCCCATTGGCATGTCGCCTTTCCAGATGGTTTATGGTAAGGCTTGTCACCTTCCAGCGGAGTTAGAGCACAAGGCTTACTGGGCCATCAAGAAGTTGAATTTCGATCTCTCAGCCACAGGAGAGCAGCGACTGCTCCAACTTAATGAGTTAGATGAATTTCGACTGCGGGCTTATGAGAATATGAAACTGTACAAGGAGAAGGTGAAACGATGGCATGATCGAAAAATAATTGAAAGGAAGTTCGAGTCGGGGCAAGCTGTATTGTTATTCAACTCCAGGCTTCGATTTTTCTCGGGCAAACTCAAGTCTCGATGGTCAGGACCATTCACAATCAAAACTGTTTATCCTCATGGGGCCATCGAAATTGTGGGAAAGGAGCACGAACAACCGTTCAAAGTCAATGGGCAGCGTCTGAAGCATTATTGGGGAGGCGACTTTGATCGCCAACAGTCCTCAATTGCCCTCGAGGAGGCCGAATGAGCCGAAGAACAGTCGAGCTACGACTATAACTAAAACGCTTGTTGGGAGGCACCCCACTTTTTGTCTAAATCTCCATTTGATTAATTTTTGAATTATAAAATTGTTAAGCTTAATGTTTGAAATACTCTTGGAGATTTGAATTGTGTTTTTGTGAATTTTTTGCAGGAAGAGTAGAGCTGAATTAGCAGGATGGTTCACAGAAATTGGAAGCCTCAGTTTTGGATTGACTAGCAGGAGGCGCAGCTGCGCCGGTTTTACACTGCCCAGAGGCGTAGCTGCGCCGGGTAGCAGAACAGGAATCTGAAGCCAGGGGACGGCGCAGCTACGCCGTGTTCCCGTTCATTTGTTGCGCAGCTGCGCCGAACGTCAGCATCAGTTTTTGAATTGTTTTTAAAACCCGACCGATTGGCTTCCCTCTTCACGTCAAATCATCTCAGTCTACTATTCCCTTCCTCAACAGAGCACGAGAGCTATCAAAGAGTATCAAACCCTAGTTTCTCCTACCCATTTCCTAGCACACCTTTGCCCTAATTTCCATCCATACAATCCTCACCGAGCCCTAGTCGAGCATACAATCAGATTATCAATATTAGGGTTGTGTGAAGCAAGTTTGGGGGTTCTTCAAGGTTGAGAAGCGGTGTTTTTACAGAGAAACGCACCTAGCCCTAGCACTTTCAAAATGCCGAAGCACATCCGTACCCCATCGTCTTCATCGGCTAGTAGTGATGCGGGGGGAGAAGGCGATGATAGAAACACGCTAGATGCATCCCGGTTTGTCAACCTTTCTGCAGAACACTACTATTGGGACGTCATGATAACGAAATCATTTGTGTTAGAAAGGGGCCTCAAGCCCAGTTCTGCGGATGGAGGGCTGCTACAGCAGATCAGGAATCGTGGGTGGGTTTTGCTTGTGGAAACGCCCATAGCGGCGCCGATGTCTATTGTTCGGGAGTTCTATGCTAATGCCCGAGAGACTCAGAATGGGATTTCATATGTGCAGGGCAAGCAAGTTGACTACTCCCCTCGAGCCATAAACGAGCTATTCAGGATGCCAGCCCTGACCGATGAGGCAATTCAGTGGACGCGCGAACTGCGATTCCAGACTAACTTAGACACCCTGATGGAGGAGATGTGCAGGCCCGGTGTGGAATGGAAGATTAGGCCATACACGAATCAGAAGGTTCATTTTCCTCAGACGGCCTTGAGCAGGTATGCTAAGGCCTGGTACATTTTCATATGTGGCAGCATACTGCCTACGACCCACCATCAGGATGTGACTAAGGAGAGGGCTATAATATTGTATGGCATTTGCAAAGGTCAGAGTATGGATGTAGGATACATCATCCATCACTCCATGCTTAAGTTCATGAGGGCCAGTACTTCAGGCGGAATCCCGCATGCGCAGTTATGTAGAGCAGCAGAGGTGGAGTGGGGCGAGGAGTCTTCTCAGTTACCGATGAGGGATATTGATCATACCATCATTGAGAAGTTCACGGTTTGGAAGGGTTTGAGATCGCACCCAAGGGGTCTCGGTTTTATTAGGGAAGAGGTTCCTGAGGAGCAGGATGTGGCAGCTGAGGAGCCACAGGCAGAAGGGTTTCCTCCTGATTTTGTTGCTAGGCATGATAGAGAGATGCGTCGCTTGCAGAGGCGCATGAACGCTATGCACACGGACTTCAAAGCATATACTGCCGACTTCTCAGCGGCATTGACGAGTGCATTCTCTCAGCTAGGCGCGGACGCACAGTTCCTGACCTTCGGGCAGGGAGGCTTATACCCACCGCCAGATTCGCCACCCGAGGCCTAGGGGAGTTTTCTCTCTCACCCTTATCTCGAATGAGGACATTGTTACATTTAAGTTTGGGGGTATTGGGTGCATGCCATATTTTGCTATGTTATATTATTATTATTATTATATTTTGCTTATCATTTAATTTAAGTTTATGATTAGTTGCATTGTGTTTAGTTGCATTGCATTTAGTTAAATTTGAAAAAAATAAAAATATAATAAAAAAATTAAAGCATCATATTTAATTCTCGTACTGCATTAAGATTAATTGCATCTTATTGCATGAATCCTAGCGTCTTGTTCGGTTGAAGTCATATTGGCGTATGATGATACTCGGCTTTGCTTGATCATATAACGGGGTTGAAAATCGAGTCATAGTCTTAGTGTCATGTTGATTTATGATTCCTAACTTGTTTGACTCTGATATAACCGGATAACACTTTATGTGTAATTGTTTTGTGTGGTTTAATCTAAATTTGTGCATAATTGTCTTCTGGTGGAAAATTTTTGTTAAAACAATAGAAATTTGGTGAATGGGTTGTGTCGGCTATAATAACACAAAAATCAAGTTTGGGGGGTTAAGAAAGCTATAGCGTGAGAGGGAGCGTTAAAACGCACTCACAAAAAAAAAATAATAATAATAAACATGTTGGCTAGTTTAGTTCTGTGGTCGTTAATACTCGAGTTATTAGGCCCGTAGGGGTGTTTTTACACCTAGCGCCCTAAAGCCGACTGGTTTGGGAGTCGTTGGTCGAAAGCTTGCTACATGGGTATCTTCGAAGCCTAATAGGACTAAGCATTGCACAGCCGGGTTTAAACGCGAGATAGAGCAATTAATGCCCTCGTGGTTGTATTTAAAGTCGGTTAATTCAGAATAATCCTGATATTGATTAATGTGAAGTCGTAGCAATTAATGCCCTCGTGGTTTTATCGTCTTTCTTGAGTTAAAACTATGATTTTCCCTCTAAGAAGCGCATTATGACGATATTTGCATCATACCAACCTTAATGATGGCAAAGCACACTACACACTGTATCAGCAATAATATGTTGTGGAATTGTCAATTGATATAACCTACTGACTATTTCTTGGTTGGATACTATGTTTAATGATCATTGCAACTTTTCTGAGGCTACTCAATTAAGCTTTGTACTGACTGACGTGGATTCATAGGCATGTAGCGTAGACTGCATTTGTAGCTTAACTTGCATTTCAGATTTCTTGTCAGTTTGCTTATTATGTTGCTTGAGGGCAAGCAACGAGTTAAGTTTGGGGGTATTTGATAAGTAGGTTTTATACTTACTATTTCGATGCCAACTTGCTTTAACTTTCGCTTGTTCTCATTAGTTTTTATTACTTTTCATGCTTTTATGTCACTTTTGTAGGTTTCATGCTCCATGGCTCATTATTGGCCTTTTTCGTCTTTTTGGGGACAAACCGGCGTGTTTCGGACTAGAACTTGTGCGGGGAGGAATAATTGCAGTTTTTGGGACAAAAGTGGTTCAATGCGGGAGTGATATGTGCGATGATCGAATGCAGCAGAAAAGAAGGCACAAATTCCAAGACTGGTGTACGGCGCAGCTGCGCCGCAATCCTTCACAAACACTGCGCAACTGCGCAGTAGCTCTACAGGCTATTTGATTGGTGCACGGTGCAGCTGCGCCGCATTCCTTCACAGTTGTTGCGCAGCTGCGCAGTCCTTCTGATGCCTTGTTGACTACCGTGAGGCGCAGCTACGCCCCATCTCAGTATAAACACGGCGCAGCTGCGCCGGTCCTTCGCTCCAAAATCTGAGAAGACTTATTTTAAACGGGCCAATCACAAACTTCTTGCTACAGTGATCGGGCATGAAGCGCTTGAGGCTATATATATCAGTAGTATCAGTCCAAGCCAGATATAGAAGATAACATAGAGAAAAGTTAGGTCAAAAGGAAGAGGAGAGAGCTTATTGTCATTTCATTCTTTGTTCTCTCTTATTCCTTGTGATTTAGCTAGAGTAGTTTAGCTTAGGGCTGGGCTTTGGAAGTTTGAAGCATTGTGTCAACCTTGTATCTCCGGATTTGAAGAAGAGAAACCTAGCTTTGCATTTCTTAACTTTGTTTTCTCTTTATTTTCATTTGTAGCTTCAATGTATGAACATATGTGGATGATGATTGTTATTTCTATTATGAACTAACTTCTCTTATGGGATTATAATGAAACCTAGGGTTTAGTTCAATTTGTTATGCTTCCTTGTTTTGGCTAAATGATTATGTATGGATTGTCTTATGTGGTTTATCTTAATTGTTTAAATCCTTGATCATCATTTACCTTGTTAACTCACACGGAACCGAGATGGGGAGTGTGAGTTTAGAACCGACCATGTTAGCTTGTGTTCATGATTTCACATGACGTTGGATTGTATGATTAGTGCTAAGGATAGACATATACCGAAGCACCACACGTAGTCTTTTGAAAACCTGTGCTTAAACCCGTTTTTCTCTAGGTCACATAGACATATAGTGATTTAATTAACTTGGGTGTTCTTTCCCGTTCTGTTGCCCTTTGGGTCGGATCTGGGTTGGATTTGGGTATGATGCAACGAGGGTTGGTCATGCTTTAGTTTCGTGTTTTCAACTAACAATCCGAGATAATCAGTTAGGTTTAACAGGAAGTAGTACAGTTGAATGACGCCCTAGGTGAAGTTATAATTCCATGCCTCCTTTGTCTGCTTAAATCGTTTATTAATTATTTGTCTTTAATTTTCACAACTTAGATTTAATTCACAGTCACTTAATTTACTTGACCACTGTTTAAAGAAACCAAAATAGTTATAAAACTGCTGCATGATAGTGTAATAGCTATCCATAGTCCTCGTGGGAACGATACTTTACTTACTTTATATTACTTGTTGACCACGTGCACTTGCGTGTAAGTGTTGATTTGTCATACGCACGGTTTGACACCCAACAGATTCCGCACTTTATATATTTGCAGCTATAGTAGGAAATATTCTGTAACTGATTTATATTGTACAGGCTTCGGCATATCAAAGAGAACGATTGGCAATGTCTACCAAAAGACTAAATCAATCAAGTGATAGAATCAGTGAGACTAGAAGAGCTCCGCTGGAGTGCTACATTGGTATTGGCAAGGATGGGGATCAGTATGTTAGATTTTGAATAGTTGATTTGTACTATTAGTTTGTAAAATTTCGTAGAACATTAATATTGTTGTGTACATAATTGATGTGTAATGATAGTTGCAATAATATTATTGTATTTTGATCATGTTTTATTTTATTAAGTTTAAGTATTAAAATTGTTTGGGAGTGAAAAAATTTCAAAAAAAAAATATTTGAAAAAAAATATTTTTAATTCTGAGACGGATTTAGAGACTGAATTTGAAAATAATTTTTTTTCATTGCTAGTGTTTTAGACAAATTAGAGACGGGATAAAGCGTCTCAAATATATTCTTTTTCATGCTAAAATTATTTAAAAACGAATTAGAGACAGACAAGAAATAGACAAAAAAAATTGGCGTCAATGTTTCTCACCAAATTTGGGACGGATATAAGTGATTTCAAAATGTACCTTCTCGTGGGTCAATTTGAGATAGATTTGAGGCAACTTGAGACGAAAATATTTGGTTACAAAAACTTTTTGAGTCTGAAATTTTTCGCTTGGCAACGATTTTGAGATGGACAAAATCCGTTTCAAAATTATTTTTGAGACGGATTTTGTCTTATTTGAGACAAAAAATTTCATCTCTAATGCCCATATTTTTGGTAGTGCAAGCTAATCACATTTGATGTTATAAACGTATACTTTATAATTTTATTCAATTTATTAATAATAGTATCAAGACATTTCATTATTCATAATTAATTGGCTGAATTAATTATATGAATAAATCTATAGTTTTGAGTAATACTTTTAGAATCATAATATTGATTATATTAATGAGATCTAAATTTAAGATAACTCAAAACTAAAATGTTCCTAATTGTGGGATCACTAAAATGAGGATTAGTGAATTCGGATAAATTAGTACATACTATACTTACTCTTATGAAGATGATGATTGATCTCATAATCATTTGTCTAGAGACACTAAAGCAAGTATGTAGGTGCTTATTAGAGAATAAGTTCACTGAACATGACTCGCTCAAGGAATACCTAATAAAGTTTTACTTACTTGCCAATAGAAGTTCATTTTGTGATAGTAGTACTGAAATTTAGATAGGCGCACTTAGAATTGGGGGGGGGGGGGGGGGGGGGGTAAATAAGTGTGGAGTAAAAACTGTGTCCAATTTTCGTAATTTATTAAAACAGTAAGTAATTCAGTTTGCTAAATAACTGATTTCAGTTTGCTGGTTTAGAAACTGATTTACACTGTTAATGGGAATAATTATTTTCACTTGGAAATAAATGTTATGAGTAGAACTAGCAGTTTATAATGGTAATTAAAATAACCAATCATATGAACACAAGAATTTTAACGTGGTGTGACCCTTATCTTCTACTCTAGTGGCCTACTCCACGTCTAATACCACGTGGTACTGGAGACCCCTTGTTATTAAATAACTTTGCCTTACAAGACACCTTTTTATAATTAAAGTTCACAACCTTGAGGACAATTCCTTCCGAGCACCTATGCTGTGAGGACCCGAATTTTCGGGATTACTTTAATAATATTAAATAAGAATTTAAATAACAAAGTTATAAGGTTATTTAAATTATTTGTGATTGATATATTTCATGTTATTTAAAATGTGTAATGGGATTTAATTGGCAAATTAAATCGGTACAGAGATGGGGATAAATTGTGTTGAATTAACATAATTGAAAAGTAAATAAATTGTTTAAAAATAATTTATGAAGAATAAGAAAAATTTCATGTAATTATATAATTAAATTGTTATATTTAAAATAGTTGTGGAGGTGCATAAATTATTATTTAAATGGTGTTACATGGTAATGTGAGGTATATGAATTAAATATGTATGTATGTGTGTGTATATATATATATATGTGTGTGTGTGTGTGTGTGTGTGTGTGTGTGTGTGTGTGTGTGTGATAGTTCCCGAAGGCACACAAGTGATCTAGAAGGGGGAGGGGGAGGGTTGAATAGATCTCTTAAAAACTTTTTACTTAACTTAAATAATATTACCAAATAGTTCATTTAATCAAGATTAGTTTGCACAGTGGAATATTAGTTTGAAAACTCTCCTTAAAGATTTATAAAACTTCTTCGTTGAGTTTAGACTGTATTGAAGATAACCATTTGTCTGGTGAACCAATCATAGCAGTTATATCTATATATGACCGAATGTAAATGACTGAATGTAAATGACAACAGAGAGTTTAAGTGGTTCGGAGACTGAATAACTCCTACTCCACTCTTCTACTTTAACAAGTAGGAAATCCACTAAGGATGACTCATACAGAACCCTTCAAGCTCAGCAGGCCTGGAAACTCTAGTTCACTAAGAACCCTTCAAACCCAGCAGACTTGGCTAGTTTAGTCACTAATGACAAGGACACAAATGCCCTCTTCAAGTCCAGCAAACTTGGCTCCCTTAGTCACCAAGACAAGGACATTACTGCCCTTTTCAAGTCCAGCAGACTTGGCTCCTTGTTTGTTGATAGATGTTTAAAGTTGCTACTAAGTTATACTTTAAGTTCCATTGTCTTTAAATACTCAGTAGCAGGATGTGATCATGCTTGAAATGATATTGAGTTCGGCAATGATGCTTGGTTTCTTTGTATGCTCAATAGCTACTTGTGATCACCCATTGTATTGCTAAGCTTTGGCAATTCAGCTCCTTTGGTACTTGATAACTTCTCGAGACGAACTTCTGAGATGACTGTGAAGCTTCTTCCTTTTGGTACTCAGTTGTTCCTTTTTATCATAGACATTTTATTGCCTCTCAAGATGTGCTTCTGAGATGACGGTGAAGCTTCTCCTTTTTGGTACTCAGTAGCTAACATGTCCGTATCAAGTTGGCATTTAGGCTTCTTTTTTTCACATGCTTAGCAACTTTGAACACTTATCTTGCAATATAGTCATTTCTCTCTATTTCTCTCTCAATTCAGTGTTAGTGTTCTGGTGGATCGTAGAGTGTTCTTCAGCATATTCATTTTTGTTTCGCTCTGCGATCTGTTGTTGTCCACCACATTTTCTTTTTTATTTTCAGCAACCTTTTTTATATATTTGTGCATATTTTACCGTTTGAAAAAGATCCGTTGGGTTCCTTTGGCTTTGTGCAGATCCTTGATATTTTTGATGTTGACTTCTGTTGCTTGTGTTAGTGCTTTTTCCCTTTTCTGACATATTTACTGTCACATCAACCTGTAGCTTTGCTTTTTGCATTTTTAGTCGTTGCACTTCCAGAGTTGTATATCAAGGATTATTATACATTTAACCTTCTGATCCATCATTAAATATCTTCTTTGACTTTAATAACCAGCTGCTCTATTGCTGTTAGAGATATCCTGTTAGTCTGATTATTTTCACCAGCTTGCTGAGTAGAAGGTTCTTACTTATAGTCGTCTAGTCACAAAGTCCTTTGTGACCCTGACATGCATCTGTTCCTTAACAACATTTAATCTTTCTATAATCTGGAAGAGGAATATTCTCTCTTCTCTCGCACCATATTGCAGTTCTGTTCCTTTACTGCTTCTGATAGTGAATTCGTAGAGTGATTGTCTGTCCATTCAGACTCTACGAATTCAGCTCCACTCGTTACTTGAAGTATGTCGGGTAAAAGGTTTAGTTGGAGCGATCTTCTCTCTTACTCTGCGATTTTGCTATTTTGTTCAAATCGTAGAGTTGTTAACTGCGGGCTTTGCTTTTTAGTGGAATCGTTGAGTTGTTGTCTTTGTTAGCGCATCCTTTATTTCTACTCAACGATTATACCATGTGTAGAACAATTTTTTGCATTATCTTATCTTCTGGTTTCACTCTATGATTTCTTCTATCTGTGCAAATCGTAGAGTTAACGTATTGTGCTTGCTCTTTGAATCCTCTCTATGATCTTGCCAGTTTGTGCATATCGTAGAGTACATTTCTTCTCTAGTTCTACGTTTCTTGAAGGCTTTCTTAGCTGTTTGTTCGACGATCGTAGAGTTCTGCTCTACGTTTTGTACTTGATCAATTCTTCAATTCAACTTGTATATTCAGTAGAACTCTGGCACAGCTGTCTCTCCTTGATGATCATAGAGTTATCCTGGTATGGAGTCGTATAGTCCACTCTACGAACAGACTGAATCATTGAGTCTTCTTTGCTTGGAATCGTAGAGTCCATTCTACGATTATATTGACTGAACAAATATAACATAAGATCAACTTAACATATTTGATCTTTTCTAACTAAGTCCTTGTACATCATTATATCATTACTTTGAAAGGACTTTACAAACTTTGTCATACAATAATGATTTAATCTTATATTACTCTGCTTATAGTATTTATCTTTAATGCAGAGTAACTTCTACGGAAAGATCAACATAACATTTATGATCTTTTACCTAAGTCTTTTGTACACATAATTCCTTTCAAAAGGACTTTACAACATTTGAACCAGATAACTTTTACACTTATTATATAAGCAGCATATAGTTTTTAACAAGATCATATTTGTGCTATATAAGTGTGCAAATCACAATATTTGAATCAGGTAATATATATTATACACACATGATCATGTAGACACATATTTAAATTAACATGTAATCATTTAGTCAATTAACCACATAAGCACTTTAAAACATATACGCACATAATCAAGTAAGCACATAGGCACATTAACACATAAGCACGTAGTCAGATACATATGGACAATCAACCATATAAGCACATTTGCCACAATCATTTTTGCACAACAATCATCATCATCAAATCAAACAACCTTCAACAATATGCATGTTCAATTGTTATATTCATAAATTTTATTGATTATGGAGAAAAAAGGATTAATAATTAAATTAATCCAAATTTAAATGAAAAGTTAATGAGGGAGTTAATACAGTTGTAAATATTGATTATACAATTAATCAATAATTATGGTGAAAGTTTAGAAATTATTTAAGAGGAGAAAGTAATTATATAAATTATATAATAATAAATCATATAATTTATATAAGGAAATTTAAGTAAAATATTAAGGAAATAATAATTATTTAAATTATATAAGAATAATTATGTAATTTATATAAGATGATAAAATTAATTAAGGATGGAAGGATAATTATATAAATTGTGCAATATTTTATTGTATGGTTTACATAATGTGTAATGAGTAATGAAAAAAATAGAAATAAATGAGAGAAATGATTATTTTAAATTATTAAGTTGTGAATTGCGTAAAGTGGAATTATTTTCATTTTATGGGAAATCATATTTTAGAAAAATTATATGGGTTGGTTAGGTAATCATGTTATGAATTTTAATTAATTAAAATAAATATTTTAAGTATATCACTTAAATTATTTATTACACGAAATAATTACGTAATGTATTAAAATAATTGTTTATGTTTGATTTTTAGCCAAAACCGTGCAAGTCGGTGGATGTGGTGAGTTTCTCCAATTTGTTTAAGTGATATTATAAAAAGAAATGAAATAATATATATATAAAAGGAAAAACCAACACATGGGATAATTGGGAGTGTATGTCGGCAAATGAGAGAAAAGGATAAGCATATAAGCATACTTGCATAATAATATAAAGAGAAAATAGAGAGAAGAAACAAGAATAAAAGAGAAGCAAAAAACAACAACAACAACAACACACTATCTCTCTTTTGGTTTCACCTTCCACCCGAAACCACCACCAAGAAAGAGAAGAGGAGCTCTAGAGAATCAAAGAAGGAGGATAATCAAGCAATTTCTATCATCTATCTAGTCTAAAGAAGAAATCAAAAGGTATAATTTAACCCCAAAATCCTTGAAAAATAATTATGGGTAATTATTTTCCTTCTCTTTTAATTAAGAAAGATTAATTGTATATTAATTTATGTTGTTGTGATTGAACTACCTTTGGGTTATGATTAGAGACATGGAGATTAATTGTTGTTGTGCGGAGTAATAAGGATGAAAAATTTGGGATAGATCATGCCCAAATTTTTATGAAATTTGAAATTTTAAGCCATACCCTTGTGGTGCTTGATAAAATGTCTCTTAGAGGTTGTCAAGCTTAAAATTGAAGAATTGGTCAAGTTTGTGAATAAGGAAGTGTTTATATATGTATGAGTAGGTTAGTAAGTCAATTAGTATGTTAAACTATCGGAATAATGCTTTTGATGTTAAGGTTTTGTTGAAAAAGCATGAAAGCATGAAATCAGTTTCAATCAGTCCACTTCGGACGTTTTTCTTATCTGATCGGTTCAGAACTAGGTTGTTTGACCTGAATAGAAGTTGTAGAGGAAGAAGTTACGGTCGCTTGGCCGCTTGAATCACCCAAAAAGGTTAAAAAACGAAGAAGTTATGGCTGTTTTGGCGAGTCGGGGTCTGTTTGCCAGATTGCTCTCGAGAACACTGTCATTTTGTCATTTTTTAAGGTGTGCAGCCTCGTGTGCAAAGTATTGGAATTTTGAACGTACACAAAAGTTGTAGATCTCGAAGTTACGAAGATATGTCAAGAAGGAACGACATTACAATTCTTTGTAGAAATTAAAACGTGAGGCAGGGTTGGACTAGATCAGTGCCCTGCCACTCACTGTTCAAGCAGGCTGTTTTGGGACTTTTTGGGTTTAAGACGCCTATGGAAGTAGTTAGAATATGTTATGGATAGATCATTGTCCAAAGTTGAGCCAATTCTGGATTGGGACGAAGAAGTTGTGAATTAACTAAGCTTTAAATAAAATGCATGGCATTGACGTTGCGAATTAGCAACAACGTAATGGAATCAATTTGGAAACAGATTAAAGATTAGTTAACTAATCTAAAACAAGATGGAATCTTAAGAACTTAAGATCTTAAAGATATAAAGTTGGTTAATGATTAAGGATTAAATAATTTAACTTAGAAATGAATGAATATTTGAATGGGAATGTGTAAATACATTATGTGTAATAGCTTTGTGATAACTTGAATTACGTTATATAGGTATTACATGGAACAATAAAGTCACGAGTTAGTATAAGCGACTAAATTTGGAGGTTTGAGAAGCATAAAGGGAATAACGCAAGCAAGGCAAGTCTTTCAGTTCTTATTTGCTATGTGTACTCGGTGATGAATTGTTTTAATATGTATTGCAAAGATATTACATGTGTTGTTAACATGAAACGTTAAAAGTCAATTTATGACTATATTAATTGAGTAAAAAAAAATGTTGATTGAGTAAGGAACTCAATCCTTCTTTTAGTTACGTGAACTAAAGCATATATGATATGTTAGTTTAATGATTATGATGTGTAATCTGAGTATGTCACTTATGTGCTACATGATGCATGAAAACTGTTAGAATTGCTGGGCTGTTGAGTTCAATCTTGCAAATAACCATTTTTGCAGGTTTAGAATTTATGGCAACGTTATATGTTGATTGAATGACATGGAGCAGGACTAACGCATGAAGATTTAAATACTTTAGCTGAGTTGATATTATTATGAATTGTGTTAAAGTTTCGAATGATGCACTTGATAAATTATGAGGTTGGTTTGATGTTAAGTTGTAAATTTTGAATTATTTGATATGTAATTGATTATTTAATTGGGATATAACATTTATTAAAATTACTCGGGAAAATGAATCATATAACAATTTTGATTTAGAGAATATGTAAATGATAAAGGTTGCGATCCAGGAACTAGGATCGAGATGTAAAGACGATAAGGTTTTACATGTCCAAATATCTTAATACAATGATTGAAAAAAAATAAAATAAAATAAAATTTATACTGAAAAATTTGGTACTTGATAATTTAAAGTTAATTAATGGATTAAATAAAGTGGCCAAAGATTTATTAAATAACCGAAATTTGAACGTAAGAAAAATAATGTATAATAAACATGAAATTTAAGGTAATAAGGTTTGTCGAATTTCGGGGATGTTACATATGCTCCCTTGTGCACACCTATGCACCACTTGAGTACTTTTACTTACCAAGCTATTAAGCTAACTCGGAACTTAATTGCAAAACCCTTCAATAGAAATTTGATTAGTATATATTCAATAATGATTACAAAATGTACTTGCGATCAAGGCACACGTTATATAACAACATAAAGCTCAAATATAAATGCAATGATCAAGAATTAAGATATCACCAAGTTAAGCTCAAATGATTCACGGCTGAAAACAGATTCTTCAGCAGTAGCAGTACTTCACGAGAGAGAGAATAATAACTTTCAGTGTCTTATCTATCTTTGTCCCTCGGCTAGATAAGTATATATTAGGGAGTAATTACCTGTTAGATAAGATCAATAAGGATGGTTACCGTTAACCCACCTTTTTGGACAAGGTAATTTTAGCAATCACGTTGCAAGTCATTGACAACGATGACCAAGGCTTAATTTTGTTCTTATCCCACCTAATGAGGATATCAAGGATAATATGAAGCATGCTTTATGGGATACAACCGTTAGACACAACATTGGTTATAAGACCTATAGATCATGTACACTTTATTATTTCCAACTCATCATTGATTTACATATATAAGAACAAGATTTTATCATTAAATTAAATGAGTAGGACAACTTCGGTCAACAAGGAAGGTCTTTAATTATAGAAGAAAAAATTAAGCACTTAACTGACTGCCAACAGTCATCAATTTTCTCCCATTAATCAGGCTTTAGAATCATTAATTAATTTACACAACACGAAAGGTTCAAACAATTAACACATTAATTTAGATTCCCTTAATTATTCTAACATGGAAGGTTCAATCAATTAATTCATTAACTTAGATTTTTTTAATTATTCTAATATAGAAGGTTCAATCAATTAATTCATTAATTTAGATTTCCTTAATTATTCTAATATGGAAGTTTCAATCAATCAATTAATTAATTTATATTTTCTTAATTATTCTAACTAATTAGTCCTAACATGGAAAGTCTAAATTACTTCATTAATTCAATATGTCATTCTATTTATATATTTATTCCATTAATCCATATTATTAATTTCTTTACTTTTAAATATGCAATGCAACCTAATGAACTTTGAATTGAAATATAAATTTGTGCCATGACCTTACATGAAAACCTAAAGACTTGAGGTAAATCTTCAAAACTTTGACAGGAAACTTTTCATATGTAGCTTTAATCTAGTGTCGAAATCAGTTTGCTGCATACCATTATTTTCGAATTGCTGCATATATCTCATTAGATAAAGTCAAGATTTTAGTATAAGAATAAAGATATCATCAAAACCAGGGATCAGAATGTTACCAAGTCAACAATCTCCCCCTTTTTGATAATGACAACACAATAAATAAGGCTCCCCCTAAAACCCAATATCAAGTAATCTGCAATGTTTGAAAATAATAATACTCCCCTTAAAGCCATGCATTATTTATTCATAATCATGCAGTCAGTTTGAGAGGTGTTTTTTCTCCTCCTTTGTCATAAGTAAAAAGAAAGCTAAGTAACTACCAGAGAGTGTTGAAACCAAAGATAATTATAACAAAAACTAGGATGCAGAGTTATTACAGACTCAATAAAATAAAAATAGAACTAGAGATTCAATCATCGAGGTTTACTATCACAATGTTGTTATCAACCCATCTGGTGAAGTATGGGCAATGCATGACACGAGCCTTCCATTCTTGCAAGGATAGTTCGTGGGACAAATGAGGTGGACGAGGAATATGAATATCAGGATTAATGTGTAAATCCATAAAGTCACCAGTGAATTCAGTCATCCAATTGATTTCAGGCCAATTCAGAACAGTAAAGTGAACTTGTCGATGACCAATGTCATTAAAGTGTTGAGCGACAAAAGATCCCATTGTCCCGAGTTGACTGCTAACAAACTTGAGCTCATGACTAAGTTGACATGCATTCCTATTCATTTTTCTTTGCATGGTAGCCACCATTACAATTGTCTGAACTTCAAAACCAGCCTCCAAATCGATAAACTAATCCTCAACTTGTTTAAACAGATTAGTGGCCTCTTGATCGATTACATGAATGTTCCTTGTCTGTAGTGCAGTGAGCCTCTGCTTAAGTTTTGTCATTTCATTCTTCATTGCAATCTTCATCTCTGCCAAGTCAGTCTTCATTTCAGTTTGATTTATAAGAATTTGATGAAGAAGAGAGGTGATATCAAGAGATGGAGGAGGAATAGAGGAATTGGCATGTAGCATCTGAGATGGATTGTCAAGTGGATTCACTCTATGAAGGCGAACAAATTTACCATCGGCGAGAGTCAAATGTGATGGCTTTAGATTTTCTAAATCAATGGATTCAGTAAATGGAAGGAAAGCCTCATTGTCAAAGGAGATTCTAAAATGCTGAAAGATTTTAGTAAGGAATCCGACATATGGAAGACATTTCTTGTTCTTTTTGACACAACTATCCATATGCAACAACATCATTGAAGCCAAATTAAATTCCAGCCCTTCCATAATAGTATAAATGAGAACTAGATCCTAGAAAGTAAAGTTAGCACCACCACCAATGCGAGGCAACAAGTTTGATCGTAAGATTTTATGAATGACAATAGCTATGGGTGATACCTCAACAGTAGTGGGAAGGACCACTTTAGTAAGAGAAACATCATTTACGACAGTTTAAAGTTGAGTTAAAGTAGAGAAAGGTTCTTGTGTTGCACCTTTTAGTGTGAAAGGACACAAACAGGTGGAAGGAATGGACAAAATTTTTCCTAAACCTTCATCAAAAAATTCAAACAATTTTCCCTTAACAAGTGATGTGCATGTTCCCTGTTTTAGTTCAAAATTCGCATAACATTGTTGAACAAGTTGTGGGTAAGTAGTGGTGGGTGGAGAGATCATTGAAGCAATACCACATGAGTCAAAAAGTGTTTATAGAGTGGATTGCTTATATATAAATAAGTCCATTATTTGACATAATGCTAGTTTTGAACTGAGCCTCAAAATTATTTACTCTAAAATAGTTCTTAGTCAAAGAGAAAGAGGTGGGTATTTCCGATTCTGAGCCAATTTTTGGAGATTGTACAGTCATTTTTGCTTTTCCCTTTATCTACTTTAACCCAAATTGACCCGGTGATGTACCCATGCTCTGTTTCTTCGTGCATCCCCATTTGGCCATAATATGGGTGTCGTCACCGGTGCTTGATTCTTCTTCCTTGACCTTTTTGGATGTTCATGTCTTCATCATTCCTTAACTGAAGGCTTTGGCTATGGAGAATGAGGGTTTGCTATAGGAAGAGTTTTTGATCGGTTTGGAGGGAAGAGATAAGAGTAAAGTAAGAGAGAGAAACCGATACATTTTTTAACAGAGATAAAGGAGAGAGAGAACATGATTTCCAAGGAAAGCTTAAATTACATTTAACATTGATTCCCAATTTTTCAATGAAAGAAAATCATTCCCTAATTCTTTAAAGATTATGTTTCCATATTAAAGTAGCAGCATATATTATATTTGATTGCAAAACTTATGTAGACATGTAGATCAAGTTTTCCATGCAGATATGTATCATTCAGTTTGACACAGAGAATTATGAAATCATGAACATACCAAGTTCACATCTTAAAGGACAAAATCTTTTTTCACTTAGTGGTTTGGTGAATATATTAGCTAGTTAGTGCTCTATGGGGAAGAAGACTAATTTAATCAAACCCTTAGACACATTATCTCTCAAAAAGTGATGTTTATCTTCAATGTGTTTTGTGCGTGCGTGCAAGACAAGATTTTTAGATATATCAATAGTGCTTGTGTTATCACATAAAATAGGCACAATATCATAAATCACATCAAAATCAATTAGAGTTTGACGCATTTAAAGAATTTGGGAGCAACAACTTCCTGCTACTAGATATTCACCTTCTGTTGTTGATAGTGCAACAGAGGTCTACTTTTTGCTATGCCAAGATACCAGACTTTGTCCTAAAAACTTATAAGCACCACTCGTACTTTTTCTATCAGTTTGATAACCTGCATAGTCTACATCTGAGTAACCTATTAGATCAAAATCCTCACAAATTGGATAATATAAACCAACATTGATAGTACCATATAAATATTTAGATATTCTCTTACCAACATTTAGGTGTGATTATTTTACTTGAAATCGTGCACAAAGATAGAAACTATACATAATATAAGGTCGTGAGGCAGTTATGTATAGTAAACTTCCAATCATACCTCGATACTTTATAACTTCTACATCGATATGTTTATCATCTGCAATATGTACTCATTGGTGTTGCCTATGAATTTGACTCGTCAAGTCCGAACCGTTTTTGTAGCTCCCTTATGTATTTGGTTTGATGAATATATATGCCATCTTTAGTTTGCTTGATTTGGAGTCCCAAAAAGTAATTAAGCTCTCCCATTAAACTCATGTCAAATTCCTTATGCATACACTTAGAGAACCACTCACAAAGTGATATATTAGTGGCACCAGAAAATAATATCGTCTATATATATTTGGCCAATGATAATATTTTTATTTTCATGCTTAATAAATAATATAGAATCGATTTTACCTCTTATAAACCCTTTGGATAATTAATACTTGCTCAAACTTTCATACCATGCCCTTAGTGTTTGTTTAAGTTCGTAGAGTGCCTTTTTGAGTTTATATACATGATGAGGATATTTTTCGTGTTCAAATCCAAGAGGCTATTTTACATAGACTTTGTAAGACCCCAAATTTTATGAAATATAATTTTTTTTTTCATATATATTTTTTCATGAAACAGTAAGTGGTTAAATTGATAAAGTTAAAAGTTAAGGATGTTATGTGTAAATTATATTATGTCGGACAATATTCGTTTGGTCGGGGAATATTCGTTCTGTCGAGGAATATTCGTACGACGGCGTCGTACGAACCAATCATTGGTGGACCCCACAACGAATAATTGTCGGATATAGAAAACGACATAAACAATTTTTAATTGGTCAATGGTACTATCACTTTTAATTGTTAAAATACCCAGTGGTAAAAGAATAGTAACATACGGTATTGCACAGTAGCACACGGCATTGCACAATGTTTCGTATTATTAAACTAATAAAGCAGTTATCGTACAATATTTGACTTTATTATCACATGCACAATAATTCATAATATTAAACTGATAATTGTCATAGTAGAATATGCACAGTAATTCACATTATTGAATCAATAATTGTCATTACACAGTAACGTATTCTTTCTTTTATATACTTTCTACATTATTGTTATCTCTATTATGAAGTTAATTAAACTGTTGTATTTCATTATTAATTAATTTGATATCTAACTCAGAGAGCTAACTACAATGTATTTATAACAATTAGTCATAATAATGAATACGTGTGAATTATTGTTGAATAATTGAATTGATAAAGTTATTTGTTTATATTATAAAGTTAGGAGATATAAAATGAATGGTATATATTAAAGATAATGTAATAATGATAGAATTTCAAATGAACGGTATAGATTGAAGATGATCTTTAAATGAATGGTTTAGATTAAAGAAATCTTAAAAGATGAAATGAATGGTATGGATTAAACATTATCTTGAAATGAACGGTTTGGATTAAATTAGGAAATCTTGGTTATGATAAGATTTTTGGCTATAAATAGAGGCCTTAACTTAAGAATTTTTCATAAACTTCCTTACTTGTTCTTTCTTTCACTCTCTAAATACTTCTTTGTGTAAGTTATCTCTAAGTGTGCTTAGGTCATCTTGAGTATTTGTGAAGATCTATAAGTATACAAGTACTGTTCAAGTTAATCAACCTCATTTAAATCAATATCCAGTCACGTGTTAAAGTAAGGAATATCATCTTTTATATTCTATTATTTAAACTTACCACGGTAAGGGGTATCATTCTTTTCATCATCATAAATTGATATTATTTTCTTTCTTACTGTAAGGGATTATCATTCTTTGATTCTCGAAAATAATATCGTTTCTTTCTTACTCATAAGATGTGCCATTTATTTCCATGTATTAATTTGTGGGAATAACCTTACGGTGTGGATTACCGCCTGTTGGTGAATAACCTTTCATATTCATTCCTTATTAATCTCTGAGAATAACCTTACGGCGTGAATTACTGCATGTTTGGTGAATAACTCTTCGCATTCAAAATTTATTAAATTGTGGGAATAACCTTACTGCGCGGACTACCGCCTATTGGTGAATAACCCTTTGTATTTGTTTCTTATTTGTCTCTTGTGGAAATAATTTGTTTACACGAATTATCACATGACACTTTTATTCCATATTCATTTGTAATATCATTTTCTTTCATATTCGTAAGTGATATTATTTTCCTTTATACTCATAAGGGATACCATCTTTTTCATCTTCCATTATTCAAACTTACTATGGTAAGGGATATTAATTTCCTTCACCTTTTGTTAATTAAACATGCTACGGTAAGGGATATTATTTTCTTTCATACACCTAAATCGAAACTTATTATGGAACTATTGCTTCTATAATTCCTAAAAATATTATATGTTCCATAATAGTTGCACTTTATCATTTCAATTGAACCTTCCTATTTACGTGAACCTTTCTATTGAACTGTAACCGTTATTCTGAACTGTGTATTTTGAATATCATTTTTGAATTTCACTCCACATCATGTTGACAATTTGGACATTATTTGAATCTGCACAAAGTAAACTTCTGATACTTATTATTTATCCTGTTTCTTCTGTTCATCATTTATATCATTCTAATCATCCAAAATCAAGCTGTTGTGAATATCTGTGGCCGGGGGCACAAATACGGTATAATTGTTGAACAGATGATAGGTTAAAGGCGATATAATAAGTTAAAGGCGATACATCTGTTCGGTGTCTTTTATGGCACGTGGTGAGTGTTCTCTTTGGCCTATAGTGCAAAGATGAACTGCTGTTTGGTATGATTATGACCAAAGGTTGAATCTGGTATAATCATGACCGTTGGTGTTATATTGAATATATTTGGCCCGTAGTGCAAAGATGAACTGTTGTTTGGTATGATTATGACCAAAGGCTGAATCTGGTATAATCATGATCGTTGGTGTTATATTGAATATCTTTGGCTCGTAGTGCAAAGATGAACTGTTGTTTGATATGATTATGACCAAAGGCTGAATCTGGTATAATCATGACCGTTGGTGTTATATTGAATGTCTTTGGCCCGTAGTGCAAAGATGAACTGTTGATCTGCATGATTATGACCAGGAACTGTGAATTTGTATTATCTTGACTAATGGTATTTCAGATGATAAAAATTGATGGTGTTTTTCCTAAAAAGAGAAGCGAGTGGACATTATAGTCTGCATTATTCTTCTAATAGATTGCTCATTCCGCTGCTATTATTGATCTGAACGTTGTTCAAGAATTTAACTACAGTTTTTTATATAAACCTTATATTCTATTGTATTCTCTCAAGAACTTAACTGTTGAAGGCTAATGATAATTTATTCGTCCTTATCTTAGTCATGATATTCTTTACTGGGCTATTTGAGCTCACCCTTTCTTTTGTTCCATTGTTTTTCAACAGGAGATGGGAACGTGGCTGGGTCTAGTAGGGGAATGGAGTAAGAGTCCGAGGGATAGCTATCGTAGTATTCACGTGTTGTAAAATAGTGTGATAATAATAGTGAAGACTTAGTTGTGTATTATTATATACTGTATTGTTGAACGTTATTCTACCTTATAATAATTTTGTTGTAGTCTTTTGACAACTCAAGTTTGGGCTGTGTGGGCCCAGATTTAGGGGTGTCACATACTTCCTCATTTATGTACTCGTTTAAAAATGCACTTTTTACTCTCATTTGATGTAACTTGAATTGTTTGTAGAAAGCGAAAGCAAGTAGGATTCGAATAAGCTCCAATCCTGCCACCGGGGCAAACGTTTCTTCGTAGTCTATCCTTTCTTTTTGATTGTATTCTTGAGCCATAAGTCTTGCTTTGTTGCGAGTGATATTTCCATGTGCATCATGTTTATTCTTGAATACCCATTTGGTTCCAATGATTGAAACTTCTTTTGGAGGAGGAACTAACTCCTATACTTGACATTTTTGAAATTGTTGAAGTTCCTCTTGCATCGCCAAAAGCCAATTTTCATCAAGTAGTGCTTCCATTGCATTCTTTAGTTCTATTTGTGACAGAGATGCAGTGAAAGCACACAAATTGTGTATACCTCTTCTTATGGTAATTCCTCTATTAATATGACTAATTATATTTTATGGAAGATGGTTTTGATGTGTCTTGCTGTTTTATGCATAGGGATATTGTGTGGTTGTTGTTGATCTTGAATAGTATTTAAGATTGAAGATTCCATATTTTGTTCTTCTAATTCAACTTCCTGAATCTCCGATTCAGTTTACTGATTTACTGATCTGGTTTGTTGTTTCTGATGTCTCACTACATCTGGTGAGCTGTGTTGATTTATTTGTTTGTTGATTGTGAATCTAGCAGACTGCTTTCAATATTCTATTTTGTTGAAATAACTACAGCCTCTATTTTTCCTGCATCATCTTCTCTTTTTTTGACAAATCATTGTTAGACTCACTAAAACTAACATGGACAGATTCTTCAACACAAGATTTATTAATATTAAACACACGATAAGCTTTACTTTGTTGAGAATAACCAATGAAAATTCCTTCATATGATTTAGCATCAAACTTTCCTAAGTTACGAATAGTATTTAGTATAAAACATTTTAATCCAAAAACTTTGAAGTAACTTATATTTGGTAGTTTTCCATTTAATAATTCATAGGGTGTTTTCAAAAGAATATGACGAATAAGTACTTTATTTAAAATGTAGCAAGATGTATTTAACGCTTCGGCCCAAAACTTTTGTGGAAGCTTACTTTCTTGTAATAATGTTCGTGATATTTCTTGTAAGGTTCTATTCTTCCTTTCTACCACCCCATTTTGTTGAAGTGTCCTTAGTGTGAAAAATTCATGACTAATCCCTTTTTGCTCACAAAATGATATGAACTCTTTTTGAAATTCGCCACTATGATCGCTTCTTATCCTTATAAGCTTGAGACTATACTTTGTATCCAAGTTCTTTGTAAGTCTTTCAAAATTCCTAAAAGCTTCATCTTTAGTTTTAAGAAATGTTACCCAAGTATATTTAGAAAAGAAATTCAACTATTACAAATGCATAGAATTTACCATTTAGACTAGTATGCCTTTCTGGACCAAATAAATCAAGATGTAATAATTATAAAGGTGATGAAGTTGATACCTGATTTTTTGCATTGAAAGATGTTCTTACTTGCTTATCAAGTTAACAAGACCCACATATACCTTTCTTTTCGTAGTTGATTTTGGGTAGCCTTTTTATAAGATTCTTTGTTGATAACTTTTTTATTAAGTCCATATGCACATGTCCCAATCTTTTGTGCCATAAATTTTCTTCATCTTCTATGACTGATAAGCACAATTCTTTATTCTAATGCTCAAAATCAATTGTATAGATGTTTCCTTCTCGTTGTGAAACTAGAGTAGAATTATTAGTAGCATGAAAAATAGAACACTTATCTTTTTTAAATTTAACTTGATGTCCACTATCTATTAATTGACTTATACTTATGAGATTAAATTCAAGGCCTTGAACTAAATGAACATTTTTAGTGTTTATCTTACCATTGCCTATTTTACCTTTATCGATTATTTCACATGTTTTGTTGTCACCAAATTTCACCGTTCCATTCATCTTCTTGAGAGATAACTCCAAAAACTTTTGATTTATCACCTGTTATGTGGTGAGAACATCCACTATCCAGAATCCATTTTTGTGATGAGACTTTTGCTTTGAGGCATACCTGCAATAAGAAAATAATTTGTTGTTTTGGTACCTATATCTTTTTGGGTCCACTAGTGTTAGTAACATGCAAATCATTTTTTCTTACCCATATCATTTTTACTTTCTGATTATAATTAATGTTTATGTGTCATTTAATTCCACATTTTGTGCAAGTAGTAAAAGGAGAACATTGATTCAATTTAAAATGTGATTTGGATTTTAACATTTTTATAGTATTCTTTTTATTTGTTACTTGATATCCAATTCCTTGTTTTTCTAAACTAGGTCTTTGTTTTCGTAACATTACATTTAAATTATCTTCCCCTTGAACAAATTTTGCCAAAGATATTTTTAATGACTCTATTTCTTTCTGTAATTTTTTTTCATTATTATTATTATTATTGTATGGACTATCATTAAAAGTATCAATATAAACATCTCTCATCTTTATTTCATTTTTTAATTTTTTATTTTCACTATTTAAGAAGTTTACCTTATTGTAAAGTATTTTATTATAATTATCTAGATAAACAATCTTAGTATTTAAAACTTTTTCATCTTTAGATGGTATTTTTTTTCTTCCTTTTCTTCAATCAAGGTATCTACTTCATTCATTAAAGTATTTATTAAATATTTTAAATACATATTCTTTTCTCTTCATTTCTCATTTTCTTATTTTAACAAAGTATTATTTAAAGTTACATCACTTGATTCTCCTTCAAATCCCATGAAACAAATTTGAGCAATTTCATCGTTTGCATCGACTTCTACTTCTGAATCATCATCATTCCATGTGATAAGAGCTTTTTTCTTGTTATCTTTGAAATTTGATTTCCCTATATTTTTCAGTTGAAAGCAATCTTTCTTGAAGTGACCTGGATGTCCACATTCAAAGTACGTTTCTTCATTATGTTTTCCCTTAAACTTCTTGGTTCCCATAGCATTCTTTCTTTTAATCTTCTTTTGTAACATCCATTTCAATTTTCTGGGTAACATAGCAATTTCTTCATCGAGTTAGCACTTGATTTTCGTCATTTTCCTGCAGTAAGAGCTAGAACTTTTCTATTAGGAGTTTTCTCCTTATCATCATATCTTTTTTGTTGATGTTCATATTCCTCTAGTTCACCAAATAAAATTAAAGTATCCATTATATAGATATTTAAAGAATCATAAAGAGTAATGACTTTGGATGCAAACCTCTTGGGCATAGCCCATAGTAGCTTTCGATTTATTTCACTTTGAGGAGTGGTCTTGTCAAGTAGCTTTAATGAATTCATGAGCACTAGAAATCTAGCTTGAGTTTCCTTGATAGTTTCTTCCTTTTCTAGCTTGAACATCTCGTTGTCGTGCATGAGCATACTTAACTTTACTTCCCTTGCCTTTGATGTTCCTTTATGACTTACCATAAGAATATTCCAAATCTATTTGGCCGTATTACACGAGGACACTTTATCCTTTTTAGATTGTACCATGACACTAAGTAGTGTATTCATTGCCTTTGAGTCGTAGGATGTCATGTACACTTCAGTTTAATCCATTTTGGTTATAGCTTTTGGTGTACCATCATCCTTCCTTGGAATAACCGGACCATTCTCCACCACCCACCATTCCTAAGGATCTCTTTTGAGATAGAACCTCATCCTGAACTTCCAAAAGTTATAGTTTTTAGTTCATATAGCAATGGAGGTCGATTAGTTGATTGCCCTTCTTGTACGTTGCTTCCAAATTGTGTCATATTGGATCTTACCCTACAAGTCACTTTTAAGACCAAGATAAGTAGAGCCAAGCTCTGATACCAAATGAAATTTAAATAGGCACACTTATAAGGAGGGGTTGAATAAGTGTGGAGTAAAAGCAATGTCCAATTTTCATAATTTATTAAAACAATAAGTAATTCAGTTTGCTAAATAACTGATTTCAGTTTGCTGGTTTAGAAACTGATTTACACTGTTAATGAGAATAATTATTTTCACTTGGGAATAAATGTTATGAGTAGTGCTAGCAGTTTATAATGGTAATTAAAATAACCAATCATATGAACACAAAATTTTTAACGTGGTTCGCCCCTATCTTCTACTCTAGTGACCTACTCCACGTCCAATTCCAAAAGGTATTGGAGACCCCTTTTTATTAAATAACTTTGCCTTACAGGACACCTTTTTACAATTAAATTTCACAACCTTGAGGATAATTCCTCCCGAGCACCTATGCTCCCTTGTGCACACCTATGCGCCACTTGAGTACTTTTACTCACCAAGCTATTAAGCTAACCTAGAACTTAATTGTAAAACCCTTCAACAGAAATTTGATTAGTACATATTCAATAATGGTTACAAAGAGTACTTATGATCAAGGCACGAGTTATATAACAACATAAAGCTCAAATCTAAATGCAATGATCATGAATTAAGATATCAACAAGTTAAGCTCAAATGATTTACGGCTGAAAACAGATTCTTTAGCAATAGCAGTACTTCACGAAAGAGAGAATAATAACTTTCAATGCAGTGTATCATCAATTTTTATATTCAGTGTCTTATCTGTCTTTGTCCCTCAACTAGATAAGTATATATTAGGGAGTAATTAACCGTTAGATAAGATCATTAAGGAAGGTTACTGTTAACCCACCTTTTTGGATAAGGTAATTTCAACAATCACGTTGCAAGTCATTGACAGCGAGGGCCAAGGTTTAATTTTGTTTTTATCCCACTTAATGAGAATATCAAGGATAATACGAAGCATGCTTTATGGGATACAACCGTTAAACACAACATTGGTTATATGACCCATAGATCTTGTACACTTTATTATTTCCAACTCATCATTGATTTACATATATAAGAACAAGATTTTATCAATCAATTAAATTAGTAGGACAACTTCGGTCAACAAGGAATGTCTTTAATTATAGAAGAAAAAATTAAGCACTTAACTGACTGTCAACAGTCATCAACTTTCTCCCATAAATCAACCCTTAGAATCATTAATTAATTTACACAACACGGAAGGTTTAAACAATTAACTCATTAATTTATATTCCCTTAATTATTCTAACATGGAAGGTTCAATCAATTAATTCATTAACTTAGATTCCCTTAATTATTCTAAAATGAAAGGTTCAATCAATTAATTGATTAATTTAGATTTCCTTAATTATTCTAACTAATGGGTCCTAACATGGAAATTCCGAATTACTTCATTAATTCAGTATGTCATTCTATTTATATATTTATTCCATTAAATCACATTATTAATTTCTTTATTTTTAAATATGCAAATTCAACCTAATGAGCTTTGAATTGAAATATAAATTTGTGCTAGGACCTTATAGGAAAACCTAAAGATTTAAGTTAGATCATCAAAATTTTGACAAGAAACTTTTCATATATAGCTTTAATCTAGTGACAAAATCCATTTGTTGCATATCATTATTTTCAAATTGCTGCACATATCTCATTAGATAAAATCAAGGTTTTAGTATAAGAATAAAGATATCATCAAAACTAAGGATCACAGTGTGACTAAGTCAACAAGTACAAGTGATCATTGGACTTGAGATCATCATAGTACTTTGTATATGATGAGTTATACTTTGGCATATTCCTTAAGACCTTTAGGATATATCAAAGGCATGATCGGGTATAATACGCTGTACATGGAGGTAGATGAACGGTCAACTACCACTTCCAGTAATGGGAGAGAATGTCCTATGTAATTTGATAAATGACAACTCAGAAATTCTTGGCTACTGTAGAATGAAAATTAGAAAGGAGTTTCTAATTTACATTAGAGTTATACATTTGAGAATTGAAATGCATACGATCAAATAAGACTTGACAGAAATTCCATGTCTTATATTTAATTGGGACATTGTGTGGAAGAATGAATAAATTGTACAGTAACTATTCGCTGAAAGGTTCTTTTACGATCAAATGTTGAAATATATATCATCTGGAATGTCGATTAATCGCTAAGGGGACTTACCTTTATTGTGGAATAAATATTATTTATTAAATAAATTAAATAGTTGAATTCATTTACATATTTACTAGAATGGTTCTAATTAATTTATTCTACAACCGGTTTAGTATGGAGAACCTAAAGGGTCATACCGTAAAAGGGTAATATTTAATTTAGAAGTGGATGACTTAATCGTAATAATAAATTAAGAATATTTAATTTATATTATGGTAATAGAATAAATTAAATAACTTAATATTTATAATTTAGTATTTTAATAATACTAATTATAAATTAATAAGAGGAGTCTTATTATTATTATTATTATTATTATTATTATTATTATTATTATTATTATTATTATTATTATTTAGTTCCTAAATAATTTAGGAATTAATAAATAAATAATAGTATTATTATAAATAATTAAGTTCCTAAATGGTTTAGGAATTGTAATTATAATAATTAATTAAGTTACTAAATAGTTTAGTTATTAATTAATAAGTACTCTCATTATTAAATAATTAAGTTTCTAAATGGTTTAGGAATTATAATTAATTAACTTAGTTCTTAATTAGGTTGAGCATAAATTAAAATCATAATCCTAAATAGTTTAGGATGGTTGTCTATATCTAAAAATAAGAATAGTCTTATCATAGATTAAGGTTACACACTCTTTCACAAGAATAGAGAGAGCATTTTATAATTCTCTACATCTAGAGAGGGAGAGGGAGAGAGAGAGAATTAGGGTTATCCACTCCTGATTTTGAGAAACCAAAATTCACTTCTTGAATTCATAGATCTCTTGGCGGATCACTTCTAGAGACCTTACTCTTGGGGAGCTAACATTGATTCATGAAATCTAATCAGTGAATTTGAAAAAGAAAGCGAAGGATTAAAAGGAATTGAACTTGTACTTGTGAAAGATTGGTTCTACAAATGTATACATCTTTTATCATTCCTCAATTAATAACAGTCGTGTAAGAAAGATACTGATTATTGGTTTGTAGAAAAAATTTAAAATCTGATTTTGCTTGCTTCCGTTGCACTTATATAATTTGATTATATGTATGCCATATTTTTATAAACCAACAGTGGCATCAAAAACCAAACTTTATGTGAATTATTAATTGTTTAGATTTTATATATGTATGGGTATGTGTTTAGAATAATTTATTGGGCATAATATGTTGTGTAAAATCTTTTGTTTTGAAAACAAGAAACAAAAATCGTGTTTTGAATCAAAAAAATTGGACTGAATTTCTAAAATCGCGAACTGCAGTAACACTGTCTGACGGGCTGTGCCAAGGCGTAGTGTTATAGTATAAATATTGTGTCGAGGCGCTGTTCCATTGATTTTCGTGATTGATTGAACTACACCAGGGTGCGGTGTTGTAGAACAAACACTGCGCCGGGGCGTAGTGCTGCAAAATCTGTTTTTTTATTTTTTGAACAGTTTTTCAAAGCTATAAAATAAAAGGTTTATTTTGGATGATTTTATAATTAAAGTAAAAAAGTTTATTTGAAATATGAATTTTTTCATACAACTTTAAATTGTCCATTAAATGATATATATATATATATATTAACAAATCTCTCATGATTTATAATAAATATTATTTAGAAAATGAGCTAAAATATTTAATTCATGAATTAAAGGAGTTTAATTCATTTAAATAAAATTAGAATGATTCTAATTTATTTATTCTACTAATAATATTAAGTTATAACGTTCAAAAATATTTGGAATATCGAATGTCGCCTTCTAGCATGGTAAAACGATAGAGTATCAAATAATTATTATAAGTTTGTTGTGTCACACAAGGCTTATATTAATTTTTTGAGATGTTATTTTATCACATTTTATGCTTATAAAAGAATGAATAATACTGTTTTGTTGTGTCACACAAGGACAGTGTTTTTCTCTTCACTTACATGAAAGTGCTAGGTCGGACTTAACTTGGATAATTTTAATTTGGATGTGTCACACATGATCATAATAATTTAAGATGCAAAATAAAAAGAGTTACATGATAATGCAATTGACAAGGAATTGTCTACCTATTTATTTATATATAGTTTGTTGTATCTCACAAGGCTATATACATTTGAAATATGATCCTTATTCTCACTAGCAAATATTTAACTAGATTTGTCGAACTATATACAGAGGGTAATATAGTTTGATGAAAATAGTGGGAGACACCATTTTAAATAAAGACCTAATTAACTTGGTGATTAATAAAATGAATGCATGTTAATGTTGTTAATATTCACTTAAAGAATTATAATGTGTTAATTCACTAACATTGTATAGCATATTGGATGCTAACAATTTAATTGAACCGAATTATTTGGATTGATTAAACAAATTTGAGAATAGTTCTCAATGTTGAAAAGCTAGCAAATGTCCTTAATTTGCCTATACCTGCAAATATTGCATACTATGCCTCTTAGGAAGATATTGCTATTTTAAGAAATGGCAAGATAATGCTACTATGGCTAAATGTATCATGCTCACATCCATAAGTATCGAGTTACATCGTCAATACGAGAAAATAGATACGCCTACTATATTGTTACACCTTCATGAGTTATATCTTGAGAAAATTAGGTCAACCAGATATAAGATATCTAAGGAGTTCTTATGATATATAATAACTAATGGCACTATAGTAAAGACACATGTCCTAAAGATGATAAATTGGAATAATTGGGTTTTGTCAAGGATGGAGAGTTGAGTCAAGATTTGATCTTGCAGTCACTTACTGACTCCCTTTCACAAATTGTTGTGAACTTCAACATTATTAAGCTAGTCGTCAGTTTATTTGATTTACTTAAACATGTTGAAGACTGTTGAGAGTCATTTTTCTTCCAAGAAAAATCAAGACTTACTCGTAGATGAATCTTCTAAGCGGAAGAAGATGGCCAAAGGTATTTCTGAGAAGTCAGAAAGGATTAAAGGCAAATGAAATACACTAATAAAATGACATAAATAAAAGTGATCCTAAGGGCAAATGAGTTTACTTTCATTGCGATAAGTTGGGACACTAGAAGAACAATTGCAAGAAAGTTGCAATACCTAAGCAGAAGAATCTTGGAGAAACTTTTACTACAGATATAGATTTGTTCATAATGAAATAAAACTTTTTATAAGTTAAGTTCTATTTGGGTATTTGATACCGGCTGGTGGTCTCACATATGCAAGTTGTTGCAGAATCTAGGTAGAAGTAGAAGGCTGAATTAAAGATAAGTAATCTTGTGCATGGGGAATGAAGCAAAATGTTGCTGCATTAACCATAGGAACTTACAGTTTAGCATTACCTACAAACAAGTCTATTAAGTTCATAAGTTGTTACTATGTTGTTTACTTAATGGACATTGTATACTTGACTTACATGAAAAATATTTCAAATTGAACAAATTAATGGTAAAGAGATTATATGAATCATCCATTCATATTGCAATGTAAACTCGATCATATTAATGAAATAAGAAGTAACAAGTTGTATAAGACAAATGGGCTTTTAGAGCCTTCTGATTATGAATCAAATACAACTTGTGAATCTTGTATCATAGATAATATGACTAAATCTTCATTTAGAAGACATGGAGAGAGAGTTTTAGAGTTGTTAGAGTTGGTACACATAGTTGTGTGTAGGACCTATGACAACAAATGCAAGAGAAGGGTATTCACTCATTACTTTCACTAATGATTCTAGATTTGATGTATGTATTTGATGAAATACAAATCTAAATCGTTTGAAATGTTCAAAGAATTCAAAAGTGAAGTACATAAACAAATAGCTAAAAGTATTAAAGTTTTTCGATTAGATCGAGAAGTGAATACTTAAGCAGTAAGTTTCTAGATCATCTCAACCCGAAATGGTATTATTTCATAATGGACATGATGATCCATGATAAGTTTTACTAATTTTCCAGTATCCTTCTAGAGTAATGCCTTATAAATGGTTGCATACCTACTTAACAAGGTACCTTCAAATTCCGTCCCTAAGACTCTATATAAGTTATGGATAGGGAGGAACTAAATTTTAAGTATGTTAAGATTTAGATTGTCCAACTTATGTCAAATGGTTGGACAGTGATAAGCTTGGGACAAGATCTGACAAGTGCAAACTTGTGGGATATCTTAAAGAAAATTTAGGATATTACTTCTATAATCCGACTAATTAGAATGTGTTTGTCTAAACACGCTGCGTTCTAGGAAAAATAAGTTTATCCTTGAAGAGGTTAGTGGGAGTAAGATAGATCTTGAATAAATTCAAGAACCATAAAATACTACAAATCAAATGAATGAATATGTTCAAGTAATTAAACATATTATACCACAACCAAATCGTAAATCTGGTTTAGTATCAAAAATACCTTAAAGGCATGGATTCATCATAGATGATGATGATGATGATGATGAGGTACGCATCATAGTGGATGATGATCCGGTTACATACGATGAGGCATGACCAAAGACTCAAGAGCAATGACTATTGACCTTGAAATTCGAAATGAGTCTTTTAGAAAGACTAAAGCAGATGACAAGGTGGAGACCTATAAGACCTAACTAGTGACAAAAAGGTTTTATTCAAGGTCAATGAGTTGACTATAATGAAACATTTCATTAGTAAAAATGCTTATATCCATTTGAATTTTACTTGCAGTTGCATCTTATTATACAAAGATGATGTATGTATGATAAAACTAAGGGGATTTGTCTATATAGAGATGGAGTAAATCAAGTATGTAAGCCACAACAATCCAATAATAGATTAAAGCAAGTTTCTCAAAAATGGAACATCCATTTTTTGATGAGACAATCAAACGAGTTTGATTTTATAGGAAAGTTGATGCCTTATTGGAAAGGTCCATATGAAGTGATAAAAGTTATTACACCTGGTACTTATGGCCTTTGGGTTATGTCATAAAAGTAGTATGTTGGTTCCCTGATGACATAAAGGTGATCTAGAAGGGGGGTGGGGGGTGGGGGTTGAATATATCACTTTATTTTTTCTTCAAAAAAATCTTTTGTTAAATTAGTTACTTTGTAATTGCAGTAGAATAGTTAATTTGATAAAACCCCTTCTAAATCAAAGATTATAAAAGATTTAGCTCTATTTTAAATTGGGCTACTAAAATGTGATTACAAATGATAAAGCAGTTAGGTGTAATTAGAATAGTTAGTGCAGTTATAGCTCATGTAGTGATAAAAAAAAAGTAGTACGAGACATGAAAGAAGGATACAGAGAATTTTAAGTGGTTCAGAGCATAAAGATCTCATACTCCACTTTTCTGCACTTATGACAGAGAATCCACTAAGGATATTCTCGCTCAATACAATCAGAACACTAAGATTTGTTACACCTGAACCACTAAGGTTTCTTTGAGTCACTAAGTCTCAAAACACCTGGACACTAACTCCGTCCCACAAAGGGTCAAATTCATTTAGAATCTGGTGAGTCACTAAGTCTCGTCTTTTTAATGTTATTGATGAAGATGATTATTGAAGTTTAAGTTAGCATTAAGTTCTTCTTCATTATTAAACTTAGCAACTGAGCAATTTCCTCTTGACGTTGATCTCTTGAGCCTTCTGATTTGTCATTGTTTCTTCTACTCTGATTAGTGAAATTTGCCCTTGATTGACCGTCCAAAGTATATACCAACTTTGGGTTGATAATAAGTATATTTAGTAGATCAATTTTTGTTCCCATCTTTTTTTTCTCAACTTTATGATTTAGAGGTTCAGGTCATACTCTCTATCTTTTTCTTACTCTTCCTCCTCCTCCTCTCTCTCTTTCTTTTAAAGATTCAAAAGAGAGTTTATATTAATAGAGAGATGTCTGCTGCAGCGTCCGTTAGAAAGTAGCTGTTACTTTGATCTTTGTGTCAATCTTTTGAAGATCTTTAATATTGACATTTGATGGTAAATGTTAGTCTGTTTTTAGCTCTGTCGCCATTTGTAGTATGCTAAAAATGGCAATCATGTGAGTGACATCATACAGTATAATTTCTCTGATAAGCCTCTAATGGTCGACTGAAACTTCAAAATCAAACTAGCCGGTAGACATTATTACGCTCTGATTCACTAATTTCAACTTTGACAGAGAGAGATTTCATCGAGTCCTTCATCTCATGACGTTTCCATTGTTAGTATTCTTACAGCTTTTACTGCCATAAGAAATGAGATAATCGTGTAGAAGGTGTGAGAACCCAAATTTTTGGGATTTCTTTAATAAAATTAAATCAGAATTTAATTAACAAAATGATCAAGGTTAGTTGAATTATTTATGATTGATATATTTTATGTAATTTAAAGTGTGTGATGGGATTTAATTGGTAAATTAAATCTGTACATATATGGTAATAAAATTGTGTTGAATTAACATAATTGGAGGATAAATAAATTGTTTTAAAACAATTTATGAAGAATAAGAGAAATTTCATGTAATTATATAATTAAATTGTTAAATTGTTTAATATTTAAAAATTGTTGTGGAGGTACAAAAATTATTATTTAAATGGTGTTATGTGGTAATGTGAGATATATATATATATATATATATATATATATATATATATATATATATATATATATATATATACATGTGCATGTTCAATAGTTATAATTTTAAATTCCATTGATTATGAAAATAAAAAGAGATTAATAATTAAATTAATCCAAAGTTAAATAAGAAGTGAATGAGGAAGTTAGTAAAATTAAAAATATTGATTATATAATTAATCAATAATTATGGTGAAGGTTTAGAAATTGTTTAAGAGGAGGAAGTAATTTTATGAATTATATACTAATAAAGTATATAATTTATATAAGGAAATTAAAGTAAAATATTAATGGAAGAATAATTATATAAATTATATAAGAATGATTATATAATTTATATAAGAGAATTAAATTAATGAAAGAGTTAATAAAGGTATAGTTATTGATTATATAATTAATCAATAATTATGGAGGAATTTTGAAAATTATTTAAAAAGGATAATGTAATTATATAAATTATATAATAATAAATTATATAATTTATATAAGAAAGTTAAGGTAAATATGAAGGAAATAATAATTATATAAATTATATAAGAAATTGATTATATAATTTATATAACAAGAGTACATTAATTAAGAAAAGAAATATAAATGTTCAAATAGTACAATATTTTATTATATAGTGTATATTTAAAGTGTACCAAATAGTAAATAAATAAAAAATAAATGAGGAGAATGAATGTTTTTAAATTATTAAAATAATGTTTATTGTATAATGAAATTTTTATGATTTTTATAGAGCATAATATTTCAGTAATGTAAACATGTTGATGTAACATGTTGTCCAAGTAATGAAGTGAAAAAGTATGAAAAATAATTTTTATATATTGTATGAATTATTTTATTAATTTTGGAGGTATAAATTACCTCATATAATTACATTCATGTCATTATGCGTGTACAAAATTTGTCAAGTAAAGTAACTGAAAAAGGTATAAATATTATTTATAAATCATGTTATGAATTTTAGTGAATTAAAATAAATATTTTATATACATTATATAAAATATTTATTACACGAAATAAATACGTAATGTATTAAAATAATTAATTATGCATGATTTGGGCTAATCCGATGGTAAGGCAGTGGAATTGGTGGGAGAATTAAAAGTGATTCACTTTTCAATCTTTATAAAGGAGGGAGGAAAAGTATTAAAGAAAAAAAAAGAAAAAGAAAAAGAAAAGAAAACATTTTCTTTCTTATTCCACCCGAACACCACCACCTTGCCACCACTGGAAAACTACATAGCCACTAAGGGAGAGAGAGAGAAATATTGGTGCCATCCATGTGAGGAGTACACTTTAAAGGAAGAAATTTTAAGCCTTGGAAGGTATAAATCCTTTTATTTAATTTATTTTGTGTATTTTTGTTGATAAAATATTTTTATGAAAAATTAGTAAATAATTAGAATAATTATTTTAAATAATTTTTGGATGTATATGTATGAATTTTATGATGTTTAGAGTAATTATGTTGTAGAAATTATGAACAAAAATGATATATTTTTATTGGGTTGGCTACTGCTACTGGAAGAAGAAAGGAAGAAGGAAAATAGGGTGCCCGCGCATTGCGCGGCTGCCATATTTCTGAAAAACGTGGGCCGAAACGACGACGTTTTGGGCACGCGGAGGAAGGGGGTCGCGCCATGCGCGGAGACCTCGGGCATTCCAAGCCAAACGACGTTGTTTGGCGTCGGCAGTAGAAGGCCATGTGCAATGCGCGGCGGTTGGCAACGCTGAAAAATTACCAGCGTGCCCCTGTCCTTTTTAGCGAATACCGAGCATGTCCTTGACTCGACAAATTACGATCTTGCCCCTGAGCTTTTCCAGAAATTCCGAACGTGTCCCTATAGTTGCAAAAATTACGAAAATACCCTCAGAAAATAGTTTTTAATTAAATAAATGTTTACAAATTATATAAAATTACTAAAAATATAGAAATGATATTTGGGCATTAAATTTAATATTTTTTGTAAGAAAATATTAAATATTGGGAATTAATATTTAAATATTTTAAATATTAATCTAGTAAGTTTAAAATTAGAAAATTGTTAAATAAAATTCGGACCACTGAATACTCTAAATTTTATCCGACGAGTCAGGTTGTCCGCATTGAATGTGTTTTATATTAGTTAAATTAATATATTAAAGGACAAAGTTAATATAATTAAGCATATTATTGATAATTGGCTCGGTACCCTAAAATAAACCGCCGGGTAGAGTTAATTACATTATACATGATATTAATTAAGTAAATTAATATCATGAGGAGATAAATAGTTATTAATTGATTATTTTATGATCATAGGTTGTTCGAAAAAGGGTTTTGAGCTACCAATTTAATAATTGGACATAAAGGCAAGTTCTCTAGTACTTAATATTAATTGTTATATGATGTTATATTTTCAAATGCATATAGAAATTATGTGTTATGTGATATGTGGTTAACATGATCGTAATGTGTATTCGGTGCAATGATGTGATTATATGTGAAATAATTTAATGTTTTCTTGACGTAATTGCTAATATGAAGTAAATATGATGCACATAAGATATATTGCTTTATTAGAAGCACCACACATGATGTATAAAACACACATAGCATGTTACGTTACGTGTTATGTGCACACTGTTGAACTTGCTAAGCCGTTGTGCTCATTCTTGCATAATATAGACTTTTGCAGGTAAATAAATAAATTTCAGAATTATCAGATTGTGTTAAAGATGGATAATCCTAGAAGGTTGGGAATGTAATTGTTATATTTTCAATATCAGAATGCAATATGCAAAGTTTACATTGATGTGCTATATGTACATATAAATTGGATCCGGATAGGACGAATATAATTAAATTGTGTACTGTGATTACTCAAGTTAGTTGTTGTGATAGAGACTATATTATATGTCTACTTATGAATTATGGAACAAAGAATATTTGTGTGGATATAAATAATACTAAATTTTGAATGTTGAGCTTTAAGATACTTGTAATAGAAAGAAAAAGTAAAGGCTGTGATCCAGGGACTAGGATAGAGATATTAAGTTTTTAAATATCCAAATACTTTAATACAATGATTGAGAAAAGAGAAAAATTTATACTGAAAAATTTGATAATTGATGTTTTAAAGTCCATTAAAGGACTAAATAAGGTAATTAAAGATTTATAAATGGACCAAAATTTGGACGTTAAGAAAATAATGTATAATAAATATGAAATGTAAGGTAATAAGGTTTATCAAATTTCGGGGTCGTTACAGAAGGTATATTGCTATATGATTAGACATACTTCAATATAAACTGAGCTTCTATTCGATCTTTGCAATACGATTTCACATTGCTTTGTGAATAGATCTTGCTATAAGAATTTGAATTGCAATACGATTTTGATTTCACAATGCGATCCGTCTGTAATACGATCTTCCTGATGCTATAGGAATTTTTCTTGCACTAAGATCTGAACTTGTAATACGATCTTCCTGATGTTATGCGAATTTGTCTTGCACTATGATCTAATCTTGCAATACAATCTTCATTCTATCATACTATCTGTTCTTTTGGTACGGTTCACTTTTATTGTATGATTAAGTATTTCTAATATGATTCAGTTCCTTGAGTGATTCCGATCTGACTACTACTGTTCAGAGTCTGACCAGTGATCGTTTTGTCACTTTCATTCCTTTAGTCATTTCTAATAGAATGTTTCTTGATTAATCCATTTTAAGATCCTTCCTTTTTTATTGATCATATAGTTCGTTAACTCTTCTAGCCTTATGATCCTTCAATTCTATGATTTGCTGATTTTATACTATGACCTTAGAGTAATTGTACGATATTCTTCTATAGTCTTATGATTTACTCTGAAGCCTTTACGATATAAAATCTTTACGATATTTCCTTAGACTTGTTCTGATTGCATTCAATTTCCCTTCAGCTTTGTGATTTACTAGATGAGCTCTAGTTCACTTCCTAAGAACTAAAACTTTTCTTTTTAAAGATTAACTCCCCCTTAATTGGACATTTCCAGCTTCCGCTTGATTTGCACCCTCTCACTTAAACACTTTTCTCTTACAGGATTATGATATCCACTTGATCTTTATTGTAGTAGAGATCATTTGTTTTTCTGGTAAGCTAACTATAGGTAATTCATGTTCTGCTCTTTGTCCCTAGCCAGTTTTGCTCGGACTACTTCTTTGCTAAAGATTCTTCTTTTAGTATCATCCTAATTATATGTCGTAATGAGTATATCTCTCAATGTCATTTACTTTATAGATTCTGATCTATAAAGCAATGAGGCGTTTCATCATCGTTTCAGCTCTTTGTCTTGAGGTAGCTCTATAGAATTTGTAACTCAACGATTTGAGGATATTTTGCTCAGTTTCATTCTTTGATCTCGAGTACATTTGTCATTTTAGCATATGTGAGCCTTCATCTTTACTTCTGGAGAGCCTTTTTGATCTTTGTTGTGCTGTAATGAGTCTTCTTAATAGAACTCTATGAATTCTTTCGTTGCATTAACCTTGTGGGATGACTTTTGTATTTTTATGGTTCTTTCTCCTTGATACATTTTCTTGTTCAGAAATCTTCTTCTTCTTGGTCTGTTCAGTTTTATCCTTAGTAGCCTTGATAAGTCTTCTGTATTCTTCTTGTTGATTAAGAGGTTTGAGGTTTTGCTAGTCTTGTCATACTTTTCAGCAGTTGTCTTACTATCCGTTTTTGCAATATCTTCACCATACGATTTGAAACTTGTGATACGATCTATCTTAGCATTGTAGTCTAGAATCTCTTTGTAGTTTTTCTTCCTTCTATATTTCTTGAGTTACTTTGCAAGTTGATCTTTACTTACAGACTTTGTACACAACTCTGCTGTTGAACTTGTTGCAATGCGATTTTGGCTGACTTGTCTCTACGATTTGGTCTTTCTTTAATACAATTTGTTGTTGCTATATAATTTCCTAAAGCTCTATACAATGGCTTTCTCAATAGATCAACCTAACAAGTTTGATCTTTTTCTAAGCTAAGTCCTTATACATTAATTACATTATTAAGGACTGTACAAAAGTTACATTTTATAAATATACACTATCAATTGTAACAATTCTAAGTCCTTGTACAATGCAATCTTTTATAAGAACTGTATAATTTCCTAAAATCATCATTTTGCAGTATAAGTACTAGACTTATACGAATATAAGTTAATTATACAACTCCCTTTACTGAACTATACGAACATGTTTATCAATCTTTTAAATTTACGATTGTCCAATCATTATGCAATCATCATTATCATTCATTTAACATTCTCCTCCTATTTCACTATATGATCATCATCAAATCATTATTGTTTAATTAAATAGTATGCCCTCAAGCCAATCATATGTTGATATGATAAGCATATACTTTGTAATCTTATTAATTTATTAACAAAATTTTTATTTAAAGACATTTAATTGTTCATGATTGATTAATTGAATTAATTAAATGGATAAACCCATAATTTTGGAACAATATTTTTAAAATCATAATGTTGATTATGCTAATGAGATCTAAATTGAAGATAACTCAAAAACTAAAATATTTCTAATCGTGGGACCACTAAAATGGAGATTAGTGAATTCGGATAGGATAGTACATACTATGCTTGCTTTTTTGAAGGTAATGATTGATCTCATAATTATTTGTCTGTAAACACTAAAACGAGTATGTAGGTACTTATTGGAGAATGAGTTCACTAAACGTGACTAACTTAAGGAACACCTAATGGAGTTTTACTTGGTTGTCAATAAGAGTTCCTAATGTGATAGTAGTATAAGTAATCCTTAGACTTGAGATCATCATAGTATCCTGTGTATGATGAATTATATTTTGTCATATTCCTTAAGACTATTCGGGTATAACTATAATGACCGCGAATATTTTAACCTATATTAATAAAATTAATTATTGATGAATTAAATTTTTTGTGCGAATAAATTATATCATTATGTGATAGTCAAATTTATTTGCTCATGTGGCGTACAATTAAAGGAGGGTCTACTTAATAGATTAATTAAATTAATGGATCAACCTAGGGTATTTAATATGAAATCCTTGATAAGATTATTAAGTCATGTAATAATTTAATTAACTTGATTCCTGGCAAATCTAATTGGATTATGTAAATTAATTAATGTGGTTATTAATTAATGTTAGTGTGAAAAATATAATAATAATTTATAGTCCAACTAGTTATATAATTAATAGTGGACTAGTCCAATTTATTTATTAAACAAACCCAATTTAATTTGATTGCTAGTGGACTTATAATTGGTTATAAGTTAATTTAATTGGCCCAACAATTATGAATATGGCAAGCGATATAAGAGGTCTAATGATTTATTTATTTGAGCCCAACATGGATTTAATTAGTGGCCCAAAGGATGACCCATGGTATATATATACACATGTGTATAATTAACTAAGTTAGCAATTAAAAATTAAAGCAAAATATGGTGGAAATAGGAGGCTGTTGCCGGTAGATTTAGGAGACTAGTGGGGAGCTATTGTAGCTTCCTTTGGAAGCTTAAAATAGTTGGGAAGAACAAGAGCTAGTAGGCCTATTATTCTTGGGTGATGGAGTTAATGTGTATACGTACAATTGTTGTAATTATACATCAACCAATACATTATACTCTTTATATCATCCATTCCATTAGTTCATTTCATTTCACTAAGTTGAGAGCAAAATAGAAAGAAAAAGCTAGAGAGCAAAATGAAAACCCTAGAAAGACATCAAGATAGATCATTCGAGTCTCCTATCATTTCTAGTAAGAAGAAGAAAAATTATCAAGAAGTTAAAAGTGTTCAAAACCCTAGCTTTGTGCTTCTCTTTGTGTCATGTGATTTTCATAGTAGAAAACTATTTTTTAAGATCTAAATATTTATATCCATGCTAGATTAGTAAATATAGGGTTCAATGGGTTTAACATGTGCATTGATATGCATTTGTGTTGACAATTTTAGAAAAAAACATGAAAACGATTTTTACCGGCAGAACATTAATCGAATGTGTGATTCTGGTGTGATGTCGCAAGCACCCAAAAATAAAATCTTACTTTGAAAAAATAAATATGTAGTAGTGCAAGTAAGAGTCGATCCCACAGAGAATGATTAATTTGATTTTATGTTTTCGTAAATTAAAATTGGGGGATTTTTAATTAAAGAAATAATTTAAATAAAATTAACTAAAATAAATATATAAGAAATAAATAAGAAGAAAAAGCCTTGGTTTAAGTTAATATCCACCATCAAGAATTTACAACTGATCACTGATGCAAAAATAAATTAATTAATATTTTGAAGATTCACCGTAGAAAGAACTACTCGCAGGTGGAATAATTTTTCTCCTCTCTCCTTAATTTTAGATAAGTAGAGTCACGTGGTCTAAATACCCTTACTACTAAACAACCTCCGGCACGTGCTAAAGATTTAATTTAATAGCAGCATAAAGAATTAGAGAGATCGTTGAACTAAACAACACAAGCCACGTGTTTGCATTTAATTTAGATGAATATTTTTCCTAAGATAAAATAATATTTTGATCTGCAAAACAATTATTAAACTTAGTCGCTTCAAAAATAGCAGTAGATTAATATGAATATTAAACTAGTAGCTGAAACGGCCCCGAAATTCGACCCAATTTATTACCTTAAATTTCATATTTATTAAACATTATCTTCCTTGCGTCCAAATTTCGGTTTGTTAATAAATCTTTAATCCCCTTATTTAATCCATTAATTGATCCATTATCTGATTTTAAACTCATCAATTACCAAATTTTTCGGTATAAATTTTTCTTTTTCTCACTTTCTCAATTCAATCGTTGTATTAAATATTTTATCATTTAAAAACTTCATTTCTCGCTTTCTCCATTATTATTAAAATAATTTATTTTTATTTTTTTAAAATCCTTATATCTGGATCCTAATCCCTGGATCGTAACCTTCACTTCTTCTTTCTATTACAGGTGTCATAATGCTTAACATTAACCATTTAATATCATTTATATCCATACAAAATTTCTTTGTATCCTCATTCGTAATTAAACATATAATAGTCTATTTCATACCAACTACATTAAACAATCAAATTCATATTTTAATTCTACTTGTCATATCTGAACCAAATTTGCATATATACATATACAACACATCAACATGAACTTAGCAAATTTACCCACATTGGATTATAATATGAAAATATTGTCGACGCCGGGATTTCGCCGTTTCGTTTTTTAATAATTAAAATGCCCTTTTCCAATTTTAGCCTTTTGAATTAAATGTGGTTTAGAAAAGGGTCGGCTTAATGTCGACGGGTTTTGAAAGATCGATATTTTATGAGCCAATTGACCAGAGTCGCCAGTTGGTATATTTGAAATGGATGTACCAACTCATCCGAATTTAGTTTTTCGTAATCGCTGGCTCATGTAACTTCGAGTTAATTGGTCCGCAAACCGAGATTCATGGAGTTCGGTGGCTTGCTTAAGCGAGGGGAAGGTGTTAGGCACCCCCCGACTTCTGTGAAACACGGTTACCGCAATCTCGATGTTTTCCTATCCTTTTAAATCCTAAAAATGTGTGAGCTGCGCGTGTGTGCGTGTGTGCCTAGGTGAATGCTTGTGGTGAATTTTGTTTGGTCTTTTGTATGGCAAATGTGCTTTATCTGGAAAGTGTTTTAACGTCTTTTGACCCAAATGACAAGGCTTCGCTTTTTATAAGAAAGATTGATTTTAAATTCGAAAACGTTGAGTGGCTTTTTATTAGATGTCATTTTGGAAAACAAACAATTTTAAACTTTTGTCAAATAGGAATCGAGACTATACATTGCCTCCTAACAATTAATATAAATAAAATGAAGGCAACTTCTAGAACTCTTTAACCCTATGCACAAAGTTTAATTAAAACGTTCATTTATTTTACGAAATCATTTTTTGTGACATTTCAAAACCAACTAAAGCCTTTTCATCAATCATGGATTAAAGTTTGCCAAAACCCTTGATTTTTAAACCTCGTGAATCTAGCATCCTAGTTGATCATTTTTTACAAAATCTTCATTATTTGCCTTATTTAAAAACCATTTTTTGTGTCGTAAATTAAAACAAGCACTTACAACGTGTCGGGGCTATCCACGGGCATGTAAGCCATCCAGACAACCCCAAACACCCACAATCACATATTTTATTATTATTACGGGGCCTTAACCCGAACACGACTTGGTATCGTTTTAAGGCCCGATATTACAAAATACACATCCATGGACTCTATACAAGGATTACATATGCCGAAACGTCCATCATCGGGGTTCGATCACGGGGATCTCCCCCCTAGGCTCACAATCATCCTATCACAGCACAACCAATACTAAACAAATTTAACAAGATCTAGACATTTGCTATCACATTATATAACCCAAATATCACAAACCCAATACTACGGCGAATCTAACAATACTAAACTCGTTACGGTGCTATATGGATCAAAATCCCAATGCCAACATTCCAAACCGTTCATGAACACAACAAACTACATCTCACCATACGGATGTCATTGGGATATTAGGAGGAAGTCTCGTTCCAATGGAACCCTCGCTAAACATCCCTAATCCATGGATCCTCAATGATATTACAACATACTATATTAAGCAAAATCAAAACAACAACTATTCAACACCAAAATAAGCAAAAGATTAAAGAAAACACTTCATTTCACCTTGCAATACACCAAGACAAGCTTTATATTCCAAGATTTGAACCAAGACTACAAGAAATCCTCACTACTTGAGCAACAATCCACAATTTATCATTCAAAACACCTCCACCCGAGCCTTTCTCTCTCCTCCCGCGCTCCTTCTCTCTCTAAAAATCTATTTTTTCTCTCTCTTTTTTTTTCTTCTCGGACGCAGATCTGGACGCTTAATAGAGTTCTGAAGGCAGCCGCAGGTGCAACTGCGGCTGGCCGCAGGTGCATCTGCGGCTGACTTCGCTGGCCGCCCGCGCCGAACCTCGGCTGTCGTGTGCCGCCCTCGAGCCGCGAACCTGCCCCTTTGTCGGTGGCCGCAGGTGCATCCGCGGCTGTCCGGCTTGCTTTTCTCGATTTCCGTGCCGCGCGGTCTTAATTCGCCAATTTCTGCGGTATTATTTCGGGAGGCGGTTACCTAATGTATAAATTGCTCTTTGTGCTTGGCTTCCAGGGGGCGCTGCCCCCTTCCACCCCCGCCAGCTCACCGGCGAGCTGGGCAGCCGCTCGCTCACCGGGGAGCGAGACCCTCGAGCATCGTAAGCGTAGTGGCCATTAGTTATGATCAAATCAGGCTCCTCTGGATCAACTGTTCGTCTTGCCGCAAGTAATCTGATGCTCGTTGTTCGTTGTGGCGGCTTTGGCCGTAAGTTGTTGGGGTGGCTTCGTGTTGGGGTCCACCTTCCTTTTCGCATGTCGGGTCGGGTGACGATCTTGCCCTCCTGACAGGGTTAGTACACAAGTGCAAAATTTGGGTGTCTACAAATATTACAATTATGTTTACAACCTCTTAGGTCAATCCATCTTTAATGGAATCTCATAATCCTGAAATTCATTTCTTTCCTGCAAAAATGTATATTAAGCAAGTAATGAGCACAATGGCTCAGCAAGTTCAACAGTTTATACTTCACATAGCACATACCTTAACATGCTCAGTGTGTGGCATACATCGTGTGCTTGTGCTTCTATTATGGCAGTATATCCCACATCATTGCATAAAGTACATATAATTGTCATGATATCCACAAATCACATAACACATAATTTGTATGCATTTAAACAAGTATGTACATATCATAACAGGTAACCATTAACATTAAAGGACTGTAGAACTTGGCTGAATTACGAAATTAAATAATAAACATCCCTTCTATACAGCTTCTCGTACATCCTATGATCATAAAATAATCAAATAATAATCATTCATCTCTTTATGATATTAATTTAATTAACTAGTATCATCTATAACGTAATTAACCCTACCCGACGATTTATTTTAGGGTACCGGGTTAATTATTAACTAATAAGGTTAATTATATTAACCTCGTTCCTTAAAAATATTAATTTAACTTAATGTCAATGCCTTCACTATGGACAACCCGGCTCATCGGATAAAATTTAACATAATTGGTTGTCCGGATTTTTATTTATTCATTTTCTAACCTTTAAACTCATTTGATTAATATTTAAAATATTTAAATGTTAATCCCCAATATTTAATATTTTTACAAAAATATTAAATTTAATGCCCAAACATCATTTCTATATTTTTAGTATTTTTCTATAATTTTCTGGAATTTTTAAACAATTTTTAAATAGTTATTTCATTAAAAATCAATTCTGAGGGCATTTTGGTAATTCTGCGCCCTTAGGGATAGGATTGGTATTAATAGAAAAGTTTCGGGGCATTTTCGTAATTTCCGCGGCCTTTGGGACACGTTGGTCATTTTGCGGAAAGTTCAAGGGCAATTTTGTAATTTCGGCGCATCTAGGACACGCTCGGCATTTCTGAAAAAGCTCAGGGGCAAAATCATAAATTCCCCGCATTGCGTTGGCCGCGCATGGCGCGCGGCCCCCCTAGTCGACGACAAACGGCGTCGTTTCTCTCACCGTTTCTGGGCTCTGCGCATGGCGCGACTCCTCCCCTTCAGCGCCCTAAACGACGCCGTTTAAGTCCTGGCGTCTGAAAAAAAATTGGCCGCCGCGCAATGCGCGGGCAGCCTTTTTTTTTTTCTTCAGCTTTTCCCCAGCAACAGTAGCCACCTTTGCCATATTTTCATCATTTTGCACATTTCCTATTTTTCCACAAAATTATTTTAACACCACAAATATTAAAATAATTCAAATAATTAATTTTTATACCTTCAAAACATGGTAAATCTTCTTAGGAAGCTTGTTATACTCCTTGTTGGCACCAATCTTTTTCTCTTTCTTGGTGGCTATGGAGGTAGGGTGGTGATCGGATGGCGGTGGAGTTAGTGGAGAGAAAAAAAATTGATAAGGGTTATATGCTCTCCTTTTGTTCCTTTTTCCTTGTCTTAAATAGCCAAAAAGCTTATTCACTTTTTGGCAAATAATAAGTCCACCGACTTTGGCTTTTTCAAATTTTCGGATTATTCCAACAATAGCATGTAATTTTTAATTTAATACATCACGTAATTGTTTCATGTAATAAATATTTTATATATAATATATAAAATATTTATTTTAGTTCACTAAAAGTCATAATATGATTTATAAATAATATTAATACCTCTTTTGGGTACTTTACTTGACAAATTTTGTACACGCATAACGCCATGCATGTAATTATATGAGATAATTTATACCTCCAAAAATCATAAAATAATTCATAGTACATATAAAAATTATTTTTCATAATTTTTCACTCCGTTACTTGGACAACATGTTACATTAACATGTTCACGTTTCTGGAATATTATCTTTCATAAAAGTCATAATAATTCCATTATACATAAATATAATTTTTAATAACTTAAAACATTTCTTTTTCTTATTTATTATTCAATTTATTTAATATTCACGTTAACTTTCCTTATATAAATTATATAATTTAATATTATATAATTTATATAATTACGTTATTCCTTATTAATTTCCATTTTACACAAAATACAACTTATAAAATTTTCTTCCATCCTTAATTAATTTAATTTTCTTATATAAATTATATAATTATTCTTATATAATTTATATAATTATTATTTCCTTTATACAACATTTTAATTTCCTTATATAAATTATATAATTTATTATTATATAATTTATATAATTATATTTCTTCTCAATTTATTTCTAAACTTCCTCCATAATTCTTAATAAAATTTAAAATCAGTAATTACAATTTTTACTAATTTCCTCATTAACTTTTCATTAAAAATTGGATTAATTTAATTATTAATCCCTTAATTTCCATAATTAATAACACTTATAATTATTACTTAAACATATACATTTATATCTATATAAATGTATATATCTACATATCTAATTTCATATATTTCACATTATCACATAACCTCATTTAAAATCATAATTTCTGTATTTTCATAACAATTAAATTGTACAATTTGTTGTACCTTTACCTGAAATTCTTTTATTCCTCATAAATTGTTTTCTAAACAATTTATTTACTTTTCAATTATTTTAATTCAACATACTTTATCATCATCTCTGTACATATTTAATTTACTAATTAAATCCCTTCACATACCTTAAATCACATAAAATAATAATTAATTTAAACAATCATGATAATTTTATTGATTAAATTCTTATTTAATTTTATTAAATAACTAGGGATAACCCGTGCCTGAAGGCACGGTGCAATTAATATAACAGTTAAGTACTGTATTTAATATTTTTAAATTGAAAAATCTAAAACTGTTGTGGCTAACCATTAATACAAAAAGATTAGTACTCAATCCAGTCATAGTTTTTTTTTGAGACAAACATTAGTGTGCTACTCATTCCTAACTTAAAATTAGTTCTTAACAGGTTTAAGTAATTAATTGATTGACGATAGCGGACTCAAATTTGTGTAATATAATATTTTCGAGTATCTTACACATCTTTCCTTTAATGACAAAACAGAATGAGAAGTTTGACAGCATTTATTTGCTTCTAGTATATCTAACCATCGATCAATATGATCCATGAACAATATTTTTTGTGGAAAAATGGTAGTACTGCAAGCCATTTCGTGAGATCCAATGAGGAAAAAAAAAGATGTAAAAATTCAAAAGAAATGTTTTTGCATATATACCCAAAAGTATAAAATGAGCTCTCTAAGTCTAAATAAAAAAATATTGTCATAACACCAATTAAATCGCATCACCATAACATTTTTTTCTCCATTTCATATCCCGCAAAAACACTAAGGAAATGATACGTAATTATCCGTGCATAAAGACACGGTGTAGATTAAAATTTCAAAAATACTCTATTACCTAAATACTCTTTGCAACATAAAATAACTTACTAATTGATGAGTGGGTTTTATACCTATGAATTGAATACATTTAAGCTTGATAATTTGTGAATCTTTAAGTGTTTTATGTGATTTTATATGTGTTTTTATGTTATTGTATATTATGGTGTATTATATCATGTTTAGGTATTTTATGTATTCTATGTCGTTTTGTGTAGTTTATTCGTATTATATATGTTAATGGTTTGCTTAGTTGTATGTGTTTTTGTACCACATTGTATAGGATGTGGTGTTATATTGTTTTTATGTGTTTCTATCTTATTTTGTAGGAATTATAATAAGGGCTTGGTGAATCAAGGCTTGGAATTGCCCGGTTCGCATTTTCTGCGCTCCGTTTACGCAGCAGCCAAGAAACGTCCAATTTTGGCCTTGATCATTTCCGAATCTTCAATTTTGTTAAGAACGAAAGTTGTAGGTCTACGAGTCTCCTTTCCAGAACATCTTGAATCACCTCAATCGGAGCTCGTATGAAGAAGTTATACCCAAAACATGAAGGGAGGCTGCAGCAGTCCAAAAACCAACATTTCTGGGCAGAATGCACTAGCGCCGCAGCGGTGGTTTCCACCGCCGCAGCGGTGGTTCAAACTCAGAAATTAACAGAACGTTTGACCGCCGCGGCGCTGACTTTGACCGCCGCGGCGGTGCACTGTTCCAGATCGCGATTGCAGCCTTTTAAAGTCATTTTTTGGAGCCCTAATGAGATATCTTCTAATTTTCTCTTCAAGAGAGAGAGGGAGGCGGCTGGAAACATGCTTGGAACCACAAGAACAAGGCTTGAATCAAGGATTGGAGAGCTTGGATTGATGGATTGAGCTTGGAGATTGGATCCCCATTTGGTTTTCTCTTTCCTTCCTTTTCCTTTGATTTTGTTCTCTAAGTTTTGATGAATATCTTGTTGGTGGGATTTAGTTTCCTTGTAATGAACTAGATTTCCATTCTAGGATTGTAATGGAACCCATTGTGTGGTTTTGATTGATTAAATCTCTCTTGGATGATTGTTTGGCAATTGTGAATGGGTTATCATATCTAGTTATTCTTGTATTAATTGCTAGACATAGTAATTGATTTGGTACCCTATATGAAATTGATAGATGGAGTATAGTGGGATGGCCAAAGATATGATGACATATGTTATGTATTTGCTCTTAGGATTGATTGCATAATTTGTATAAAGGATAGACATATACCTTTGTGCCATGTGTAGCCAATGGGAGAATCTGTGCTTGAAATCCTCGTTATTGTTAATTCTCATAGACATATGGTGAATTGCTTTGCTTGGGTGTTCCTGTCTGAATCGACAGATTTAGATAGGATATGTTTATATGTTATCGAAAGAGACATATAAACGCTATAATGAATTCTCGGTTAGCTATTCACTGTGTCCATGTAATTCAAGAGATTTATATGTCTGAGCTTACTTTGGGGGAAATTGCAATCCTAGCTTGTGTCCTATTGAATTTCAGTCGGTATTAGTTAGTTAATTGTTAATTAAATTTCTTCATACCAAAAACCCAAAAACATCTTCGTCGAATTAGAACCAAGTTGATTTACTTTTAATACTTTGCTTATATTATTCATAACTCCTCGTGGGATCGATAACTTACTTTCATTATATTACTTGTTGACCGCGTATACTTGCGCGTTATTGTTCATTCAAATGAACTCGATGTCGGAACTTTACTACTAAATAAACCGTTCCGACTTCGCTCAACAAGTTTTTGGCGCCGTTGCCGGGGAGTTTTTGAATAATATTTTATAAATATTAATGTTTGTCTTCTTAGTTTTAAGTTAGGCGATTTTTCTTTTTGTTTATTATTTTTATTTCATTTGCTTGAGATGGATGCACTTATGGAACTAATGACTGCACGAGTTGAGAGTTTTACTGGTACGGTTGATCCTTTCGGGGGTCAACCTATTCAAAATGCATACAATCAACAGGAGTCCCCAAGCTATTATCATCGAGAATCGCATTATCATCCAGACTCTTCATGGAGCGACAACAATCATGTCCAACCGTTTGATCCATGGATTTCAAGCCAATCTGAAGTCTCATATGAGCCTCCACCACCGCAAGAGCAATATTCGAATGTGGAGAGTTTTCTTGCCGCATTGATAGAGAAAAATGAAAAGCGACAACAAGAAGAAGAATATTTGAGCTTGGAGGAAAATTTTACCACAACCATTGAGCAAGACGAGATGGCAATGAACACACATATGCTCTCATCTCAACCTCCACCACAAGAAGAGGATGAATCTAAGTTGGAGGAGCTTTTTGTTAACTACATAGAAAAAATTGAGGTGGGAATGAGCAATCGAGAGTCATCAATTCAAATTCTTGCTAAGCATGTGGAACAACTCACAAGCACTATCAATTGTAGCCCACAAGATGCTTTACCTTGCGTCGTAGAGTCTAACTTTGAAATAGTGGGTAAAGAGGAGTGTTGGGATGATTTACTAAAAGGTGGTGAGGAATTCCACGTTGAAGTTGGTGATGATAAGATGTGTTCGCATCCGGTTATGGAAGTTGACGTGGAAAAAGAAAGATTGGATGGTGATGCTCAAGTAAGGGAATCTACTGTTTTGATGCAAGACTCGAGTGTGCCTCTTGTGCAGTTCTTGCATCCCGTTAAAAATTTTGTGGAATGCTTCCGGATTGAATTCGCGGAAGAAGATGAGGAGCTGACGAAATTCAAGTTCGGAGGGCTTCAATCATGCACACACGCCGACGAACGAAAGGAAATGACTAAAAGACGGCATGATGTGACAATCTTCGCGCGTAATCCGGATTGAACAGGAAGTAGTCCGGCTGAGGACTATAACTCAAGCGCTGTTTGGGAGGCACCCCAAATGTTTAATTTAATTCATATTATTATTTTTTATATTTAGTCATTTTTTCTTTAGTTGGATAGGCTAAATACTTTTTATATAGTATATTAGTATAACTATGCTTATAATTAAGAATTACCTTTATAACTAATTGCAATTTCTATGTTTTTGAGTTAAAATTGTGATTAGTTATTAAGTTTTTGATGCATCTTTGTTAAACTTTCAGGTACAATTAAGGCAATGCTTCAATGTGAAATCGGTTGAACAAGAAAAAAAAATTCTGGCAGAAACTTTCACCGCCGCAGCGGTGCCCTGCTACCGCCGCAGCGGTGGTCTTCAGCAGAAAAATTTTGTTAAGCAGAAACTTTCACCGCCGCAGCGGTGCCCTGCTACCGCCGCAGCGGTCGTTCAAAAACTTAGAATTTCTTTTTATAAACCCCAGTCGGGGTTTATTTCCTAGAAGCATGAACGTAACCTGCATTCTGCTCGGCATTCCCTCTCAAAAGCCTTGCTTCCTTAAACTCTCCCAACCTTCACTCCCATCAAATTCTTGCACCAAACTGCAATACCTTCCAATCCCAAGCCACGTTGAGGATCCAAACCACAATTGTTACACTCTCTCTCCTCAATTGTGAAAAACTATACCAACTTTTTATGTTGTGCTTTTTCTGTGGTTGTTTTGACTGTGGATTGGGGAAGTTGTTGTGGGCTTCATGCTGTATTGATAAACCCTCAATTTGGGTGGCTAATTCATGTTTGGGAGAGGTCATGTCCAAATTGTGCAAATTTAGAGCTCACGCCAAGTGGTTGACAAAATTCCTCAAAGAGAAAAATTTGGGTTGCTTATTAATTTCTTCAATCATCACTTGGGATATCTTCTTGGAAGTACAGTGCATCGAAATGGGACCAAAAAGAGCAAGGACAGATGAAAGTTATCGGGCGGCGCTAACTTATGATTGCCGACGTTTTGGCAACAAAGAGGCCAACAAAGCTTTAATCTCAGAGCGACTTATGCTTGCTTCTGACTATCCTCCAGACTCTCCTGATGATGAGGTTCATGCCTGAGTCATGTTCAGGGAAGTTCCTCTATTTTGTATTTTCATATCTTACATTGCAAACAATGTGGAGTTTAAGTTTGGGGGTAATTGCATGCTTGTTCTGTATTGATATTTTTCTTGTTGTCTGGAATAGGATTGCATGATAGTAAATTTTCTTTGCATGTTAGTTTAATTTGTTAATTAAGTATGATTGATTAAAAAAAAAAATGCTAAAAAGATTTTTGTTAATTTTAAGTTTTGAATTTTGTGGGTATATTCTCTGCAAACCCTCACGAGACAAAACTCGTCCTCTTGGGAAACCTTGGGGTTTAACGGCTTGTTGCACATGCTAAGTGCAACCGTGTTTCCTACGAAAATGGAGTTTTTAGTGTTATTTTTGTTTTGTTTTCGTCGGTTTATGTTTTTATTTTTGTTTTGTGTTCGTTTGTTTTGTTTTCGTGCGGTTTTGTTTTTGAGTCGTTGTAGCATAGGTTTGAGTCTCTTGAGCCTTGTTTTGATGTGTTTTGAACTTTAATCGAGTATCGGGCAATTGATTATTCTTATTATAACTCGTAGAAAATGGATTAATATTGCGTAGTCTGTGTGCTTGATTTGTTGTTGGTTTTTACATTTCTTGTGATCCTTTTCGCTTTTGAGCACTTATCTATTTGTTCAAGCCTATTAATTGCTTAATGATGGTTTATAGGACTACATGCTTATCGAGGCAAGCTTTTACTTTAGAACTGGTTCATGCATCATTCGAAGCTAGTTTTCCCACTTTTGATTTGTTTATTTAGTAATAATGTGAGATGGAGCGTAAAACGCACTCATATGTGTATTTACTACGGGAAAAAAATAAAAAATAAAAAAATAAATAAAAAGAAAAGAAAAAAAAGAAAGAAAGAAAAAGAAAAATAAATATATATAAATAAAATATAATAAGTTGCTTGACTAGTCGAATTTTGTGGCCTTTGTTACTCGAGTTAATAGGCTCTTAGGGGTGTCTTTACACCTAATGTCCTAAAGCCAACTGGTTTGGGAGTCATTAGCCAAACGCTCGTTACACGAGTAACTCTGTATAGCCTAATAGAATGAGACATTGCACAAGTCAAGATTTTAATTTGAATCTTGCTGGGACTAGTGTAGAGTGATGTATTATGCATGTGTTCGAAGTTTTTGCTTTCTTTAATAAGGTAATTTGTTTACATAACCTATCTGAGCTTTAATTAGTTTGTTACGAATGGTACACACACACACTTGGATCATGAGTAATGTATGATTAACATATAGATTGAAATTCTAGACATGGCAACGTTTTGATGTTTTCTTGTAATTATCATTTGAATAATCTATGTGGCCATTTTGTTTTGCATATCGATTCATCGCTCAAGTTCGTGTTGTTTATTTCTGTTTGTGTAGTTTGTCTTTGTTTTGCTTGAGGACAAGCAAATGTTTAAGTTTGGGGGTATTTTGGTTATTTAATGTTATATGTATGCTTAGAGTACTCCTGACCTTGATAATTTGTGATTCTTCAAGTAATTTCCTGTGATTTTATATGTGTTTTTATGTTATTGTATATTATGGTGTATTATATCATGTTTAGGTATTTTATGTATTCTATATCGTTTTGTGTAGTTTATTCGTATTATATATGTTAATGGTTTGCTTAGTTGTATGTGTTTTTGTACCACATTGTATAGGATGTGGTGTTATATTGTTTTTATGCGTTTCTATCTTATTTTGTAGGAATTATAATAAGGGCTTGGTGAATCAAGGCTTGGAATTGCCCGGTTCGCATTTTCTGCGCTCCGTTTACGCAGCAGCCAAGAAACGTCCAATTTTGGCCTTGATCATTTCCGAATCTTCAATTTTGTTAAGAACGAAAGTTGTAGGTCTACGAGTCTCCTTTCCAGAACATCTTGAATCACCTCAATCGGAGCTCGTATGAAGAAGTTATGCCCAAAACATGAAGGGAGGCTGCAGCAGTCCAAAAACCAACATTTCTGGGCAGAATGCACTAGCGCCGCAGCGGTGGTTTCCACCGCCGCAGCGGTGGTTCAAACTCAGAAATTAACAGAACGTTTGACCGCCGCGGCGCTGACTTTGACCGCCGCGGCGGTGCACTGTTCCAGATCGCGATTGCAGCCTTTTAAAGTCATTTTTTGGAGCCCTAATGAGATATCTTCTAATTTTCTCTTCAAGAGAGAGAGGGAGGCGGCTGGAAACATGCTTGGAACCACAAGAACAAGGCTTGAATCAAGGATTGGAGAGCTTGGATTGATGGATTGAGCTTGGAGATTGGATCCCCATTTGGTTTTCTCTTTCCTTCCTTTTCCTTTGATTTTGTTCTCTAAGTTTTGATGAATATCTTGTTGGTGGGATTTAGTTTCCTTGTAATGAACTAGATTTCCATTCTAGGATTGTAATGGAACCCATTGTGTGGTTTTGATTGATTAAATCTCTCTTGGATGATTGTTTGGCAATTGTGAATGGGTTATCATATCTAGTTATTCTTGTATTAATTGCTAGACATAGTAATTGATTTGGTACCCTATATGAAATTGATAGATGGAGTATAGTGGGATGGCCAAAGATATGATGACATATGTTATGTATTTGCTCTTAGGATTGATTGCATAATTTGTATAAAGGATAGACATATACCTTTGTGTCATGTGTAGCCAATGGGAGAATCTGTGCTTGAAATCCTCGTTATTGTTAATTCTCATAGACATATGGTGAATTGCTTTGCTTGGGTGTTCCTGTCTGAATCGACAGATTTAGATAAGATATGTTTATATGTTATCGAAAGAGACATATAAACGCTATAATGAATTCTCGGTTAGCTATTCACTGTGTCCATGTAATTCAAGAGATTTATATGTCTGAGCTTACTTTGGGGGAAATTGCAATCCTAGCTTGTGTCCTATTGAATTTCAGTCGGTATTAGTTAGTTAATTGTTAATTAAATTTCTTCATACCAAAAACCCAAAAACATATTCGTCGAATTAGAACCAAGTTGATTTACTTTTAATACTTTGCTTATATTATTCATAACTCCTCGTGGGATCGATAACTTACTTTCATTATATTACTTGTTGACCGCGTATACTTGCGCGTTATTGTTCATTCAAACGAACTCGGAATCGCGTGCTTTTTATAGGTGCCGATTCCGCTCAACAAGTTTTTGGCGCCATTGCCGGGGAGTTTTTGAATAATATTTTGTAAATATTAATGTTTGTCTTCTTAGTTTTAAGTTAGGCGATTTTAACTAGTAGAATTTTTTTTTTTTTTTTTTTGATCTAATTATTTAGTTATTTTGCTTTATTTAGTGGGTCTTTGTTTTGCTTGAGGACAAGCAAATGTTTAAGTTTGGGGGTATTTGATGAGTGGGTTTTATACCTATGAATTGAATACATTTAAGCTTGATAATTTGTGAATCTTTAAGTGTTTTATGTGATTTTATATGTGTTTTTATGTTATTGTATATTATGGTGTATTATATCATGTTTAGGTATTTTATGTATTCTATGTCGTTTTGTGTAGTTTATTCGTATTATATATGTTAATGGTTTGCTTAGTTGTATGTGTTTTTGTACCACATTGTATAGGATGTGGTGTTATATTGTTTTTATGCGTTTCTATCTTATTTTGTAGGAATTATAATAAGGGCTTGGTGAATCAAGGCTTGGAATTGCCCGGTTCGCATTTTCTGCGCTCCGTTTACGCAGCAGCCAAGAAACGTCCAATTTTGGCCTTGATCATTTCCGAATCTTCAATTTTGTTAAGAACAAAAGTTGTAGGTCTACGAGTCTCCTTTCCAGAACATCTTGAATCACCTCAATCGGAGCTCGTATGAAGAAGTTATGCCCAAAACATGAAGGGAGGCTGCAGCAGTCCAAAAACCAACATTTCTGGGCAGAATGCACTAGCGCCGCAGCGGTGGTTTCCACCGCCGCAGCGGTGGTTCAAACTCAGAAATTAACAGAACGTTTGACCGCCGCGGCGCTGACTTTGACCGCCGCGGCGGTGCACTGTTCCAGATCGCGATTGCAGCCTTTTAAAGTCATTTTTTGGAGCCCTAATGAGATATCTTCTAATTTTCTCTTCAAGAGAGAGAGGGAGGCGGCTGGAAACATGCTTGGAACCACAAGAACAAGGCTTGAATCAAGGATTGGAGAGCTTGGATTGATGGATTGAGCTTGGAGATTGGATCCCCATTTGGTTTTCTCTTTCCTTCCTTTTCCTTTGATTTTGTTCTCTAAGTTTTGATGAATATCTTGTTGGTGGGATTTAGTTTCCTTGTAATGAACTAGATTTCCATTCTAGGATTGTAATGGAACCCATTGTGTGGTTTTGATTGATTAAATCTCTCTTGGATGATTGTTTGGCAATTGTGAATGGGTTATCATATCTAGTTATTCTTGTATTAATTGCTAGACATAGTAATTGATTTGGTACCCTATATGAAATTGATAGATGGAGTATAGTGGGATGGCCAAAGATATGATGACATATGTTATGTATTTGCTCTTAGGATTGATTGCATAATTTGTATAAAGGATAGACATATACCTTTGTGTCATGTGTAGCCAATGGGAGAATCTGTGCTTGAAATCCTCGTTATTGTTAATTCTCATAGACATATGGTGAATTGCTTTGCTTGGGTGTTCCTGTCTGAATCGACAGATGTAGATAAGATATGTTTATATGTTATCGAAAGAGACATATAAACGCTATAATGAATTCTCGGTTAGCTATTCACTGTGTCCATGTAATTCAAGAGATTTATATGTCTGAGCTTACTTTGGGGGAAATTGCAATCCTAGCTTGTGTCCTATTGAATTTCAGTCGGTATTAGTTAGTTAATTGTTAATTAAATTTCTTCATACCAAAAACCCAAAAACATATTCGTCGAATTAGAACCAAGTTGATTTACTTTTAATACTTTGCTTATATTATTCATAACTCCTCGTGGGATCGATAACTTACTTTCATTATATTACTTGTTGACCGCGTATACTTGCGCGTTATTGTTCATTCAAACGAACTCGGAATCGCGTGCTTTTTATAGGTGCCGATTCCGCTCAACAAGTTTTTGGCGCCATTGCCGGGGAGTTTTTGAATAATATTTTGTAAATATTAATGTTTGTCTTCTTAGTTTTAAGTTAGGCGATTTTAACTAGTAGAATTTTTTTTTTTTTTTTTTTGATCTAATTATTTAGTTATTTTGCTTTATTTAGTGGGTCTTTGTTTTGCTTGAGGACAAGCAAATGTTTAAGTTTGGGGGTATTTGATGAGTGGGTTTTATACCTATGAATTGAATACATTTAAGCTTGATAATTTGTGAATCTTTAAGTGTTTTATGTGATTTTATATGTGTTTTTATGTTATTGTATATTATGGTGTATTATATCATGTTTAGGTATTTTATGTATTCTATGTCGTTTTGTGTAGTTTATTCGTATTATATATGTTAATGGTTTGCTTAGTTGTATGTGTTTTTGTACCACATTGTATAGGATGTGGTGTTATATTGTTTTTATGTGTTTCTATCTTATTTTGTAGGAATTATAATAAGGGCTTGGTGAATCAAGGCTTGGAATTGCCCGGTTCGCATTTTCTGCGCTCCGTTTACGCAGCAGCCAAGAAACGTCCAATTTTGGCCTTGATCATTTCCGAATCTTCAATTTTGTTAAGAACGAAAGTTGTAGGTCTACGAGTCTCCTTTCCAGAACATCTTGAATCACCTCAATCGGAGCTCGTATGAAGAAGTTATGCCCAAAACATGAAGGGAGGCTGCAGCAGTCCAAAAACCAACATTTCTGGGCAGAATGCACTAGCGCCGCAGCGGTGGTTTCCACCGCCGCAGCGGTGGTTCAAACTCAGAAATTAACAGAACGTTTGACCGCCGCGGCGCTGACTTTGACCGCCGCGGCGGTGCACTGTTCCAGATCGCGATTGCAGCCTTTTAAAGTCATTTTTTGGAGCCCTAATGAGATATCTTCTAATTTTCTCTTCAAGAGAGAGAGGGAGGCGGCTGGAAACATGCTTGGAACCACAAGAACAAGGCTTGAATCAAGGATTGGAGAGCTTGGATTGATGGATTGAGCTTGGAGATTGGATCCCCATTTGGTTTTCTCTTTCCTTCATTTTCCTTTGATTTTGTTCTCTAAGTTTTGATGAATATCTTGTTGGTGGGATTTAGTTTCCTTGTAATGAACTAGATTTCCATTCTAGGATTGTAATGGAACCCATTGTGTGGTTTTGATTGATTAAATCTCTCTTGGATGATTGTTTGGCAATTGTGAATGGGTTATCATATCTAGTTATTCTTGTATTAATTGCTAGACATAGTAATTGATTTGGTACCCTATATGAAATTGATAGATGGAGTATAGTGGGATGGCCAAAGATATGATGACATATGTTATGTATTTGCTCTTAGGATTGATTGCATAATTTGTATAAATGATAGACATATACCTTTGTGCCATGTGTAGCCAATGGGAGAATTTGTG